>JAUMJL010000110.1:1812500-4212500 GCA_033558185.1 Dromococcyx pavoninus
CATATTACTGTAGTGATACTAGAGAGATACACCTAGCCCTTATTTCCCATTCTCTCTCTCACTTCCTATACTCAGCAACTGTGAAAGCAGCTTTGACTCTGAAGTGTTGCTGAAAAAGATAGGAGCAGGTGCAGGGTACCCATATCTGATCACATAGCCTTTTTTGTTTCTCTGAGGTAGGACTGGGGGCAACAGCAGTCAGCTTGCCATATGGCGTTTTGTCCCAGGGGAGCAGGAGAAAATTTAGGTCCTGATTCATTGGCCTCTGAAATGACTGGTAGTCATTTCACTTGCCTCAGTAGGTGCAGAACTGAATCTTTTAATTATGGTCCATCAGTCAGAAAAGAAAATTTAAAAGGAAGGATTTTTTTTTTTAGCAAATGGCCAGAATGGGCTGTCAGCAATAGAAAAACCTAGGCACCTGCTCCTGTAGGCTATTTTGCAATGTATTAACCCCTGCCTTGGATTACCACTGTAGGCATCCAATTAAAACCCTCAGTTAAAGGGCTAGAGGCCTTATTTTGGACAGCAGTGCAGCATTTTGATCATAAAAATACAGTGGCATAAACTCCATGGCTGACTGAGGATGCAGGGCTGAATCAGTGTAATAAAAGCACTAGAAGACGGGAACATGTTTATAGTAGCACACAAATCTTTAAAACTGTAAAGAGATCACACTCCACTTTCCTGTGGATATATGCTTCTGTGTAATTTGTATACCTGAATGTAGATCTCCAGCTATCCTACTGCTTAGTATAAGTGTATGTTTAAGAAGAGTAATCTTACCCAATCTATTTTATTATTATCCTAGATGCATCTCCTAATAAGAAATACGTATCTACCCTGGTAAGTGTAAAAGTCAGGCAATCACAAGTACTTTGGTAATTTAGATTGAAAATTCCATCAGTTATGATATTTCATATACTTTTATACAAATTGTTTAGAAACAAATTTTGGTTATCTTTGATAAAAAAAAAATTTTTCTAAGTGTGTAAGATGTTCACCTTGCTGGACAAGAAATTTCATGATGCGGTGTCCAAGTCAGCCTCACTGGGGAACAGGTGAAGGAACAAAACCATGAAATTTAGCTGAACATGCCTTGCCCAGACTTATAACATTCTTTTTGTCTGCGGTGTACCAGTACTTGTAAGATTGTGCTGTCACTGCCCATTGCCAACACGATTCTGTGCATAGGGAAATATTACATTGCGTGCACTATGCATGCCCCTCTTTCTTTGCTTCTGGCTATCAAATCTTCTCTTTTGTCAACTATTTTAATAGATAACTGTTCCTGTCCCTCAGGGACTGTTTGTCTCATTGAAATGGTCTGCATCTTTTCTTTCTAAATAAAAAATGTGTCACATTTGTCTCAAACACTAAGACGGATTTAGTCTTGTTACAGTCTCTTGATGAGAATAACCCTCTCAGAGGGATGAATTTGTAAATGAAGACAAAATGACATAACTTTGTTCTCCAAGCACTCATTTGTATCTCTTAGTGAATTAGTTTGCCTTTCGACAAATGTCTTTGTTTGCAGAGATAACTGAGAAAGCCATATTTGTGTCTGTCTATAAATAATAGTAACTCCATTAACACATTTTTTCGTGACCTTTCACTGCTACTGTCTCTTTTGAGTTGAATATATGCTAATTACTATTGGTATTAGTATTTTTTAACTGTGTATGGATTTCAGTAACTATTCTTTACATGAAAGCTTAGTTTCATAGTGGATATTTTCAGAGACGATCTGATAAATATCACTTATATTTCTAATAATTTTTGTCAATGCTTATTTACAAGTATTTAAAACTTTCAAACAACCATCATTCTTTCCCTAGGCAATATAAGTTCATGATATATAGAATAAACCACTATTTTTTTATGATATTGATTTTTTTAAAACATAATTTAGTATTTTATGTCTTTTTCAAGGTTAACAAAGCTTAACTTATACAGATTTTATTTTTCCCTAAATAACTTCTAATTTACTCTGGATCTTTAAGTGCTTTTAAAACATGTCATCCCTAATTCTTTATAGTTAATGGATCTACTACAAAATAATAACGAATGTACATGCAACCCTTTGTCAAAGTTACTATCTCAGTTAGACATCCATTAAAATTCAGTATAGCCTGAATTTTAGAATTTCAAATTTATATAATTTGAATAGGAGCGCTTAGAGTGAAATAATGTGTAGCCTGGAATATCCTTATACAATTGGCTCAAAATACTGGTAGTTGAAGGCAATTTTTTTTTTTTAAAAAAAAGATACAGTAGTTGTTTCTTGAATTTCACACTTAGTTTTAGCTATTTTCTTTATTCTCTCATAGATATGTTTTGAACATTGGAAAAGTCTCTGAATATACTTTGGGTGTAAGAAAAAAGGATCTAGTTCATGAAATAGCTCTTAAATTTTTAGAAATCTTTCTGTGGAAGTGGTTGTTTCTCTATTAATAAAAGGATACCAGAGAACAAGTTTTCCTAGACCTTTATCACAGGCAAACCTGGCTGAAAAAGAATTATTACACTTGGTTATGTATTCCAAATGACTAACAGCATATAACAAAAGCAAAATTGGTATGTAGCATAAGGGTAAACATGCAACTGGGGGAGTGTTAGAAATATTAGAACTCCTCTGTTGGTCATCATAGTAAAAGAATCAAATAGCGGTATTAGCCACATGTAGGAGAAAAAACTGCAAACCAGCAATAGTTTTTTTCCTAATCTCTAGTTTACTTTCTCAGTGGTAATACAGGTAGAAGTACATTAGTAATGAATCTGTAAAATCTAGCATTTGTTGAAAGTTGTTTCATGTGGAAGAAGAGTTCCTTGATCATTTCACTGTCCTTGTAATTCGTCCTTATAAGAATAAGTCAAAAGTTTTCACTATTTAATAAAGAGAAAAAGAAAAACAAACGGGTAGATGAAAAGCAGATTGCAGACTTTATCAAGAGAAGATTCTAGATCTCTTGACCAGTCAACTGGTTCTTTCCTACACTTTTTGAGACTGAAGGATCTTATTTTTTATATTATCTCATTCAATTAGTGGGAAAACTCATGGTTTTGCTCCATGATAATAAGGGTTACAGAATCACAAGCCTTGGCAAGTCAGAATCTCTTTTTCTTGAACGTTTTTGTTCCTGCACAGCGTTGCTACAGAGCTCATGCATCATGACAGAAAGAACAAGGAGCAATAGGATGCCAGTGAGCAACGCTTGCCATTGATTCCCTTTTTGGTGTCATATAGTCAATCATCAGTGATCTCATGACAACAGCAATCAGCAAGTAAAGGCCAAGTTCCTTCTATGATTCACAGTTTAAATTAGGTAATAGCCAATTTTAACTACAGCAGCCTCTTGTTTAGGAAAGTGGTCAGGTCTAATTCTGCTTTAGTTTTTGGGTTTTTTTGAGCTGTGCCTGTTCATGCATATAACAACGCTTTGTTCCTTCTGTAACTTACTGCACAGTGGCACGAATAAACTCCGTTAAACTGGTCTGTTTAAAATGAAAATCATGATAACAGCCAATCATCTTTTTGCATCACATTTCTGTCATCAGCAGGCTTGGTTAGTAAACCTTCAAGTCCTGGATCCAGGTAGTATATGAAAATGTGAAAGAGTACTGTCCCTATGATGGATCTGTGTGAAACCCCGCCAGTGACTGGTCGCCAGCCCAATGTAACCCACTTCACTGTGACCTTTTGAGTCTGACCTGTCAGACAATTGTCCACCTATTGCATTATGTCTTTATCCAGCTGTATGCCGCATATTTGGTTAGGAGGATACTGTGAGAGACAGTATCAAAAGGCCTTAGGAAAATCCAGAAAGATTACATCAACTGTTTTCCCTCGGTCAGCTAGGTAAACCTATCATAGAAAGAAATTAAGTTTGTCAGGCAGGATCTTCCCCTTATAAACCTATCCTGGATCAGACAAACCATTGTGTTGTCTTTTAGGTGTTTTTCAATAATGACCATAAACATGAATTGAAACTTAGTCAGCTACTTATGTAGTAACACTGTTATATATTTCAGTTACAAACTCAAAAATTAAAATCAGTGTTCTGCTGCTTCTGTATCTAGATGATGATTATACTTCATTTAGTGATTTTATAAGCTCAACCCAACAAACGCAAATCTTTGCTTCAATGATGTCAGAAGTCCTTACATAGAATTTTTCAAAAAAATTATTATACTTCAGTTATTTCAAACAGGACAGAGAAATTTGTCCCACATTTTGTCTTATGAACAATTGTAAGCACAATTTTCTCTTCTTTTAGTACCCTAACATATTTGCTACTCAAATCTCAGCTTCTTCAATAAATAAGAGCGGGGCCCTACTAACAAATAATTTCTTCCCTATGAAAGTATGATTTATTTTTAGAATATTGTCTTTTTCTGTGAAGGAATCTTAATTAGGAAAAAAATTCTGCAAATATTATTATATAGTACAATAATGTAAATATTTAGATGTTCAAATACATATATTAGTTCTTTTTTACATCTGAATTTTAACAAATGTACCAAAGAAATTTGCTTTCTTTGGAAGGGATTTTTCTTTTTTCCCCTCTAGTCTACGAAAAAGAGATACTTTAGCTTAGGAAAAATTAACATTTCATCAAAATGTCAGGATTTTTACTTCCTCAGAAACAACTGTGAAACATAAAACAATATTAAATAATTTTTATTTGTAAATCTGTAAATCTGTTGTCAATGCATAATGGCTGTTTTATAAGAAATGTCAAAAAATAGGCACCCAGCTAAATCAAAGTGTTTTCCATCTCCACAGTCTTCATTCTACCTCCTGAAACCTGCTTTCAAAAAAAATTGAAAAGCGTTCTGATCTATTTTGTCAGATAAGTTGTCCCACATTTCAAAACCAGAGAAATCCTGTTAACATGAACATCTCCGGCTGAGCTAAAAGGCACTTTGAAGACATATTACTAAGTGGACAAGCCAACATGAAAGGGACACCCCACCAAAGGTGCTTTAGCTTCTCTCTCACTTAAAAAAAAAAAAAATGTGATCAGTCCAATTATTGACCACCTAGAGCATTCTTCAGAAGGAAGTATTCTAACATAGTAGGTAATTCTGGTGTTTAGTAAGAATTTTGATCATCATGTACAAGGTCAGAAAGTGAAATAAATGTATATATTAGTAAGTCAATCATAGATTCAGACTAGTTATAGTCTGAATCTTCTAAAAATCTCTTCATTGGGATTATAAACATAGAATATATTTTATTAATACATGCAAATATCTACATGTATACCTTAAAATTAGTCATATATGCTGCCCAGTCTTTTTGCTTAACTTGAATGTGCCTGTATTTACATACATGGGAACTGGCTGCCTGAAATCTGTCATGAAAAAGTATGTGTTCAAAATATAAAACAAACACCATCATAGTCAGATGTATACTCCTTCTAAACTACCTGCATATGGGATTCCTAATGAAGACTGTATTCATGAAAGGCACTTCCAATAAATTACAGTGGCTTGTATAGGTCTTTAAAAGTATTGCATGGTTTTGTCTTGAGATTTAGATTTTATTTTCAAGAGTAGCAAGAATAGTATAGTACACAGCAATGTCAACTTAGATGTAGGCAATGAGATAATTTGCCAAGTAATTTGTCCACATCAACCAACAGAGACTGAAAGTTAAAAATGTAAAAGAACAATCATTGAATATTTGTGTACATGAAAACAAAAAAAAAGGGGGATTCTCTAGGAAATATATCATTGCTAATCTAGGAAGAAATCAGTATGCTCAGTCAAGAATTCTCTTCTGGCACTCAGCTAGTGTGGCTGACTGTAGGCAAACCCAAGTTTTCAGCTTACTAGTACCCTTCAGTGCCCTTCAGATAAAGCTGATGTATTTATTGATTACCTAAAACCACAAGCAGAATTTCTTAAAATTCATTGTGAATTTCTTCCATTTAAAGCAATGTGTTTTACTTAAAATGTCTTTTATCTTGTACCTCAGAATATAACAGATCACCCAATTCATTATTGTACTAACCTTATACAAAATAAATATTTTTCTTTCTAATCTTAAATCTTCTTGGCATGTAAGATACACTGTGTTTGTGAAATCTTTTTAGAAAAGTCAGTTTCTATGGACTTGAAATTGAAGGTCATGTCAGGAATTCTTTAAAGAAAGATGCAACAAATTGGGAGACAATAAAAATGAAACCTTTAGAATGATCACTTGAATTTTGTTTTTTATAGCCACGTCTATAATTTTATTTCTATAGCCACATGAGTACACTAAATGCCTGCCAGTGAAGGCAGCTGGCATAACACAGCTCATTCCTAGACTTGTGATCTACTCTGTCTTAAAATGCTGTGCTCACATACCCACTGAAAGATAAAGGACACAGGTCCTAAGATGGAGTATATCCTAGGGCCATTTCTACACTTCCACCAATATGTCTAGGCTGTATGTTATGCAATATACCCCTCCACTCTGGCACACATTGCACACCTAGGGGATTTAAAGGGGTTTTATGACCATGTTCTCAGGCAAGGAGTTTCAGCTGTATGGTCCTTTTCTCTGCACATGGTATGCAGAGACACCAGACATCAGATTATGGGTGCTCTCCTCCTTTTCCATCTCCCTCCTATTGTTCCATAGTCCTATATGTTTTGTCAGCAAACATTGGTAACAAGCTCAGTGCCAACTAGAGCTCTGAAAGGGACTGACTTCTTCGTCCAATTCGGCTGCAGTGGAAACACAGAGAGGTGTCCGTATGACAAAGGAAGACAAGATCATAATGGCATGCATTAAGAAATGCATTTTCAGCAGGTTGAGGAAGCTGATTCTTCCCCTCCTAGGAGGAAAGCAATCCTTCACTCTAGTGAGGCCACAATAGGAGTGCTGGGTCAAGGTCTGAGGTCCTCAGTACAAGAGACACATGCGCATACTGGAGTGGGTCCACTAAGATGATTAAGAGCCTAGAGAAAAAGCCAAGTTAGGAGAGGGTTGGAGTGTGTTCATCTTGGAGAAGACAAGGATCAAGAGTGTCTTATCAGTGTGTATAAGCATCTCGTGAGTGGAAGTACAGAAGCTGCAGTCAGATTTTTCTGAAAAGTGACAGGACAAGGGGCAACAGATATGGATTGAAATAGATGAAATTGTATTTAAAAATAAGAACATTTTTACTGTGAGGGTGGTCAAAGAGTGAAATGAGTTTTCTCAAGAGTCTATGGAGTCTCTGGCCTTTATGCTTCCTACTGCAGGGAGCCCAAGGGTCTTCTACTGAGTCTGAAACAAGTGACGATGAAGCCCATGCCTGCATGTGTGCTCTGGCTAGGAAGTTATGTCACCTAGTTAAAAAGCTGCAGGAGGAAGTGAGTGGACTGTGTAGCATCAGAGAAAAAGGAAAAGAGATTGACAGGATTCTTAGAGTAACACTGCAGACACAAGTGCCCAAGCCCACAGCTGCACAGAAGGAGGAACAGCCACAGACTGTTCTCATTCACGTGGCAAATGGAGACCTGCAATGGTGAAAGATGGGAGCATGTGGCTTGATAGCAGAATGTCTCCTTTTCCACTCAAACCTGCAACTGCAGAGTAAGTTTACTGCCCTGGTATCACACATGAAGGATAAAGCTTTTTCTGGTTAGGCACTGCATTGGGTCAAGCCTGAACTTCCCATCTGCATCAGGAGGAAGCAGTGGGTGGCAGTTATGGGGGATTCTTGACTGCAGGAAATGGAAGTCCCCATCTGCCAACCTGACCTGCTACCTGGGGATGCATTGCTGCTTGACATAGTATTTGACCAGGGATGCTGCAGAGAGACTGCTGACACTGGTCCAAACCTTGGTCGAAGCCCCCTTCCTGCTCATCTGTGTGGGCACCAACGACACTTCTGCAATGACCTCAAGAGTGAATATTTGGCTCTGGATGCAAGGGTCAAGGACATTGGAAACCAGTTAGAGCTTTTTGAAGACTTATGACTACTAGGAAGAGATGGACTGTGCCTGACCAATACAGTAAAAACATCTCTGCCAACAGGTTGGTGAAACCGGTGACGTGAAAAGCAAAGATTGCGTAAAGAAAGTTACAAGAGACCTGAGGAATAGCAAACTGGGCCAAAAGAACACCAGTCTCCAATGTATGTGCCCAAATGCACACTGCCTGAGAAACAAACAGGAGTAACTAGAGCAACTCACGCAGTTACATCCTATAATGCTGTTGGAATAGCTAAGACGTGGTGGAACAGCTCATATGGCTAGAGTTTTACAATGGATGAATACCAGCTCTTCAGGAAACTTAGGCAGGGAAGATAAAGGTCAGAGATGGTGCCATTTATCTCAAGCAGCAGGTGCAGTGTACAGAGTTGTACGGGAGGGATGACAGACAGATGAAAGCTTTTTGCTCATGATCAGACAAGAGGCCAATATGGGTGATAGCATGGTGGAAATTTGTTACAGACCACTCAGCCAAGATGAGGAGTCATTGTCTAAGTTATTAAGAGCAATTAGAATTTTTTTCACTTGGGCTAGTTTTGTAGCAATGTCTTTCAGCCATGAAGTGAATCATAGCAACATCAGTTACTTCCAGTCTCCAACTGCATTTCAGCTGCAGTGAAACTGAGATGAATGTATAGTCCTCTTCACCTTTAAGCCCTCAGTTCCACTTCATTTAGAAATGAGAGCCTATTGTGAAACTCCAGTTCATAGTCTGCTGGAGGAGTTAGATTTCTTTCCTTTAGAAATAAGAGATTATTCAATTAATGTGTACCTAAAACTGGAAAGTCCTGTAGGTCCTACTATGAATACACAGCTTTGGTGAACCAACATCCATTTTTGATGTGGTAAAGATCAAGACATTTATCTTTAGGGATAAAATATAGCTGCTGACATGCAAGGCGGGAATCTGGCCTCCCATTACCATCAATGGCAATCTAGTTACAATAAATGAAACCTAAAGACCATCTCAGCTGATGAGGTACTCACACTCACAGGAGTGAGACTCAGATATCTATTGCAGAATGCAAAAGTTTTCCACATCTGGCATATACTGTCAGTTTCTGCCCCAGAAGAGCATGTATCTTCTTTAAGACCCGTTGTATATGTGCCAGCTCAGTGTAGATATCACAGGCACTTTATAATCTGACAATTGTGATTAAATGTGTACTGCTGGCAGTTGAGCTGAAGTTTAGATTTCCACTAAGTATAATGGGGATTTTATTATCCAGGTAAAAACACACAGCTTTAAGGGTCTTAATTTGAGCTGATTCTCATCCTACCTATCAGGATTCAATTGAGTTGCCCACCCATAAGCCACCAGTATTTGAAATGCCCCACAGTACTCAGTGTCATCTACAGCTAGCTCTCTGAAACTGGAAAGGTTTCATCTACATGCCATTCATATACGCATGTATCCAGGCTACCCCAAGGGATTCTGCTAGCACTGAGATTTCTCAGATATACTGGATACCTCTGATGATGTTAAACAGCTATGTATGTGTAACTGAGTTAAACCCTTATAATATAGATATCTCTGTCTCTAAGAATATATTTTGCTAAAAATATACCTTTTTAAAAGTTATTATTACTTTAGATATCTTAGATTACTAAGATGTCTGCATAGGACTGCAATTAGGACAAAAGTCTTATGGGAGACACACCCTCATACACGATGAAGGAGCTGAGATCAAGCAGGATGTTCCACCAAGTCTAGAATGATTCTACAGAACAATGTTTAGGCAACTGACTCCTACCTCTATTTACTGAGAGTGGAGAAAGAAAAACTGTCATGTAACCTAAACTCTTTT
The DNA here is from genome assembly GCA_033558185.1 of Dromococcyx pavoninus. NCBI lineage: Eukaryota > Metazoa > Chordata > Aves > Cuculiformes > Neomorphidae > Dromococcyx > Dromococcyx pavoninus. The sequence goes on from JAUMJL010000110.1 coordinate 1,822,283, forward strand.
AGATTTCATTTTTCAAATAAGATAATTTTTGCTACAGATATTCCTATTTATATGCACTACCTATAAAAACAGTATAATAGTTAGTTCAGGTACAGGTGTTGGGACTTCTGTTTGTTTATTTTGTTTCTTTTTCTGATCAATTCCATTCTAAATATCTAAGATGTCTGTGTTGTCATAAGAGGAATAATTTTCCACACTTTTCAGGGAGTTTACCTCCCTAGCTTTAGCCAGCCTAGACAGAGAAGTTTTTCTGTGCCAGATACAGAAGTGTTTGGTTCATTCAACTTATATATAAAGCTTACTTTAGGAGAATTCATTTAAAAGACTCTGAAAATAAAGATGCAAAGTGAATTTTGAAATTAGGCAGATTGCAGATTACCACGTTTCCTAAACTGCATTATATAATCTGTAGATTACAAATACGTTTTGTCAAAGGCAGAAATTAATCTGATTCCGTGTTTATAAGTGGAAGCAGGTCCTAGACAAATATTAAATATGAAAAGGAATGAAAACTACTGGTTTGGACTGTGAAGTAACTCTTACTTTTTGTGATAAGATCTATAATATTCTATTGCTCCTTTCCTAGTATTTTACCTGTTCTTTTTAATAAAGTATTATATTATTCTTTACAGATCCCTTAGACACAGTTGTAATTTGTTAAGATATTTTTTACTATGTTTCTGGTTGAGATACTTAAAGTATTAATATATAATATATCAACTGATTTTGTTGTTTGCCATGATTGTGGGTAGTAGTTTTGTTTACAATTGTCGTCAGTAGAACATAACTCAAAGCATCCTAAATTCAGATATAGATGTTGTCAGTGCCTGATTTTTACTGCATACTGCTAAACACTTAAAAAATATTACTAAAGGAACTAATGTGGAAGATTTTAAACATTAAAAAAAACAGTATTTTATCTTCTAGAGAGCTCATTATGAGGTTTTTTATGAAGTCCACGACCATTTGCAAACACTACAGATCATGAAACAGCTTTTTAAGTGTAAAAAAAAAATTCTTCAAGAAAAAGAAAAAAATGGGACAGTTTATGACAAATATGTCTTTGGCATTATTATGCAAGACAAAGAAATAGAAGCAGAATTTAATTATAACAAAACAATGTTTTCCAAGGGACAAACATACAGATTCATAAAGAGAATGCTAACATAATCTAAATACCTCATGGCAATCAATCTGAAGATAATTGTCTGGGCTGTAGCTTTTAATGAAATGTGGGTTAAATTACAGTTCCACAAGCCTAATATTCACCTTTTCCTCCTGGTTAAAACTTTCATTTAAAATAATTTCAGTAATTGACATTTTAGGAAACTAAAAGAACACTTTTTTCAGCTGAACTAATTCTAAAAGACACATAGGTATATCCATATACATCTTTCTTATCTTCAAAGGTAACTGATGACTACATTAAAATTCTAGAGTATTTTGGACAATAAGAATTGATTTTTCAAACTAATTCTTTGGAACAGAAAGTAAATTTTTTCAGAATAAATTTATTTTAATTTTGACTATAAAGAGATGCAGTGGGAATACACATATCTCTCCAGAGTGAAATTGAATCACTCTATGCAGGCATTTATTATATTTCCTTAAATGTATTGGGAGTTCAGACTGATTAGAATTATCATCTCAGTTTAACTTTTACAGTTAAAATGAAACTTTCAGGATGCTGTGCCTGCATTACAAAATTGGAAGTCTGAGGCAGAAGCTACATACTACAGCATTAGTAGATTCCAATAACATTAACACTACTTACTCCTAGCATTTCTGATGAGAAATAGAAAATTAATTCCTTCCACTTTACTTTCTTGGAGTTTTTTATAGTCATATTAGGTAATGCGTTTTGATAATTTTGAAAAATGACTAGGAACTAAATCTAAGTCAGAAGTGATTCTCTGGAACACAAGTATTTCTTCCAGTTTCCAAATAACTTACATACCCAATTTCACTTTGGTCCTATAAACAAACAAACAGAGAAAAAAAAAAATCTCTTTTAATGTTCTAACACTTCTAAAATAACCATTTATAGTGGAAATCTTCCAAGTTAATTTTAGCCATTAAAAGTTACTGTCCAAGTTGGCTAACTTGTTGCAGCAGCACAATTTTAGGCTACCCCTCCAGTCAAGTGTCACATCTCTATCTTTGCTAAAGTTAATAATGAACTAAATGTGTATATGCATTTATGTTTTTGTGTATATACACATATACATTATAAAGTCTATATATACTTCTGAATGAGTAACCAATTATTAGATTAATTAATAAGTCCTCTAACAGACATTGTCTGTATCAGAAAAATTCTAAGAACATATGAAATAACACTTCCCTCACAATACTTTCCTCAGTTGCCAGAATTCCTTTGTTAAAGGATTTCTGGAGACAGATATTTTTTATGTTTCTCCTTGTATTTTATAAAGATTGGTTGGATTTTTCTTCCATCACCTAATAAGACAACAAAGTCTTTAGTTTAACAGTATGTTGTGTGTTGTGGAATGTACTGCTCAATAATTACATTTAATGCTTTATAAATCTTTTCTTAATAAAATGAAGAATATCTGCGTTCCCTGCTCAATGTCTCTCTGCTATCTCTTGTCTACCAGGCTGTAAATGTCCAATCTATGTAACTTTTTCTTACATTAAAATGGATATCTTAGGAAAGTCTCTTAAAACAGGAACAACCCCATTCTGGGAGAAATTATCTCTCCTGATTAATGGTATGCGCAGAGGAATCTGATTGCAAATGCGAATATTGAAAAAATTGCTATTATTTGTTCTTATAGAGAATATTTTCACAATCAAAATATTTTCTATTATATGCCACAGTTTATTACAATTCAAAGTTTGCTTTTGAACCATTATTCAAGTGTAATAGTATAGGTTATTATTACTGCTGTTTACTTTTTTCCTTTAGAAAATAATGAACTATTCATGCATTTTCCATTTGTATGGCAAGCCTCAGAAGTCTGGCCACATGTGAAACAGGAAGATAACCAGCAGCACTTCAGATTCAAGAACCTGATGTACCACAGAATTAAAACCAGAAAACATTGATAAAGCCAGAGGAAAACAAATAACTACAGTGAAGACAAAAGTGCAATCAGACAATGTAATTTCTGTTCTAATTAGTGTTATTTCTACTTAAGTAAAAATAAATGTGTAATTTAGTTTTAGAAATAAGTACAATTCTGTGATGAAATTTAAAAGGGCTTGTCTGTTTTAAAAAGTAGGTATATGTAATAAATAGGGTTACTACTGAATGAAAGGTTTTCTAGAGTTTCTGAAACTTCTAAATGAGCCTGGTCAGAAATTTGGGGGAGCTTGCATCAATGTGTAGTCTCCAAAAAAATGGGGAGGTTGTGGTATACCTCAAACCAACTTTATCTTAGTTTTAGCCATAAAGTTTTGAACTGGTAATTATACGAAGTAAAATGCATACTTCTGTAAATTAATTAAGTGAAAATAAAAAAAGGGATTCAGCTCCAGTAACATATTGATACTATTATTGGATATTCTCTGACACCTTGTAACTGTGATGTGTTAACAATAACACTTTATAATTAATGAATAAAGTGACCAATGCTGTCCTTACATATCTGCAGCATTAACTGTGTCTCACAGACACAAGACTGATGTAAGGATTTCTGTCTAAATTATTGTATTCTTAGTATCGAGCATATCTACAAACGCTTTCAAACTTGTCCAAGGTAGCAAGAGCAGTTAGAATTTCTTTCACTCAGGCTATTTTATATCTCAATATCAGCCCTATTAATATTATCTGGCATATCACTAGAAGCCCTATAGAGTTTTCCGTCTTTTCAACTGCTGCAGGATTTCCATCTGTCCAATGGTCTTCTCTATTTCCATTCTTGGATAAATAAAGGAGTCTAGCCTATTTTCTTTAACAAAGGCCAGGAATCATTTGCTGTATAATTGTTAGCCTCAAACGAAGCGTAACTAAAGCTTCCCTTCAGAGATCTCTCACCACATGTTCTCTACCTATCATTTCCTGTATTATTTACTTTTTCGTAGGCTTAATTGAGGCATTTCTTACACCCAGATGGCTAGTTAGCCTGGTATTAAGTACCTTTGAAAGAGAATGAACTTGGGTTTTCAGTGTTAAGAGGATGTGTTAAATACTTCTCTTCTTGCTGGATATTTCTAGATATTTTGGCATATACATCCTTCATGTTGATATTTCATAACAATTTACAGCACATCAAGTGATTTCTAAAACAAAGGTGTAATTTCTTCTATGCAAGTGGCAACACAAAGTTGGCACCTCCTGTAACAAAATATACAAAAATATTCTGTGTGAAATATAGAAAAATGTTTGCGTTTTTAAAAAGAATTGCCTTTTCTTGAAGTTCCAAGTATAGGAAATATGTAATTTAATGTAACTTGTTTTAATTCCTTTATTATCCTACCTTTCTAGCAATAATATAACAAAGTAGAATACCAAACTTGTTAATTATCTGTGATTGTTTTCTCACTAAATATTTTTTGTTTGAAACTTATTGCACGCTAAGAATAAATAATATGATTCACAGAAGTATAAGTCTGTTAACGTAATTCTATGATACACATTTTGACATGTATTAAAAAAACCCCAAATTATTATTGTTCACAATTTCTCAATATTCGCATTTGAAGATTATTTCCTCCTAAATAGGTTTCAGTCATGGAATGAATGAGCAACAAGAAAATACTAGGTAGAGTGTAAAAACGTGTTATTGTGACCATAGAACATATGTTTTGATTTTAAATTCTTCAGTGCAATTAGAATATTTTGGTATACCCTTTGTTTTCTCAAGAAACAATAACGTTTCTGAAGAAGCATTTTTATGAGATTCAACATACACAAAAACTCCACCCCAACTGGAGACGTTGTCTGTAACTATTTTTATTTAACAAATTAATAAAATTAACTATGATCATCTTCAAAATAATTCCCTTCTGAGTTGACATACAGTTGCACAGTATGGTGCCAAAGTTCAAAGTCATTCCGCAGATTGTTTTCAGAAAGGCTGTTGAGGATCATTGATCAAGCACTAACTTGATTTTTGGGATATCTTCACCATAAGCCTCAGTCAATAACTGAAAAAAATTCAGTTGTAGATTTCTTCAGTTTCACAAGAAATTTGATGGAAACTCGTTAATCACTCTTACACTTTGATGTCTCCTGACCAAGGTGAGAAAAAATCTAAAGTTGAGCACGCATCTGCTCATACTTAGCGACGCAATCAAATTGAGCCTTGTCTCATTGTGATAGTTTAGAACATATTCTACAAACATCTCTTTGTCTCTCCCCTCTCACCCTTGGTTCCCGAGCTATAAGGTTCAGTCCATCTCGATTTTTTTGTGTCAGACTTCGAATAAAAGATTAGAGTCATGGAGTCACAAGTACAACTCAAGCTGTATCTTTCTTGGCACACACACACACAAACACACACACATAAATGTGACTATGTTGCTGTTTGTATATCACAGTATTGCAGTATCACAAGTTTGGAAAAGACCTCTGAGATCATCAAGTCCAACCTATGACCCAACATTAGCACCCACTCATCAATTAAACCATGACACTAAGCGCCTCATCCAATCTGTTTTTAAACACCTCTAGGGACGATGACTCCACCACCTCCCTGGGCAGTGCATTCCGTTGGCGAATCACCCTTTCAGTGAAAATTTTTTTCCTAATATCAAGCCTAAGCATAATTTTTCCTAGTATCAAGCCTATAGTAATGGTCTGATATTTTTAGGTATCATTTTAATAAAAATAATATTTTAGGCAAATATATTTATACATCTTTTTTACATAATATTTCATCATGTTTCTTTCAAATTCCTTTAGTCCACAAGAAATTTTAAGTTGGTTTGGTGTGTGGCCGCTGCCCCTTTTTTATAGACCGGAAATTAGTGAGTCAGCCACATTCATTAATTTATTTTTAAAATGTTCTGCACTTATAAATAAGTATGATCCAATAAGGCCTTTGTGATCTGCACCAAATAATTAAAATAACAAATCTCTTTTATATTTTTTCCCTTTTGTACTTTTTTCCTCCTTATATATTTTTGAAAAACATCATTTTTGTCTTATGATTTTTTCCTTAACATTTATACTGCTGTTAAAAAAGAGAACGTGTTCACCAAAAAAAAAAATACATAACATCCTGACAAATGCATCTCACTGCCTCTTTGTTTTCCAAATGAGACTTCTTGTGTCATTCTGCAGAATCTTCTTTTATACTTAGCTTATGAAATGTCTGTGATATATTCATCTTTTTGTTCAGTGTATGTACTGCTCAAGGGAGTCCCAGACTGTGACAAGGGCCCCTAGGTACTACAGTTATATAAAATATAATTCAGGAAAGAGAGCATATTTCAATGTGACGCATCTAAGAAAATGGAAATTCTGCAAAATAATAGATAAGGCATCACTACAAATAAAATCATGAACTTTCTAGAGACTAATGCAATTCAATGCAAGTCAAATATTCATACTACAAATCAAGGACATGGAAAGAACCAATGTAAGGATGAATGAGCCTCATACGTTTCTATCAAAACAGTGTGTATTGACTCCAGCTATCAGGTAAGTTCCCACCCAGTTTCTTGTTTACTCTGCCTGATTGCATTACTGGGCATGATGTGATATGCTGTGGGATTTTTCTTTAATCAGTTGGGGTCAACTGTCCTAGCTGTGTTCTCTCCCAGCCTCTTTCTCACCCCAGGCCTACTGGTTGGGAGGTAGAGTGAGGTCTTCACCCTGTGCAAACACTGTTCAGCAACAGCTAAAACTTTGGTGTGCTACCAATGGTCTTTTGGTCACAAATCTAAAAAACAATTATACAGGCTGCTATGAAAAAAAAATTAACTTCATTGTAGCCAGAGTCAGTACCCTAATGAAGGACTTAATTTTCTTCTTTTTTTTTAACCTGTAGTCATTAAAATAGTATATTTAATGACTTTCCTTGCACGCACAGGCTTTAGGAAATGGGTTATTTTACTTAACTCTTATGAGCTAAAGAGTAGAATTCTCCAATTCCAAGTGACAAAAGGCAAATGCAGATGAAATAACTGAACTGTGAAATATGGAATATGTTACTGATTAAACAAGAAGCTCTGTCACTCCATTAACAATTGTCAGACACTTCACAATGAAAAGTTACATAAAGTCAGTATCATGATTGAAAGGAAGCTGCAGACCTTCATTATCTAACTCTTCCACCAGGATATGTCACATCACAAGCATTGCCATCACACTCTCCAAATGGGTTCTGAAGGGGCAAAAAAAGAGACAACAATTATCCGCTTCAACCTTCTCTGTGTTTTTGACCCTTACATCAATATTTTTCACACTGTATGAATCAGTATAACTTAGTAAAAGATTAATAAAAAGTCAAATGTCACAAGGAACTACATTTTTTTTTATTGTTGAAGCTGGTAAGGCTTTATATTTCCACATGGAAAACTAGAAAAGGATTATGAAGCTGTATAGAAATTTTATGTAGCTTTTTCTTGGAATCAGAATCACTCCAGTGGACTCAAAATACCTTTTAATATTTTAACAAAATACAAATAGTAAGAGGAGGGGGGACTCAGTAGTGTGAAGAAAAACAATCAGAAGAGAGGATGAAATCCAAGTAACTGGCAATGTGTTATCTGTCAAAAAAAAAGGAGAAAAGAAAAAAAAATCTTCCATTTGTGAATTAACTATTTCCTTTTATATCAAATATTTGCTTTTCCTGGTAGATTATTTAGCCTCTTTTCGCCCAAAAAGGTGAAAGTTAAATACACTTCTCCAAAGTTTCAGAAGATTTCACTCAAATAAAATTATGCCCAGCATAAATATTTTGGAAAATCTTTCTCATAGTGTGTGAATTTAATCATAAATTTTCATTTTAATATCATGTTGTACTTCTAATGAATATTAGTTTGAATGATTCAGAAAAGCAAAAGTTTTCAGTTCTGTTATTTCAAGTACGGGAGCACATAAAATAATTAGAGTTTATGAAAAAACAGGAAAATATTACTGTTCATTTGCTTACTCTAAAAAAAATCAAAATTATACTTCTACAGTATATTTTTAGGTTTTATCTCTGTGAGTAAAATGTTATGAAATAAATTTATTATTTATGCTGAATTTTTGAGGTGGTAAATATATCTGGAACAGATAATGCTGTCCATTTTTTTTTCATTACGACAGTGGCTAATATAATGTGCTACACCTCTCTCTTCTACCACTAGGAGGATAAGGTTGTGGATGATGCATTACAGCACATGCCCATTGTGAAAGTTCTTAAAAGTTCTCAACTCTTGCATGCAGTTGAGACATGAGATAGAATTGACCTCTTTCCTATTATTATTAATAAATGAGATGGATTAGTAAAGGTTATACAAATCTGTTAATATTATAGAAAGAATATATGTGCTCCATGGATTTGCATATTTTAAAGGATAACAAATAATTTAATACTTTGAAAGTTATTAATTAACACTATCAATGGGAGAATAATGTCATGGGGAAAAGGTATTGCAGTTGCAGGCAAACTAAGTTGTGGTTTTAAAACAGTAAATAATGGTTTTTTGGCAGGAAAATATACTTTCGCTATAGTACGGAACAAATGATTACAACAAAATGCATTACAGACTATAGGCACAATATTCTGGAATTTTTCACATCTTTCTGATTATTCAGATGGAAATTAATTTATTATGTTGCTGTATTTTTTGGTTAATTGCTGCTGTAGTTTACACAGTTGGAAATGAAGTATGAATTTCCTTATTACCTTTTTTTGTATAAGGCTTATTGTTCATTGCTTAGAATTAGATTTTCAGAGCACTACTGAGGATGGGTTCAATTCTTCCTGGCTTCTGAATAGGGATGCAGTTGAAATTTCTACTTTGACATCATCTAGAAGATCTAAAAATAAAAATAAAAATAAAAATAAAATTAAAAATAAAAATAAAAATAAAAATAACCTTGAGAACCACAGCACTAGTCCTGTTGAATTACTGATTCAGTGTATGTTTGTTCTACTTGTGAAATATTTCAAAAATAAGATCAGGAAAAAAGATGACACTGAAAGTGCGGCTGAAGTACCAGTGAAATGTGACTTAGTGTATTAGTTAGTAGTTAGAGACAAGACAGACACATATGTCTTGATTTAAATAGTGAAGTTAAGTACCAAAAATTTCTATACAACGAAAAGAAAGACTTTTCAAGATCACATCACTTCTTAACATTTACATTGCTTGTGCTTTCCTCTTGAGTATAAGGTTTCATCACCCTCAAATACACCATTAAGTTACTGTAAGCTTTATTTTTTTAAATAATACTTACTTATCAGTATTTTTTATATACTTCAGTTTAACTTACTTGATGTTTTAATCATTTTATAGAACTTTCTGTATATCCAAATTTAGATAACTATTATTTGAAACTCAATTTTCTATTCTATTGGCACAAATGAAACATAATTTCTGCTGCTTAGAAGGATGCTGATAATCCATTCTTCAAAAGCTATGGTGCTAAGAAATCTAGTATATGTAGCTAAAACATTTAATCTAATTCAAAAGTAAGATCCTGAAGCATAGAAGATATTTCTGTGCAGTCCACATCTAGATTTTAGACAGCTTATAACCTTAGAACATTGCTCAAGGTTTGTTCAATGTTGCTGTTATTCAGAACAGGAAAATCAAGCCTTCTAATGAATAGTTATATGATAATTGTTATTGTGTTAGATAAAGGGAATAAGCATATATTGCATTGGATTGTCTCATTTATGGATCAGTATTTACATAAAATTTTTGGTGTACAAAAGTGATTGTAATTGAAACAAAAAGTCTTATTTAGGTTTCCGGCAATCAAGCACACAAACTCAAGTTCTACTTCTGTGATACACAGCTTCTGTAATGGAGTTGCAGCTCTGTGTTACATGACTGGCTGTCTTTTAAAAATCAATTTAATACTTGTAAAAGCTCTTAGAATCAGAATACTGGAAAATTAATTTCTCTATTCACAGAATAGACACAGTGGGGCAGTGATGGAATGTGGTCCAAGTCACTTTATTTCCTCCTAACAAATTCAAGGGCAACAGTTTTAAGCTGCTGATAATCTTAAACAAATGGCACAGTGTAAGGAAGTGTAACTGAAAAAGTAATACCATTTTCTTTCTTTAAAAAGCTCTGATCTTGTGAACTTCCCAAACACTCTTAGCAAAATATAAAACACAAACACACAATTCGATATTCTCATGTCTGTATCTGATGTAAAAACAAACAAGTGAACAAAAAACAACCCAGGCTATCAAGCTATGAATACCTGATTGCTTAATTTATCAAGGAAATAGTTTCATGTAATAAATGCTACATCTCAATAAAATAAAGCGTAAAAGAAAAATAAAGAGTAGAATATAACAGAAGTTTAAAAACATGTAGTATGCTTGTCTTTTTTTGTGATCTTCTCTTGTACCTGGTAGACTAAAAAATAATAATTAACGTAAGAAAGTAAATAATGCCCCTTTGTACTGTCATTGGGAAAAATATAATACAGAAATTTGCAACATTCAGCATTTTCCTGGTCCTTTCTGACATTAAAATGAGAAAGGATATTTTGTCAGAAAAAGCAGTTGGTGTTTAGAGAAAAAGTTAGCAAACAGACAAATTCTAAATATGTTAAAACTTATATGGAATTTAAAAACTTCAGATGTCATTTCAATGACTCATAATCTTTAAAAGCTGAGCAGCTCTTTTATTGCTGTTAGCATTTCATCAGCCTTAATAGAAATGGATTATGTACGGAACTGTGAAACCTGTGGAAAAAACAAGGGAAAGACAGAACAAAGTTTACCAAACTGAGCCTGGGGACAGTTTAAGATCTTTAAAAGTGGGGGGAAAAGAAAGAATAAAGTAATAAATTAATAACAAAGAGGCTGCATTTTGAAACCAGTTTAGAAGGACCTGAAAGTCTTTGATGTCATTTTTGAAAGAAATGAAGTATTGGATTTGCTAACAATGGCACTTATGTCGTGTAGGAATCACTTTAAACAATAATAGAACATCCATCAAAGAAACTTCAATATTCTTTATCCCTAGAATGGGTTTGGTCATTTGGGGGATTGTTCTGTAAACATTTCTGCAAATATTGAACAATTTTAGATACCGAAATCATTGTCACTGACACTCTTACATTTAAGGACGTCTGCACTTCTTTCCTCAGTTGAGTGTCTGCTAATTGGTCCAACTAAAAATAGCACACAATCCTATTATCTTCCTTCCTTCCTTCCTTCCTTCCTTCCTTCCTTCCTTCCTTCCTTCCTTCCTTCCTTCCTTCCTTCCTTCCTTCCTTCCTTCCTTCCTTCCTTCCTTCCTTCCTTCCTTCCTTCCTTCCTTCCTTCCTTCCTTCCTTCCTTCCTTCCTTCCTTCCTTCCTTCCTTCCTTTTCCCCCCTCATTGCTTAAAATTGGTTATTTCTTCATCTATAAGGGCAGTAGCCTCTTCTGAAGGACATGGCCACATCCATGTTACAAATCATTTGACATTGGATCCCTGTCAAATCTTTACATGGTGTGCCATAGCTCTAAGATACGATTATAATATTTTATATGTTTCTTACACCACAAAATGCCTGAAATAATAGTAATGAGAAAATCCAGGTGTCTTATATGACAAAGAACACTGTATAAGGATGTTGGGAGTATTAAAATGCCTCTGGAGGACTGTGTAGATTGGAAGAATGCAAGCCTGATGCAGTTCCAGTCATAAGAACTATATTGAAATTTATTTTTTTTCTTTTACTGATAACCTGTTCTTTAACTTAAAAATTTAGTCTGGGAATAAATTAACATTCATACAGAATAAATGATAAGGTCATCTGGATAGGGAGAGCTCAGTTCTTTGGCAGCAAAAGTAAATCTTTTGATATTGAGTTCTTTTCCATAAATACAGTTGCTTTGTTAGCTAGGAATCAATCCTTTTAACAAATGATTCCTAACCATGAAAAGCCAACACGCAATATTTGATTTCATTGAAAAAACTTCAGACTTCATTACACATAGAAACTTCAAAGTGTGTCAACTCTGAATATAGGTCAAAGAAGAAACACTCTTATTTAATTATCAATTTGTAATTAATTAAGTCTTCCCATAAACCAGTAAAATACTCTTTTAAGTTTGGAGTACAAAATACTCTATTGCTGTGGCCCTGGATCTGCTCCAGTTATTTAATTAAATTTTCAGTACACTGGAAAGAGCTGTAGAAGAACACCGATTCTATAGCTATTTGTTACAGACTTCACTCACGCTGGGAAACAGGTTCATGTCTTCGTCCAGCTGGTACTCAGCTGGTCATAAAATGTAGAAGAAATTCAGCAAGATTGCATATAGAGAGAGACCTGTCATAGAAAACAGATGAATCTGTTCCTGGACAATATATTCTCACAGCATGTGTGAAGGTGAATTCAACTTTATATTCTAAAACAGGATAGGTATGGAGCTAAACCTAAGAGTGCAGTTTTTCACCACTCATGTATAATAGAAGTTTCTTAGATGCCTTTTTTTTTCCCCATTTAAAAAAAACTATCTTAGAGTTACAGTTGGTGAAAATAGAGGAAATTAACATTAACAAAGGAAGGTAAAAGGAAAAGACACGTCTTTTCCAAAGTAATTTTTTTGTTTAATAATTCTTTGCAACTTGAGGCAGTGTATATAGACACTATGTCTCCCTAAGTAAAATCATTTTCTACAAATGTAATGGGCTCCTTTTCTCATTTTGGTCTATGTCACAAAAAGTTTAGCAGAGAATTTCTCATAAATGAATATGATATTGTTCACTTGCACAAGGGAAAGCACACTACAAGCTCTCTAAACAGTCATTGTCTACAGAACAAAATTATTTGTATTCCTTTGCATTGTTTAATTTTTACTATATTTCAGCTTCCTCTTGAGCTTCTTTTATGTAAAATTAATTATATTTCTCTCATTTATTTTTAATTTATGTTTTAGTAAACAAAAACATTAGATGCAAATTCTGCAGAAAGAAAGCCAAATATACGACTTAAGCCAAAGAAAGCAAAAATGGGCATCTGGACGTTAAGACTGAGGAAGAAAACAGGCTTGCAAGGACTGGTATAAAAGAAAGGTCCATGTAGATTTTCTTACAGGTAAATGACTATGATTTCTGCTATTACTAGTTAAAAAGTTCTCTGTTGTCCTGGCAGTGTGACCACTCAGAACTTCCCCAGTTTCCCCAAGTTTGACTTGGCCTAATCTGACTGTAGTGCACAATAGCAGACAAAGGGAGTTGATATTAGTATTTATAGTAACATGAGGTATTATTAATGTGATCTTTCTATATTAGTTAGGACTATGAATGGTAGTAATATTGTAACAAGATTAATTGTAATAGCTACATTTTGATTCTGCTGTGAAAACAGTACTTGCGCTGTCAATTAATTCTTAGGTCCACATATATGATATGTTCTTCTTCGCCCAAAAATCAATGTTGAAGTAATTTGTCGTGAATAATTTTTAGCTTTTTCAAACAGTCCTGCTTTTAATGTACCTTTATTCAGGTGGGCATTCAAAGAACATTTTAGGTTCTCATCTGGAACTGACATTACACCTCATTCAACATCATTCATCAGTGTCAGAACAGACTGATTGTGTTTCATCGTGGTGTCCTCTCTGTTCACTGAGAGGGTCATGGGATTTTCCTGTAAGCAATAGTAACCAATGTACAATGAAAACAATATTCTTTTTATGTAATGGAATATGGTAAGTATTTATTTGCCTTTTTTGCTATTTTTTTTCCCATAAAATGGTGGGGCAGTTCGTAGGTTTACAGCTCACTACAGGCACAGTATATAATCATAGAATTATTGGTTGGAAAAGACCTTTGAGGTCATTGAGTTCAACTGTACCTGTCCACTACTAAACCATATCTCTGAGCACCTTGTCTACTCATGTTTTAAATATCTCCAGAAATAGTGACTCAACCACCTACCTGGGCAACCAGCTCTAGTGCCTGATAACACTTTTGGTGAAGACATTTTTCCTAATATCTAATCTGAATCTCCCCTGGTGCAATTTGAGGACATTTCTTCTCATCCTACCACTTATTACTTGGGAGAGGAGACCAACACTCACCTTGCTACATCCTCCTTTCAGGCAGTGGCAGACAGCAACAAGGTTTCTCCCCAGCCTTCTTTTCTCTAGGCTAAAAACCTCCAATTTCCTCAGCCTCTCCTCTCAAGACTTGTTCTCCAGACCCTTCACCAGCTTCTCCGCCCTTCTCTGGACATGTTCCATTGCCTCACTGTCCTTGTAGTGAGGGACCTCAAATTGAAAACTGTATTCAACGTGTGATGTCACTAATGTTGAGTACAGGGAATGGTTGCCTTCCCTAGTCCTGCTGACCACATTCTTTCTGATACAAGTCAGGATGCTGTTGGCTTTCTTGGCCACCTGGGAACACTACTGACTCATATTCAGGTGGCTGTCAACCAACACCCCAGTTCCTTTTCCACCACACAACTTTCCAGCCACTCTTCCCCAGCATAGCCCATGGGCATAGGCTACTCGTAAAGAATGGGCAAGGAAGAAGTGGAGAGGATATTTTTCTCTTTATTTGGGACCTCTTTTGCTGACTCCAAAATGTAAAGGAAAATATATCTGTTGAGAGTATCCTATCAAGCTTTATTCTGCTCCTCATGGAAGAAGTCTACCATGGACAGCCTGAGCAAGAGGAAACAGTAGATTGGGCCTTATAAAAAGCAAGTAAAATAAGTCAGACAACTACTTCTAGGGCACACTAAAATTAGTATTCTGGGAAGTTCTAAGCGGTGTTTGTAGCAATACCCTTATTTTTTTCTTAGAAGGACCAGACAAGGTGTAATGTTATTCAAAATCAAAAGTGGCAGCAAATGAAGCACAAAGAACAACGTTGAAGCAACTATGAAGTGTTTGCATTCATGATACAAAGCGTGGTTGGAAAGGCAAGTAACTGATCAAAGGATGTTTTTTGAAGCATATATGCTGAAAGTTCAGGATAAAACCATCCTGTTGCAAACGAAAATTAGCAGGTTGTGCAAAAGTCCTCTTAGCCAAGCAGGGAACTTCTTCATGAACTAAAGGACAGAAACAGTACATAGGGGAAGTGGAAAGAAGGAAAAGGAACAGAAAAAGAAGTAAAAGCATTACTTTTATACTTAAGGGCTAAATGAAGAAGGTATAATCTCAGTTTAGCTTAAAACTAGCTAGGGAGAGTAACGTTAACAAAGACGGGTTGCATAATAATGCCAATTACAAAGGCATGTTGCAAAATGCTGGTATGCCTTAGTGGATGGAGAGACAAATGAGTGACAGACAATGCAGAAAAAGTCAAAGAACTCTGTGGTTATTTTAGATTGATCTTCACATTAAAAAATAGTTCCAATCTTCTGTGTATCAGTAAATTTAGGGAAGTAGAGAGACTCTCAACAGTGGGGAAACAGGAAGACAAAAATCTGATGTGTTCAAATCCATAAGGCTGGAAGTATTTCATTCATGAGTGCTTAAAGAGCTGACTGACAGGATTGCAAAACTGCTGTAGGGAAGTTCCTGATAAATGGTTTAAGTCAGACTTTGAAGAGTTCAAGAAAATGATAGATCTGATTTGAGTGTGCTAGATGCAATTTATAGCTGTTTTAGCTGTTTGGTTGCTAAATGTCAGAGTCCTGTTTTTTCCATGGGACTTGCTTACCTTATTGTACATTAGAGTCTAAGGCTTGCTAGATGTTGCTTTTTCCTTTTAGTGCTTCTTACACCACCTATTATTTTACTTGGCAATGTCTACAAACATCGTGATAACAACAGTGAGGCACCTGGGCTGGCAGAGGACCTAGGCATTATTGCTATTCCTCTGCATTATACTGGACAGGCTGGAACTCCAGTGGGAACATATGTTAAAGGAACTGTGACCTGCATATAAGTTCACATGGGAGTAGGTACACCCTGAAGCATCTGTGGACATGGATAAGTCCATATTGCAGCATGTGCATCCCTGAGAAGACTATGACCATGAATAAATCCATGCCACAGAAGGTACACCTCAAAATATCTGTGACTGTGGAAAGTCTGCAATGCATGCAGGTGTACTTCTGAAGGGACTATTATTTTCTCTGCTTTACATAGACTTCTTTTTCAGATGGCTTTCAGGGTAATAATAGATACATACAAGGTGGACATCGGGATGTTTCACTTCCATGGAGATACAATTCCTGGTTACCTACTACTTCTGCAATCAGCAGTAGGACGAACAGTGCATCTGGCTATTAAGAGCACTAAAATTATAGTTTAAACCTCAAAAACAGCGAATAATTAAATTTTGTTTATCAATATGTTTTATTTAAATTTGTTACTGGTATATTTTTAGACTTTTGTTCCAACCTTGAATTTCTCTTTAAAGTTTTTCATTTGTAACAGTTTAAATTTCCTATGAAATTAAGTATGAATTTAACAATTGTTTGCTCCTAATTAAAAAAAAAAGTATTGTTATCCATTACTCTGAATTCCATGTTTTTTATAACCCTTTGTAAAGGATTTGACCAATGTGAAGATATTCACACCAATATACCTATGTACAAGCATTTTATTTTTAATTTCCACTTACCAAAAACAAAAGGTTTCTAATTTATTCCAGTGTCATATGTGGCTCTAAAAGCTGTATTGGAAAACAATAATAACAACAAAAAAATATTTTTAACACCTGAGGAGAACGTGGACTAAGCTGATATAATTTTACTAGTTTTAGCAGAAAGGCCATGACCAGCATCATGACAAACATTTAACAGACTAACAAAAATAAGGCCCACAGATTTGTTTCTTTCATTGGCTGACAGATGTCTTGAGACTGACACATCACATTTCTCCTCAAGGACTGCCATTTTTGTTACTTGTCAGTGTAAGACACAGTTCACTGTGTATCAGGCTATATCAAAGCCCAGTTGGACACACCACCAACTGTCTTTCAGAAATCTTATTTCTCGGAATTCTTATATGTAAACAATATCACTAATGTGTATTGATGGTGGGTGTCATAATAAGGTTTTAACTCAATTTCACTCACAGCAGAAAATCATGAATTTTTCATCCACACAAAAAGTGGTTCTGTTTTGCTTAGTTAACTATAAGAAAGGGGAAATATTTTCTCTTTCTTTTCTAAAAGAAAGGACTTTCTGAAGATGTATATCTCTGCTTTTGTGCTTGGAAAATGCTTTTTCAGTTTTCCAGACACCATTCGCCTTTCAGATTTTTCTCTTTCTCTTTTTGATAGACCTTATAGAATGACACTTATAGTGTTAGCTTTCCCTTTCTCTTTGTTAATAAAATTATCTTTATTTTTTCTCGTGCCAAACAATCTTTGTTTAAATCTTATGAGTAAGATAATTTTGCAATACAATTTTATTCCTAGAGGTAGAAAATAAAGTTACTTAACAGTAGAATAATTCAATCTTATGATTTTTTTTCTGTTATATCATACCAGATGAACTGTAATAGGTGTTTTATAACTAAACATTTAATACATCTGGGAATTGATAATATTCACTGGAAAACATAATTCTATAACAAAAATTATGTACTCAGAAAAAGTAATTCTCTGTAACTATTGTTACATCTACACAATGTTCTAACTAATCTCATAAATTAATTCAGGAGGCCATACATATAGTACTTTATGAAATTTAAGAGACAGGGAAAAACATTGTTCTCTTGCTGTAGTGGATTGACCTTTGTATTTTTCAGATCTTCCTTAAAAAAAAATTACCTTTATAGGTCTTCCTTAACAACAGAGGTCAGGATCCACGGAAGTATTCCATATCTTCCTTTAACGTAACACGACATATAAAGAAGGTGTAGATAAGGGAGTTCACTCTCTTCTTCTTCCGGCAAGCTGGTGAGCAGGAGGCTGCTGGTCCTGTCTGGAGATGAGGCCTGTGGTAGCTGCTGTTGTCTGCCCACACGTTGGGGGAGAGTCCTGGGTTGGATTTAGCTGTTCTGTTTTTCCTCAAGGGAAGTGTTGAGATTTTGCTGGTTCTTTACTTTGTTAGTTACCTGGTCTTACAAGTGTGCATACCTGTTTTGGTTTAGTTCCTTTTTGTCCTTCTTCCCATTTTCCCTTCCCCTTTTCCCTTTCTTGGGAGTTTTGCATGATATCCTTACTGTATGTAGTTCTTCATATTTAGAAAAATATAAATATATATATAGTGTGTGTGATTTTGGTTTTTCTATATTTTTTTTCCTTTGAAAGTGGGGAAGTTTTGGGAGAGAGGCAGACTGAGCGTTGGAGAGCTTGGAAAAGCTAACTCAAACCAGCTCACTTGCTGCCACAAAGACTATTATCCATTCTGCAGTGACTTTAGAACACACATTCTCCAAAGTCTACTTTCAGATCCAGCTCTTCAGAGAACACTTTCCTAATGGCATGAAAACTGTGTTGGAAACCATCACGTCAGGAGATCACCCAGTTTTTGCAGTGCCTCTTTTCCAGCAGCTGGCATTTCTTACAGTTAATAACATCCTTTTTAATACATTCCTCGTCAGTCATATTGCTGAATATTTATAACACCTTCAAGCTTGCAATCTGACACTTGAAACTGGCTGTATTTAAAAACCAACCAACCAAACAAACAAAATCCAAATGAAACTAAACCCCCAAACAACTCAGCTTTCTGCTGCACTTCAATATTTCAGAATATTCAAGTGCTCTAGCATCCTTCTATCTTTTGCCATTTAAATCCCTGTTCTAGTTAAATACTCCGTAGTGTTCATTCAGTAGTATCATAATCACTTTGGCTGTCTTCTTCCTTGTCTCCCTTTTTCTTTTTCTTTTTGTTGTTGTTGCATAGATCAAGCCTTCATCCATCAAGACAGAACAAATATTTGGCATTTTGAAAGCGGGTTTATAAACTTAGACTATGTCTAGCCCTTATTGTTACAATTTGCTGAAGTAAACTTCAAACCACTAACCTTGGTCTGCTTCTCATTTCAAGAATAGTTTTTCCACTGCTAAATCTTTCTTTTGCAAAGCCTTTTTTTTAATGTCATATAGACCTTTTAAATTGAGATGAAATTTTCCTTAAAATAAGGAAAATACAAACCTAGCATGTTTATTTCATGGGAAACTGCTCTGTTGGTTATGACCACATCAGAGGCTTATAAACATTGCATTCTTTGTCTGGTTTATGTTTTAACTGACATATAAAAATATATTATTTAACTTGAGTAATTCAAGTACTTTTAAAAAAACCCAAAAGATGTTCTTTTTCTTCTCTGGTTTCTCCCAGGGTGTGGAATTGGCATGGAGGAGTCACCTAGACATGGGAATCTTATGAATTATAATTAAGATATGAAACATCTATTAGGAAGCTGTGACAAAAACTGTGACATGAACTGACTGCTGAGCAGTCAGCATACCATGTTTGTTCATACAACTATAGTACAAGCCTTCAAGAAGAGTGTCATCTATAATGCTTTGGTACACTAAATTGACTGAAGCTAAGTGAAAAACCTTTCTGAAAAGTTATGAGTTGGAGAACTTTCCAAGCACAGAACGACAAAACTGAAGCATTGATTCTAGTTTTTCAGCATGAGGTGAATGAAGAAAGCATTTTAAAGGCATGCATAAAGAAGAAAGAGCTGCCTGGGTAGATGAGGGGAGAGCGGTGGATGTTCTCTACCTCAGCTTTAGCAAGGCTTTTAACACTGTCTTCCGCAATAACATTATAGGTAAATTTAGGACATGTGAGTTAGATGAGTGGACAGTGAGGTGGGTTGAGAACTGGCTCGATAGTAGAGCTCTGAGGGTCATCATCCGTGACACAGAGTCTAGTCGGAAGCCCATGGCTAGCAGTGTTCCACAGGAGTCAGTACTCAGCCCTGTTTTGTTCAATATATTCATCAATGTTCTGGATGAGGGAACAGTGCATATCCTTAGCAAGCTTCATGATAATACAAAAGTGAGAGGAGTAGCTGATAAGCAAGAACACTGTGTTGTCATTCAACAAGACCTGGCAGAAAGGAAGTTAATGAAAGTCAATGAAGGCAAGTGTAAGGTTCTGCAACTCAAGAAGAATAACTCCCTGCACCAACAGAGGTTAGGAGTTGACCTACTGGAAAATAACTCTGCAGAAAAGGACCTGAGAGTTGACAATAAGTCAGCAATGCACCCTCATGGCCAGGTATGCTAATGGTATACTGGTGTGCACTGAGTGCTGCCAGCAGGTTGAGGGAGACCGCCCTCCCCTTCTACTCTGCCTTAGTGAGGCATCATCTGGAGGATTGTATCCAGTTTTGGGCTCCTCAGTTCAAGAAAGACAAGGAACTACCGGAGATAGTTGAGTAGAGGACCACAAAGAGGACCAGGGGATGGGAGCAAACCTCTTAGGAGGAGAGCATGGGTAAGCTCAGTCTGTTTAGCCTGGAGAAAACTGAGAGAGGATCTCATCAATGCTAATAAAAATCTAAGGGGCAAGTGTCAAGAAGATGGGGTCAGACAATTCTCAAAGGTGTCCAATGACAGGACAAGGAGCAATGGATACAAACTGGAACACAGGAAGCTCTATGTCAACATGAGGAAAAAATTTTTTACTGTGAGGGTGACAGAACACCAGAACAGGTTTCCTATCTCTGGAAATATTAAAAATCCGCCTGGACACGTTCCTCTGTAACTTACAGTGTGTGAACTTTCTTTAGCAGTGGTTCTACTAGATTATCTCCAAAGTTCCTTTTCAACACTGACTATTCTGTGATTCTGTGGATTTTCAGAAATTTCATAGTGAAAATTCTGAATTATGCTTCTTAAAAATACCTTATGGTAAAACAGCCTAACTTGAGTAAGAGATCAGATGAAAAATAGTTGAGGACAGAAGAGTCCAATAGTATCTCTATCATCTGATATCCTTAGAGCTTGCAAATCTTCCTTCTAACCAATGAAAAGGATTGTGTGATTTATCTTTTGACAAATCAGATGACTATAATAAGTCAGAGAAAACACATCCTAATATGATTCATTTTTCTTTATGTATTTTGAAAGAGAACAAAGATTACCTACTCAGATATATACTTTTACACTGTAGATATCTGGAATTAGTGAATGGAGACAGATCATGTATCAAGGCTCTGTCCTTTAATGCCAGTAGTAAATGATTCAAATAATTACACAGTTACCAACAAGCAATTGTGGAGGTTTAACTTTGGCTAACGGTCAGAATCTCTACCCAGCTACTCTCTCACTCCACCTCTTCAGCAGGACAGGAAGAGAAAATAGGATGGTTTATGTGTCGAGATAAAGTTAGCAAGGTCTCTTAACAGCCTTAACTTGATGAAGTTAGTTTAATCTACTGCCAGTTAAAATAGATTCGCATAGCGAGAAAAAAAGGAAAACATGAAAAATCCACTTTTCCTTTCCCCTCTCCCAGGCTCAACTTCACTCCATCATTGCCAAATACTCTCAGCATCCCAAGCAGCACAGAGAGGGATAGGGAGTGGTATGGTCAATGCACAGCAGTTTCTCTTTGCTGCCCTTCTGCTCTTGTGTAGGATCTCCACATGGGATGATGTTCCTTCACAAGAAAAATCTGCTTCAGTGTGGAATCTCCATGAGCCACATTTCCTTCAGAAAATATTCAGCTAGTCCTGTATGGACCCCTCCACAGTTGCAGTGATTATTATCTTGACTGTGGGTTATTTCAAGGGAATACCTGCTCTTCCACAGTCTTCTTCACGGGGTGCACGGAAATACGTCCTCACTTGTGGTCTTCTCCACAGACTGCAAGGAAATACTATATCCACTACACTTTCTCTCCATAGGCGGCAATGGAATCTCCACTCCAGTGCCCTGAGAACTTCCTTCCCCTCCTTCTTCTCTGATTTTGGTGTTCACAAGGCTGCTTCTTAGTCTGTTCTTTGTCGTCCTCTGTCTGTGTGGCATTTTCTGTCCTTTCTTCAATATGTTTTCCCCAAGTTCCCACCACCTTAGCTGAGAGGCTTAGCCATGCCCTCTGGTGGGTCCATTGGAGCCAGCTGGAAGTGGTTGTGCCTGACACAGGACAGTCTTTGGCCACTTCCCAAAGAGGTCACCCTCACCCCATCCCACCAACCCCAACCCTATTCCTGCCATGTAAACCCAATATAGTAGTGTTTCTACTACAGTTTATAATCAACTTTGCATTAAATGAATGTGTAACAACTTTTCTGATAGCTTATGTTCTCTGGAAAGTCAGATTTGTGGGTCTTCCTACAAGTAATACAGCAATATTTCTATACTTTTAAAGAAGTATGTCCCACGTTTTACTGAAGGCAACAAAATCCAAAACCACAGAGTGCTAACTACTTTTGACTGTCATGTAAGCGTCACCCCTTAAGATTTAAGACTACTCTTTAAAACAGAGATACTTCCAAAAAGCAGATCTGTTCAAAGAACATTACAGAAAGTTAATTACATCAGCAGTATAAGACTTCACATTTAGAGAAGCATTCAAGCATCAAATTGTTCAGTGGTTTTCAAATAAATAGCAAGTAAGAATGACATTGGTATGACAGAGAGTCTTAAAGAAATTTCAGTAGCTACCTCTGGTGATGGCCCAAGGTGTAATGAGAAGATGAGATGCACAGATCTGTTGGGCTGAAGATAAAGCAGAATATCCAACAGTGAACGCATATTGAAGTCACAGGACATGGCATATTGCCAGATTTTCAGAGAGATTAAACTAATCTAATTAGGAGAGAGAAGTGAGAGAACCAATTCTGTGACTGGCTGTCAGTACTGAAAACAGAAGGAATACTGAGAAGTAAAATGGCTGTAAGTGATTACACTGAAGTCAAGACTAAATGATAACAAAATTTCACAAACTACTTGCTCTTCTACCAGTACTGAGATTGACTTTCTTCTTTATATGGTTTCACCTTAAATTGGTCAATAATTCTGAGAATTTGCAATGAGTTTAAATCAAGTATATTTTATACAAAATATAGAATGAGACTATACAGGCAGATGAGAAAAATAAAAGCAGCTGAGCATATCTACTTCTATATCAACTTAGTAATATCATTTTTATAAACTTGCTTCAAAAATTAAATATTTTTTTCTCTTGAGTATGAAACAACATGATCAGGATTAACTCTAAATTCATTGTCCCCTTTGAAATAGAAATAACTTTGTTGAACATCTTCAGAAGATTGCCTGAATAAGGTAGTGGGAAGTGCTATCCTAAGGGATCAGAGCCTATAGTAAAGCGAATGTGGAATACTGTTTTACTGACTCATGCTTTTGGCTAGTTTATGACCACTAGCATAATGAATTCTCAATTAAAAATGGCATATATATATAGTTACAAAATATTACTGATATTAATTTGTTTCTGTTCATGCTTTTTTTTGCTTGGAGATTATGCCAAAATCACACTGCATATAAAAAGGACTTCAATGTGACATGCTGAGAAAAAGACATAAGTGTTGCAATCTCAACATTTCAGAAACTGTCACTTTCTATAGTTTTATTCTTTCTACTTCTGATATATACAAGTGGACAGCTGTTCTGTTGGCAGAATTAGGAAAGTGACACTTCTACTTTAGCTAGAAAATTTGGCTAATTTATTTCTCCACAATTGGTGCACATCTGTGCCCATTAAAATCAATGGCAAGATTCTCATTTTCTTCAATAATGTAAGATCAAGTGAAAGCATTTAAAGACTGAGAAATTCTCACCCTAAAAACTGAATACTTTTGTCATGTCTGAGTGTTATGGAGGAGGAAAGAACACAAGCTGAAGGTATGTTTTCTTTCACTTATCTTCAGAGTTAACTTTTCCCAGAAGTGTAATAACAGTTCCATATGGATCATTGCTTTAAAAGTGCACATTTAGCATTTTCTTAACATACATTCTAACAATATGATCAATTGTTTGGGTTAATGTTGTGCTACACATCTTAAGATACAACACTTTCTTCTTTCTGATCTGTCTTAACAGGCAAAGCAAAATATGATGATGTTCACTCACTGTCAGATGGCACAGAACTTTTTTGTAACAATAAGACGAAATTCTCTATGAAATCTTAGATTTTCACCAAATTATCAAGGGAAGAAAATGAATAGGAAAAAAATAAATAACTCTAAACAGGTAGTGTGTAAAAGATTAGAAATAGAGATTGGAGAAACCTTGATACTGTCCTGGGCAGGATGTCAATTCGGAATCTCTGCTCAAATCTGAAACTAGCAAGAAACAAATTACAGTTTATTACTATATATTACAAAGATAGCCTTTTGAAAAAAAAACAAAACCAAAACCAAAAACATGGTAACTAGAGCAGGTAGTAAAATTTTGAACAATATCATCAGCTTTTTTTTGGAAACTTGAACCATCTTTATTGTTTTTTAGACCTTTACCACTTTTTCAAATGTGTTTGAAATTTCATAGAGACTTGAAAAATTTGCTGGTGGGGAGTATGATCAAAAAGACAGACAAACAAATAGGAATGCTATAAACTCTGTTTCTATGGAAAATCAGATCACTAAAAAATACTCCAAACTTCTGCTATAAACACACTGCATGGAATGGAGAACAGCTGTGATTGCAACAGACTATCTCCAAAGAATAAATTTGCCACATCGGCTAGGAAGCAAAAAAATAAGGCAGACAAAAACAGGCAGATAAAAACAACAGCTGTAAGAAAGAAAAGAAGGGTAGTTGTAGTTGGTGACTCCCATTTCAGGGGAACTGAGGGCCAGCCCCAACCCAAAGGGAGGTTTGTTTTCTTCCTGGGACCAGGGTAAGGGACATTGCTTGGAGACTTCCTGAGCTAATTCAGACCTTAGATTATTATCCACTGTTGGTAATCCAGGCTGGCAGTGATGATATTAATAGAAGAAGTGCCAGGGTAATCAAAAAGGATTTCAGGGCACTGGGTAGATCAGTCCATGGGAAAAGTGCACAGGTAATATTTGCTTCGGGTCCTGTAATGACTGGAATGAATGGGGAGATGCATGAAGAGAGAACTAGGAAAACCTACCTTATCAATAGGTGGCTAAAGGATTGGTGCCACCGTCAAAATTTTGGTTTTTTTGATCATGGGTCAAACTCCATACTACCTGGTCTTCTTAAATCAGATGGGCTTCCTCTGTCTAGGCAGGGCAGTTTTCAATATTCAGGGATGCAAGGAGGACCACCAATCAAACCTCTGTGCTGGACTTCCAGAGGACAGATTTTGACCTATTCAGAAGACTGGTTCAAAGCACACCCTGGGACACAATCCTCAAAAACAGGGGCGTACAGGATGGACGGATGTGCTTCAAGGAAAAAGTCTTGAATAGACAGGAACAGGCTATACCAATTAGCCAAAAGGCAAGCCGGAGGGGAAGACGACCACCTTGGTTGAATAGGGAGATACTGAAGGAAATCAGAGATAAAAAGAGAGTCTACCGACTGTGGAAGGCAGGACTGACTACTTAGGAAGAGTATAGGACTACAGTTGGAACATGCAGAAGGAAAATCAGAGAAACAAAAGTGCAATTTGAAATTAATTTGGCTACTTCTGTTAAGGATAACAAAAAGTGCTTTTATAAATACATTAATAACAAAAGAAGGGGCAAGGAAAACCTCCATTCTTTGTTGGACTTGGGGGGAACATATTTACCAGGGATGAGGAGAAGGATGAGGTACTCAACACCTACTTTGCCTCAGTCTTCACCAGGAGAGGTGGCCCTCACGATAACTGGCCTCCGGAGCTCACAGATAGAGACAGGAAACCAAATGGCTCCCCTGTGATTCAGGAGGAAACAGTCTATGAATTACTGAGCCACCTGGATCCACACAAATCTATGGGACCTGAGGGATTCCATTAGGGTGATGAGGGAGTTGGCAGAAGAGCTTGCCGAGCCGCTCTCCATCATCTAACAACAGTCCTGGCTTTCTGGGGAGGTTCCAGATGACTGGAATTTGGCAAATGTCACGCCAATCCACAAAAAGGGCTGCAAGAAGGACCCAGGCATCTATAGGCCTGTCAGCCTGACCTCAGTGCCTGGCAAGGTTATGGAACAAATCATCCTGAGTGCAATCACACAGCACACCCACATGGGATCCGACACAGCCAGCACGGCTTTGTGAGGGGCAGGTCCTGTCTGACCAACTTGATCTTCTTTTATGAGAAGGTAACCCATCTGGTGGATGAAGGGAACCCTGTGGATGCAGTCTATCTGGACTTGAGCAAAGCCTTTGACACTGTCTCCCATGGCATACTCATTTGATAAACTGGTTGCCCATGGCTTGGACAGGTGCACTCTCAGCTGGGTTAAGAACTGGCTGGATGGCCAGGCTCAGAGACTGCTGGTGAATGGGGCTGCGTCTAACTGGTGGCCGGTCACCAGTGGTGTGCCTCAGGGATGAGTGTTGGGTCCAGTTCTGTTTAACATCTTCATCAATGATTTAGATCAGGGCATTGAGTCTATCATGAGTAAATCTGCGGATGACACCAATTTGGGAGGGAGTGTTGACCTGCCGAAAGGCAGGAGGGCTCTGCAGAGGGACCTTGATAGGCTGGAGAGATAGGCTGAGTCCAACAGGATGAAGTTCATCAAGGTCAAGTGCCGGGTCCTGCACTTTGGCCACAACAACCCCATGCAGCGCTACAGGCTGGGGACAGGGTGGCTGGAGAGCAGTCAGGTGGAAAGGGACCTGGGGGTGCTGATTGACAGGAGGCTAAACATGAGCCAGCAGTGTGCCCAGGTGGCCCAGAAGGTCAATGGCATCCTGGCCTGTATAAGGAATAGTGTGGCCGGCAGGATGAGGGAAGTGATCCTTCCCCTGTACTCGGCGTTGCTGAGGCCACACCTTGAGTATTGTGTTCAGTTCTGGACCCCTCAGTTCAAGAAAGATATTGAGGTGCTGGAGCGGGTCCAGAGAAGAGCAACAAAACTGGTGAAGGGACTTGAGCACAAGTCCTATGAAGAAAGACTGAGGGAGCTGGGGTTGTTTAGCCTGGAGAAGAGGAGGCTCAGGGGTGACTTCATCGCTCTCTACAACTATCTGAAAGGAGGTTGTAGACAGGTGGGGGTCGGACTCTTCTCCCAGGTAACCAGCAACAGAACCAGAGGGCACGAGGTTAGACTCTGCCAGGGAAGGTTTAGGCTGGATATCAGAAAAAAGTTCTTCACAGAGCGAGTAATCAGGCATTGGAATGGCCTGCCCAAAGAGGTGGTGAATTCACCATCCCTGGAGATTTTTGAAATAAGATTGGATGTGGCACTTAGTGCCATGATCTAGTAATCATGATAGTGTTGGATTAAGGGTTGGACTTGATGATCTTGGAGGTCTCTTCCTACCCAGATAATTCTATCATTCTATGATTCTATGAATAAACAATAAGATCAGGATCAATTCAGAGGAAGAAAACCCTTGAAGTCTCTTTATGGAAAGAGTCTGACTAATCTTGATTCCAGACAGTTTACATTTTGTAATTTAGATATTTCAGATCTTGGTGCTCACTGGTGCAAGAGATGTTGTTCGTGGAACTGTCTACTTTTATTGCCTTCTAACAATGAAACACATTGTCCATTGTATACTTACAGTCTTTGTAATGGCAAAAATTTAACACAGGTGGAATCAGTTTATTGTTAGCTCAGCTAAATTTTAGAATAACCTACTACAATCGTAACAGTTACCACGTCCAGTTACAATGATACAACCGATAATTAAAACTCTAGAAAAAAGTCTTATTTTGGAATAGAGTAAAACTTATATTTATCCTTTTATTTGGTGTTATATTCACTCTTCTAATTTTCCCAGGAGTCCTCAACACTATGATACCAGTGTTCCTCAATTAGAGAGGTGCTGTATTGCCACAAAAACAATGTCAAAGGTAAAGCAAGTTGCATTCAGGAGGAACAAGTGCTGGAAAACAGAAGGACAAGGTGGCAAAAAGGGTTGTTATGTATAAACAGTTGGCTCTTGGTATGTTCACCTGGCCATGCACTTCATCATTTTATGGATAACCCAATAAGCTTGGAGCTATTTTTACCTGAGTATGCTACAGAGGTTTCAGTCCTAATCTCAGTGTTGGGTATGAGAGGTTAATTTGCAAAAGGTATATTCCTTTTAGCATTTTCATAGGTACTAAACCCATCTGTAGGTCCTCTATCTCCATTTGGAGTTAAAATCAACAAGTGTGGAGATCAGAAAGCTACTGTTTACCAGCTTCTAGTTATGGCAAGCATCTAGCAATTAACTATGGCAGATCATCAAGTCTATTAGACCAAGACAAAACATGCAAGATTAAATCACCAAAACAAGTTTTACAAATGACTATCAGTTAATTTTTCCTGCAGACAACTAGTTCTGACAGTTTTCAGTCACGTGGAAACTGAGTTTAGACAGGTTAAAGAAGCTAAAATTATCTTTAAGCTGCCTATCATTTGCAAATTTCCAGAAAAAAAATTGCCGTTAGTGCATTAGACAATGATAAGTGTAGCACAAATAATAGAGGATTGGACAGAAAATACGTTGTACAATAGTATTTACCTTCCCCCTCCATGACACAGAAGAGTCAATTGAATTAGTAAATGTTCTCAAAAGTTTTAGGTGTTTTGCATTTATATATACATAGAGTTCCCACCAGCGCTACTGGTACAGGAAGTTACTTATCTACATATTTTAATGTTTATACTAGTACACAGTATTAGTATTAGTTTCCTACCTTTTAATTCTTAGGAAACAATAGTAAAACAGACCAAAATCTAGTCATACATCAAGATCATAAAATCATAGAACAATAGAATGGTATGGGCTGTAAAGGTCCTTAATGATCTTCTAGTTCCAAGCAACTGGCCATGGGCAAGTACACCTTCCATTATATCAGATCGCTCAAATCCTCATCTAATCTGGCCTTAAACAATTCCAGGGAGAGAGGAATCCACAATTTCTCTGAGAAACCTGTTCCAGTGCCTGACCATCCTCACAGTGCTGAATTTCTCCCTTTTATCTAATCTAAATCTACCCTCTTTCAATTTACAGTCATTGTCCCTTGTCCTATCACTGCACATCCTTGCAAAAGGTTCCTTTCCAGCTTTCTTACAGGCCCTGTTTAGGTACTGGAAGACTACTATAAGGTCTCCACAGAGCCTTCTCTTCTCCAGGCTGAACAAGCCCAACTCTCTAAGCCTATCTTCGTAAGAGAGTTTTCCAGCCTCCTGATCATCTTTGTGGTCCCTCTATGGTCTTTTTCCAACATGTCCATGTTCTTCTGATATTGGAGCCCCCTAGAACTGAACAAAGTACAGAAGAGGTCTCACAAGAGCAGAGTAGAGCATGGTTGGTTTTGCAGGTTTTCTTGTATTGCGATCTGAGTCACTGATTTTATTTCAAAAAGATACTGAAAGAGTTGAGTGTTTTATTTTCTTCTGTTGCTGTGTTAGCACTGTACTGCATTTGTTAAAATTTTGAGTATGTGACCCATTTTATGGATTTTAGTAAGGCTTTTGGCACTGTCCCTCACAGCATCCTTATAGACAAGTTGTCCAGTTGTGAGATGAGTGGCTTTACAGTGTGCTGGGTGAAAGGCATAGAGCTCAAAGGGTTGTAGTGGACAGGGCTACATCTAACTGGTGATCAGTCACCAGCAGTGTCTGGCTTGAACACCTCTCTTATAAAGAAAGGTTGAAAGAGTTGCCATAGAGGGGAAGGCTCTGGAGAGATTTGATTGATTGTTGTTTTTCAGTTCTCAAAGGAGGCTTACAAGAAAGACACAGAGAAACTTTCTACAAAGGCCTGTAACATCACTAGAAGGGGTAAGGATTTTATACTGTAAGAGGGTAGGTTTAGATTGGACATAAGGAAGAAATGCTTTATGAGGAAGGTGGTGATACACTGGAACAGGTTTTCAAGAGAACCTGTGAATTCCCCATCACTGAAAGTGTTCAAAGTTAGATTGGATGAGGCTTTGAGCAACCTAGAATAGAATCATAGAATCATAGAATCATAGAATCATAGAATGGTTATGGATGGAAAAGATCTTCAAGATTATTGAGGCCAACCATTGATCAAACCCTGCTAAGTGGGCTCTCCTAATCTAGTGAAAATCTCCAGGGCAGTGTGGTTGGACTAGCTAATCTTTAATAGTATCTTCCTACCCTAACCAGTCCATGACTTGATAATATACTTAATGCCAATTTGAATAAAAGGTATTTAACATTTGGCTAGAATCTTCAGCTCAGTTTCATTTATGCTTCACATAAAAAAAAGAAAAAACATAATCTTCAGAGACGTAGATAGGAATTACAAGGGAAACTTTACCATAAGAAGTTATAATTGTGTTTTACCTTTAAATCATTTCAATCATTAATTAACTTCAATGGAGCGCAGTTAAATGGAAGAAGATGTATTTATGTGTATGTGTGTGTATAATTCTCATTAACAATTGGTCTCAGACAGGGAACACAGTTTGCACATATCATTTGTAGTGCTATGAGATGGAAAAGGACTGAGATAATTCAAATACTTCCATCATTCTAAGAGTTAAAATGAGTTAAAGATGAAACCTGAATTTTTAAGCTATGAAAAGACAGCTGTTAACCTCTCCTGAGTCTTATTCCAGCCACCTGCCAGTCTCAGTACAAAACCCAACACAAAACGTAACACACTTTCTTATCCATAGAAAGTCTTTATAAAGATTAAAGCCTCACATTATCCTTCCATCATAAAAAACCCTTTTTTTCCTCAGTGAGATCTCCTTTTATAACAGATTTCTATTGTGTGTTAGGTTTCTTTTATAATGGCAATGATTCAGCTTATGGTTTCATCCAACTCTTCCCCCCCTCAAATAAGACGTAAAGCTAGTTAAAATTAAATAGAGGTGGCTACAAGCTGACATCTGTGTCAATGTGAAGAACAAGGACAAACTTTCCATGACTCTCTTTTAAGAACAGAAAGGTCTTTTTTTCTGGAATAGTGAAAGCACATGTAACCTTTCTTTATAAATGAAAGATGAAAGTGCTGCAAAAAGAATAAATGTCCTGTAAAGCAATAAATAAATAAATAAGCACTTATTTGGGAGAACAGCACAACAAAAGCTAGAGCTATGTACATGCCCTCTAAGATGCAATGATCTATAGCATACTGCATATTTTTTCTTTTTTTATTGCTTACTTTCAAATAGATATTTTGTCATAAATTAAATAGCTTTATGCAAACATGCTCAGAGTATAAATGCTACCTAAAAAAATAGAAACTAATTTTGTCATTTGATTAAAAAACTGATATGATTTGAAGGTTGGATGCGGGCTGACCAGTGTAACATTCTCCATGAGTATTCTATGAGTATATCAAAATTCATTTTTTGGAACAAAAACTATATGTTAAAATGTTTGCAGCAGAATACACACAGAAATAGAAGCCTGTTCTAGGCTTCTGAGACAAGAGACTAGCACTGTAATATTTTGAACTCAATCTCAAATCTAATTTTTCAATAATAATGAAAATGTCATTCAAATTAGACAACACTAACAGCAAACAGAGAAAATATTTACACAAGTTAAATTCCCCCAGGCAAAAGAAGGCTACCAATAAAAGTCTTACGATAGCAAAATATGCACTTCAACCATTAAGTCAGAGAGTATTGGACAAGGAGATCAAGTGTATTACAACTTCTGGGAGATTTCTTTGCGTATATTCTAAAGGTGTTTAATGTCATGAGATGGGTAATGAACCCTAAATGGAGAGAGAAGCTTTTTTTTTTCCAGATCAGAATAAAGCACCTCTCCTTAAGAAACGAGGTGTAAGACATGCCGGTCTCCTCAGCATTTTCCGGTAGCAAATTTAGCAGTCTGGCTTCATGGATTACTTTTGGCCTGTAACTCTCCTCTAGCACTGCTGATGGCAGTTGGACACTGAAAATGGAGTATGCAATTCTACTACATGGCAAAATGTATGAAATAAAAGAAATGGTATTTTAAGACCTCCAATCTCAAATGTTTTATTATCTAACGGAAAATAAATGACAATCCACTGTCCTGGTCCCAGAACGTTATATGAGTTCTGTGTAACCTACTTATCATCAAATCAGAAAAAGTTCTTCTCTGAATGACTGTTCTGCTTTCCAGTATTTTAAATATACATATAGATAATGAATCAAAGGTATTTGTTTTTCTTTGAAAGAAAACAAGAACTTAGAAAGCAAATATGCTTTCAAAACAGCATAACAACAGTTAAAAAAGTATGGACTGATTTAATGGTTTTAGCAGCTTTGGTATAGTATTTTTTTTCTATTGTAGTGCACTCCGGAGTGGTGAATCACCATGGAATGGAATAAAAGTGGATTAATCTTCTGAATCTGATAAAAAAAAATTGCATGTTTTAAACTGTCTGCTGCTGAATGAGGTAGTTGCCCTCCTCACAGAGGTTGGAGAGAAGGAAGAGTAAATGAGAACCTTCATTACTTCAGTCTTTACTGCTAAGGCCAGCCCTAAGGAATTACAGACCCAGAAGGAAAGAAAGAATGTCTAGAGAAAGAAGGATCAGGTTCGAGATCATCTAGGCAAACTGGACTCCCAGAAATCCATGGGCTCTGACAGGATGCACTCATGAATGTTTAGGAAACCCGAAAATGCTATTGCTAAACCACCCTCCATCATCTTTGAAATTTCATGGAGAACAGAAGAGGTGCCATAGGACTGGAGAAAAGTCAATGTAGCTCCAATCTTCAAAAAGGGCAAGAAGGAGGACCTGAGAAACTACAAGCTTCAACTCCATCCCTGGAAAGTTGAAGGAACAGCTCATTCTGGACGTCATCTTCAAACAACTGGAAGAAAAGAATGTTACTGGGAGTGGTCAGCATGGGCTCACCAAGGGGAAATCATGCTAGACCAATCTGATGGCCTTCTATGATGGCATGACTGGCTGGGTAGGCAAGGGGAGAGCAGTAGATATTGCCTACCTCAACTGTGGAGAGGCTTTTTACACTGCCTCCCACAACATCATCATAGGTATGTTTAGGAAGTGCGGGTTAGATGAGCAGACAGGGAGATGGATTGAGAATTGGCTGGATGGCAGAGCTCAGAGTTTCATCATCAGTGGCACAGAGTCTAGTTGGAAGTCTGTGGCCAGCGGTGTTCCCTAGGGATCAGTACTCAGCCCAGTCTTGTTCAACATGTTCATTAGCAACCTGGATGAGGGAACAGAGTGTGTTCTCAGCATTTGCTGATGATACAAAAGTGAGAGGAGTGGCTGATATGGCAGAAAGCGGTGCTGCAATTCAGTGAGACCTGGAGAGACTAGATTGCTGAGCAGAGAGGAACCTAATGAAGTTCAACAAAGGCAAATGTAGGGTTCTGCACCTTGGGAGTAATAATCCCCTGCACAGAGAGGTTAGGGGTTTACCCACTAGAAAGTAGCTCTGCAGAGAAGGACCTGGGAGTCCTAGTAGACAACAATTGAAGACAAGCCAACAATATACCCTTCTGCCCAAGGTATCCTGGAATGCATAAAGAAGAGTGCAGCAAGCAAGTTGAGGAATATTAACCTCCCTATTTGGCCCTAGTGAGGCCCCATCTGGAATATTTTGTGCAGTTGTGGGTTCCCCAGTTCAAAAAAGAAAAGGAACTACTGGAGACAGTCCAGCGGAGAGTCACAAAGAAGATCAGGGCACTGGGGCACCTCTCTTAAGAGGAGAGGTTGAGTGAGCTTGGTCTGTTTATGGTAGATAAGAGAAAACTGAGAGGGGATATTATCAATGCTTGTAAGTAAGGGCAGGTGTCAAGAGGGTGGGACCAGACTCTTTCCAATGATGCCCGAAACAGGAAAAGGGACAATGGGTACCAACTGGTATGCAGGAAGTTCTAAGTCAACATGAGGAAAAACTTCTTTACTGTGAGAGTGATCGTGCACTAGAATAGGCTGCCTAGGGAGGCTGTGGAGTCTCCTTCTCTGGAAATATTCAACACTCATCTGGACAAGCTCCTGTGTAACTTACTGACGGTAAGTCTGCTTTATCAGGGGGACTGGACTAGATGATCTCCAGAGGTTGCTTCCAACCCCTACCATTCTGTGGTTTTGTGATCGTGTAAAAGCATTTTTTCTTAAAGATTTATGAAATTGGCTGTGAAAAAACAAGCCAGGTAATATCTCAGTAAAGCTTGGATGTATGTGGTAATCCATACAGTATTCAGAACTTTTAAAGTAGCTTTTGTTGCATATCTGACATATTTATATGAATTTAATTTAGAAATATGTGTTAATGACTTCTCATTAAACCTTTTGTATCAAAAGATTTCAACTCCTCAGCTAAAGGTAACAAATCCGAGTTCTTTGAGAGAAATATGCTCATCTTGAAAACACAAAGTAGACATATTTCAAGATCAGACTATAGTCTGATGCACTTTTCAAGATTTAACCACACATGGCAAGACTGTCAACATTAATTAAACATTTCTAAGCTAAAAAATTGGTCTGTTTAATGTGTTCAGAATCTGATTTATTTTGTCAAACAGATCAGAGCCAATTCAAGGAGTTTTTAGTATATAAGAGAGGAAGAAGGTTTTGCACCTAACTTTACATATTGGTACTTAATTTTAAACGTTTTTATGATTAT
Source organism: Dromococcyx pavoninus (assembly GCA_033558185.1). Lineage (NCBI taxonomy): Eukaryota > Metazoa > Chordata > Aves > Cuculiformes > Neomorphidae > Dromococcyx > Dromococcyx pavoninus. The sequence continues at coordinate 1,856,909 of JAUMJL010000110.1, forward strand.
ATGTGACATACTCTTTTTGCTAAATGCTTCACGTTTTCCATTGTATTTCCACATAAAAGTATTGCTTAGTTTTACTTCATTAGTCAAGATTTTTATTATTGATATTAAACAAATCTATTTGTGTACAGAACAAGAAATTTTATATGCATATGGACAGCACTGCACCATTTATTTCAGGCATAATTTATTTTTTTACCTTTATTTCTCAGATCTGTTTTAGCTACCAGCAGCAAATTTCTGAACATACAATGTTGCCTGGACAAGGGAATAGTTGTCTTAGGAAACAGACACAGCTATCACTGGCACTGGTCAGATCAATATCAAATCATAACAGCTCATCTAAAGCCATATATAGTTCATTTTTTAGACAAACCTTGAATTCAGCAGGCTTTTGATCAGGCTCAAATGCCTGTGCTCTCTCATCTCCATTTTCCTCAGGCAAGCTTGCAGGAAACCCATCTGGTTCTGCGGTATAGGAGCTGGCTGGGAGAGGTCAGAACGTGAGGAGCCCAAGCCAGAGCAGAAATACCTTCTGAGACCCAGGAAGCCCTGAGGCAGAACTGTATAGCTCTACCAGTCCCTCATTTGAAGAAGTTAAAGCAGCTCAAGGCGTAGCTGAGCAGTGATTAGAAAGAAGAACAACTGCATCTCTGCTTATTCTTAAGAATCAGAAAAAGACCTTAATTTAAAATACACGCAGAATATTCTTGTGTCAATACTGTATTTGCACATTTTGCAAGTATATCTAAAGTACTATTTTTAAAAAATGTGGACACCTCTAACACTGACAATCTCTGTCATTTGGTACCATTATTAGAGAGTTTATCAGTAGCTAATGTATGAACATAGAAGTAGGCTGACTTCAAACATTTTTAGCTGTAGTCACTAACTAGTAGTGCACTCCTAAATTGTCAAAACAAAATCATACAGAACTTACTGTTTCAGAGTCTTGTTAACAACTCAAGTCATGTTCAACCAAAGATCTGTAAAGAGAACTTTAGTGCTGCTTTAGGGAAAACTTTGTATTTTACGCACGTGTTTTGATATCACAGACAATAAAGAATATGCCGAAGCACTTAAAAGATACATACACTATTGATTACTACATCATAGGCTAAAAGATGTAAAAAAAAGAGTCATGGATATGTCATGCAGGAAAATCTTCCAGATAGTCATCCAGTGAGACACAATTGCGGTATTTATGAAGAAGATTAATATTAGTCTTACTGCTGTAGCATCTCGAAAAAGTGAAATTCAACCTTTTTAAAAAATTGTGAACTGTCAAAATCAAAACAAAATCAAGACCTTGATCATTTCTTCCTGAAGAAAATGGAAGAGCAAATGTAATTAATCTTTTCATCTGAGCTACATTTATTTCTCTTCTGAATGCTGTTTTGAAAAACAAAGACTCCTCAGCGTAAGGTAGTAAAATTACATAGCCTTATAAACTCAAACCCCCTTTTTCCTCTTGGGGATACATCTCCAGTACTTTGTAAATGGAAGAAAAGTCAGATGATAACAAAGATTTAAAGAAAGTAAGTACCTAAACCTAAAATTGTGACGTTTACTCATGACTCTAAAGTGAAAGGAGATTATACTAAATCAGGCCATACTGGTACTATTACTAATTTTTTCCAAGTTAAAAATCCTGAACAACTTAACATCTCCCCAATTTTTACTGAAAAAACAAACTTAAGAAATAATACAACACATAAAATGTAGCTGAGGCAGCTGTATTCTTCTAAAATGCTTTTGATGAAAGATTTTGAAGTGCTTTTAAAGAAACCTGACAGTTTGAAGTATCTATTTGTACAATGAAAACCAGTTTCTCTCCATGCATGAAAGATTGTAAATGTACATTTCTTATTCTTATGACAGCCACTTAAGCTCTAAACTGGAGGCTGTCAGTTGGGTAGAAGAAAGGGTAGTAACTTTCCTTCTCTCTAAAGAACCTGTTGTATTAGCAGAATGTGTCAACATTTATTGGGCCAGGAAAAAAAAGGAAATGTAAATGTGCCTTTTTAGCTTAGAGTTATGGTATTTAAGCAGAGATGATAACCCTCAATTTCAAATTCCTTTTCCAATAATTTAAGAGTTTTATTTTCTAATGAATTTTATTATAAGCAAATATTAACAAATCTGTGAGCAAAGATATAAAACCCAACCATCTCCTTTAGTCCTCTTTCACTAAACACCCTGCTGGTTTTTGAATGTTCTCTTCTTAATCGGGTAAGTAAAAATTATTTACTGCTTAGTATCCCATCTTAAGCAGGAGGAGAGTAAAGTGTGCTAGAATTTTAACAACCTCCTAAATTTGGACTTAAAGCATTTCTACAAAGATAGCAAATAACTATGTGAATTCCTGTAGCTAGAAAGATAAATTTCGTTTTTTCTGTGACACAGATGAGACCACAGCTAACAAGTTTTTTTCAACAACTAACAGTTTTTTGAAAGAGTGATTTCATATACCTTTTTTCACTCTAGAACTAGCAGTATCTAATGCAGCATCAGATATGAGACGTTCTGCTGCTCAGCACTGGCTACATCAATGTGTTTGTTACTCTGGATCTCATTTTCAGGCTCTTCCCCTCCACTTGCACTGTTAAGAAAGCCTTGTTTTTTAACACAGCATCCTCAAATGCCTTCCAAGGGTACCACTGAGCACAGAGGCACCAATATTCCTTTTATATATAACTCATAGTTTTACACATACTATATAAATGCATATAACTGCCAGATCTTGTGCTAGAGAGAGTTATATACAGCTGAGTGGTGGATCAAAAAAAGGTAAGGTTCATTTCAGTACATGTAAGGCTTCAAAAGCCAGGCATAACATGTAGGCGTTATTCATTCCGCAGTTAAAGAATGTGCTAGAGGGCTTGTCACTCTCCATTGACTTTGGAAAATATCCAGGAAAGCTTATGTATGTTAAATAGCTAACTTAGCAAACTAATCCATTTCAAATTATGAGTCCATGTCTACTAGATGATAGTTTAGCATTTCCTATTAAGTAAAGTATGGCGGCACTGTGAAGAAAGTACTCAACCTTCTCATGATATGGCCTTTTTACCTTTTAAAGTTGAGTCCAGAGCAGAATTTTTTAGAATACATTAACTCAAATTCTAATACACAACTTCAATCTGTAATTTTTTTTTTTTCTGCTTTATTCAATCAGTCAGCAATTGTTGAAACAGAATGGCCTCTGGCTTTTTGAGGCCCCTTAGGCTAATCACATCATGTAGCTATAAAATAAAAATGGTGTAGTCATGCCTACCACTAAAGAGACAGTTGATATAATGTGTTACTCATTTTGTTCTAGTGCACCAGTGAAAAGTACTGTACGAAAGCTTGGAAATTCTAAGAATGAGATACTTGTATGTGACTCATAACAGGGTGCATATAATAAAAAGAGACAATCTTGCAGTGAAAATCAAGTGCAGATAACGACCACCATCAAAGTAACCCAAAATAATCCTTATACATTTTTACCTTTTTCATCCATGTGAATGCAAAGTCAGGTTATTGCACAGATTCAGAATCTTATTTTTATTTAGATGCATCTTATTGAAATATGTGTTACTTACTTCAGTGGAGCCACTGTGAAAAACTCATAAATAGTATACTTTCTCATGTCATTTCCTTTTTCACTATTCTATTTTTGATTTTAGCTTTAACACTAATTAAAAAAAGGAAGTTTTTGATAGTAACTTCACTGTGTATTCCAGAACCTCAACTATAGCTATTAATGAAGCGTGTAACATTTAAAAGATCCATTTATATAAATCAAGTGCTACATAAAGTTAATGTTATATTAGACATATTTATGTAAAAGCTATACTTCTAAGTTTCCTGTACTCTGGTGCAATATTTGTTAAAGTTTTTAACATCTATTTCAAAACTACTGCAAATATCATTATTGTGCCTGTATATGCATACCTACAAAAAATAAATCCTTTCCATAACTAAAATATAGTATTTACTTCTAAACAAGAAGAAACATTGAAACATTACAGTTCTTAGGAGGAAAAAATGCATTGCTGTCCATAAATTCCTAAGGTGGGAGATGTGATTAAATTTTTTGTATACTCTACAGAGGAGGATATTTAATTCTTAATATGGGTGTCTATGTCTTAGCACAGATAACTTTGTTGATGTTGACAGTTTCCTGTAGGACAGAATGGTTTAGAAAATCTTAGGCATTCATTTGGCAGCAAATGTTTATGCAAAATGATGTAAATAAGATGACAAAACCTATTTAGTAATACTAATGTCTCAGAAATAATAGAACAACTGTTTCTATATTACATAATTCAAGAAATGTATTGTATCTGTACAGGCAGAACAACAGCACATATAAGGTAAGTGACAAATCAGAATGTGTCAGTGACAAACAGATGAGATCATAACATATATTCCCATATTCTGTGGGAAGATATTTGTTCTGATTGTGTTACAGACCATATTGACTAGAATAGCCTATTACAGAGGTTCTGAATATGCAAGTGATGAAACATACAGTAAGAAAATGGTAGATATAGTTTATGATTTATACTGATTTTAGTTAGTTTAAAATTATGACATTATAATGTAGTGTTAAGAGGTTATGAAGTCCAAACAGAGACAGTAGAAATTCAAGGTCTGTTGTGGAAATAAATATTTTTTCTTTTTAAGCTAGATTTATTAAGGGATTAAACTCGAGATAAATGTATTCAATGTGGAGAGTAAACCACAAACCATCCCAACAAATCCAGGTGATTAAAAGTTCATGGTAATACTAAGGTTAAATTAACGTCAATTAAGCCATTGTTTATAGTAACAGTTTAAAGCTGAACTGCCTATTTGTGTTTCACTTCAACTGTTTCCTGCTTTCTTCATAATAGTGTTGGGGACATGTTTATCTGCTTGTCACTGCAATCTATTTTCTTTGACCTCTTCAATGTTAATTAACATATTTACTCTTCATGGTTCTCTTCTTGAGTCTAAATAAACCCAAGACATTCAATTTTTTCCTTCTGGACATCTATAGGCTCTCTGCGATTATTCCTCAATTTCCAGAAGAACAGTGTAACTTTTTGTGAGTTTTGTCATGAAAAAACTTTATAACACAGTGATCTTCTCCACACTTAATATTGAAGTTGTTCTATGGCCAGAAGAGAATTAAAAATTCATTGTACCAGAGACAGAGGATGTCTGTAATTAGTAACCTAATAGGGAATATATTCAGCCTTGAGAGCTATACAGGCTTACTTAACAGTTAGGGAACAACCAGCCAATGCAAGTAGTAGAGGCGAGGGAGATATATCACATCAAAGTAAGCACCTATATTTGACCAGTTGACTAGTCTCTGGGCCCCACATTACATAGATTTTCACTGAACATGAGGGGTAGGTAGACATACAACTGCATTCAGATATTCAAAATCATGTCTCTCTAGTCTAAAGATGAATCCATCTTCAGTGATTGTAAAACCTAATAGTACTAAAATTATTATTTCATGGGGAACTAGTGGGAGTGAGACAAAGCATATAAAGGAGGAATATCCTCCAGAAATATTTTTTTAAGAACACTCTGTGGTCACAATCTAGTAAGAGCTTTCTACAGTACTACACTCTTTACGTAATAGAAAGTTGAAATACAAAACATACACGTGATTACTGAAGCTTTAATTATAGGGATTAATTACAATATTTACTTTGTTAACAACACCATCTCTAAGTGAATATACTATAAATACCACTCTCTATGCGTGGCCACGTGTGTATTTTTAGTGTGAGTTTGTGTCCACAGTCTGGAATATCTTACCTGTTGTTGTACATTAATTATTTGGTGGGACTATAAATATGACTGCAAAATGTTGTACTAATTTTTCTTAGAAAATGTTTTCTATCAAAGACCAGGAAAACAGTTATAACTTAGCTCCGCTATCACTATGTTACAAACTATTCAGAATTGAGTATATATGGAAATTATCTCCTCCAGATGAAAAATAAATATCTCTTTTGTGAGTTGACACAATTGAACAAAATCATTGTGCAGATAATATTTTAAACACTAGGGGACTTTTTGTGAAATTTCCATACTGTCAGTGACAGATTTATCTTCCGAATGCCTATAGAGTTTTTCACTTTTATTATCCACACATTATCATTCATTTATATTCTCATTTGTTCTGACTTTCAATTCATATGATCTGCATAAAAAGATAAAAAATATATCTTGTTATAATTTATTCTTTCGTATAAAAAAGGCTTTCTTTTCTATAGCACATAAACTTTTGTATCTGGTAAAGTCTGGAAAAAGAAGTTTGGAATCTTGATAGGTATAACAGAAGTAAAAAACCAATAAAATATTTGAAGGGTGAAAGCCTATAGATTAAATAGAATTACATAACAGAGTAAAATATCTCAAATTGCTTTTCAAATTTATACATCCTGTCTACTGAAGCACAGAGAATGCACTGTCCCTCTATCATGCCCTGCAGCCCACCTTCAGCCACTGAAGCATTACTAACTTTGCTGTTCTTGACTCTTAGAGTCACTAGTCTTTGTTCTCTTTTTCACTTAGGGGAGAAGTTTAGGTAATTTAGTAGAAATTCATAAAACTTCAGGTGTAAATTACTATGTCATGATTTGCCTATGGATCAGTCACAACTCTGAGAGCACATAGATATGCCATTTGGTACAGGTTTTTTTAATTCCAGCTTTGGCTGGCTCAATCTTACTCAACTGCCCTTAGCCAGGGAACTGTTCTGAAGAGTAAGAAATGTCATAAAGAGGGGAAAAGAGATTTTTTACACACTTTTTCTCTTCATTTTTCCTCTCCTTATTTATAGATGTGCTTTTACTTTTTGATGTGGCCTGAATTCCACAAGGTGGTTAAAACTATGCAAATATTGCAGATTATATTTATTGCATAGGTAGTTGGTACAATAATATGCAAAAAGGAAAAAATACTATACCTTTACTAGTAAACACAAATATTCTAATTATTTGGGTTTATATGTTCCTTGTAGGGATAATTAATTTAAAAATATGGACCTAGGTTCCAGGCCTTTTTAGTATCATTGCTACTTTTATCTTGTTTGTGTGTCACAGGTTTTTTCCTTGCCCCGCATATATAAAAATGTAAAATATAAATAAAAATATAAATATAAATGTAAAAAATAGAAAAGTCTGTGTTTTCTAATTTTTCATTTTTTATAATGCTTAAACTAGAATAAAATGTTATCTATCATGTGTAATACAACATCTGCATGAAATGTGGTGATGTAGCTGACGGAGAGACTGAAGAGAAAACTGGAGGTATCAATACTTTTGAAACTCTAAAGGCTTGGATGTATATACATACACATATACATATGTATATACATATACATGCATTTCTTCTCCTCAAAGCTACAGTCAGCCTGGGATGAAGATAATAAGACACATATATAATAATATGAAGCTGTAATATAAAGCACTTCGTTTCATTACCCTTAAAATAAGAGTCTTATGAGTTAAGACAAGATCAACAATGTAGCTAAGCTTTATACATCAAGCCAGTCTTAACTGTTTAAGAGGTAATACATTTTTTATTGTATTCATGAAAGGTGTTTTGTCTGAACTTATTTTGTAAAAATTGTAAAATAGTATAGTCAATATTTAAAAGGTTTGGTTCAGCACATGACATACTGCATTTAGAAAGAAAGAAAAAAGACAAGTAATATGAAAAGTTACTCTTCCAAAATGCTTTCTGTTTGAGAAAGAAAACTCATAAAGATCACAGCCTCAATTCTTTGTTTCTAGGTCACTGTGCAGTCATGCAAATTGGATGAAAAATATTTGTTGAAAATAATTTTGTACTGTGTGTACATACACAAAAAATAATTTCACTTGATGTAAATCTATACAGAAATAAAAAAAGAAACATTTAGATTTTCATGAACAACTTATGAGAGGTAAATGTAGAATTGAGATATTCACACTCAGTATTTTACAATTACAGTTTAGAAACATGGTGAATGGAAATGGTTTATAGAAGGAGAGGGAAATCTAGAAGATCTGATTCATTAATAGCAAATGAAAAATAAAGTAGAAGAGTATAGTTCATGGATATATTACATTATATTACATTACATTATATTATATGAAACTTTTTTTTTAGAGTAGATTTACATTAAATGTCTACATTATGAAGAGACAATACATCTCTCTGTTAACCTTAAAAAGAGCGTGGGATGAATTCCATTTTGCATCTCTTTCTTTTGTTAATTATAATATGAGGAATGTAGTCCTGTCCTTCTCCTCGCAAGAATCATGAGATTTAAATCTGAAGCGCTACAAGTTGTACAGGGTTTATAAATAGTATTATCCTCTGGACATTGAAATAGAATCAATAGATCCAATTATCAAGAAATAATTCTGATACAACAGCCCACAAATGAACCCCCCCATAATATGAAGATTTGTATATCTTATAAAGGATGGAGAGAAATGTTCAGATTTATAGGTTCATAAAAAAAGGATCCTGAAACTAAATACAAAACAAAAGTGTGTCCTGAGGTCAAACCTGCTTTTGCTCTTCTACAAAAAATTTAAAGTAAAGATACAAGATTAAGACTGTGGTTTTGTTATGCCATTGTTGTAAGAGAAACAATTGTGGTAATTCATAAGCAAATCAAAGATTTTATAAATATACCAGGTGATGAGGAAAAGTAAGACTAGAAGCATAATAAAGAAAGTATGAACAACACCATTACTTTTTTTTTCTACTTTGAATTTGTAGTACCAGTCATATGCAATATGCAATGAAACTTTAACCTAGAACTGCTGAATGTAGTTTCAGTTATTGAAAACAACAGCTTTGAAGTGATACTGAAAATGCTGGCAAATAAACTCTCTAATACTCGTTTTGGAGTTTTAGAAAGCAAGCATCCTTTATTTCAGCAGTAGGTTCATGAGAGAATGGTTTCCATCAATCATGTGCAACGAGACAAGTGTTGATTTCAGAATATATATCCAACTTACAAGTGTGAATATAAATTCTCCCAGCAATCTCATGCATATTCTACCACTTTCCAAGGACTACTCTTAATTTTGCTATGAACCTCACAACAGCCAAGACTCTGATTATTAGAGCTTTTTTAGCTAGTTCTCTGTCTGGCCTTGCATTCTTTAGATAAGTGAAGTATTGTCTGGAAACAGCACTATTTAAAAAAAACATACTATGAAAAGAACAGTCTGTGTCTGTCTAACTTTCAAAAGTACTGTCACTTACATATCACTTAACTGAAATTAGAAAACCTATTCTACTGAAAAACAGCTCTCGTTAAGTCAAAATATTTCACTCTTTACAAAAACAATCCCTTCTTTTATCAAAAGTTCTTCACATATTAAATTATATTTTCGTCTATTTCTGTTTTTTAAAAATGATGTCAATATAGGTTTCATGTTCACCATCAAAGCAATGTGTTCTCTCTTTCTTTGATTTATGTATTTTCATCAAAATATTAAAAGCATTAATTCTTTTGCTTTGTAAAAAGGCAGATTAGTCTCTGTATTTTCACTTGAAGACAACAACTTGATTTCAACACTGCATTCCTCCTCATGGCTTATAATATATGTAGATTTACTTATAAAAAGAAAGAACATTGCTGCATAGCCAAAGTAGCAAAAAGATCCCTGGATTCCTACTGCGAAATAAGTCACAGTGTTCTGACACTGAAATTTGTATTCCCTGTGAACCAACAACAATATATAAAGGAAGTAAAGGAAACTAATATGCTGGATTCATTCAGTTGTCCTGGCACCTCAGGACTCATCTACAGGAAGACATTTACTCTGTTGTGAAACCAATGACAGGAAATTGGTTACTTCTGAAGATCTACTAAGGTACTGCATCACCTTGAAGAGAACCAGACATTCAGTAAAGAAAAAAAAGGCATTCAGTAAAAAAACCCCAAAAAACAACATAAAAAACAGGTACTGAACAATAAGTTAATGGTAACAGGAGATCTTATTTCTGTAGAATTACTAACGTGTATATACCTTCCAAGATTTGATTATTAGTCCTTATACCACAATTAAATATTCTCGGAATAGTTTAATTGAGTATTACCAACTGTGCTAGTCTGTGCTGAAGCAAACTTCTTTCTCTGACTTTTCAGCCTGATAGTTATCACTGAGGTAATGGTCCATTGGTGTGCAGAGAAACCACTGTGCACACCTATTCCTATGTAAATCAAGGCCATCACAGAGTTGCTGGTGAAGGGGGGTCACACTTGCTGGGAGGTGTGGAAAGGAGAAGTGACCCAGCCTGGCCAGTGGAGTATTCCATGCCATACACGTCACAATCAGTATAAAAGCTTGGAGATCCTAAGGGTTGCTTCTTCTACGGATGATGTTCATGGAGGACTTCTCCTGTTTGTTTGCCCCTGAATCCATCTATGTATTCCTGACTTCAGTGTCTGGATCCAGTTCTTGACTCCAGCTCCCTCCTGCCGCTGAGTGCAGTCTTGGATCCTCCCCGCGCCTGCCCTGTAGTATTAGAGGTAACGTATCATTATCGAGGGAGTCTGAATTGTTTTTGTATACTTGTATATATTTTATTATTTCTTATTTTCTTATTGGGTTTGTAATTGTTGTTGCATTAAAGCTAATTTAGTCTTACTTATCAATGTAGAAGTCTGTCTCTCTCTCATTTCCATTTTCCCTTTCATGCCTGGAGGGGGACTGGGACTAAAAGCTGACCAGTTTTAGCTATTGACCTGGCCAGGGTGGTGTGCTAAACTGGGACACCAACAAAACAGCCGTGTGTCTTCACACATCACAATGTCCTTCACAATACTGATTTTAAAAGGACTGAAGTCAATAAATAAAAATTTCCTTGATAGGTTATGTTAAAATAAACTCATATTTACACACAGAAAGGAGCAGAAGAGAATTAATGACAGATGGATAAGCCTAAAATATATCTGACCAGGCTACAGTCAAGCCCATCACAGAAGCTATCAACCCCATCAAAAGCCCATTTCCACAAGTCTAAAGCAGCACAGGGGCACAAAGGGAGACTGGAACACAAATTAAGAGCTCAGAGGAAAGGCTGCCTCAGAAGCCACTCCACCCAAATGATCAGGCTTGAAACCCATCAAGAAGAGTCCAGGGTAGAAGCTGTCCAGAACGCCTTTGGGATTAAAGTAGTTCACTGCGTAGATATATGAGACACACTGTTGGATTTAGGGAAACAGCATTTGGGAATTGCACAAGAATTGCTATGGGATGTTTAGAGGAAGAAACAAAAGCGGGGCAAGGGAGGAATGCAGATGATTTAAAGTGTCAACAACTGACATGGGACTTAGAATCATAGAATCCTCCGGTTGAAAAAGACCTCTGAGATCATAGAGTCCAACTGCACCCATCATCCGCTAAAGCACGTCCCTCAAAAACTCATCTACCCATTTTTTAAACACCTTCAGGGATGGTGACTCAACCACCTCCCTGGCAGCCTATTCTAGTGCCTGACCACCCTTTTGGTAAAGAAATTCTTCCTAATATCTAGTCTGAAACTTCTAGACTTCAGAGCCTAAGGGCTTGTGTGTCTGTGTTGCCAGGAACTGGACAGAGTGTAGGTGTGTGAATGAATGTGTGAGCACTAGGGAAGACTAAGTGGGTCTAGAGAGTGATCATGTGACTGGGAAGTGTCCTGGGAGCCAGTGGCATGTGTGTCTCTAAGGATTGTTGGAAGGGACCAGAGTTATCCCATCCAGCTGCTAGAGAATCTCTGGGATCTGGGGACTCAAGTGGGAGACACGCTTTTTTCTGTGTGTGTATGTATCTGTATGTGTCCTGGGAAGGTTCCATGATGAGGTATGAGATTGACTCAATGTCCATAGTCACCTCCCAAGGGATGTGACATGTGTGATTCTGTACTAGCAGTGGCTTCAGGGTACGTCCAGGTGCCAGAAACCGTGGAGATTGTGATCAAGAGGCAGCTACTGAGCAAACTTGAGTGTCAGCTGCTGAAGGTATCTACATTGCATATATGTACACATGTGTATTTCCCACTAACTGACCTTCACCCCAGTCAGCCAGAGAGGGAAAAACGATGAGAACATTAGTGCTGTTTGAGTGCTGAGTGTATGTGTCTGTGTTTGTCGTGTGTGTGTGTGTATATGTATGTACATATGCGCATGTGTCGTATGTGGTTATTTGTGTGTGCATATGCCTACTAGGAAGATATACTCAGCCTTGCTACTACTTGACCTGGGATCATGAAGCTGTGGCAGTCGTACCTCTATTGGACTGCTAAATCCATATCCAATTCCTGCAAGTCCCAACATTCCTAATAAGGTTGACACAAATTTCCATCCATCGCTTCCTCTTCTACCAGAGGATGATAATAATGGTAATCTGAAATTAGGAACTTCTCTTTAAACAATTGTTTCCAAATTTTTCCTGGGGAATAAAACATAGCAACCAATGGTTTATAGACTGATATTATTTACAGACCACTGCATTGTGTACAAATGTAAAGTAACTAGAAGAACTGGTAAATGTGAGCATGTAATCTCCTATCCTTTATCTGGTAAGGTTTTCTAGGTCATACAGACAGTTCTTCAGAGTGAGAAAGAAACAGGGCAAGGAAAGGCCTTTTCTGTCCAGTGGCTGGTATGTTAGCTGACTTCCTTCAAAGTATAAATATTTTAATCCACAAAAAAATGGGACACTTACTTACTCATCACAAATAAAAGTGACAGATTTAATATTTTTTCGAGGCATAATGGTAAATAGGCTTTCAGATGTGACCTGAAGGAGAATGTTGGTGATGATTTTTGTATAGACATGGTGTGTTTAATGAGGTATCAAGGATAAAACAGTGTATAGATATGTATGTATATGGATATACACATGAATACTTGTGCATATTTTACAAATTTTACACACATACTAATTTCTTTAAATGTACTGTTCATTTATTTCCATTCAGAGAGAAAGTTGTTGTAATAACACTTATTTTGAAAGAGAAAGATATGTCCATCTATTAGATATACAAGATAAGTCCTAAGCTGTAGAGGCAACTTACAGTATTAAATGTTATCTTCTTATCAGCATTTGCTGTTCTGCAATCATCACAAAGAACAATACACACAGAACATCTGCAAAAAAAAAGATGTGTTTTAAATAATTTTGTGAATACATGCCTCATGGTTAGATATAACTGTAGAATTGTGTTTGAATGAAACCTGAAGTGACAGTTGAGGGAGCACACTAATTTAATAACAGTTGATGAATTAAGGAACTGTATTACTTTTTAAAAACACTTAGGAAGTCCCCTTTCAATCCCCTTGGTTGCCTGGTTGATTCTTCTGGACAACATGTCAAAAAGATTTGGAAACACACAATCTATAGAAACCACTGTGTCTGGTTTAGCCTCTTTCTCACTTTCTAAAAAGACTTACATCAAAGCTTTATATTTTCATTCCAATAAATATGCCCTGTATGAGAGTTTTTCTTTTGGGACAAAATAGTGCTGATTATCATAAAATTTCTTTTGAGCTGAATACATAACCTTTAGTGTCTATCACTTCTAAATATGTTTACTTTCAACCAAGAAAAATATGTTAATGACAGTAAGTCTAAGCATCCTTAATGATGAGAAACCATTCCTTTATGCATAAGAGAAAAACAAATAATTTACAAAAATATAACTTTTCAGGAAAAGACTCTTAACATGGTGGCAAATCAACTAATAATTAAAGTCAAATAGCACTGACATTATAAATTCAGTGTCAGCAAAATGCATAAGGAAGAACAATTTGAACTCGACTGTTAATGTTTCTATAATATTTTCAAAACAATCAGAGAATGGCTATGACTGAAGTAAAAAAACTTGTATACATACCCAAAAGATAGTGTCCACCACTTACAAAGATCTCAAATAAAGTTACTTTTTTATGGATTTAGACATTTTCAGAGTTACCCTTGATATTTCCACTTCTAGAATAGATTATTTCAGTGAATTCTTCATGAAGAATTAGTAAACATGATGCCTGATCTCAGATCTCCTCTGAGTAGTGGTAGATAAAGGGATTGTCCTTGTATATGAAAAGACAGAACTTCTGAAACAGTTGTTTCATAATTAAAGGTGAGACAGTAATTATAGTACAAGCAAATACATTTCTATGCAGCACAAGTTCTAGCTCTGATTTCTCATTTGCCTGGGGACACTCTGAGGCTTAAAAAACCCATTTACTGCTGAATACTATGAACAACACTTTAGTTTAAAAACTCCATGAAAACATAACATTAAGTGGAGTACAATACACCTTCTAATTAATTTTCTCACCTTTGGAAGCGATTGAAAGATTCAACAATGTCCTGAGTTGTGGATTAGAAGTCTTCTCCTGTAAGGAAGACATGAATTCTCTTCCTGTAATAGCGGTCATAACGTGCTATGCAGATACACTACTCAACCCATGATATTGTGTCTTTCTGTGTGGATTTCAGAATTCATATTCCATTGTAGACATATATTTAGTCACAATGACTATAAGAAAAAAAAAGGACTTGTCTTTCTTTTTCCTGTCCTGCATGTCTTAAAATTCAGCATTTGTTATATTAGTTAGCTATGTAAACCCCAAATATTCTTAGAATCCCAGAGCTGAAGTGAATCTCCCACTCTAAGTATGTTAATTGCACTCATAGTATTCTTGACAGATGTTTGTTCAGCTTCATTTAAGGACCCTCATAACAGAAATTTAACAGCCATGAAGACAGTGCATTAAAATGTTCTGCTATGTTTATTATAAAGTTTCATTGGATTTTTATTAACAACATCTAACCTAATTTTCTTCCACTACATTTTAAGACCATTATTATTTTCCTGTCTTAGAAATTATTCCTTTCCTCTTTTCAGCATGCTTTTATTCATTAAAAAAGAGTGCCACCTTGCTCCTTTGATAATTTTCTTTCATCTGGATAAACAGTTCCAGTTCATTCAACCTTTTCATAGAAATTATATTTTCTAGACATTGGTCACCTTTTTAGTGGACCTCTGGCACTAAGTGCACTAAATCATTCTTAAAATATGGCACACAAAGATGATCATAGTAATTTAGCTGAAATCTTTCTGGTTTTGATAAAAGAAGGAAGTATTACAGTTGTTGTATATCAGTTTTCTTTGCAAAACTAGTCTTCCTTAATCACAGTCAGCTCTCGTATCACTAAAACAATGTCATTTTTTTCAAAATTGTTATATTATTTTTCCTGTGGGTATTTGGATATCTTCTTTTTCTGCCTCGACCTAATACTTTACCTAGGGATCCATTTTTTTCTTTATATAATCTGTATCCATGTATACATGTTTATAGATATATATAAAATATATAGGCATGCGTAAATATTTTAGACCACGGTCTTTGTTTATGATTTTTGTTTCTTTCAAACGTCTGGTTAATTTTCCTTCAAATAAGCAAATAGTAAAACCACACTCTTCATGATTATTACAGTGTAAATGTAATCACACTCAAATAAATGGTTCAGCACTGTACAACTGGTTTGTCCTACCTCAGCTTTCCTGTAACTTAAATGATTCACTGCTGAAGAATCCAGATTCTATCAGGGGGAGTGACCCTCATTCTCTTTCATGTCTGCAGAGGACCAGTTAAACAAATAATATGTTGTGTGCCATGGCAAATACAAGCATACAGATTTTAAGCAATGGAGGAGTAAAGTTTGGTGATTACTGAAGTTTGACTGAAATAAATTAGAAATCACATTCTACAGTTAAGATATTTAATTTTATTTTCCATCTTCAAATGTACCTTTATATGATACCTTATGATTATTGAAGACCGTGAAGCTACAGTTTGTTCATTGATACTGTATGACTGACACAGCTCTGGGAGAGTAAGTTAAATTCTTGTTATTGGAACTGTGATATAAAACCTTATAATGGGATATTTTTCCGTAAACCAAGGAAAACATCATTTACCTGTCAGATCCCACAGTAAGCTAGCAAAACTGACAGGTAAAAACTTCTTTAATTTTTTTTTTCCTTTCTATATTTGATACCCTGTACCTGAAGATATTTAGGAAAAGGAATGAGCAATGCTTTTACAGCTTTGGCCATTAAGGTTATCTTTATCAAAGAGCCTTGGAAAATAAAGAAAAAACTCAACGTGATTTTATTACCTCTTTGTTTTTCCTGTTAAACTCTGCAAGTCAAGAGGACCAATAATCAAAGGCAAATAATTTCTTTTCTTCTCTCTTTCACATTCATGTGGACACAAGCACTATACAGACATGAAGAAAAATAAAGGACTTAATGCTATAATTTCAGGGACAATTTTATCTCTTATATATAAAAGAATTCCTAGTCTTTCATGGCAATCTTTGATAAAATACTTATTTATTAGAGGGCTATCCAGTATCTTACAGACTAGCCTTTGCTAGTATGAACAAATAGCATGACTAATGTCACAGTAAACTATCAATAATCATGGAAACCTACTTACACTTCAGGAATAACAAATCTTTAATATTTCTTTTAATATATCAATACTTAAATTACAAACTCTGGTCCTGCACTTGCTCAAGTTGCATCCCCTGTGGGTTTTCTGGACCACTACGGTGTATATATACTTAATATACTATACTAATTACAAAGCATTCATTGGTTTTACAGTACTTTACAGACATTTAAGAGGGTGATGAAGAAGAATTTAATGTATCACAGTATCACAGTATCACAAGGTTGGAAAGGACCTCTGAGATCATCAAGTCCAACCTATAACCCAACACTAACACCAACACTAACACCAACCATCAGCTAAACAATGGCACTCAGTGCCTCATCCAATCTCTCCTTAAACACCTCCAGGGTCGGTGACTCCACCACCTCCCTGGGCAGCGCATTCCAATGGCCAATCACCCTTTCAGTGAAGAACTTCTTCCTCACATCAAGCCTAAACTTTCCCTGACGAAGCTTGAGTCCATGCCCTCTAGTTCTGTCACTGGTCACCCGAGAGAAGAGACCAACCCCTGCCCGACTACAACCTCCTTTTAGGTAGTTGTAGAGAGCAATGAGGTCTCCCCTGAGCCTCCTCTTCTTTAGACTAAACAGCCCCAACTCCCTCAGTCGCTCCTCGTAGGGTTTATGCTCCAGCCCCTTCACCATCTTCGTTGTCCTCCTCTGAACACATTCCAGTATCCTAACATCTTTCCCAAATTGGGGGGCCCAGAACTGTACACAGTATTCCAGATGAGGCCTGACTAGTGCCGAGTACAGGGGGACAATAACTTCTCTGGTCCTGCTGACTACACTATTCCTGATGCAGGCCAGAATGCCATTGGCCTTCTT
Organism: Dromococcyx pavoninus; assembly: GCA_033558185.1. Classification (NCBI taxonomy): domain Eukaryota; kingdom Metazoa; phylum Chordata; class Aves; order Cuculiformes; family Neomorphidae; genus Dromococcyx; species Dromococcyx pavoninus. Next base: position 1,874,249 of record JAUMJL010000110.1, read on the forward strand.
GGCCACCTGGGCACACTGCTGGCTCATTTTGAGCTTCCTGTCAACCAGCACTCCCAGGTCCCTTTCTGCCTGACTACTCTCCAGCCACTCTGTCCCCAGTCTATAGCTATGTATGGGATTGTTGTGTCCAAAATGAAGTACCCGACATTTGGACTTATTAAACATCATCCCATTAGAATCAGCCCATCTCTCCAATCTGTCCAGGTCCCTCTGCAGGGTCATCCTACCCTCTAACAGATCAATCCTTCTTCCCAGCTTGGTATCATCTGCAAACTTGCTGATGATGGACACAATCCCCTCATCCAGATCATCAATAAAGATATTAAACAGGACCGGACCCGACACCGATCCCTGGGGGACACTACTGGTGACCGGCCGTCAACTGGATGAGACACCATTCACCACCACTCTTTGGGCTCGGCCATCCAGCCAATTCCTAACCCAGCACAGAGTGCTCCCATCTAAGCCACTGGCTGCCAGCTTCCCTAGGAGTCTACTGTGGGGGACAGTGTCAAAGGCCTTGCTAAAGTCCAGGTATACCACATCCACGGCCTTCCTCTCATCCACCAGGCGAGTCACATGGTCATAAAAGGAGATCAGGTTGGTCAGGTTGGTCATGCTGGCTGGGCCTGATCTCTTGACCGTTCTGCAGGTGCCACATGATTTCACCCAGGATTATCGGCTCCATGATTTTACCTGGGACCGAGGTCAGGCTGACAGGTCTGTAATTACCTGGATCATCCTTACGGCCCTTCTTGTGGAAGGGCGTCACATTGGCCAACTTCCAGTCTTCCGGGACCTCTCCAGTGAGCCAGGACTGCTGAAAGATGATGGAGAGTGGCTTAGCAAGCTCATCCGCCAGCTCTCTCAACACCCTAGGATGGATCCCATCCGGCCCCATAGACTTATGAGGGTCCAAGTGGCTCAGCAGGTCTCTAACTTCCTCCTCATGGATTGCAGGAGGGCCATATTGCACCCTGCCCCCATCAACCACTTCAGAGGGCCAACTGTCAAGTGAGCTGACATCCTTGCTGTTGAAAACTGAGGCAAAGAAGGCATTAAGTACCTCAGCCTTCTCTGCATCTTTGGTTACTATATTTCCCTCCACATCCAACAAGGAGTGGAGGTCGCTGCCGCCCTTCTTTCTACCATTGATATATTTATAAAAACTCTTCTTATTATCCTTAACACAAGTGGCCAATTTGAGCTCCAGCTGGGCTTTTGCTTGCCTGATTTTCCTTCTACACGACTTAACAACATCTTTGAACATGACGTGGCTTACGTCCCCTTCTTTCCAACGACGATACATCCTCTTTTTCTTACTTAGTTCCTTCAGAAGCTCCCTACTCATCCAGGCCGGCCATCTGCCCCTACGACTCTTCTTACAACACATGGGGACAGCCCGCTCCTGCGCCTTCAAGATTTCATTCTTGAAGTGTATCCAGCCTTCCTGGACCCCCTTGACACTAAGAGCTATTTCCCAGGGTACTTTCCTGACCAGTTCCTTAAATAATTCAAAATCTGCCCGCCGAAAGTCCAGCATCGATGCCCTGTTCCTAGCTTTTCTTGTTACATTTTTTAGAGAGAACTCGATTATCTCATGATCACTACACCCCAGACAGCCTCCGACAACAACATCACCCACCAGCCCTTCTTTGTTTGTAAACAGCAGGTCAAGAAGAGCCTCACCCCTGGTGGGCTCACTCACCAGTTGTGACAGAAAGCCTCAATATACTCTAAGAACCTCCTGGACTGCCTCCTCTCAGCAGTGTTAAGTTCCCAGCAGATATCCAGAAGGTTAAAGTCTCCTAAAAGAACAAGGGCAGCCAATCTAGAGGCAGCCTCCAGCTGCTTAAAGAATAGAAGATCCAAATCCTCCTCCTGGTCAGGTGGTCTGTAACATACTCCAACCAGGAGGTCAGACCTGACAGCCCCTCTGACTCTTACCCATAGGCACTCAACCTGGTCATCACCGATCTCGACTTCAACAGCATCCAGGGTTTCCCTAGTGTAGAGGGCCACCCCTCCACCCCTCCTCTCACACCTGTCTCTCCTGAAGAGCCTGTAGCCTTCCATGGCAGCACTCCAGTTATGACAGTCGTTCCACCACGTTTCCGTGATAGCAACTATATCATAGCTCTCCCGCTGGACCAGGACTTCTAGCTCCTCCTGTTTGTTCCCCATACTGCGTGTGTTTGTGTACATGCACTTCAGTTGGGTTACTGACAACACCCTTTGAGATGGCTCATCCTCCACAGGAACATCTTTGGTGAGCCTAGTATCTCCCCCCTCCCCCCTCATGCCTAGTTTAAAGCCCTCTCAACAAGTCCTGCCAGCTCCTGAGCTAGAATCGTCTTACGCTTTGGAGTTAGATGAGACCCATCTGGGTCAAGCAGGCCAGGTGCTGTAAAGGTTTCCCCATGATCAAAGAACCCAAAATTCTTCTGCCGGCACCAGCCCCTAAGCCATTTATTAACTGCATATATTCTCTTGTTCCTATCTGTATACATCTCTGCCACCGGAGGAACCGAGCAGAACACCATCTGTGCTCCTGCCCTATCTATTGACCGTCCCAGCTCCTGGAATTCCTTTTTAACTACCCTTGACCCTCTTTTAGCTAGCTCATCACCACCAGCTTGTACCACCACAAGCGGGTAATAATCTGAGGGTTTAATTAGGTCTGGGAGTCTCTTGGCGATGTCGTGTACCCGGGCTTGGGGAAGGCAGCAGACTTCCCTATGAGTTGTGTCCAACCTACAAATAGGGCCCTCTGTCCCTTTCAGAAGGGAGTCTCCCACTACAATGACCCTCCTTTTCTTTTTCTTACTTGAAGTCCTGACCTGTCTGATGGGCAATGTGAGGTTAACAGCCTCGTCAGGTGAGGTCTCTGTCATACTATCCTCCACCTGAGCATCAAATTCCAACACCCCAAACCTGTTTTGTAGGGGCAGCTGGAAAGGTGGCATTTGAAAGGGAGGTCTATAACCCCCAGGAGAGCAGACCTGCTCTCAGTCCTCCTCACCAACCAGGTCACTCCCCTTATCCTGTTGATGAGGAATATGGCATTCCTCAGCCTCCTGGGGAGGATTACTGGGAGGAGAGAGGGTTCTACTCCACCAGTCTATCTCCCTTTCACTTTCTCGAATACTCCTCAACCTCTCCACCTGATCCTTAAGATCTGCAACCATAAGGAGTAGATCTTGAATCTGTTCACACCTCAGACAAGCATTTTTGGTATGGTCCTCAGGAACCTCAAGTAGGCTGAGACACTCCCTGCAGTCTCGAGTCTCGGCACCTGCTTCCCGTAATAATGGTTCCGTTTGGATGCCTACACTCCTGGTGGCAGAGGCTTTACCACGCCTGATTACCATTGCTGCAGGGGAGTGGGAAGTCAACCACCTGTCAGAGAGTGCCTGCCTGCGCGAACTGCCTATTCCGTGACCCTGTATACTGTGACCCTGTTTGCGCGTTCCTGGTCGCTGGCGCTTCCAGGGAGATGTTTAAATGCCCCGCGGCTTCTTCTGGGACCGCCCCCCTACCCCGCGGTCGGCCCACGTGACAGTTGCCGCTTCTGCGGTTCAGAGAGAGTCGCCGTGTAGGGGTCCTCTCATGAGCTTTTGCCTTTCCCCAGGAACCCTCCACCCGCCCAGATTGAGCACCCGGCTGCAGTACTTACCGTTCCTGCCGCCGGTCACGCCGAATCTGGCTAAGATTACAATCAAATGGAAGAAAAAAGTAATATTATTGAAAAACATATAAGGTTCATCTGTTTCTCCTTAGTGTTGTATTTTTTAAATTTTTGTTAAAACATACCCTATTTAAAAGCTTAAATTTCCATAAGAGAGAGTCCTTAGGTATTTTTCTTTCTGTTTTAACCCTTGCACAGCCTCCTCTTAGAAGGATTGCCTTTGTTTCAACTATACTCCAAAATATATAAGGCATTCCACTGCATATATAAATAGAAGTAGCTGTCCAGTTGATTTACACAAAGTGCAGTCTTACCATTGTTTGGAAAATGAGGTTCTAGGAGCCAATGTAGATGAGTAGTATAAACTATGGGGAAATACAGTTTTTTCTATTTCTTAAAAATCTTCTTGATAACTTAAAATGCAGAATGTATAATGGGGGGGAGATTTTTGTTCTGGACGAAGTTGGAAACCATTAAATATTAGTTCAAGAGAAAGTATGCCATTTGTTTTAATGACTTAATAAATAAAAATAAATAACAAAAATCCAAAAGAAAAAAGTTGTATGCCTTACAGCCTAATGTTGGCATAGAAGATTATTGTAAACAGTGCTCTTGACGTGATGAATAAAAATGACAGTACTGATCACAACATTTTTAGCCCTCATTCAGTTTTGCTGATAAGAAATTGGTTTCAGTACACTATAAAAGCCAATCTGCCTAAATGTTATCTTGGTGCTTTAATCTTATTGTTCATTTCTTTATTATATGTACTACATAGTTCTGTTGGCTGTCTATTTCATCAGGAATTTTTCTCAGTGTGTCTCAAATCTTGTTATAGGAAAAAGGGAAATATCATAAGCACAGAGTTAAGAATTTACCATTATTCCAATTAATTTTTTAACTGACCAAACGTCAAAATTATCTAATACAAAAAAAACACACTGTATAACAGTTATTAGGTTTAGCATTAAAGCAAGTGAGGGTCCTGGTGTATGTAGTTGGAGGGGTCATAACTCTCTGGATCTAGGGAGGGTCCAATAAACCCTGTAATAATGGGATTTCATCTTTGATAATACACCCTATGTGCACTAAGTGTATAGAAGCTATTTGATAACTGACTGACATTTCTTTTATACAAACAATCCAGACCTGTTACAAAAGATAAAAATCCTTATTCAACTTCCTGAAATTGAAGTTTAACATATTGATGGGCCAGATAACTTGCATATTCCAACACACTACTAGGAATGATTGACTAACACGTAATGGCTGCTGGAGTAGAAAAACTGATCCATCACTATGTCCACAGTTTAAGAAGGATTAATAGTTAAATAGACAGAGAAACAGACATACATACCCAGCAGACAGATGCTAGCAGGGCAGCTTTTTCATTTCCCCTCATATTTTTTGCTATTTTGGTGGTGTTAGCAGGAAAAAGTGTCTCACTGGTAATAAAATGGCAGAATGGATGCCATCATGTGCCTGCTGATATGGTCAACAAGATAGCAACTAAATCTCCACCAGCTAACAAGAAGGTAACACAAGTTTTTCTAAACTTGGTGGAATTCTAGAGAATGCATATTCCATTTTACAGTCAATTTGTGAGCTCTCTCTATCAAGTAACCCAAAAGACGAATTATTTTGAGTGGGGTCTTGAGCCACAAGAAGACTTTGAGCATATCAAACAGCAAATAATTCATACAGTAGTTCTTTGGCCTTTCTGGACAGGATGAATTGTACAAAATGTACCCTACTTTGCAGCTAGGGAGCATAGTCTCACCTGGAGCCTCTGGCAGAAAACATTAGAAAAACCTGAGGTTGATCATTAAGGTTTTGGAGCCAGGGATACTGAGGTTCAAAAGCCTACTATACCTTGACTGAAAAAGAAATGCTGGCAGAATATGAGGGGTTTTGAGCCACTTCAGAAGTTGCTGGTAGGGAAACAGATCTCTTCTTGGGACCACAACTGCTTGTGTTACACTGGATGTTTAAAGAAAACATCCATCTACATATCTTGCAACCAGCATTACTTGGATAAGTGGGTTCAGCATGGGGGCCCTCCCGTGGGAAATAGCCCTCCAGAAACTTCTCCAATGAGTCCTTCCCACAGGCTGAAGTCTTGCGTGATCTACTCCAGCACAGGTTTCCACAGTGTCACAGCCTCCTTCAGGTGCCTCCATGTGCTCCAGCACTACGGGCTGTAGGTGGATATCCACTGGGACTTCTCATGGCCTGGTAACTGGTGTAAGTGGTGTGAAAATTTTTCCTTCTGTGGGAAAAGGCAAACCCATTTGTTGGACTGTCTTTGCTCAGGGACCTGGGTACATGGATGGATGGATGGCCGGGCCTAGAGGGTGATGGTAAATGAAGTTAAACCCAGTTGGAGGCTGGTCACAAGTGGTGTTCCCCAGGGTTCGGTGCTGGGTCCAGTCCTGTTCAATATCTTTATTAATGACCTGGATGAAGAGATCAAGTGCACACTTAGCAAGTTTGCAGATGACACCAAGCTGGGTGGCAGTGTTGATCTGCTTGAAGGAAGGGAGGCTCTGCAAAGAGATCTGGACAGGATGGATTGATGGGCTGAGACCAACAGGATGAGGTTTAAGAAGACCAAATGCCAAGCCCTGCACTTGGGACACAACAACCCCATGCAGCGTTACAGGCTTGGGGAAGAATGGCTGGAAAGCTGCCTGGAGGAGAAGGACCTGGGGGTGTTGGTCGACAGCTGGCTGAATATGAGTCAGCAGTGTGCCCAGGTGGCCAAGAAGGCCAATGGCATCTTGGCCTGTATCAGAAACGGTGTGGTCAGCAGGACGAAGGAGGTTATTGTACCCCTGTACTCGGCACTGGTGAGGCCACACCTCGAGTACTGTGTGCAGTTCTGGGCCCCTCAGTACAAGAAGGACACTGAGGTGTTGGAGTGCATCCAGAGAAGGGCAATGAGGCTGGTGAAAGGGCTGGAAAACAAGTCCTATGAGGAACGGCTGAGGGAACTGGGGTTGTTTAATTTGGAGAAGAGGAGACTGAAGGGAGACTTCATCACTGTCTACGGCTGCCTGAAATGGGACTGTGACAGACCGAGTGTTGATCTCTTCTCTCAAGTGACAGGTGATAGGACAAGGGGTAATGGCCATAAATCGCACCAGGAGAGTTTCAGACTTGATATTAGGCAGAATTTCTTCACCAAAAGGGTGGTCAGGTACTGGAACAGACTGCCCAGGGAGGTGGTTGAGTCACCATTCCTGGAGGTATTTTAAAAAAGGATAGATAATATTTTGAGGGTCATGGTTTAGCAGATGAGGGGTGTAGTTGGACTCAATGATCTCAGAGGTTTTTCCAACCAGAAGATTCTATGATTCTATGATTCTATATTTGGTGGGTAATGCAGAAGGATGAGGACATGCAGTGTGTGCCTCAAGGAGACTTAACCTTGGGGAAACAACCATCTGTGATGTGAGTTGTGTTATGCAGGAATTACTGTTGCAAGAATGACCTGAATGAAGAGTGAGTTTTGCAAGGAACAAGATTAATGCGATGTCAGTGTTGGTGACTCACAATTAACCATACCATTTCTCCTGTCCTGAGCACCCGTCTTGACAGATGGGTACCAAGTCATAACCTGTTCTTATGAACGTTAAGAGGAGTGAAGGAAGCCCATGGAATGCCAGAGTGATACCTGTATAGGGGATAGTACTTAATGAGAACCTATAAATCTGTAAGTTGGGTATAAAGATGATTTAATTATTTAGTTTAAGTTATTTAGTTATTGTTAGGAAAAAGGAATTTAAGTAATGAGGATTCAATACAATGGGATGATTAGAATATATATATACATCTATTAAATTAGTGAGACCTGAGTGTGGTGCAAATTGTATGGAATAAGGGGTGGAGATTACATTGGGTCTGGCTGAGATGGAATCAGTTTTTACCATGGCAGCCTTCACAGTTCTGTGCGTTGTACTGGTAACTAGAAGGTGTTGGTAACACACCAGTTAGAGGAGGAGGGTGGTGGGTTTTTTGTGGTTTGTCTTCTGGACCAATCACGACCTGTGCTGATGCCCTACATCCCATGAAGTGGCTGGACATCACCTGCTGATCGGAAGTAGACAATAAATCTTCTTGTCCTTTTCTTCTATGCGTGGCCTTTGCTTTTTTTTTATTTAACTGTCTTTATCTTGAACAGTGGGGTTTATTTCATCTGATCTTCTCCCCTGTCCTACTGAGGAGGGCAGTGATAGCGCAGTTTGGTGGGCACCTAGTATCGAGCCAGAGTCAACTCACCACAGTCCTTTTTGACACCCACCATGGGGCTTGAGACAACAGTAGGTTTGGATTAAACATGCTACAGCTGTAGTAGTTGTTAAGTGGAAAGCTTCTATGCAGGTCGTGTAATTTGTCAGTCGCACAGATTAACTTTCTGTGTTGCCGAGATTGGGAACACGTTAATACAAATAACAGCTTCGTGTTTCGCCCTGGCATTGGGGGCTTTGTGGTATTTGGGGGAGCTATTTTGTGGAGAGGATGAGGGAATACATCTGCCTCTTCCTACCCAAGACTGATGTGAATGGTTTTAGGATGTAGGTTCCTGAGGTCCTTGTTCACCGTTGTGTGACTTGTTTAACAGTACTAATTAACACTGTTAACATACTATGGGATTTGTGGAATCTGTTGTCATCCTGAAGTAAGACAAGACAAATTTTGGGTGAGGCAGTACTGAAATGTGTCCTGAGGTGGCTAGACCTGTGTGGCAGGGTGTGTGGAAGGATTTGGGCAGATTCCTGGATTGGTTATAACCTTTGTTAACCTGGGATTTTACACCTGAACAGGCAAGGAACCTTGAAAAAGTGATGCACCACCTGATACAAGGCTGCCTTGCCGAACCCAGTGAAAAGCAACAGCTTCTAACAATTTACTGGGGCCCAGTGCATGGATAATTATCATAAGTTAGTAAGGGAGGAGGAAGAAAAGGAAAGGTTTGATCAAGAAGCCAGTTCTTTGGCAAAGAAACTGAAGGAAGGAGTAAACTGAAAGGGAACACAGCTGTTAAGAAGGGGCCACCCAAGAAGGTTGACAGCTTAGTTGCTGTAGAGACAGAAGGCTGCAGCTGTCGATCTCCCAGATATAGAAGATCTGTGATCATTTGGCTTGATCCTGGTGAGGGGACTTCTGGCCTGGCACTGTAAGCATCAAATAGTGAATATTCTGACCAGGAATAGCTGGTCCCTGCCTTCAGCCACGAGGAGTAAGAGGATGACTGCCTACTGGACTGTGTGGATTAAATGGCTTGGTACATCAGACCCACAGAAGTACAAGGCTTTAGTAGATGCAGTGTAAGGACAGTGTACACTGGTGCCCTTTAGGGTATAAGGGGTATAGTACCCATCTGGATCTCTGCAGTGATAAGGGATATGCCAAGAATTGTCTGTACTGGAGGCTGGGGTGACCTTAACAGGGGAAAAGACTACCTCAGGAGAGGGTACTTCATGGACCCAAGGGGATACCAATGTGTAGCCGCTGTAAACACAGAGAAGATCAAATAGCTGTCTATCCTTCCTTGCCTCTCAGAAGATCCCTTCACTCTGGGATTCTTGGGAGTTGAAGAACAACAGGCACCAATTGCTGTCAAGATGGTGCACTGGAGGCAATATCACACAGCGACTCCTTGGCTCCCACCCATGGTCTCATTCATCACCTGGAAAGCTAAGGACTGATCAGCAAGGCTCACTCACCTTATTAAACTTCATCTCAGCCAAGACCCAATACACTACCAGCCATAGTTTCTGATTTTATATTTTAATAGTAATAATAATAATAATAATAATATACATTTCTCTGTGGTTACCATCTCTCTTTTTCTTATGCACATGAAATTTTCTCTAAAGTATTTAGAAGAAAATTACAGTGAAAGATTTTGATCCACTGCTACTAGTTGTTCCAGGCTGTGGGGATCAGTGACCTAGCTCGTTCATTTATTACGTGAACATTAAGTGCATGCTGCAAGTAATTTCCTTCATGATCGCCTTTAGTAGGCCGGAATAATCACCTGTTACTAATCCAAAAGCAGCTACTGCAGAGGCTAGCAGGCTTGACATGGGTATGAGTGATCCTAGTCAGGTGTGCATTTAAAGAGTCTGGCACCCAAATCTAGTAATTTTTATTCTTATATTAGGATCATGAGAATTGATTATATATTATACAAATTGTTTGTTGTGTTTCAAACACAGTTGGTCAAATAGATGTTTTAACTCCAGCTTTGTTTAGGCTTATAGCAAAACAGAAAGTAAAATAGCAAAATATTTATGAAAAACTGTTCATAAATATGTTAAACTGAAAATATATATATATAAGTGTATATATAATTCCTAAAGTGAAAGATTACATTTTGGTTTGCCTGATCCAGTTTTGGACAACACAGCTGCTGAAATTCATATCAGAACTGCCATAATACTTTGCTATCTTGTATTTCCCACACTCCTATTATTTTTGTGTGTCCAGGCCTTCCAGCAACCAAACTACATGGAAAATTGTAAAGATATAATGAAAGTGCTTGTCTTTAATAAAAAATAACCTTTTTCAACAGCCACAAAAAAAACCCAAGCCACAAATAAAATCAGATGTTCACCTCCTAGAATTTCCATAGAATTTTATGAAAGATTAGTTGTGGGTAATATTGAAATAGAACAGTCTGACAAACTGAAATATTTAATTATTGTCAATTGTGTTCAACTGAAAAAAAGCTAGATACTATTTTTGGAAAAAAAGTCTTCTTATGTAAAAAATTAGGGTGCTTGAAAATAGATTTTCTTCCATTAAGCTGTACTTTAATAGAAAAATATGATATTGACTGAGCTGTCTGCCCCCCCTCCAAGACTGTGCTGAGATAGTTTCCAAAATACAATTTAAATTATTTATTAAAGCAAGAGATATTACAGATTTTTTAAGGTATTGTCATTGATAAATACATCTGCTGCATTAACACTAATTATTAAAATTAAAGCCAGCTAAAATGTATGAAAGTTAGTAAGATACTCAAGTATCATCTGCAGTATCATAGTGGTGCAATTGCAGTTTCTTACCAAGAGAAGCATCCTTCTCAGAGGAGTAGAGAAGAGCAGGATCTGTCAAAACCACTCAGTGATCAATTGATTGGAGTTTCTCCACTCAACAAAGCATTGGCAGGAAACCATACTTACAGTCTCAATAACTCAGGTGATTCTTGGTGAGGTGGGACTAAGGCAATTATCATGCCTTGATTGGTTCTCAACCCAAAATTACCATGTATGGACTTGATCTTATAAAAGCTTGTTTTGTAAGGTCACAGGAAGGGAGATAATAGAGTCAAGTCTTTTCATTCTTGCTGAAGCAACATCAGCTGCTTTTCTGCTCACATTGCTGCAATGCTAGGCCACTGCTGTTCAGCGACTAGAACTGTTGAACCTTTGTCTGAGTATTTGACTGTGATGTCCTGTTGTTCAGCAAGATCTGCACTTCGCAGTGTCCTTGCTCGAGCCTAGGTTGGCAAATCTCTGTCTATTTTACCCCATAGGATTTATCAGACCTATCTTGTGGTTATTAGCGAGTTTCTAAGCAGTAAGCTTGTGTTGGCAGTTGTCTGTTAACTTACAGTTAAGCTGTACTGGTAATTTTCCACAACAACACAGTCAAAGGAAACATAGGATCTGAGAGTTGAAGAAAATAGGCATAATCTATTTTCTGAGATAATGTAAAGCCCAACTAAAAAAAAAGAAATTTCTGTTTGAGGAAATATATGTGGATAAATAAGTCCTTTTAAGTAGTCCCATTGAATACTTGAATCATGTGTGAAGGAATTGATGTTTTCTAATATTCATCTTTCTCGAAGAGTTGAATTCTTATATTTTTGATAAGGAAAAGAAAGTGATACTTACAGTCCTACCTGGAGAGGTTCATGACACAAAAAAGATGGTAATAACCAAGACAATTAACTGATATGATGATAATCAATGTTTAGTAGATATTTGATAAATATGTCTGATTATGCATTTATTTGAAATAACTAAGATTACTTCTGTCATCAAAGCCTAGATATTTCATTTTGCTTAACATTTGAATTGATACAGTTGCAAATCTGATCCTGACTAATTGGCAAATTAAGCTGAGGAAGAAATAGAAGTTAAGTGTACATCTAATACCACCCAGGGAGTAGAGAAAACAAACTGAAAAGACAATAATTTTAGGATATTTTTTTACGTATAGTGATTCTGAATTCTACTTAACTATATTACGTACTTTTTTTTCAGGAGTATCAAAAGTTCTTCTTGAGGTAACTGTTGCCAGAAATATTGTAAGCAAAAAAAAAAAAAAAAATCACCCTAGCTAGGCAAATTGGTATATGATTTTTAACAACTAAAATCTATTAGTATCAAATAGATCCTAAATTGATTAAATCACTTACATTTAGTCAAACACCTGGTTACAACTGCTGCTTCATAATTCAAAAGATTTAACATACTATTTCTGTTACAAATATTTTTAATTTAAAATGTAAATTAGTCATATATGACATAATAATTTGGCATTCTAACAAATAGAATAGGTAAAGTAAGAACTGTTAAAACCTGGAAGATCCTTTGAAATGTGTGAAGAATTACAGCACCAGTATGTCAAGAAAACAAGATTCATTAATTCAACTAGTAGAAAAATGCATCACTATTCAAGAGTTTCAGAGAGTTTCAGCATTTTATTTAGAAATCTAAAGTCACTGATTATGTTAAAAAAATATACATTTAACAACAAAATCATGTATCCACTGTTCACAAGCATTCTGACTGACATCAGAGAAGTATTGTTTGATTTGATGCAGCATCAATAGTACTACTTCTCTGTATCATGTAGAAGTTAGTTGAAAAGCTTTTATGTCATCAGAGTATTTGGTGAGTATTGCCTTTTCCTTAACTACATATTCAGGAAGCCTATTTATAGATGAGAAAGACTCTTCTACTTTGCCCTTAGAAATCTTTTGCAGGATCATATTAGAACTGTAGATATTTTACCTGGAAGGGACCTCCAGACGCTGTCTAGTCCAACCTCTTGCTTCGAACAGGACTATTGTTTCCTTTAGATCAACTGTGACTTTGTAAAGCAAAGTCCTGAAAATCTGCTGGGGACTAAGTTTCCATGAATACTTTGGATAATGTATCTCAGTGCTGCAAATATAATTTAGCTGTTTACTATTGATACTTTGGGTAATGTATCTCAATGCTGCAAATATAATTTAGCTGTTTACTATTGATATTATCCTTTATAACCTATGTTATGATCTTCTTCACAAACTTAACAGTCAGAAAAAAATAAGGAGAAAAAACAGATACATACCTTTCAATTTTTCAGGAGACAGTGTTGTGGGAATCTTAAGAATAATTTTTGTGAAGTTAACATATGGTTGGGCCTTACAGTGAAGAAGTCGCTTGTTTACTTTGTCTTGTCTACTTCATATTCATTCTGACTGGAAAATGACTTGATGCAGTAACACCCCTAAGTTTTTGCATGCTTTTTTCCCTGTATACAGCTGTGTATACAAAACCACAGACTAAGATGATGATGCATAACTGTAGATCCAAAAGACATGACTCCTTAGATTTAATGGCCCTTGGATCAGTACACAAATCAAAAATTCAGAAGGCATAGTTTTTCTTTACAAGATTGGGTTTATATAGGAAAATAACAAAACTTCAGTTTATTTTGTGGTCATTTTTATGGATGAAAATAATCATGGCATCCTAGCCTGCAAGATGTCCATTTGACTTGAGATGACACGAGTGCTTAGTATAGTGATAGATTTCAGTCTGTAATAAGCAATTACTTTAGAATCTGTAGAACATCATTCAGCCTTCATAATCTCATGTATGGCAGTATGAAGATGGCTGTCCTTAACACAGCATTTCCCTTCAGGATATTTGACTGCATGAGTGGTCCGTAGGCAGAAACACCACTTCCCCTCCATCTCTCCTGAAGTGATACTTACATGACATATGCAGCAGATAAAATCTTCATCTTTTAATGTTCATTTAATGATATCTTATGGAATCATTTACCTTTTTTGAACAGTAGCATCGAAATGCTACATTTCTGATTTTTTAACATTTTACATTCATCGTCAAACCGTATGATACAATGCTGTGAAATATTGAACACCTCAAGCCAGATGAAAAAAAGTAAATCTAAATCTTTAACTGTTGCTCAAAAACTCTTCCTCTATAAGACAAGACCTTTGAGTTATTTCACTGTCCTCCAAGTAGCTAAAGATCCAAGGTGCCTGTATTCCCATAAACTAGCCCAGAACCGTCAGGCTGGAATCTTGTGTCTTATTGAGTTTCACAAAGATCTGAGAGGATCTTTGAGGTCTGTTCTAACGTATATATTCAAAGTATATTTGACACACAGGATCTTTAAAAAAAAATTAAGTTGCAACAACCTCGCATTTACAGAACATGATTGCATAGACTACTAGTTAGGCCAATCTTTTCTTTTAAGAATATCATGCATTTGTTGGTTTTATGTCTGAACTTCTGAGATAATTACACCTCATATGAACTGTGTGTACATACTGCACCACAGAGACGGGATTCCATAAAATTCTATTCCCCAAGAAGTGCACAGAACAAAGATACAAAGGAATTCACTGTCTTATTTGGCCTCTTTGTCCTGGAAACATGTTTTTTTTTCACAGCACTCTACATGGCTTCAGCAGGGGAACATGAGTGGAGTATCATATTATATTTGATATTATTATTTTTTTTAATGTCTTAATTTGGAGCCATTCAATACTTATTTAACCCAAATATGTGTCATTATGGAAATGTTATGTTGGCTTTGAATTTTTTTAAAAAAGTAAAAATGCTGAGGTATCTCTTAATTTATACTAAAAATAATACTAACTTTTATGAACTAACAAAATGAATTTTGTAGTTTATTTAAAGTGCAAGTTTATGCTAACATTTCATAGGATTTTTACACATATAAAATGTTTTAGATTTCTTTCTGTTTGAACAATTAATTAACTATTCTTCTGTAACTTATTTGGTAATTAATTACAACTGGAAGAATTTTAAATTTCTTAACTTCTAAAAAATTATATTAAATTAAAATAAATGCATGAATTAATGTACAAAGGCAAACAGCTGAAGTTACAATTAAAAGCATTTCTCCTTGAAATGTTAAATTGTTTCTTCTTTTCTGTATACCATCATATCATTGCATGAAATAAAATTAATAGTAAGAGTGTAAATAGTCCGTCTAATGGTAATAGGAAGAACATACTGTAAATAATTTTGAAGTTAACATCTTAAAACACAAAGCTTTGGTGAATGTTTTATGAAATGTGTTGTGCACATGTACTTGAATTCCAATTTGGTAAAGTTGAATAAATAATAAAAAAAAGTCCATCTTCTCATCTTACTTTCATAGAGCTGAACAACATCTGGCATTTTACTTTCTTCCTTGAGCTTAGCTGCTTCCCATTAGATTGTGGCTCTTAAGAATTTGTTCTGTAGTGTCAAAAAGCCAAAGCTGACTGTTAGGAGATATGCAGGAACGAAAACGCCATGCTGTATTTTTCAGTATGGCAATTAACTTCTCCATATTGGTTCCAGCTACAGTTCACTTCTGTTTCAAGGAACAAAAAGATTTGATGCCATCTCCTCGAACAAGTTCAAGAATATCATAAACTTCAGAAAATCAAAAAAGGGACAGGTCTTTTTTTCATTTATAATACAAGCTCAGTAAAAGATCCATCTTCCCTGTCTCAAATCCAACAAGATGCACCAAACATCAAGTCCCAGAAGAGATGACTGCTGAAGGCAATTGCAAACACTGCAAAACCTCTCAAAGGAGTAGGTTTCATCTGCAACAGTGGATTGCACTGCCAGAAGGCTGTCTATTGTTGAACAGGAAATTCATTAAGAGAAATGCAGTTAATCTGTGTCGGGGAGCACATAAGCAAAGAAATGGGCCAGTCTCAAGAAAGATTCTCAGCTAATCTTTTGACTTAAGACAAGTGATCTGTTGGTTTTCCCTCATGATACTTTCAGTGCATCTATGTGAAACTTGCAGATTGTGTTGATGTGATTAATAAAAGTATATTTCTGTAGACAATCCAGAATCCCTTCAGATGATTACTCTGACATTCAGTCTCCATTTTTCCCTTGCCACTATTACTCTATCCAGTGAAGTATTTTTTTTAATTTTTGATAAATACCCTTTTTTAACACACCAAAAATGGACCTTTATAAGATGGTTTGCCATCCTAGTCAAACTTATATCTTCAAACTTATCAAACATCTTTTCAAATATGTGTCTGTAGGTAAGTGGCACATCATAGACATCCTCTATCTGGTGTTATACCGGGGACTTCATCATGCAAAGAGGGGCAAAATTGATCCTCAGATTCCAATCACAGAAAAAAATGAGTGTAGGTGGAAAAGCTTTTTGATTCAAATCTGGTGGCTTTGACACGTCACTGACAAATAGTACGAACTCATTTTCAGTCTAGCATTTGGTTACAGAAAAGTTGATCTGTCATTCCAATGGAGAAGAATGTGTGAAAATATTGGACCATTTCTGAATAGGCAAATACCCTAACCTATGGGTAAATTTGCCAGTTTTGTTGGAAGGGGGTTTTGTGGTAGGGTCTGGTTATTTTATGTTCAGAAGCTGGGAGAGGTGTCACTGCAGGTAATATATTCAAGTATCAGTACTAAAATTCGGAATGAAAATATCTGTAACAGGAAGAAGAAGAAATAAATATATTTGACCTTCATTAAGTTGAAAAAATAAAAATAAAATCAAAATAAAAAAGTAACATGCGTTACTTTAATATCTGTTTATGCCAGGTCTATAGTGTTATTTAATATATTATCTTCACTAAAACATGAGGGGAAAATGATAATGTCTGTTATCTTAAAGTACCCTAACAACAATAACATAGATGTTATGTACACCAGTGTGCATGACGAAGCACTATTCTCGCACTCAATTAAACTATCATGCTGACAGGAGAAAAAAGGATCCACTTTGTTGCAAACTGACAAACATATTTTGCCTTCCAACTTCCATTATTCTAGCTAAGTGAAATGCATTGAACTACTTAATATGAGAATATGATTTTAGCAAAAAATCTGAATGCCCCTCCAACTTTCTGCAAACAGCAATATTAAATACATATTTATAATATTTATAATAAAATGTTCCAAGGAACATTTAGAAACAGATACTGCATCCTTCTTTCTTTGTATAAGGTACTTTCCTTTTGTCAAGATTTTACTTTTATGTGCAGACATTCTTCAACTGAAGAATAATCATGTAAGGCCTAATCCTTATCCCTTTTTGTTATGTCAATATAATGTTTTCTCAGCTGTAAAATCATTCCCTCAGAATGTTATCAAGAGGTACAGTTATAGATAGATTCCTCTCTCCTCATCACACAAACTTTAACCAAATGATAGTCCAGTAAAGGCGAATAAAAAAAAGTGGATGATGTTCCACATCGTAATGATTCCTGGATACTGCAAAAACAATTGCAGTGTCAATAGACTACCACAGAGTACAGCTGCCCTTAGTATACTGAATGATGCGAATCTTCCTGCTGAGAGAATGCTAAAAGCTAAAGATCTCTTTAATTCTGTGAGTGATGCTCTGATACAGCTGTACAATTGAGTTGTTTTGACATAAATTTAGCTCACTATTCTTTCTAATGCTTTGAGACTGCAATGAAGAAGAAATGTTTTGCCACACAGTTGTCCTCAACATTCTGCCAAGTAACTGTTAGCAGCTAAGCAAAGTGACATCTGTGCATGTGGCAATTGTCTTGAGTCCAAAGCTATTTCTCTTAAATCTAAGCCTGAGGGCATGAAACATCTTCTCCCTGCATCTTGCCAATTGCCAGGTATAATTTTTACACCCATTTTTTAATAATGGAAATAACTACAGAAGCGAAATATGCTGAAATACAAAACTGTTATCAAATACCATGTATATTTTCTGTTGTTGGTTTTCTTGTTGGTATTTTTTTCTCTACACTAATTTGATATCACTGAGTTTTCTAAAAATAACATTATCAATCTGATAAGCTTTTCAGTGTCTACTCTGTTGACTGAATTAAATTTTTCATTGAATCTTAATTATTTCAAATAATAAAATTACTTGGATTTTTTAATGTGAAAATAAATTATTAAATATATATGTATAGCATTATTTTGATACTCTAAGCCATCCCACCTGGACTCCAGTTGCTCCTCCAGATCACAGCATGTATTTTAATAGGTTCTATAGCATGTCCTTGAAGCCCATTCATATTCATATCTTGAATATGCAAGGGCAGCTACAATAACACTAGATACCTAAGTTAATGTAAAGTTAATGTAGCTGCATTTTCCCTTTTGTCTCACCCTTATCTGCAGAAGTAATACCTAGCATTGTCTTTACTTGTCCGGAATAAAGATAGCAACAAAACAAATATATTATCATCAGATTTACTCTTCCCAGGCCTCCTAAATACACAGAATTTCTGAACTAAATTATTCATAGAAAGAAGAAATAGTACGTGTTCTCTAATAAAGGACACAGATTTTTGGAAACCAAGAAGTCTGAATTTGTTAGAAAATTGATGACACGTCAAAAATATTAATCATGGAGTCGATTTGTTAATAGAAAAAACATGTGATCAGGTCCTCAAATTACAGAAATTAATATAGCACCATCAAAGTCATTATCTCTATGTAAATTTGAAAGAACTGAGAATCTGAATTCCATATGTAGTACAGGAAAAGTTTCTGTCAGAAACTTATGTACAGAGAATATGAAGAATTCACATACGTATATACAAATAAGTAAGACGTCAACAGTAAGATGATCTAAATAACATATCTTTTTACTTTGAATTTGTCAAGACTTCAATGCTAAGTTTAGCATACATATGTAGACATGTAGTAATTAAGATGATCTTTCACTCTACAAATAGAAATTAAAAAATAAAATTCATGCATAGTCAGTTTACAAAAGATTTGTTTAGAGGAAGATAAATGCAGGTCAGAATTTGTGTTTTGGCACCATGTCAGTCATGCACAGAAACTGAATGGCCTTGCTGCACTCTGGACAAGATGCTTCTGTCCACATGACAAGAGTGAAAAGCATTGTGTTTAATTCCCAAACAGTTACAAACTTGTGCATGCAGAAGTTGCCGCCTTCTTTAAAAAGTGATCTTTAAGAAAAAGACATTTTAAAAACTCTTTATTTCTTTTTCATTGATAGAGAGCAGTTCCTTGATTTCAGTAAAAGGCAGCCAGATAAGCTTTTTCTTTTCTTGTGAGTTGAAAAAAAATACAAAATTATATAGAATAAATAGTAAATATAAATCTAGCTAGAATTCATTGCAAAAATAAACCTGCAGTGTTCAACATTTTTTTAGCCTATTTTTCCCACAACACTTCATTTTCTTCTAATTTCAGAAAATATAACAGATTTTTGTACAAACAGCTAAACACTATTATTCTTCCTCATGTGTGGGTATTGTTGACATTACTCTGTCTGGCAGTTTTTTAGCGTAGGGTGGGAAATAACCTGTATTTGTATTTGGAAGTTCCTAGCCACAGCAAACTCATTTCCTCCAAGAATATTTAAAGCCAGCACAGAAGTCATTCTTGTATAGATATATATATATAAAAAAACCCCTTATTAAACACAGCAACATATTTACAGCTGATTCTCAGTAGCTTTTCAAATTGTCCACAATTATGAGGTGAAACACCAGTGATACACAATATTTTATAGCAGCAGCTCAAGAAAAGATAGTTCAAACTTAGGTAAAGCTATCAGATAGGCAAAGTAACAAAGCGCTTGCTTTTTCCTTTGTTGAACATATTGGGTAAAAATAGTTACATATTTTTCCTGACACATTGATACAGAATGCACATGATGAGGTTTTGTGTAAAGTACTTAAATATTTGCAGTCTCTGGGTGCATACACAAAAAATTTTTTCCTGTGGTTTGGGTTTTTTAACTGACATTTAGTATGACAACATTGCAACTCCTTTTGTATTTATTATAAGAGTATGCTAGGTGTAGTTGTAGACAATGATCATGAATACAGTGCATGTACTAATCTAACCAATACACTTTATCCTTATAGGTATTAACACAGGTTTTTTGTTTTTGTGTTTTTGGTTTTTTTTAAAGGAATCTAATTAGACCAAGGGAAATAAGATAAATTAAAGGTAACAAATATTTTTCCATAGGTTGGGTACAGAATGAAGAGTGTCATACACACCTTTTCAAAATCTTGAGGAATATTGCAATAAGCAATCTTCCTCCCATAGTCCAGTCACACAAAGTTCATGTTTAACTTGGGGTGAGACATATTGCCTGCAAACAACCCCATGGCTTCCCGCAGTGTTCCCTGAGGGTATTTTTTGCTAGGATTACTGCTATGCTTATGTTCTGACTGCTGACATGTTACTGTAAGGCACTTTTATTTACAACGGTTCCACACTAAAATAGGATTACAGAAATTTGGCCCACACTGATTGTATTATCATTTCATGTTTGCTGCTCCAGGACTTCCAGGTAGTCAGGCTCAGCATGTAAATTAGCTTTGAGTTCAAAGTACTCATTTTTAGTTTGTTCTAGAAAAACCTTTCTAGGCCTGGAGTACATGAGTGTCTCCATAAGCTTCAGCTCCTCATGTGTTCCAGGATAGCAAACTTCCATGTCAGGCTGGAGTTGGACAATATTTTTTCTTAGGTACTCCGTGATCCCTAGTTGCTGCAGTTCTCTTTCTTTTTCAAGAATGTTTCTATATAAGCAACTAGCATCCTGAAAAGACAGAAAATCAACAGATTGATCTGTAGCCTTATATTTAACATTTGAACCAGTAAGAGGTGAACTGTTCTCTCTTTCCAGGAGACTGCGGTGGAGATGTTTGGATTCATTAGCTTCCTTCTCACTTCCCTCCTCTTGTCGCTCAGTATGCTTGGGGTTGTAGGATGGACTGCGGTAGACTTGAACCATAGGAGTAACCATACGCTGCTCATAGAGAGTTGCAGCTGGGTGCTCCGTTGTGTGGTGCATTGTCTTATGTCCATACATGCTGTACTGGAGATGAACTGGGCTACTATCCCTCATTTGTTCATCCACTTGTTTCTTTTTGTATCTTCGTCGTCGATGCAGAACAAGAACTACTATTCCTGCTGCACAAAATACAATAGTTATAAACACAATTAGAAGTCCTAATATTAGAACAGAAAGTGGGACAGCATCTGTAAGGGACCTTAGGATGGTGTCTGCGGTGTTGGTGGCAGTAGAAGAAGTTGTCACAACTACAAAACTGGCATGAGTTGGCAGGGCAGGGCTGTTTATTAAATCTGGACATAGGACTTCACTGTTCAGGGATTTCAGTTCTTTTTTTGCTAGGTGTCCTGGTGATTTACAAAAAATATCACCCATCATTGTATTCTTGCTCAGCCTTTGTATCCATTTTTGCAACCCAACTGAATCACACGTACAGTCCCAGGGGTTGTCTTCAAGTTCAATTTGTACCAGCCTATCCAGTTCATCCAAGACATTACTTACAGGCAAATGAGAAAATTGGTTCATTTTCAGATTTAATCTGGTGAGTGGAACACCTGAAAAGATATGGGGTGGCAAAGTCTGCAGAAGATTGTTGTTTAAGTAGAGGACCTTAAGTTTTGGCATTGCATTAAATGTCCCTGGCAAAACTTCTTTGATGGAATTATATTCAAGGTACAAGTATTCAAGATGCTGAAGGCCGAGGAAGAGATTCTGACTTAGCTTTGTAAGGTGATTTCCATTGAGATATAATTTCTGCAATCTAGTCAGATTCATAAAGGATCCTTCCTCAAGGATTTCAATGCGATTGTTCCCCAAGTGAAGCATTTCCAGGCTGGCATAGTCCACAAGATCTGATTTCAGTAATGTCTGAATAATATTTCCAGCTAGAATGAGCTTCTTAGGATTTGAAGGAGGGGGTCCTAAATCAGATAAGCTTTCGATATTTCGCTCCTGGCAGTGCATAAGAACCCCTGAGAGCATATGGGTGGTGCAGTGACAGGGAACAGGACAATTGATTCCTGGAAACTGAGTAGCAGACTTTGAAGTATGAAGCACTAAACTTGGTTCTTTAGTAGGAGCTTTCAGGATAGGAATCACCTTAGTTGGTAGGTGGCTATCACTAATAGAGGTGGTTACAACCAAGGGCAGTGACCCCGAAGGATCTTCAAGTTCACTGACAGGATGAGTTGGACAAAGTGATTCTTTTCTCAACCGGCTTAAGATGCTACCTTTGATAACTGGAGGACTATTGCACACAACATCACCTATTATTGACTGAGGAGGCATGTTTTCTAGCCATATCTTCAATTGCAGCAAATCACAGTTACAGGCCCATTTATTGTCTTCCAACTGAAGGTCTAGTATTCTACCAATGTGTTCCAAAAGGCCAACATAGGGCAGTGTCTGTAACTGGTTTCCACGAAGATCTAAATGGGTCAACGGCACAAAACGAAATATGTTTGGAGGAAGATACTCAATGGCATTATCATTCAAAATAAGCACTTTAAGCCTGTTGAGCTTGCTAAAGGCACTTGCTTCAATCACTGTGATGAAATTGTTGTCTGCTTGAAGAAACTCCAAATTTTCCAATCCATTAAACATATCTTCTTTAAGTGTTTCTAAAGAATTGTGATTGATATGAAGTTGCTTAAGAAGGCTGAGACCGTTGAAAGCCCCAGGCTCAATATCTGCAATATTATTTAAACCAAGATGTAGAGAGATAGCATTAACAAGGCCAGCAAAATCATTCACATGTAGCATAGTCAGGCCATTGTTTAACAGATTAAGATGGAAAGGCCGTGATGGTGGGACATTTATTTCTGTTACCATCTTGATGCCTCTTTCTTCGCAATTTATAATCATGGTATCATCCTTTTCTTCACAGGAGCACAAACTCTGACAAGATCCTCTAACTGAAGAAAATGAAGGCTGTGACTGGAAAGGAACAGATGCAACCACAACTGAAAATAGAACAAAAATCCAGAGCTTCATCTTGCCCAGCAGATTCTATAGAAAAAAAAAAAAGACAAAAAAGGAAAGAGGAATAGAGTCATGATTTCACAGGGTTGATTTTTTTTTTTCCTGGGACGGGGGAGGAGGGGGCAATAACCATTCCAAGTACTTGTCATTGAGCTACATCGTCTTTTAAACAGTATTATGTTGTGCAAAACATTTGAATGATTTTATAATCAGAAAAAATATATTTATTTTAATGCACTGAATCAATAAGAACAGTCATAAGGGGAGTGCTTCAGCCGTTTCACGCTGATTCACCAAAGGAGGAGATAATCAGGAGTATGTTGTTCTTACTTTTATACCATACAGAATGTTTTGTCAGTGGAATACAGTAATAAGTTACTGCCCCGAGCAACTTATATCAAGGCTAATATAATATTTTGAATCATTGTTTTGAGTCACCATATAGCTCTGCAAATTTGAGGAGTACCTTGCTAAGCTCAATTAAATATTGTCCACATGCTGAAGAGAACAAATATAATTTGGATTGGCTCAAGTAAAAACCCATTCAGTCAGGATAGAGGGAATCACTCCTTTGGTCTGGCATTATGTATGTTAATCAAGAGGTATTTCCTCTGCAATCCTTGTACCCTCAAACTGAAAAGGAAGTAGACAAAATAATTCTTTTTCCATTGCTTAAATTTTAATGAATACATTATAGGTTTGGGATATTTAGTGACAGTGGGAACACAGCACAGAGTAGTGTAATATGTCTGTATACACTATATATATAAATTAATTATATACACAATTAAAATAAAAAAAGAAGACAGAACTGACAAAGCAGTACATGTCAGAAGAAATGGGTAGACAAGGGGCAAACTTTTTAAGATGAATTATTGGAATACTTCCAATTATTGTAATTATAACAAAATTTCTGAAAGGTACATGAAATTAACTCTGCTTTTTTAGTTAAAAATTATCACCAGTATCATCCATATGTTATGTAACTTAAATTAGCATCTGTCAAGTTAATATTAAACTTTGCAATACCCAATAAATGCATCTTTACAGTACAAATATAGAGTCAGAAGCAAAATCCACACATTGAAGTCAAGCATTTGTTATTGTTGGTTTGCATTAATTTATGCTATACTTCATTTGCAGATGTTCTGTTTTTTTCTGTCAAGTTTGTCTAATTAGCAAGAACAATGGTAATTCTTGATATATGAGATGGTCTGAAATCATTGTTTATTAACTTTAATTAAGTATTTCCACTTTATCTAAAAGAAATCTTAAAATGGAATAGATAATTTAAAACACAAGAAGTTTTTTAGGGGGTATGCTATTTATTCTAGGATTGAACAAAGCAGTTTTCTTAAGTAATCCGTTTAATAAATATCACTTGATCTTTCAAAGTAAGCTATTGAAACATAGAGTACACAATGTCTCTATACAATTAACCAGCTGAAGGGTTAAATTCTGAAAGATTAGAACCTTTTACAAGAGCATGCAGGAACATTCTTCTAATGTAGCCATATGATCTAGCATCTCATCAATACATATTTTAATTATCATGCACCTCTGTTACTAGCAACACCATTTCTCAAGGCTTCCCTTAAAATAGATTGCAAAGATTTATACTTGCAGACACTTTAGTGTTGTTGTGTATTACACACATACACAAAAGCAACAGCAGCAAATGTGTACACAGTGAATTACGTTTTCTCCATTTGTAGTTCCTGATAAGTCTGAGTAGATATGAGTAGTAAATGTAACTTACAAGGTGAGAAAAAGTGTCTCTATAAACATGACCTTTTATCTTCGTTTCAGTAGAACAAATAGTTTTGTTGTCTCATACAAGACTCCTTGAACCCCAGCTGCTTATGTTTGATAAGTTTGTTTCCCCAAGAAGTACTGGATAAGACATGACATATAAAGATGTTATTTTGAAGTACGCAGAATTATTCCAGGAATATATTATGCTAGAGATCTATTCTTGCTTAACATGCATCAGTATCGTTTCCAGTGATCCAAGGTAAAAAATGCAGGCTCTTGACACAGATGTCATCTTCAAACCTACTATATGACTAATTAGACTTTATTTCTGTACACTTTTTCTCTGAAGGAATTCCAGTTTCAGTCTGCATCGAATTCTAGCTGCACTTAAAATGTCCCTAAGCAAGATTAAATGAAAAAAAACAAATTAAAATCTGAAAAGCATGTTGCATTCTAGTGCATATTGAGAAGTTAGGTTATAAAAATGAAAGCCTTCCTCTCTCAAAGATGAAAGCAACAACATTTGTAATCAATTTGAAAACATTCCCCTTTTAATCATCGTCATATTTCTCTGGGCAGCACTGCCAGAACTCTCACACACATATAAATACACACAGCAAAAACTAATGGGAGAGCATATTCTTTTTTCCTTTTTACATATTTTTTTTTGGTTTTAGTCTGAATAGTCAGGAATATGTAATAAACCTCACAGTGGGCTACTATTGTAAAATAAAAATTACTTTCAAGTAACATCATCAACATTTAACTGAAAGAATTCACAATGAAATGAGATTTAAAAGACTTAATAAATATAAACTTTTTCATGTGGTGAAGTTTTTTAGCAAATTCTGTGTGGTAACTTAACTTTATTGTTTTTATCTGTTTCCACATAAGTCACTACTAACTGCATACTGTAACTAAGCTTTTTGCGGCATGAATTCTGAAAGACTGAAAAATGTCACACTCCTTTCTATGAGGCAAAGTTGAATACTTTCAGAAGTAGTCATCTTAATGCAAAAGTAACACATACTTGACAAATAATAATCAACATGTTTTTAAAATATTGAAATAGCTCTTTTTCATTTTACTTGGGATTTGTTGGTTTGTTCGGGTGCTTTATAGCCGGTTATTTAAAAAATATTTGTTGAAGAATTCCAGAGCCTCAAGCTGAGAACTGTCAATTTCTAAAAGCTTTCAGGATTGTTTATTAAATTCTGAAGGGAATCATAGTCAGATGATGCATTTAAGATTATTCTTGCACTTTAGGAAATAAAAACAAACACCATTCCTCTCCCCTCAAGGGACCTGAAATCAGCATTTCCTTAATACACACATTCTAAACAGTTGGCAGTTTGAATAAATGCACCTGGCAGACTGTTTGAAATACGGTATAAACTGCCATCGTTTTACATGAGTTACATAAAGTAAAGCATAAAATTAAATTCAACTGGTACTGAGAAATTATTTTCTCTTATGCTAAGATAATTAACTAACTGGAATCTTTCTTACCTGTACAGCAGCAACACTCCCTGAAGCACTCAGTAATGCACAGTTGGAGCAGCTCTTTCAATGCGACGTAATTTTTCCTTGTGAAAAATGCACACTTTCTTCTGAGTTTCACTTTTCTGCAGGCTCTTGTAACACTACAGCTCCAGAAAGTTAAAATCCTTGTTCAGAACACAAAGTAAAAAGCTTTCAATTGAAAAATCTTCCAGGCAGCGTGCACATTAGACCATCCTGTAAGCAGTTGTCCTTTTTCCTCAATTAAAATTCACAGCATACTTCACAGCAATGCTGACTTTTCTGCATATATTTAACTGTTTGCAAGCATTTGGATGCAGTAAACAAACAAGATGCTCAGCAGAGCTTGACTTGATCACTTGGTTTGTCAGATTTTTAGATCCAGACTGCTTCTGTGTTCTCTCTGCTCTTTCTAGTCTTTCTTGTTAGCTCAGTTTGTTATTAGTCAGATTGCCAGGGGCTGGGAGGTAGGCGTAAATAAAGAGACTTCTTGGCTTTTGACTCAGCCTTTAAGCCCTTCCCCACCAGAGAGCTTTAATCTGCCAGTGTCATTTAATACAAGATACAGCTCCACCTTGAGACAGATCAGCTCCTCCTCCTGCAATTTCTCTCACCTCCTTTTTCCTTTATCTAAGTGAACCCTGGAAAGTAAAATTCAGTTAAATAGCATTTAGATTGCTCAAGATCTGCTAATGGCTGATTTTGTAAAACAGTAAACATCCACTGCAGCACTCATAATTTTTTCTCTTGGGTAGACCTTGCATTTAGTTTATATCTGAAAATGCTTGCTTTAGGAACTGAAAGCATTCCAGCCCAAATACAGTCCGCAAAATACATCACAAGGAAAACCTTGTCCTCTGGAAAATGTCTATTACAATGAAGTGCAAGATTATTCAAATATCTAAATGAGACAGTACAGCTCTTGATCCATTCCATCCAGTCCCCCTAGACTAGGACAGGGATAAGTATGTACAGTTGCACTTATTGTATTTCCAAAAAAAATAATAATAACGTGGAGTATTCTTATGCTTGTACAATTATTACAGTCAGTCTTTTTTAAAACTTCCTGTGTTGTTCTATAAAAAGAAAACTGCTTTGACTGTAGTTGTATGTTTTACAGATGTTGGCATAGTGTGAGATTGTAGTGTGTTTTCATGAAACATTGCTTTGATAAGAAATTATCTGGTTTAGAGGACTGGGGAGGTGTGTTCTTAGAGATATGTATCGTGCTTAAGGTATTATTCTCTTTGTACTCCTAAACAAGTAATTAACAGATACACTAAGGCTACAGGAAAAAGTTTATTCCATGCAAGGAATGTTTTCCTCATCCCTCCTGCACTACGTGGAATGGTTTAATACGCTGCAAATTCCACTTCCTTGTTCATTCCACTGCCAAAGAAAGAACCACAAAACCTTTGGGTGAGCAATAATAGAGCTGGTGTTTCAGCATATTTACCCTGTAGAGCATACCATTTCTATTATTCTTTTTTTTCTTGTTCTGTCTTGGATTACTTTACAGGTTGTTTATTACAGCCTCAATACCAGTCAGATTGCAGTAACTTCTTTTGTGCTGATAGTTCTCCAGGTCGTCTCATTGGCCTCTGAAGGGGTATTGTGATGTACTGCTCCATGTGATCAAGAAAGATCTTGTCCTATCTATATGCACACATATATGCATATATTTATATACATAAGCGCAGGTATATATGCTCTGGTTTATTAGAATGATAGTTTTTGACAGATAAAATACTATTTAGCAAAATAATAAAAAGATAAATTATTCCTATGAAACAGTAACACTTTGATTTCCACTCATTTCAACACATCACTTATTTGGTTGCATTTTGCTACTTCTAAAGAGCCATGGCACTCCATCTTGAATTGCAGTCATTTTACTGCTAAGGTTCAAAGATTCTCAGCTATTTGTGTCTGGCCCAATAAATCATTTCATTCTTTATTCATTTTGAATTTATGACTTGTAAGTCTGATTCCTTCTAATTTTATCTGAATATTTTGCAAGAGCTTTTTCTTCACCTGTAGTTGATTTTTTGAGATGGAGAATATCTGTATTGGAAAATATTTTTCAGAAGTGAAAACACTTTTCAGAAGTGAAAACAGCACTCTTTGCTTTTCTGTCAACAACACAAGAGTAAAAGCTGATCACAAAAATATTTCCAGAAATCAGCTACTAAAAATAGGACAGCATTTTCCAAGCATACACAATTGAAAAAAAGAATGAAGAATGGCTGTCAGTAGTGTTTATTATTCCACAAATTATGTATTTACCAGGTTTATAAAAATATGGCTAACTATTGTTTTTCTAGGACAATAAAGAATGTGATTCTGTAAGTGCATCTGCATGGACAGCATTGGATTGAAAAGGAGTTTTTATGATACACTTTAAACATTCACCTTTATCGATTGCTCTGACAATTTTAAAATTTTGGATGCTGTATAAACAAAATCTAAAACTGTCAGTCTTACTTACTTCCCAAAAAGCCTTAAGCTTTTCTGTCATTCCTCTTTACCTCTTCATAAAGTACAGCAGCTCCATAGATGAGAAATGAGACCATACCCTTCTAACTATGCACATATTGTGTACAATTCTCCCTCAGCTAGCCAGTTATATTTCTTATCAATATAAACTTGTAGAGGGAGACCTTTTAATGCTATTAAGTATGTAGGCCTAGTATAAAATCCTTAAAACAGGTTGTTCTAATATTGAGTACCATGTTTTCGTTTTTTGGTTGGTTGGTTGTGGGTTTTTAGTTGGTTGGTTTGTTTTTTTTAATTGTGTGGAAGGTAAGCTGTTCAGCTTTCTTCAACAGTATACACCACAGAGGAAACACCTGAGCAGGAATTACATAATATGTAAATTTTTGTATGACCAGAACATGCCCAGGACAGCTTTTCTGCTGTTCTTCTTAACAATACATTCCTTCCATTTAGGAAAATTCTGAAGATAACAAAGGTGGCCATATGCAGCAGTGAAAAGCTTACACCATTTCAGTCAGAACTTACTAGTACTACTTCTAGGTTACTTTGAGGAATATTTTCCACATAAAGGATATAAAATTCAGACACAGAAATTTGGCTTTCAATTTATAGATTAGTCTTCAAAAATGCGAATTTTCATGATATTCTAATCATTTATTTGTAAATTCGGTGTTTAAAAGTGACAAGAGGAATGAAGATCTGCATTTGCTATTTCAGAAAAAGGTGAAGCTCCTCTCCCATCTCTTTCACAACTAATTGCCGCTTCTCAATATGAACATAAGGAGCTATTAATTCCACGCAAGATGCATAAGCCAAATAGTATATTCTGCCCTGCCTGCAAGAAGTTTCTAGTCCACATCAGCAACTCTTCAGCTATATTTCTTGCAACACCAGTTCTTTGAACTGTGTGTAAGAACTGGTCAGAGAGCTTAAGGTACTATTCCAAAAGGAAGTCTTCTTCTGGAACAACAAAATAGGGTCTGAACATTCATGTCTGAGAAAACAGACTGAGGAACTCTGTTGAAATTCATATACATAGTATACATGAAAATTACAAATGGAAAGAGAGTCATCAAGCATAAATCTTAACTAAGTAGTCTCAAGGAATGTAACACATACATATACATGCACTCCCTCCCATAAGTAGCTACAATTATGGAAGCTATCAATGTCTACCATAAAACCAATGCAAAGACTTTCTCCCCAATGACAAAGGAAATTAGGGAAGGCTTTCTTGAACTATGTTTCATGATAGTCAAAAGAACAGGAAAGAAATACCTAGGATTGGCATTAGGAAAGAGAGGATTTTGGTTTTTAGGCATCAATTTATTCAGTTCAGATACACAAAACGTATTTCCCTCACAGAAATTTTATAAATTGGGATAGGTCTTACTCAAACCAGGATTCCTTACAGAATAGTGGATTCTTAATCACTTAATAAAATATGATGCAGTGGCTGTGAATTGTCTTATTTTGGAAACAGACGAAACCAAGCTGATTTCTCTTGCATTCTATTTCTTTAGTAATCCTGCTTTATTGTATTATTCAGCTCATTGTAAATGTGTAAGTATTTCTTCAGTTTATACTACTTGCTTCTTTTATCTGTGCAATACATCTTGAAAACTCTCTATGTTTTATTTACTCATTGACAGAGAACTCACTGTTCTGCACAATATAGAGTTTAATATCAAAGTTAAAATCTCCTATTCTGAGATAATCCTTCATGTTAATAAATTTTGGTGTTGGACTGACAGGTGTCCCTTGATCTGAATCAGCCATTTGAAATAGATAAATTCCCCTCTCTTCCTTAGCTTGGCAATATATGAATGTCAATTCAACAAAATATCTAGAGGTGAAGAGTCTCTGGAGAACAAAAGTTACCTGAGTACTTGCAGTGTTCAGTTATAATGAATCAGATGCATATTTTTTATGTACTCTTCTTGCTAATGACAAAAGACTTAAAGCCCCCCCTCAACAAAAATGAGTCATAGTTTGGCATTGTGTAGCATGCTAGCAGCCTGCAGAATCTTCCTATTAATCCACCTGTGCTTCCTTTTCTTAGTAACTTTTTCAATCCAGGAGGCTTATTGTCCAGTGACCTTAAATTGCTGTAATTTTAGAATTAAATGATCCTCTCCACTACCACATAGACAACTGAAACTTTTTTAAAGGTAAAGTGTTTTTTGTCCATGTAGAAAAGAAAATCCAGTGTGAAATCATCAGAATTTCCTTTAGCTTCCTTGGACTTTGACTTCTTTTCTAATTTCTCTGGACTTTCAGTCAATATCCTTTAAGGTATATTTGAATAAAATTTAAATTTAAGAAATCCTTTTAAGTTTATAGATGACAGCTAAGTTCTACTTTTTTTTTTCTTTTCTTAGTATGATACAGTCAGCCAATTAGTTACCAACTGCACTTCTAAGTAGTCAGCTTCACATTGTAGTTGGAAATATTCCAGTTGAAGTACAGTTAGCTTTTCCGACTTCCATGTCTGACAGTAGCTGAATGCATAGCTCTCATAAGACCTGTGGGAAAAAAAAGTAATTCCATACTTACGCTTGATACAAAAAGCTGTTACAGCAGTTGTGTAAAACTTTTGAATGAAGTAATAGAATATTTGTACCTTCTGCAACACATTCTTTTAAAAACAAAATTGCTTGGCCTTCTGTTCCTAAGATGGAGAGTAGAGAAATACACACATACGTATGATGTTCTTTTTCAAAGTACAGCTAAGTTGTTCACACTTCCAGATGAATAGCTATCTTTAGATTCAGCTGTCAATAGTTTAAAAAAGTTAGCACCCAAAAGTACAGATATGGTGATATGTTATAGACCCCTTAAAAGAAAAGGAAAAGAAGGAAAAAATAATCACTGGGTGTTCACTAATCAATAATTAAAACAAAGTATATGACATATTTTACATATGTTTACATTACTTCTTTCAATGTTAAAGAATTACTATACTTAGCCTTTTTAGATAGGTCTGAATAGGAAAACTTGAAAATTGAAACTGTGTGCAAAATTATTTACTTTCCTTTTGGCTATGAATAGTGCATTGATTTTTAACATTAGCATCCTGTAAAATCGATATTTCTACATACTGACTATACCTAAGCTTATTCATGACAATGTATACCTGTGGTTAATCTAATATTACATGCTACCGCTGTTCCACAGAAATACAGCTAACATAGATTATAGAATCATAGAATCACAGAATGGTTTGTGTTGCGTGGGACTTTTAAAAGTCATCTAGTCCCACTGCAGTGAGCGGGGACATTTTCAAATAGATAGAGTTGCTCAGAGCTCCGTCGAATCTGACCCTAAATATTTCCAGGGACAGGGCTTCTACCACCACTCTGGGCCATCTGTTCCAGTGTTAAGTCCCTTCATATATTGAAAGGCCTCAATAAAATCTCTCCAGAGCTTTTTCTTCTCCAGGCTGAACAACCCCAACTGTCTCAGCTTGTTCTCATAGGTGAGGTGTTCTAGCCCTCTGAACATTTTTGCGGTTATCCTTTGGACCCACTCCAACAGGTCCAGGTCTTCCTTGTGCTGAAGGCTCCAGAATTCAATGCAGCACTTCAAGAGGGGTCTCACCAGAATGGAGTAAAGGGGATAAACCACCTCCTTTCACCTGCTGACCAAGCTACTTTTAATGCAGCTCAGGATACGGTTGGCTTTCTGGGCTGTGAACAGACATTGTCTGCTCATGTCCAGCTTTTCATCCACCAGTACATCCAAGTTCTTCTCAGCAGGGCTTTTCTCAATCTCTTCGTACTCCAGCCTGTACTGATACTGGGGGTTGTCCTGACTCAGGTGCAGGACCTTGCACTTGGCCTTATTGAACCTTACAAAGTTCACATGGGCTGTCCAGGTCTCTCTGGATGGCATCCCATCCCTCAGGCCTATTAACTACACCACTCAGCTTTGTGTGATCTGCAGACTTGCTGAGGTTGCACTCAATTCCACTACCTATGTCACTGATGAAGCTATTGAAAGACATTGGTCTCTGTACAAACCCATGTGGGACACCACTTGTCACCGATATCCATCAGGACATCAAGCCATTCACCACTACCCTCTGGATGTGACCATCCAATTTATTCCTGCTCTACCAAACAGTCCACTTGTCAAATAAAACCATTTGACTCTAATTTAGAGGGAAGGTTTATATCAGGCCCTATTGAAAATAGACATAGGATTCAATCAGTTTCACTTGAGTATACTACATACTCAGTAAAATTCACAGACCCAACACAAGTCAAATGAACTAATAAATTAATATCTTAGCTCTGCTTTGAAGATTATTTAATCTTTCTGATAATGCGTATCTTTTACAGAGGCATGGACTTGTATTCTGAACTCTGGCTTTGAATATGTAATATAGGAACTGAAGCAAGTGAGTGCACTGGTCAAAGAACACTCTTTGGATCTGCAAGGTATAGGTCGTGTTGAAGTGAATAGTCAATCTCAACACCCGGAAATGTGTCCCTCACTGTTCTGACTTCCCAATACAGGACTGATGTGAGTTAATTTTCAATCCAAAATTTTGTCCAAGTTCATCAACTTATTTTCCTTTAATGCACGGACACATCAGGAATAATTTGTCTTACCTACGCTAAAATGACAATCTTTAGAATGCAGAAAACTGAGCAGAGAGCCATTTTTTGGAGAATAACTGTTGCTGAAAGACAGCATGATCACTGGTCTACTTGCATGAGGTGGTGAGTGATTGCCTTTGCAACATTTTTATTGTGTTTTCTTTCTCATTCCTTTGTTGAATGATCTGTGTCTTGACTCATAAGCTTTTTGCTTTTGCTTTTTCTATTCTCTCCCCTTTCTGTTGGGGTTAGGGAGTAAGCAAGTGGCTGTATGGTGCTTTTGCCTACATGGTTAACCCACAACACACAGGTACAATAAAGTTCCGTGTCTCTAAATTTACAGGGGCCTTGTTCCTTTTTTTGCACAATATCTGAGTAGTCAGACTTTTCAGGAAGAGGTAGCATTGGAATATTTTTCTCCTTATTTTGCTTCTTCCTTACGTCCCAAAAATCTCTAGGTAGTTATTCTCCTCTAGTACAGCTGTTATATGTAAGAGTAAACACAACAAGAGAATTGGGCCCTACTGGGTAGCACACAAACTATAAAATTCTGAAGATACCTGACTACAGATACAACTCAGGAAGTTTGACAGATATGTGTTCTGTTTTCTACCCTGGAATATTTTTATTTGTTTGAAAATGTATGAAAAGGAAAATAATATATCAAGCAGGCCAGCGTTATTTAGTTAATCTCTGTATCTAAAACTTTAGACACTCATGCATCTACCTCCTTAAGTATGTTTTCTTAGCTTTGCATTCTTCCATGTAGTCATACTCTTTGCTTCTATCCATGCTATTATCACAAGCAAATAGAGCCCATTAAAGAAATTAAATCTATCAGATTTAGAACACACTTCAGCCTTTCTGTCAAAGTGGGAAAAACACACAAACCCACATCTGCCAATGATTTCATTTTTGGCTTCTATTCTCAAACAGCCATTTATTTTTAGAAAGAAACTTTTAAAAATGTGAGGGTCATGTTAGTCACTGTAGAAATAAACACATTAGGTAGAAGAAAAATGCAATGTATAGAGTAAAAAGCAGACATTCTTCTGAATTCAAGAAATATTATTTCTAACATTTCCAGGGGCTTTCTCTCTATTGAAGAAAGAACATAGCTATATCTAAGCCCATTTATTTCAGAAGGAATGTCAGATTTCTTCCTAAAAGATGTATGCCTCAAGTCCATAAAAGGTGTTGAAAAGCGTTGGAAGGTGGGTTTTTTTGATCAGTTCAGGATGCTGTATCAGTAGTTTATCTTGTAATTTTGATGACAAAACATCCGATTGATTGGGTTAAGTTCTGGTTTATTTCCAAAATAGGAATGGATTTATATAAATTTCTTTAGCATTATGCTTTATTTTTTATTTAGGCAGATAGGGACACTTTTTTGTGCCTGTGCAGTCAAATAGCACAGACCAAATGAATCTTTGGGTTCATCTCTGAGGTGAGAGTAAGAATTTTTATTCAATAATAAGACTGCATCTTATCTTGAAATATCCTTTGTGGTTCAAACCTTCTGAATGTGGGTTTCTTACATGGACTAGGAAAGACATTAGTACAGCAAAATCAAACATTTTCCATCTGTGAAAGAGAAGAAAGTCTTCTTTAGGATGAAGAAAGAAAAATCAATTTAGTGTCCTCAGGGTTGAGGGAAAAGGACAGGAATGGGAATATTTCCAGTAAAGAAAAAAGCAGAAAATAGGTCAGGGAAAGTGAACTTTCTGTTCTTTCTGCTATTGAAGATGAGAATAGGGTAAAATAGAGACTTTATTGAGAGAGTTCATCTCATCAGCTGTGGTCACATTGTTGCACATCCTTACCTTTTCTCAGTGACGCTGACAGACACAGTAGGCAAGAACCTATACATTATTTTTATTTCCCAAAAGCTATTGCCGTACACACTGTCTGCAATTTACCATGACTATTTATAAAGTCTTTTTATGAACATTTAACCTTTGCAATTAAAATAGCCTCATTTTCTTGTAGAATTTTATAGATAAAGGAGTTTTGTTTTGGTATGATTTTTTTTGATCCCATTGTAAGGACAGCTTCTGAATTAATTTTCTGACTTTGTTTTTCCTAAATCTTTATCTGACTTAGAGGTATAACACTGACCATGTACTGGCAACTTTGCAAAGCCGTATGGATTTTACCGAGTCACAGGCCATGAGCAGGTGTGAGCTTCACTGTAGGACAGTTATTGAGTCAGTAGTAGAGTGTGGTATTTTGCATTACATTAGGGGTGGATATCTTTCATTGAAATCACTTACAGCATGAGGGTATTTTAAAAAATAACGTAAAGACTCTCGGGAAGAGTTATGTTTTTCAGGTTAGAGTATGTTAAGTGCATGTCATTGACCTTAATTAGAAAATTAAATATCTATCTTCACTACTGAAGAGTTTTCTTTTTTTAGAAGCTTTTTTTGTGTGTGTAAATAACGACCATATGTTTGCCGAAATTGAACATATTTTTTTCATTAATGTTTTATATCTTTTAGAATTCTACCATGCACACAGCTAAAATATGCATGCTACATGTAACAAATGAGTGGCAGAAAACATATATCTCTAAAGCACAAATTTCTTCCCCATACTTCAGGAAAAATTTATAGAATATTTTAATGTTGCACAGGAAACAAAAATGAAATCTATTAAGATTTTGATAAGTTCCATGTACACCATGTAAAGCTTTGACTGGGATCCAATGCCAAATGATTTGTAACATGGATGTGGCCATGTCCTTCAGAAGAGGCTACTGCCCTTATAGATGAAGAAATAACCAATTTCAGTTTGTGTATTAATGTTTAAGCAATGAGGGGGGAAGAGAAAGAAAGGAAGAAAGGAAGAAAGGGAGAAAGAGAGAAAGAAAGAGAGAGAAAGAGAGAAAGAGAGAAAGAGAGTGAGAAAGAGAGAAAGAGAGAGAGAGAGAGAGAAAGAGAGAAAGAGAGAAAGAGAAAGAGAGAAAGAGAGAAAGAGAGAAAGAGAGAAAGAGAGAAAGAAAGAAAGAAAGAAAGAAAGAAAGAAAGAAAGAAAGAAAGAAAGAAAGAAAGAAAGAAAGAAAGAAAGAAAGAAAGAAAGAAAGAAAGAAAGAAAGAAAGAAAGAAAGAAAGAAAGAAAGAAAGAAAGAAAGAAAGAAAGAAAAAGAAAATCATAGCTTTGTTAGAACTGAAGTTCATCAGTGGATCAGATCAGTTCACAAAATACTTTTTGATGACACAATAACTGTTATCATGGACATAAAACCATGGAGAAAATTGCCCAGAGAGTGTAGTCTCGATCTTTAGGGATATACAAAACCGAAAAAGACATATATCTGGGAATACTGCTATAGCTGACCTTGCCTAAGCTAGTAGCCTAGGACAATTTAAGCAGAAGCTTTCCAACCTCAATGATTTTGTGAGTCAGTGAAATGCTTTGGAAACCCAGCATCTGGTGGGTTCAGAAATGTAAGACGCATCGCTTTGAATCCTCATAACTAAATAACGATATCTCATGACATAATAATTAGCATGTAATTAGTCTTATGCAAGGTCATGTACTGTCATGTGGCTTCTCTGAAATTATCTGAAATTATCTGAAAACGAAACATATATCTCTAGAATGCCACCTTAACATAAAATAGTTCATAGTAGGCAAGCCATGTGATGTTAACTTAGAAAAATCCCAACAAATTATGAAGCTCTCTTAATAACAGCTGTAATAATTAAATGTTCGTTTTTAAAGTATTAAGATTCATCTTTCACTCCTGATATTTACAGTGGTCTAGGGTAGCATAGACAGTGATCTCCTCATTACTGAAAATAATGACCCAATATAATTTTGAAAATATCATTTTAAGAAAAAATATGTGCCATGAATACTACTTTACTTGATATTCCTTGTTCCAGTTGACAAAATAATAAAAGCTACTATTACGCTAGTTTATGCTCTTTTTAAAAAAATACTTGCACTGTGACATTTAGAATATAATGTTGCATATACACCTTATTATTAAAGATATTTTAAAGAAAAATATTTCTTATATCAATAGGTGTCAGTTTAGAAGTACTGGACACTTTTAATGAACTGCTAGTTATAATACAGAGCAAATCATAAATCCATACAGAACTCAACCGGAAGACCTACTTTTATCCCTAAAATTTATCAAATTGATTCAGTTGTCAATTTAATTATAATTCTAAAATATTGAATCAAAATCATATTGTTTAGTGTATTTAATACAAGAAAAAAGCAAGCACTGAAGATCAACAAGCTGACGCCAGTACACTGATTATCTAAATATCAATTATCTTTCATAGTCATTTAACAGGAACATACACAGTTCTTAAGTAATCACTAATTTCATGCTTAAACAAATTTAAACATTTTTATTAAGATTCATTACAATTTTTCCTATTAAGACAGCACAATTGGAATTAGTCAAGATCCATTTTCTCAGTTGATGGATATAAAAAAAAAATGCAGTGTATTTTTCCATCTTTACAATGATGCTATATTTTGTTTTCAAACTTCTGCATTAACTGTTTCTATGTTGCAGTTAACTTTTTATTTTTTGATTTCATCAGCATTAGGTTAATTGTTTTCATTTTTTCTAAATATGAATTATATTTTATAGCTAGTGTTTAACTGCGGTTTTTTTAATTGTAGAAGCTGTTCAAGAGCTTGAACGTTGATGGACTTTATATATACAGAGAATAAATAAAGTAAATAACCGCAATGTCTGAATATGAACTTTAAGCAGCAAAGCAAAATAATGCAATGTGGGTAAGTAAAAATTAGATCTATATATATACTATTGTATACATAGGCATTTCCATGTGATTGTAAAGGGAAGAAGTGTATTGGCTATGTGTTATCTTGTCCAGTTGTGTGTCACTTTTTCACAAGTAAACTCGCTGAGTTTCAACTGCTGAAAACTCAATAAGAATAACACTAAAGCAAACAGGAAATACACACATTAATTTTTACCGAAGCTTTTGTTGACTCTTTGGAGCTATTGGAAATATGCTGATTTATCAGGATTTTTCAAATATTTAGTATTATATAAAAAAGTAATTAACCAATTAATATTAGCTGATATGCTATCATTAAATGTGCTCATATCATTCCCAGTATAAATTTACAACATTAATTTCATTTTCGTCTTCAGTTCTGCAAAACTTGACCTACCAAGGAAGAAAAGACCTTAAAATACTAATACCTAATGTTTTGAATTGAGATACGCAGACTATATAAATCTTTTCCTCATCCACTAGAATGCATTTTTACTTATTACCCTGCATCATAAAAATAATATATGAAGGAGCAATAGAGATTAATGAGTTATAAATGTAAATTCTGCAAAAATCTGTTTGTTCATTAATAAAGAGAACACTGATCAATCTGTACAAGGTGCTGGCATATCCTCAGCATGACATTCTGGGTCTAAAACACAGTATGGTTGAATTGAGAGCAAAAATGTCTTGTGGCTGTGACCATGGTTTCATATTACAGATTACTGCTTCAACAAGTAATGATTAGCTGATAAGAACTACAGTAATAATACTCTGGTTTTTTATTATTATTATTTCCCAGTTTATGTGAAAAACCTGTTATAATTAAAATTACATCATGTTTTACACAGCACCAAAGCAAATATCATGACCTTTCTTTCATAATCTGTAATTCTTTTGTAAACAAATTAGAACAAGAAAATGATTCAAGAATAAAGGAAAATCATAAGAACTTTTATGGCTTCTTAAACAGTGATAGTAATTATATGTTCTCTTTTTAAACACACATATGTTGATAATATACAATCACATTACTATAACTCATTTACAAATATTTGTTTTTGTGGTTGGAAGGGTGGGAATTCAACAGAGATAATATTCCTTCTCTATTGATTCTGAAAAATTATAGACTATATTTCAAAAACTTATGGTGCCTTTGTCTTATTGGAGTATTTGTAAAAATGGAAAGTCACATTATCTTTCTTGTGCAAAATCAAGTGTGTAGGTTCAAGTAAAGACTAAACTTACGATGAAGGCGAATGACATTGCTTTAGATTTACTGTTCAACATCACCATCTCCTGGCAGCATGCTTGAACTAAAATATCATCAATGCACCGTGTATCAAAACGTGTAATGTCTTTTTCTATTGTTTTTAAAATATGAATATCATTTTTACTGATTCAAACAATACGCTTAACTTAGTGGAGAAGAATAAAATTATTTTTTTCTTGTAACAGCTTGCAATGAACCAAAGTTAAACATTCTAGTATACATTCACTGTTAATTAAAACTATTCTATTTTAGGTTTGTTTAAAAAAATCTGTACAAATTTGACCAAGCCTTCAGACAATTCCCAAACCATATTTAGTTAACACTATTATGTTTTATGATTTACAAAAATACATCAGTTTTTCACTCTGTTGATTAATCCAAGATATCTAAATGTCAGGGAAAATGCTGGGGCGAGTAAAAAGTAAGGTATTTAGCTTACCAACTTGACATACACTACTGAGGAACAGATAGCAGCTTTCCCTTCTCTCTATTTATTATGTAATCTCTTTGGAATAGCTCCTTATGCATTTCATACCATGGTCACTTTCTAATACTGATTGTGTCTTTGGCAAAATTTCAATAGCTATCTGAAGAAATACACTACTACTGTGAAAGTAGTAGCATCTATCCAGTCATGACAAGCTTAAGAGAAGAGAT
Organism: Dromococcyx pavoninus; assembly: GCA_033558185.1. Classification (NCBI taxonomy): domain Eukaryota; kingdom Metazoa; phylum Chordata; class Aves; order Cuculiformes; family Neomorphidae; genus Dromococcyx; species Dromococcyx pavoninus. Next base: position 1,914,098 of record JAUMJL010000110.1, read on the forward strand.
GTAGCAAAGGCCATCTGGAATCAATTCCTGTTAACATCTTAATAATTAGTGATTCCATAAATAAGCGTATGAATGTTAAAATTGAAAATAAAAGGCACTTGGCATGAAGAACAAAGTAAATTTTGTTTTTAGGGTTCAACCGTAGAATGAACTTCTCCCTCCAAATTTTGTTAAACAGTTTACAGTATTTCTCATCTTGGCAGTGGAGAATAGGAACAGTAAAATCTAAATGGCTTTAATTCATTAAAGAGAACAAGGTTTTGTGTACCTAACCCAGAAAGTTCTTTCCTTGCTTCTAATAGGCTTGTTGATTTATTAGGGAGTAAGTCAGTGCCCCATGTATATGGATTAGGATATTATTTTTCTAAAGGAGGAAGGAATTACAGTCAACATTTAGTGATGCCAAATACAATTACTTTTTTCATCATCTTTAGTTCAAAACAGCACTTGTGTTTTATAAGCGGATCTACACCTAGGTTAACAATTCTTTGTTGCCAGTGATACAACTATGTACTGAGTTTTTCATCCAGTGTTAGCTACAAGTTCTTGAACTATGAAGGAAGTTTACAGTGGTGAGGAAGAGGATATATAAAGTATTCAAGATGAGGAGTAAGAGAATAGAAGATAGAAAAGGATAATCAGGTGTGGAGTTTTAGAAGACCAAGAACATGTTCTGGACAATCCAGAGCAGCAGGACCTTAGTCTGGCTAAGGCATAGAGATATCAGCAGGCCGTGCAGGAATGTTGTTGCTAGGACACCTGCAAGAGGAATTTGGCAAGATAAACAGCCTAGCAAGTGAAAAACAAAAATGGGGGGCAATGCACACATGATTGAAACTAAGACCTTGAACAGGATCTGAAACTTACAACAGAGATGGATGGACAGTAGAGACTGACCTATTATAAAGAAGCATTACTCGAGTGAACAGCCCATGTTAACCAATCATTCTTATTGTTATGCGTGAAAGTAGGTAAGATAGAGTATATAACCATTAGCAGTAAAGCAATAAACTTGACTTCTGTCTGATCACATTGATCGTGTGACGAATCCGTGAATTCCGCATCAACAAGTAGCGCCCGAACAGGGACCCTCAAATCGGCATTGGATGGATCAGCCAACCCAGTGATTACCGGCGACGAGGGGGTGGAAGCCGGCAGAAAGTGAGTGCTGCCCCGGCACTCGGGAAGACGTTAATGCGCATATAAATAGAAGGGAAATCCTACCCCGATCAAACAGGCGGCCGGGGAGGAGATAGGGTCCACACTCTTAAAAGAAGAAGAGGCAGTGATTAAGCTCCCCTCGGGCAGGGGTGTCTGTTATTTGGGTTAAGAAATTATTGTCTATGCATTCCAGGAGTCTCTTGGATTGCCTACAGCTTGCCATGTTGCTTTCCAGCAGATGTCAGGGTGGTGGAAGTCCCCCAGTAAGACAAGAGCTTGTGAGTGTGAAGCCTCCTGTAGCTAGAGGAAGAAGATTTCATCAGTAGGCTCCCCTTGACCAGGTGACCTGTAGTACACACCAGCCACAAGGTTCCTTTTATTGACTTGGTCTTTTTTTCTCCCCCATAAGCTTTCAACTTGTTTGCAGCTGTTCTTCAGGGACAGCTCTTCACACTGAATCAGTTTCCTAATATAAAGGGCAACACTCCAACTGTGCTGCAGCATCCCCAGCAGACGTTGGGGGAACAGGTGAAGGGTCCATGGTAGCACCCCATGATTCTAACTGTAATGTGTCAACTTAGGTTTTCATAGACAAGCCTGATATTATCCCATTCCCCATTCACATCTGGTTTAAAGCCCTGTTAATGAGCCCTGCTGTCTCCTGAGTGAAACCTCTCCTAACTCTTTGAGAAAGGTGTCTTCCATTTGATACCTGTAGGCCTGGTGCTGTGTAGGCCATTCCACTACCAAAAACCCCAAAGCTGTTTTGGTAACACCAATGACAGAGGCATATATTAATAGACTGGGTCTATCTGTTGAAATGGCAGCTATATGAATTATGTCAAAATGGTGAAAGCAAACAGCACGCTATTTATGGTAACTGGGCTAACACTCATAGACAAAACTAATTATTAAAGAAGAAGCCTAATTAATATTACAATATAAATAAGTTATTAAAAAACAGTCCAATATTTTTTATTTTTTCTGCTGTTTGTTCCAGAATTTGTCTTTACCCTAACATCATTGGCTTCATTCTTGTTCCAGATGTAACATGAAGTGTCCTGAATTCTTCACTGGGAACAGCTGAGGCTGATGCCAAGGGTCCCTTTGTCCTTTGAGTTGTCTCTTCTCGGGGTAATTTCACGTTTTCTTGACACATAAAGTATTTGTTCTGCTTGCTTGATTTTTACCCAATGGTTGATGTGTGAAACTTGAACTTCTTCAACTACTAGCTATTAATTAAAATTATATAATAGTTTTGAAAAGCACATTTAACAGAAAAAGCTAGTATTTGTTATTAAGTGACCATATAGGTCTGTCTGATCTTTACTGTCTTTATGATATTCATAAACATAATCTAGAACTTGTTAGACAGCAGTCCACAGTTCACTGACTGCTACACAATTGCTGTTACACCTAAAACCAAATTAAAATCAGTTAAGGCTAAAACAAGCTCAGACAAATCCCAAGATCCTGCATTGTCAAGTAAATGCAACGTTTTTGGTAGAAATGCTGAAATCATATTTACCTGATGTCTTTGCAAATTAATTCCAAGAAGCTGTCCTCCATAAAGATTACATGGACTGAGGAGCAGCCGACTGATTTATAGTTCCTCAGGTACTCCTTCTCATATTTGTTTACGTTTAACATAACGTTTGCTTTTTTTCCCAATGAAGAATCTTCTCCCAGTCACCACAGTTGATCTTGTGATCACATCAGCTTGCTCTTTCAGTACCCACAGATGAATCCAACCTCATGGATTTGAATATATCCAGCTAATCTACGTTCCAGCCTAGGAAATACAGTTTTTGCTACAACTAGTAGAATTCCATTAACTGACAGTGTACATTACAAGGATTTTTCTAGGCTTGGCTTGGATTTAGATTATCCACACTCTCTTTAAAATAGTCTAAAGAAAAAGCTTGCCAGGGAAAATGTGGGTATAGTTAATGGATAAGGGAGACAACAAAGTGTTGGAACCATTTGGGATAGGCTTAAAGGCTCAATGCTTTTTTTCATCATTCTTCACAATCTAAGCCTGTGTACACATGTGTAGATCCTTTTTTGGGTAAAATTTAACAGTGGGAGAAGTGTAGCTTTCTTGTGGTGGCCAACATAGTCTAAATGTCATCATGGTTGAAGGGACAGCCAACAGCTGGGGGCAAAAAGACAGGGCTACTTTGTTACACTCAAATCTTGTTAGTTTCTTGGGGTTGTTTTCTTAGTTTTCTTCTCTGTTTCCTTCTCATCAGCTCCCAGTAGAAGAGTGAAAGACAGAGCTTCCCTCAGTCTTATCTAACATGAGCCTGCAATGAGTGCTCACAGACCAGAAGGCCAACCATGTCCTGAACTACATCAAAAAAAGCATTGCCAACAGGTTGAGGAAGGTAATTCTCCTCCTCTACTCCGCTCTTATGAGGCCCCACATGGAGTATTATGTCCGGAAGTGTTGTAACGGGTCTGGAGGACGGCTATGAAGATGATCAAAGGTTGTAGCACCCCTGATCTGAGGACAGGCTGTTCAGCCTGGAGAGGAGAAGGCTCTGGATGACCTCATAGCTGGCTTCCAGTACCTGCAGGAAGCCTACATGAAAGCTTGGGATGGACTTCTTACAAGGGCTTGTAGTAATAAGATGAGGTGGAATGCCTTTGAACTGGAACAGAGAAGATTTAGATTAGACTTTAGGAAGAAATTCTTCACAATAAGGGTAGTGAGGCACTGGAACAGGTTGCCCAGGGAGGTTGTGGATGCCCCCTTCCTGGAAGTGTTCAAGGCCAGGTTGTATGGGGTCTTGAGCAACCTGGTCTAGTGGGAGGTGTCCATGCCCATGGCAAGAGGGTTGGAACTGGATGATCTTCAATGTCCCTTCCAACCCAAACCATTCTGTACATGTTTGTTAAATAATTGAAGAGTTCTTATAAGTTGAGTAATACATTTAATGCAAGGAGAAAATAGTCATTTATTTTGCTCTAGTAAACTAATTTAATTATAATGTAAAGAAGGCATACACATTCCACTAATTACACTGGGAAATCTTATAACTCTTCTACGATGTCCTTAGAAATTAAATGAGATACATTTTGTCCTCATTCAAAATGATGTAATTAAGATTTTGCATAATAGCTCTCAAAATGAAAATTGAGTTTAGAAATAATTATTTCTACTTTATATAGTAGAAACTGTCCTAGGTTAGTCCCATTAAAGTGAGATTATATGATAGAATATATGCATGTTGAATAGATTCAAATCGAAGTTCCTGTAATGAAACAAACTAAATATGCAGTTAGATAAATACATGGGAGGTGTTTTTGTTATGCATTTTGTTGGGCTCTTCACACACAGCCACAATATGCATGCAAAGACTAGAGACAATTTCATGAATTTTGTAAAATGTTCTTGATAATTTTAGACCTTACCATGTGTTGCAGAATGTAGACCTGTTACTGCAATGACCTTTTAAAAATCCCCTGCATGACTTTAATGTAAATTATTTTACTTTTAACACTGAAGGGAAAGTTCTTTTGACAGAATCTACTTTGAAAAGCTAGCTGCTCTCTTTCAACTTCTATGCTTCTGGAAAACTAGGCATATATTGATTCAGATTTTCTGGGTCACGTGTGGTGACACAGTGTGTCATTCTATATCAAGATGGCTTGTTATAAAGGGGTTGGTAATTTGAATTCATTCATCCATCACAACAAACTCATTTGATCTTCATTTTGGGTCAGTAGATCTGTCTATTAAACAGGTGATATAGACTTGCATTTTGTTAGTGAGAACAATATTTTAAAATTTGACCCACCATCCTCGGAAATATTAGAGGTGCATAATGACACTACAGCCTGAAAAAAGGGAACAATACTTAACATTATTAAATAAAATATCAGTTACCATGTGGTGATCAAACATCGCTATTTGCAGACACACATCTCTAGATGAAATGGAAAACTCAGGAGTTAAAATTTAGTGTGTTACATTCCTGGTAAATGTTGAATTTAGGAATTGATGACCATGAGAAGGTAATAACAATCCCATTTCTTTTGTGACAATTTGTTTCTCTGAAGAAACTAAAACAGTCTCAGGGGAGTAAAGTGAATGGCTCTAGATAACTGACTGGTTTGGTAACTGAACACGGTGCATTCCTGGTCTTATTTCACCTTCACCCAACCAAGGGAGAAGGGAAGGAGCAAAGAGAGAGAAAGAGACTTGTGGGTTGGAAACTAAAACATCTTTAATGACAATAATAATAATTAAAAAAAGGAAAACAATATTAGTAAGAAAAGAATAAAATATATACAAAATAAAAATCCTTAATGACTATAGTCATTGCTGATGCTGCAGGGCAGGCATGGAGAAAGTCCTGGGTTGGACTCAGTGGCAGATAGGTGCTGGATTCAGGAACTGCATTCAGGAACCAGATTCAGGAATATATGGATTGGGATCGGTAGCACATGGATGGATGTGCTCCTTACTAGACGCTGTCCACCAAAGAAGAGCGTCTGACCTAAGCTTTATTCTAAGTATGACATATATGAAATGGAATACTCTGTTGGTCCATTTGAGGTCGCTTGTCCTGTCCACTCCTCCCTGTAAGTGTGACACTTTTTTGCACTTTTGCCTTATGACATTCCACCAGCTCACGGATGGCCTTGATTTCTATAAGAAGAAGTGTAAACAACGGCTGTTATGCACTCCAGTGTTCTGTTACTTTGGTGATAACTATAAATATTAAGCATTAACGCTTCCATAGAAAGACACTGTCTGAAAAACCTGTTGTTAACTTTCAGAAAATGAAGTTACTTAGAAGAGGCTTAGTTGAAAAGTCAGAAAATTGGTTATGCTTTAGTTCAAACCAGAACAATAGCATAATGAAAGTTAAGAGTGCCTAACAACACTTAACAGAGATGTAAGCAGGAAAGCCTAGGCTATAAATAAGCTGGAATGTAAATACACATCTCATGGTACTGTATATGTCAAATTATACTCCTACTTAAATCAAATGTTTCAGGGTGAGCTCCCCTGAGCTGAATTTCAGCCAGCAAATGACTGTTCAGCTATGTGTAACAGTATCATGAAAGTGTAAAAAAACGCTCACTATATTACCTTGGAAAACTTTAAATGAACTGAAAATAATATTCTCTATATTTAGCTTTACATAGGATTAATTGTAAAATAAGCAACATATTTTGAAGGATATGCTACGTAAATGCAATAAGTATGGATAAGTCCTGTTAGCAAGCTATGAAATAAGACATACAGAAAATATTCAGTTAAAAATATTTAATTTTATTTCGATAAGTATAACAATCTGAAGCAACACTTCCCCCCTTCCACCCAGGACAACAGGAAATACTACTTTCCCTTTTTACAAATATTGTTACTTATTCCTTTCACAAATACTTGGTGTAATTGTATAAGGTTCATATTTTTTTCTTCCCACTATTTAGTTCTGTTACTGATTGTGTCTGCATCAATAATTCTGTAATTATTTTGAACAGCATACCTTAACTAATGGTATTCAAATATTTTTTGAACCTAAATTTATTTTACTCTTTTTAAATTTGTAGCTAACTCAGGAGTTCGTTACCAGTACAAAATTACTAAGTTATCATGGAAAAAGTACTTGTAGAAACAGTCTTAATGTGATTAAAAAGTTATCCACCTCTGCCCTCTAGTGGTCATGTCTTTTCCCAGTCACCTCTTAAGAGGAAAAAAATATCACCACAAAACTTAAGAAATAAAACCTTTAATATTTTAGCTTACTTCATCTTATCTTACAAAATTCAGGAACAGTATTTGTGCAACATGTTATTAGAATCATACTTTCAAAACAGTAAAAAAAATCCCGTGTTATAACCATTCAAATAAGGTTATTTTCTCTGTTCAGTATGATATACAGTAGCTTTCAATTATGTTGCAATGTAGTTTCACTGAATCCTTTTAAGAGATTTTCAGTTTTGAAGCACTGCAGCATGGGAGTTTAGACTCCAACTCATTCAGATCAATTTGCTTGGAATTCCTATATTTTTCCTTAAAACAAACTCTATCAAAGAAGAAAAAAGAAAACAGAAAAAGTAAAGGAAAAAACCCCTAAACTACAATCCCAAAATATTTACGATTTATTAGACCTATGTTATTGTTATTATTATAATGTATTTTATAAAAAAAAAGAACGGTATATTGTAATTTAAACATATAATTTTTTCTTTAAAAGAAACTAGTTTCAAGCTACTAGCTTCATATTAGTGAGATTCTTCCCTTCCTGCAGTGTCCTTTTCAGTAGGTTCTTACTTTCAGGCTTGATGCCAGCAAAACAACCACTTCCTGACTGTCAGCCAACTCTACAAATTCTCTTTTGGTCTTAGGAAGTTTTCCTTTCCCACATCACTAAGGCCAGTCAGACATTAATCCTCTCAGTATCTCTGTTTGGTATGCAGGTGGCAGCCTCATCTGCAGCATATCTGTTCATTTTGTCTGCTCCAGACTGTTGACTCTTCTTGAACACTCTTTGAGTTCAGTTCACTCGATAGAAAAGGCTAGCCTCCTCTATCCAGCAAGACTCACCTGACTCTCTTACTTGCTCTTTGATTAGCACAGAATCACAAAATAATTCAAGTTGGAAGGGAGCTCTAGAGACCGTGAGTCCATACACCATGAACAACAGGGTCTATTTCTAATCTGGATGCTGTTGCTTACAGACTTTTCTTGTCAACCCTTTAACATCTCCAGGGATGAAGACTTCACTGTCTCTCCAGGCAGTCTATTACAGTGTTTGATTATCCTTATTGAAAAGACTCTTTGCTAGTACCTTATCTGGCCTTTCTATGTTCCAGTTTGTGATTTTTCCTCTTGTCTCATCGCTGAATATTTTGGAGGAGTTTGTCTCCACTTGCTTTTTATCCTCTCACCGGGCAGCTTACAGCAGCACACAATCCTCCCTTGAGGCATCTATTTTCTGGGCTGAGAAAATCCACTTCCAAGAGTCTGTTTTCCTTTTCCTCCAGCCCCCTGTGTGTATCAGTGGCCCTCTGCTGGACTCACTCTAGTGTTCAGTGCCTTTCTCCTGTGGATCTCAAAACCAGATACTGTTCCATGTGCAGAAAAAAACCTTAACCTCATAGTTACACTATTAGTAATACAGCCCAGAATGCTATTGCCCTTCACCATGACAAGGGCATACTATTGACTCACCTAAACCCTGTCTTCTGCAGAATTGTTTTCCATTCAGTCTTTAGTGCTTTCCAAAAATCTCTTGCATTTCTTGTACTCAGACACATTGCCCTTCAGAAAATACTCATGTGGTTAACACATTCCATCCAAATTCAGCCTCATAAACTTCATATTTTTCTATGTTGTCTTAATTCCTTCTTGATGAGGCATTATGTAACAGGCACCTAACTATGACATCGCTCCTTTTTTCTTACTTCTTACTTTTACCCAAAAATCTCTTATGTAGTTAACCAGTCATTCCCAAGCAAAGCTCTATGCATTTGAGCCTCCCCTGGGTTCAGAATGCAACACAGGTCCTCCTCTTCCTAATCTGCCATTTCTGAAGAACCTGGAACCAGCACAGCTCTGCAGTCATGCCGCCTATGCTACCACATCCCTGTAATCTCAGTGGGGTCATACATTCATATATTACCTAAAGACTCTTAAATTACTTTTGTCTGTTTCCTGCCGTGCATATGTCTGTTTATGGTCAATTGAGTTCCCAGTCACACTGCTGTCTCAATGAAAGTGAGAGAACCTCCCTAGCACATTTCCTCGCTTCTCTCTAGGGTTTATGTAACTTCCCTCAACAAGATTAGTTTGAAGACCTCCATAATAGGATGGGCAAAGTTATCCACTCTCAAAGATATATCCTGCATTTCCCTAGCCATTCTTAGTCCTCAAAGACAGTCCTTGAGCCAGAGTGGTATATGACACCAACTGTCCAATCAGATATTGACTGGCAGACTGCAACTACACCTATTTGAATCTTTTCTATTGTCTGGCAGAAGGAAGGACATGACCACATGAACTACTATGACTTCCTTTCTCACACCCAGAGCCCTGTGCTCATCCTTCGTACATACATTCAGTGTTTACTTGGATGATATCATTGGTGCTCACATGGATGAGCAGCAAGAGGTACTCATCCAAGGCCTCAGAAGTTTCTCCTCACAAACTGGATACAAGACCCTGAGAAACAGCAAAACCTTTTAGACAGCCCAGTTGCTGAGCAGATGATGCCTTCACTATCACCCACACTCACTTTGCCAGAAGGAAGTTTCCAAGCAATAGCACAGATCACTCTGTGTCAGTGCATGATCATACCTAGCAACCTAAGATGCCTTTCCTGGTGGGAGTTGTTCCTTCTCATCTGTTACCAGAGATCAGTTTTCTCTTCTGTAAAAGCACATCTGCAAGAGGAGAAAAACATTCTTCCTGAAGCCAGAAGAGCAAGGCTTTCAGCCTCCCCTAACCTTATAATCTCCAAGCTTTACTGATTCAAGCACAGGCTTAGCAACCTTTAGAAGCAAAGCAGGGCTGAGGCTGTCACTCTTTCAGGTTCTCTTTGAAGAACTCATCAATCTTCTTTCTGTTCAGCCCCTCTCTGATGTTTTGCAGACAATTCAACCCTTCCTGCAGCCCTTTTACTAAGTAAGTGACTCAGTGTCTAGTTGGAATTTATCTACATAAAGGTGGGAGCCACAACTGCCTCTGCCCAGTCCCATGGAGGAGTCCAGCATTCCCTGCAACCTAGCACCGGAAAACCATGTCCTCTCACAGGATTCAGCAGGGTAAATCCTTCTGATCTGCCCTTGCAGGTCACTCCGATCAACACCATCCAGGACTGTGTCATGTGGTGTGTTACCACTGTTGTACCAACCTTCGCAATCCTATTATGCCTCAAGCAGTGCCTGCACACCCCCTGCCCTCACATGTTGACTACCAAAACTCTTTTTACTGCCTGTAGTTGCTGCAATTCCTAGCACCATTTAAATAAACAATCTGTGGTTGCTTAGGAGCTCCCCATGCAGAAAGACCTTGATGTAGGTCCTCCATAATCAGGAAAGAGCAAACAGACAACAGAAACTTATCTTTGTTGTGAACAACATATAGCTGTTATGCTAACTGTGGAGTTTCCTGTTCGCTGGCCCTGTTTGCTGACCTTCTCAATATTATGTAAGTTGAGGGTAGGAGGGTGGGACAGAGGACACACACACTCTATTGAGCAACAGCCACTTTCATTTTTGCACTGTCTGATGTTTTATGTGTATCATACTATGTATATTATTTTACTTTAAAAAGACAATAGACAAGAAAAGTCCCAGATGTGTGGTGCAATAGTTTTAAACACTGTTGCGATTGAAGTTCAAAGCTTGAGAATGACAGGAACTAGACCAGACTCTCTAAAACCCAATATAGAAAAAATAAACTCAGTAGTCAATCTGAAATCAAGCTAGGAGCAAAAGTTCAGCCTGCAAGGACACAAGAGGCAAAAGATTCTTTTCGGTTTATTTGTACCTCCTCTGAGCTTCTTCTACATTTTATTTTTCCACCATATAGTAAATATAACTTTTTAAAAACTCCTGTTTTTCTTTTGAGAGTGCTTACCAAAACAAGAACAACAACAAATTTTTGACAGATAGATACCTTTTAAAAGTCTGATAAAGTTAGAGTACTATCATAACTCTCCTACCATTTTAAACTTTTTTCAACAGCAGGAGTAATGAGCATTGTATTTCAAATTTGCTTTTATAGAGTAAATGTTGTACTTCATGTACATAGGTTAGCTGTTTCTCAACTGATGTCAGTAAAAACTCTCCATTGGCAAAGAAAAGCTCCTCACCATCACTGCAGTTGTTTATTTCCTAATTAAACTTTATTCAGTGAAAAGTTCAATCTAAACTTCTCAATCCATTTCTGTCACTTGTCTACATTTTAGTAGAGTTTCCCTGAGGGAATTCAGACATTCCTATGTAGTGTCAGTACTCATTTTATCTGTAAGACTTAAAATCTGCTCAGTATTTTGACAGTAAGATATTTTGCAGCCCTGCACTGCTCTTCAGCATTTTCATTTCTGTGATCTAAGGGCATATTGGGGTTTTTTTAGACAATGACAGATGACATTCAGACTGCTATTCTCATGGCTGCCTGATCTGCATTCCTGATATGTGTTTCCTAGGTTTGCAGCTTGGAACACCTTTTCACATTCGGCTTATGCAGATTTTGTTAATACTGTTTTCTCCTTCTAAATGGTAATAGAAAGTCAATTCTACTACCGCATGCCTTGTTCTGTCACTAATATGGAGAAGAGGTGGCCAAACTGTGATTCTAGAAGACTACTACACCACTACTGGAACAGTATCAGCAGTTACTCACTACTGATTTATATTAAGTAAAATTTAACAGCTTTTTCTTCTTCACATTTTTATTACCGCTACAAGAATGCAGTAAAGCATTGGCTTTTGTAAGCACTCCAGACCTTCTCACTTACTCTCTTCCTCACTCTTCCTCAGCTGACTGCAGGAATAAATGTTCCTTTTGGGAATTTGATGCAAGAGATATACAAGGGAATAGAAGTCGGTTTTAGTATGTTTTTTTCTTGAAAGACTTCTGTTCCTGTAAACTTTTTTTCATGCTACATTTCATATGTCTTTGAAACGGATAAAAATATGGATGTTAACATACTCTTAGTCTGGACTATTTATTCTTGCTCTTCTGCAAGGCTCAGACCTTGAAGAACTGTCCCTAAAGGCTTCTTTGCATCCATCTTGTGTAAGGTAAGACTCTTGATGAAATTATATATTTTTCTATATTTTCTAAGACCAATCCAAATATAAAATATAAAACTACTTTATATCTGTAGTTGATACCCTCATATTCCTCAGTAGCTGTGAAACCAGACTTTACAAGCTACGTTTGCAAGGACAGGGGATTTTCCTCTCCATAGGAAAATTCCTCTCTTCATTTTTCCATGTATTCCAGATTGATTTACTTCTACACTGCTATGTTGCTCTCTCTGCATTGGACTGTCTGTGCCCACTTTACACATCACTTAGCATAGGTCTTCTCTGTGTCCCAGGTTGTATGTCTGTGGAATCTATAATAATGTATTACACTTGATTTGGGAAGGAACGGTAGTGCAAAAAATATTAAATGGTATGAAAGCAGCATACTTGCCCTGAGATGTAACACTTAAACAGTGTGAGTGTAAGGGTGTATGCCAGTGTGTGATATGAAGGAACCTAGGGCTGTCTGAAGTGCAAGTGTTGGAGATCTATATGGAGTAGAGTAGCCAACTGGGATGCTTTTTCTGGATTAAGCTCTTGAGAAGCAGTTCTTGATATTACAGTTGGAGAGTACTAGTTAATTTGACAAAAACAAGAGCCCTTGAAGAAATAGAATAGATGTTGTGGAGATAATCAGGAGCCCACAACCCCACTTAACTGTGAAAATAAGTTAACCAGTTATGCTGCTGCACCAACACAGCCTTTAAAATAATACAATAGCAGAACAGTGATATGAAGATCATAAAGCCACTGTATATGAATATGGGGAAGGGATACGTGTCTCCTGCTTTGAGTAAAAGATATGACAGATGTCATTCTGTAGGAAGGTAATGGTAACAGGAAGAGGCAGTCTAGCCACTAGTTATGCATATAATCAGCTCTGGTTTAGAGAATCTAGAAAATGCAGGTTTTTGTATATCTTGCTTTGGTAATTATTGCTGCTAAACCAGTGAAGCTAACTGAATGAAATCTGTTTATTTGTTTTGTCTTGTCCTTGGAAGAAGTTGCCAAGAATAATTCTCCTCTGTTGTTTGGAGTAAGATACAAGGTCCACATAATTTGGTTTTAAACTCACTAGATAACATTGTTGAGAGCTTTAATTAAATTTTGACACCATAACTTCATGTTAAAATATGGTGACAATTAAAAAGTGAATGAGGGAGAGTAGGAAAGACAAGACTCATTATTATTCCTCTGAATTAGCAAAGCCAATCAATAAATAGTTTTACTATAGTATAGAAGTTTGACTCCTGGAAGGATTTTTTTTATAAGTGAAATTTAAATTACAGATTGTCTGTCCTTGTGCACAAGCAGAAATACTTCTTTCCCATCTCTAGACATAGAATTACAGAATCATAAAATCATAGAATGGTTTGGGTTGGAAGGGACATTAAAGATCACCTAACTTCAACTCCCCTGCCATGGGCAAGGACACCTACCACTAGACCAGGCTGCTCAAGGTCCCATCCAGTCTGGCTTTGAAATGCCTGCCTTGCTCTGTGAAACAACCAAAAAAAAAGAATTAATTGCATGATAAATCTATTTAAATGAACCAGTTATATGTTAACTGGTGAAAAACTTTATTAATGGAAGCAAAAAGCTGATATGAAATAATATTGTGCTATGTAATGTACAAACTTCAGAAGATTTCCTCAGCTTAGAAGCAAATATATTTTATCATGTAAGTAATTTGTGGTAAGTATGAAGATAGATCTTATAGAATCATAGGATCATAGAATTATCTGGGTTGGAAGAGACCTCCAAGATCATCAAGTCCAACCCTTAATCCAACACTATCATGATTACTAAATCATGGCACTAAGTGCCACATCCAGTCTTATTTCAAAAATCGCCAGGGATGGTGAATCCACCATCTCTCTGGGCAGGCCATTCCAATGCCTGATTACTCGCTCTGTGAAGAACTTTTTTCTGATAACCAGCCTAAACCTTCCCTGGCAGAGTCTAACCTCGTGCCCTCTGGTTCTGTTGCTGGTTGCCTGGGAGAAGAGTCCGACTCCCACCTGTCTACAACCTCCTTTCAGATAGTTGTAGAGAGCGATGAGGTCACCCCTGAGCCTCCTCTTCTCCAGGCTAAACAACCCTAGCTCCCTCAGCCTCTTTTCATAGGACTTGTGCTCAAGTCCCTTCACCAGTTTTGTTGCTCTTCTCTGGACCCGCTCCAGCATCTCAATATCTTTGTTGAACTGAGGGGTCCAGAACTGAACACAATACTCAAGGTGTGGCCTCAGCAACGCCGAGTACAGGGGAAGGATCACTTCCCTCATCCTGCTGGCCACACTATTCTTGATACAGACCAGGATGCCATTGGCCTTCTTGGTCACCTGGGCACACTGCTGGCTCATGTTTAGCCTCCTGTCAATCAGTACCCCCAGGTTCCTTTCCACCTGACTGCTCTCCATCCACTCTGTCCCCAGCCTGTAGCACTGCATGGGGTTGTTGTGGCCAAAGTGCAGGACCCGGCACTTGGCCTTGTTGAACTTCATTCCGTTGGACTCAGCCCATCTCTCCAGCCTATCAAGGTCCCTCTGCAGGGCCCTCCTGCCTTCCGGCAGGTCGACACTCCCACCCAACTTGGTGTCATCTGCAAATTTACTTAGGATGGACTCAATCCCCTCATCTAAATCATTGATGAAGATGTTAAACAGAACTGGACCCAACACTGATCCCTGGGGGACACCACTGGTGACCAGCCGCCAGCTGGATGCAGCCCCATTCACCAGCACTCTCTGGGCCCGACCATCCAGCCAGTTCTTGACCTAGCTGAGAATGCACCTGTCCAAGCCATGGGTTACCAGTTTATCCAGGAGTATGGCATGGGAGACAGTGTCAAAGGCTTTGCTCAAGTCCAGATAGATAACGTCCACAGGCTTCCCTTCATCCACCAGATGGGTTACCTTCTCATAAAAGGAGATCAGGTTGGTCAGACCGGACCTGCCCCTCACAAAGCCGTGCTGACTGGGTCGGATCCCATGTCCATCCTGAAGGTGCTGTGTGATTGCACTCAGGATGATCTGTTCCATAACCTTGCCAGGTAGTGAGGTCAGGCTGAGAGGCCTATAGTTGCCCGGGTCCTCCTTGCAGTCCTTTTTGTGGATTGGTGTGACATTTGCCAATTTCCAATCATCTGGGACCTCCCCAGAGAGCTAGGACTGTTGTTAGAAGATGGAGAGCGGCTCGGCAAGCTCTTCTGCCAACTCCCTCATCACCCTAGGATGGAATCCATCAGATCGCATAGATTTGTGTGGATCCAGGTGGCTCAGTAATTCATAGACTGTTTCCTCCTGAATCACAGGGGGGCCATTTGGTTTCCTGTCTCTATCTATGAGCTCTGGAGGCCAGTTATTGTGAGGGCCACCTCTCCTACTGGTGAAGACTGAGGCAAAGTAGGTGCTGAATATCCTCAGGCTTCTCCTCATCCCTGGTAACTATGTTCACCCAGGTCCAACAAAGAATGGAGGTTTTCCTTGCCCCTTCTTTTGTTATTAATGTATTTATAGAAGCACTTTTTGTTATCCTTAACAGAAGTAGCCAAATTAATTTCAAATTGCACTTTTGTTTCTCTGATATTCCTTCTGCATGGTCTAACTATAGTCCTATGCTCTTCCTGAGTAGTCAGCCCTGCCTTTCACAGTCGGTAGGCTCTCTTTTTATCTCTGATTTCTTTCAGTATCTCCCTATTCAACCAAGGTGGTTGTCTTCTCCGCCGGCTTGCCTTTTGGCTAATTGGTATAGCCTGTTCCTGTGCACTCAAGACTTTTTCCTTGAAGCACAGCCATCCCTACTGTACGCCCCCGTTTTTGAGGATTGTGTCCCAGGGTGTGCTTTGGACCAGTCTTCTGAATAGGTCAAAATCTGCCCTCCGGAAGTCCAGCATAGAGGTTTGATTGGTGGTCCTCCTTGCATCCCTGAATATTGAAAACTGTATTATTTCATGGTCACTGTGCCCCAGTTGGCCTCCGACCACTATATCTCCCACCAGTCCCTGTCTGTTTGTAAACAGCAGATCTAGTGGGGCCCCACTCCTGGTAGGTTCATTTACCTGCCGGAGCAGGAAATTATCTTCCATATGCTCTAAGAATCTCCTAGACTGCCTCTTCTCTGCTGTGTTGAGGTCCCAGCAGATATCCGTCAGGTTGAAGTCACCCACAAGAACAAGGGCTGGCGATTTTGAGACATCTGCCAGCTGCTTGTAGAATAACTGGTCCCCTTCATCATCCTGGTTGGGTGGTCTATAACAGACTCCTACCAGGATGTCAGTCTTGTTGTCCTTACCCCTGATTCAGGTCCACAAGCACTCAACCATATCCTTGGTGAAATTGATTCATATGTAAACTGTTACCAACATTAGAGAACTGCATAAGAAAAATTGCAAGCAGGGGAATAAATCAACCTAATATTTTCCACCCATGCCAATAGTACTGAAGACACTTAATGTATCATTATTATTATAATTAAAATTGTTCAGTTTGCAGTTACAGAAGGTAATGTATCCTATCGAATTGTGACCACCTAGATACGGGAACTAGAATTGTATGGTAGTAGGAAAAACTCTTTCTATTGTGAATACTGGTCTGGAATACGAGACTTTAGAAGGACGCTCATTCGAAAAAAGGAAAATAAAGTACTTATTCACCATAATCTTTATCATTATTATTATTATGATGATGGAAGACAGTAGATCTGAGAAGAGAGTATTTTGAATGCAAGAAAATGACATAGTTTTCAAACAAAATTTTTAAGGCAAGTTACTTAGAAGAACTTGGAAGTAAGACCAATTTCTGGTTAACAAACATAAAAACTATAGCATGCTTAGAAAATCTGTGTTGAAAGTAGTCAGGAGCTGAGGAAGTTTTAGTGCAAGGACCCTACGCACTTGCCTTGTGTTTTCTCTGTGGTGTCTTTTTACAGTAAGAGTTGAAGACACTACTGAGCTAGATGGACTGTTGGTCTGAGGCAATATGTGTTTTCCTAATTTATTTTTTAATCACTTTTGGGAGGGATATATTTTAGATTTTTCTCAGTTAAAGCATATCTCTAAATACCCATATAGAAATATCTAGTAGCAATAAACCATGTAAATCCTTAAAGGGCGTAACTGTAGAAATGTCTTTTAATAATATATTTAATCTTTTTTGCACAGTCTTACTGTTGCTTTTTTGTCTGGTGGGTGTTTTTGTTTGTATGGGGGGTGGTGTTTTGGTTTTTTAGTTGTTTGTTTGTTGTTTTTATTTTACATTTGAGAGAATAATTACACAATGAAATCTGACGTAAGAACATGATATTTCAGACTCACATAAATACTTGATTATTATCATGTGACGGTGTGCTCCTCGCCAAATCTAACCTTTTCTTGTAAATCCTGATCAAATGATAACTACCAGTGGTGGCTGTGATGGTTGCTGATGGTCATGATGCCTGCATCCTCCTCACAGTGATTTTGGGGGAGACGTAAAAACACAGTAACCAAAGGCTAATGTAGGGTAGGGACATTCACCTATCCACAGTGCTGGTCAGGGTCCAATTCAAGCCAAATCTGGAAGAAGTGGTTGTAAATGCTATGACTAACATACTTGCTTAAGTGATTCTACAGTGAGACTAAACATTAACAATACTAACTAAACCCAAATTTTGTAATGGAAGTAGTGATAAATTATAGCCCTGCTTCCAGAACTTGAATGACAATTAAGCTCCACAGGGATATGTTGGCAATATTCTAAATAAATATCTGAAAGAATCTTCAGAGCATGCCTGCTGTCTCATCTTCCTTTGCAGAACAAGATTTCAGAAATTAAGTCAGTCAGGATTTCTCAGTATTAAGTACCTGGTCTGGAAATTTGGCTTGTCAGACCTCTAGGATATACAGTGGAGTAACTTACTGTAGGCAAGCATAACATGGACAGAAAAAAAGATATTGAAAGAAATGCACACAGAATATTCATAATTATACTTAACATATTTTCCTAGATTCTTCTACTAGCTCTTTAATTAATAGAATTTTTTTTTAATGTTGACCACTCCATAAAGTTCTGTGAACTGAAGCACCCTCTGAGTCATTAGCATGTGTGCTGGGTAACATGATTATATTTTCTTGTACAATGTCATAGACATATATTTAATGACTTCTTTCAAATGGAGTTTGTAAATAAACGTGTCAACCAAAGGAAGTAGAAATAATTATTAACTAGTTATTCATTAGTATTTTAAAATTAAAGATGTGGTTCATTTAATATAAAGAAACAATCTCAACCAAATTAGACTGTGTTATAGAGTTTAGGGGCCCTAAATTAACCATAGGTTAAATATAAGTACATAACACGAGGAATACGATATGGAAAACTTTGCTTACTTACTTGTGTCTAGTGGGAGATTCTTCCAGCTATTGCCTGAAATTTTAGTGGAAGGAATTCCTACCTAAATTTCACACAGGACAAACAGCTGATGATTTTTGTGTAACACAGACTCTACTCTGACTCTCTCTACATTGTAAAATGCACTGCTAAACTACGTTCTCTAAGCAGTCTTCTCTTTTTGTAAATCTTTTCTCATGTTATTTTGCAGAAGTAATTCCCCAAATTCATTGATTTAATCATGACTCTTTCTCAGTCTACCACTAGACAGACTGAATAATAAAACAAAGGAAGTTCTCTTTATTGACTCCCAGGGTTTAACACTAAAGTTGTTCAAAACTGAAAGCAGAATTATATTTTCCCACTTTGGGTTTATTGTTTATTAAGAATACAGGCACACAGTAGGAGGCTGCAGCTTCATTTTCTTACTGTACTTTTAGTTTGCTAGCCCTGGCTTAGAAAGGCTCTCTCGAAATCCTGAAAATATGATGTTAAACATTGTTTTTCTTCTCTATAGCATTAGAAGAAATACCCACATTCATTTTACACACATGATGTAAAGCCAACAAAGTCTAGTGTGTTATTGACTTGATGGAAAGCACTTGCAGTACCTCTGGCATAGCAGCATAAATAAGAGGCATAAAATATGGCATTTTACCTAGACAACTGTACATAGGTATATATTTTTGACCATATAATATCAGATAGAAATAGTCCTTGATTGTGCTGACCCTTATTTTCCTGAGTATCTACAGAAAGTTTCTTTAGCTGCCAAAACCATTGAATTGATCTGTTATTGAATATGTTCTTATTTAATATGAAAAGGTATACTATTTAAACCATGCCTAAACTAGCTAAGAATTTACAAGCTCTCTTTCCCTGTATCTGATTCTATTATGCAGCCTAATCTTTAAGGCATGCATTTAGAATACTTAATATACATTCATGGAGAACACACGGAAGAGAAACTGGTAAAAACAAGAGGCATCATTTTCCTATTTACATAATAGGATCATGATTAGACATGTCTCTCTAAGTTCTGGATTTGATTATTTAGTCTTTGGTGGCTGAAAAACACTTCACCCATTTTCTAAGAGAGTGGCATCTCTAGAAGGATTTACAAGCAAAAAGACTTATTTTCTAATTTCATATTTTCTTATTTTACAAGTGTATCACATAAACAGAATGATTACAGGGTTAAGACAGAGACTAACCTTGCAAGTTAATGAACACAATTCTAGTCACAGCAAAAGGCTGATTTCCAGTTTGTATTCCTCGTACTATATAAATAGCTCCTTCAATATTTTTTAACCCAAAATCCTAATTAATTTTGAGCACAGATCAGACCCTCAACTTTTCTCTTTTCCTTATTTTTCAATCATTAATTCTTTCTAATTTTCTGAGTTAAACTTTTGAGTCTGGGTTTTCTCTCTGCAGAACTGATTCAATTTCAGCAGGAGATGCTGGCATAATCAGCATATCACTCTTCATCCAAAGAACTTGTGTCTCAGCCACTTAGGATGCCCTGCTGGAAGAACACAGGTTGTGAGCTTATACTCTGTAATTTAGGAAGACTTGGAAAATAGGTTTCCCACTTTATGTCCAAAGTACTTAAGAATGTACAGCTCCAATTTTTCCAATGATATTAAATGAAAGTGACTGTGACTGCTGCATTTTATGCTGAATGTCATGCTGTCTGTTTGTATTAATTGAGTTAGTTTCAAGGAAGCTGACTGGATTGCACTCCTTTAGAAACAAACTCTGAATTTCAAATGGCATAAAGGGAAATGATAGGTTGTGAGATGTTCACCCTTGCTCAGATAATAGTACCTCTCAGCATAGTTGTATTGGGCATTAATATTAACATTATAATTTTGATCAGAACAAGGTTTTTGGTTTCTTCATTTTTCAAGTAAATTGCTTGGTTGTCTTCACTTACTGTGCTAAGGCACATGCTATGGAATAGTCTCAAGATGTAGACAATGCACATCTTTCAGATCATACTTTACCATAAGACGTGACACTAACAGCTAAGGTGTTTCAACTGCTGATGGTCTTTCAGTACACAGAATCAGACTACAAGCATATCAGAATAGCGCATTGGAAAATGCATGTTATGTTGATGCTGAATCCCCAGCAGTAACTGTTTTGCTGTACTCTTCACTGAGTTATATTTACTACTAATATAGATAGAGACTTACAGTTCTAGTTGTTTTGAAATGTACAGAATTTCACTAATTAGATGAAGATGTTCTAAGAATCTCAGTGGCCTAAGCCTGAGAGGTGCTGGTTGGGGGGGAGTGTGTGTTTTATTTTGTTGTGGGTTTTTTTGTTGTTTGGGTTTTTTTAATTAATTCTTATATATTTAGATCACTAAATTCTATTTTGTACAACTCGGTGTTTATAAAAACATTTATGTTTAAACAGAGATGATTCAGCTAATGTGAGTATGCTTACAATGTTATTTGCAAGAAAGATAGCCTTAAGTCTTTTTTTCTCAAATAAGATTTAGCTTTCCTTGAAAATAACTGATGTAGAGAAAAAATTAGAAAACTCTGTAGTCAGTTAGTTGTTAAGCATCCTCCAGTAGATGGAGATAGACAACAGGACTTTGTAGATGGTGCATCAAGATATTTTTCCTCAGTGGTAGATTTTGTACCTTTTCTGTCTTCCTGGAACATTTATAATGACTGTTAATATGTTACATTCTGACAATGTGCTCAAGAGAGCATGATCAACAGCCATTTAGATAAGAATTCAAACAATCTACACAGAAAAAGTGAGTGGGACTAGATAGCACATACGTTAAGAATCAATTTCCTGTTTCTTAACTCTCATTTCAGTATCAGTCTTAAAAAGAAACGTGCCTTGATTCGATGTGTTCTTTATAGACAAGTGTTTGCAAATTTGTAATTTTATATGAGAAATAGATTATAAGATTCTTGATTTGAAAGTTCATTTAGTTCATTTTAAGACGCAAACATTCTTCTGCATGACTTGAGTCCACCTACTAGTAATTTTGAGGGGGGGGGGGTTTCATATGTTTTTTAGAGTTAGATAATAAAGAATGTCATAATTTCCTTCATCGTTCACTTCTCGTAGGAAAAAAGAGCAGACTACTTTACTTCTGTAATCTCTACAGAAGCAGGAACCTGAGTGCTTTAAAGCTAGAGGGAAAACTATGGGAATGTAAAAAGTTAAACAAAACCAAATAAAATCTATATAGTCATAACAGGACTGCAGTAAACAAGAAGAGTAAATACAAGGTAATTCTTAATCATGTATTTTACTGAGATACACAACCACACGAAAATATTAGTGGGTGGCTTTCCAAGAAGTGACATATTTTCTCTGATTTACTCCCTTAAAACATCCACCTAGAGGCAGACACTTAACCTTGCTGTGAAGTATTGTCTCTAACATTATTCAGTGGAAATAGGTACAAACTTTCCTTGGAAAGGAGCTTGCTTCTGAAATAAGTGTCCCTTATGTGAAAACATCCTAATTTTATTTTTTTATATGTTGTCTGTGTCTTTCTGTCAGAGAGCCAATTTGAATTGCATGTTGAATTAATGTTAAATACAAATGGAAACTTCCAAAATATTGAAACATTCTTAGAAAATGGTGAGGATGAGTTGCTATTCTTGTGGATGTCAATTCACTGTCCATTAATCATTGTTGGAGAAAGATTCTGTATAAACATAATCTTTTTTCTTGTGGGCAGTACTTGAGTGGTTACGGATGATCATGGTCACATGCAAAAAAATTAATTGTGTCTGCATTTACTTGATGATAAAGAAAAAAATGAGTTATGAAACCTTTATTTTCAGAGTTCCTTACAGATATTTGTGTTTTATTAGGCAGCTTATACTAATATAATGCATATTTTCCAAAAGCCAGATTTATGCAGAGATTGGTGTTTTCTCATTAAGAGTTTGATCTTATTTTTGTGATATCTACTTAGAGAAGACATTAATTTTTCTCTCACTGTGTAAGAGCAAATATCTAGTTCCCCCCCCCCCCCGCCAGATAATACGAATGAATTTTAATATTTCTTTATGGAAAGAATTGATAGATCGTAATGAATAGTTAGGCTCAAAGGACAGATTGCCTTGAAACCATTCTGAAGAACAGGGCAAAGCTGTAAGTACAGGTTTGCAACATCTTCATCAATAATGCGATCGTCTCCAGAACTCTGTAGTACTGGGTGGATGGGCAAAACATCTCTTTCATTTAGAAAGAGATATGGAAAGACTGACCTTGCTTCTGAAGAAGGAAATACTAGAAAAAATTTCCTTGGAATACCACAGAGGAATGTTTTATCTTCTTTACCTCAAAAAAAAGTCCAAACATTATGTCTTACCTTTTTTCCAAAATTTGCAGAGTTTTCTTTTTTGCCTTTAAAAACTATGTACGTTCTTGCATAACGAATTAATGTTTTCTGTTAGTAATAAATGAGGGGTAGTGTACCGTAACGCAAGTCAGAAAAACTGATACGTATGAAGGTATGTATTTATGAGGAAGAGGAAAATATCTTTAAAGATACATATCTTTCCCTCAACTTTTGTCACAAAATGTAATAGCCTGGTTTTCTGTCAGTTACTGAGATATGAGCTATATTGGCAACAACAGGAATTCTCATGAAGTGATACGTTCCCATGTTAACAGGGGTTCACTTAACCAGAACATTAGGGATTTGGAATTTGTCAAGGACAGCAAATACAGAAGGTTTGATTTCCGTGTGCCTTACTACTACAAGGGTCAATCAATCTCCCTCTTCTACCAACATATACCAGGATTCTGGCATAGTTTTACCCAAATAACAAGTGATCTGAAACTGTTGTTCCTTGTGCTGAGAACCATTGAAGCCATCAATGATAGAGGAACATTTGTAGCTTTATTTATGAAGTGAGCATTCAAAATATTTCTCAATGCTTTCTGCTGTTCTCTATTCCTATTTATTGTTTTAAGCATAGTAACACTGTTGGATATTTTCATCACCTTTCCTGAGCTAAGCCAAAACAAAGTCCTGACAAAAGTTCTTTTTGATAACAGAAAGAAATACAGGGAATATTGGTCAGTACAACAGAGGTCTTTTATAGTCTGAATGTTTTCTGGTTTGCCTGTCTTGTCTATGGAGCTTGTATCAGTGAACAACCTCCTGCTTTAGAAATAAGAAACTTAGGTCAAATATACAGAAAAATAACTGGTGTGCAGTGGGTGGAAGTTAAAATCAATTACAGACATTGGAAACATAGACCTTTAACAATTCTCATGGTTGCAATTTAACCTTTTTCAGAAACATATTTTCTAGTTACATTAGTATAACCACTCAACTCATTTCAAAGTACTATACTCCAAGTCTTACCAATTACGTGCTGAAAGGAGTGGCATTTTCCTCTGACCTCAGAGTTCCTCCTCTACAATACAATGGCTGCACAGTCCGATACTGTAGATGACAATGTTTCTTGTTATTACTTTCCATCTTTCCAGATTGTCTTCATTTTGTAGAAATTGTTAACCCCTTTGGAAGTACTGTTATTGTCAACAACATTGGATTTAATTCTAAGAGCTTGAAATTGCCAAGTATTTTTAAGAGGGCAACCACATTGTTTGCTTGAGAGAGCAAAGTGTTCTCTCTCAAGATATTACAGTACCTCAAGAAACAGCATAATCCTCTCACCTCATCCTAAGTAGGTCTGCTGTTTCTATCATGTCCTACAGTATCTGATCACTTTTGCCAGTAAGTCCAAGAAAATATTACTACTTTTGTCCTTTTTCTCTTCTTTTCAGTGTCTAAATACTGGTGCCCCAGACATATGTCTCTATGACTTTCTTTTGCATAGATTGCTTTGTGCCATTTTTCTTTAAAGTGAATGACACTAGCAAAGTTCATAAATATAAATTTCCTTTTCTACAATGATCCATGCAGGACCAATCAGAAAAGAAAGGAACGTTTATGTGCATCATGTTGGATATGTATCCTTGGTGTGTTAATTTTTCTGAGACTAACAGACAAAAACAGTTTTACTTTTCATTTCTGTAGCTGTGTGTCATGATAAATACTAATTTTTTTAAAAGAAATAAATTTTTTTAAATGAAAACTTATATAAGATTTGTAGCAGAATGTCATTCTCAGTTACAATAGATAAAAGGAAATATCTAATTTGCACACTTGCTTCTTGTTCTGGCTCTGGAGGATTTTTATTCAGCTCTTTTATGCTTTTGTTTGATTGACTATAAATGTTTCTTTTACCATTTCTGTATGTTATAGCAACTTCATGAACTGCAATAAAATGCACCTTGGAGACATTATGTTCACTTGCAAAATAATTTAAATAATACTCTTACCTTTAAAACTTCACTAACACAAAGTATAGAACATCAGAAAGAAATACCAGCTGCGTGCTTCAACAAGATTTGTCCTTTTTTCTATGCATCTTGAAATCTTTAATGCCAATACTTTTTTTTGTGAACTAGTGATGAGAACACATTCATACATTTCCTACCCAGCATCATTTGCTTTTAATTCCACCTTTCTATTTTTTACTGTTGTTACAATAAATGCTAAGGAGTATAGACTGATCCTATTACTAAAAATTTGGAAAAAGAGTGTCATTACTTTTCTCAGATAAAAAGAAGCCATTTTAGGGTTTATTCTGGGTAAGACTACAAGGTCTCTGCTATACTTCATGCTGAGCAAAAGCTTCATGACAGCACTAGTGACATATTTAACCCTAGACAAGATGCCTTGCCAATGTAGTAGGGGAATACTGCAAAGATTTGTTTTAATAAGAGTGGGGTAAATAATAGAAGAGGGGGAAAAAAATGCAAAAAAAAGAAGACAGCAATACACTCAGTCTCATTACTTTATTCTACATTTTCATAATCTTTATCCTCAACAACCAAATTGTTACTTGAACATGCATACTTGCAGGAGAAAAAGCAATTATACTCTTTCCATGTTGTCTGAATGTCATTTTAGATTACGTGCAATGTTTCACTGATGATATTTGTAGAGTGTTGATTTCTTAATTCACACAGCTACTTTTTTTGCACATGCCCTTATGCTTTAAATTTAAAGATGGGTCTAATATGAATGTCAGTTTTACTTTTCCTTTTCAAGTTTATCGATCTTGAACTTAGCAAGTTAACTTGCTTAATAACTTACTTTAGTAACTTAATAACTAAGTATACACAAAATGGCTATAATAATAATAAAAAAACAATAAATAATTTTTCTTCAATATGTTTTGGAAGTTTCAGCATAAAATCAAAATAATAATAATATTAATAGACAAAATGCAATGCAGTTCTTAATTGCTTTAAGTCATCAAAAATCATAATAAATTTAAAAAATACAATATATAAACAATGTTGCATATTTATGAAAATACTTTAGTAACTTTACCAGGAATTCAATGTCTAGGCCTTTCTTGGATTTACCTCTCTAAAATGTGCATCAAAAAATAGAAATCTTTGAATTCAGCAATGCCTTGTCTTGACGTTTAAACACATATATTTTTCAAGATCAGCAATGAAAAAATATTAGGATTTTTATTCTGAGATTGTTCATATATATGCACCTTGTTTATCAGGTTAATTAATATAAAAAAATACTTTTGAAGTTCTTAGCGTATCTTTAGAAAACAGATTCGTAGTAGAAATAGCTTTGTTCCCTATGCGGTGTATGGAAATAAAAGTAAAGACAATTTACATCTAGTTACAATGGTTAGATGGGACAATTTGCTTGAGGCTGAAATACGAAATAGGTACGCATTTACTAAGAGGTAGCCATTAATAATACTTAAGAAAAGGCTGAATCTCAGAAACTTCAGTTCAAAACTGCGGGGTCAAAGTTAAGCTCAGTTTCGGACCCTGGTATAACTATGCATATGGTGACTAAAAAAGTCTGGATTTTTCTTGTTCCTGTGAAAGACAAACTTGGAAGAGACTATGCTATTGAGTAGCAGTTGACCCTTTCCGTAAAGCACATTGGTGCATTCTGGTTCCAAGTCTCGTGACTTTTCATGTAAATTGTATCTTATAACCATTTTATGAGAAGTTTGCAAACTGACCTTATGATAATTAAAGGAACTCCCAAGTGTTGTATGTAATCATTCTTCTCCAGCACATGGAATCTCAAAGAAATTCCTGCATGTAGAAGATCTTCAACAGCACACATGGAGGGAGTGGCAATAAGGCCATGGTGAGAAGGCTTCCCAATAGTATGAGAGTTTCATGTCCACTGTGTGAAACCTGATATAGCTACCTAATTACCAGTATGAGTCTAGTTTTTTAAAATCTGGGTTTACTGATGTTTTTTGGAAACTATTTTAGAAACAAATAATGACATGTTAAGTCACTGTGAATTATGCCTATCACTTAGCCATCAAGATCATATGTGGATCATATTTATGAAAATACTCAGGATAAAGGAAAGATAAACAGGATTATTTTTCCTCTTTTTTTTTATTTCAGCAGAAGGAAGGCACACTGCTCACTTCACCTCTACATCTCCTTTGTGTTTCAAAGAATATTACAAGCTTTAACATTTGTGCATTCTTTGAATGAATGTTCTATAACAGCCTAAACTGTTACCCCACATGCCAATTTGTTATGTGTTGCTTCTTTCAACCACATTGCAAATAATGATTTTTTTCCCTGTAGCTTATATACAAGTGTTAATATGAAACTATACAAAAACCAGACTGAAATTACATATACTGTCAAATCACCAAGGCAACAGGGAACTATTCAAAATCTTACAGTTCTGCTTTACCATTTCAGAAGCTGTAAAGAGATACTACTGTTACAGAAATAACATTAAAGTTGGGAGGGTTAAATACTGTTGAAAACAGTATTTCCAAAAGCCAGGTAGAAGGTGTGAATGCAACTATTGTTAATACACCCTAGTTGTGCATTTATATTTATCCAAAACTTACTGTGCCTTTTTTTGCAGATAAAAAAAATAAATGTCCTCAAATAAGAGTCATGAGAACTTTACAGAGGATTAAGATCATTATTAGTTTCTCACCACATTGCCAGTACTGAAGACCGTTTCCACTAAAACATTCTGGCCCTGCTTAATCTCAAATTGCAAAGCTTAAAATACACCTACTTTCTAAATATTTTTGTCTCAGATGTTTTGAATAGCTTAATCTCACATTTGTTACTTGTGGTTACTTTGTTATTTGTTATTTGTTGCATATGATTTCTAAACTAGGTCATTTCTTTGTGGATCTGGAATAAATATTCTGTATGATTATATTTCCAAGTGAGCCTGTGAATATGTTAGTTAATTTCTTCCATGTCACCAATCTTCACTTAGAAATCATGAGCTTTGGATTTAGACAGTAGGCACATGAACAAATGGAACAGAAAAGAAAGGGGAAAATGCCTGAAGTAAAGTCTGAAATACATATCGTCAGAACAAGCATGAGATCATAACTCTGTATCAATTCATCTGCATTAGTCAGCCTAATTACTACTATCTGTAGTGAGAATCCTGCAGGTACATAAGGTACACATAAGCAGGACACAAGTCCTTACATACTGATTTTAATGAAGTTGCTTTCAATGAGCTGTAGGACAGAAAAGAGATGGAAAGATATGTCAGAGTCTGATACAAATTTTTTGAATGTATTAGTGAGCCCTGTGGCTTAAGATAGGCAACATAGAGATTGTGATTTTATTTTCTTTAACAAATATGACAAAGTCATAAAAGAAAAATGTGCACGCATAAGTCTGCAATATGTACGAGAATGTCTTTAAATAAGTTTACAAAAAATAGAAATCAACCAGCTGATAGAAATTCAAGCAATGTGTTTATGACTAGTATTGTTTTATTCTAAAATTGAGATTAGGATATTACGTTAGATCTACTCTCAGTTGATGTCTTTTCTATAAATACCTGTGGGAAATTCTGCAGTCATAAGAAATGTCTGTAAGTACCTATGCAGGCAGGTTTTTCAACTCTTAAATCACTGGAGTTCCCTTTCCCTTTCCCATTGAAAGCTGAAAGATATTATGTTCCCTGATCCACTAGTGGGTTGTAAAATAAACCAAGATTAACTTCATCAGTACTAGGGCCCATTGTCCATCTTTTCACCTCCAACTCTTTAACAGAGCAGCTTCAGATTTTCCCCTGTTACCCTAGGAGCTTTCTTGAAAAAAAAGACAGAGATATCATCTCTGACCATCTTAACTCCCCACCATTTATTTTTTTTTTAAATATATTTGCATAGCATGAAATGAACAATATTTACCTCAGACTCCTTTCAGTATTGCTCCACATCCAGGGATAAAGTGGTGAACTTGTCAGGCCCAAGTCACACATCTCCCCTGATTTTATTGGGAGGTTGTGCTCAGTGACTAACACGATACCAGCTTTAGTATTTTTCCACAGGTACAGATCTTCAGACACACATGCAATATCGTCGTTGCATTGCCTGTATCCCATTAATAAAAAGTCTTTGATAAGGCTGTTGCATCAAACACAAAATATGATGGAGGTCTTAAAAAAGAGAGGAATGGTTAGTGACAGTGTATGAGAATGGCAAGGGAAAAAAATCTATATGAATAAAACTAATAGAAGTGACAAAACACACACATGGAATGTTCCCATGGGATGTACCAGTCTAAAATTATAGGCAAGTATATACTACAGGAGTCATCACCCTCTTAAAAAACTCCAAGAGCAATACATTCACTTATCTGAAAAATTTGGGACAACTCACGCTTGTCTAATACAGGGCCTCCAGGGAATCAGTTTGGGAGGGGTTCAAGGGCATCACTGTCTGAAGAGCTCCTCAGACGTTAGAATAAAAAAAATATCCACATACACTGTACTAAAAAAACTGAGGGAGCACTTTACATAATGACTCTCAGAATTCATGATTCCCGTGATTATTTATCCACAGGGTGCACACTAGACCACCTTGTTGAAATCCAAATGAACACACATTCAAACACAATGTAAACAACACATTAAATTAACCAAAAGATAGATTGTGGCTGATCACACTGAAAGTATGGATATTCTGAGTACTCACAGGGAAAATACTTCCCCTCAGCCTTCAGATGATTGTGTGATGAAAGTAATAGTCAATTTTCAAATTGAAAATTGATTTCTAATTGCTTCACACAACACTGAATATCTGCTTTTTCTTTAGTTAAAATCAAGTAGCAAGGACAACAACTGTGCACCAGGATAAGTTTATTCTGGCTTCTAAATGTTTGCTTTATGTTCGTGACTAAAGAAACAAGGATAATGGGGTATAAAATATATCTGTAGCAACTATTCACCCAAAGACACTGTTTGATGCTGAGAAATTTACATGTCAGTACATATAAATTGACACCTCAGGTTGTTAGGTTATGTGATAAAATCTCATCTACACATCTACAAGGGAGCAGAGGGACACAAAGCCAGGCACGAAACCAAATGTAGGGAAACCCTGTGAAGGCCCTTCCCAGCACCATGCCAAGAGACTTCCAGTCCCTGGGACAGGTGTGAAACCCATCAGAAAGAGTCAAGGGGAGCAGCTCTTTAGAACATCTTTGGGACTGAGGAGGTATGGGACACATTATGGGAGGTAAGAGAAGAGAGTTTGTGTAAGATTTACTGTGGCATGCTTAGAGGAGGAAACAGGGAGGGGGGATGCCTCAGTGATTTGAAGAGGACCAGATATGGGAAAATAGAAGGATACAGGGTTAAAAAGGGCTGATTGCATATGAACACATAGCTGGTCCTTATGCTTGTCTGGTAGTGTTCTGCGCTTCATCAGTACAGTTTGTCTTACCTTAAGAAATGTAATTTCTAGCTTTGCATGGTGGATGGACTCTCTATTCAGTGTTAAGGTGATGACCTACACCCACAGCCTAGCATCAGTCACTGGAATCAGATTACAGGTCAGTGGACACTGGAGTCGTTGTATCAGGTACCAGGGAGCCTGGAGTCAGTGGACTTATGTGCCAACAAACAAAGTGAGACCTCAGGTCATAGAGTCTCATGTGTCTATGATTGCAGGAACTAGACCAAAGTGTAGAAGCAAGAGTGTGATTGCTAGCAAAAATAAACTGGATTAGTGAGCAAGTAGATGAAGAGACCTGGAAGCTAGGGTTATGTGTCTTTAAGGATGAGGCTATGGTTGAATATCAGGTTATCATTATTGGCTATCAGGTGTGCCAGTTATGTCCTGGCCATCTCTGGGTGTGCAAGTGTCTGTGTGTACCTATGTGTCTGTGTGTGTGTGTGTGTGTGTTCATAAGTGAGACAGTCTGTCAGCAGGGGCTGCAGGCGTGGGGTCTTGTATGTCTGTGTTTCAGCAACCGGGGAGACTGGGATCCAGGGCAGATACTGGGCAGACTAAGTGTCTAAGCCCAGCTGCTGAAGAAATCCACCTTGTACTGTATATCTGCATATATATATATATATATATATTCTCACTGATAGATCTCTCTGTTGCTCAGCCAGAGACAGGAGCAGGATGAGCCTATTGATGTTGCTGATGTTCCCAAGAGTGTTGAATATATCTGTTATCTCTGTGCCTGGCTGTGTATAAGTTTATATTTGTGGTGCACATATGCATTCCGTTCTGTGTGTAGGAATGCATTCTTAGCCTCCATACTGGTTGCACCTGGGGTTGTAAGGCTGCAGCAGCTTTGTCTTGAGTTGCAGATTCTGCAATTGGAGCTCAACATTTTCAAAATTTCCGCTCCATTCACAGAATCACAGAACCACAAAATGGCTGGGGTTGGAAGGAAACTCTGGACATCATCCAGTCCAATGCTCCAGCTAAAATAGATGACCTACAGTAGGTTGCAAGGGAATGCATCCAGGCAGGTTTTGAATATCTCCAGAGACAGGGATTCCACAACCTCTCTGTGTAGCCTGTTCCAGTGCTCTTTCTCCTCTCATACAAACTTCTTAAAGAACTGACTTTAGTCCAATTGTTGGCAAACATTATGTAGTAAATGAAAATATACAAAGTTATGTCCTGGTTTTGGCTGGGATAGAGTTAATTTTCTTTCTGGCAGCTGGTGTACCGCATATGTAGTCTGTAGATTTGAGATGAAAATTATGTTGATGAAACAGCAATGTTTTCAGTTGTTGCTAAGGAGGCCAGCAAGAAGGCAGGGTTGCAAAGGAAGCCGGAAGGCTAAGCCAGCTGACCCAAACTAGCCAAAGGTTTATGCCATGACATACAACGTCTTAGTATATAAAATGAGTGCCAGTGATTGTTGCTCAGGGACTGGCTGGGTATCAGTCATTGTGTGGTAAGAAATTATATTTTTGTTCACTTGTTTTGTATATTCCATGATGATGATGATGATGATGATGATGATGATATGTCCCTTTTGCTGTCCTATTAAACTGTCTTTATCTCAACCCACGTGTTTTACTTCTTTCATTCTCCATCCCATCATGGGGGAATTCTGAACAAGTGACTGCGAGGTACTTAGTTGCCAATCAGGGTTAAACCATGACAGCTGACAAAATAAGTCAGAACTCACTAACAACAAAATGTGTATGATCATACTTATAAGTTAATTCCTGCAGTAAAGCTGGTGTGTTATTTTCATATGGTAATTATAGTTTCAGAAAGGGAGGGTTATCTCTTTGAGTGAGACAATACAAGAGATATTTAAGTCTTCCTAAGGATAGTGGGGAATGTAATATAAAAGTTTTCAAGCACTACATAATTCTGGAACTAAAAGCAATTTTTTTTGCAGCATTCTAGTATTAACTACAAAGTAAGAGTGGTTACTGAAATATAATATTTAAAATGTAATTTTCAAAGAATAATAAAATATTTCCACGTTTTATTTTCTTTTTTTAGCAGATGAATGTTAGGTCTCTAGGAATTGCAACAGTTCTCTGGCTCACAGATAAATCTGACAGTTGAATATAATGCCCTCTGAATTAACTAACTCTGAAGCAGAAAGAAAGAACAAGGCATATTTTACTATGGTTAGCACATGACTTTAAGAAAGAAATTAACTCCAGCACACTCCCTGGATTTCAGTCTCATCAATCTACTCTCAATTTTGCCTCAGTACTCCTAATTAGAAAAGAGGAAAAGTTTCCAATGTACCTCTGAGCACTTCAGTCACACTGTGCTCCTTATTCAGGATCTGTCAAAAATCCCAAGCCTTGGCCTTAATGTCACTTAGATAAATAATATTATATTAGGTTTATGTGCATTGATTTAAAATTCATTTTTGATGCCTTTAAGAAAAACATTCAAGGAAAGAAAAAGCTACATCCAGTGATGCTATCCTAAAAAAACATTAGCCAAGCTTCATATTTTCTCCTTAAAAAGTAGAATGTCTTGCAACACCTTTAAAGACAAAAGTGTTAGAAGTCTGTTCCAAAAATTAAAGAGTTTTTGGAAGAAATTCTCTTGTTAGGAGTCAGATTCTTTTTTCATTTGGTGCGAGGAAGATAAAAGGAAGGTACAGGCTGAGATGCTCTGTGTCTGTGAAAAGTAATCACGTTAGAAAGAAGCAGACAGGAAAATAAGAACGTGTAGATTTATGCAGATAACTGCCAAAGATTTTTTGTTTTGGTAAAAGCTTATCAATTTTGCAACTCTTGTCTCTTGCTTATTCTGATAAAAACCCCAAATTAATGATATTCAAGGTACTTTACAAGGTAGATTACTTCGTATAATTCAATGGACACTTATGTATTTCTAAGTGACAGGTACTTATGAGTTCTTATGAATCCATCAGAAGGCCAGAAGGATGATTAGGGGATGAGAGCATCTCCCTTATGAGGAAAGGCTGAGTGACTTGGGTGTGTTTAGCCTAGAGAAAACAGAGAGGGGATCTTATAAATCTTGTAAATATCTAAACGTTAGATGTCAAGAGGGTAAGACCAGACTCTTCTCACATTGCCCAGTGACAGGACAAGAGGCAATGGGTGCAAACTGGAGCACAGGAAGTTTCACCTCAACATGAGGAAAAACTTCTCTACCATGAGGGTGGCAGAGATTTTGTGAAGTCTGCTTCTCTAGAGATATTCAAAATCTGCCTGGATGCATGCCTGTGTAGCCTGCTGTAGGTGGCTTGTTTTAGCTGGAATGTTGGACTAGAGGATGTCCAGAGGTCCCTTCCAACCTCAACCATTCTGTGATTCTGTAATTCTGTTATTCTGTGTTTATATCAGTTGGAAATGATGTTCTTGATCGTTTGCATATATAAACCTATGTACACGTTCTTTAGAATAACTTCTGTTTTTCCAAAGATCTTGAAAGAGCTGAGTTCATAAGAAAACCTTTAAAAAGTAGAAGATTTTGTTTCTTGGTTTCATCAGCTCATACTAATCTATGACTAAAATATTTTTTTTGTTTAAACTTTCCATAGAGATATAAAGGACAAAACAAGCAGATAGATTTTAAGCAGTGCTTGATATGATTTTGTTTAACTTAATCTGTGAAAATTCAAACTGTTTTGTACAAGTATTAGCAGATGGACTATAATATCAAACTGAAAAACCTGGTTTCTTTTTTTTTTCACCCTGCAAGAAGGTGTTTTTGAACTGTCCTTAATATTTTTATTTGCAAACTCTTTACATCAGTATAGGTAGCAGTATGTACAGAGTGTATATTATATAAAGTATGTTCCCAATCTAGCTGTAAGAACTTCAATCAAGTCAGCCTCTACAGACCCATGAATCCCTCTGATGTTATCTATTTCTGTATATGTTTTCTTTGCTTTCGACTACATGATGTTACCAAAGAAAAACATTTGGATCTGTAACATCTAGAATTTCTTCTTAAAAGCTAACTTCCTGCAAAGTTAGCTTTCTTATTGTTAGCTTCTTACTGCTGATACCTAAATAATTACTTCTTTTTAATTTAGATCTTCTGAAACTATACAGCAGCAAGGGAGTACTTGTATGGATCCAAATCATGAATATTTCAGTATAAAGCAACTTCCTTAGCAAATTGAAAACCATAAAGCAAATTGCTATTTATATGGCATCAAGCGCAATTCTTCAGCAAAACATTCAGTACCATAAGGTGAATGGTTGTAATTGGATTCTATCTGAATGAAATATCTTTCTTAAAAGCATTATTTCATCAGCATGAAACTAAATAATAAAAGTGAAAAGTAATTACATATAGTGATATGTCTTGTAAGAAGTACTTTTTGACTACAACAATAGTATTCTTATATTCAGTAGGACATATTAGCTGAATTTAACATAACAGCAAGAAACAGACAATTAAGGCTGGACATCTGAATATCCAATGTTTTCAGAGCAAGAAGCGCAAAGTGCTTCAATTCCGACCATCTTAGAGGAGAATTCTATGGAAAATTATGAAATACACAGACTCAGAACTGTTTTCTGACTGTGTTGATTACTATACATCAGAGGTTGATTAATACCTGTGTAATACCCTTCAACTGAATCGCAAGCATATTTTTGATTTCTAATTTCCATTCCATGTTCTGAAGTGGTGTTTAGGCAGTGTGTCGGCATGACACTAAGAATTAGTAAATGTCTTCACTCAGAACTGAGTCAAGAGACGTCACTAGAGTGGGTGGAAGTCCTTGAATAGGGGATATCTACATTGCTAGGAATGGCAATATCAAAGTTAGAGGCAAGAGTATGATGTGAATGTTGTGAAATACAGTAAAAGCTGCTGATTCTCAGGCCACTCCTTTTTTTCAAAGTAAAAGGAATTACTTCTGAACAAGTCATTTCAGTTCCCAGTTGATGTCAAAGAGTGAAAAACTTTAGTTCCTCTAGTGAGGTGGTACCCCAGTTTTTAACCCTTTGGGTCAGGGTATATCATAGTTTAAGGAGAAGTCTTGTTTTTTTTAACATTTCATTTAATTGACATTGGACAAATGCAGTAAGATTCTACTTAAGTTCAAAGTTATGCTAAACTGGAATGACAAGAGGAGTGTCACACTCAGAATACTGCTGTCGGCAAGAAGAAGAGCACAATCTATATACAAGACTATGTTTGTCTAATAAAAAATATTAGCATTTTATCAAAAACGCAGCATCTGTAATTAGTAATTCAGTAATTCAGTTACAATAAGACTTATACTCACAATCAAAATTATCTATTTAATTAAAAAATCTCATTAACATTATCACAGTCAAAAATGATGAGATGAAAAAGGCAGTTTTAGTATCTACCTCTGTTTTCCTGGTATTATATTCATCTTTTCATTGCCAGTCAATGGCAGCAGACTTCCTTGAGAGGAAGGAAAGAGAGATGTTGTGAATTCTCAGTGTACTGAGTCCTTTGCATGAAGTAGTCTGATATTAATGACAGACGCTTCTTCTTGTAAAGTACTTCTAAGGTATATGTCCTCCAGTTTTATATCAACCTGTGACCTTAACTTAAAAATACTCCACTAAGATGTGAGAATTCTGAAGTTGCAGTTCTTACCTGAGGCTATTCTTGTATCTTGACAGGTTGATAACAGGCCTGATACTGTCACTGCACATTGCCTACAATGACATCCTCAGTGATGCCTGGAATTTGATCTCAATGCTATAAGTCAAGTTTAATCATCTATATTGTTTGCTATGTTTTCTATTCATAACAAACAATTATTTCACATAAAGAGTGAAGCTGAGGTAAGGAAAAAGTACCCCACAAAAGACAAAATCCATGTATTCATCAGGAACATGGGCTAAGACATTTGTTTTTTCCAGAAAAGGGAATTCAAATATTGATTTACTTAAAAGCACACATTAAATATGATGGGGTTTATTTTCTGTGTAAAAAACTTCATCTGGAACTACTAGGTCTCTTTATCTTTCAGAACTATTTGCATTTGTCCATTACAATAAACCTATTTTGAATACTTTTTAAATAGATACAGCACTTCCAAGTGGAAAGAAAATAGACAGAATTCAGGATAGATAGCTCTGTGGTGATTCACTATGGTTGTCTCCAGTTTTATTTTAGATAGTGTGTCTTCATGAATTCAAAATGTCAATTTCTGACTTCATCCTTAATTTCCCAGGAAACCAGAACATTGTGGATGTATACTTGGCTCTAACCCAGAGCTGAATAATGAGCAGTTTCTACATGGGTATGAAAGTCCAAGATCTCTCTTGAAGGTAGCAGCAGAAATGTAATTCTGCATATGTCCTCCATGAGTTACTTTTGATAGGATTACTCTCATGTGGAGTTGGGAGCTAAGTGGTACCATCTAAATTAGAACCTACTTTTCCTCTTCTGTCACAAAAAGAATGACAGTTTTGAATGGTTGGGCAGTCATGTCTTTGTCCATTTCTAAAACAGAGGACTCCTGGTTTCACCTGTGTGTCACCTACATATAGAGAGAAGATGTGGATTTATACTTTTCTTTTATGATCAAAGGACAAAGTATTGTTCATCCACAAATGAACTATAGAACAATACAATTGCAAAACGCTTACCTAATATTCTGGATTTATGATCTTCTCCATAAACACTAAGTTAACTGCTTACATGCAAATCCAGGATGAAAGCTAAGAAGTGGTTAGCATTAATCATGAATATTATGTTAGATTTTTAGGCAGAAGAATGAGATATATATATATATATATATATGCCTAAGTTGTTTTTTTTTCATTTATCCTCAACAATAACATTTTTTGCACTGAAGTATTTTAAATATGAATGGGTTTTAATTAAATTTATTTACAATATTATTCTAATATTATAAAAAATGTTTTGTTTTCATCATAGTTATTGTGAATAAGCATCTCACTATTCATTACTGGTATGAGGCAATTTAAATTGCATGCTCAATTTCAGCAGCATTTGAAAAAAAGTATGTCCTTGTGAATTAAGTTTAAATTCAGTGATACATCTTGTTCTTTTTTTCAGGACATTAATAGGAAAAAGAGCAGACCAGTCATTTTTTGGG
This sequence comes from Dromococcyx pavoninus, assembly GCA_033558185.1. Taxonomy (NCBI): domain Eukaryota; kingdom Metazoa; phylum Chordata; class Aves; order Cuculiformes; family Neomorphidae; genus Dromococcyx; species Dromococcyx pavoninus. Next base: position 1,951,300 of record JAUMJL010000110.1, read on the forward strand.
TTTTGTTTATTGTCTGCACAGTTTTAGAGCAAATTTATTATGGGATGTCTGAAGTTCCTTCATGAATCTCAAGGTAATCTCATTTCTAATGCTTTTATGCAGTAGCTACTTAATCTTCTTTATGGAGAGGACAGAATGACCTTATTCTTTACTTTTCTTAATAAAACTTCCTATGGTTCAGAATTGCAATGAGGTGAAAAAATAATTATTCCTTACTGGAAAACAAAAACATGGAAATTTCTCTGAAGTAAGAAACACATTTTCCTCTTAAGTTTTAATTGAAAATTAAAAAAGAACTTTGTTTTAATGAATAATATCTTGCCATTCTATTTTTTTCAATAATTGGCATATAATGCAGAAAATTATATATATATTTTCCAGTTGATTAATCCAGAGACCTTAAAAATAAAGGTGTGTATAGTAAGTCTGCAATGCAGAAATATGTCTCGAAATCTGTTTTTTTAAATAATTTAATTTTTTTGTTGAATTTAACTACTTAGCATTTTGCCTAGTTCTACATTTAAAATTATAGATACCGTCAACATTTGTATTAAAATGCTTTCTAAGAGCATACAAAATGGGCCTATTCTGACAAGGTCTCAAAACCAGAGTGTTTTCAAGAAAAATCCTTGCAAACAAAAAAATATATTTTAGGTTAATCACTGCTAGTGTTTTTGGCAGAAAAATAACCCCAGCTTTGGCTACTGCTTTGCCTTCAGCAATAGTAACATGAATGCATAAATTAACTATGATAATTTAGATATAGTGAGTGTGCCTTCCTATATTTCTGTATCTGTGTGTGTGGCGGAGGTTGTGCACATAGCTATTTATGTGTCTAGAGGATACACACAGGAAAAAGTTAATGAAAGTGACAGTAATGGAAGTAATTGTCTTTAATAAAAGGCAGATGTATTTGTATTTGTAAATGTTGAATGTTGAAAGAGTGTGTAAGGAATAATCAAGTATCCTTTACTCCTCCTGTTCAATCCTTAATGTCAACAATATTTTCTTTTTTCTTGCTGTGATACACAAAATTGATTTTACCAAATACCTTCTAAATCAAATGCAAGAGGTTTTTCAGAGTTGTTATTAAACCCTACCTTCCTGATGGCACATTTCTGTTTTATGCATTCTCTGCTGTACTTCCACAGAAAACATGACAGATCTGCTCTGTACATCTACAAAATCATAGATCTATTCAGTCTGTGGCGGAAAAACATACACAGATAGGTTGAAATCACTGACATTTCTAAATCCTGAGTTAAAGATGGCAACACTAAAATTAGAACTAAAACACATAGAAACATGCCATCCTTTCAAAAGCACAACATCCAGCTTCAGCTTAAAGAAGGCTAAGTAACTTCTGAAATCTTCTATACCTCAAAATGTCTCAGAAATATTGCAATGTTGTTTTGATCAGTATTAATAGGTCATTATTGGTAGTAATGGCAAAATTAACCAGAATATTATTAATTTAACAACTGCAACTGAATGTGCTTATTCAACTACCCTCATCACCTCATCATTCCCTGTTCTGGCATATTTTGTGAGAAATGATGTTTGGTGGCATCTCCAATTCTTGAACTAGAAAAAAATCACTCTTGGTCAAGTCAATATTTCTTAAAAACTTTTTCTGCAACTAGAGCTTTTTACCTAACAGAAAGAAAGAATGGGGATTCTAAGAACCTTAGACATCATCTTTAGTGTATTTTGGAGGATTTTACTCCAAGTTGGCATAAAAGTATATGTAATGTTCTTTTATATAGTGAGTAAAAACACAAATAAAGCAGGAGACTTAACAGTGATGGAATTTTTGCAGTATGTGAGCTTTCTTTCATCATCACTTAAATCCTGTTTGTGCTGCATTGAATACCCTACATGTCAATATTCAGGCAACTGTTGTAATGATAGATATGACTGTGTCTTTTTTATCTGCATAAGCTTAGTTTTTTAACAATTTCTTTACTATTTAATATTTTTCAGAATTCATTAAGCATACCAAACCACTAACAATGAGACTTCATGAACATACTCTATTGAGTTTAGATCAAGGGAATTTATCCCTTGATGTAAATTAACTTTACTAGAATGTGCAAATGAATAGCAAGTGCAAAGCCTTATCTCAGTGGTTTTCTAATTAAGCAGTGACATTTAATATTGCAAGAATTGGAGATAATGGAAAAGACAAATAATTGCTCTTGTTACTGTGCTTGCTAAATAAAAATATTAATGCTTGTTGACATATTTCAGAGAGATTTTAAACAATGATTTCTGTAATAATTTAGAATGTAAGCGTTAATAATACTGTAGCTATGTTAGTGGTGAGCATTTGTTGTATACTGGTTAAATTGTTAAGATTATTAATTAAGCCAACAAAAAAACTTTAAGCCTTCGGTTACATAAAATCTGTTCCTTTTGGCAGACATGAGAATCTGAGTTAACATTTAAAAACACTTAAGAACAAAGTCAGCAGCAGTTTGTATATTTTATTGTTGAAATATATATTAACTAAATACAAAAATACATAAACGCAGTCATTAATCGGTAGGTGGACTGTTGAAAAATGAAGTTAATAGAGGTATTCCTTAGTCCTTGACTTTAACTAGGGTCACTTAATTCACTTCTATGACGTGAAAATTGACCGATGATTTGGTAAATTATCAGACATCTGCACTATTGGCATACTAATTTTGACAGAGTTTGAGTGGGGTTTCACATATATAAAAATCCATTTTCATCTTACTTTAAAAGGGGTTAAAAGAGGTATTCTAGTTTGGTTTGGTTTGGTTTGGTTTGGTTTGGTTTGGTTTGGTTTGGTTTGGTTTGGTTTGGTTTGGTTTGGTGTGGTTTGGTTTGGTGTGGTTTGGTTTGGTGTGGTTTGGTTTTCCCAGCCAGATGACACATAACAACCCAAATGATATCAAAAGAGTTTTAAGGAAGATGAAATGTGAGGCAGTTATTAAAGAAGAAAGTACTGTTGAGTTCTACAGAGGTAGTCAATGTCTTAGCCTTCTTTTGATCAGAGAGGGAGGAGATACTGGAGAGCTGGGCAATTGCCAACCATATGAAGTTTAACAAGGGCAAGTCCTGGGGTTTGCACCTGGGATATGGCAACCCTGAATACACATACAGACTGGGGTCTCAGAGGACGGAGAGCAGCCCTGCAGAGAGGGACTTGGGGGTTCTGATCGACAGCAAGTTGAACATGAGCCAACAGTGTGCCCTGGCAGCCAAGAGGGTCAACCATGTCCTGGGGTACATCAAGCATGGCATTGTTAGCCGGGAGAGGGAAGTGATTGTCCGGATGTACTCTGCACTACTGAGGCCCCACCTTAAATATTGTGTTCAGTTTTGGGTGCCAGAGTATAAAAAGGGTATCAAACTATTGGAGAGTGTCCAAAGGAGGCCACAAAACTGGTGAAAGGTCTAGAGTAGAAATCTTATGAGGAGAAGTTGAAGTCACTTGGTCTTTTCAGCCTGGAGAAGAGGAGGCTGAGGGGAGACCTCATAGTCCTCTACTGTTTCCTCACAAAGGAAGGAGGAAGAACAAGTGCTGGTCTCTTCTCTCTGGTGACCAATGGTAGGACTCAAAGGAATGGCAGGAAGATGTGTCAGGGGAAGTTTCGTTTGGATATTAGGAAGAGATTCTTCTCCCCAGGGAAGCAGTCATGGTGCCAAGTCTGACAATATTCAAGAAGCATTTGGGCAATGCCCTCAGACACATGGTGTGAATGTTGGGAATGTCCTATGCAAGGATAGGAGTTGGACTCAATGATCCTTTTAGGTCACATCCAAATCAGGTCATTCTATTGTTCTATAATCACTAGCTAGATGTCTAGCCCAATCTAACTGACCACACTCCCTCCATAATAAAATGAGATAGAAAGAGTTATGATTGACTTCTAGAGAGCCAATAGTAAATTGTATAAGCCCTACCTATTATCTCTGAGCAGCTAAGTTCATGAAGGGCAAGAAACAGAAACTGGGGTTTCAAGACATCGCTGTAATCCTGTGTTCCTATGCCTCCAATAAAAATAATGGAGGATGTTAAACATCTTCTGTAAAAACATATTTATCTCCACATAACCAACCAAGAATGCTGACTATTAATCACTGTATTTTTTTTTCATACTCAAAGGCTTTTGGAAAATTAAAAATGTTTCCAAATTTTGAAAAGTTTTGAAAAGCTACAGTATTTTTCTTGCAGGTGAAACTAGTGGAATTTTAATGGAGTTATTTAGAGACACTGCTCGTCTAGCAGAACACAATAAGGAAGGAGCTGAAAGTTTTGCAGATCTTCTCTTTTGTGTAACACAGAAGGAACTGTGTCTCAGTGATAGTGCCAGCAGACAGCTAAAGAGATGTATGAGAGATTTTCCTGTTCCACTTTACAAGGCTTTCAAAGTGCAGATCGGCTATTCCTAACTCACAAAGCTGGTATTCATCTTGCATAAACTCAGATTCAGTCTTGACATATACAGGTACACTTAAATTTTTGTGCTTTGTGTGACTTACTGATAAAAATCAGATACTCGTTCTATGCTGTAACAGAAGCTAGCACAATGGGAAATGGACCTTCATGGAAACTAGAATTCGAGAGAGTATTGTGATGATCATCAATGAATTGATAGCAACAAAGCTGACTACAAATAACACCAGTCCCTACACTCCATGTAGCATTTCTAGTCCATTTGAAACCTACACGCCTTCATTTGTATATATGAAATGCAGAGCCAAACTGAATCATCTCCTTCCACATCAGTACAGAGGTAAAATAATAGTCTGGTGCTTGGAAATTTGGAAATTTGTTTTTAATCTACTTTATTTTTTCTCTCTCTCTCTTTTTTTTTTTCCCCACTGTAGAATGGATTTAGACATTGGAACACCTGAAATCCTGAAGGACAGACCTGCTTTACATAGAGTAAAAGGGTGATTAGTTCTGTACAAGGGCATAAACAAAAGACAAATACAAATCAATTGAGAACCAATCCCAACCATGAAACATGGCTTTCTTGTGGAGATGATAGTAGAACAGTCTTGTATATTCTCAAACTCCAGTCTTTGACTCTTTTTTGATTACCTCCCATATTCTCCTATGCTATTATCAGTCCAGATACAGAATTTTTCACTACTGAGATAAAAAAACTTTCAGGAAGATATTAGAATATAATTCAGTTGCTTGATTTGAAGTTTTATCTGGATAGCATAAAAACCAAAAGTTTATTTTCTGTCTTACCTATGATAGCATGGATGTAAAGTGACTGATGTTATTATGACATGGTAGTATTACTGTGCATATTACTTAGACATAAGTGAATGTCATGTTTTAGTCTATGTCAAGAGGTTTTTCATGGGATCCATTGTGTTCTTTGGTTTTCCCAGAATTTGCGTCACACTGCCAAATTTATGACAGCATATAAAGTGTACGTTTTTACTACTTTTTAAAAATCATATAAATAACACAGTATACTAAGTGAAACACACGTACCAAATATGTTACATTAAAAGTTAAAGCTAAAAAACATAGAGTTACCTGTCTTTTTTAAAAAATCTCTACATGTGTAATTGTCTTCTTTTAAAAATAAAACAAATAAAAGCTGATGAGTTTGAATGGACTACGGAGAGTCTTTATATAGCCTTTTATATCAATCCCTAAAAGGAAACAATTCTTTCTAGGAACATATATTGGAATGGTAAAGGTAGAAAATTTGTAGAGGAAAGCAATTGCTGAAAGCTATCAGGTTTTCTATTTCTAGAATCTATTGAATTATTTCAGCTTAACATGAGTGAACTTCTACCAGGTGTCGTTATTGTGAAATGGATATGTTTTTCACTATTGACCAGTGACAGGATGACATATAACTTCCCTGTAATTGCAAATGCAATTTTTTATCTATCTACCCAACATTTCATGTTTTCACCATGTATCTCATTTTGGCAAAACTTTCTCTATAAACCTATGCGTATCAACACAGGACAGAACTTTCCCTGATATCTGAAGAATGTGAAAGTCCTGTGTGTGTTTCAAAGGTGAAATGCATGGAGTTCATGCAGCCTTGGGAGCACGGCTGCCCTGGTACTGAAATTTCTGCATTCTTGTGCAACTTTCTGCAGTCTGTTTCACCACTTAAAGATGTAGCAATCCAGAATGTACTGCTTTTAAGTACAGACATCACCTCTTATCTCTCAGTGCATTGGGATCCATTACTCTCATTGTCAGATACTATGAATCTTGACCTTTCAGTCCTTCCCATAATTTTTCCATAATGATCTTTTCTGTACTTTCTCCCTGCTGCCCTCAAAGATAGAATACAGAGCACTACCTGTATCTGTCACAGTAGACATTTGCTGCACGGCAAATAATGGCTACTTTGGTTTCAATGATGTGAAATATTTTTCAGCTTAGTTTCACAGCCTCCTGTAGCTAAATTTGCTCTGGCTACCTTCCTTAATTAGTCTGGTAGCATATGAGCAGCTGGCATATGATGATGTGAACTAAAGAGCTTGCAAAATCTGATACCTTCTACTGTTCTATGAACTTTTCACTATAATTGTAGTCACAGACTCATATCCAAGATTAATATGACAGCATGATGTGACAATGAAATTATGCTGCCCTGGAGGTAAGGAGCATCCTTGTCTCTATGCCTTCTTTGAGAACTGCTAAAGAAATCTTCATTGAAGTTGAAATTAGAAAAGCTGAGGGCTGAAGAGGCTTTCTTCTATCTCCACCACGCTTTCCAATGTATTTAGGCTTTACATACAAAGCAATGCTATGCAAATATCTCCGTTTACGCAGATACTTTACTATCATTCAGCAGTGAACCAGCTGGGAGAGCAGAACCAGTAAATCCATTTCACCTCTGCAAATGTACAGGCAGTGTTGAATGGTATGTCCATAAGAAGGTAAAATCTTTTGAAGGTTTCACTATGAGCTGGCCTTCAATTCTCATCCCAGGCTGATAAAAGTATTTATCAGACTCTGAGTTTTTAGTTCCTTTCTCCCAGAAGTTCATTTTAGGAGTGACATTAAACCTTGTAGGAAGACTACATACAGTTGTGCTGCACAGGGCTGCGGTTGAAGTTAATGATGTTTCTTAGTGTTTAATCTTTTCATACAGGAGAAAACTGCGTCAGTTTATTTGGTCTATCTTCATTTGCCCTTTATCTCAACTTAATTAATAGATAGTTGACTTCGTTTCTGAAGCAGAGATTCATTCAGAATTACCTACATTTTCAGATTGTTGACTGTTTTTTCTAGACCCATCATAAAAAGACAGATACATGTTTTCTAAGCAGCAAAGAACCATCTCTTGGTAATTGAATTAGTTTGTTTCTCTTCTCCTTGCCAGACTCTAATTGTCCAGCTAAATAAAATGTCCAGCTAAAATATTGCTATTCCAATGGAGTGTATGTATTGTTCTGAACACCTTGATAGTAAACAGTAAAGGACTAACGTTTGTTTATATTAAATGGAAGAATAGAACTTGTGCTAATCAAAACATTAAAAGACCCAGAATATAATGTAGGAAACATCCTAGACATTTGGACCAAAGGAGGATATATTAATCAGGCCTTGTCACTGAGATTGGCAATTTGGCAGGAAAACCTTTGGGTAAAGTGCCCTTAGATGAACTACATCATTATGTGCTTGTACACATGCAAAACCACATCACATCTCCAAGTAAAACCCACCTCCAGAAGCAGACCCATTGAATATGTGAAGTAGAAAGTTGTGTTGTTGCCCAAAAATTAGATTTATTACCTTGGCATGCAAATAGCCAGTCTCACACACCAAGTAGAGACGTTCATTTTATTACAGAGTTGCTCAGGTCTGGGAGCTCAGTGGCTTTTCCACAAATCAAGCTCACCTGACTGGAGTCTCTGTGCTCAATTTATTTCGAAAGTTACAGAGTGAATACAAGCCAAGTGCTTCCCTCTGCAAATGATTGATTAGTGATCTACATAAAGTTACAGGTGATTGCATCATGCACGTTCTCTACTATGCATGCTCAGTGAGTAGGAACCTACTTCTGGAGGTGGGTTTCACACGTTCTGCTGCCAAACTGTCAGACCTGATAGCAAGGCCTGATGAATATGTCCTCCCCTGATGCAGATGACCTGGATGTTCTCTATCAGATCTTCTGGATCCTTTATTTTCTAATCAGTAAAAGGCCCAGTCCAGGTGTACTCCATCAGGATGTACTTTATCGGATTCTATGGAAGCTTTGTTCTTTAATTAGTACAGAGTTTGCCATTTCATTTGAGTTAATATTAACAAACGTTAGTCTGTTCTGCTGATTGGTTATCAAGATTTTTAAAACAGTACAATCTTTTGCAAAAGTATGATACAACCACACCTAAATTTATTACAATATGTAAATCACTAACCAACCATTTATAGAGGGAAATACTTGGCACACATTCACTTTGTAACTTTTGTAACAAATTGAGTACAGAGACTCCCGTCATGTGTGCCTTATTTGTGGAAATCCACTGAGTACCTACTCTTGCACAAAGCTGAAAAAAAATCAATGTCTCCACTTGGTGTGCGTGATTGTCTATTTGCATGCTAGGTCATGAATCCAGTGTTTTTAATAAAATTGCTTTCAGGTGACCTTAGATCCTCTACCAAGTACTAGTAAAGATTACTGTGTTTAATAGTTTTGTAACACTGAAAAATAAATCTCCTATATCCCATAAAGTTTAAATGTCTGTATTTAAGTCTGCATGTAACCTAAATTTCTTTTAGAAATTTGCAAATCTCTTAAGGCCATAGGTAATATATTATCTCAGGGATGAAACCACAATTTCAAAAGTCATTTTATTATATCTTATTCCACTTTGTATGCATATTTCTTGCTGCTGTCATAATTCTTGACTTTCAAGAAGTATTATTGGTTTGGTTTGGATAAATACCCTTCAGCGGTTTTCCCTTCTGTTGTACTTTTATCTTTCAGGCTTACACACATTTTAAAAAAGAAACACTTAAAGTCATCTTCATTTTCAGTGTATGATCTCCTTCCATATGTTTTGCTTTTCATTCATGTGATCGTTGTCTTTTCTACCTATAAATGTAATGTAATGTAATCCTAGAAAACAACATGATCTGGATACTTGTGTGAATCCCCAGTACAGAAATCTCTGTTGAATTGGTATTACTGAACATCAGAAATAGACAGAAATACAGTTAATCCTGAGTAAAATCATTCATGTATGCAATTTGTGCATCTTCTTTTTTTTTATTTTCCCAAAGGAAGATATTTTATATATTTATTAAAGCAATTTTTAGAATAATGCTGTTTTTCAAAAATTTTTTAATATATTCATGTTATTAAAATGAGATCTTATATAACATTACTGTCCATAATTATAGTCACTTCTCCTAATTTTTGTCTTAATTTAAGGAAAAACAATTTAATTGAAAATTAAACCATAAAACACAGCGTAACCTTGGATACATAATGAAGTTAAAGTATTTCCATGCTCCTGATCATCTTGAAATCTGGAAATGAGATTTAATAATTAAGGAATACTGGGAACTCAGTTCCCAGATGCTTCAGAATTCATACTGGAGTTTTACAATAAATTTATATTACTATGTAATAGTGTATTGTTTCCTGTATGTATCAGAGAAATTAAAATGACCTGTATTCTGGGAAGTTTACTTCCTTTAATGATGTGAGTTTCAATGTACATGGATTCACGTTTCAGTATTAGTGCAAGCACTCCTCAATCTGAAAGAAACTGCCCCCACATCCTGCTAAAGGAATGCTCTCTTTTTGTGTTAATGAGAGCATTGCTTGGGCCAGCTGGCCACAGCAGCTTCTTGAGGCAGCTGATCCATACTTTCCTCTAGAAAAAAACTTAAGAAGTGTTGTTAAATTAAGCTATCCGAAATGGTGATTTTTCTAGCTTTTACCCACAATTTTTGTCTGCATAGGGTTTTTTAATGCTTAATAAGGCTTTGTAGAATTACACCACTTAAGTAAAGAGGTTCATATGAGTCCACTTCTCAAGCTTGTCCTGTCTCTTTGGATGGCATCCTTTCCCTCAGACTTTTCAAAATTATCACTCAGCCTGGTCACCTGCGACCTTGTTGATGGTGCACCCAATACCTACATCTGTCTCATTGATGAAGATATTAAAAAGTAGTGGATCATTAAAATTATTTCACAGTATTGATTTATTTTCCAGTGTAAGGAGGAGCTGATTCTCAATACATTGAGTCTTAAGTTTACTCTGCTTTTAAAAAGTGTTATCACTAGAGCCACCATAAGTATAACAATGATGAGAATGTGTTGGGGTTTTTTTAATAGCCATGGCATACAACTAATTAGAAAATCATTCTCTGCAAACAAAGAAAAACTGAATAAAATTAAATAATGAGTGTTATTTGAATGTTAATATGAGTAACATAATGCCTTTTTCACTATGAGAATGAATGCAAAATATTAGTATTATAAGAGGAGCCTCATTTACAAATATGACGAAACCAGTAATGATTCTGAGATGGAGTGTTCTTAGATCCAAAAATGTTTAAATTAAAATCTTTTTTATCTGCAGAATGTTTTCTTGCAATAAAATCATACGCAAACAAATACAAGCATAACAATAAGCACAAACTCAGAAAGTTGAGGCATGCTAGAGACATGGTAAATTAGTGCTTTGCATATTTATTACTCATAAATCAACAGACTTTGAAGTAATGCAAACAGTTTTATAGAAACGAAAATGTGTCAGAGACATCAAAGAAATCTCCACTAAGTCAATATCAATCCAAAGTATTCTGTTATGTAAAGGAAAATATAAAGGTAGTGCAGCATTAATTTAAATGCTTGTAAGTCACAAGATTCAAAATGCTAACTTTCCCTCTTCATTTAAAACATAGGGAGATAGATTTTATAGCATCATCTGTAACTACTATGGAATAATAACAAGAACAATTTGTGTGCAGTAACTTGTGATACTGGAAAAAGAAAGCCAAATTAAAACATTTAAGTTGAAGAAAGTTCTGGATGAAAGTCTCATCAATCAAATGAGATGTCAACCAAGGCATAAGATTTAAAAATTTGATAACTTAATATTCTTGGTCTCAAATTATGAAAAATAATTTTCTGAGTTAATCATCTTTTCCTAAATTCTAAAGTTACAACTGATTATATGATTGCTTTGTTGAAATACTCTTCAAATAGTTAAAACCCTTGGTTTCATACCTAGCCAAATGGATAATTGACATGCATATTTCAATCCATATAAACATCACATCACAAGAATTTCTGTTTTTCTAAAGTAGAAATGAGAGTTGCTCAATTTTGGTAACATTGATCTAAAATGTTTCCAACTATGTTGAACCAGCTTTATTGCTAATGTAGGGAAGTATAAAGTAATTATTTTGCAAGTCTTTATCTGAACCTATAGTAACTTTATGTTGTTGATCTGATAGTTCACTGAAAGGCCCTCTTGCTTGCTTTCACCAAAAAGGTAAGTGAACACATTTCCATTCACCATTGACAAACTGAACCAAAGAAGAGTCTTATGCCCTATAAGAGCCAGCAGAAGGGACGGACACATATTGTTGCTACCAAAATTCTTTCTCAAGGATTTGTTGTTAACAAAGCCTGAATTTATGACAAGATCTACATAAGAAGATTTCATAATTCACTTGTACAAATACCATTTTGCTGTTCTTGATTCACAGAATTATAGAGCAAATACAAGCTTAAAATAATCCAAGCGTATTGACACTACAGAGCATGGCAATAAGCCAGAGGGAACAAAACATGAGAGTTGGAACAGGCTGTAGTGAAACAACAACAACAGTGAAAGTAAACAATGAAAACATTTTTATTTATTCTTTCTGAATATTATCTGTGCCAAGGAGTAGGATGACAAACTGAAGGCACCTGTTAAAAATTAAGATACGTCTAGACGGGAAAGCAAATAAGAATACTGAAAATGAGAAAATAAAATGAAGTAAAAACTAATAGCACTGTAATATAGAAAAGATAAATTTAGATTAAGGTAAAGAATGAGGGATATTTTATCTGAACTAAACACAGAAAAGGACATTGACACTGATTTAATTACATTTCTGATACCATTCATGACAGTTGTTTACTTCTGAAAAAATAAATGTAGAATATATTTTCTTTTGAAATATATTCTGATTTTTACTCCAAAAATAACCTAAGAAAGGAAACAAATGCATTTAGTTTTACTTGAAAATTCATGTTACTTTTGTTAATTCTGTGTAATTTAAGAAATGACCATTTCACCAGGAGAAAATTAATGGATGCAAATACTTGAGGGATTCCACAACAGCTTTCATGTCCAGTTTTGTTTGTTAATCTAAGTGGAACAGACGTGATTCCAATTTTTTTTTAATAGAAGTGAAAATTATTTTAAACTTCCATCTGAGCTGTAGCTTCCCTGTGTAGCCGATCTTCAATATTTAGAGTGTTTTCTTTCTCTGAAAAACGTGAACGTTTTCCAAAGGACTTGAAAAGTTGATGTAAAATGGGATAAAATGTTGCTTTATTAGATAACCAGTTTGTAGGAATGTTAGTTGTTATCTCTCTTCTGAAAAATCATCAGCAGGTAATAATTAAGAAATTCTAGGTAAACTCACTGTAAACAACAACCCTCTTATTAACAAATACTGTTAGCCTTACTAGTGGAGTTCCTTTTTAAGGCAACAAAATGCTAAAGAGAGTGTCAATGCTATATCAGGTAGTAACATTACTATGCAATGCCATTTGTTTTCTTTATAGTGCTACATTTTCAGAAAACGAAATTTCTGTGGACAGTTTTCCTGGAACAGTCACAGTCCTTGGAAAGGATGATATTTTTTTTCCCAAAGCTAAAGCAGATAGATAAAGTGTACATGAAAACTAAGGTGTAATGACCCCACCAAAAAAGATTTAGGTGATTAATATCAGGATTCCTTTATTTGTGCATTCAGATTTAGATCTGTTCAACTTGATGCTTATCAAGAAAAGGCAAGTGAGCTAAGAGTCTTCTTAAGAAATGCTTGAAAAATGGTATGAGCTTTAACAGACAAGGTTAAGAAGAGATTGCCATGAAAACAAGAACCTGCAGATGAAAGTGGGTAAAAATCACAAATGTTGAAATTGGTTATGCAATAATCAATAGAGAGAAAGACAGAGAGAAAGTAATGACAGAAGTCTGTGAAGCTAAGAGAACAGATAAAATATTAAGTAAAAAAACCCCTTAAACTTAGTTGTATTAATAACAAGTAAGAATTAGAGATATACTTTCGTAAACAAAACGTGAAACTATGAGCTAGCTGGAGATAACAATGATTTTGCATTCTCACTCACTGAAAGAAATCCATTGGAATTACCCTGTTGAGCTAGCAGTCTTTGAGAGCACATTAGATCGGCTGGTGAGTTCGCTTTGCGGGGAGATTTTCCAAGGTGCATCCATCTTTAAAATTAATATAACCCTCTGTTACAGACTTTATGATGTAAAGGCTATATTTGCAGTCAGGTATTACCTCCTCAGTTTTGTATTCTAATCTTAAACTGATCAATCACATTAGGATTTAAGTCCCAGTTCTGATGTGTGTTTATGGTTTACTGATTTGTAGAAAGTTATATCTACAGTAAAAAAGGCATTTTTTAGCTCAAATCTGAAATCTGATTTTATACTAAACCAAAAGATATTTCTGTATCGCTACTACCCTGATCACCTTTGCTGGTTTTTATTATTTATTTATGGCTTCTTTCCCTTTTCGGTGGAATTCATAATCTGTATGTAAAATATTTCTGTAATAATTGATACTGTCACAAAAAACCTTTGCAGATATTTCGGATGTTTTTGGATTTTTTTTTTTTTCCCTCACTAATAATATCCACTTTTGAATTTATCATAGTGAAATGGCTATGATAAATGAACAATGGCTAAATGGCATTCACAAATATTGTGAATGAAGTATGAGAAAAAAAAAACCTAAGAGAAAAATGTTAAATAGCTTCTAGTAAATTTTAAAATACTTTACTAGTCAGTAAGCAATTTGGATGTTTTCCTTGAATTCCATATTACAGTTTGACAAGTGGTCAAATTGTTTCATTATCCCAGGCATGGCTTTTCCCATATTTATCTATTGAAGCTGTCAAATGAATGAATGAGTAAATAAATAAATAAATAAAATAATAAATGTAGATAACAAGATTTGTCAGTTTTCTCAAAAAGTAAGCACACTTGGTAGTGTCCTTCAAGAGTTTTTAAACTTTGAAATCCTGCACCTTAAGAGCTACATCAAAGAGACTATACCCAAAGAATAAAGTTATTCACTGAGTATCAATATTATAGCATTAAAATAAATCTTTTCTTTTCAGGAAATAACATAACCGTGAGTGGAAGTGGAATATTAAATATACTTTCTGATTTTCATTTTAAATGTTTCCTTTCTGTTTATCTGACCAATATACAGTTTAAAAATATCCATATATTATGAAGTACTTGCCATAATAGTGAATAAAACTTTTTCCTAGATCACAATAGTTCTAAAATTTCTGTCTCACACATTTCTAAAAATGTAGGCACTAAAATATCTTCTTCTTGGTTAATGTTTTGATACAGATAGAACACAATTTTTAGATTAGAAAGGCTACAGGTTGTGGACTATAGTACAAGACGATATATATAACTAGGCAGAAACACTAATTAGAGGTATACCTAAGTATTTCTATTTTACCGAATAATTGTGGCAATGCGAATTTGTAGACACAATATCACTGACAGATTTGTGTAAACCATTTATGAAGTGCAACAAAAGCAGTCCAAGTTAAGGTTAAAAATATTTCAAAGAGTTTATCTACCAAGGTTACAGGAATTCACAGAATGAAAATAAGTAGGCTGAACTTCCATTGGCATTTGGCTAAAAAACAGCTTCATCAACTCAAATAGAGTACTGTTGCTCTTTAAGGAAAATTAAATTTCTTAATTTGCTTCCAAATAAAATTAAAATGTATCATCAGTAATAATTATCTTTCTACTTCTATCTGCTGGTACCACTGGTCTGATTAGCCTTAATCAAAGATTTAGTCATATTATTTTTATTCATCCTAATGAGATGTGATTATGGAATCTAACAGTCTGCACTGAGCGAGTTTAGAAGCTCTTTACTGAACTCCATATACTCTGTGTTGGTTTGCCTAGAGTAGATGGTTTACTTCTGGGAGTTTGAGAGCGGTTGTGTGGGTGCTCAGCTGCTGGCTCTGGTTAACCCCCTGTAGTCTTTTTTGGCACCCAGTATGGTGCATTTAATTATATCCCTTTGATTTTAATGGATGCTCCCCCCAGGAATAGACAGACCCAGTCTCTGTAGCATATAATCAAAGTTATCTGTCTAAATGGAAGATACTGCTGAAATGGAGGTTATATCCTGATGGTAGATATTCTGGAAGCTTGTTGTATAGACATACAGAATATCTGACAAAAAACCCCCATATCATCACGACTTTACTTATAAAAATTTTCAAAGTCAGGAGAAATATTTTTATATATTATTAATATTTTGTTTGTGCTACACAATAACCTATTAATAACAGGGCTGCGAGATCACAAATTCAAATTCAGTCTCCTTATTCTCAGTGTGAGGAGACTCAAGAACAAAGTATATTTTATAACCAACAGGCTATGAATACTACAGATAGAAGAGCATTTCAGGTCTCTGAAGATTTCTATTAAAAATGTAAAAATAGGGACTCATTCCTTTGGACAGAAGCTTTGCTCTCATGGCTGTTCTTACTAAATGGCTTTCTTATGAATCAGAATGAGAGAAAATGTTAGCAGTTGCTGAAAACTGTAGACTATGATATTCCCCATTCTTTCCCGTGAACCATAAAGTATACAGTACACCTCAGTGCAGCTACAGTGTCAGGGATAAAAATCTGAATGGTTATGATTATGGAAGTTGAATCCTAACTTTTGTGATGATTTTAAAATATGACTCAGGATCTTGTCAGTGTTAGTCTGGTGAGGCAAATCACAACCTTGATTCAGAGAACCTTACTTATATTTTACATATGCTTAAAATAAATTATTACGTACTTGCAAATTTAAGCATGAAGAAAAATTGCATTTACTTCATTGGAATTTATAGAAGTTTACATGATAGACTACATTTTACATTGAAGATTAAATGGAAATACTAATAGAAATGTCATTATTCTTTCACGGGTATATTCTAGTAATTATATCATGTAGTCAAACTCTCATTTGCTGAATCCTTTTCCATCTTCAGGAATTTTTTGTTTCTGGCTACACAGTGGCACTGTTTTAACAGAAGGACTAGAGAATACTCATTGACTTGTGGTGGAAATCCTTCCTAAAGATGGTAAAATGTAATTTCTAGTTATTCGGGGTGAGAAATGTTAGAAACTGTTCTTCTATTCCCAGAGTAAATACTCTCTGATCCTTCAATGAGTGCTATGCAAAAGGGTTAAGCATGACCAAGTGTTGATAAATTTTAATAAAAAAAAATACATTCCACTACTGTGCAGATGAACACAACTTATGTTTATTTTGCACGTAATTTCTTGAACTGCAGTTTCCTATCCTTCTTACACTAATAAAATCATAAACTCGTACTTCATCACCAGCTGCTGAGAGTTGTCTAGGATCTCTTCTAGGGATCGTTGCAGATATAGCTGGCTCTGTTATTGAAAGGCTCTTTTTAAACTTCTCTTGCACTCCGATTATGACACTTAGGTTTACTCTTGGTCACTAAGTCTTCTTGACCTTATTTAGTACCCGTATCTTTTACAGTTGTGAGGTGTGTGTCCTGGTAAGACACAGACACCACAGCAAATAACATTGATCTACTCCTGTCTTAGAAGTCTAAAAGCTACATGTGTTATTTAGAGCTCACAAACCTGGTTAACGGAAAACTACTGCCAGAAAGAGTTTATTTCATCCTTCTGTGCTGCACTTTTATCAGCCCAAATACACACACACACACACACACACAAAAAGTCTCTGGATTCTTTTTCTGAGGGTTTATTAAGTTTAAATGACCCTCAGACAGGACTGGTGATATGTAGAAAAAGGCAGATAATGCTGCTTGGAGCAAGAGAGAAGTGGTAGTGGTGGTAAAAGGTGAAGAAAGTAAGGAAAGGGCAAGATTATTACTCAGATTGAGGGAGATATAAAATCAAATCTGTTGCACGCAGCATACCTCATCTGGAAAAGTCTTTCCTATTAGTGGGGTGAAATGCCTTCCTGCCCATGGTAAATTCTTTTTTACCCAATTCTAAAGTATGATTACATGAACAAAAAGAGTCATATTTTCTTTACATCTACACCCCAATCTGTCTCCTGTAGGCAGCTCTCATCACGGGGCTGGAGTTGATGCCTCCTGCCTTGCGCTAACTCATATCTCACAGACAGTGATCAGTTCTAAGCTTTCTTTCTACAGAATATGAGGAACTTAAACACTTGTACCTGTGAATTAGACCCCTGGAAGTGAAACCCTCACTTTTTGACACTCGTGTTCCACAGCAATGAAGTAATTTTTTAGTTTGGTTTCTTTTAAAATTCTTCATAAAATCTCGCACTTTTTGTTTTTCTTGAGGCTGCTACATAAAGAGTGAAATAAAACAACCTGTATGTGTACATGTGTCTTAATTTTATACTTACATTTGTATCATAATTGGAAGGTAAGGCACAAAATTCAAATCACAATTATTCATTCAGACATTCACCCAATTTGCTAGGACAATTGAATTAAAATCCCTCAAATATTCCATGGTTTAAAAGTTGCTGTTAGAGTTCTCTGAAAATTGAGTGCAATATAAACAGCACACTGACACATTTTGTAAGCTGTTTGAGTGCATTAACATTAATAAAATACAGTTATTCATAAGCCATTCAGAAAATGAGAAAAAAAGGTCCTTATCTTATAGATAGTGCTTTTGTTCCACTGAAAAAAAAAAGGAGCTACACTAATTTGTATCCCTTAAGAGCAAATGATATGTCTATATGAAGCCAATAATCTTGAAAGTGTTCAAATCTATAAATTCCAGTCTGTGATAAGATGATTTCAGATTCTTAGCTGGAAAAGTGCATTTTTCAGACTTACTCATGTACATAGTATGAGGAACTGGTTACCACGTAGTCATACTGAAGATATGGCTCAAGTCATTCTGTGTCATAGATTGCTTGCGTACCTTGACAAAGTCTCATAATGTTTGTGTGGTTTAGTTGCCTACTTATGAAACAGGCAGAACAATTCAATCTCTTGATAAATGGTTTTCTCTCGTGTACAGACTATACGTCCCTATGAAATCTGCAGAAGAATCTAGAGCTAGTTAATCAAGCTCCAAACTACCAACAAAGAAGCTTTCTCATATTAAATGCAGAAGCTTTTATTATTTTCTAGCAATTTCTGGAACCCTCTAAGAGCTATGCAAATACAAGTATATATGTTTACATGCTTTTCACTTTGTTCCCTGATACTACTGCTGTGAACTCGTTTTTGTGGAGTCTGATGGAATTATGTGAGAAGACACTTGGACCCAGGTTACACACTTTTAATAATGGTATATCAATATTAATTCCAACATACATATAATTGAGTCGTGATAATTACTCTAAACATTACTCTATCATAAATGCATGTAAAATTCTAAGCACTATTCCAAGACTTCAGAACTAGTTTTCTTGGTTTAAATGTAAGTCAGTGAAATTTAATCAGAAATAGTTAACAGCTTTCAAAATTTGTTAGAAATTCTGGATATATTCTTCTTAAATTTAGGTGTAAAAATCTACGTCAACATCCATATTTACATATTCCATTGCTTGCTTTAGGGTGTTTTGGCCAATATACATAACTTATTTCATAATTTTAAAATTGAATTTGTTTTTGAGACTCTAGAACATGAACAGATGAAAGCACATTATCATGGGGTTTGCACATACAATGACATTCCATAAGAAGTAATATATATTTATAACCAATGACATGAGATCTAGGTTTCACATTTTATCTTTTAGCTCCAAAAGTTTCACTGAAATCAATTCGTTGTAAGAGCAGGAGACTCTGTCCTTTTACCATAACTTAAAACTTCAATCACGCACTAGCTCTGAAATTATACAGTGTTGGAATCGTGTGCCCGTGCATAACAAAGAATATAAAGGACATTTTCTTCTATGTTGTAGAAGGACATACTACATAATTTAATGTATTTCATAATCTGTGTCAGTTTTAATGAATTATTTTGAGATGGGTTATGCGTAAAATATTTTGTTAGCTTCAGATACGAATTGCTATTGATATTGCAAAAACTCACAACTTCTTTCAGTTTCTGGTTTCACTTATTCATTGAATCTCTTGGCTAAGCAATGGTTTTCCTTTACTTTTTAATTTTGATCTCGTATTTCACAGACAATATCACAAAATAAACTCGGTAATTACATTTTTTCCTTTTGCATTCTTAGTGACACAAAGTATGAAAGGCATTTACATCTCCCTTAATATCTTGATGTATATTGCTTTTTCTTTGTCTGTTATTTGTTTTTGTTTTGCATAGTTTCCATAAAGCTCATACATCTGTGCAAAAACAATGAAGTAAAATAGGAACATTTCTTTTCTGCCTCAGTTTTTTTTTATTTCATAGCTGAAGTTATCAAGCAAAATCTTTATAAAGTTAATATTCTTCTTTTAATGAAAATATATGTAGCTAATATATGTCTACATTCAGTTTTTTGAAAAAATTAATCAGAAAAGTATTTTTATCTTCTCTAATAATCTAAAACTTCTTTAAAATACAATTAAATAAAATAAAATATATTAAAGGAATATACAATGAAATAAAGAAAACTAAACAAAATATTGCAGCAGGCCCAAAATGAGCTTCATTTAAAAACTTAGTCAAGTCATCTTGTTTCAGAATTAAATGCTGTTTTTCAAGGATAAGATTTAGGAGAAAAGTGAAACTGTAGTTCTCATTCAGGATTTTCACTAGCACAGAAATGGTACTTTTCAACTAGCATTCTTCTTTCTTCTTAATGAGATAAACAGGTTTTCTGAGAAAATTTCGGAAAAGATTAACTTAAAATTGTCATCAAACTGTCAAGGAAAAGTCAAACTGGAAAGCCTACAAAGTCCAGCAATAAAATTTAGAAATAGAATTTATGATTAATTTTGAAAGAAGAACAAAAAAGTAGAAAGCAAAAATAGATTAAACCCTCTATGTTACAGTTTAAGGAGTCTGGATGAACAAAGCCTTTTTTTCCCTGCACTAAAAGAAAACAAAAAACAATTTAATAAAGAATAAATGGAGACAAAGAGAACAAAGGAAATTTAAGATTACAATTTTAACACTGCTGAACTATTTCAGTACTCAGAAATCTTAGCAGATATTCTTAAAAATGAGTTCAGCTTTATCAGCCGTCATCCAAATTGTAAAACACTTTTGGTGGATAAAGAACATCTGCACTCTCTCTGCAGTTTTATCACAGTTAAGAAAAACTATGGCAAGAGGTTACCTACAAGCTAATTCTCAATATTTTGTTACCTACCAGAGATTCTCAATATTCATCAAAACCTTTTTTAGTACCTGTTCATTTAATAAAAACTGTCTAGGAAATATCTGGGCAACTAGTAAATACAGACATTCTCTGCATTGAAATATTCATTCCTTGGTTTAAGACAAATTTTTAAAAGCTGGAATTTAGATTATTGATTAACATGAAAATAGTAAACATAAATAATCAGAGAATATTTTTTCATTCATAGCTACTAATAGACAGAGTTTGGCACATAGTGATTAAATAGTTTATTGTAATTGCAGTCTAGGTACTCACATGTTAATGTTAACTCAGTTTTTCAATCAGGTTGTTTGGCCTCTGGCCAGGGTCAGCCCCCCACAGTAATGAACATAATGCTCTTTGTGAGAGTATGTAGCCTGTTTGCATTTTAATTTAACATATTAAACCAAAATATCTTTCAAGTAGTGACTAACATTCCTCAATTTTTGAAACGAAATTAATTAGAAAGGCTTGCCAGGTCAGCCTTGTTTGTCATCTGACAAATGTCAGTTACCATATAGTACTTCTTATTCCCTGTGCTTGATCTACTCTTATTCTCATGATTAATAAGAAATGTCCAAACAGAGATATGGAGGCAGAATTTCAGGAGGAAATGTAACCCAAATATAATTTCTTCTTCATCATCTTCTTGTTGTGTTATAGAACTTCCCCTTCACAAATGGAGACAAAGTTGATCAAGTCTATCATAGAACCAAGACAATTCCAGCCCTGCAAACTGGATTGCAGGTAGAAAAAAAACCAAACCAAAACCCCTTACTGAGTTTGTTTCTTTTTTTTTTTTTTTTTTGCTAATTCAGAATTAAAATCAAGCACTAACTTAGTAGACCAAGATACAACTGAAATCCATTGCTCCAGGTAAAAATATGTGATATTTACATATTTGATCTAAATTTTTAAACAGTTCTTTATTTTATGGCTTAGTTGTCTAATGGACTTTAAAGGTAGGATTCGTTTTATATAGTTTAAGCCATCCATAATTTAGTCATATAAATCTGTCTCTAAATTATGGAAAAATCTCTTCCACTTGCCTTTTGTAATTATTTTACAGCAGTAAGAAAAATCATTCTATCTGTCTAAGAGTCAGTCTGAATGCCTCCTTCCACTAATTATACTGAGTGCCAAGATGAGCCGCTTGTGTCACATATTTAAATTTTAGGTAGCAAAAATTAAAATAGACAACTCAGCCTGCAGAATAATTTGCAGCTCTCTTGAATTTGAAATATCTTGAAGATTTTCATACTAGCACATAACTTATATTTGCAATAATCTAAACTTATGGACAGATGAGGTAAAAGAAAGAAAGATTTCAAAATTTGGAGTTATTTACTATATGATTAAAAAATAGTAAAAGCATAAAAAAATATGACTTACCTCAGACATCTAGTTAGGATGTTTAGAATAAAGAAAAAGAAACCTTTTCTCATGCAAAGCATCTGCTTTCCTCTAAAAGTAGTACCACTTCCAGGAGGGCATTGTATAAATTATAGAAAAATACAATATAGGGAACAAATATTTTTAAATTAGAACACAGATCACAGTCTCACAATTCAGCACAAAACTAAGACATCTTCATGCCTCAGACAGGTAATCCAAAATAAATGGTTGTTTTGTTTGTTTAGTTTTGGCTTTTCCCCTGTATGAAACCAGTTCATAAATTACGACATTGATTCAAATAATTATTTTAATCAGATATTTATTTGATTAAAGAGTAATTTTCAGAATGTAGGATCTCTGCTTTTAAAAAATTGCTTTTAAATTTTGCAGTTCAGGGCAATAGTTGAAGCTTTTTCCTACTGCTTAAGAGCTGCAATGAATTAAACACAGAAGCTAAGATACAGAACCCAAGGTCTTCTCTGGAGCAAAGCAGCCTGCAAGTATACTTTGAAAGAACAAAGTATGAATCACTTGTTAAAAAAGACAATACACCTTTGTTGCAAGTATGTGTCTTTTTTTATGAAACTTTTCCTAGCTATTTAAGAGAAATAATGACAGGGAATTCAGATTTATAAACCTGCAGGTACAAGCAGCTATCATTTCATGTGACCTGACTTCTCTCTTCAGCTGATAAGCTTATTTCAAGATTCCAAGATATTTTACTTTAAAATATAATGCAAAAAATAAAATATTAATAATATAAATTTAAAAATTTATTTCATTTATATGACAAAATATTTTATTCCGACAGTTTTTAAAATGAGATATTTACATTCCTGAAACCAATTTTTAAATTAGTTGGAGTCTGGTGTTATATTTTTCTCAATGGGTTTAATTACCTATCCAGTCTAAAGGCATAATTCATATGATCAGGCCAATTACTTTTTTTTCCTTTTACATGTATTGACTGAAAAGAGAGTATGACAGTAGACCAAGTTTCAGAGATTCAAGTTTAAGTCAGTATGTGTATTCTGTTTCTACCGATGTATCTGAGGTTACAATGAATATTTAAAACATAACCGAAATCTGCACTGAATTATGGAAGCTCTTGTCACATAGAGAACAGAGCAAATAAGGGAGAATAAAGGTCTAAAATATCTCCACAGATCAGTAATTCAGTATTTTAAAGGGGTAGAGATAAAGAAAATATTTGAGATCAGGACTGTTAAAAAAAAATCTCATCTGCATGAAACAAATATTTAAATATTTACATTTTTTCTGATAAGTAATGGATTTCAACAACAAAAATAGCAGAGTTTTCTTGTACAAAAGCACTGCACTGTGAAAAAATTCTCATATATTTATCAGATCTGGAAATATTTGGAGAAGGGTGTCAACACCCTTTAAAATGTTTTTTGTGCAGTTACACTGAAACAGTAGTATAAGAAGAGTTTGGTTTCATCTTGATGCTTAAAGCTGACTGAAAATAGTATATTTACCATGTGCTAAGTTAGGCTGGCAGCAATAATATAATTTTTTAAGAAGATTTATGTAAATAACAAAAAAAAAAATCCAATAAATTATTTGTATCGGTGAAATTGCTGGAAAGTTGAAATGCTCCACAATAAGCAGGCATTTGTTCTGATGGAAGTTTAAATATTGTCCTGCAGCAGTAGGGGAATGTAGCTCCAGCACAAAAAATTTCCAGTCAGTTCTGAGAGTTACACAAGCTATAAAAGGATTCCTTAGTTGATCTTTTAGTGATATCTTGGCATAGCCTCTCATATAAATGTGAGATATTGTTTCAACCGAAACAAAAACAAAAAAAGCAACTGACATTTCCAACACAATAGCTGCTGTGGGCAAATGTGCAAAAAGTTGAAACTCTGTGAATGCTTCATCCAGGAATAACTTTATCCCTCAATAATTTTTTTTTTCATTCTCTGTGAGAATTATGTGTCTTTTTTTTTACTGTTAAATTTGTTTGAAAAACATCCGTATCAGATGGTTTAGAGAATGTTAACTTTATTACTAAACTGTGATGTTGTTATCATCTTGAAATCAAAAAAAAGAAAATAGCAAAGCTTTGCTTTAAATTGTGAATATCCGAAAACACCTGTTAGCAACTTACACTTTGCTACAAGTTAACATGTAGTTTTAGTAACAACTACTGTCAACAAAACCTAAAAATAATATTTTAAAAGTCATTGTAAAATGATTCAGAATCATAACTTTAGAATCAGAGTAGATGAGAGTAAATAGAAGTAACAGCAGAGAGGTCAGAGCTGTCACTTCACGACCCAGTTGGCTTCTAAGGAGGAAACTAAAGAGATACTTCAGAAATACTAATGGAAGTAAAAATATTTGCAAAGCATGTAGCATTTGAGACTGAAATCAAATAATAGGCAATTTATAGGAAGTGGTATTATGATACACATTCTTATACTATTTATCAAAGAACACCATTTAAAACTGGA
This sequence comes from Dromococcyx pavoninus, assembly GCA_033558185.1. Classification (NCBI taxonomy): domain Eukaryota; kingdom Metazoa; phylum Chordata; class Aves; order Cuculiformes; family Neomorphidae; genus Dromococcyx; species Dromococcyx pavoninus. Next base: position 1,975,731 of record JAUMJL010000110.1, read on the forward strand.
GATTTAGGTAACAGTTATGTTATTATCTTTTACAACTTTTAGACATTTTTAATTACAGGTAAAGATAGAGAGTGCTAGATTTATCTTCTTTAAGCTTAGAGATATGCTAAATAAAGTTGGCTATATTATAAAGTGTCTTCTTCATTTGAGCGTAATTTTATGAGAATTGCCTTGATTGCAACTTTAAAAATAATATGAAAAGCAGAGGCCTCAGAATACACGTTTTGGTTTTGTTTAAGGGATGTTTAAGGGAAGGATAGTGAGAGAAATGACAGTTCTTTCCAGTAAGTATGAATCAGATTGTAGAGTTAAGGTACAAAATTGAGGAAAGGATATTTTCCTTCATTTTAGGTAAAATATCTACATTTGACAAAGTAAAAATGCAAAAAAAAAGAGTTAAGATAAATCCCCCAAATGAAGAAAAACTGAATCCTAAAATTTTCTTTCTGTTCTTTAGAAAAGGCGCAGGATTTATTTGTTATGGACACGCTTTAGTATGTGTTCCCTAGTATGCAGTCTGTCTGTACTGTGAAATTTCAGGATATTCAATCAGAGGACAGGATGAATGCATGACACTAAATAAACGTAAAATAAGTAGCTTTTTTAGTTTAGACTTTAAATAAATGAATGCATCGTACTTGTACTGTATTTTTTCTCTATTATAAATGGACCCATTATATCAATTTCCATGTCACTTGTTCTGGAAATATTATTGTTAATGTACAGAAAAGAAACAAAATTAAAATACAAAGGGTAAATAAACAAAAGGTCAGACATCAGTTCTAATGGCAGCAGATTCAACTTTGTCTATTTCTGTAGCAGATTTTCACTGAATGAAGGACAACTTTAACAAAAATCCCTCACTGGTAAACACTGCTTTTCCTTTCTCAAACCTCTTTGCATTTATTCGGATGTCATTATTTTTATAGGAGCACTCACAAAGCATTAAGGTTTGACATTGTGTTTCTTTAATGCTTTCTGAAAAAGTAATAGTTTGGAGAGGTGCTACACACATTGTATGACACATTCATACCTGGACAAATTACTACTAATATGCATGAGTTGTTATTTATTTCCTAGGCAGAGAAACAAAGCTCGTTTCCACTGTGATGTCTTATTACTAACTGGAGACCACATGTGAAACCACCAACCAGAGCAGTATTGTAGATGTAAACAAGCATTGGATCAGTTCTCCAAAGAATAAACTTTTTTCTGGTAAGTGAAAACTAGCAATGTCAGACTTCTTAATTTACTTAGCTAAGATTTAGTGCATGATAAGCCCTAAACATTTTTAAATATAGAGTGTTTCGGACTACTCACTGTGAAAGTTACCAGTGTTTAATGAAGAGCTTTCTCTTTTTCTTTTTGCTGTTCTTTGAAGTTTTTTTTCCCCTTTATCATAAAGTGACATTTTACCCTGATTTTGAGTTTAGTTATGGTTTATCAAAAATTAGTGCCTTTTTTTTCTACTGGAGAACATCTCTGAAAAATAATGAAAAAAGACAACAGTCAATTAAAAGTAAATTATGAAGTTGGGTTCAAAGAGCTGAAAAGTGGGGAAAAGAACAGTGAAAGGTATGAGGAAAGTATATGTTTGGGGAAAGCACTGCTAAGGCTGATGGACTTCTCAAGAAAAGCATATCATCACTTACCTGATTCAAGAAATTATCTGTCAGCATTTCTGAATCAGGCTTCTGTTAAAGGGAAAAGCTGTCCAGTACATGTCATTTAAAGTTAGTTCACAACTGAAGTGGCTTATTCAGAACACATAACTAATGAGAAATCAATTAACTATACATTCAACACCAATATCAGCAAAACAACAGACATATCACACAAACAGTTAAAATTGCTAAACATCAATAAACTTTGAAACACCCTCTATTCACTGTTCCCGGGAAGTTCTGTTTCCTTCTCAGAAGTGCCTTTCCTCCTCTCCAGGTCATGAGGAACCCTCTCCAGCTATAGGAGATCTTTTCTACATTTTTTCAAGCTCACTCTCAGTTTCATTTTTTTTTTTAATTCCTCATTACTGTTTGATGGTTATCTTTAGCTTTATCAGTTTTGATTGTCCCATTCTTACACACATTGTCCCATTCTGTCTAACCAGCTGTTGTTATCCAGGCCATTTTGCCAAGGCTGGGCCACATGAGCCTACTTGCAGCTTCAGTGAACACATTCGAGTTGCACATTACAAATTACAATATTTAAAAACCTATATGAAGCTGTCAGATAATACTAAATGGGATAGAATTCTGCTGTTGTATTCATAATTTAATTTTCTAATTTTCTGTACCCATCTCCCCTTAGAGATAAAGGAATATCTATTCTGTCAACCCTCTCTAATTTGGAATACATGGTAAAAAGGGAAGGATTAATTCTGATTTAGACTGAGAGAATTCAGCTGATCTGTAGGTACTTTCAAATGCACACCTGAGTATGTAATCCACAATTTTAGCAATATTGAGTAACTTATTCCTTTATATTCTGAATAGAATAAGATGCTTTGAATAAAGGTATAAGAAAGTGGACATGAAGAATACAAAGGTCAGGGTACACATTTATTTTCATGTATTGTCATTAACACATTCACATTAGTAGTGGTGACACAATATTAATTTTAAATTGATGAGAAAGTGAATTACATACCAATATATGGTTTGAAGGAACAGAAGGCAGATGAAGGATGTGACATCACTCCTGAATATTTTTTTAATAACTCAGATTTTGTAATTACTTTCCAAGGCTTGAAAACAGAATTTTTATTATTGACCTTCACCTAAATCCATGAGCAAAAAACTGCGTTACTTGTCTTTTATCCTTAAATTTTAAATGTTCCTTTCAACATTTTTCAGAATTTTAAAAGACTTCAAAATGCATATTAATCCATGTATTTAAAAATATAGTTTAACAGTAATATTCTAAAGAAATAGTAATCATTTGTGGAAAATTTAGACTAAGATCATCATGCTTACTTAATATATTGAAGAACTTCCTATAGATGGTAACCCTTCTTTGCTTCCTCCCTCCATTTTTATGGTTCAGTGAGTTTGATAATTATAGAAAGCTGTGTGAATTTTAGCTATTCAGGAGTAATTCTTATCCTAACGATGCCTGCTGTATTGAATTGCAGTGGGAGAACATTAAACCTGAATACAACTAAGTATCAGAGTATTTTATTTTTGTCTACATGCAAGCAATGTCTTTAGCTGCAGAATATAATTCCCCTTGCTAGTTAGACAGTATGTTAAGAGAATAATTTGGGGATGAACAAAAATAGTTAAAACACTCATTTAGTAGAATAACACTGTGCCACAGTTATGTGTATGTTATCCATTAAAACAACTCCTTCCCATGGATGAGTTAACACATAATTTAAAACTCAACCGCTATCTATCTTTTCTAAATCCTCTAAGATAAATTTCATGCTGTCATAAAACACTGAATGGACAATACAGATTGGCCCAGTTTGAAAACTTCTGCACTGTAAAATTAAGTGCCATGAACACTTAGGGTTTGAGTTTTAAAAGGATTTTATAACAGAAAAGGAAAAAAATCATCTTAACTGCTTTTTCAACATACTTAAAGAAATATTTTACAACATCTGTTCAGTAAACTGAACCTGATGACTAACAGACTTATATGTGTGTGTATATGTATGTATGTGTCTCTGTGTATATGAATTAGTTTATAGCTGCAGTACAGTATTACCAGGATTAGAAATGTTATATAAATTCTCCCAACACTTCTGGGTCATCATCTCAGTGATTTATTTCCCACAGACAAGATTACGTTTTAAATTTTTATCCTAATCTCATATCTGTGGAAAAAAATTATGATACAAGAAAGCCATATGAAAACTCAAACATCAAAACCAAGAAGTCAAGGATGTTTGCAAACTAAAGTAAACTTAAATTTCTTTCAAATAATTAGACTTTGTAATAATGTATGAGACCTGGGCAAGGGTTATAGAGCCAAATAAAATACCAAAACATTGTTTTATATTAAGAAATCTGAAATTGAGTAAGATATTCTTTTTGTATTCAACAGGCTTTATATTTTTATTTTAATTAGATACTCAATGTAGACTGTCAAATTTGGTGGCTCTGACATATTCCCTTTCTCTTCTTGACTACTATATTTGCTTATATATCATATGTAACAGATCTCACATGGCAAATTAAAAGAACAAAGGAAGGAAATTTTCTTTGTCCTTTAGCAAGTCCAAAGTGAAAGTCGGGGCCTAATGTGCCTGGCTGCTCCCTGGAGCTGTAACCCTGGGAGTGTCAGCAGATCTCCATGTCTCCATCAAAACATGGCTTGGCAGCCAGGGTCTGTCCTACCACCTCAGCCAGAAGCAGGGCAGCTTGGGGCAGCCCCAGGCATCACGAACCTCCAGGGGGACAGAGACAGGCCAAGACTGGGCTGGGACGTGGCCCCATGGTCCGGCCCAGCTCAGTGGGGCTGGTGTCCAGGGCTGTGGGAAACTAGAGGCCGGCTCTGCTGTGGTGTTACCAGTGGGCTGAAATGGGGTCCTGAGCCATGAGAAGGATGAGGGAAGTCCCGGGCTGGTGGAGAAGGTCAGGGGCAACAAGGCCTGGTGGTGCCTTTAGGGTCCTGACATGGACCACAGAAGAACACAAGAAGCAGCAGATATGAAACCCACTGTGCAAAAATGAGAAGTCTCTTTCTGGCACTCACTCATTTTCAGAGTGCGAGAACTGTAAACTTGCACAGAGAAATCACTTGCGAACATAAACTTTTTCCTCTTGTTTTGGGCCTGATCCCCAAATTATCTGCATGAGATGATATACTATTAAATAGAATGGGCCTTAATTGCTGCTGATAAAATCCAATTAAATGTTTTAATTTTCTTTTGAGTGCATATGTTTATGATTAGGTAGTGATTAGAAGTGTTACTTTTTCACAACTGAAGTATTTTCAAAAAATGTATGTTGGTATTTTCGATGTTGCTGTTAAAAAATTTTGTCTCTCACTTTCTCTATTTTCTTCTCTCTACCAGAGAAACCTTGTGGACAAGGATGCGATATCACTTACTCAGTCATGAACTGATTTTATATGGCCATCTTGCAGATTTAAGTACCTGTCTGGTATGAGAGAGGACAGCTGCAATACCTTATGGAAACACAGGAGCGAGCTTAACATACAGAACTTTGAAACTCAATATTTCACTTGATTGTCAGAGATGTTAAAAGCTGTCTTTATTATAAGTTTAGGGAACTGAAAATGTGCCTTTTAATCATGGCATTAACATCACTAGTCTGGTATTCTGAAAATTCTCCTGGGGGAAAAAAAAAAGAAAAAGAATAAATCGTATCTTTGAACTGTATCATACTCTGATATTCCTGTGCCAGCTCCCACAGTCCTACAGTTATTGGTGGATCCAGAGGGATATAGACTATGTTTTCTTCAGCTGAAAATAATTCCCAAAAAAGCAACATGTAGCAGTTTAATTTAGAGGTTTTATGTTGCCTAAACAGCATAACTTAAATCTGTCTTAAAAATCGGTGTATTTATAAAGGTACAGCTCCTCTAAAAAATTAGTAGAGATTCCCTACGTTCAGCAAACCATGACATTTCTCCATTTCTGCCTAAAACATTATTTCATAAATTTGCACATCAGAGCCTTTTTGATAAAAAAATAAAATCCTTCGAACAGATATATGTATTAAAACATATTAATAAAAGTAGAAGAAATACAGCATTTTTAAAGCTAGCTATCCTGACTCACGCTGAATCATATAACATGCCAAGCCATGATACATAATGCCAGCTATCGTATGTCTTGGGTAATTATTTGAGGTATCTCATGATGCATATTTATGCAGTATGGTACCATTGCAATCTTTGCAATTGCAAACCATTACAAAGCACCAGAAAAGATTTTAAGCACTAATTCATGGGAGAAAAATCTATCTGAAGAATGAAAAAAGTAATGATGAAATGCAATTCATATTTCTGCAATGTGTAGATGAGATAATCCACAAATGTTCATGTACTTCAGAGTGATACTCTTTGAAACTGAATCAGAAATATGATTTAAAGTTTCTGGAAGTCTTTTGAGGACAGATTCTCATGTAATTTTTCAACCTTATGTAGTTCCATGAGAGTCCTTGGATAACTCAAATGCAATTCAGTGCTAGTAAAATCATTGAGATGAACTGTCTAGGTTCTGAAGGGTTATCAATATTTAATGTGTTCTTTAAGCACCCTAGTTTCTACTGCAAAACACCTTTGAATTGCCTTGTCCTGCTGTTATTTTCAGTAGGCTTTGTGAAATGCAATATTTGTACATATTTTCAAGTAAGGCAAAAAAAGTGGAAAAAAACTTTAAAATTGTACAAGAGTTGAAAGTAAAAATGATCAAACCCAAAAATTTCCCTCTGAAAGGGTTTTGAGGTAATGAGACTCAGAACTACTTTGATCTTAAAATGTTGACAAAAACTCTTCTGAATGATATTCAAGTAAAAATAAAACAAAATATCACAGAATCATAGAATCATTTAGGTTGGAAAAGATCTTTATAAAGTCAAGTTCAATTACAAACCTAACACTGCCATATTTACCTCTAAACCATGTCCCTAAGGACCACAACTAAACATCTTTTAAGTACCTCCAGGGATTGTGACACCACCATTTCCCTGGGCACTCCATTCCAATGCCTATTGGTGAAGAAATTTTTCCCTATGTGCAGTTTAAACCTCCCCTCATGCAAGTTGAGGCTTTATCCTCTCGTCCTATCACTTCTTACTTGGGAGAAGAGACCAACATCTGCCTCCCTTAAATCTCATTTTAGGAAGTTATATATCTCTCGTATGGAATCTGACATCTTTTGCTCCTTTTCCCACTGAAGGCTGTTATGTATTGTCAGAACTTTAGACTATGGAAACATAGATGATAGCCCACCAGAATAACAGGGACTTTTCCATTGGCCTTGATGAACTTGAGATAACTCCTGTTCTTCGTTTTTCCATGATATTTCTATACCATAGAGAAAATAGCTATTACTAATATTTTGATGTATTTTCACTACCTTAAATTGCTGCCACTGCATAAAACAAACTGTGTCACAATATTTTTTTCCAGTACTTTTCCCTGTTTTCCTGCTTCTCAACTAAAATAGCATTTGGGGGTTTTTGTTTTTATTTCTGTAACTAATCTCACTAACATTTCTTTTCCATATACCTCCCCTTTCTTACCAGTTCTGACATCATGTCAACATTACATATGATAAAGATCTTTGTGCAATTTCAGAAACAGTTCTGTAATCTATAGTACATCTGTGAAGAGTGATCTGGAATGACAGATAGTTACACTGAAAATGTCTACATTTTCCTACGTTCTGGAACCAACTCTGCTGTATTTATGAGTACATTACTTTTTGTACTTGCATAAATTTTAACAAAATTAAGTAATTTTTCTTTTAATTATTTTACAACTCTTTCCCTTTGGAATGTCTTTCATTTATTTCCATCTGTTTGTCAATATACTGAATAATTTTCTCTTTGTTTCTGGAGATTATCAGAAGCAAATGAAAAACATAGCACATAGGAAAAATGTATATTGCCTATACTCCTCTATTAATCATATATTTTATCTAGAAATTCCTTAATAAAGCCCCTGTTTTCCAAATAAAAAGTATAAATATCATCTCTCATATGAAGATGTGTTAAAATAGAAAAATATAAAAAAGACTTTCAAACTCAATGCAACTTTATCCCATTAGAATTCATGTCTTGGTTTTTGTTTTCTGATACAAATCTGAGAGGTAATAGACAATTTTGACAATAAAAACATAAGAATACAACTGTAAGAAGCATGAACGTTGATAGCATGTTTCTTTACAAGTGACTTTTCTTTTTAGAATTGATTTTTTGAGTTTACAGTATATATCTTTAACTTCTTACACAAATTTATTTTATTAGAACTAAAGTAATATTCTTCATAGCACTATAATCAAATCATAATATAGAATTTTTAGAAGATGAAAACTATAAACATTTTTTCTCTATAGTAGAAGCCTGTAGATGTTGTCTACCTAGACTAGCTAAGACTCCGACACCATTTCGCACGTCATACTCCTGGAAAAATTGGCTTTGCTGGGAAAAGAACAGGTTGGAGGGCTGGACCCAAAAAGCTGTAGCTAATGGAGTTAAATCCAGTTGGTGGTTAGTCACAAGCAGTGCCTTATAGACTATGGAGGGAGTTGCAACTTGGGCAAATATTGTAACTACTACTCTAGCAGCATCAAAACTACACTTTTAGCTGTGAAACTGGGCTCCTCAACAGATGAGCTTTAAAGAAAAGGTAAGCAATCAGACCTATTTCATCATCTAAAGTCTTTAGACAATTTTGACATGTATGGCTCAGTTACATATAATGCTGAAATTCTGACTTGTGGTCAATGGCTAAAGCTTAATTTTCCAAAGATTACTGGTTTAAAATACATTAAATAAGCTTTACACAACAAAAAGTTCTTGTAGGAAATTGGACTAGATGGAGTGCAGAGGTAAATGAAAACGTCCAGTATTTTTCACACGCATTTTATATGGTAAAAGTATTTCAGTGCAAGTGCTTGTGGTGTAGACTTATACAAATATAGTTGAATCTTTGCATGAAAGAAGCAGTAAGGTGCAAATATTTTAAAAATTGTTTTCTGTCGAGATGACAGTAAGAGTTTAAGAGAAAAATATGAAGAAGAAACCAGTTAAAACAGTAGGCATGGAACAGGGAGCATCTGTGATGTAAACAATTTGGAAAGGTGCTTTAATAAATGTTCTGCCAAGCAGTATTTTATTTAGTATTCTACTTTTTGTGACATCATCTAATCCTGAATGCAATTTTACTATAAATACTAGATTTTGCTCCAAGCAAGTAGATAATCTAGGCTGAGAATCTCAGAGAAAATTAAGATGGTTGGAGCTCAAGCAACAGCAATAACATTGCTAAAACGAACTCTTTAGATTTATCAGTTTAGTTAAGAAGTCTTTGTATGTGAGTTTCTGTCAAAATACAGACAACAGATGTCCTTCCTCAATTTTTATGAGGGAAGTAGTATCTTTAGCAGCAATAGACAATTAAAATGGATTTTTTTGTCAGTAGTCTTTTAGTGTGAATGCTGAATTCTAACAAACAAAACAGTTATCTGGGGCACAGAAAAAACTTTCCCTCATCTGTACTTGAAAAATTAAAAAAAAAAAGCAGCAATAGACACTGACAGTAGACATTAATCTATTTTTTTAAACAAAGTGAAAAGCCAGTCACATGAGAAGTAAATACTTTAGAGAATATTACAAATTATGGTAAAAGTTCTACAGAATTTTAGCATAAAATTCAGTGTGTATTTTTCATATGTGAAAATAAAAAAAATTAGAAACAGAGTAATTTTAGAATACTTGTGGAAAGTGAGAAGCACTGAGAAGAAAATAAACACATATTTGCAGACCAAGAATGAAGATCATTACATCCAGTTTTCATACAAATTCGCATTCATGTACATCTAAAGATACATAAAGATGTTTTTCTTCTATCTGCTTTTCGCAGTGACTAAGATGGACTTTGGTGTTATTTCCATATGTAATATCAAAAGAGTGGTGGTCATTTCAAATTGTTTATTATTGAAGATTGCATCTTTCTGACATCTAGCAATGGTACTTGTAGAAAATCTGAGTACTGAACACACGTCCTTATATCCCTTTCAAGTTTTTTTTTCCTTCTCTTCCTATTGGAAAATAGCTAGAGACTAGATTATTCTAGTATTAGGAACACACTTTTATTTCCCAATCTAAATATATCTGGGACTTCCAGAGTTTTAGTGTTGTAACAGCAAAGTATTTTAGTGTAGTTATTTTTCCTCCAAAATATTTACTCCTTGGATTTTTCCAATATATTTATCAATAGCAGTCATTCCCTTAGCATTTAAATGTTGAGTTAAACTTCTCAAAGAACAAGTTTTCCACATCTCTGATCATACATATTGCCCTTCTTTACATCAGCAACAAATTCAATCTTGAGCATGTATGTCATGTTCCAAGTGCCCATTAATAACAATTTTTAATTACATTTTTTTATCTTTCTGAAATAACTAACTTGGTTTTTTTTTTGTTTGCTTATGTGTTTTGTCTTTTCTATGGCTGTATCATAGAGACATTTCAAAGTAATTTCCTAGTTGGGGAGTATATCCAAGTAAAATTGAGTTATAGAAATATTCATGAAGTAATATGTTTACATTAAAAGTGTGTGCAAATACATTTTTGTGCACAAGTTTAAGTGCCTGAACTATTATATTAAAGAGCTACTAGTGTTTTGTGCGGTAATAATCACTAGTTATTAAAAAACAAGGAAAATCACCCTACTTCTCTGCACAAATATATATGAAATTTTTCAATGACAGATGCATCACAGATCATTATATAATACTTTCAAAGGGTTTTCTGCAGATATTAGATATAAAAGAAAACAATTGTGTGAGCCTATATTTCTAATTATATATATGGGAATACATGTATGTTACATATATAAATAAGTATATAAATTAATATTCTTTAAAAGTATTAATAATAAAGAAAAGAACAGAAAAGAGCTTGAATAATTTAAAGTTTGTTAGTTAAACCAATAGCGGTAATATTAAATTCAGAAAATCCTAGTCATTCATGATCTTCCTAGAAAAAATACTACAACACAATGTTGTGAAATTAGGAGTTGTCTCTACAGTGATGTTCAATTCATAGGTCTCTCGCTAGTGTGATGTTTTAGTATAATTTTTATTTATTTTTTGATGAGAAGAACATTCATCTTCATTTTGGTTTGGTTTATGGGATTTATTTTTTTTTTTACTTCTATATGACCCTCTTCAAACAAAAATATTTATATAGTACTTTCTAGATATCAGTTGTGATGAAACAGAATTTGAAGAAATCTAACTTATTCTGTGCATTACTTCTACCTTTTAGTCATTTAGTTTTGGGTAATCAATGAAACGTAGTTTTTTGTCTATCAAGTCTCTCCAAGTAAATCGCTGATGAGCAGTGGTCATCTAGTTAAAATTATTATTGCAATTGCTTTATGGAAATTAATTTGGATAAAACATTTATTCCAGTTAAAAATGTCTTCATTTTTGATGAAGTTTCCTATGATTTCTTATTAAAAATGTGTCAAAAATGGAAGAGTATGTTAAAAATAAGAAATGAAAACTTCAGGGTTAATTCTTACTTATTTGCTGTGGTAGTTCCTTATAAAATATGTAACTAGTGAATTATAATTTTATTTTCAGGGAAATAATTCCTATTAAAAAGTATACGCAAAATATACTCTGATGTATAGTGTGTATTTACTCATTTTCCTAGGAAAAAATAAATTTAGTTATTTTGGATCAAACTCAGTTTTCCCTAGTTTTCTCAGTGCATTTGTGTCTGAACACGTATTGTTTTATCTACCCTACAGAAGTATCTTGGAATGGAATACTATTCAGTAATTTTGACTTTATAATGATGTCTGCTGTATATTAGAATGTATTACAGGCATAATGTTTGATGTATTAGTTCAGATTATAGAATTGGAATATCAGTAATGAAGGTATATTCTAATAGGTTGACTATAACGATAGGAACACATCAATTTTGCTTTCGTTTCATAAGCTGATGCTCCATAACTGCAAGAACATCCCTTAACTTGACCACATTCTTTGGTACTATCATATTACAAGATAATAGCTTACTGCTTACCTGACAACAGTGTTTTCTGAGAATTTTTTATATCCTGACTGTGGAACCATTGCCTGAGTTAGTGAGTGCAAATTTACATAATCAGTCTTATCATCTTCAGTAGGACTAGAAATTTAAGTAAGAAAGTAATCTCCAATGTGACCAAGTATATCATATTTCCATTAAAATGTGAACAGGTATTTTGTATAAGATGTCATCCTGCAGTTTCCAAAGTCTGAGAAAAATATTTTATTTCAGGAAGTGGAATATTAACAACATTAAAGTTTTTGAAGATTAACTCTCAGGTGTTATTTTTAAAAATCCTCAAGGGGAAAAAAAACCAAAACACAACTTTGACTTTAATAAGACAGGCTACATTACACTAGCTTACCTAGTAAATCTACTTATGATATGTGTATGTGCTCTTTGATTGAAATTGTATGACAGCTGAGTAAAAGTTAAATTATATCTTAAAACTTAAAATTGGATTATTCTTCTATTTAACCTATTCCTAGAGAGATCAGAACTCTCATTTAGTGATGTATAAGTGAATTACTCCAGTAATACATGTGGGCATATAGTAGGATGCAATATCAAATATTTGCGTAAAGAATAAAATTCAGTACTAATCAAAATTTCATTACTGATAGAATACATTTTGCAGCTTGAGTGATTTGATTGATGTCATGGTGTTAAATGTTCAATCCAGAGTGTAACTTAAGAGCAAAGAATTAAGTGGAGACAAAAGTAACTAAGCAAAACCAAGCAATGCCTCTGCTACCAAATAAGATGCCACCACCTCCTTCAGAATTCAGCAATCAAGTGAACTAGAAATATTTTTAGCTAGCCTGATTGATGTAAAACTTCAGCTGGTATGCAACATATAAAGAGCTCAAATCTGGATATCTTAATGTAGATATATGCAACTTAGACCAAAAATTCCTTTACTGAGTTCTTGACTTTCAAATATGGACAAAACATTACTTTGAATTTCTTTTGAAAGGATAATCTTCCAATGAGTTTCCTGTCATCCAGCTGAATTTACCCCATCCCATTTCTCCAAACTATACTCATCCTTCTGAATAGCAGCCTGCACATCACTATATGAAGAACTTCCATCAGTTTTGTGTCATTTGTTAATTTTCTTTACTACCATCCAGATTATTAATACAGAGATAAGACAGTATCAGTCTCTATACCAAGTGGTGAGGAATATAACTAATAACTTGTCACTAGCTGGACTTCACACTGATGTTAACAAATTTTTAAGCCTGGCAACTCAGCCAGTTTTCTATCTTAATATTGACCCAGTCTTGCAAAAGTTAAGTGAAATGACATTGATGACTCTCCTTTTATTTACTAATATACTCATTTCACCATAGAAGGAAATCAGATCAGTCAGGTATAAATTGTACTTGGTTAATGCATGTTGGCTAATGCTAATTGCTTTCTCTTCATTTATATGGTTGTAAATGGTTTCCAGAAGATTCGCTCCAAAATCTTTTTTGGTGATTAAGCTGAGGCTGACAAACCTGCAGTTTTCCAGATCCTCCTTCTTGTCCTTCTGCAAGATGAGCGGGATGTATGCCCTTCTCCAGTCATCAGGATAGTCACCTGAACAACATAATCATTCCAAGATGACAGAAAATGGCCTCAAAACGATGCCTCCAAGTAGTTGTTGTATGTTTGGTCTTATGGACATTTTTAATTTACCTTAAGTTATCCCTGACCTGATTTTCCACTACTCTGGGTAATGCTTCACTCCCAGAAACTTACCAGCTAGGCCATGGGTTTTGTGAGGCAGACCTTACTAGTCAAAGCTGAGGTAAAGAAGGCACTGCATATCTCAGACATATCTTTGGTGACTACATCCTTTGCCCCACAGAGCCATGGTTCTTGTTTTCCTCATCCTTCCTCTCACTGCTGGTGTAGACATAAAACCTCTGTTGCCCATCATATCCCTTCCTAGTTGAATTCCAGCTGAGTTATGGCTTTTCTAATTCCATTCCTTCATGCATAAATAATGTTTATGTATACCTTTTTGAGTAGCTAATTTCCTCTACCAGCTGTCATGTACTTCTTTTCTGAGTTTGGGTTAAATCTATTTCCTTTGTTCATCCATTCCAGTGTTCTCTCTCTGAATTTTTACATTTTGTAATGGACCAATTTTGTCTTTTAAGCAGCTCACCCTTGAAAGAGTGTACATAAATATGTTTTACTCCTTTCAGTTTAGTCATCTGGCTACTGTACTTCAGGTTACTCATATGTCCTATTCACAATGCCTGTAACATTTTCTTATCCTTCACTTCTTAATTTTACACCCAATTGTCTCAGAGATCCCTTCCAAGAAATAATGAACATAATATAATTGGACTTCCTCCCTTTTAGTCACTTTTGTGTTCCCTACAAGTGAATCTTCATACCCTGTGTCTTTTCCTTTTTCTTTTCATTCACGGTTTCACTGTAATATTTTTTCTTTGACAATAGAAGGATTTTATAATCTTAAAAAGATAGTGTTACATTTGTTTAAAACTGTTTAAAATTGAAATACCACCACATTTTCCTTTCGCTTGTAAGATAATTGAATACATTGTGCACAGTTTCTATATAGTTTCTCTTTTCTTACTATCCGTAGAGAGTCCTTTCTGACTTCTGCTTCTCAGCCATTGCATCAAGTCTCTCATTACCGCCTGTGAGTAAAATTCCAGGACAATTATGATATTTTCCTACTTGAACTATGAACTGGTTTTGTAATTGAATAAATGTTTCTAGAAACTGTATAATCTTTTTATTTCCATCATTCATAATTTAATTATCTTCTTCCACCATCATGTATCTCTCTTTATTCAGTATTCTAGGATCATGTCTTGATAATAGTTCTCATTTCTTTCCTCAATATTACTAGTGTTTATTTTTTTCTTATTTTGTCTTTAGGCCTTATCTTTCCTTAGTCATTTCTAATTAATTTCATTCATAAAATTTCATTCAGTCACTATGCATATGACTCTCAGATCTCTCTCCTTGGAACGGGTATTTTGGCTCAAATTTGTATGTCAGCTTCTCTGTCAACTTTTGAATAGTCTGAACTTTTAACACTTTTCTGGCAAAATGATCCCTGCTATTAGTTTATTTGTTTATATACTTACAGTTGCAACCCAATCTGGGACAAACAAAAATCCCCAAACCAAATAAACCAACAAAAATCCAATGAATCAACCAACTAAAAAAACCCCACTTAAGCATTCTAGCAAACAACTACAATTTAGAGAAGAGGGCTGGGGTTCAATTTTCACATTTGGCAATTAGCTATAAAATAGCACTTTTTGTATCAGGTATAGTCAATGACAATTGGTAGTTCAGTTCCAGATAACCCACAGTTTTCAACTATCACTATTAGAAAGAAAAAATTTTAATTCTAATTAACTTCTACTTTCTTAGAGTGCAGACTAATCTTTTAATTTAATGCCTCGTAGCATATCTGGGTAACATAATACCCTGAGACAGTGATACAGCTAGTTAGATAAGTTCTTTAAGATCTCTACAGTTGTAGGTTAATCTTAGTTTAGACAAGACTGATGATGTGTGTCTACATTGTTTCTACTTAAGAAAAGAAAATAAAGGCTCAAAAATAAATAATATTAAATTTTAGAATTTAATTACTTAATGAAAATTTAGGAATTTAAAAAAAAAACCCAACAATATTTGAGCTGTGCTATCCTTGTTACCAGGTCTTTCGAGGTCTAGGGGTATCTTACCTTGCTGTCATTGAGATCTGAAGAGGGGTTAAAATAACTAAACAAAGAAAAGGAAAAATAAATAATAATAAAACACCCACTTTAATTTCTTTAGTCATAACTTATAATATAAATAACAAAATTTATTAGTAGATATTATGCAACAACAAAAACAAAGAAAAGCTGCAACTACCAAATTGCTACAGAAAGATTTTGTGGTTCTTTTCTTTGTTTTATGTTGCACGTCATTATTACTTAAAAATATTTTGCATTTCAGTCATATATGCAAAGAATATGGCATGAATGCAGAGTCTAAGAGATATTCTGTAAGGAAAAGAAGAAATCTGGAGCTATTGTTTGCAATTAGCTGAATTTAGTAAAGGATGTTTTTTACACACAAAAAAAAAGTAGGCAAATATTAGATGTATGATTTATAAAGCACATGAAGTAGCCTTCTACCCAGCCTGGTTTTAGCAGGCTTTAGTTAGGTTATTGAGTTTAAATTTACCACTTCTAGACAGATATAGATGACTGGAAATGGGTTTAAAAAGGCCACCCTGAATGTATAAAGACTGTATAAAATGCGAATGAAAAGAGATTGAGTGAATCCATGTCATTCAGTCTAAAGGAAAGAAGACTTGGGAGAACGTAAAAGCAACTTTCAGATCTGTAAAGGACTACTGCAAAGGGGAATGGAACAATTTTTTTCTGTATCTCTGCTGGACAGTAAAAGAAAGGAATAGTTTTAAAATAAAGCAAGTTGCATTTATATTAGAAATAAGAATATCTTTTAAACAGAAGGATCAAACACAGGTGTGTGATCAGTGGTTTGGTGTCTTAGAGAACATACGGAGGAAAAAAATATCAGGACTGTTAAAAAATATGCTTTATTGATCTTGCCATAGGGGGTCTACAGGATTAGATGGTTTCCTAAATTCCTTTTCAATGCAATTGTCTGGAAGTTTCTTTTAAGAAACAACATACTATGTTTCTGCAAAATGAATTACTTCCCAGAACTGTTGGTTTGGGGTGTTCTGTGCTTGGATTTTCTTTGTTTTGTTATTTTTGTAGATGACTGACTTGCTGATTATTTTTATTATTATTAGAAATTGTTGTTAAAGGTAGCAAATTTTACTTTCTATTGAAGAATGAGAAAGAAAGACTGAAGTTGTATACATCCCTTAGTGTTTCATAATTAGGGTTTTCAAGTTGTTTTTATTTCTCCTCACCAAACTTAATTCAGCATATTGACATCTGACATCAGCATATTTACTTAAGTCTTGTGGGACTCTTATTTGGGTACCTACTAAGGTAATTTTGGAACCCTTTTTTTAATGCAAGGTCTATTTAAAATAAAATACTTTGCATATATTCTTTCCAAAGGAACCAAAAGGTCTGTGGTATTTTTCTGTTTCTTTCCTTGAATTCCATTGTATTAAAGACACACTTGTTTTACTTACAGAACACTTCTCAAATGCAAAATATATATGGCAATGTATGGCAAAATCTTAGTGATATTTCACATCTCCATATACCTGGTCATGAGTCTAAAAGATGAATAGCATCCATAGAATCACAGAATCCCCCGGCTGGAAAAGATCTCTGAGGTCATCGAGTCTAACCACACCCATCATCTGCTAAACCATGTCCCTTAAAAACTCATCTATCCTTTTTTTAAATAACTCCAGGGATGGTGACTCAGCCACCTTCCTGGGCAGCTGTGCCAGTGCCTGACCACCCTTTTGGTAAAGAAATTCTTCCTAATATCAAGTCTGAAGTTCCCCTGGCGCAACTTATGGCCATTTCCCCTTGACGTATCACCTGTCACTTGAGAGAAGAGATCAACACTCTGTCTGTCACAGCCCCCTTTCAGGCAGACATAGACAGTGATGAGGTCTCCCCTTAGCCTCCTTTTCTCCAAACTAAACAACCTCAGTTCCCTCAGCCATTCCTCATAGGACTTGTTCTCCAGTCCCCTCACCAGCCTTGTCACCCTTCTCTGGACACACTCCAACACCTCAATGTCCTTCGTATACTGAGGGGCCCAGAAATGCACATAGTGCTTGAGGTGTGGTCTCACCAGTGCTGAGTACAGGGGTACAATCGCCTCCCTTGTCCTGCTGACCATGCTGGTTTTGATACAGGCCAAGATGCCATCGACTTTCTTAGCCCCCTGGGCACACCACTGGCTCATATTCAGCAGGTTGTCAACCAACACCCCCAGGTCCTTCTCCTCCAGGTAGCTCTCCAGCCATTCTTCCCCAACCCTGTAACGCTGCAAGGGGTTGTTGTGCTCCAAGTGCAGGACTCGGCATTTGGTCTTGTTAAACACCATCCCATTGGTCTCAGCCCATAGATCCTGCCTGTCCAGATCCCTCTGCAGAGCCTCCCTTCCTTCATGCAGATCAACACTGCCACCCAGCTTTGTGTCATCTGCAGACTTGCTGAGGGTGAACTCAATCCCTTCATCCAGATCATTAATAAAGATATGGAACAGGACTGGACCCAGCACTGAACCCTGGGGAACAACACTCATGACTGGCCTCCAACTGAATTTAACTCCATTTACCAACACCCTCTGGGCCTGGCCATCCAGCCAGTTTTTTACCAGCAGAGGGTGTGCCTGTCCAGGCCAATGGCAGCCAGTTTCTCAATCAGAATACTGTGATAAATGGTGTCAAAGGCTTTACAGAAGTCCAGGTATAACACATCCACAGCCTTTCCCTCATCCATTAACCGGGTAACCTTGTCATAGAAGGAGATC
This sequence comes from Dromococcyx pavoninus, assembly GCA_033558185.1. Lineage (NCBI taxonomy): Eukaryota > Metazoa > Chordata > Aves > Cuculiformes > Neomorphidae > Dromococcyx > Dromococcyx pavoninus. The sequence continues at coordinate 1,993,952 of JAUMJL010000110.1, forward strand.
AGGTTGGTCTGACAGGACATTCCTTTCATAAACCCATGTTGACTGGGTCTGATCACCTGGTTGTCCTGCATGTGCTGTGTGATAGCACTCAGTATGATCTGCTCCATGATCTTCCTCGGTACTGAGGTCAAGCTGACAGGATTATAATTCCCTGGATCAGCCCTCTGACCCTTCTTGTAAATGGGAGTTACGTTTGCCAGTCTCCAGTCGAGCAGCACTTCCCAAGTAAGACAGCGCTGTTGGTAGATAAGGGAAAGGGTTTTGGCAAGGAACTCCGCCAGCTCCCTTAATATCCTTGGGTGTATCCCAGGAATATACAATGCGCCACACACAAACTATTATCCATACTCAGAATTCAGCTTTATCATATTGTAATTCTTTTTCTTCTATCACGCCAAATCTCTTTATTTTTGCTAAGCTCTACCTGTATGTTTCCAAAAAAGAAACAGATGACAACAGCAACACACGTCCGCTGCCTCTGTCCCAACCATAATATCATTATGAAAGACTGTAAGACACTAAGGATGATTCTTCTAATCAATAGAAAGTCTTGAACATCTTAGAGCAGTTAGTCTATAGGTGTAGTTAACAATAGTATCAGCTTATGAAAGGCAGTTAACCTTGTGGGAAAAAGGATTAGCTTAGCTATTAGAGAACCTTTGTTAATATCTATTAGGTTTTTTAATGACCTCTCTGTAGCTATTATAAAAGTTGCCTGTATTCAGGCCACACATGAATGTGGCCCCTTTGCTGTTCCTACCTCTGTGACAATAAATCCCACCATGCTGAAGATGTTCATCAAGACATCTCCTGCTGTGCTTAGACCATACCTAACTGCAAAATGGGAAGTCATAAAAAGGCACACAGAGTTTAATGATCTATTAGCCCCCAGGAATGTTGTTAAGGGAGAAGTCGAGCAGAAAACTTAGTTTGAAGAGACATCTCTACCTGGGTAGAATTAACGCATGGTATCATTACCCACAGGTGAGAAATGGGGTGGGATGATATAACTAATGAAACAAAAATTACCAGCTGTAGTGTTAGGCAAATTAGACCAACATACTCCCCTAAGAATAATTCTCAAGAACAAAAATCCCCTGACCGACAATGAAGGACCAGGAATGGAGAAATGAATTATGGAGACAAGCACTGGCACTCAGTATTTCAAGAAACACAATTCAAAGATGACCTATAAGCGTTATTCTGAGTTTAATTCAAGTGTTTCAGAAATGTATTGTCAAAAGAGAAGAGAACACTGCAACTACTCTATCTCTTCCTAGAGAGAAAAATAATCTTTCCTTCCCCACAGATATTAACTGCAAAATACAAAACCAAAAAAATGATTGTGTCAGGATGACAATTGGTTCTGTCTGTCTGACAAGGGGAAACTTATCAATGGCTAAACAGAAATGGCCTTAAAGTTTCAATTCCCGTTGGTCCTCAACAACAATTAATAAAATTATTATTATTTCAATACTAACAAAACACAATGCTAATAAACCAGGCATATGGAGTAGATGGCAGAAAGTTAAAGTCACTAGAGCCACTGGAGTTTGTATTGCGTGCCAGACTGCAAAAGCTAATTTATATCTCCCTTGTGAAAAACGTATGGCATTTATTCACTGGCAGTTAAAAATGGCAGTTAAAAATGATAATGAAAATATTTTAGGTTTCAGCGTTTTGAATGGTCAGATCTGACATCTACCAGATGGTAGTTTGTGGTCTTTTGGTTAAAATGTAAATCCTAATCCTAATAAAATATTGCAAATCACAGCCATAAAACCTGTGCTCCATGTGGCTCCTGTACTTCCTGAATCTAAGTCTATGGGGCCAGATGGGATCCATCCTAGGGCGATGCGAGAGCTGGCAGATGAGCTTGTTAAGCCACTTTCCATCATTTATCAACAGTCCTGGATCACTGGAGAGGTCCCAGATGATTGGAACTTGGCTGATGTGATGTCCATCCACAAGAAGGGCCATAGGTATGATCCAGGTAATTACAGACCTGTCAGTCTGACCTTGGTTATTATGGAGCAGATAATCCTGGGTGCAATCATGCGGCACCTGCAGAATGACCGAGAGATCAGGCCCAGCCAGCATGGATTTTGGAGGGGTAGTTCCTGCCTGACCAACCTGATCGACTTTTATGACCATGTGACTCGGCTGGTGGGCAAGAGGAAGTCTGTGGATGTGGTATACCTGGACTTCAGCAAGGCCTTTGACACCGTTCCTCATAGTAGACTCCTGGAGAAGCTGACAGACCATGGCTTGGACAGGAGTGCTCTGTGTTGGGTTAGGAATTGGTTGGTTGGCTGAGTGATAGTGAATGGTGTCTCATCCAGTTGGCGACCGGTCACTAGTGGTGGCCCCCAGGGGTCAGTGTTGGGTCCGGTCCTGCTTAACATCTTTGTTGATGATCTGGATGAGGGGATTGAGTCCATCATTAGCAAGTTCGCAGACAATACCAGGCTGGGAGGAAGTGTCAGTCAGCTGGAGGGTAGGAGGGCCCTACAGAGGGATCTTGACAAATTGGAGAGATGGGCTGATTCCAATGGGATGAAGTTTAACAAGTCCAAGTGCCGGGTTCTACACTTTGGACACAACAACCCCATGCAGAACTATAGGCTGGGGACAGAGTGGCTGGAGAGTAGTCAAGCGAAAAGAGACTTGGGAGTGATGATGGACAGGAAACTCAACATGAGCCGGCAGTATGCCCAAGTGGCCAAGAGGGCCAATGGCATCCTGACCTGCATTAGGAATGGTGTGGTCAGCAGGACTAGAGAAGTTGTCAACCCCTGATACTAGGCACTGGTCAGGCTGCACCTTGAGTACTGTGTCCAGTTCTGGGCCCCTCAGTTTAAGAGAGATCTTGAGATGCTGCAGTGTGTCCAGAGGAGAGCAATGAAGATAGTGAAGGGGCTGGAGCATAAGCCCTATGAAGAGCGACTGAGGGAGCTGGGGTTGTTTAGCCTGGAGAGGAGAAGGCTCAGGGGAGACCTTATTGCTCTCTATAACAACCTAAAAGGAGGTTGTAGACAGGCAGGGGTTGGTCTCTTCTCTCAGGTGATCAGTGACAGAACAAGAAGACATGGTCTCAAGCTTCATCAGGGGAGGTTTAGGTTTGACATTAGGAAAAAATTTTCACTGAAAGCGTGATTCGCCAATGGAATGTGCTGCCTAGGGAGGTGGTGGAGTCACCGTCCGTGGAGGTATTTAAAAACAAATCAGATGAGGCGCTTAGTGCCACGGTTTAAATGATGAGTGGGTGTTAGTGTTGGGTCATAGGTTGGACTAGATGATCTCAGAGGTCTTTTCCAAACTTGTGATACTGTGATACTGTGTAATGTTTCACAATACACAATCTCTGCTGCAGTACAAGCTGGAATTTCTGAAGTAATTCCTGATTTAGATAAATAATACATTATTTCCAGAACTCACTCCCCATACAATTTACTGGTTTGGCCAATCCAAAAACTGGACAGACAATGGCATTTAACAACTGATTATCAACATTTAAATGCCAGCACAGCTCTACTGACCACTGCAGTTCCTAGCACTGCATCGCTCAGAGCTACCCTTCAAGCAGTCTCACGTTCTTAAGTATCTGCGTTAGATGTAAAGGGTATGTTTTTCATGTTCCCTTTACAAATAGACAAAGAAAACTTGCTCTTATTTGGAAAAGTATACTGTATACTTTTTACAGACTCCCACAAGGATATAAACACTCCCCTACAATTGTTCATGCTGCGCTTACTGAAATTTTACGAACTGTTTCACTCTTTTAAGATGTAACAATAATTCAGTATATAGAAAATATTCTAATTGGAGGATCATTCCCTGAAAAGGTGGCAGAAGTGGGAGCGGCAGCACAGGAAATACTAAATAAAGGTGAAATTGAAAATCGACTTAAAAAATACCAGGGTTCAAGCAAAGAAGTTAAGTTTTGGGCACCTGGTGGATCATAAGTAACAACTCAATCCCTTGGGATATTTTAGATAAATTAGAACCACCACATATACCCTGGTCCAAAAAATAATTACAATTACTAATGGAAAATTTACAATATTGAATAAAGAATGTAACTGGTTTGCCTATCATCGTTCCCCCACTCTATGCACTTTAATGAAAGGGAAAACCTTAGAGATGGGATCCAGAGCATGAAGAAGCAATAAAAAACCTAGTTCAGGAATTAAAACTATCAACATCTAGGATCAGTCCAGCCTTGCAAACAGGGTCTTCTAGGACATGATACTTACTGTAATCTATTCCAATATGGCCCTGAGGGCTCAAATATATTTTTATCATTCAGCTCAACTGCATCCAAAGAAAAAAAAAACCAAAAAACACAAAACGGAATTGTCAGGAACAGCCCGTTCAAACTGCAGGACCAGTTTACAGGTGCCTCGGTAAAAAGAGTGGACAGTAGATGGCGGTATAAAGCTGTTACATAAGAAATTCACCTCAGTAAGCAGTGATTAAGATGAAGAGGGGAGCATTCAAGCTGGGGAATTAAAGAGCAGTTGTTTTAGCAGCACAGAATGAAGCAAAACCTCCTATGCTGTTTCGGCTGTTGCCACACAATGGCTTTGCAAATGGGAAGCCCTAGATTAGGAAGTAGAGAACTAATATTAAAAAAATTATTTAAGTGACCTTTTACCTGACTTATTAATTTTGAAACCTTTAATTTGACAATCAAACTTTTCCCTTACCTATTTTTTTTAATTGGTTTACTCTGAATTTCAGAAATGACACTTGATCCATTGTTTCAACCTGTGTACTCAAGTTATTTGAAATATAACACTCAATTAATGCATGCTATTAAAACTTAGCTCTGCAAGAATCTTCAAAATATATACAGCTGCATGGCTATGTACCAGAAAGATTAAATCATACGTGAATTAACAGGATAATGTCCATAGATAATTTGCAAATAATTCATTGTGCATATTTCACTTAAACAGAAGAATTTATCAAATATTTTTCCATGAATGAATATTCCATTAGAAAATGCCAGTCTGTTCAAACTCACCTTATTTTGAATAAATACTTTCCCCTGAAATTTTCAAAAGATTTCTCAGTCTGAACGTTGTATTTCTAGTAAAAGATAGAGGTAATAACTTTTGTCGCAGAAGTTGTGTACATTACAGAACTATTTTGAATGAGGTACAAGATTTCCATGAAAATTCACATGCAGAAAGCTAAACCACAAATCACATTTCTATATAGACCTGAAGAAAAATTGACATCCCTGATATTCTTTCTTTAGAGCATTCACCAAGGACTTTGAGCCCCTGATCCTTTTAGTTGCAAAAGATGCCATACCGTGTTTTGCATACCTACTACAACAGCTGTACCTACTAAGGTTTAATTTTCCCCTTTTGGACCTGATTTTTTTCAATAATTTAATAAAATTGTAGAATTTAGAAGTTTGAAATTCTTTAATGGCTTCCAGTAAAAAAACAAAAGCTAACCTGGAAATATTAAATACACAAGCATTCCTTGTTTCCCAGTCCTCTGATCTCATTGCACCATTCATGCTATTGCTTTGCAGCACTATTCTGAACTGAAATATAAACTGCTCTGGATTTTAATTTCTTAGTCTGATCTGATACCATACAGAAGATATTGAAAATATGTACAGAGTATAGAACTTTTGCTTTTTCCTCTCTTATGTATTTCCATAAATTTAAAATAAAGTATGCATAAGTTCATAGTCACTCTTATTTTTATGAAAGGAAAAATTCATCCTACTCTTCAGAACATCACTTAACTCTCAGGTTTTTCTTTTTTCAAATGATTCTTTAACTCAAATTTTCAACAGTCAAAAATGCATTCCTCAAAATACAGAGAGGTAGACATACAGACAAGGTCCTCACTGGATGTTAACCATGGAAAAAGAGGACTTGACCCTCATGACCCTTAAGCTTTATAGAGAGTATGGTGTATATGGCATGGAGTATTTTGTTGGTCAATATTGGGTCACCTGTCTGGTCTGCTCCTCCCTACAGGTGTGACCTCCTTTTTCATACTCTGTCTTATGACACTCCACCAGCTCTAGGGTGTCCTTATTTACATAGGAATAAGTATAAGCAAATGGCCTCTCTACATACCAATGCCCTGTTACCTTGGTAACAAACATCAGGCATTATTGCTTCTGGAGGCAGACATTGTCTGAAAACCTTGTTATTAATTTTCAGAAACTGAAGTTACTTAGAAGATGCTAAGCTGAAAAGTTAGACAACTGGTTCTGTTTTAGGTCAAACCAGAACGAAACAGGAATAGGAAAACTGGCTAGGTACATATGTCTGTCCAGAATGCAATTTACAGTGGCATAGAATATCCCTCTGTTTTTGTATTTCTGAAAGAAAATGCATTATTCTTCCCCTATGCCTCTCCAATAAAGACATTCTGCTATTGATTTTCTTTTGGTTTATTTTCCTTATAAAACTTCCAATGTCAACATTGTATTAAGAAAAATCAGGTTTTGTCCTACAGACAATAGTACTTACTGTGTCAGAAAAGCTTAGACTCTACTACAAATGACAACCATAACTACTCTAAAGTCCTTTTTTTGACCGATGCATGAATGTACATGAAAGTGAAAAGAGTTACATTTCAGTACAATGAAGGCCTATTCTCTAGGATCTTAGCCATTTATTGCACAGAATTTAGGAGAGGAAAAAGATACTTGATTAAGAAATGCAAAATCTAGGTACTTAGATGCTTCATTTATCATAACGCATACCAATTCGAAGATAAAGAAGGAAGACTGAAAAAAATGCACTTACCTTACAATATAAAAAACCTGAGACATCAGCTATGCAGGCAACAGCAAAGCAGGATTTGTTTTCTGGAAAAATAATAGAAAAAAATCATATTTTGTTGCATCATGGCTATTGGAAATGTATTGGTCTTAAAAGCTCTGGGTATTTCTTGAAGAGAGTGATGTTGCATTTAGTTACCATTACAGAGCACTCGGCTGAGCCACTGTATTTGTCATGTGAATAGATATGGCTCAGCCACTGTCTGAGGGATGCTTTCCCATTGAGTCAAGAGTTTCAGGATGGACCCCTTATCTTTCTAAGCTTCCAGCTAAGATAAGCATGATAAGCATGACATGATAAGCGTGGCTAGATTCGTCCCCAGTCCCAGACTTGGACAGCAGTTTGTAACCGTAAGATTACGTATCTGAGTTATCCATCAGTCAGACTCCAGTGTTACTTGTGAGCTAACCTCTTCAGAGGTTGCCACCCGAAGAGTTAATACTTGCTACCAGAGAGCCAGATAGGCTGGCACTGGAGCAGTTTAGATAGTTTTGCAATGGGTGTCAGAGCCCTTCCAAGGAATCTCACTGCGAAAATTTTTCAAAGCTGAAACAGTAGGTAATTTATTTGAAGTGTCAGATAAAAATAAGTTTGGAATTGCTTATAACCAGTTAACAATGATCATATACATGAATATAAGAAGTAACAACTTAAACTCGAGTTAGTTTCCCAGGGAATGTCTGACATATCAGAAGCATTTTACTCTTATCAAAAAGGCATCTCTTCTTGAGAGGAAGAGAAGTACAGGTCAATCAACGCATCCATCACATAAGATGGTCGTTGACTCCTCCCCAACAAAAGGATACTGAGGTTTCGATTTTATACTTTTTGAAAACTCTTTGCCACCTCTTGGCAAGGTGAGACTAAATCCATTATTAGGTGTTGATTGTGTGGTTGTGTCATCAGAAGCAGTTTGCCACGTCTTTGGGGTGGAGATCTCACTACAGGCTTTTGTGAGTTTTTCTGTTCTTAACTGAAGCAATATCAGGTATGAGTCCTCCTCCTCATCCCAGGTGTGGCTCAGCTGATTTGAGAGACCACCACCTGATCCATCTGTCTTACAGGATAAAGTTGTTCAATTTGAACCACTCTCTTTAGCAAAGTCACAGTGACTTCAATGTTTGCCCCCTCTTGCAAGATTGGGCTTGGCAAGTTGGGCAAGTCCATTGTACCACAGTATTAAGCTTGTTTATCTTATATTATTTGTTCTTTCCCATCACCTCAGTGAAACAAGCAAACAAAAAATTTAACCAAAAAACCCAAATCTGTAACAAAGCAGAGAGTTTTAAAAGTACATACTCGCTTAACTACAAAGCCTAAATCCAATTTCCGATGTTTCAATTTCATAAATTTAAGAACCACTGTGGAAGAATAAAATTAAGAAGTAATATTAAGCACAGACCAGTATTTTATTTCTTTGTGATGCTAAAATTTCTTAATGTGTTCTACTTACTTTCCCAAGTGTGCTGTTGTTGGACAAGTACTTTCCATCAGCCTGAAAAAAAACAGCTAAAGATTTTCTTTTTTGAAGGTGAAATTAATGTTTGAAAAAGCCAGCACAGTTTATTCTCTGTTATGTGTCTTATTATCTTTCAATGGGCTTCCACCAGACTTATGCTCTTAGAAGCAGAATTTGATTCACGTGTGATGCACAGATATGGTAGTTTTCTCTGCTTCTCATGCAGCAAATTTTATTACGTGTATAAATCCGACTTCTAATATTTATTAGGAAAAAAAACAGTAGATGAAAAGAACCCAGGTATTGTTAGTGTTAATTGTTAAGTTTCTCACTTAAATAAAGCCTTGTACAGAAGTCTCTCCACTAGGGGCCTCACAAAGAATGTTTAAATATTAGCTGCTAAACTAGAATAAAATTCACATCAGAGGGCAGAAAAACAATCAAACCACCAAATAGTGCTTTAATCCATGATCAGAAGGAAAAAATTCAAACTCCTAGGGAAGAGTCACTGCTGGTTTTGTTTGTTTGCTTGTTTATTGTAATGTAAGTAACATTCTAATTTTATTTTTTCAGTTGTAAAACATTGACGTATTTTGGAAAAGAAGAAGTCTTGTATTTATAAATCACACTACATGAAAGATACTCTTTCCTTTCTTATACTAGGATAAGCTATACTAACACTAGAGGTAATGCTGCTTCAAGTAAAACTAAAGGAAATTGTTTTTCTTCATAAGTCCTGTGGAAGCAGAAAGCTTCAGGTTTTGATATGATACAACCCCAAACTAGGATCCCAGTGGTGGTGTTGCAGTTTCTGCTGAGGAAACGAGAGGACAGCAGTATTGAGACTACTGTCATTTCAATGGGAGCTGTGGGGATAGAAACACCTCCTCACAGTCCCAACGAGGTCCCTGAGCCAAAGGTGCTACCACCACCCCTCTTCCTGGTGGGGACCAAGAGGTGCTGACCCTCCATGCAACACCCACAGTGCCGATCTGAGGGGAACTGGCAGCATTGACCGGGAGACCCAAGGGACACGAGCAAGGATGCATAACATCAGAATGGAGGGATTGATGATGGTCACTTTTCTTTGCAGATCACTTTTCAGAATACTAATAGGGAGAATTTCTGTGTTAATTTGAGTCTAAATAAGTTAATTTTTTAGTGACACCTAATAAATAATAAAAATAATCACAGTATTTGGTTAGATATAGAAGATTTCAGTTAGGATAACAACACTCTGACTCTTCAAACGCGTAAAGTTCCTGCTTGCTCATAAAGAGATTGTGACTTATTCTCAGGTATGAGAAAGTTCCACCTAATTCACTTGCTTCTGCATTTCCAAGCAGTTCTTGATGGGCACACGCGAAGCTGATTAGTTGTTTGGAGGTTCTTTGTGCCTGATTTTCTTTTATTTTTATTAGTCTACAATGAATCCCTGGAATCTAAGCAAAACTATTGCTGACACTGCATTGACTTTCTGAAATTACAAGTTATGTATTTCTTCTAATGCAAATTTGGTCCTTCTGCAAAATCTAGGATCTACTCAGATTTTCCTTGAATATAACACAGTTTAAAAACCTAAACTTGAATGTTAGCCGTTTGAGTTAAGAAATAAGATTACAAGGATTACTGTTATTATTTCTGCTGTCAATAAAAATGATTCTGCCACTAGCATACTGCCAATGCTACTCCTAAGCTGATGAAATATTGGATGATTTAGCAGAGTACACCCTTAGCAAGTCTGCAGATAACACAAAACTGGGAGGAGTGCTTATTATGCCATCCTGAAATACCTCAACATGTTGGAGAAACGGTCAAACAAAAATCTCAGGAAGTTCACCAAGGACAGTTTCTGGGGAAAACAACTCCATGCAGCAATATTCTAGTTGGCTGGCCCCAGCAGAAGCAGCTTTGCAGGAAAGTACCTGGGAGTCCATGTGGACATCAAGTTGTGTATGAGCCAGCTATCTGCCCTTGCAGCAAGAAAGACTTAATGGTGTCCTGGGCTTCATTAAGAGGCTTGTTGCCCACAGATCAAAGGAAGTGATCCTTCCCCTCTACTCAGCACTGGTGAGACCGTATTTGGAGTCTTGAGGCCAGTGCTGGGTTCCTCAGTAAAAGAGAGATGTGGGCATACTGGAGACAGTCCAGCAAAGAGCTACAAATTTGATTAAGAGACTGGAGCATCTCCCCTGTGATGAAAGACTGAAAGAGCTCCATTGTTCAGCCTGGAGAAGAGAAGGCTCAAGGGGGTTTAATCAAAGGGGGGAGGCTCAAGGGGGGATTTAACAAACACGTGAAGGGATAAGCAAAGAAGATGGAGCTAGGGTCTTTTCGGTGGTTTTCAATAACAGAACCAGAAGCAAAGGGCACAAAATGAAAGACAAGAGGTTCCATGTCATCCTCAGGAAACATTTTTAACTGCCAGGGTGATTAAGTACTCGCAAAGATTGCTCAGGGATGTTGTGGCATCTCCTTGGAAATATTCAAAAGCCATCTGAACACCATTCTAGGCAGTCTGCTTCAGCAGGAGGGTTACACCAGACAGCTTCCAGGGCTCTCTTCAAACCTCAACCATTCTTTGATTCTGTGATTAGCCCATAAAACCAAAAAAAAAAAAATTTTGGTCATTTGAAAGCTTACTATAAAAATACTTGAATCCATATTATTGTTAGTATTGATTCTGAAGCTATTCCTTACATTCTCTCCTATAAATTTCACACATCTATTTGTAGTCTATGAACTGACTAGTTATAGGTTTGATAAAAGAAATATCATAGAATCATATAATGACCTGAGTTACAAGGGACGCACAAGGATCATCTGATCCAACTCCTATCCCTGCATAGGACAATCCCAACATTCACATCACGTGTCTGAAGGCATTGTCTAAACACTTTTTAAATATTTTCGGGCTTGGTGACATGACTACTTCCCTGGGGACCCTGTTCCAGTGCTCCACCAGACTTTGGGTGAAGAACCTTTTCCTAATATTCAACCTCCCCTGACACATCTTCCTGCCATTCCCTTGAGTCCTATCTTTTGTCACCAGAGAGAAGAGATCAATGCCTGTTCCTCCTCCTTCCCTTGTGAGGAAGCAGTAAACTGTGATGAGGTCTCCCCTCAGTCTCCTCCAGGCTGAACAGACCAAGTGACTTCAGCCATTCATCATATGACCTCCCCTCTAAACACTTCACCAACTTCGTGGCCTCCTCTGGACGCTCTCCAATAGTTTGATGTCCTTTTTATACTGTGGTGCCCAAAACTGCACACAGTACTCGAGGTGGGGCTGCACCAGTGCAGAGTGGAGTGGGACAATCACCTCCCTCTCTCGGTTGGCAATGCTGTGCTTGATACACCTCAGGACACGGTTACCCCTCTTGGCCTTCAGGGCACACTGTTGGCTCATGTTCAGCTTGCTGTCAACCAGAACCCCCAGATTCCTTTCCACAGGGCTACTCTCCAGCCTCCTTCTCCCTAGTCTGTGTGAGTATCCAGGGTTGTCAAGCCCCAGGTGCAAAACCTGGCACTTGCCCTTTCAAGTTTCATGCAGTTGGGGATTTCCCAGCTCTCCAATTTGTCTAGATCCCTCTGAAAGGCCTCTTTGCCCTCAAGAGCATCAACAGCTCCTCCCAGTTTTGTGTCACCAGCAAATTTGGTTAGTAAACCTTCAAGTCCTGCATTCACATCATTTATGAAGATATTAAAGAGTAGAGGCCCTAAGATGGATCCCTGCAGAACCTCACTAGTGACTGGTCGCTAGCCCAATATAACCCCATTTACTATGACCCTTTGAGCCCAGCTCATCAGTCAATTGTTCACCCATTGCATTATGCGTTTAACCAGCTATATGCTGGACATATTCACAAATGTGTTATAAATATATATTTTGCATGCATATATACGTACATATATATGTATATAGCTATATATCACAAAGGGGCAATTATTTTGAATATTTACAGGGTTCTTGAGGTACAAAATTAATTTAAAAATTCAGAGACTGATTTTAAATCCACTCCTTGGTCAGAAGAGTACGAAGAACACTTAATTCAAAAGCGACAGAAAAAACCCGAAAGATTTCCAAAGTTAGGTTTTTTAAACCATGCTGAAATAATCCAAAGAAGATGACGATAATTACTTCAGTAATTAAAAATATTTCTCTGGAATACTTTAAATGAAGTAACTTTACTTTAGATGTGGCTTAGATGGTCTAACCAATGTGAAGTGATAAGTCATGGTAATTTTGTTTACTGGCCTTGGAAATACTAGTCTTTCTTTTGGTACAAGGTCATAATTTATAGAAATGAAACTCCTTAAGCCTATGATTTTTAGTGAGTGTTGTTCCTCATATTTGTAAATAATAATATATTAGTATGAACAGAATTATTTTAAAAAATGGTAAACTTTTGCTGTATTATTTTATTCCTCCTAAGTTAGTCAAAGAGAAAAAGCGATTTACATTGCCTTTATTGAAATTTATACTTAGTTTTGCTACAAAATTTATTACTTTTAATAAAAGAATGAAACAAGATAAACATGATGTATAGATTATGAATTATTTTCTTTAAGATTAATCCCGTATATATATATGTGTTCAGTAAATAATTCATATGTCACTCTCTATGTTCACATACATCAACTTCCCAAATAAAACTTTTTCCACAATGATAATAATTTTCAAATAACTATACAGACAGAAAAATATTTTCTCATAGACCGCATTTGCTGTGCATCTGTACATAAATATATGTATATATTTGTCTACATACACATAAATTGGAATATTTGGAGTTAGGGATGGATGTATTCATGATAGATTCTACTGTATTTTGTGCAAAAATAACTACGAGATACATTTGAGACTTGTTTACAATTACTTTTTTTCATAAATCTTGGAAGCTTCACTGCTAGAAAATATTAGTCCCATAAATTATGATAGTCAGCATTAAAAGTGTAGGTAAAGTCTGTGCCCCTTGTCCTGGTAGCATCACTTTGTTTTAACATAGTCACAAGTGATTTGTCATAATGTGGTACTATTACACCTCTAATGATTTCATCAGCAGAAACATCTATAATAACATTATGTTATTGAGTGTGGTAGTTGTTGATAAATCTAAAAATCATTTAATATTTGGTGAGCACTGAACTAGAAATATGCACCTGAATTTAAAAAATGTCCCTGGTGCCAACAAGTACAGTTTGGGAACGCTTGTTCCACAGAGAGAGGAAGACTGGTTGCCAGGCTATGATTATTATTCTTTTAGACATTAATGAACTTCTTTCCAGCTAAATTACTGTGTTTATTAATAATTCATAAAAAATGGTCAACCACTTAACACAGTACATGCAGCTGTCTGATAAAGAGATAACGCCTTTTCATTCAGTCTTAGTGTTAAATAATTTAAAAGAAGAAAGGAATAGGATTTTACAGTGCGCTAATAATGTGTCACTAATAACTGAAGAATTCTAAAAACATATGTTCCTTTTGCCTTCCTTTAGAGTTTTGTGACTAGCTCTGTGACAAAGAAAATTAGGTCCTTAGGAGATAAAAAATATCAAGGAGAATAAGTAGAAAAAAAAATAATTCCATACTTCCTCAAGATAATGACACATTAGATTAAAAAGAATTAATGGCCAGCTTTCCTATAGGATATGTGCACAGAAAACTAAACAGCGCTTCACAAGTGTGTCCAGAATCTTAATTGCCATGCATTTCACGGAAAGTCCCAGAAGAGGGAGGTATTTACTCTCAAAGCAGGCATTTTTTTTCTCTCTTCTAGAATTCATTTCATTACTAAGGAGAATAAGTAAAAGTGTTCTTTTTCCTCTTTAAAATAAAATTGGTGTAATTAAGACAACTATTTTTGTTTTCAAATACAATGCTACAGTTTAGCTGCTGTTTCTTCCTCCTTTTAGCTCTTCACCCATTGTATCTCTGGCAAATTCCAGCTACCTAAAATGTATACATATTCTAAATCACTTGTCTTCTCCTTTTAAAGAAATGTGACAACTTTTGAACTGCTAACAGCAATAATCAAACATAAGTAGAAATGTTCTCTTATATCTATTTGAGGAAAAACCTTTGAAAATACATTTGTTATGATGACAACACATGATCCATCCTCACATCAGCCAGAACAATATAAAATGTCAACTAATAAAATTAGACTTTTGAAAATTATGATATCTGAATAGGTTTCAACTAAAATTTTAAAACATTTTGCCAAGAACAAAGTTTGTTCTATAAAAAAGATAAGTGAGCTGGCCTGGATAGCTATAGGCTATTCATCTTGGTACTAGTTCCAAGCATGATAACGCAGCTGATGATGTTCTAAATAATTCGTAAATTTTTTATTAATGCCAAATTACACAGATTTATAAGAAAACTTTTTAAACTGATTGAATATCTGGGTTTGATGGGAACTAAAATCTGAATCATACTGCTCTCAGTACTGAAGGATTATATCTGCATGCTTGTATGACACTGCCAGCATGTTCCAGGATGCACCCTTTGAGAAATATATAATTTACACAATTGATTCGGGAAATTTTAAAGATTGAATTGTTATCAGGTATCAAAATGGAATTTTAAAAAGGCGTAATGAAATAGGGAAATTTATACAACAGTTTTTTTATACAACACAGGAAAAGATTTGAGCTGCCTTAGAATCCAAGTTGATTTGACACTGAGGTGGCTTCTTAGACCTAGACTGAGACATTACCTGCACAAACTAGGTGTTGCTCTCAGGACAAAAGTGCATCTGCCTTTCTCCTAAAGAAATGCATGAAATTTACCTTTAAAATGTCAAATAATCTTTCTAAGTAATTGGAGTGTTACCCTGCATGGAAAATAAAAATTCAGCACTTAACTGCTACCCCTCCTATCAAGAGGCGGTTTTCTGCTCATTTTCAGAATGTTTCAGAATCAGTTTCTAGCACTGCTATTAATGCAGGTCTACTGCATAGAAATGACCTCAAGATTTACCAGAGAGAGGAAAATATCCCCTGTTCCCTGTGTAGGAAACAAAAGTCACAAGGGTGAGATTCCTCTTCCTTAACTTCAGATATACTGAATATAAATGGTGACATCAGACAAAGTTACCCCCTATGACTTCTACAGCATGTGGAAAAAATGCTCAGGTTTAGGATATTAATAATCTGACCTATTTTTGAGTATATACTCAAGATATTAGTTAATGTACAGAAGTATCCATATATGTGGCTAACTGAGGTACAGGTATTGCATGTGGTCAGTTGAACACTACCCAAGAAAATTTCTAGACTTAAAACCAGAACCCATGTCCTTCACTTTCCAGAAAAGAATGACTGTTGAGGGGGAAAAAAAAAAAGAAAAAAGAAAAAAAACCTTACAGACCTTGAATTCTTTCTGAAACAACAGGATATCATTAATTGGAAGGGAGGAATGTAAGTTAGCACTCCCTCTCTATCAGTCCCAGCACCACATATTAGAACATTGACATCTTAAGTGAATAGAAGATTTTTAAGAGATGGACAGAGGTTTAAATCACTGAAGATAGAGAGGAAATTAATAATTTGTTGTCTCTGTCCTCCTTCATTCCTTTAAGCACTGATTCCTTAATGTAGAGGTTGACACTCACCACCTCTTTTAAAGAAAAACTCGACTAATACTAGATAACTTATGGAGCCTGATTATACCAACCTGTGTTACCACACCTTGAGAAGATCTTGTCACTTGATCCCCACTTGAGGCTTCCCTCCTCTAGAGAAACAAGCAGGCACACTGTGCTTAGCCTGCAGCTAGTGATGAGGGTGAAATGAGGTTTACTGGGTCATTTCCAGTTTCTGATCAAATGCAGAAGTAAGCTAATGCAGACTTTGATTTCCTGGGTCAACAAAGAAGGTGATCTCTCTGTGTTCCCACTAACCTTTACCAGATGTTCTGCATGTACTCTCAGGCACATGAAGTTATAAGATCTGTACTGTGTTGCCTTCCTTCGTTATTTTTCCAGAACTATGCTGATCCATTAATTCTGATGCACTTCTCTGAAAACACAAAACTGTGGTTAGGCACTGAAAAAACAAAGAAAGTAAATTCCTCATGGAGTCAAAGAATTTCCAGGATTTTTCAGTGATAATTGGTATATTCATTGCCATATCTTTCCATGTAATGCCTAAATTCTGCCCTTTTGATATCCCAACATCTCATGGAGTTAGGCCTTTAAAGTCTACTCCAGAATTCATGCATCTCTTTGTCCCTCCTTGAGGAAAGTGATACTAAAGGAAATATGATGAGATTTGTGTGCTGAGGTTTTGGGCGTTTGTTCATCATGGTCATTCTGTCTGGCTTTAGAATATCTCAATTAATTTTAGCAATTATGTTTTAAAAACATGCCTAAGACCTTTTAGAAAGAAAATGCTTCCTTTTGTGAATCACCCAAGAAACATCTAGTCTTTTAGTACTGTTGTTATTCATATAAATATTGTTATCAGGATCACTATTTTTTAGACAATGTCTTAAATTATATCTATTAAACTAAATTAAAATACATTATTAAAGCATGATATTATGAGATCTATAAAATGTCAGAGGGCAACTGGAAAGCAATAAAACAATTTTCTTCTCCATACCTCTGTTTAAGAGGCAAAATTTGACTCAAGAAAAATGCAGTTTGTTTTCTGGCCCCTTTAAATACACAAATTTGAAGACAGATGCAATTTTTTTCTGCAGTCTTAATATACTGAAAATATACTTGTAAATATCTTCCAGTGTTTTATTACGCAAGATAATGAAAGGATATCTCTTCTTTTCCCTCCATGATGCTGTATTATACTATTAGAGGATTCTGAAATTGTGAACAAGATAATTGTGTTCATGTTATGTACTACTAGCTATTGTGGAAAATCTGCATTGTTTCAAAATAAGATATAGTTTTATGGGACACAGCTCTGACAAAATATTCTGTTTCAGAGACTGTCTATATACTTGGGAGTATAAAACCAGGATTTGTTTCCAATATACATGGTAATACATGTAATGGGAGGATGTCTCATACAAAATGCCAAACTCGGGTTGATATCAGTCATGTGGTGATGAGTAGTACCTTAGATAATCCAGAATGGGATCCAGTGTGGTTATGTTGAAGTAACTATTAGATTGAAATGAGGCTTCCATAAATCTTCTTCAATTCTATATTAGAAAAAATACACATATTTTGGTCTGTTGAAACAAAGGAAACATATTTTGTTTCATCTGAGTCACAGATAAACGAAGAATTCTTGTGAGGCCTTGAAACATTTAGTTCAAATGTTTCAAACTACCACTTTTTTTCTTTCCAAAATATGTGTCTTGACTATGCATCAGGGAAACTGAACTTCCTCAGTTTAAGATCATTTTATGATTAGGACAGTCACATGACTGTAGTACATCAAGGGAAAGCTAGGCCTAATTTGAGGTATCAGACCAAAGAAAGATGTTGAAAGACAAAAACTTTCAAGCTTAAAGTTTCAACTGACGGTAGAGAACCTCAGAGACTGAATTTGGTATCAGAACAGCTCAAAACCTACTGTCTTTGTTCAGGAATTTACGTCAGAATATGCTAGGGCACTTTTTCAATATTTGCAAGTGTTTTTAAAGTACATTTTCTGTCCTTACCAGTTAGTGCGAAAAAAGTGAACAAATTCCAGACAGAAGTCACTTAATGCGAGTGAACTCTCCCAGTATTCCATTATTCCTCTGGCAAACAGTAAATTATCAGGGTTTGTGCCCTAAAAGCAAGATATCCAATATAGAAGATGTGAACAATAAACATCACAGACCTTGTTGGCATGAGATGTATAGGCTCAGAGATGTGATATAGTGTGAAGAAATAATAGTATTATTATACAGCAGACCACGTTTTTCCTATCAGTGAAATAAAGTCTGTCTGTATCTTGTGTTTGTTGAAGAGTTTCTGCACTATGAAATCCATTCAATAGCCTTCTTATGGAATAAAAAACTCATCTGGCCTGATACCCGTTAATTTTTTTATTCACTGAATGTTATCTTTTATCTTCCTTACACCTCCATTTATTGCAATAAAACAATCTTAAATTCAACATACTTTTAAACAGAAATAAACTTTCTTACATTTTCTTCATCATTCTAGAAAATGTTTTTGAAGTATTATTCCTAAGAGTTTCCAAAGCTAGGATTCAATTTATAGACAACTAGGTAATTTATCTCACCTGTTTCTCCTTGGTCACTCATATCTTAAAAGAAAAGTTTATTTGTTTATTTTGTGTCCTGCCATTTTACTTTTTTTTAAATTATTTTTTATTTTTGTGAATGTTTTCACTTCATGCATCTTTTCAATATCTTTTTCTTTTCTCCAGTATCAGCTGTGTTTCAGGACCACTACAAGCTTCTTCACAACAGCATCTTATCAGCTGTATCAGAACCCTCAAAAGCAGACATTCCAAAAAGAAGACTACACTGATAGAGTCTTTCCTGCAACATCTCTCAATATACAGAGTTTTGAAGGTTACTTTTTCAAACATCAAATATGCTGGTTCGTATTCATTCAATCTTAGAAATTTTTTTTCCTCCTCTAGTGCATTTCTCTCTTACTGTGTTAATTGCACCTTAAAGTAACTTGCCTGCTTGGCATTGTAAAACCTGGACATATTTGAAATTTCATAACATCCAAGCTTGACCTGTTTTCTCCTACTGGCACATGAGTAGGCTAACTGCAGTATAAAAAAGCTGTAACTAACCAATTTGCGCTAACATGATTTTGTGCTTCTAATAGCTAGGGCATCTGCTTAGCTGTTTCCTTTACTTAGATTTTTCTGACCATGTGCAGATATATGTGATGCACTAGAAAATAGGTTAGATGTTGATTAACACTCCGGAATCCCACAGCAAGCTGTTCATTAACCTAGCAGGTAAATGGCTGTATTTATTTTTCACTCAACACAGCTGATACCAAATACAATTTATGGAAAACAAAAGTCTGTGCAGATCTAATCCAAAAGCCTTTGATCTTTGAGACCTGGGTTTCAAATTTCAGCCTCTTAGTCCTTTTCCAATCATTTCAAAAGCATGAATCTAGATACTAAGTTGTCTTTAGCATATATTACTTTTGTTAAAAAAAGTGAAAGAACTTTGTGTATCACAAAATTTTCTAGTGCGTTCAAGTTATTTTTTTAAAACTTACAGAAGAAAGATATCTACAGCTTTTAAAAGGAAGGCATTCTTGTTAAGGAGTCATGCTGTTTCACTTGTTAAAGAAGTAATAAAATTCCTTTGAAGGGCTGTGTTAAGCGCTTCCACCACCTTTGAAAAGCCACATAACTTTTTTGGTTTCACATTATCCTGACTACTGCCAACCTAAAACTAAAGACTTGATATACATCCTAAAAATACTGCTTCTGACCAGAAACATTTCACTTTATTTCTTATTCAGATTTAATTGGTGCTTGATTTTCTCTGTAAACACATGCATATGTGATACTGTAGTGGATGCAAAGGACAAGGAGAACAGTAGGGGAATTTTCATCTATGCTAACACATCATGCATCCAAAAAGTTGACCTCAGATATATGAATAGAAACAGAGATGGGATTAAAAACTTTGGGATTGTGTCCAAATACTTGGAGTTCGGAGCAACTGCTATTATTAGTGGAAAGAAATTAGAAATAATAAATAATTAACAAGCAGTACCAGTCAGAATGTGAAATATTTCTACAACCAACCACTTGGAACTTTTGGATATGTGAGTTAAATCTCAGTTAATCAGTTAAACCCTGGACAAGTAAGTACTGTGGCAATAATTTTACCAGATAACAACTTTTTAATAGCTTTTAAATATGGAGAGAAAAACTGGCAGAGGTTCAGACTATTTTATTCTGAATTTTCAAGCAGTGACAGAAGGAATAAGGCAAGCCAGTTAATGTTGTATTTTCAGTAGTTTATTATGGATTTATATTTGGGCTTTTTTCCTTCAAAATCTTAAGTTAATTCAGACACAGGAGACCTTGCTAAAATCTGACTGTTACAGAATTGAAATTAACCCATTAAAATTGAATTTGCCAAGCAAAGAAGCCATAAGTCTGGACTGAAGCATATGTAGTGTGTGCAATAGTCCAGTTCTGTAGTAATAACAATAATCTCAAATTATTAAAGGAAAATAGAAGCATAAAGGTGTTTTCTGAGTTCAGAGTTGGAGTCACATGACAAGTAACTAGACAAAATGAAGGGACTGTGCAATGCTATACAAAACAAGGTGAGAAAATATTCAGTATTTTGGAAAAGACATGAGAATTGCAATGGGTTTTGTAAGCATTTGCAAGAGTAAGAAGGATTCGCACAGCATAGACAACAATAAATTTTTAAGCCAATATAGTATTTCTAGCAGCAATAAACAGTGTTTCAGCAAAAAGAACTGAATTATAAGCTTGGAAGTACAGGAGACATTTACTAACTTAAAGTAGAACAAGACAGTGGGCCAGGAGGTTGTATTGAGAAAATCAAACATACAAGAAGAAATAATACAACAAAATTCAAGTCTAATCTTTTTCCCACTAAAAAATATAAGAATGAAATGTTCTTTTTAATGAATTAGAGAATGAAAAAAAAAAAGAAAATATGTGGTTGCAAAAGACTTATTTGAGGATTAAAAATATGTTAGGGCACTGATTTCACTAAATAGGTGTATTAATTGCTGTGAGAATTAAAGAACTTGAATACGTTCTTGAATAGCTTTAAAACTCTGATTAAAAGTCCATAATGCATGCATTTCCAAAATTAGTGAACAAAAAGATAATGTCAGTGTTCAGGAAAACATGTAGAAATGGCAAGCATTATGTTAATTAGTCCTTACATGATTAAAATATACACATACACACAAAAAATCTCTTCAACATTATAGGCTCTGGAATACAAAAATACCTTGTGTAAGTAAAGATTTCCCACTGTACAAAAGGGAATTTTTTTTTTGAAAAATCATTATGTGTGAATATTTTTTCTACAGCTGATAAGCAAGCAAGAAAACTTACATAATTCCCTGAAAAATATGTATCATGTAAGGTGAGTGTCATTTGATTAGCATTTGATAAGCAAGGTATCTCAAGGGAAGTGGAAACATTTTGGATTGCAAGGGTTGTGTTAAACATTTCTAGGGACATGATATTATCAGAGTAGAAAAAGCGAGAAAATATTTGAAACATTTTTTGAAAGGTTCATGCTTTTTGGTTAAGGCAAAACACACAGGAATAGTAATTTGATATGGTAAAATTATTTTTCTTTGCGGTGAAGAAAGATTCTCCTTCATGAGAATGTGAATAGGTAGTCTCATGTTGTCTTTCACAAATAGTTTTCAAAATTACTAGCACAGCTAGATGTCTGGAAAAATCTTGCCAAAGAAGAAGTATGAGTTCCTGTCAAAAGCATCCATTGTGAGTTTTGAACTGTGAGAAGCACACATTGAATTGACAGACAGCAGCAGACTTATTTCAGAAGTATTTGCGCAGTTGTACTCCAGAATTGAGGCAATTTAATCTAAAAATTATGCGTTGCTATATTTCTGTAACGTATTTAACTTGAGGATGTAACAACCTGTGTGCTTTAGCTACTGAATTAATAAAAAAAAACTGTTATGATTTGTACAAATACCATGATGACAGAAGCTTTGATTTAGACAGTGCATAACTTGTTTTAGAAAATAGGAAGATATTAGGAACACTTCGTAAAATACAAATCAAAGACTTCTAATGAGCTTAGATTATAAACATTTAGTAGGCTTTTTATTTTGAAATAGACTTACATTTCCTCAGTGGCAAAAATCTGGTGGCTTTGAAAGAGCCTTTATAAATATTTTCCAGTAGGCATGAGCATATCTAATGAATGACTTCCCAAATTAATGCTTACTTAGTAAGTCTTAATTATACCTTTTATGGAGATATAAGTAGTTAAACCTTGTTCTCAAAGCACAAATTTAAAATTAAAATACTATTCTTTCAACAGACTCTAAGTGCATTGACAGGCATTACTAGATGTGTTTGACAGGCAAGTACAGTTTATGATGTTCTACTTTTTTTCCAACTGTTCCCTTCCAGACAGAGGTTGCTACATTTAATTCTGTGATGAAAAGTGTCAATAGTGTAATATATAAAATCATGTTCATTCACTACTGGTAAAAGCAAAATTTTGCCAGGAACAGGTCATTGTGCCCTCTCTTTTGGTGGAGGACATGGTGAAATGAACATACATCATGTAGTTCTGAACACAGAAAATATTCTGTACAGTCATCTTTTGATTTTGCAAGTGGGATATAATCTCCCATACCTGACATACAAATATTTTCTGGAACAAAGAAAAAAAAATGAAGTAAAGAAAGGTATAAAAATTCTAGTACGCTTTATTTTTCTCAAAATATGTCAGTTTTATTTACTTCGAAGAATATTTAATTCTACTATTTCCACTATTGCAGTCACTGACTTTGATTGTGTTCCATCTCATCAATAAACAACTGATACACCGTGTTTACCTTTGCAATTTGCTACTCTTCTGACGATGTTGTCCAGACAATAAAATGTTAATTGTTTTCAGGGTTGTTTGCTTTGATATCTGTAATCATCGTTGCTCTTTCTATTTGTTCTCATAACAGAACCTTTCACATGCAAATGAAACAGTCTTTTTATAATAGTCTTATTAGAAATTATTACTCCCTCAGTGGGCTGAGACAGCATGGAGGTGACATATGTGTTCTCTAGGGGAAGAGATGGAGCATTTGAATGCATGACAAGTCTTTGCTTCAGGAAAATACATGCATCTTTGTGACTAAAGTGAAATTAGGTGAATTGTATTTTGGTCTCATTTTGAAGAAATGACCTGGACATCTTCTTTGCACTATGAGTATTAATCTCTAGAATGATAGTTTTATAATATTATTTTACCCATAAAAATGAAGTTTAACAATATGAAATGTTTTCTTTTTCTTTCACTCATACATATTGCTCTCAGCCAGCAACGGGAATTAAAAAACAAGCTTGACTATTAAAACAGTCTTCTAAATACTTCCTTGAATTATTTAAGACAAGCCATTTACAAAATACAAGCCAAATGCTAATATTTCATTATAAAAACCTGGCTTCACTAAGGAGGGACTTGTCTTCCCTCACCATTTTTGTTTAAAAAAGAGCAAAGTACATATGAAGCATGATGTCTGCAAATTAACGTATCTAATAAATATATGACAGTGAGAAATATTCTTCATTTGCCATTTGTATTGACACTTATTCTCCAAAACAATGAGAATCTCACGTCTATTCAGAAGTCAGTCCTCATAGTGCATCTGAAATACCAAAGATGATTTGATGTAAAGACGGCCTGTATGGGGAGCCCAGATTTTTACTGATTTAACAGATATACATCTGCATTGTTCGCCCAGTTTTTTTCATAACTGTACTCATTCTTCACTAGCCCTGCCAACTGCAGAACTCAATGCATTTAGCCCAAATTTGAAGCAGGTAGAAAGCACTGTTGACTTCAGAGATGTATGTTGTCTTGCCTTTGGCTTTGCTGTACCCTTGGCCAGCAGCAACATATTTTCATATCCAACATATTGTCCTAAAAAGATTAGAGCTGCAAAGAAACAGGAAGGGTCATGCTGGTGCTCTGTAACAGACTAACTGTGAACATCAACCCAGGAGTTTATGAGAAAAAAAAGCTGTTCCTGGCTGCTTCCATAGGTGGGCTGCATGAAGACAAGTGAACATTTTTGATGCCCTAGCACAGGAGAGAAATGATACAAAAAAGACTCTAAACTATAGAAAATT
Source organism: Dromococcyx pavoninus (assembly GCA_033558185.1). Lineage (NCBI taxonomy): Eukaryota > Metazoa > Chordata > Aves > Cuculiformes > Neomorphidae > Dromococcyx > Dromococcyx pavoninus. Next base: position 2,018,036 of record JAUMJL010000110.1, read on the forward strand.
TGACAGTAAAAGCAATTTGTCAGTATGCAGAGTTTTAGAGTAAAACACTTCAAGAGAGTTATTATGAAACAGAAAATAAGTCAAGGTGTAGTGAGGTGGACAGTGGTAGAATGTACATCTGTGGTTTAGGCTGTAGTTCAGGTGAATAGTTGAGAGTGTCTGGGGTAGAAAATTAATTACTGATCATGGCCCTGGATATACAATCATATTTATTTAATATCGTATGCATCTACTGTTTTCCTGTAATGGAGGGAAAAGTTTTAGAACTGTTAGGGTGATAGGCTTTTGTAACCTGTCGAGACTATACTTTTGAACTTTGAGCTTTCAAATACTTTTTTTTTGTCTGTGTGGGGGTAAGTTCATTCTATGTTTAATAAGATTTATGTATCCTGGAGGTCAGCCATGTATGTCTTGTCTACCCATATTTATGAAAGTTTTGAATGAAAAAGATACATAAGAAGAAACCCCATGAACTGCTGAGCGATCACTGCATTACCTTGCTGATGAGGCTGTTCCTGTGCAGTAGTGGCATGGTTACATGAGTGTCTGCATTGTATTTATCCACAGTATAGACAATAGACAAGGACTGTGAGGTCTGGCAAGGACCAAGGGATCTGACAAGGACTGTGGATCGCACCCGTCGCTCACGCTGGTAAAACAGTGACAAATCATTTGTACTTCCATCACGAAAATAACTCTTGAGTTCAATGAGCAAAATTTAGTAGTATGGGAGTTTTTCATTTTAATCCATTAAAATGGGCAAGTAAAATGATCCTAGACTTTTATCTCTTAGTGGATTGACCTTTGGATTTTTCAGATCTTCCTTAAAAAAAAAATGGCCTTTACAGGTCTTCCTTAACAATGGAGGTCAGGATCCACGGAAGTATTCCTTTAACGTAACACAACATATAAATAAGGTGTAGATAAGAGAGTACGCTCTCTTCTTCTTCTGGGAGGCTGGAGAGCAAGAGCTCCGTTGCTGCTGGTCCTGTCTGGAGCTGAGGCCTGCGGTGGCTGTTGTTGTCTGCCCACATGTTGGGGGAGAGTCCTGGGTCGGATTTAGCTGTTCTGCTTTCCTCAAGGGAAGTGGTGAGATTTTGCTAGTTCTTTACTTTGTTAGTTACTGGGTGTTATAGTTGTATGCTGGGTGTTATATAGTTCCTTTTTATCCTTTTTCCCATTTTCCCTTCCCCTCTTCCTTTCTTGGGAGTTTTGCATGATATCCTTGCGGTGTAGTTCTTTGTATTTAGAAAAATATAGAAATATATATATAGTGTGATTTCGGTTTTTCTATTTTTTTTTTCTTAAAAAGGGGGAAGTTTTGGGAAAGAGGCAGACTGAGCGGTTGGAGAGCTTGGGAAAGCCAGCTCAAACCAGCTCAGACTGGTTCTCCAGCACCTATTTCAGCTGAATTCTACCTCACAAAACTATCTTCTTACTGAGATGGAAGTGATTTTGTATGGGGGTGTGCATCCAGTGGGTTTTTACACAGAAAAAAAAATAAAGTGATATTTCATTCTTAGGATATTCGTAAGGAATAATACTATCATGGCTGCTTATGTGAAAGCATAGAGTGACAGAGACAGAAAATTGTTTCTCTGCAGTTAAAAATGAGAGTACTTAAGCAGTGCCAGGACATAGAGAAGATTTATAAATTTATTAAGCTATGGTGAAATGTAGTATTGTGTGAAACAGCTGACAACAACCTACTTCATTTGTGAATTTCCCTTCTATAGTAGCTTTGATCAAGACAGTTGTTTCAAATGCTTCTGAGTGCCATAGATAAAGGGAACTACTTTAAAACCTTGGGTTTATTTGGTTTCCACATATTACATACATATTACCTTTCAAATACATTCTTCAAAATATAAACGTTCCCAAGGTCAAGTTACAGAATATAATTATATGAATGCAGTGTCATAAAATTTTAATAGTACTATATGACTGAACATTCACAGAAAATGGGAAAAATATTCAACTGCTGAATGTACCTCTTTACTGATACTAGGCTCCACTGATGAATGGAGGAGTATGTCTCTACAGATGTACTGTAAAGCCTTTAAGCCCAGTTTACATTTTAAAACTTTCTAAATTTGCATCCATATGATACAGGCTATTGCATATTAAGTCTGTCTTATTAGCAGATTATTCCCTAGTGCTATCATTTTACTCCTAGTTGCCACGCACAGTGCTACAGTAAGCTTAGCCAATCAAAATTTAGTTGTCAAGAGGCAAAAGAAATGCCTTCATGCGTATTACACTACAACAGATTTCTCAATCAGCTCAAATAAATAAGTCTGAAGATTTTTTAACTTAATATACATAAAATATATCTTTGTTTCTATCCTGTTACGTAAAATAGATTTTTTTCTTTGAATGCCTTCTCCGATATCAAAGGTGGTGAAAGACACCAGGAAGTACATTATTGGCCCAGGAGGACTCTCTTCCAAGGGTTTTTGTGATAAAGGCAAACCCTCAGTTTCTTCAGTGATTTCATTGGATTTACATGGCAATATAACAGGTCTAAGAAACTTTTCTGCTTGTAATGGGAGACTTGAAGAAACAACACACAGAGAAAGGAGCTCATGTGGATAACCGTAATTTTTTGATTCTATTGTGAAGATAGGCAATAAAAAATCAATTAAAAACTTGGGATAGGCAGATTAAAGAGAATTAAGAAGGCAATAAAAGGCCTGCAGAAGTAACATTGAGTCATTTCTAAGGTTGAGCCAGGCAGCTTGACAGAAGGAGTTAATGTAAAAGTTTGTTAACTGAGTTTCTAAGACCAACTGTAATGCATATTCAGCATGAATAGAAGATGTTGCCTTTCAAGCAGGCAGCCCTACCTTCTTTTTATGTTCATCCAGTGTGTTCTGTTAAAGCTGGTGTCTTCAGCAAGAGTGAATATACTACAAGAGATCCAAAACATAAGGCTGAATAGCTAAATCTAAATGACTTAGAACATTGCAAGAGATTCAAGGTAAGTTAAGGAACAGTTCTGGAGTTTTAAAACAAGTGATATATATGCACTGCTATATAATTTCCACATAACCATATGTTATGTGTTATGTGATTAGACTTAAATATTGCCACTCTCAGTATTTAAAGGAAACAGAATATGATATGAGTTAAAGAGGAGGAAAATATAAACAAGATTTTAAGAATAAGAATTGAATCTTTTATATCTAGCCACATCGTCTTGTTTTCTGTGTTATAGCTGACACAATAGGGAACTGCTGAAGTTTTCCTAGTTTTATGTTCTGGTGTGTTCAGACCTTAACTTTGCTCATGCATCATGCACTGGGAGCTCAAAGCTGCTGTAGGATTAGTGGTCTGTGTCAGCAGTGATAATCAGTGCACAGGACCTAAATGGTTTTTATTTTTAAACTTGAAGAACTGGTCCATTTCTTTCCCTCTGTGTACTCTCCACACTGACATGGGTTTGCTCATTTCTTTGAGCTGAGTGAAAACACAGGAATTTTGAGCATGCAAATTCCTATCTTGGGCTGGCTGCTTTGTGCAACCTCACCAGTTCTTAAAGTCAAGGGAAGGGACAATTAACCAGTGCTGTACAGAATTCATTACTAAGGTAATTGTATATCTATATATTAAATTACACCTTCCTAGTTACACCTGAAGAGTTTAGTAATGAATGACCACAATCTTTTACAAAGTTATCAATTGCTATCAGAATATAAAAGTAATTATAGCTGAAAATCATTGCAGTTATTTGAATGGTGGTAAAAAATAAGGGGTTTCCCCATATTTGTTATGATTGGTGATAATATTCCCTTTGCATTTCATTATCTGCATAGTGTAATTTACTTCACAGTAATATATTCATACACTTTAATTATTTTTCTCCACTTTGTAGACTATACTTGTATCATTTTTTATTAGGTATTCCAGCATCGAATGCACTCTGTGTTCTAATTTCCACATCTTTACTTAAAAGGGTAAATTAACTTTATCATAGGAGTTATAATCTTCATCTTTCAAGGGAATGATTGTCTTAGAATTTGTCTGTATTTTTCAAAAAACTGAATAGATACATTCCTTCCTTCCTTCCTTCCTTCCTTCCTTCCTTCCTTCCTTCCTTCCTTCCTTCCTTCCTTCCTTCCTTCCTTCCTTCCTTCCTTCCTTCCTTCCTTCCTTCCTTCCTTCCTTCCTTCCTTCCTTCCTTCCTTCCTTCCTTCCTTCCTTCCTTCCTTCCTTCCTTCCTTCCTTCCTTCCTTCCTTCCTTCCTTCCTTCCTTCCCTCCTTCCTTCCTTCCTTCCTTCCTTCCTTCCTTCCCTCCTTCCCTCTTGTTTCTCCCAGATGTCAAACTGCTTTTTTTTTTTCCTTTGCATATTTTGAAAGACTTGAGAAATGAGTTAGAAGCAGGAGGAACCAATGATGGAGGAAAAAACCATAACTTTTTGCACTTCTTTCTGATTTCTTATTATTTTCATTTGTCCTGCACTGCTTGGCAACCTAGATCCATTTATAGCAAGTTCTTTTCCTTTTCCCCTTTGTAAGTCTTCAAGTTGTCTTTAGTTTAAGCATAAAGGCACCTGAACTGATGAACAATTGTTCTACAGTCAAGTGCACCCATCTCTAACTGAGCTGCAGCCACTGCAGGCATAAAGGTTGAATTTAGTAATATGGCTACCTTTATTACAGAAAGTGTCATCTTATCTGAGTGAAAAGAATTAAATATGCTTGCAACAAAAAAAGTTCTTTACAAGATCAGCAGACAGTAACAGTTAAAAATCTAACAAAAGATATCCTTTTAAACAGATGTTTCTGTTACACAGTATGTTTAACAATGTAATACTGTCTTTATATATAGTTAAGAAGAAAGGTTAAATAAGCAAAAAAACCCTCTGGTGAAAGAATTAAATCTCAGATAGTATAATATGTACCACAGTATACGGGAGTGTGTTTGGCATCATTACAGAAAAAAAATAGATGAATGCCTTAGTTGCTCTCTGGTCTTTTCTTTCTGCTGAAAGAATAAAAAATATGGTCACCTTGTGGGTAAGAATAATTATCGGGAATTTTCATTATTCACTAGGTGAAAGGAAAGCTCACAATAGCCGTATCACTGAGGTTATGTGTATTGATAAATAGAACAGCATTCCCCAACTGTTAAGGCTTGGTCCCTGTAGAGCAGATTGCTGCATCCTCACTGCATAGCAGTTGGTTCTGGAAGTTCTCCAGATTCACTGTAATATCTATACGATTTTAAGACAGAATATTTTCCCAGGATTTTTTTTCCCCTTTTCTTCTTTATTTTCAGGTCAAAATGCTTTGAAAACTGGAAAGGTTCTGCTGTCTGTTTCCATCCTCATGTGGAATCGAATGAGCATATGTCATATTTTGTTTTGTGACGTGAGAACATAGTGGTAGCAGAGGGTAAAAAGCTCTTTGAGCTAAATATGGAGAGACGTGGAGTGAAGGGATCCAATCCTTATACATTTGTTGCCTACTGTCTATAGGAGTCAGCCCTGGACTTAATTTCCTCTAAACTTTCTAGAACATGGACATTTAAAGGCTGTCCACAAAAGGTCTAGAGAAGAACCTGGCAATTAAACAGCCTGGATAATCAAGTTTCACCTTGCTGTGTGAAATACTTTCATCTAGCGGACTAGAAGCATTCTTGCTAAGTAGATAAGCAACAGTTAGCTACAAAAATACATTGCCTACACTTTACATAACAGATGTTTCTCACTCAATTTCTCTGCATGCACTCGTTAGTGTTTGCAGCAGTATTGTATGTAGTAAGATTGTGTAGTAACACCAGTGTGTCACCTAGCTGCCGAATCACAGTATTTTGCAATGCCGTACCAAAAACATTGTGAAACCAAAGAATCAAGGAAAAATAGGTCAATCTAATGCAAGCTTTGTTCATTTCTTTAAGAAGTCCTTGAAAGCATTCCTGTAAGCCCCATAGTGATCTTTCAGATCATTTAAGAAGCTGTTTGCAGCAAGTACAAAAATGTTGAGATTCTTTTCCTGACTTGCTCTTCTAGCATAACAAAATATCTCTTCTTATTTTGGAGAATAACAATTGTCACTGTGAACTTAAATTTTTACATAAACACATCACAGGAGATCTTGTTCTGGATTTCAGTTACTAGCATCTGGAGATACCTCTAGCACTCCTCAATGATTTGCAATTCTGCATTATATATGTTGTTCACTGAAAACTCATTGGAATTGTGAAGTTTTGATTTTTATTTTATGCAATAAGAAATGTCAAGTACAATAAAAGAAATAGCTTTTTATTTTTATGTGAAATTAAACACTGGAATCTGCTTCAGCTAGAAACAAAAAATATAACTGTGCAACTAAGCTTGGCAAGTTTACCATATAGAAACTTACCAGGTTTTGTGCTGGCTTTTTTTTTTTTCCTGAGTGATATACAGGAATGGTAGGTGTCTTGAAGGAACTAATTTGAGTTTAAGAAAACAATGATAGTTTTCATTATCAAAGACAACATTAAACATCATATAATCATTCATGATGATGATGATACTTTATTCCATGTGGTTACGTAGTTGGAACCTATAAAAACGGCTTTAGGCAAAAATAATGTGTATAAAAAACCTATATACAATTACAAGTCTTAATAATAACAGCTGTGATAACATAGTATAACAACAGTAATAATAAGCTGTCATCTAAAATGTTATAATCCCCTCAAAATACTTGAAAAGAAGAAATATATAATTATGCATATTTTTCATTGAGGAAGAACAATAACAGGCTTCTTTTCCATGTATATATGAAAACAGCAAGCCTAGTATCTGACCAATCCCTACAGCAAATAAAGAAATCACATTAAAAAATCCTCTTGAGCTGCCCAGATATGTTTTTTGTTTCCTAGAAGAATTCTTTAAGCATTAGGTCACAGGTGAGATGGAAAAACGAAGGCATGATAATGTTGCTATTTTCAGCTATTCTCATCTATGTTGCCACTGTGAAACAAGCAATGCAAAAATGTGATAGACCTGCTCTTGCTGATATTTATTAGATATGATGACAGGATTTACCCTCCGATGACACTTTTATATAACACAGATCCATAGTGTCTGTTTAGACAAAATCTAAATGTGTAGAACCATAATATATAGAAAGCACAGAAAACATAGAAAAAATTCTGATCAGAGACAAACTTTATGTATCTTGCACACATCAAGGATAGACATTATGTTAAAACAGATTGGCCAATAAGTGGTTCACATACTCTAGTGCTGCTTTATATACCTAATGCCTTATTTCTTTCTAAATCCTAGTCTTGTTTTGAAAAATGAGTCAATTGGAGGTTAAACAGAGGCATCATGATGCTTAACAGTGCAACATTTAAAATGTAGATACACAAAACTAAATTTGCAATGCTGGTTTAGGTGCTTAGATATAACTATACACCAAATATGGAAACCTAAATTATTATTCAAAGCAGCCAACATGCTGAGTTCTGGAATGTTAAACACTCCTGTGTGAAATGTGAATCTCAAATTGATAGCTGAAGCAGCTTCTTGGGGAATGTACAACTCTGCTATCTTTCTGAAAGGAAGACATTACTGAATACCATTTTCCTTCTCTCCTATATGTTGTTACAGGAGTCTTCCCATGGAAGTTGGATGTCAGAAATTGGAGTATGACAGCAATGTGTCTCTAACTATATTTCTTCAAAGTAACCACAAATTCCACCTGAATGATGCCTAATATCTTTTTGAATACCTGACACAGTCTTTGAGGAGCCTAATTTCAATTACCTTTCTCACTTCAAAGTCTTCTTTTTGAACATTGGAGCTTTTGCAGCCCTGAAAAGGTTATATCTTTCTGGCAGTAAGCCAGATAGGCAAAAGTCTGATAGGTTTATTGTGCAGTAGAAAGTATTTTTTCATACTCTCTTGTAGTCCATGACAGTTTAAAATATATGGTAAGAGTCTTGAGGACTGGGGAAGGTACTGGTTTTACACCTTTCATTTTGTCAAGGCCTACTGTCTGGTATTGTTTCCTTTTTGGTTTTCACTGTTACACAATGTTCTTTCTTTTTACGTGAGCATGTGTGCAAAAGCTATTGTCTTAGCTGTGATCTAGGAACTTCTGGCGCTTAAGTCATGATCCTCCAGAGTTTCAGTGAAAGGATTAGGCCTGTACCTGGTGGCTAGAGAAGACTCATATCCTCTGTGATTCGGCAAAAAGGGAAGATACATAATACATACTTACCTCTGAGTTAAGTACACACTGTAGGTGGCGAATTTCCCAAACTGCAGTCTATTTCAGAAGCACTTTGATATTAAATACTTTATAATTTACTCAAATGAACTAACAGCTGATGTAACCCCTTCTAAACCCATCTCATATAATAAAACAATAACAATCTGGTGTGTTCTTCTCTTCCCATCTGTCTCATGATGTCATTAGTGAACTTTCCTCCATCCCTAATACGCTCGAGGAAAGATTTTTCTAAATAACCTTTACAAATCAAGCCAATTTTGGTAAATTAATTATAGTTGCTTCTTATTGTTGTGTACCAGTAAAAGACCTTTAAAATTCATTGTTTACTGTGGTTTTGTTTTTGCTTTTTAAATAAACAGAATGCAATTTTGTTACAGGAAGAAAGAAAAGGACAAAAGGATTCCTTTCAATTTTAAAAGTGGAAGACAAAGTATAGCTTGTCTTCCACTCAGCTAAGCTACAGAAACAAGACTGTCCTGGAAGAATCATGCCGAGCTAGGGAAAAAAAAAAGAAAAAAAACAAAAAAACCAAACCAACCAAACAACAACAACAACAAAAAAAATACCAAAAGGGGGGAACCCCCCCCAAAGACAAATCAGAAAGAAACGCCCTTAGGGTTATTTCATTGTTGTTGCAGGGTGTTTGGTTATTGTTTGATTAGATTGTTTGTAATTTTCTTCTTAATATTAAGAGGAGTTCTAATCATATTTCTATGGTTAAAATAATTTTAAGGTACCATTAGTCTTTCTTACATAAGCAGGTAAAGGAACTTTCCAATTTAAGCACACATTAAGACGGTTCAAGCAGAAACTCAGCTGGGTGACTTTGGTGATTTCTCTAGGATGAACATAGAGCTTAGAACATTGATTGGTAAAACGTGTGAGAAACTTCAGTGAGATTGGGAAAAAAAGACGTTATGATGACAAGAGATCCTGGGAACAACAGTGTATAAAACCTGAGGGCAAATACATGCAATCAGATTTCCATTGCTTAATAAGTTAATGCTTACCATCAGAACACAGGTAACTACTAGTGACCAAAGAAAGATGACAAAAGAACCCTATTATTCAGTAAATACCGGAACAGAATGCACACCTTATGTGATTGCTGTCAGTTCAAAGCCTGCTGTCTCCCAAATTCTATAAAGAAGCAATACACTCAGGTGCAGAAGGGCAATCGGAATACAAAGGCCAACAAACTCTACACACCTGAAACACCTGAAAAATAGCTACAGGCAGCTGGGGATGTATTTCATAAACTAACTCCATATAATTACAAGAGACAGATTGTCTTAAAGACTTACCTGTCTTTTAAATAAATATACTAGGACACCAATAACTGTGAGATGATGCATCTTAACATGTTACATTGAAACTGCACTGAAATGAATGGCTTTATGAAGCACGTGGACTCCATTTAAGAATATGAAAAAAAGATAGTTATTGTGGGTCAGTTTAGTGTAATAATGGTACTTGGAATACATCAGAAAACAATGAAGAAAAGTGTTATGCTTTATGTGCAAAGGAAGTTAACTCTGAAGGAAAATAATAACTTGTCTGTCTTTACTTTTGTTTGTGTTGCAAGAAATCAGAATTTCGGTACATACTTTCTACATGTATACTTCTTCCAAATCCAGCCGGTCCTCTGGATCACTATAAAGCAAAAAGTTTGGCTCAGAAAAAGGAACTTCACTCTCACCTTGTTATAGTTTAAGTTAATGGGGATGCTTCTGACTCTAGGTCAGCCTTAGTCTAAAGTAACTGCATTTTCTGAAAAGATAACTGCATGTTTTTCAGACAGTTTCTATCTAGCAGTGGTAACGTGGAATATTGGTATGCAAAGACACCAATATTTATATTTATTTCTCTAGTAACCAAGGCCATCCTCAAGCTAGCAAAAACATCTGCACCCGCAGGGAGAAGCAGACAGGACAGGTGACCCCAAGCTGACCGACAAGAGTATTCCATCCTATATACGTCATACTCGGTATAAATTTGAGAGACCACGAGTGTCTTGCTGTCTTCTGCGATGGCCAATGTCTAGTGAGGACCTCGTCTGTCTGATTGTTCCTGACCCCAGATCCATGTGTCCCTGAATCCAGTTCCTGAGTTCAGCTTTTTCCTAGCTGTGGACCTATTCCCCCACTATTTCCATTAGTTTAAAACATAACTAAACAAAATAAAGTACAAGGAACTCTATGGCAGTTGTGGTGACGTATATCATCGAGGGGTGGGTGGGGGTGTGATCTCGGATATTTCTACATATTTTCATTACTTTCTGTTTATTGTAATCATTATTACTATTATTACCATCATTTCATTAAAGCTGTAGCTTTAGTTTTCCAATCCACAAGCCTCTTTTCTCTTGTTTTCCTCTTCCTTCACCTGGGGGTGGGGGATGGAATTTGGGAGTTCAACTGCACGAGTTTAGCCAAAAATTTAGCCTGGTGAAGGCTAAACTGTGACACATCTGAAATCTCTTCTGTGCTACACGCATAATACATTATGTAATCTTTTCCCTAGAGAGTTTGTGATGTAAAGTTTTGTATACGTATGAAAGTTAATATTTTTATTATCTTAATTATACTGGTGTAGATAAATCAGTGTAACTTTTTCAATTACTACAAATTTAAATACTTTACATGACAACTTTTTATGAGGCTACAACTAAACGATGTTTAATTTAGAATATTGTGTTCTTATATTAAGATCACAGACCACAAATCTAGCTGAATAATTACAACACTGCAAAACCATTTAAAGAAGACTGTAGAAAAATGGAGAGAAGGGAGAGAGGGTATCCCTTATTTTACAAGGAACTGTAAAATATTGCAATTAGATAGCCTCTCCAAGATTACAAAAAGAATCTCTGTCAGAGCTAGAAGCTCACAAACTCATATTCACAGTACTAGTTTGAAAAATGATCCATAAGCAAAGAACATATTTTCTATGCACTATAGAATGATTTCAAAGATATAGGCTGAGTTTCTCTTCTATTAGCCCAGGCTAATACCCCTGACAACTTCAGCAAACTGTGTAAACATGCGGAATTGGGTTCATGGAGGTTTTGTATTTCCTCGTTCTTTTATATGGGCAGGATTAGCACATTCACTTTACCTTTAAACAGATGGCCAAGAAGATCTTTATTCTTCTTTCTCCATTTTGAGGGTTTCCTTTGGACACAGCCGTATAAGGGATTATTGTAAAAGAAAGGTCAAATAACAGAATTGTCACCAGTCTAAAGTAGAAGTTACTGTTTCTCAGAAATGGAAGATATGTGCAGAGTTTGAGGTCAGTGGTAGTTTAGGGCTCAAAGGTGCTGCCTCAGGCAAAATATTGTTGTTTTATAGGTTACATTTCCTGTGTGAGAGATGATAGTTTTGGACTCAGTTTGGAAATCAATAGACATCAGGAAGTTAGCTTAAGTTGATGATGTGTATTTTTTATGGAAGAAAAGTATCATTGATATGCTTATTTAGGAAGCCTTTGTGTTCTCTCAGGACTATTCATTTGTTGGGTATCGGCTTGCAGGCAACTGATGCGTTTTCTTCTTCCAAGTAATATTGGTATATATTATTATTAATTCAATAATACATACTTAGCAGTACTATTATTCTTTAATATGATTTTTTTTGCCAGTAAGTAGGGAAGAAATAGAGAAGAAACACCTTCTGCCACATAAATAACAGAATTTAACATTTATTTTGGGTTTAAAATGTGCACTGTTTTTCTCTTCCAAGTCTGTACTTGTCAGTTGTTTCCAAAATGAGTTTTAAGGCAAAATCATTCTTAAACCATTCAATTATTTACATACTAATTGGTTTTGTATATTTTTAGTGGGATAACTTATAGGATATACAATTCTATGTTTTTTGCATAAAGTTTCTCTTCTAGTTGTTGTCATTGTGTATTAATGCTGATAAATAATTTTGTTTGTCAGAAAGAAGAATAACAATTTCATTTGAATGTATAAGTCCAAAAATCTCACTTGTCTTAATAGCAATTTTTACTTGCTAGTTTACTTGCTAGTAGCATATTTATTATTAAACAACACAAAATAAAAATGGTCTTCTCTTCTAACCTGTCCGAGTTTTTAAATGACTTGCTAATTTATCTGCTATTAACAAAGATCTACCTTTTTTTTTGTTATGCAAATGAATTGGGGGAATATGACTGAAGGATTTCACAATATACCCAGAAATTCAAATGCATATACCTTCTCCCATAAGAGCATCTTCAGTTTTGCATTTCTGAATATTGTTGGAATACTGTATGGGGTTTACATTGCAAGGTTTTGGGAAATGGGGGCGGAGAGGAAGTGTTACAGGGGCAGATTCGGTGAAAAGATGCTGAAAGCTTTCAACAGGGCCCATGTCAGCCAGCTCCAAGATGGACCTGTCACTGGCCTATGCCAATATAACCAGCAGTGGTGACAGTGCCTCTGTGATAACATATATAATGGGGGGGGGGCAAGAGAAAACTACAGGCAAAAACTGAGAATATGAGAAAGAAAGAACTCTGTAGACACTAAGGTCAATGAAGAAGGAGAGGGAGGACGTTCTTCATGAATGAGAGCAGAGATTCCCCTGCAGCCTGAGATGAAAACCATAGTGAGGCAGGCTGTCTCCTTGCAGCCTGTGGAGGTCCATAGTGTAACAGATATCATCCTGCAGCCCATCGATAACCCCATACCAGAGGAGGCGGATGCTCAAAGGAGGCTGTGAACCCACAGGAATGCCATGCTGGAGCAGGCTTCTGGCAAGGTCTGTAGTCCATGAAAAGAGGAGACCACCCTGGAGCAGGTTTTCTGGCAGGACTTGTGAACCCAGAGGGGACCCATGGCAGAGCATTTTCTGAAGGGTTTCAGCTCTGTGTAATGGACCCATCCCGGGGCAGTTTGTGAAGAACTGTAGCCTATGGGAAGGACTCATGTTAGAGAAGTTCATGAAAGACTGGCTCCCATGGGAGGGACCCCATGCTGCAGCAGGGGAAGAGAGTGAGGAGTCCTCCACCTGAGGAGGAAGAACTGGCAGAGACAATGTGTGATGAACCCGCATTCGCCATCCTTCTGCACTGTTGAGTAGGAGGAGATAGGGAATTCTGGAGAAAACTTGATCCCAGGAAGAAGGAAGGGGTGAGGGAAAGTTGTTTTAAGATTTGGTTCTATTTCTCACTAACCTACTCTGATTTGATTAATAATAATTAAACTAATTTCCCCAAGTGTACTCTGTTTTGCCTCTGATGATAATTAGTGAATGATTTTTCCTTAACCCTATCTTGACCCACAAGCCTTTTGTTGTATTTACTCTCCCCTTTTCAACTGAGAAAGGGAGCGATAGATCAGCTTTGGTGAGCACCTGGCATACAGCCAGGGTCAACTCACCACAAATATGTACCAATTTTTTTATTTGGGGGGATATTATTTACAAAATAAGTGTTATTTCTCATTAGTTAGGGCATTAATATGGAAAAATAACACTCTATATTCAGGGGAGAAGATAAGCTGTCTCTTGCATCTAGCTTCCATTATATTTCCCTTTTGCATAGATCTAATTATTAACATACTCAGCAAATCACAGAAAGTCATTTTCATAACCTTTATTAATAAGCAGTAACCATGTTCCTCAACATTCCTTTTCATTTGATGCATCTGAAGATATGTTATTCTGCAACAGAGCTGTTTAGGGTGAAATTCATAAGCACAAGCCTCCTGAAAGATAAGATGACAAGAACACTTTTGAAGATAATTTTGTATCTGTACTGACTTAATAGGCAGAAACATATTTCCTCACATTACCTATTACCCTATCCCTTTGAACACTGCAATTTATACACTTTCAGATCAGCGTCAAATTTTTACATTTATCTAAAAGGCTAGAGTTTCCAGGCCTATAATATTTGTCCCTGATAGGCATAATATATTAAATGAATCAGTTTTCCAGAACCAGTTCTGAAATATAATACAGGATGTAACTCTGTATAAAATAGCAGTAGAGGTCAGATTATGCAAAAGCTTTTTTTGGAGGTAGAGAAGATCAGATATTAAGTTGCTGTTATTTCTTCAGTATCAGAAATCCATTTTTCAGAAGCTTCTTTCAGGGAACTATCTTTAAATGCCTTTTAATTTTTTTTAAAAAAAATCTTTATTATCTATTTACCGATGTACTAGTGCAGAGATTTTACTTTACGAGGGGCTCAAAGTGTTTTAAAGTGAACAAGTATGTCTATCGAAGCTGATGATTTGGGTAGTTTGTTTTCTTGGATGCAGTATTTCAAGGAGTTCTGAAATAAGAGAAACTGCTTTGAGATTAAGATTTTAATATAACACAGAACGTATTATTTAATCCTAGATAATGCATAACCAGAGGAACTGGCATGATGAATATTTGTGAATACTGTTTGAAATAACTTTTTTTTTTCCCAGTTAAAGACTGAATTATTTCAAAATCTGTGCCTTTTCTACTGTCTCTCTAGCTCTTAATCTAAACTACCACTAACTTTAATTTTCCAAAACTTCCAGAAGAATAACTTTTTCTAGGGGCTTATATATTTTTCTAAATACATATAACTCCTTTTTTATGATTCATTTTCTGATTTGCCTTTCCTTATTTGTATTTTTTTCTGTTATTATTTTCATGTGTTTGCTGTCACTGTAGGGATGATTTCTTGTTCTTTCTTAGTCCTTTTCAATGAAGTACACATTGTGAGGGATATTTTTCCTCTGTGTTTTCTTTCCTACCAACTTGGCTTCTGACACTGTTATGAGCTGTAAAATGCTGAAGTTGTCACTTCCTTTTCCACGACTGGATAGATATAAGATAGGTTTTTGCAGCTTATGTACTTGACATGGAAAGTAACAGGGACAGAGGTTTTTTTTTAGACTGAAAATGTTCATTGTAGTGAGTGTTATCCTTCAGCTTCAAGCACTTTTCTAGTCAGTCAGCAGAAACTACCACAGTGCTTCACACTTAAAGTAAACAAAAGTATCAAAAAAGGATGTGATATCCACTCACAGAATAAGCAAATTGACATTCGTTTCTCTAACATTCAGATAGAACTTACAGAAAAGTTAAAATTACTTCAGAATGTAATGGCCGCTACAAAGTTTGAGTATGGAGACCTAAAGAACATAAGACAATCAACTCTTTCAGGATCATTTAACTCTAATAACATGTATCTATGCTTAACATGAAAGAGGTTGGTGCTACAGTCCTCTAAAAAAAAAAACCTAGAAATATCTATTTTCCCATTTTATATTTGTTAGTTTAAGATTTTCTATAAAGTTTTATCTCTTATGTTGTCCTACATTCATCTAGATGTCCTACACTATTGCCTAGATTTGCGGAACTGTTAGCAGTCTGTGCTTGGTCTCTCAATTTTAAATTTTAAACTTTGCAATTGCAAATAATTATATCATTATCTAGAGAAAATATTCCCAGATCCATGGTTTACTTCTATAATAAGTATAATTTTGTCTAAACTTGTGTTAGAAAAATGTATTTTTTTTATATATATATACACACACATTATTTCATTTAGGATGGCCTGAAGGAAAATTTCTAGGAATTTTTTTGTGTGTGATATAGCAACTATATTGAGAATTGAGACTTATTTAAAAAATGCACGAGGGTTAAGCTTACCAGCAGATAGACAGTCTGCAAGATTTTTCTTTAATATAAACCCAATACATTTGAGGAATCTACAGTGTAATTTAAAAGGTGATAATAAATGACATATGTTCATGAGTCTATGTTTAATTTAAATGTGCCTGTTGGTCACAGCTGCTGCAGAAGCAAGAAGCATAAGTGCCTCCATTGACGACTGGTTATAGAACAAAGGAAGAAGTTATTAGGACATGCCCCATTTTTTCATTAAATCAGCACCACATTGTTGCTGTGCTGAAGTAGCAAAAGTTTTGAGCTATAATCTATGCTGTTGACAGAAAATCTAAGAACCTAAATTTCCTGTCATCATACATAATATATACAGCACAAAAAAAAAACCCTCTCAGGATCTTCTTTAATGGTTACAGTACAACACTGTGACTGAGAATAGGATTTGTTTAAGGGGTGGGAAAAACTAAGGGTGGGATTCAGTTGCAGGTGCTAGACACTTCTATTGAAAAGTCTAAATGCAGGTGTCTGAATATGAACAAAGCGTTCAAGCTCTGAGTAAAGCCCAGAGATATTTGAGAAGCCCTTAGCATTCAAATAATCTACAGAGAGTAGTCAGGCATGTCATAGAATATACACAAAGCGACACTCATGTTGACTGATAGCCAGAAGCCAGGTGGATATACTAAGGCATCTCACAGAGCATGACATGTATTTTTGGGCAAGTGAATAATTGCAATAATTTGTATACCCAGGATTACTATTCAGCTGAGGAACTAACTCCATTTGAAGTAGCCCCACACCAACCCTATTCAACTGTCTGTGATTCAAGGCCAAGTTTCATTTAAAGCAGTTGTGAACTTGGATCAGTTTTACTGAGAAAGCTTTTGCTGAGATGTGAAAAAGTGCTTTAAAACCATGAAAAGTAATAAAAAGTAAAAACACAGACAAAACGGTAGCTGGTGAAATGGGAAAAAGTTAGTAGTTCAACGATTCAAGAGGAAAAGTACTGGCAGCAAAATCTTACCCAGCCCTCCCTCACAAAAACAGGAGATCAGTTAGAACACAGCAAGACAGCAACAGAAGGTCATCCCAGTCCAAAATGCAACAAAATCTCATTTTTCCCTGTGCAACTGACTGTTGAAAATACTATTGATCTGTGTAGTGGTTTGTTAATCTTAAGAATATTTTGTGTGTAATAGTCTATAAACGATTGCTTTGTACTTTCAAATTGAGTAACATGTTTCTGCAGTATCTTTGTAAATGTTGAATGTTGCCAAAAAAAGTGACCCAGAGAAGGTTAAAGTATGAACCTGAGGAGACATGGGAAGTGAATTCCCACGTTCTTTTAAAATGCTGTCTGGAAAATGAATAAATTATATATTTAAGTAAAAATCAGGGATGGTCTGTATCTGAGAATCATAGAACGGTTGGGCTGGAAGGGACCTTAAAGACCATCTAGTTCCAACCCTTCTGCCATGGGCAGGGACACCTCATACTGGACCAGATTTCTCAAGACTCCATCCAACCTGACCTTGAACACCTCCAGGGAGGGGGCACCCATAACCTCTTTGGGTAACCTGTGCCAGCGTTTCACCACCCTCATTGTAAAGAATTTCTTCCTAATGTCTAATTTAAATCTTGCTCCTTCCATTTTAAATTCATTATCTTCTGCAGGATTAACAAATTGGATATTATTCTGACAGAAGCCACACTTCAAATTAGCCTCTACTTAGGAACCTTCAATTCTACTGCTCTAAATATAATGGATGCAACGGCACATTACACTGCTCATCTCTGTTTGCATATATAGTTAAGTCATTCTGCCTAAACAGACATTACAATCAAATTTTTTTTAGAGTCAAGGTTTCCTCTGTGCCAGAATGAGCACAGTTTAAATATAGTACACATTTAGCATGGCATGCAAAATTAAATGCTATAGTAAAAGTAGTATCATTGTTTCAGCTAGATAAAACTGTAGTCATAGCAATCTGCTTAGATTTAAATTGAGTATGTCGTGCTTCAACAGTTTTCACTTAGGCATAACCAAAACCTTAATAATATTAAAAGGTACTGTCACAAAGACAGTAGAAAAATGGAAGGTGGAGGAAAAAATATATTCATGTAACAAAGCAGAGATGCAAAGACACATTTTTTTATACCAGTAGAATAGGAAAATAGTTAAAGAAACTTTATTTATATTCTATTCTGACTTTGCACATGTGAAAAAAAACCAGCCTGAAGCCACTTACAGCTAGCTTCTCCAAGTTCCATGATGACCAAAACATGAACTATATAAACAACTAATTGCTTGGCTTATGTCAAAGAGTCCCGCAGCCTAAGCTGGGTCTCTGGTTGAGTCTAGTACTCCTGGGGATCTGCAGAAACAACTGATTACTGGAGAATACCCCCAAAAACAGACAACCCTCAAGGTCTAATTCTTAAAAAGAAAATATCACATTACCCTATACAGCAAGTATTACATACTACCCCATATTACCACTGATCTGGTAAAAAGAAATGGAACGTAGATGGTAATACAACTTAAAAAGAAAGCTATAAAAAGCAAACTTTTACCTTAAAAGAGCTTTGAACACAGCTACATTTATATCTTATTTCAATGTGATAGCTGGAGATGAAATGAGGCTTCCTGAGTATCTTTTTGGTACTTTAACTTACTAATTAAAAGAAATGCAGTACAAGACTGCACTGAATAGTTATATCAAAGTAATACATATTTTATAAGTTAAGATGATGCTAACAACTAGAATAACTTTAAATCAGCAAACCAAAAGTACTGATGGAAAGAGTCGTGGAGGGTTATTGAAAATAAGGTTACCAACAGCCCAGGGATGTCTACGTGTGCAGCGTGTGTGGTGCACATTACGTTGTGGGAGTAGGAGCAGGAGAATAGCGGGAGCCATGAGTGTGACACCCCAGGTATAAGTAGACCCTACATAAAGCCATGATCATCTGTATCTGATGTAATTGAAACACCACTAGGCATAAGAATGTAAGATGGCCACACTTCACCACCCTAAAGTACATTTATCTCATGATGTTGTCTCAGATAACAAACTATGGAAGCCTAGGGATGAATATAAAAACAGAACAACGATACAGTGACAGTTTCCCTTCATATCATCTCTGTCTATAAAATTGTGTCAGTGTTATACTTTACAAGCACAAAGTCTTCGTATTTAATAGATTTCTAAGGATTTCTCCTCTGCATCATTGCCTGGCCACGCATTGAGTTTTGGTGCTTTTAGAACATTTAAAAGCTTGTGTCATGGAGTTCTACATGTTAGCTAAAGATTTTATAAAGACTTGGCTCCTTTTGTTTAATTTGAAACTGCCATCTCTATCTGATGTTTCACATTTATTTAACTGGGAAAATTGTGCTCTGCCATTTATGACCTTATAGACTTCTATCACATCTCTTGTCAATCAGTTCTCTGCCTTAAAGAATCCCAAACTACTTAGTCATTCATTATTGGTATTAAGAAATAGTAAGGATTTTTATGATGTTGTATTGATGGGTTTTGTTTTGTTTGTAATATGTTACATTTATCTGTCTTACATCTAGCAGTTACTTTTTTTCATAGTCACTAAGTCTTATCTGATGCTTCTGTACTACTTTACATTTGGCCCTCATTTTTAGTCTCTTCTGTTATCAGAAAATTTTCTCACCCACCCTTTCTTCACCCTTACTATCTTTTCTATGTCATTTATGACTGCTGAACTCCATGAGTTCCATCAGATTGTTTTAGTGATCCTAGTAGCTATGTTCCTCATTGTGAAAAATTAAAATTATTCTGACCTTTTATTTCTTAATTTCTAATCAATCATTTAGCTATCTATTCTCTCAGGCTGTTTATTTTCCTTAAAAACTTTTAGTGACTGCTGATATATTTTAGGAATTCAAGAAGATTATCTTAAACACATTCTTGTTGACTCTTTCAGAAAACTGGAAGGAGTCATATCCATTTATAATAAAAATATCTATAAGCATAATTTATAATCCTGACTCCATTAATTCTATTTTTTTATTATTGTTTTGAGAGCCATATACTGGGTCAGAGCTATCTTCAGAACAGCTCATATGGTGCTATGTTTTGGATTTGAACCAAAGCAGAGTCGATTAATAACATATGCATGTTTTAGCTATTGCTGAGCAGTAAGGTCTCCTCTGCTTCTCACACAGCCCCACAAGTGAGGTTACACAAGAAGTTCAGAGCAGACACTGCCAGGACATATGACCCAAATTGACCAAAGGGATATCTCATAATATGACTTCATGCTCAGCAACAGAGTTTGGGGGGAAGGAAGAAGGAAAGAGGGATGTTCTGGGTTATGACATTTGTCTTTCCAAGTAACCGTTACATGTGATGGAGCCCTGCTTTCCAGGAAGTGGCTGAACACTTGCCTGCTGATGTGAAGTAGTTAATTAGTTCTTTATTTTGCTTTATTTGCTCCCACAGCTTTGTCTTACCTATTAACCTGTCTTTATATTAACCATGAGTTTTCTAACTTTTGCCCTTCCAAGTGGCTGTGTGAGGCTTAGCTGCCTACTGAGGCTAAGGTGCAACAGCCCAGTACCCAAATCACTTCACTTCTTAACTTTGCTGGAGCCCTTTAAACAAGTTAACACCTTTGAAGGTTGCATATAAGTGAAGATACAGCTTCACTGAACACTCCATCACAGCCTGAAAATCACAATTTCTATTACATAGAAATTTCTATTACATAGTCCTATTAAGTTCGTTATTTATTTTATTTCTGAAAGGTTATAAAAACTGTCATGGATATCAACCCCAAACTCTCAATAGGGTTCTGCTGCACAGATACTAGAGGACAGCAGTGTACATACTACTAATACACAGCTAGACCTTTTAATACTGGCATCTTGCCAGTTGCTTCTCTCTACAAGGTAACGATCATGGTCTTTCAGCTCTGTACCACCCCTATTATTTTTCCTGATGCATTTATTTATTCTGCAGAAGCTGTGACCTTGAAAAGAATGGGACCGCAGTTTAGATCCCAAAGTCTGTGTCTTGCTGCTTTTACAGTAATCGGGACAGTCTAAAATTACAGCTGCATCTTATTTGTAGCATGAGCCTGAGGACAAGGAAACACATATAACACCAGCCTGTACCCCACAGTGGCCTTACTGGCAGCTGTAAGGTGCAGTACAACCATGGGAAAATGGAGTCTCTCTGATGCTACCCATCCTTTCAGTGTGACACTGGACTCAAAATCCAGTTTGCAGTTCATAGGTCTATTGTCTGGTTCTTTTGGTTCATGTAGGCTTTTTTTGGGTTCCTCTTTGCATATTTTCCTTATTGTCCCTACACACATGCTCTTCTGAAGCTGTTTGGTTTTTTTTTCTGGCTTTCCATTTTTGAGGACAGTTTTGTCTGTGTGTTGCTATGCAGACCAAAGTCTGCTGCAGTGATACTGCATCATCATCTTGTTGGGCTGGGCCTGGAGGCCGGGGGCTCCTCACCTGGCTCAAAGGACTGGGCAATTTTTTGCACATAATAAGATTTAAACCAGGGGACCCTTGATGGACTTCCTGTGAGGGGGGGGCACAGCCCTCGGTCATGTTCCCACTTGTCCATTACCCTTCCAACAATTGGTGCCCCTCTTGAAGTGCCCCTCCCACTGTAGAAATGTCTTGACTTTCTCTCTAGCCAGGTAAATTGGGGAAACCTGAATCTGGCTTTTACTTTTGTTCAATTAATTCCTATTCATCTTAAAACTTCAGTTATTCATTACATTAGCTCCTATTAAATAGTGTTTTATCCATTTTATACCTATGTTTTTATCATTATATGTATTTAATTTCTAGAGCTTTATAAATGTGTATATATATTCACCTATATACACATAAAGAAATACATAAAAAAATAAAGCGTGTTTATAAATATTTGTACATTCCTTCATATATTGTTTTATATATAATATTTATTGCATAGAAATGCCTAATTATATATTTTTTTTAATATCTAAACCATTCCTTGTCCAAAGGAAGTGGACAGCAAATGTCAGGGCTGCCTGAGAACATGCAGGTATGACAGTGTCAAGAAATATCTGCCAGCCAATCAGAATGAAGTATGAAAACACATGGGGAACAATGCTGTTGAAAGTGACAGCCTCCTTGTAGGTAACAGCAGAGCACTTCCTTTTCTGATCTTCTTCCAGGTATACCAATAGAGGAAGTTTGTTCTGCCAGACAATCCTGCCTGCCAGCCAGTCACAGGGCTGCCTGAAAACACATAGTATGTTTGTGTAAAGAAATACCATTATATAATTGCAGAGAAGTATGATATTTAACACAATGGCAGATCTGTAGCATAGGAACCCTGTCACCTAATGTCAATCAAACCAAAATGGTGGCCTTAGTGTAAGGGTAATGCCCCCTGGGTCCAACGTACTTCCAGGGTAAACTGGTAGGGATGGCTGTTCCTCTCAGACAATCACAACAGAGTAACTGGAAAAAACAGGATCATTAAGGTTGTAAAAGACCTCTAAGATCATGAAGTCTAAACATCAGCCCAACATGACCAAACCTACTAAACCATGACCTGAATTGTCCCGTCTACATATTTTTTGAACACTTCCAGAGACGGTGACTCCACCAATGCCCTGGACAGCCTGTTCCAATGCTTCATCACTCTTTCCATAAAGAAATTTTTCCAAATATCTAAACTAAATCTCCCCTGACACAACCTGAGGCCATTTCCTCTTGTCTCGTTGCTAGTCATTTGGGAAAAGACACCAATACCCACCTCACTACAACCTCCTTTCAGGCAGTTGTGGAGACTGGTAAGACCTCCCTTAGCCTTCTCTTCTCCAGACTAAACAACCTCAGTTGTCTCAGACGTTCCTCATAAGACCTTTTCTCCAGACCTTTCACCAGCTTCATTGCCCTTCTCTGGACACACTCCAGCAACTCAATGCCTTTCTTGTAGTGAGTGTCCTAAAACTGAACACAGTATTTGAGTTGCAGCCTCACCAGCTCCAAGTACAGGAGTACAATCACTTCCATACTCCTGTTGGCACACTGCTGACAGACTGGGAAAGACAAGTGACTTTCAGAGCAAATGGCCCTGGAAGCTTCTGGGAAGGGGATAGGACTTCTGTCAAAAGCTGTGGGCAAGGCTCTTCTCATGTCCTGTCTTGTCCATCAGTGGTTCTTGTATTACCATGGATAATTCAAGATAACTTGACAGAATGTTTTGAAATATTTTCTAGACAAGTTGACCAGTAGTTCTGGCAGTGAATAAATGTTTGTCTGTAGATGACAAGAGGCTGTTACTTCACAGTTATATTAGCAGATTTTCAGTCCAAAGAGTCATTGGTATTATTTCTCCATGTATACTGAAACATAATTACAACCAAGACATGTTATTGTGCCTGCATGTAGGAACTGAAGCTTTTTAAAAGTAGGTTTATTCTGAATGTTATAATTAATTTTACCAGTGTATGAAGATTTAACTTCTAATCCAGTACTAATGAAAACCACTCATTTAAATATTTGAAATATTGTCAGATCTCAGCAATATCCACAGGAATTGATTCAACCATGGTCTTAATGTTTTGCACTGAAATAAAACTTTGAATAAATAAAAAAATAACGAAGAATCGAAGTATTGGATCACTTTTTGCATAGGAAAAAAGTAGTATGATTATTCCACTCTAGTTTGCCAGTATTTTTCCAGAGTAGATTAGAAAGACAGACCAGTTCCCAGAATTACACATCAGACTGCAATATTCAGTTTGAAAATCAGTTTGCATCAGTAACCATTGCTATTCTGAAGGCATTTGCTTCTAAACATGAATCTCTTAGGCTGCAATTGTGGCATTCTGAAGCGTCAAATATTTGTCTCTTGGGAATATGCTTTGTTTGACTTTGATTCTCTGTTTTGCTGCATTTAATAACAAATGGCACTCTTTAGTTCAATTTTAGTGTTATTTGTTAAAGAGGGGTTATTTCTTAGTATTTGGGCGTTATGGTGGCATTCTACCTCTGTGTATCATATAATGGGTAATATTTTTTACAAAGCTGTTAATACGCTTGCCTTAGAGGCTAGTAAAACCTCCTACAGGTCTTTTCTGATGATAATTATCTTGGTGAAAGTTGGGTTCTGAAAAAGAAAGAGTAGTTGTACCGTTGTCCAATTAAGTAAAACTACTCTCCATCCCCTTTTGGGAAGCTCTAATATCGATATAACAATAAAGATTCTATTTAGTAAAAAAAACAGTGTTATAATGGATGTTGTATTATGTGTACAAAAATGTTAATGCAAAGATACAGAAATGCTTCAGAAGGTGTTGCCTATTCATTTTGTTATTCTGCTTGAAATATAGTATTTGTGAAATTAAAAAGAAAATACCTAAAGGGCTTCTTTATTTCAGGGTAGAAACAAAATACAGTGACATTTCTGAAGCAGGATGAATCTCTGATGTGCACTAGATACAATAAAATCTGTTTCCTTTCTCAGTGGAATTCTCTGCTCTTCCAGAAGATAAAGTGTAGGATGATCTTTAGGACTTCTGCTTTAGGGTCTTAAGTTATCTTTTATGTAATATCTAAAGGCATGCATTTGAGTAATCCAAATGTCCAAAGTAAAGAACGCTGACTACAACCAAAGAAGAGATACGGGTTTCTGTATGATGTTTCAAGACAGTTAAATGAGGCAATTCCCTTTTTTCCTTTGACTGCTTAGAGAACTGACATAGAATAATTCAGTGACCTTGAGTGATAAATGTAAGCAACTTGAAAACTACCAATAACTACCCAGTACAAAATAGTAAATAAATAGCTTTATCAGAACAGGGAGATGATTAAGAGACGTGGTAAATTCCTACTGTCCACTCAAGATCAGGAATGCCTGATTTTCCCTTGATGATGATTACAAAGCAAAAGACATTTTGTTTTCCATACACTTCTGTTAGTTAATGAATTCATCCAAGATGAGGAATTTGTGAGTTTTATATCTGCCTCAGACTGAGGGAACTCTGTTGTGCGAAGAAAAAAATCGAAGAAACAAGCTACCTAAGAAGACATACTATGAATTAAATCTATGACAGATAGTGGAGCTGCCCAATTGTTTTGATGGCTTTAATTCCAAATTATGCACAATTAAATTAATAGAAGGCATTTTTACATAGCAAAGATGTGTAATATATTATATGCAGTACTTAAGCTTAACTTTTATTATTATTTTAGGGCTTTTTGCCCATGTTGTTCTAATCGCATTACATGCCCGTATTTTGTTTTACTTCATCAAGTACCTATTAGGGTGATGCTGGAAACTTCAAATTCCGTCTTTCATGATCTCTAACTTCTGCTGCTGCTACTCTGTGATTTTTTTGTTTTTCTTTCTCCATCTCAAAACGCACTCCAAAGTTTAACTGCTGTGAGAATCACAACAGGGAATCATGTTCAAAATCTGAAAAGCAGACTGACATTATGCAGGGTTTTTCCTTTTTCTACCCAACTTTGTAGGAAGCCCAGTGTTTCTACTTCAGTGGTAGAAAAACTTTGCCTCTGGAACTGCAGTGTTCTTTGCCTATGTAAAAAATACATTGAAGATAGAATGATTTTAAGCTAGAATGCAAGCCTTAATTATAAACAACACACAATCTTTTTTCATATTTTTGTTCATTTTTTCACCGTCTGGTGCCATGGATGGGATAAAAACTTTCAGTTTCTATCACAGAAAGCTAACTCACCCATTCTCTGTGTTCATTCAAGTTAATCTAAATTGCATTCTCAGCTTCTAATTTAACTGAGAAAACTTGCGTAGCTTAAAATTTACTTAAGGAGAAATGCTAATAATTATTTTCATTAAATCGTAGTCAAAGAAAGAATCTCCTTTAATGATCTATTTAATTACCTGGTATTAGTCTAGATGGCTGAAAGTGTTCTGTATGACTTAAAATCTAGGTGTTTTTGCCTTCAATTTTTATTTTTTAACATACTTTTCACAGTACAGACTCGGTTAACTAGCTTCAGTGAATATTTTAATATTTGATCTGTCTTAAATTTGAAAGCAAGCTGCAACAAACTTGTGTTGGAACAAGGTTACTTTAGCCTTATACTTTGTCAGTGCCGGTGCTCAATGTTGGTTCCTGCTCCAAAGTCGGAAAAGCTCGTAATGTACTTTACTGTGTAATAAGACACAATGAGGAAGACTGCTTGTGGATGTCAGCTGGATATCAGCTTATGCCCTAAAGCATGAAGATTGATGGCCCTTGTAATTTTTTTTTCACAGTTAATGTAACTACAGCTGTTATTTGCTTTTGTCTGTTACCGGTGTTATTTATGGGCTATGTTTCCACGAGCAAGTTTACTGTTCTTGAATAAGAATCTTAAGCACTTCATTCTACCCCATCTACTTATATCTGTTATAAAATCTCATCTGCTTCTTTTTTTAAAGTATTACTTCCTGATTTTTAAGCAGTAAATCAATCTAGAAAGACAAAATTATTGCAATACATTTTTTTTCTAGTATGCTTCTTAATCTACAGCATCTCAGTTTCTTAGTATTTGCAGTGTGATATTTAAGTCACAGTGTCACAAGGATATCTGAAGAACAAAGTGCAGTAACTCACTCATCTTGCGTTTGAGTGTGGATTAACCAAATGGTGACTCCTTTCATTTTCAATTGATATTGAAAACACAAAACTTAAATGAGAGATAGATTCGGTAGTTTCCTTATTAATAAGTGATTGTAAGCATTTCAGAATTGTTTATGAAAAAATCCTTATCTTACAGAAGAAAATTTGTCATTCTAAAGCACCAAATCTAATGTAAAATCAATTAAGAGAAAGGAATACAGAGTTGTACACTTAGGTGTACAATAGTCTAGACATTTCAATAGGAATGAGTATCTGCAGGTCCAGATATTTTACTTTAATAAAATAGCAGTTGCTGCACCAAATCAGTAGTTTATTATCTAGAGAGACAATGAGAAGAAAGAACGAAAGGCGAAAATTAAACTTAAGAGGTATGAGATGATTTGCCCAAGGTCAGTCTTGGAGCAGCTGAGCTAAAAATAGAAATTAAGTATCCTGATACAAAGTCCAGTGTTCTGTTGTTCTTACTAAAGAGTACAGGGAATAATAAAATACTCATTAAAGATTTTTCTAATCTTTTCCAAAAACAAACAAACAAACCAATCTTTAATTTTTTTATCTTACACAGTTTTTCCGTTTTGTGAGTTATTGTCTTGGGGTTTGGAGGGTTTTAGGCATCTTTAAGATCTAAACATCTAAGATCACTTCTTATGCTTTATAGAGTGTATCCTGAGAATCTGTTCAAGAACAACTCTAAATTTGTTACAATGATTTTCTTATTACACTCCTGAATTAGCTTTACTTATTTCATATAAATTCATTAAATAATTTTAAAGTGGTAACCATCGTAATTGGCAATGCAATATTGATACAGAAATGAGATATTTCCATCTTAGCTATTTAAGCCAATATTTTTCAGTGAATGGCCCAAATTCTTTATGCTTTCATAGACTGTCTAAAAAAGCACAGAAGGAGTATTAGAAATTACAAATTACAGCTCTCTGGAATTCTAAGCCTCTTAAGCACTTTTGACTTTGAAAGAATCTAGCAAAACCAGATTTAGGCACCTGTACAAAGGGCAAAGCTCTTTCAGGACTGACAGTTGCCGACAAATTTCCATGTGTGCACTTCACATAGTAGCATGTAAAGAGTTTAATATTGATTTATATATTCAGTGGATGAAGTAAATACGAGAAGTAAGAAGATTCATTAATTTTTGTGGCTGTTTAAATGTTTTTGGAAATATTATGTTTGTATCACCCTGCATTAAAACTAATTCGAAGGAATAGAATCTTTCTACAGAAATACATACGTATAAAACTATTCCATACCCTCATGAAAAACTATAGTAAAAGCATGCGGTGAAAATCCAGTCCTTGCAGAAATCAAAGGGAAAACTCACATTGGTTCTGGATTTTTATGTACTGGGTACTCAGTATCTGAGTGAATATGCATTTCCTTTCCAGATATGTTTTCCACAAATGAGAAACCTGTTATCATTTGTTATCAATAAGTTCAGAGAATGACATATTTACATAATTATATATATAATTAATATATATTATATTAAAACGAAAAGAATTCATTATAAAGTATAACTTTTTTTTAAAAGTTACTCCTTTAATTTAAAATGAGGGAGATTCTTTTTATTCGTAATTGTTTTCATAAATTTTTGTAGTCAGACGATACATTTTTTTTTATGATCCCCAGAACCACTTTGAAACTTTTATGAAATCAATTCAGAACTCTATTTTGCTGGCAATTGTTTGGTCCTTCAAATAACAGACTTACCAATGGAAAGTGAAACGCTTGTATCTTTTTTTTTCTAAAAAATATACTTCAGGTTCAGATGATTAGTACGAAAGATATTAAGACAAAAGATATGTAACTTTGTTATTGTAAAACTGTGATTTTGTTCTGTTTTTCCCATTAAAAAATAAAAGAAAATAAAAATTAAAGAGAAAAAGGAGAGAAAAAAAACCTTACAGTGGGTAAAGATGTCAAAATGGTGATCAAAACTACGGAACAACTTTAATGTAAGGAAATTTGTAATAGATATAATGTGAGGAAAATTCGTAGTAGATTTTTAGCTTGGAGGGAAAATGTTTGAGGAGGGAACTGGGAGATTTTAATAAAATCATGAATGATGTGGGCAAAAGTATTTGAGGAAGGTTATTTGCAATTTCTTATAACCTAAATAAATGAAAAAGTAATGGGATAATTTTGTGTATAGATTTGGCCATGTATGTAAGTCCCCTGCTAATACTTCACCCAACTGTGAATGCTATGATGGAAGAGAAACTGAAGAGTTTCATTTAATCATAGCCTACTAGCATGTGTGCAAGAAGAAGATAAAGAATATGAGAGACCTGACTTCTCTTAATTTGATTTCTGGTCACTATCACAAAGGGAACACATAACTGACAGCAACTCATAAGCAGCTGTATGAGGAGTTGAAAGTACTTCCTAATAGAACAAGAATTGAACAGGAGATGACTTATGACCCTGGAGCACAGTTCATTTCATACAGTCTGCTGTCAGTGCAAAGTGCTGTCCCTTGCTCTGTGTGAATGTTAGAGTTAATTGAGCTCAGAAATAACAGATCCAAAGTTTCTTCTTGCTAATATTCCATTGTTACATCCCAATAGTTTGCAAGGAAATTATTTAAGTAAGTGAGTTACTGATGAAAGCAAAAACAAGAATAAGGACTCTATCTGGTATAGCAAATTCAGCTGTCAAGAATTTTATGTATGTGCCACTGGACTTTTCTGATAAGTTTACTTTTTGGAAGTAAACTTTTTTATTCCAATTTACTTTTTTATTGCAGTAGTCTTTAAAACAGATCAGAAAAACTCTTCTAATTGACCTCCACTGCCCAAAACCCCACCATCAACAACAAAAAAAACCCTAACCAAAATTACCAAACCACAACACCACAACGCACGTCCCGCAAAGCAAAGAAATCCGCCTGTCAGAATTTCCTTTTATTTCAGCTTTTAGGGCCCAAAACTATGCTGCTATTTTGCACACATGAACACCTAATCAAATAAAGATTAATTTGTTTATAGAAAGAATTTCCATGTATATGTATTATTATTCACAAAGTAATTTCAATTGTATTATATAAAAATGGAAAATCCATTGAGAATTTTTAGGAAATATCCCATAGTCTAGTTACACACTGGGAACATTCAGGACACTTATGAATTAATAAGAAAAAAAGATATTTAAATAGTACACTAAAATTTTATTTATTTACTAGATGAATGCAATGAAAATATGTTCCCTTCAAAGCTTGAAATATTTAATTGCTAGCAAACTAATACAGTTTTGTTCATTTAAGGCAGATGTTTTAAGATAATATAATAGTAGGCATTCAATATATGATTGAAATTCAATATTTGATTCTGTGAATGTTTTCCTTATACAGCACTTACTTGACTGCATAGCATTAGTTTTATGGAGTGTGATCTCACCATGAACTTAAAAATCCCTCATATGAATCTAATGAAGTGACACTCACTATACAATAGCATGACTTAAAATTGCCTTTCTTACTTTTACAGTAATAGTAACACTAATATTTGAGGTTATGTAATGGTTTCCATTTTAAAATCATCACTTCAATTATTTATAACTTCCTGATCCTTTCAGTTTGAGGATAAAATACACTAGGAACAAGATGTCCATTTTTTTTATTTTTTTGTGTTAATAAAGAGAGATTTTATGGATTACGAAACAATGAAAAGAAAAGCAACTGTGCCATAGTGCATGTTTTTATTCCTGACAATCTTTAATTCAAAATTGCATAAATTTATAAGATGTGGTGAAATAAGAGATAAAAAGAACATCTTTTAAGGAAAATTGCTCCTTGATGACGTAATGGCAACATGGTCTTTTTTCTTAATACTAGAAGGTAAGAACATCTTTCTTTTTTTCTTTTTTTTTCCCCCTTTTCCCCTGATTGGTTATTTTTTATGACAGCAGGTTAAAATACAACAGTTTTTACATGTAACAAGCATGCTAGTATAGTAGAAGATATTGCATGAGATGAAGTAGTAGGACCAAGAGCTTATGTAGACTTTTCTGAGACAAGACTCTCACAATTCATTTCCAAATACGCAACAGAGCAAAGAGAATATATTTAGTGTTGCTGTCTTATGGAAAGGTAGGGAAAGGTAAATATAAACAAATCACAGGCGTGATGAATTAATGTTACTTGCAAAACCTTTAAAAGATTGTGTTTGAGTCTCAATAGACTTTATTTTTATTTTGCTGACCATCAGAAACTTGTGTCCTCTCAGTGTATTCTCAGTCTGACATATTATTTCAAAACAAAATTACATTTTTTTTGGTCTTACTGTGTTTCACAGGCAGCAGTTAAAAGTCTACCTGTTCTTGTGGTATCCTAAGCTAACTGAAAATTATTTGTTTTCTTTTCTTTTCTTTTTATTTCTTTTTGTAACATAGATGTCAAAATTATCATCCAGTAAAAAAGATCTATGGCAAAATGGTGAAGAGGTGTCACAACTGTCAGGGCTAAGAGATGTTGTGCAGAGAACATACAGTGCTATGTCATGCTATGTAGGTTAACTGTCTAAAGTATTATTGCTCACTATCCTTATTCTGCTTGTATGGATTTACCAAGACGTAAGTAGCCATTTAAATTTATGTTAATTTACTATTAGTTCTAAGTAGCTGAAACACAAATGCAAGATATTTCAGTGCAAAAAAAAAGGAACCTCAGTAGGGAAAATTTATTAGCATGTATTATTTCACTTCAGCCACTGAAAATAATTCATGCTCCCTATCAATTTAGTTAGCCTGGAACCTTCTTAAAATATTCATCTATATTACCCTCATGTTTTTTTGCAGCAGAATAAATACCTTAATTAATTATTTTGAAATGGCAAAAAAGACAAACCTCATTATTAGTGGACAGTTAGTTTATTTATGTTTCTTTTGCTTCTCATGTAAATTAATTCACCACTTATTAGAGTATGATGCATATCATATAAGCCATAAATTTAAATAAAGTAGAACTAAATACTTAGAGGCCGGAAACTTAAAAACCCCCCAGTTTTAAAAAAATGTATTGTAACTAAGGAACCATGAGATCCATTGTAATTATTCATAACAACTGCTATGTTTTCCAAAGTTAACTTCAAAATCTAAGGGCAAGCTGTCACTAATTTTAAAGCAAGACAATGCAGTCAGCATATATTTCATTATATCATTTCTAGATATAGGTCAAATATGTAAAACCAAAAATGACAGCAGAATATAGGTTATCACTTTTTCTGAGTTTAATTTTATGTCTGTCATGATTTCTAGTAGTCTTACTTAATCCTCAGTAAGGTGGTTTATTTACTTTATGGTATTTTGATTTTCAAAGAAAACATTATGCATATTTTTCTCATCAAACTCAATTTGAAATGTATATATGTATAATAATAATAATCTGCTACTTTTGCTGACCTATGACCAAATAAAATAAGAAAGTATTGAGCTGTGGATAACATTATTTTTTGTTATACCTTAAGTACTTAATGTCTTATGACCATAAACAACACAAAAGTATCTCAAGAGAGGCATACTGCCCGTGATCTTTGACCTGGAGATTGCTGATACAGAGAAATATGACAGGAAAAGAAAAGCAGTAGACATAACATCTTAAGAAGTACACAATAGCAGGGTCTCTTTCTGTCTCTCTCATACGTTAGTATGGTATGATTAAAATATAACATTTGAATGGCAAAGCTACTGATTATAAATCTTGATTGCAGATGAACTATTAAGCATCCTAGGCATTGTATCCCTTATTTTTTTTCTGTGTTTTTTA
This sequence comes from Dromococcyx pavoninus, assembly GCA_033558185.1. Classification (NCBI taxonomy): domain Eukaryota; kingdom Metazoa; phylum Chordata; class Aves; order Cuculiformes; family Neomorphidae; genus Dromococcyx; species Dromococcyx pavoninus. Next base: position 2,050,310 of record JAUMJL010000110.1, read on the forward strand.
AGACCTGTGTTGAGCAGTAGAGGAAGGAATACATTCTTATTTTAGGGACTTCTTTGATAAGAATCTTAATGTTTGCCTCTGATAATGTTTACTGTTTACAGCACTTAATAACTTGTACAAGAAGAAATGTTTCTCACCTTTTGAACACAGCTGGTGGTGTATATATACCAGGCAAATTTGAAAATATTATGTCAAAATTGAAATGTTTTGCTGACAGGAATGAGAAGGACAAAAAAATGGAATGCAGGGGCAGAAGCGTCAAAAAAAGGGAAATCAAGAACCAGGGAAAAGAAATATATGAAAAACTGTAGAATCTATCTTTATCTTTGAAGAATTCCTTATGATTGAGTTTCTGCTTAAAACTAATCTCATGTTTGGCGGCTTAAGTCATTAGAAGCCTTCTGGAGTAGCCTTACTTTGTCACTTCTCACTTAGATGTTGTTATATAAGATTTCTATTTTAATACAGAGGAAAATCCACCACTGTAGAAGACCTAATAAACTCATACATCAACAGATAATCTTAAATGCATTTTGGGGGGCATCAAAATACTCATGGTACTATTATGATACTTAGTTATACAAAAGCTATACACTTATGTCTATTACTGAAACGGTCTTCATGATATGGGAGATGAATATAATTTTCTTGATTTTGGTAGAAATTACTTTTTGCCCAGGGAAGTAGTTGAATCACCAACCCTGGGAATTATTTAAAAAATGATGTGGTGCTTAGGAATTTGGCTTAGTAGTGAACTTGGCAGTGTTAGAGTTATGGTTGGGACTCAATGATCTTAAAAGTCTTTTCCAGTCTATGATGTTATGATTCTAAAAATTAACTGTTAGTAGTGATAATTACTGTATGACGGAATGTGGATGCTATATATTGCTGAGTGGATGTATTTAAAAGGTTATTTTCTATTGTAGAATTTACTAAGTTATTTAATTTATAATTAGAATATTACTTTAACACAAGGTGTTTTAACGACCTTAAATGTTCCTTTACCTACGTTACTGTTTCTTACTATGTAGCCTGCACAGCTGAATTGATTTCAGTTCTGCTAACATTGATTAACTTTGTAATATAAATTCATGTTACTAAAGGCTACCTTTACATTAGGGTAAGATGAAAGCAAGCAAATATATGGTGAACACATAATGTAGAATCTATATATGCCCTTGACTAAGGGAGCAATGCCTGCCCAGCTGCTCACTTAGTACCTCCCCACCTCCTCAGTGGGACAGAGAGAAAAAACAGGTAAGAAGACTCATAGTTGAGATAAAGATAGGGAGATTGCTTACCAGATATGATAGCAGGCAAAACAGATACAGCTTTAGGAAAATGAATTTAAGTTATTGACAATCAAAACAGATATGTGTAGTGAAGAACAAAGGCAAAGAGTAAAAGCAATACCTTTACTCCTCACTCTTCAGGCTTGACTTCAGTCTGTCACTCCAGACTCCTCCACACTTTCCTCCTAGGAAACACAAGGACGAATGTGGGGCATGGTAAAACACATGGCCGTTTCTGTCTGATGCTTCTTCCCTGTCACATGCCCTGCCCTGGAATGAGCTCTCACAATGGGCTGCAGAATTTCAGGAATCTTTATCTGCTCCTATGTGCTTCTCCACAGGCTGCAGTGTGAATACCTGCTCGAGTACTGTTATCTCCACAGGCTGCATGGATCTACCTGTTCCACCGTGCCCACTTCCAGAAGCTACAGGGGAGTGCCTGGAGCACATCTTCCTCCTCCTTCTTGTCTCTCTTTGTTGTCTACAGGATTCTCATACTTTTTGCCTCACTTCACTAGGTAGCATTTTGCTCTTTATTGAATACATTTCCACAGAGGCACCATCATCCTGGATGAGAGGTTCAACTACTTCCTACAGTGGGTCTGTTGAAGACAGCTACAATCATCTGCGTCTGGCACAGGATAGCCCCTGGCTTTTTCTCACAGATGAGCAGCACCCTCCCAATAGCAAAATCTTGACCCATTTTAAAGCAAAATTGTGTTTGAAAAAGAGTATCCAGATTCTTAGTATTAAAAATGGCAGAAAAAGACACCCATGAGTTTGCAGAAATTTTATTTGTTATGTAAATTATATATACTGAGATTTATCTGGAAAATATAAATTCTGCAGCACAAAATCCAGACCTAATATTTCCCAGTGGCAATGCAGATGTTCTTTGTATTTAACAAATTAGAATACTGTGTTTGATTCTGAGTTCATGATTAGACAGTTAAATAAATAATGCATGTAACATGCAACTTCTGTTTTCTCAGTCACATTTCTGAACTGGAAAATAAATGTTGATTAATTCATTCAACAGCAGTTGCACAATATTAATATTTTCCTGTTGACAGTGAAAGAAAATAGATGCTACTATCATTCTCTTACTGTGGACTAACCAGCATTCACCTATGGTCAACCTAACTAAAGGCTTCTCCAGCTATCCCTAGGGCATTTTTTGAAAAGGTGGTGCTTCTGATGGCAGTGAAAAAGAAATTAAAACCTAGAAGGCAAGCAGTGCTTTAACTACTGCATTGGCACATGGGCATACTAATTTCCTTGCTTGTTCCCACTGTCAGATCAGAAGTCTCGCACTGATTACTGCCCAGATCATCAAATGTTCCAACTAACCAGCTGACCAAGCTACGAGTTCTTTCTTTTACTACAAAACATCTAATATGTTCCTCACTCTTGGAACCTATGTATATACGAGCTTCCTAGTCTTCTACACTTTTGGATCTTCTGAGGAGACTTAAACTGTCTCACTTTTCAATAGAAATTTGTTCTTTTTCTAATTCTTACTTCTGTCTTCTCCTTCCACTGGGACTTCTTTTTTTTCTCTCTCTGTATCTGTACCTTTTCTTTGAGTAGTTCAGATGCAGCTGTTCATCGTGATGAACATGTAACTCTCAGGCTATATCTCTACTATGAGGTAAATTTACTTAAATCTAGTGTCCTTAGCAGCACATTGAGAAGTAACCTGACTTTCTCTCCAAACTCACAAATACGTTTCACATGAATATTGATGGTGAAATATAGGAAGTTTTCTGACGACTTGCTTTTCACACCATTAGGGATGTCAGAGAGCTTCCTTGCCTCTAAGTAACTGAAAGAAAAAGGTGAGATTTTAGCCAGAAGTTTTTCCTTTACATATCTAAGCTATTAGATAGCAGTATTACTGAAAGGTTATAGGAGGATTTTGAACCCTCAGACTGTGAGCACACTATCACACACCACTAAAAAGTAATCACAGTGATAAAAGAATAGCAACTGAGAAATACTTGCTGTATTCCTAGGTTTCTCTGCTCAAAAACAAGAAAAAACTTTTAACTTTTTAATTTTATTTTACTTTTTTTTAGGAGGGAAATTTCTAATCTGTTAATTAGGTGTGCTTATATTTCTTTCAGAGGAGTATTTTAAAATATTGCTTCCCTATACCACGTCCTGATATAACCCTCAACAAATCCAGTGCCTTTAGACAGTTCTTGCCACTGAAGAATGTCTGTATTTTGAACAGATTAAGAGCAGAGCATTTTAATATGTCTTATGAAATTTTCAGATTACAGTCTTCTCACTGTCATGATTCATGGTGATAGGAGGGGGTGTTTAGTTTTTGCTTATAGTTTTCGTTCTTATGGGTAAAGTTTAAGATCATGATGATACAGATTTGAGCATATCAAATGACAGCAAGCTTGAAAACTGGAGAAACTGTATATGCCAGAGGCATGAATTCTAGCTCCACTGTAATTGTTACTGTGATGCGCTGAAATGAAAATAAAACACAATTAATGGTGTTTTTCTCAATTAGCAGTATCACTGCACAGTGCTGAGAATATTTAATGGTTTCTGCAGAACAACAGTGAACACAGCTTTATCAAACATAAATGGAAGAGCCATAATAGGCTCAGACACAAATGCATATAACACAGCTGGAGATTATTCGATTTGTAACCTGTATTTCTCAACTTTTCCTTAAACCACTAGATCCAAATGAAACTTTCCCCAGGGTAACATCTGGGCAGTACTTCTAAATGGCATGCTGTCACATATGCCAAACTCTCCTGTGGCTTAAATCTGCTGTAGGCTCAATAGCAGTTATCACTACTGCTGTTGATGCAATAATCACTTGACAAAAATGGAATTATTTCTTCACTGAAATCCTATTTGTAGTGATTACTTTACTTAGATCTTTTGTAGTCATTTGTATGCAAGGCTAGAAGATGTTGTATCATTTCTCATTATTTGCTTTCAAAAATATTCTGATTGTTAACCCTTTCCTCTGATGATACTTTGCGCACAGCCTGTCTGTAATTCTCTTTCATACTTAATGTACCTTGTCAATGAACTGTTTCTCTGTTAAGGTCTACTATAAACATGGACAGATATTAGCATAAGTTCATCCTAGTTCTTTACCAAAGCCTTACATTTACAAAATTTCATGAGACACCATGTCAGGTGAGTGGAATTAAACAGGTGACACTCATATATGTTGGAAAGAAGAAATCAGTTTAGAATCATGCTTCTGAAGATGTCAGGTCTTAATAGTCAGAAATGAAAAAGGAAGATTTGTCACTCAGGTGAATAAACGTAGAATCATAGAATCATCTGGTTGGAAAAGACCTCTGAAATTATCAAGTCCAACCGTACCTGTCTCCTTATTAAACCATGCCGCTAAGAAACTCATCTATCTATCTTTTAAACATCTCCAGGGATGGTGACTCCACCACCTCCCTGGGCAGCTGTTCCAATGCCTGACCACCCTTTCAGTGAAGAAATTTTTCTGACGTCTAATCTGAACCTCCCCTGGCACAATTTACGGCCATTGCCTCTCATTCTATCACCTGTCACTTGAGAGAAGAGACCAGTACCTATCTCACTACAGCCTCCTTTCAGGTAGTTGTAGACAGCGATGAGGGCTCCCCTCAGCCTCCTCTTCTCTAGGCTAAACAACCCCAGTTCCCTCAGTTGCTCCTCATAGAACTTATTCTCCAGCCCCCTCACTAGCCTCATCATCCTTCTCTGGATGTGCTCCAGCACCTCAAGGTCCTTCTTGTAGTGGGGGGCCCAGAACTGAACACAGTAGTCGAGGTGTGGCCTCACCAGTGACGAGTACAGGGGCACAATCACTACCCTTGTCCTGCTGGCCATGCTGCTCTTGATATAGACCAAGATGCCATTGTCCCTCTTGGCCACCTGGGCACACTGCTGACTCATATTCATCCGGTTGTCAACCAACACCTCCGGGTCCTTCTATATATTTTCAAATGAATTTAAATGGTAATTACCTTTATTTGTTAATAGATTCTCCAAAATTCAGGGAAATACTTCTATCCACTACATCTAAGTAAAATCACTTTTCAAGGGCAAATTATGGAGATTTTTCCCAACATATAACACAATCAGTCTCAACTAATATTCTGTAGAATAATTTTAGTTAAAAAAAATCTTATTTGCGTTATTGTAAATGTCTGGTATACTGAAAAAGAGAAAACTGGCATGCACTTCTATGAGGAGAGTGATTCAGAAGGAATACAATGCTATATTATACTGACTTTTATGTTCTTCTGTATTTAAAAAGAGACTAGCTACTAGCCTTTTCATCCAGGAGTGTTTGAGAATTTTACATTGAATTGCTTATAAAAAACAAAAGATTTAGTAAAATCAAAGTGTGGGGAAAAAAAACCCCAACCTTTTTCTTTCAGTTAAGTAACTTAGCCACACAGAATTAAAGCTCTCTTTTACCTTTTTTCTCTTCCTCTGTAGTCTTCTGATTTGTACCGCTGGTCACAGTGGGTCAGCCTGTAGAGATGCGCCAGGTTTCTATCTTGGGTTACTGACAAAGCCAATGATCTTTTTATTTTAATTTTCACTTCTGATGTTCAGGAAATCTCAGATAATTAGAGTAAATATATTTTACAGTTTTGTCAATCATCAAACTTGTCTAAGCAGTGCTTTAGGGAAAAAGAAATCAAACAGCCAGACAGATACTTTGATGAAGTGTAAGGTCTTTAGCAATCTGGTGCGATTTGAAATTAACAAAGTACGTAAATGTTAATTTAAAACATGAAGTCGTATTCTTACAAGTCTTGCTGTGGACATGTGCAAAGGTATAACTCCCAGTTTTCCTCTCAACTACTTTGCCACAGAATATCTTTCCCACGTCAGTGTCAACTAAAGGGAACATATTTATGCATACGGTTATTTTTGGCACAAAATTAGGCATCCTTTGTATGAAATTAATTCCAAAGAGATTTTAAAGCTGAGAGACTTTCATGCAGAAATTTTAGCTGTAGATGCACATCCTTTTCTGCAGTCTATTACAGAGATGCTAAAGTACATCAGAAAGCAGAGAAGTATGGGGTGGAAGGAAGTTGCCAAACCTTTCTGTTGTGAGGAAAGGAAAGGAAAGGAAAGGAAAGGAAAGGAAAGGAAAGGAAAGGAAAGGAAAGGAAAGGAAAGGAAAGGAAAGGAAAGGAAAGGAAAGGAAAGGAAAGGAAAGGAAAGGAAAGGAAAGGAAAGGAAAGGAAAGGAAAGGAAAGGAAAGGAAAGGAAAGGAAAGGAAAGGAAAGGAAAGGAAAGGAAAGGAAAGGAAAGGAAAGGAAAGGAAAGGAAAGGAAAGGAAAGGAAAAATATTCTCTACTTCTGACAGCAGGTAATGTCCTGCCAGTTCCTGTGAAGTAGGACTTCAGTTTCTCTCAACTTTTATTGCTGAGCAGATGTCATATGGTATCGAACATCCTTTTTGCCAGTTTGAGTCAGCTTTCCTAGCAGTGTCCCCTCCCAAGATATTGCCCACCCTTAGCCTGCTAGGTGAGGAAGGGGGAATGTTGGAAAGACAACTTTCATGCAGTGTAAACAATGCTTAGCAGTAGCGAAAACACTCCTAAGTTCTCAACAGCTTTCTAGCTACCATTATAAAACATAGCATTATGAGGGCTGATATGGGGAAAATTAACTCTATCTCAGCCAAATCCAACACACTCAGTTTTAAGGAGAAGGAAAACTTCTGTTCTTATTAGGCAAGTGAATCATATTTCAACAGTCTAGAGCCTGTAATGGAAATTTGTACATATAATTCACATATAGATACTACACATGATCATTCAGTATGATCATATATCGTAGGTGTCATGTGACTGCTATTTAATCAAGGTGTTCCTAAATAATGGTATAACTAATCAAGTATATATAATCACTGTCTTGTTAATGTACATGTATTCAATGTGCATTTAAGCATAATTGTATGTTTACTGCATTGTCTTGTCCGCTGGAAATATTATATGAACATCTTCAGAAACTGTAATTTTTTAATGGGACTAGAATATTAGAACGTGTTGTCCAGGAGGTTCTTCAGACTTAAGCTCACGTTGCAGACATAATGCTATTAGTGATTGATGAATCTGTACTGTGGGCAAGAACTTTGTGCTGGTGAGCCTCACCATGGAAAGGAATTCTGTGCAGCATGCTGTGATGAAGGAAAATGGGATCATCCAATGCAGCAATAGCCGGGGTTCTTTGAATCAGGAGGGACATAAGATTGTTATCAATTTTTATATAATATCCAACATTTATGCAATAAATCCTACAATCATCCTTTAATATTGGTGTTTTTCTTACTGATATTCCAAAAGAACCAGCACCTCCTCCGCAGAAAACAGACACACATGAAAATCTAAATTAAAGTACCTTAGTCTAGAATAGCATTCAGTTCTAGTGGCAAGTTACATGAGACTCGAGACACATTCTTTGTGTCATTTTAGGCCTGGCATCTATTTGATGGTCTGGAAGAGAATGGATTTCCTGTATAATCTTTATCAGATCTAGATAGATGTCCCAGATGCCCTAGACCTTCTCAGTGGCATAGACGCCTTTTCATGAGCAATGGAATTAAGGTCATAATGGTTGATAACCCAAAGCTGCTTCTATGGCTTGTAAAAAGATATTGGCATCTCCAGGGACCAAGTCATCTGCCCGTTACTAAGCATTTAGCTGTCCTTGGAGGTTATTAGAAAGTGAGACCAGAGTGGCTAATTAAGACTTGGATGTCTTTTAGATACACAAAGTAGGGCAGATGAATCCTAAATATACATACCTAAATTAGAAGGCCAGTGTACATTGATACAGAAAGACAGATTCCTCCAAAGAGCTGCTCAGAACAGGAATCTTATTTAAGGGCTGTCTATATAGAATAGCCTCTCATCCTTTACTAATTACAGAGAAAACCTCAGGACTTTTGCCCTCTCTGTCCTATTTTTTTACATTTTTGGAGGCAGAAAGAAAATAAAAATGTCAAGGGAATGTAGAATTATCAAAAAGTAACTAGCAATGTTGTGACTTTGTTGTTCAAATATCATATGGAGGACCTAAGGACATGTCCTGGTTTGGAATTAGAAAAGATACAATTTTCATCATTTTCTGTAATTTCCAATATGATATTTTCAATGTCAATACAGAATTTGCTACAGGACTGTTTTCTTTTTCTTTTATTTTGATCAGAATTTCTTCTTCAAGTATTGTTAAAAGTTTTGTTGAAACTGATACACTGTTATAAAAAGTTGCAACCTTGAGAAATTGGCATTGTAAGAAAGTTATTGACTGTATTATAACAAAAAGCACAGAAATTCCTCTTCTTGTGACCAAAAATCCAGTTGTATGCAGTGCAAACTCAGCTCAGCTTCCATGGGGAAAAAAAAGTCTCGACTACGGTGAAAATACATAAGGCCATGTAAAACAAGAATTGTGACAAAAAACCAAAAATGGAATTGTTGAGACAGCACCATATAAGAGCTTACAAACTCAGGAGAAAAATGCTAAAACAAAAAGCATTAAGCCTTCATTAAAAAAATAGAGTGAGAAAAGTCAGCAATTCAAACAATGCATTCCAAACTCAGTGAGAACTGCCCAATCAACAAAGACTTGTGTATTGCTTACTCTAGTAGTTCTGACAGTATTCGGACTTATCCTAACAAAATATTAATCCTACCAATTTGCAATGTGTATTAGTTAATATGTAATTGGTGTGCATGCTGTATAGTATGTATACATACTTGTGTATTTTGGGTTTACTTTAAAAGATGCTTGAAAAAACAATACACAGTAAGGGTAGAATGTAACCAATAGTTTTGTAATTAATTTATTTTGCATCTAATTTATATTTCTTTAAGATTGATGAAGGATTCTCTTAGATTTTAAAATAATATAAAACTTATATCTCAAAAAAATTGGCCCTGGTCACCAGAATTCTTACATGCTTTTTACGTTTGTGGAATAAAAGTGTCGTAATTAATCTACAAAGATTATCTTTCTAAAGAAATATATATGACAGAGGGAACTTATGTTACACAATTATGAAGTGAAATTAAAGTCATAAAATTGTTAACTGCCTATTACAGATTGTATTTTTACAACGTTATGCTAAATTCCCTTGCTTCTGGTTTGGGACAAGAACAGCTCAAGAAATATTTTTATAGTGTCAAAATCATAGGCTTGAATGGTTATTTAATTCTCCCCTTCTATGAAGATTCTAATAATATTTTACTGTTGAGCAGTTATTTGCTGTTTTTACCAAATTCAAATCTACTTATTTAATATCAATAGCCTTCTATAATGTTGAGCTTATTGTAATGAAATATATTGTAATACAATAGATACTTACTGTTTACCAAAGTCTCAATATTTACATTGTTTAAAATAGGAAAGAAAAACTCTGGTATCACACTGGGATCTATTTATGTTTCTGTCAGAATTTCCCCTAATACTGACTTAAATGCAGCGAAGATTTATCTTCTAAACCAAGAGTCTGCCAAGGCAGGATATTTCATTTATGTGCATGGTACTAGAGCAGAAGAAACTCATTTGGCTCAGAGATAGAGTCAGGATTGTGGGACTCTCATAATAGTTGTTATTCCCTATACTACCAGTACACCTACAATGACATAGTAATCAGTATAAGACAATGTTATAGTTTGACACCATGACAGAAGATCTTACTATTTTTATGCCTCCAGAGCGTAAACTAGACAGCTGTAATTAAGCTCCTGAGCTGGTTTGACCTAGCTTTCCCAAGCTCTCCAGCCGCTCAGTCTGCCTCTTTCCCAAATCTTACCCCACTTTCAAAGGAAAAAAAAAACTATGGAAGAAACCAAAATCACACTAAATATATATATTTCTATATTTTTCTACATACAAAGAACTACACCGCAAGGATATACAAAGGAGCAAGGGAAGAGGGGAAGGGAAATGGGAAAAAGGACAAAAAGTAACTATATAACACCCGGCATACAATTATAACATCCAGTAACTAAAAAAGTAAAGAATTAGCAAAATCTCACCACTTCCCTTGAGGAAAGCAGAACAGCTAAATCCGACCCAGGACTCTTCCCCAACGCGTGGGCAGACAACAGCAGCTGCTGCAGGCCTCAGCTCCAGACAGGACCAGCAGCAACGGAACTCCTGCTCTCCAGTCTCCTGGAAGAAGAAGAGAGCGAACCCTCTTATCTACACCATATTTATATGTTGTGTTACGTTAAAGGAAGATATGGAATACTTCCGTGAATCCTGACCTCCATTGTTAAGGAAGACCTGTAAAGGTCATTTTTTTTTAAGGAAGATCTGAAAAATCCAAAAGTCAACCCACTACACCTCCCATAAGGGTTTTGAAAACAGGTAGGAATTGTTAGGTACCTCCATGTGTTTGACATTCAGTCTGCCTTGTCTCAGGGAAATGTATACCTCTTCTGCTAAATATAAAAGGACTAGGGAGAGAAATCTTTGTATTCATGATCATTTCCATCACAGAACTGCTAGTTTATTCCCTAAATTGGTTTTAACTAACTTTATCAAAAAAAACTTTCTATAGAGGAAACTGCTGCTACGCAGTACAGACTCTAGCCTGATGATAGTCATCAGAGCTCTGAGCCAGGAATTTCTCCCTTACTGCTTTTTGTTGATAAGTACAGACATTATGACTTTGTATATAAAGCTCATTCCAAAACACTGACACAGACCACACCACATACATCAAAACACTTTGTAAGAGAGTAATGGCAGGTTTTGAAGAACCCTGTCCAACGGGAAGGAGCAGGAACTGCAAGATGTTTTTTAAGGGTAGATGCACCAAGGGTGGCCCAAGGTAGGGAGGAGACTTCCCTCATCAACCAGTGCAGTCCCACAGCCCCTGATTAAGGGTTGCCAGGCAAGTCTGGTGACAGTAAACTCAATCAGCCAAAGGACCGGATGGCCGGAATAGTCCATAGCACTGAGGCAGGTCTAAGGATCAAACCAGAAAGTCAAGTCAGTGGGTCAAGGGCAGGATCACGACCAATGGAATACATAGATCTTCTGCATAGCACAGGCAAGGACACAGCCACCTCAACTTGGGTGCAGCTAAAAGGAGTAATATGCTTACTTCTTGCATCTATTTACCACAAAGCTTTCTTCATCCAGTCTGATCCAAGGCTGCACAGTAGCACCAGATCAGAGCTGGCTTGAACAGCTGAGTTCCCAGTGTAAAGCCCAGGGCTCTGACAAATGGTACTGAAGGCCAGAACTAGATGTACAGTTGAAACCAAGACAGCCTAGAGGTGTCAGCTTTGGCTACTCTTGCCTACTTACTTGCTCATTAATTTGTCGCCACATGGTCTATTTGCAAATAATGTAATGTGGCTTTGATACAGAAGCAGAATATGAGACTTATTGTTGAGTCTGTACATTATGGAAGGTTCCATACTTTTCATAGGAGAGTATAGCTAAAATCAAAACTATTCATCCTCAGCTTTTTGTTACAGTCAACAAATACAAAAGAAGGCACTTTTAGGAAGCAATGTATCTAATCAGTGTTGAAATAAGGTGAAACACATCTCAATACCTTTTAAATGCCTTGTTGTCTCCTCTCAGTATGAAGAGAGACTAAAGTCACTGGTTTAAGAATAGATATCTATTCCAATGATTATGGAGGATTAATTCTCCCACTTGTCAACAGGACAGGGGAAGAGAATAAGATGAAAAGCTTGTGGCTTGACATAAAAATAGGAGGTCACTTACGAGTTGCTGTCATGAGAAAAACAAACTTGATTGGAGGAAAATTAATTTAATTTGCTTCAAATTAAAATAGATTTAGATAGCAGGAAACAAAGATGTAATATTAAAATACCACCTTTGTCTCCACCTTTCCTCAGTCTCAACTGCACTCCCTCATTCCCAACTCCTTCTAACTGACCACTTCACCAGCAAAGTACTCCTCACTACCCTGAAGCATTTGCCCTTTTTTCAGTACATTTTCCCTGAGATGCCACCACCTATGTTCTGCAATGGACCCATTGTCTACTAAAATGAACTGTGTCTGGAACAGGGCAGCCCTGGTCTCTCCTCATAGAGGTGTTGAACAGCTTGGCATCTGCACCTAGTACTCTTTACTTCTGTGTAGTCAATGAGGCCTGTCTTAGACACCCAGCGTATCAGTGTGTGCAATGACTTGGCTTCTACGAGAACAGCAAAGTGGAGAAAGCTGTGATCCATGATAGTTTAATAACCTCTATGGAGCAGAACTTTACATAGAGTTTGATAGCTTATCTCTCAAAGTTCAGGTGAGTATTATGATTTGGTGCCACTGTGAAGAATTAGCTAGGTTTATTTGCCAAAATCTTTAATATAATTGAATGCTAAATAGAGGAGAGGTGTTTATTGTATTAGAAGAAGAATTTATAAACATACCCAGGAAACTTTCAAACTAAATAGAAATTTAATTAATTTTTATGTCTTCAATGTAACACAGCTGAGGGAAGTAGACACTATTTCTGTCTGGTAGACAAATGGATAGATGGGATTTAGGTAAATTTATCTATATAAGCATACTGTATTCACAGAAATCTCAATAGAGATCATATTCAAACTTGAAAAAAGATTTAATATTCATGCAGTAATTAGTTTAGATAATTAATAATTTATACTTTTTGGATATTGAACTAAAATGATCTCTTACACTGTGAAAAGCAGAGCACTGCTAAACCATATGTGTAACAAGATTTCTTCTAATAAGTGCTTCATATTTGTGGAATATGGCAATATGTTCCACACCTCCATATGTTGTTGTGGCACCATGCCAGTTACATTTGAGTGGCAATAGGAGGCACAGATAGATACATGTTTAATTATGTGAACTATAGAATAACTAATATATCCTGAAATTCTATGTTATCTTTTAAAATAGGATTCCACTCATAGCGGCTTTCACTATTCAGAACATTACAACTATGCAACCAGTTCTCTTAAGAATGGATTACTTTTGAAGTTCTTGTGGAACAAGAAAAAAAATACCATTCTGAAAACAGTATGCAAGGAAGGCATTTTAACTTACTTTATACCTCCTAAGACAGCAGGCGAAGTATGCATAGTAACGTTCAGTGAGCATACTTCTTCAGGAACTATATCACAATGGAAATTGTCAGGATCTTAAAAATGGAACAAAATTTAACAAACAAGTGCAACGAACAGAACTGAAGTTAAGCTTTCAATGTCTTGTTAATAATCAACCTAGAGCTTGACCTTAAAATCTTAAGAGTATGCTTCGTTCAATTCTCCTTTTATTCACAAGATTACAAACTATAGGATCTGAAAAATGGTATACACACTATAAACATATGCTTATAGTTTTTGTTACATTTTATTAGCTCCAAGTTCTAATTTTTCCCCTTTCTGTAAAACCAAAAAAAAAAGGTGAACTGATTTAATGTCAGTTCTGGAGATGTCATCCTGTGCAGAAGAAAAACTGGTGAAAGAGGTTAACCTTCTAATTTTTTCATGTTTCCTTTGTATGGTTGTCCATGGTTTAAACCACTCAGAGCCCACATTAATGTAGCTATTCAAATCTCACTTCATAATCTTCACTTACAACATGAATTGACTCACCTTCAATGCCAATAGCTCATGCTCAAGGCCATGTTGACTCGGGATCTCCAGTCTATTGCAAGTGTGAGCAGTTCAACTGTATCTACTCAAAGGCTAAGAAAAGTAGATTCACATCTATTGAAAAATCCTCTTTTTTTTTTAAATACAGAGACTACTTAAAAAAAATATTAAAAATATAAATGATCAATCCGATTCAACATTTTGATATTTGTCCAGAGAATTTAAGTGGTCTTCAGTTGGGCTCAATACAAATTTTTGAAAGAGCAGTGTTTGTTGGGCTTTCTGGAGATAATTTCTATACAGGATACAATACTTCAAAGATAACTACTTTCTGCTGCAAGACAAGCATACACTCATCATGTTGCTTAAACATGCCCTGGTTTTCTGTGGTGAGTTAACTTTGGCTGGCCACCAAGTTCCCATCGAACTACTCTGTCATTTCCCCTCCTCAGTGGGGCATGAGAAGAATATGATGAAAAGGATATGATGGAAACTTTGTGGGTTGAGGTAAGGACAGGGTGAAATCACTCACCAATTACTATCACAGATTCAACATAGGGAAAATAATTAATTTATTGCTAATTAAATCAGAGTAGGACAATGATAAATAAAACCAAATCTTAAGAACACCTTTCCTCCATGGTTCACTTCTTCCTTGGTTGAACTTCACTCCCAGTTTCTCTACACTTTATCCATGAACAGTGCAAGAGGACAGAAATGTAGGTTATGGTAAGTTCATCACACATTGTCTCTGCTGCTTCTTCCTTCTCAATCTCCTTCTCTGATTCAATATGGGGTTCCACCCATAGGAAACAGTCCATCATGAACTCTCCTGTATTGGTCGTCCTCACAGGCTGGAGTTCATGAACTGCTCTAGTGTGGGTTCATTTTAATGTGCTTCAGGAGCAGACTACTCCAGCATGGTCTCCCATGAGGGTCACACATCTTGCCAGAAAACCTGCTCCACTGTGAGCTTGTTTTCATGGGTTCACGGGTCCTGCCAAGATCCTGCTCCTGTGTGGGCTTTCCACAATGTCACAGCCTCCTTTGGGCATATCCACGTGCTCTGGTGTGAGGTATTTCATGTAAGACAGGTGAATACCTGCTCTGCCATGGACGTCCATGGGCTACAGTGGGACAGCGTTCTTCACTATGTTCTTCACTACAGGCTAAATGGAAATCTTTGCTCTGGCACCTGGAATCCCTCCTTCCCCTCCTTCTAGACTGAGCTTGGTGTCTACAGAGTTGTTTCTCTCCCATATTCCTCTCCCTCCCACTGCTGTTTTACAATTTTTTTCCCTTCTCATACATGTTATCACAGAGGCTCTACCACTGCTGCTGACTGACTCAGCTTTGGCCAGCCCCATGTCCATCTTGGAGCAGGCTGCTATTGGCTCAGTCAGACATGGGGGAAGCTTTTGGCATCTTCTCACAGAAGCCACCCCTGTAGCCCCCTCATTACCAAAACCTTGCCGTGTAAAACAAATATATTTGCTCAGAAATTCTCAGAGGAACTTAAAACATATCTTCTGCCTATATGTCTTCTGAGATTTTTCTTATAATTCAATCACTAGACAAATTTAATTATGAAACAAATATCAGATGCATTCAAGAAGAT
Organism: Dromococcyx pavoninus; assembly: GCA_033558185.1. Taxonomy (NCBI): domain Eukaryota; kingdom Metazoa; phylum Chordata; class Aves; order Cuculiformes; family Neomorphidae; genus Dromococcyx; species Dromococcyx pavoninus. The sequence goes on from JAUMJL010000110.1 coordinate 2,065,844, forward strand.
TCAATTCATGTACTTTCCTTTGTATATCAGGAGAAATTGTAAGCTGACTGCTCCTCTGTTAGCATTTTACAGTAAAATTAATGTTTATGTAATCAGATATCCTAATTTTGGAATGAAAATTAAATTATTTCAGTCTTGTTTGCATTCAGTAGTATTGAGAGAATTCTCAGATATAAACGGAAACCAGAGACAAAGTTCAGCTCTGAAAGATAGTTCTATGAAGATGGAGTACTCTTTCGCTGACATCTTTACAGGAAGATTGTGTTTTAATGAAAAAGAAATAAAAAGACATTGTTGCAAACAAAACTGGGGTGCCAGGGGTGCCTATAGTCACGGGCAGCTTTGTAAATCGTGAAACAGAAACTGAAAAAGAACATAGAAACCTAGACTCCAAATAAAGCATCTGAGTTCCACATTGAGGTAACACTGACATTCACCAAACTTCTCAAAGCTAGACTTCAGTTTGATGGGAAACTGCTCACCTGTGTTTCTACAGATGATGTAATACAGTTGTTTAAATTTATCAACAAAACTATTGAAGCCTGTCAAAACCACAGAACTAATATTTGATGCTTCAATCCCTCATGTATTCATAAACCAGGTAATTTCTCATTTACATTTGGAGCTTTAACTGATAGATGTGTCTAGAGACTACTACCACATAAAACATGGAGTAAATTGAACGGTCTTGTTCTTGCTGAAGAGGCAAATTTTCTTCCTGATTTCATGTGGTAATTTGCACTTTGAAAGCTGTAACAAGTGTATTAAGTAAAAGGAAGAAGACAAGAAGGTGCCACTCTTTTTTGATTGATTTTTTTTTTGCTTGTGTAAGTGTTATGTCTTAACAATTAACAGGTATTACTATGTCTTCCTTGTACTCACCAGTTGAGACCTGGACGCAGCACTCCCGATTGCTCATTGTAATATCTCAACCTGTAAGCATATTCCAGGATATATTAATAATCAATGGATACACTTAAGTGGACAAGTGAATGGAAGCTTTCATCTCCCTTGGTAGGCTTTTGATTTGAACAAGTCTGCTTTGAAAATAACTGTTTCCTCCACTGTCAAGGATTATACCGAGCTCAGAGGAATACGCGTATTAGCAAAAGTGAATGGAGCAAGTCAAGAGGTTGAGTTATTCTGCACGGACATCTTTGTAATATTAGATGTAGTTTTCCACCATGGATTTTCAGAGAAATTATAAGTAACCAACTCATAGAAGATTAAATCAGGTAAAAGCAATTGATGGAATATGTGTGGAGAATATTTTGTGTAAACTTAAAATGACAAAGATCGTATATGTGTTTGTTTATCTATACTACAGGTAGCCCAATATGTGTAAGAAGATTTATACTTCTATTATAATTTATCGCAAAGCCCACAGCTTCTATCAAATCTAGTGCTAATCTTATCTCTCATGATATGAAATTACATTACCATAGGCAACCATGACATAGTCAGACTTGGAGGACACAGAGATTGACCAAGCCTGTTAAATCTTTTAGACTGATATGGATTGAAATCAGTAAGCAAAGCTCATTGTGGCCCAAGATCTTTGCACCAGAGAACATAATAAATAATTATGGAAATTCTGACATAAGTTCATGTATCTCTAACACTACCTTAAAAATCTAAGCACGACATGACTACACAGTTGAACACATGGCTGAACTCATGCTGACGACATCAGACTTTTAGTAGAAAATGTCCAGAAATTAGGCAGAAATTTTTAAGAACGACTCTATAATTGATATTTATCGATTGATATCACTTCATGAGAAGGGATAGATGATGCTAGTTAGGCTCATTCACACTGTAACTATACCTAACACTCAAAATTATGGTCAGAAATAAATTAGACCCAAATTTTTGCACTACCTTACCCTAAAACTTAATTAACACATACAGCTGACACAAGGTTTTTGTTAAGATTAGTTTGGATGCTACCTGAGCCTAAAGATGCTTCTGAGCCTCTTAAAATATAATCTGGACATATGTTTTTTGTTTAAATACCAAAGAAAGTTTGTATTCAGAGTTGTACGTGTTCAGCAAATGTGACTTTTTAGTTTTTGATCTCCTTTTGACCTGCACAGCTGAAGCAAGGTAATCTTATTTCAAAGCCATTGGCTGCAAACTACACTGGAAATTGCCCCGTTCGGACCCTTTACACTAGTCAAAAAACACAAAGAAAAACTGGAAATATCTTATTAGCTAAAAGAGCTCCCAGCAGACATAATACAGGAAACATACAATCCTTCGGTACCACCTCACACAAGGAAACAACAGGTGGGTAGAAGGAAGTTATTTTTTTTTTTTTTTTACACAGTCTTGTCAGCCCCACCTTGCTGTTGTGCATTGTGCACATGACACTGCATTAAGGGAAGAATTTATAGGAACTACTGCCTATGTATTTTCTTTTACACACTCTCACCATAGCATTGGCATTTTTTCTTCAAAATTTCTATTTTTATTTTTGGTGCAGTCTCCACGTTATTTCACTCAGATTTAATTCTATTTGAGTTTTACTTCTGTTCTATTTTAACTTAAATACTTAAATAAATAAAACTTGTCTGTAGTGAAGAGTTACAGTATAAAAGATGGAAAAATGAAACAAACCAAAATAGTTTAACATAATGTGCTAATTTTATTAATTTCCACTAAGCTTATCAGCATTTTAGCACTAAAGGAGTGAGATCTAATGGTTATTTAAACTAAAAAATGAAACTGAAGAGCACTTGCATAAAGCAATTGGATATGTCCAGATCTGCTGATATGCAAACATCTTTATTTATCTATTACTTTCATTTGTTTTACTTGAAATTAATTTTGGTCACAGTTGTGAATACACAAAGATAAGCCTAGTCTGTCTTTGTACTAGAATGACCCTGATTTCAATGTAAACTAGAAACTGATTTCTTTGTTTTGTAATACTTGACTTTGCCAGCTAAAAAATGGACTTAACACATACATGACTACACCTGCATAGATATATTCATACATTTATATAAGTATATGTTTGTGTGTACTTCTGTATATCTGCTTGAAATATGATAGGCTTTCCTGTGTAACTGAAAGCTCATAGATTCAAGTTGAATGCTCCTAATGGGAAAACGAACATAGACATTTTTCTCAAAGTCAGTGGGAGAGGAAGATTTGATTCCCCAAAATCACCACTTCAATTCCAGTACACAGTACTTAAACTGTTGTTCATCAGCCCTCGTCATGTAAGTAATTCTGCTGAAATCAATATGTACTTAATCTAGAGAGGAATGACTATCCATGAGAAAAATGAGAGCTGCAGAATAAACTCCAACCAAGCAATAAGAATATGTTTGTTTGTATTTTAAATCTCATAAAATTGTAAGTCCATTATAGCACACCAAACTGAAATTATAATAGTAGGACAGTATTATGAGAACCTCTGCTACAAAAAAAAAGTCAGTTCTGGCTAGGCCAGGTAGAACAAAAAATATTTTTCTTGCATATCAACTATTTTCTTGTGCAATATCCTCTTCTCAGGATATTCCCTCTTAGTGTAGCAAAGAAGCACAGCAGAAATAAAAAGTAATTATTAATGTTAAGGGAATAATTTCACATCAGATATTTAAATCGCTCTTTTCTCAGAAAGGAAGCTGAGAAGAGAATGCTTGTGTTATTACAATTGTGGTAAAGTGGTTTCAATGCATTGCATTCGTATCAGAAAAATTCCTCCCTGAAAAACAACAACAAAAATGTTTAAATTTTTAGTAAATTTATTCAGATGTTACCAGTACAGTCATCTTCTCTCCAGAGAACTCTGAAACAAAGAAAACTGTCAGATTGACATAAGCATCAACCTTTATGTGGAATGTAATCTCTTAATAAATATAAAACATACATGCAAAATAATATTTGTCTAGGATTTCCCCAGTATGACACGATCATGAAGTCCATTAAGAGACTCTCTGAGCCCTTTCAAAATGCCATAGATATAAAAATCCTGGATATAAAGTAATTTAAGCTGCTCACTGTACAAATATCTCTAGGAATACTAACCATGAATGATTATTATGGTAATTCTGGGAAATTGCAAAGAAGCAGTGCCAGCAATGACAGCAATGACAGCATGAGGGCATCACAAGATCATAGATATGTAGTCAGCTGTCATTAAAGTCACTTGCAAGCTAATGCTCATCTCCTCACATAAAAATAGCATCCTTGTCTTGCATAATAGCTAACAAAGAGACTGGAACGTCAGTTTTGTGAAGAAATGTTAGATCGATTCTTTCACAAACTAGTTTATAGACAATCTGATCTATCAATACATAAGCAGCAGAGAGCATATAACTATATTTACTGGTACCTTATAACTGTTTGTTAAATCTCTAGGGTAAATTTGCTCTCGAGTTGTTTCAGAAAAAGTATTTCCATTCATGAGGCCTTTAAATCTTTAGATAATATGTGAAAACTAAAAATATCATCCTTGTTGGAGACCAGCATCTAAGGCAGGAACGTCTTGACTTTAGCATATATTATTAAATACAAAAAATAACAATAAAGGGGTATGAATATAATTTTGTTCTTTTAATTTGAAATAAGTTATTTTCAGTATCTGTGTGGAAGAGAAAAGTAAAAATACTATGTAACGTAAGAATAAATCTGTCTGTCACTGTATCACATTCCTAATGGCTGCTCTTAATGGATAATTGGAAAACAGGACTTTACATCAAGAAAAACTTATGAATTAATCTCTCCAAATAATCCCTCAACTTCCAACTGTGAAATAAATACTTTCTAAGTTACATATATCTTGTTTCTCTCTGACCACTTGGGTAGATTTTATTTCCATTGCTTACTGAAGCCATGAGACCTGTTGTCATCCAGGTGACAAGCTCCACAGCTTTAATAACATATTATATGAAGCATTTATGAGCTGCACCAGTTTCCTACCATGGATCACTTATAAACTGAACAACTAATTGGACTGTTGCCTGATTTAACACTTCTGTTACTAGTGTTACCAAAGAAACGAGGTCTGACACAAGAAAAATGAAGCTGTGTCTGTAACTTTATTTCAATAATTAAGAAAAGTAACTATGATCATCTTCAAAATAGTTCCCTTCTGAGTTGACACACAGCTGTATACGATGCTGTCAATATCCAAAGCGGTTCCACTGATCATATTCTGAAAGGCTGTTGAGAATCTCTTTAATTTTCACTTTCATGTCTTCTACAGACAAAAAAAATAATGGATTCCTTTGAGTACTAGTTTGTCTTTGGAAAAAGGTAGAAATAGCAGGGAACGGGGTCTGGCAAATAGGAGGGGTGCTCAAGCACAGTGATGTTGTTACTAGCTAAAAACTACTTCACAGATAAAGGACTGTAAAGTGGTACATTGTCTTGATGTTAACTTGCCGTTCATTCTTGTACACTGACATATTCTGACCGAGGGTAAGAAAATGTCTATATTTGAGCACCCGTGCACTCATATTGAGTGAAGTGATTGAGTTGAGCCTTGTCTCTCCTTTCCCACTCTTGGTTCCCGAGCTTAGGTGTTAGTATTGGGGGGTTTTTGTATCAGACCTTGTATTCTGTGACCAAATTACTAAATTAGGCTTCTCTTGTTCTTAATTTAGAGTGTGAGCCCCCAACAGCAAAGAAAGCGCTAGTGGTAACATTTTCTTTTTTATTTTTTCATTCTATTAATCTTTTGAAGAATGCTACTAGCCTTACAACTCTTAGGTAAACACTTCATTTTAAATATATAGTATTTTATGTAAAAACAAAACCAAGAACAACAAAAAAAAAATCAACCAACTCAAAATAAGGTCAGGAAGAATTGCTCAGGACTCCCTGTTTGCAGTTTTGAGATGAACATGAATTTTATTATTATTATTGCTGTTATTGTTATTTTAAGAGATACAGTATTCTGTGCAGTTGTATATCCTTTTGTGCTTAGGTAGAGAAGGTAGCCTTAATATGCATCTACCTAATTTACTTTCTTTCTCTATTCTCATTCTCATACTTCTTTCCTTCTTTTCATGTTTTTTTAAGCCTTTGGTTCTGCAGTGGTTTCTTAGGTGATTTCCAGATATTTCTTTTGCTAGATAACCTGCTTAGATATAAATGTGTATTACATATGTCTTTGAAAGGCACTTTCCTCCCAGCAGTCTTGGCCTACTGCCGTAGATCTCATCCTCTCTAATACTGCCTACACGCTTCAGAGAGTTTCTTTCTTTTTCTTGCCACAACATTCAGCCTGCTGTACCTGTCATGTAGTTCTTGACATCTCCATATATTTCTATTCCTTGCCTAGCTGACAAAATGGCAAATGAATTATGTCATCTATTAGGACAGATTTGCTTCTACTCTGTTAAAAGGGATATGAGATTAGTATCTGGGCAGCCTCACTTTCACTTGCAAAATGTAAGTGGACACTGCAGCCTCCTTATAGAAAGAATCCATTGCTTTCATTACTATGATTTTAATGGGTGGTGACAACTGTATGGATATATTAAAAAATAATCTAATTGAAGATTAAAGAGAAAAAATCAGATATCACTATAGTTTCTTTAAATCAAGCAAAAAATATTATGAATTTTGTAGTAAAATTGCAACTGTTGGCTATGCCTTCTTTCATTTTCTTCCCTACTCCTCTCATGGATCATTAGTCTCCCAGTCCCCTTGTTCACACCACATATTTTCAAGCAGATTTATTTCAATTTTTTCCACCATTTTGAAAAAACCAACTATTGCCTAAACTTTCCTCTGTAATTCTACATCTCTATGCTATTCTGAAGCTCATAACACTTAATAATGTTCTCCCACTCACCCCTTTACTTTATGCATCAGAAACAAAGCAGGCAAAATATGTCTTTCAACTAATAAGAGGATTCTCTAGAAAATTGCTTAATTTATTCCTGCTTCTCTCAGTGGGAGTCAGGGTGAATAGCATTGACTCCTAAGTTCCTGGGAATTTCTGGCTTGATGACTATTTATATAAAAGTGAGCTGGCTAGTCATTACAGTTCCTTGTATATCTGAGGACATATGAAACAAAGCACTCTATGCCCTGGTACTTTTGAATTTTCTTCTTTATGATTTCATGGTTTGGGAATACTACATTCCTTTTATTCAGACTTAATATTCAGACTATCACTTTTTAACTAACTATCCCTTCCATGAAACAGGACATGTATTTTAGGGGCCTGTGGGTATGTAAGAAAATTTCATAAAAGAAGTCCGGTGATATTTAGCACATTTGTCTCTCTACAGCACTCCAGGAAGTAGGAAAATGCAGTCTAACAACCGCAGAAGCAAGGCAAGTAAATATCTCTGAAAGGACTGTCTCAGATTGATTATTCTGCAGAGATCAGTTGAGTAATTGTTGATTTATACATGTGTGAGTAAAGCCAGAGTTGTTCCCTTTATTGTGAGATGGATAAGGGATAGTTCGTCTCTAAGTTCCGTGGTGAGACAAAACTTCTTATAGGCAGTTCAATAACTAACCACTGTCTTATAAGCGTGAAGGAAATTATGTGAATAAAGGAAAGGAAAACATAAGAAATGTATAATAATTATTACAGCATTTGGTGGAAATACAGCAAGAAAAACATCAAAAACCCACATATCTATGGTTTGAATGAGTGATAATAAACAAAGACTATGTGCTGCGGACCTGCTGAGTGGTAACAGCAAAAAACAAAACAAAACAAAACAAAACAAAACAGATTCAACTGTTAGAGATCACTAGTGAACAGTGGTATGAACCCAGAAACCTGGTAAAATTAACTTAAACTGTTGTAGTGCTTAGAAAATGTTTCCCATTTGCAAAAGCTGATTCAAACAACAGTAGCTTCCTTAAACAAATACGATAGAAAGATAAATTGTGTAATACAGATTGGCTACTCTTTTAACAAACACCATCAACACTTTCATGACATCTTCCTCTAAGCTAATTATAAAACAACTATTAGAGCAGCTGATCACCTCTCATGTCCTGTTAGACCTCCTTATTTCACCATTTGTATTTTCCAGTGGATAGAAAGACATTAACAAAATGTTCTTCACCTTTTAACTATCTCAAACCCCTCACTGTCTCTGTTGACCTTGCCTCAGTAACTACTCCATTCAAATGCTCCTAACAATCCTTGCTTTGATAGTGCCCTACCTGGATGCTCTTGTCGTCAGTTGTGTCTGTAGTTTTGCACAATCTTATGCCTCATAAAATGTCTCAGAAACAAGGTCCTTACTGACCAAAGAAAACTTTGAAGAAGACTCCTCAACTCATAGGATCATTTTCATTGCTCTCCTCTGGACTCACTTTAGTAGATCCGTGCCTTTCTTCTGCTGGGAGACACAGTGCTGGATGCAGTACTCTAGGTGGGATCTCATAAGATTGGAGTAGTAGGGCAAGATTACCTCCCTTGACCTACTGGCCACAATTCTTTAGATGCAGCCCAAGATACAGTTGGCCTTCTGGGCCAAGTACACATTTCTGTTTAATGTATGGTTTTCATCCACCAGTAACCTCAAGTCCTCTGCAGGGCTGTTCTCAAGCCATTCATCCCTCAGTCTGTATTGATATTGTGGATTGCTGTGACCCAGGTACAGGACCTTGCACTTACCGTTATTGAACTTCATGAAGTTTGCATGGGCATACTTGTTAAGGCTGTCAGGATCCCACTGGATGACATCTCTCCTCTCTAGCATATTAGCAGTACCACTCAGTTTGATGTCATCTTGCAAACTTGCTGAGGGTGTGCTTAGTCTCACCATCTATGTTATTAATGAATGTATTGAACAGTATTGGTCACCATGTGGATCCCTGAAGGACACTTCTTGTTACTGATCTCACTTTGGACAGTGACTGCAACTCTGCTGACACAGCCATCCATCCATCCTATTCCTTATCCATTGAATAGTCCATCCATCGAGCCCATATCACTCCAGTTTAGCTACAAGGATTTTGTGTGGGACCATGTCAAAGGCTTTATAGAAATAAAGACCAGTTCTTTGTCCACTGATGCTATAATTCCATAACAGAAAGCAACTAAGATAGTCAGGCATGATTTGCCCTTTGTGAAGCCAAGTTGGCTGTCTCTAATCACCTCTCTGTCTTTCATATGTTTTCACAGGTTTTCCAGGTGAGTTCATTCCATGATCTTACTGGGCATTAAGGTGAGGCTAAAATGTTGGTAGTTGCCAGGACCTTCATTTTTTTCCTTTTTAAAATGGGCATGATATTTCATTTTATGCATTCTCTGAGGACTTTGCTTGTCTACCAACACTTTTGAAATATGATGAAGAATGGCTTAGTAACTGCATCAGCCAATTCTCTCAGGACCCTGGGGTTCATCTCATTGAATCCTATGGACTTAAGTATGTTCAAATTCCTCACGTGCTCTCAAGCCAGATCTTCTTCTACAACAGCAAGGACCTCATTACCCCAGTTCCTGCCTTGAATTTCAGGGGCTTGCTAGGTGTGGGAAGAGAGGCTAACGTTAAAAACAGGCAAAAAAGATTGTTGAGGACCTCAGCCTTCTCCATGTCAGTTGTCACCAGCTGTCCTGTCTTATTTACTAGGCAGAGTACATTTTCTTTTATCTTCCTTTTCTGACAAAAGTACTTGAAGACACATTTATTGTTCTTCACAACCCTTGCCAAATTTAGCTCCATCTGTGCTTTAGCTTTCCCAATCTCATCCCTATGCACCCAGGCAGCATCCTTATATTCCTCCCAGGATAAAGGGCCCTGGTGTCACTTCCTATGCATTTCTTTCTTACACATTATTTTGACTGGGAAGTTCTTACTGAGCCATGCTGCTCTCTGGTCTTCCTCCTTGCTTGATTCCTTATGCATAATAGTCAAGAGCTCTTGCACTCTATGAAAAATGTCCTTAATGAGCTGATAGCTCTGTTCAGCTCTTCTGCACTTGAGGGCAGTTTGCCAAGGAGTCTCATACACTTATCCCTTAAACAAATAAAAATTTAATGACCTAAAATTCCACATCCTGACTGTACACTTTGTCTGGCCCATATCCTTCAAGATTGTGAATTTTGCTAGGGCAAGATCGTTACAGCCAAAGCTGCCACTAATCTTTTCATTCATAGTTAGTTTTTCTGTGTTGGTGAGAAATAGGTCCAGTAATTCTCCTCTGGTTTGGCTGTCTATCATCTGCATTAAGAGATTATCCTTGATGCTTTCCAAGAGTCTCCTGGGCTGCTTTCAGCTTGCTGTGCTTCTTTTCCAGAAGATGTCAGGATGATGGAAGTCCTCCAGCAGGACTGAAACTTGTCAGCATGATGTCTCCTATAGCTGAAGTAAGAATGCTTTGTCTGTGGGCTCCCCTCAGTCAGGCAGCCTGCAGTAAACACCAGCCACAACATTTCTTTTGTTGCCTTGTCTTCTAATTTTTAACCATAAGCTCTCAACCTGTTCATCGCTGTTTTTCAAAGACAGTTCTGAGCAGGCAATCTTTTTTTTTTTACATAGAGGGAACATGTTATGCCCCTTCTTTCTTATCTATCCCTTCTGAACTGTTCATAGTTGTCAATTGCAGTGCTTCAGTAATGTGATTTATTCTATCACATTTCAGCAATAGCAATTACATTCTAGCTTTCAAACAGTGAAGTGGCTTCCATTTTCTCTTGTTTGTTATCCACACTAGGTAATATGTATTTGTATAGAGGAACTTCCACTGGGCTATTAATATTGACACCTTTTTAAAGGAACACACCCTAATTCTCTTGAGGCATAAACCAGCTTTATCGGTTGCTTAAAGATTTAAAGATCCATCATCTTCCTCTGCTAAATCTAGTTTAAAGTGCTCTGTGTAAAACCAGACAGCTTTGTGGCAAAGATCCTGTTGCCTGACTTGGTCAGGTGAATCCCATGAGCTCCTGATAGACATGGCTTTTCAAAGGTAAATTCATGGTCATAGAAGACAAAAGCTTTTGTATGGCGCCAGCCATGTGGCCAGGCATTGACCTGTTCAATTCATCTCCTTCTTCCTGAAATCTTTCATCAGACTGAGAGGACAGAGGAGAACACCAGATTCTTTTAACTTTCCTCCAAGGGACATATAGTCTCTTTTGATGGTTCTAAGTTTCCTCGGCATAGTATCATTTTACCCTGCTTGGAAAAGTAGGAGCAGATGATGATCTTTAAGGCTCATCAGACTTGACAAGGACTCAGTGATTCCACCAGTGCAAGCTTCTGCTAGCTTATAGACTTGCTAGTCTATGACTTTCCAGTCTATGACTAACTCTTTCCCAGTCCTGAAGTGTCATTTTAAATGAAGTTAAAAAAAAAAAAAAGTTGAAACTCTGTTTTACGTTAGCTACCTTTCTTAAAGAGAGTAATAATTAAAAATCCCAAGTTTCCTTTTATATATATGTTGACTTTGTTTTTTTTTCACAGTATTGAAATTTCATTGCTGAAATACCACTGTTAATAAATATTTTTAGTGTTACTAGAGTGAAACATTTTCTAAAAGTCTTGAAATATGCCAATATCTCTTCAATTCTTTATTGTTGCAATAAGCAGACCTTACTTCAGGTATCCAGTGGTCTGAGCACAAATAAATGACAGTAGCATCAGTTCCAAGTTACTAGTTATTTTCTTTCTTAGTAACTGGCGTAAAAGAAATACTCTCTGCAGGTCTGTTTTCAGATATACTTCTCATAATAGAGAGGGATTTCAACAGATCGTGAAAATGACTGGCAGATGGTATTGTTTCTTTCTTTTATAAACACAGTTGGAACAGAGTTTAAATCTAAAAGACCTTTTGTCAGTAATAGAATAAGGAGTATGAAACACTGCTTGTAACAACTCTGAAGACAGTTAACTCATGTTCCACAAGTTTTGTTCATCACTTAAAAATGCGACCTTTCAGAGACAATAAAAAGGTCACCAGCACAAATGAACTACGTTATAAAGAAGATAGAAGTGTATTGTGAATGATAAGAAAGGTCAGTCTGGGTTGCCAGCACAGAAGTCTGTCATTAACAGATCAGGAAGTTTGGTACACTAAATCAAGACAAGATTTTTTAGGAAAGAGTGACAATAGAGTCTAGTAATTTTTTTCATTTAGATATAGGAGATAATTATTCACACTGAGCAGAGCCAGTGAAGCCATGGACTGTATATCAGTGCTTGAGTAGTAAACATCGAGCCCTCCGTACTACTTTTGATATGTATGTAGAAGAGAGTGTCCTTAGAGTTTAATTTTAATTTACAGATTAGTCTAAGAAGACTGCTCTTCAGCAGACTGTTCTGATGGTGCTGTTGAACTTTAAAATCTTTACTATGTGACCATTAAGTATTCTGCAAATGCCTTCTGCACCTCATGTGCTCTTATAAGCTGCCAGGATTTAACAATTGACCTATGATGAATGAAGTAAGAAAAGCAAAAGCAGTCAGTAGAGTACTAGTGTCCAAACTCTTGCTGTGAGACTGAGTGCCTTCAATAAGCAATACTGAAGTTTTTTGTCTGACCAAAGAAACAGAGAAAGGGTATTACTTTGTCTCTGTCATAGATTCAGCAAAATTCTTTCCATTTAAAATGTGAAATCTGGCTTGCAAAGTCAAGTTACTTCAAGCAACTTTTACTCCAAAGTGTTTTGTTTTGGTTTTGTTTTCTAATGCTCCTGCTTTCTCTCCTCTCCTCTCACTCAATGTAAGCAATTTCAGGGAATTCTAGAGATAGAATTTATGGTTTTGATATGTGCTTCTTGAAGAAATATCAAGGGCATATAATCATTTCCACTTTTATTGTACTTGGACACAGATAATAAATTAATCTTGCTTTTTCAGGTACTGCAGAAACTTCAGTCTGGATTTAGCTAGAGGTTTTTTTTAGTCTATTCTCACTGGACAAGATCAAAATAAACTAATTTGCCATTCAAATCCTTTGCATTTACCACATAGGCTGAGTAAGCAAATGCTTGTTCATGATGGTACTCAGTTTATTCCTTCAATATGGAAAGAGTTACAGCTCGTAAGTATTTAAAGTAAGCATCCAGATTCATTACTTAAATATGACTTTGATTTCTGGCTTGTATTCCAAGAGGTGTTTTTTAGTTGTCCTATTCATCTCAGCAAATACAGACAAGATTTCAATTCATGAAAGACATTTAGATATATAAATCTCTTGTTGATTTCCAGGAAATATCCTTGCACTTTTATAAAGACCTATACCAAAAGATCTTCACACACCTAGAACACATCTACTGTTTGTTTTTGACACATTGCCTATTTAACACATTTATTTTCATAGATACAGAGAATTCCTCGGGACAATCTGACCCATGAAATTTTGTGTTCTTTTATTATTTTGAACAATTCATGTGACCTAAGAGTTACCTGAGGAGAGTCCTCAGGTCTGACAGATAACATCATAAATATTTTCCATCAGCTAGTTTACCTGTCAAAAGAGGATAAGGAATTAAGTTTAGCTTAGAGCAGATCAGGAATAATTGCACAGTTTCAAAGGAATGCTCTTTCCCACTCTTAATTTATGGCATAGTACCAGGGTGACTTTATGGAATCTATGCTGTGTTTCTGCTGACTGAAGAATACAAAGTCAGGAGAAACATTCTGAGAGAGCTATTCATGTCACACTGTTGGCTGCAGGATGTCATAGCTTTGATTCAAATTTCTGTGATATTCAATACACAGTCCAAGCCAATACTGCACACAGACTCAAATCCTCTTTGCTTCTGTGACTTCAGTCTCTGTGAGAAATCCACTAGCACGTGACAAATTGTGATAAAGTCAGACTGTGCATGCAACAGAGTCAGATCCTGATCATCATACTTGGATGCTTCACGATAAAATATTTAGCCCACAGTAAGAGGTTTGGGGTTGGTTCTGTTTCTTCTGAATTTTGCAGACCTTGTCTCACTTTGCTATTACAGATGTCAGGTAGATTTTTACTAGAGCATAGGGCTGATCTCGGACTTGGGCTAAAGGTAGCTGTAGCTTATCATATCTTTCTTTAATAGTCCACATTTCAATGACATTTGTGAAAAGCTTACAGGGTTTTAACACTTCAATAAATCACATAAATGAATCATGGAAGTCTTATCAGTTGACCTATTCTGGCCCTCTTCTCCAATGTCGAATCAGCTCTAATTAATAGGTAAGGGGTTTACTTATTGAATAATGGCCTGGGTTAGAGGAAGGATCTTCATGGGAGTATCACAGAAAGTGTTTTCTTTGTATTTATCAAAAGGCTAATACAGCCTAGTTAATGAAACAGTGACTGTTACATTCACATCATGTCTAAACATTTCTCCATTTAATTCTATATTATTTTTTCTTTCTTTCTAAAATACCAAAAAATATTTTGTTCCATTTTAAATACAACAAACAAAACCCCGCAATATCTTCATTTTTTCCCTTCCTTTTTTTTGACTCAGTATTAGCAGTTTTATATAAAAGATTTGATCATTCATTTTTTATTTATATTTTTTATCTACATTTTTTATCTTATTTTTACTGATTTCAACACTTTCGGACCTGTTTGGAACTGAAGTTATCCCAATTCGAGTCAGAGCATGCTTATTTTTCACATAAGAACATATCTTGTGTGGCAGAAAATCAAAGAGATCATGACTGAGTGTGTTAAATCCTGTTATTTCATAAAAAAAGATGGATTTTTAAAATTAAATTAAAGCAACAGCAACAAGAAAGTTTTATGATTTTTGATCTTTGAGTTAAACCTTTTTTCACACTGAGAATTCCCCTGTATGTTTGTAAGTGATCAGACTCGTATACTCACGAGGGGGAAAAAAAAGAAGAAAGAAAAAAGATAAAAGAATTGTTAAGAAGAGTAGACAGTCTCTAAACCAAAACCAATTAGTTTCTAACTGCCTCAAGTGTCACTTTATCAGCAGGATCTGCTATTGCCTCTGTATTAAAAGAATGAAATAAAATAATCTTGTAATGGCAAACATGTAAAATCTGCTTTAATCACATATTTAAATAATGAATCTAACTACAACTGCAGCAATAAAAATTATTTTCTTGTTTGTTGTATACTATTAAAGTAACACACTGTTTTGTTCCCCAAATACGTATCTCAGTGGTAATATCAGAATCAAAATAAAATTGCAGAAAAATTTACAGCTGAGATGCTCGCAACCCATATCTAATAGTCTGTCATGGGAATAATTACCCGTAATGGGTATCCAAGGGATATAATTGTCTACTGCTGTGAATTAGGAGTGCCACAGGTGGTGTTAATCACTTGGAATGTATTGAAGTAGAACACCATCCAGAGACAGAGGCTGCTTAAGTTTGATTTGTGGAACCATTGTTTCTGGATGCTTCAGACATGAATTGAGCACAGGGTAGTGATAATGCACACTCAAGTAGTTACATTGAAACAAAGGGATATAAATATAAATGAAGAGCAGGAGATGGTTTGGTTACTTAGCAAAGGTTAAAGAAATGGTCATGAGAAAAGTTGTTCCCTTTGGCAGCACTTGGATTTTTTGACAGGGAACAGAAACCAAAAAGGCCAATAGCTGCTTTTATTGCTTGAACCTGCCTGATACACATCAGCAAAAGAGCTTTCATCAATTAGTTACTCCAAGAACTTCCAATCTTACAACTTTTCCCTGGTATGTGTCTGATAAAGATATAT
Organism: Dromococcyx pavoninus; assembly: GCA_033558185.1. Lineage (NCBI taxonomy): Eukaryota > Metazoa > Chordata > Aves > Cuculiformes > Neomorphidae > Dromococcyx > Dromococcyx pavoninus. The sequence goes on from JAUMJL010000110.1 coordinate 2,081,477, forward strand.
CCAAGGTAGTGGTCATTTTGATAAAGAACTTTAAACTTTCTTCAAATATGATACTGACTTATTAGAAAATTATTGTCTGAATTTAAGAGCATCATCAATAGCTTCTCAGAAATGTGACTGATATCAAAGAAATTGAACTGACTAGAATTCATGTGAAAAATGTAAACATACAATAACTAAATGAATGTAGAAATAATTGAATCTCCTCAAAGTCAAGGCCTTGACTACATATCTAGATATAATAGAGATAGAGAAAATGAAGCTATGAATGATATGTCTTTGAAGATGATAATTCAAAATAGAATTCCTCAATTTTTTTAAAGGAATTAATCTGTAAATTCTGTACAAACTCAAACACCAAAATGAGTTGTCCCTCTAAGGCATGAGGGAGGGAAACTTTGGTCAAATATCACAGTGAAAACATTTTTCTCAATGTCAAAGCAACCTAAAACCCATCTTTATTTCTGAGAATTTTTAGATCATTTTTGCATTGTGGAGTGTACAATTTTATTTGCCCATTACATATATGAAACCCAATTGGTTTACTTGTGATTTTTGTGAAAGTGAAAAGATTGTACCTAGAAAGAAACAAGTTCCAGCCACTCAAGAATTTTAAAGAGCAAGATAAAGACTGAAGTAAGACCTCAAGTGATGTTTCAAGCTATTAAAGGAGTTTTGGTATGTTTTTTGGGTTTTTTTGAAGTCGTCTAGTTTACTAAATTGTATCATTGTGGAGCTATAGCTTATAAGAATTAATACACATCATTAAACCAAGTTTCATACTCCAGCAGCTTTATCTTTCTCAAAAGGCTTAATTGCATGGACTAATTGCAGCTTGATAGCAATCCATGAAAATGATAAATATTGTTATCCTCATTTTGTAGATAGGTTTATCAACACACAGATTCTGTATTGCCTAGAGTAGAAGAAAGCGTTTGATCACCATCAATTAAAAAAGGAACAGATACTTCAGCTTTTGCAGTTCTATGTTATAACTCTTAGATTATACTTGTTCTCCATTACATTTCTTAAAAATTGTGTCAGACGCAAAAAGGAGAGAAGAAAATATGAAAATCTACTAGGAGAAGAACACAGAAAAAGTGGAGGATAATGCAAAGAAAAGTAAAGTCAAGTAGAGAAAACCTGGTTGGGTATAAGAGTGGATGGAATACAAGCATGAAAGAATAAAAAGACATTTATTTTATTCCACAAAGTGCATTTAATGATATTTTTAAAAGGGCTTGAAACTGAAAAATTTTAGAAAAAATAAGATACTAAATTTTTTTCTTACCCTCAATACACTAATTTCAAAGCAAATTTATTAAAAGAAGAAGTTATATTCTGAAGATTTGGAAACAAAAACTGAAGAGAAATGGATATTATTTACCCAAGTTATGTAAATATGTAAATGTAGGACCAGAGTGCTACAGACCTTTTTGGTGATTGGTTCCTAAAACATCTCCTAAAACAATGTGCAAAACAAGTGAATAAATATCTACCTACAATTAAATAAAGAAGATAACCTTTTCCATTTTTATATATCTCTTGCTGTAGTCATAAAAAAGTTCTAAATAAGTACAAAACAAAATAACAGTACAAATACTTACACTGCTATATATCACAATATTTTTCTTAATATATTTACAAAAAGTGAAAATTAATTGTGTCAAATAATCCACTAGGAATATCACCATAAACATTTTTGTCAAGAGCAAAAGTACTGCTGACAGCTACAGCTCAGCAAGACAATAACATACTCTCGTAAAAACACATGTTATGGAAGGATGTTCCCGCTCTGTGTGATATTCTGTTATTACTCAGATCTTTAAAGTGTTTGCAGGAATGATTTTTTATTGTGTGTTTTATTTTAAATACCTATAAAATTACAAGACTTTGTTCTGTGTCTTAGACTCTCATGTTTGTAAGACATGCAGTGCCAAAAGTTTCTCCCATGCTAATAATCAAGAATTAACTCATCATTATACATATGCATAACCATTTTAATACTTAAATCTAATAAAAGTTGTTAAAATACAGTCTGCCAAAATCATGTGCACACTGTGAATAATGCAATTTCACTGTTGGAGAGCTGGTCTGTTTACCTTCCAGCATTGCCAAAACTGTATTGCAGAGGCCTAAATTATCAGGATGAAATGAGAGAAAAAATAGGTTAGTTCTTTGTCTGTGGATCCTTAGAGGTGTTCACCTCTCTTTTGTTCAAATAAATGATACTAGAGGACCAGGTTTACTCCAGTAAGCCCAGAATATGAAATGTAAATGATAAATGTGAAATAAGTGGATTGGGTTCTATGTACTGTTTTTGTTGGCAAACCATGGAGTAATCCTCCAGAATACAGTGAGTCCACTCTTTAAAAGGATTGTGCTTTTCCCAGAAACAATGATTTTCAGCCTATTTGAGCTCTTCAATTGAAATGGCATGTCATCTCATTTTTTTCTGTGGAATACTGAAAAAAATATAATACTTGTCTTAGTATATCTGATGTTATATATCTGTGTATCAGCCTTTATGACAGTATAGCATTACATTTATGAAGTGGCAACAATTTTCTTATGTTTACTTTCAAGACAAGTGATAAACACTTGTACTTTACATCAGTTAAAATATCTACTTCTACCTTAGATAAATAAATATGAGAACATGCCAAGAATGAATTGCTTTATTAAATTAATTTCGAACCTAAAATTTCTTTAATATTTTTTCAATTTTATTCAGTTTTACTTATCAAGTAAAATCTTCCAGAGCAAAAAAAGCACAGTCTTCTAAATGCTGTCATGTCAGTTGATTAATTACTTGTGCAACATTCAAAGTCAGAATATTGTATTCTGTTTAGTGACAGTAAACAGTGGCAGTACTTAATGAAAACCACCATGTTACAGTGTACGGTACTGTTAAATGTATTTGTGCAATCTGAATATTAATCCTTAGTTCTACAGTTGGTACATTGGAACTGTATTGTTTATACCAAGTTTAAAATACAAAAAAACTAAGAACCCTAAGAGTATAATGGATGTATATTAATGTGAGTTTAAATATAATTAAGCACATGAAATGAGTATATAATAAAGAAATAATACTTTAGATTGCAATGTCTGTTACACCTTTAGATTACAATGTGTTATACCTAGTAAACAAACATTCAATATTGTTAGAGGTAAATTGAGAAATACAACATTTTCTATGTCACTTGCTATATGACAGAATGATTGATGCATCTTAAATTGGATTAATGTACTGAATAAGCTAAAAAACACAGGTGATGAGATTGTGTGTGTTACAGCTAAAGGGAAGGAAATTTTATTGAGGGAGGTCCTGGATAGAACTGAAGGAAAGAAATTGAAGGTAGTAATTGTACGCATAAAAAATGAAAAAAAAAAAAATCGGGAAGTGGTGGAATACCTAACCAGAACCAAGAAATAAATTCTGAGAAACATGGAATTTTAAAGAATGAATATAATTAGAAGGGGGAAAAAATATGTTGAAGGATTATAAGGGATAATGGGATCACCAGGACAAGTACTGGATTAACGGGACAAAAAGCTAGCACCACCACACAGCTGATTCAGAGCATAATGTTTTACAATAGAAGAGAAAATAACACAATAAAGAAGAACACATCACCAGTAGCAACTGGTAATGATTTTCCAAGATAACATTATTTTTTCATATTTTTGTAAGAGAATTAGTGTAATACCACAGTTCTTATGATAATAGCATGTTGTTCTCTCCAATTACACTATGTCACCATTTATAGAGTGAAACTCCAGTCATTTTTGCCGATGAGTGTGTGTCAGTTTTGGTATACTATCTTTTTTTATTTCTAAATGTCTTTTTTATCTGTATTACATCTAGCTGAAAATTGCACTGTTGATTTAAAGAGGTGATGTATGTTATTATTTTTTGCCTTGTAGAATGAAACAGATACAAGATGGCAGAGTAGATTAGCATATCAATCCACATATGTTGACCTTGCTTGTGATTTAGTTTAACACTTGCCTTATGATTAAAATGCAACAGGTTATATGGAAGAAAATGAATCAGGCACAAAGACAGTATTTTTCTGATGGTGACGGCTTCAGGAAAAGGCAAATTCTATCAAGTACTTAAAACGAACAAAGAGAGTGTTGTTTACCCTCTGCCATATTTATTGTAAGTGTATTAAATTGCTTCCCAAGTAGGTTCCAGGTTTCAAATTTGAGGGCACATCTAATTTATATATGTACCAAAATTCAGCATTCTTTTTTATTTGTGCAACCAAAATACTACTGCTTGTGTAACCATCACACAAGTGAGAAGGAACCTAGATTAGCCAGTAGGAAGTATTGAGAAGAAAGATGCTGTAAACTCCATCTTGAAATTTATATTTATATATATGTCTTACTTGAAAAACAAATAATATTAAAAAAGGCAAAACACCAAAAACATTTATAAGCAGAGTTTGTCTCTGCATTGGGTTTGCATGGCAAGATTTTGGTAGCTTGAGAGCTACAGGGGTGGCTTCTATGAGAAGATGCTAGAACCTTCCCCCATGTCTGATATCATCAGTGCTATCTAGCTCCAAGATGGACCCACAGGTGGCCAGGGCTGAGACAATAAGCAGATATTTTAAAACCTCTGTGATGACATATTTAAGAAAGGGGGAAAAATACCTGCACGAGCAATTGCAGATGGAGAAAGGAGTAAGAATGTATGAGATACAACAACTCTGCGGACACCAAGGTCAGTGAAAAAAAAAGGAGGGAGAGAAGGTGAAACAGTTACTAGAGCAGAGATTCCCCTACAACCCATGGTGAAGACAATGGTGAAGGCAGGTTCCTCCCCTGCATCCCATGGAGGTTAACAACGGAGCAGATAACTACACGTAGCCTGTGGAGAGGCCCCATGTTAAAGTAGGTGGATGCCCAAAGGAGTCTGTGACCTCATGGGAAGCCTGCACGGAAGCAAGCTTCTGGCAGGACCTGTGGAGAGAGAACCCCACGATGTAGTAGGCTTCCTGGCAGGACTTGTGACTGCGTGGGGGACCCGCACTGGAACATTTCATTAAGAACTGCAGCCTGCGAGAAGGACTTACATTGGAAAAGTTAATGAAGAACTGTCTCCCATGAGAGGGACCCCATATTGGAGCAGCAGAAGAGTATGAGTTCTCCTCCTACTGATGAGGAATGAGAGGTAGAAACAACGTGTAATGAAAAGACCACAATCATTACTGTCCCTCTACATCACAGGAGGGGAAGGGGGTGAAGCATTCAGGAGTAAAGTTAAGTCTGAGAAGAATGGGGTGTTGGGGAGGTGAGATATTTTAAGATTTGGTTCTATTTCTCATTATCCTACTCCGATTTGAATGATAATAAATTAATTTTCCCCACGCTACAAAATCACAGAATTACTTAGGTTGAAAAGACCTTTAAGATTAAGTCCAACCATAGAATCATAGGATCATAGAATGTTTTTGGTCAGAAGCAACCTTAAAGATCATTTAGATTCAATCCCCCTACCATGGGCAGAGACACCTTCCACTATAACAGGTTGCTCAAGCTCTCATCCAGCCTGACCTTAAACAACTTCAGGGATGGGACATCCACAACTTCTCTAGGCAAGTGCAACTTCTCTTCAGTGCCTAAATACCTTCACAGTAAAAAATTTCTTCCTAATATCTAATCTAAATCTATTCTTGTTCAGCTTAAAACCATTACCTGTCATCTTATCACTGCACTCCCTGATAAAGAGCCCTTCCCCAACTTTCCTTTAGGCCCCCTTTAAGTACTGGAAGGCTGCTATAAGGTCTTCCTTGAGCCTTCTTTTCTTCAGGCTGAGTGACCCCATCTCACTCAGCCTGTCTTCACATGCTACAGCCCTCTGATCATCTTTGTGGCCCTCCTCTGGACTTTCCCTAACAGATCCATGTCCTACTGCTAAGTTCACTGCTAAACCATGTCTTTAAGCTCCACATCTACGTTTTACAAATACCTGCAGGGATTGTGACTCAACAGCTTCCCTGGGCAGCCTATTCCAATGCTTGACAACGCTTTTCGTGAAGGGTTTTTTCTTAATATCTAGCCTAAACCTCCCTTGTTGTAACTTGAGGCCATTTGCTCTCCTCCAATCGCTTGATACTTGGGAAAAAAGACCAACACCCACCTCACTACAACTTCCTTTCTGGGTGAAATCATGCGGCACCTGCAGAACGGTCAGGAGATCAGCCCAGCCAGCATGGGTTTAGGAGGGGCAGGTCCTGCCTGACCAACCTGATCTCCTTTTATGACCATGTGACTCGCCTGGTGGATGAGAGGAAGGCTGTGGATGTGGTATACCTGGACTTTAGCAAGGCCTTTGACACTGTCCCCCACAGTAGACTCCTAGGGAAGCTGTCAGCCCGTGGCTTAGATGCGAGCACTCTGTGCTGGGTTAGGAATTGGCTGGATGGCCGAGCCCAGAGAGTGGTGGTGAACGGTGTCTCATCCAGTTGGCGGCCAGTCACCAGTGGTGTCCCCCAGGGATCGGTGTTGGGTCCGGTCCTGTTTAATATCTTTATAGATGATCTGGATGAGGGGATTGAGTCCATCATCAGCAAGTTTGCTGATGATACCAAACTGGGAAGAAGGGTTGATCTGTTAGAGGGTAGGATGGCCCTGCAGAGGGACCTGGACAGATTGGAGAGATGGGCCGATTCCAATGGGATGATGTTTAATAAGTCCAAATGTCGGGTACTTCATTTTGGACACAACAATCCCATGCAGAGCTACAGACTGGGGACAGAGTGGCTGGAGAGTAGTGAGGCAGAAAGGGACCTGGGAGTGCTGGTTGACAGGAAGCTCAACATGAGCCAGCAGTGTGCCCAGGTGGCCAAGAAGGCCAATGGCATTCTGGCCTGCATCAGGAATAGTGTGGTGAGCAGAACCAGAGAAGTTATCGTCCCCCTGTACTCGGCACTAGTCAGACCTCATCTGGAATACTGTGTACAGTTCTGGGCCCCCCAGTTTGGGAAAGATGTCAGGATACTGGAATGTGTTCAGAGGAGGGCAACGAAGATGGTAAAGGGGCTGGAGCATAAGCCCTATGAGGAGCGACTGAGGGAGTTGGGGCTGTTTAGTCTAAAGAAGAGGAGGCTCAGGGGAGACCTCATTGCTCTCTACAGCTACCTGAAAGGAGGTTGTAGTCGGTCAGGGGTTGGTCTCTTCTCTCAGGTGACCAGTGACAGAACTAGAGGGCATGGACTCAAGCTACGTCAGGGAAAGTTTAGGCTTGATGTGAGGAAGAAGTTCTTTACTGAAAGGGTGATTGGCCATTGGAATGCGTTGCCCAGGGAGGTGGTGGAGTCGCCGACCCTGGAGGTGTTTAAGGGGAGATTGGATGTGGCACTGAGTGCCATGGTTTAGATGATGGTTGGTGTTAGTGTTGGGTTATAGGTTGGACTTGAAGATCTCAGAGGTCCTTTCCAACCTTGTCATACTGTGATACTGTGATACTGTGATACTGTAATTGCAGAGATAAATAAGGTCTTACCTCAGCTTCCATTACTTCAGATTGATTATGCTCACCTCCCTCAGCTGCTCCTCACAAGATTTGTGCTCTAGACCCTTCACCAGCTTGGTTGTCTTTCCTTGCACAGGTTAGTTGCTGAGTCTGTTCCGCCTGCGTCAGTAACTGCTGTGTGACCTCCCTGTCCTTACTTCAACCCATGAACTTCTCATTAAATTTTGTTTCCCCTGTCCATCTGAGGAGGGAGAGTAATGGAGTGTCTGCTTCTTCCCACTGATAACAGGAAGAGCTGTGAGGACATTCCAGCTCCAGAATGTCTAAAGCTATACAAATTCAACTTTTAAGTGTGGAGATCGAGTGAAAAGTGTCAGTAGGGCGGATTGCTGTTGCTTACTGCTTTACTCCCGACATCATAAAATGTCAGTCTCTGGTAAGGGGAACCAGACACACAAAAAGACAGAAAACTAAGCATAAGATGTGTTTTAAAAGATTAAATATTGCTTGGTTTGCTTTCTGCAGTAACTTCTCAATAATAAGAACTTATACATTATTCTTTGCCTCTTTGCTATCCACTGAATAGCCATAAAATGCTATCCCATATGAACAGGAGCATCTTTCATTGTCAGTAACATTTTCTAAGTTTTGAAGTAGTAGATAATCAGGCCCATTGTCCCTAAAGGATCTATGGTTGCTTCGAATATTTTCCTTCTCTGGATGATGGCATGACTTGTGTGTGCTCATATTGCTCATTTTTCTGACAGATGTCTACTGCCTTTAGCACTTATACTATATTTTTATTATGTAGGTAGAGGAAAGACATAATGTGGATTGTGTTTAAACTGCAATGGTCGATTGAACTCTCTGTCTTCTGGGAAAAAAAAATCTGATTTTCATGGGGTTACATTGGGATGGTTCTCATTTGTTTCCTAAAGAAATATTTCATTGTATTGTTCTTGGAGATATCACAGCACAGAGAATGTGAAAATGAATCTACTCAGATATTCCTCCTTTTGTGCTGAGAACAGTTTTTTTATTTGCTCAGCTCTAGCTAGAATGCCACACTCTTTGCAGAATATTTGTATGTTAATTCTTAATATGGAACTTCAGTATCTCCTGTTGTTTTTGATAGCTCTCTAATCATTCCTTTATTTATTTATTTCCACCTCCCGAAGTGATGGCTTGGAGGTACTCTGTAGCAAGTGAAGTCTTTATGAGTGATTCCCAGAAGGATGGTTTAGTTATGGCAACCTCAATGAACACAAAACTATCACAATGTGGTTTGATATTTAAAAGTATAGGTTGATTATTTAAAGTGAATTTCTGGAAACTGTCAAGTGTAACTACTCAGGTCTAGGAGTGGCAGTTGACAGCATGGTGGGCCAATCAGTTTTCTCTTTGACACTGTTAGTGAGGTGAGGGTCTTGAGGAGTTGTGGTTGGATCCTGTAAGTCAACAGCTGGTTCCCAGAAAATGTTGATAAAATGATTTTTACGACCATTCAGTCCTCTTTAAGAATTAAGTACTACTAGGAAATAAGGCAGGATCCACCTAATGAACTGTCACAAAACCATTTTTGCCAATAAGTTGGCCAATCAGGTGAGAACTTTACACTAGGAAAAATGTTGGAGGAAGTTGTAAAGAAAATGAATTCTAAGCAACAGCAACGTATTTACTTCATAGGATTGTGGCTTTTGCTGGATATACATATTTAGCTGACTTTCAAAACTGTTGCAGTTATTCCTAAGAACTCAGGGAGGACAGTAGAAACTCAGAGTAAAAAAAGGTAATGTTTGTTTCAAATGGAAGTGGAGAGGAGAAAGGTGGGTAAAAAAAGATCATTTTTCATAAGTTCAATTTCCAGAAAAATACTCTAACCTTTAATTATTATTCATCAAGGCAAATGTAGCAGCCACCATAGATTTTAAAAGGCTCAATTGCCGCAAACATTAAAATTATTTTTTTATGACACGGTAAGAATTAGTCTGTTTTGCAACAGAAAGAATAACAGTTATGATGAAAATTCTTCAGAAGGCATTAAATAAGATTTTAAAAAGTATTTTTTAAAAAAAAAAAGAAAATAAGACAGACAGATATACCACACTGTAATGTAAAGATAAAAGACAATAAACCATTCGCTTACTCAATATTGGTAAGTCTGTGAGTGGAATATAACATTCTGTTTTCAGCTTTACATTTCATTATCATTGTGGATCAATTGAAGGAGCCCAGAGAACATTACCAAAGACTGAAAAATCTGTGTTTTTAATCCTCAAGAAGGGAAGATTAGTCCCAGTCTTCAAAATAGACTCTTGGAAATATGAAGAGAGTAGCTTTCTAGTTTATCTAGAAAAAAAATACTAGTTTTCACCAACATATTAAATAACAGGGAAAACTACTGGTAAATGATTGCCTTACTAATTTTCCAAGAAGAATGTTTCAGGACAAGAGCCTGTAGATGACAATTTCTTTCACAAGGGTTCAGTTAACACTACAGTTCCTGAGATAAGGCAATAACAGGCTGTTTCACCTCTATTTTTCCATAGTTTTATAAACAAATTCTAGGCAACTCCAAACTCCATTAACCATCATTCAAACTCAAGTTAGATATGGTACTAAATTAGTGCTACATGACATGATTCAAGAGAAATATTTTCTTTTCTGTAAGCAAATACTGTTATGCTCTATCTGCTCTCCGGAGCAGAGGGACAATAAAAGAGCAACATTTTTGCTCTTATATCTTCAGAATAATTTGTAATTAGTGTTTTAAAATTAAAAAGTGAGAAGAAGCTATGGTATTAATTCCTTTATTTAAAATTGTTTCCATTTTCCGCTTGCCTGAAACATTGTTAATTTGATAGGTATCTTTTAATTTGTAATTAATCTTCAGGAAGGATTGTTTTCTGATGCTTTTAGTACACTATTTATTAATTTGTTTTCCTTCATTTTATCGAGTGTTTATGCACTATGGACCAGATTCAGTACCCGCTGAGACATAACTGTAAATTAGTTCAGTGTTTAGCTCATTTGGCCTTCTTGTATTTTTGAAAATATAAAACAAGATAAATTATAACTGGAGATGTTTAGTTTACATCCTATCTTTTTAAGCCTAGCTACCTTCTATGCTTGCAGATGGTTTTACAGAAAGAAGTCAAACCCATCCAAAATGGGTTTGCTTTGTTGCTATAAAGAGTACTGTGAGCCATACCAAGCTCTTAGCAGCAGAGAAAACCACGTTCACTGAAGCTCTTCTTCTGAGATTTGCCTATCTTTACTCAAGAATACATAAAACAGAATTAAGTGAATTTTGTTTCAGTTAACTCATAGTTGATACTAACTCAAGATGTTTTAACTGATTTACCGCCATGAAAGTGTAAAATCTTCTTGTAGTGTTTTATGTACTTCTTAGTCTACATTAGCATATTGCTATTAATTTATTTGGTCAAATTATAATCTAAAACCAAACTGAGCTTGGGAGCCCCTTGTGCCAGGCACCATACTTATACAAGGTAGTTAATTAATGCTGCCTGTCCCAATGGTCTGAGATAAAGAATTGCAGAGAAGATACAGACAAAAAATTGTTGTAAAATATAGATAGAGCATAATATTTTGTGGCCAGAAAATGCTGGTTTATGTGTTCATCAAGAGAATGGTGAGTGGGGTGGCTATAAAGAGGACAGAATTTCTCTCTTCACAAGGAGCAACATAGAGAACACAAGGGGAAATGGGTAAAAGTTGCAGTGGCCAATATTTCATCTTGATACAAGAAAATTTTTTCATGGTGAAACCAATCAGTCACTGAAAAAAACACCCCAGGGATGCAATAGGGTCCTTGTCACTTGAGCTTTTCAAGACAGGGTGCTAGTCAATCTCGTTTAGGTTCCTTTTCCCACAAAAAGTTGGACCACAAGGTCCTTCAAGGTGCCTTCCAACCTGGGTTCTTCTATGATTCTATTAATAAATACTATTTTTAAAAAAGTGTGGATGGAGAAAAAGTAGAAAATGCTTTCAGAGAGACATTTTTCTCTTCACTAGCATTTTGAAATTCTTTTTTGTTCAAGGCTTCTTGTAATTACATCCTCTTTCTCGTAATAAAAGGAATCTATGCAGCTCTTATTTATGATTTTAGCTAAATGTAAAATTAAATGCTAAAATCTTTCCCTATACAATATGCTCTATGTCTGTATTTTTAAGTCATTTTTTAGTTTCATTCTGTGAATTGTCTCTGAACATTTTTGATTCCTTACCTTCCATTTTTATCTACTTTTCTGAGCATTCAATCTGAGTGATGTGCAAAGATCTTGTCTTAGGATTCTAAACCATATGTTTTTCCATCTATGGCTTTTTAATGGGCTGTGGTTGAGTTTTCAACCAAACTGTTCGTTATGTCAGATACTATAAACTAAATGAGGTCAAGATTACTTTTATGACAATTGTAGGAATACAACAGGAGAAGTGTAGATGAGTTTTTGAGGCACATGGTTTAGCAGATGATGGGTGCGGTTGGACTCAATGATCTCAAAGGTCTTTTCCATCCAGAAGATTCTATGATTCTATTCAATGTCCTGTGTAGTTTAGGTTTGATTTTTTTTCCTTTCAACTCCTGGGTCAAATGAAAAGCCAATTATGAACAAATTCAGTTCTATTATTCAGCAGCACAGGGGGAACTCTTACACAAGTATTGCTTATTTGTTAGCAAGCCTTCTTTGTTGTAGTTATTCCATATATTACTGCTATTAATCATAATAACTCAAACTTTACTTGCATAACAGTGCTTTATATAATGAGAACTTTTGCTTCCCAGTAAAATGCATTGTTGAAAAGACTGCTTGTTTGTAATGATGAATTTAAAAACTGAAGAGAATATGCAGAATCTCAGTTTTCCTGTGCTGATTATGAAAAACTGAAATGTCTCCGTTATATTACTGATTACTTATTTTGTATTGAATGAATAGACCACACATTTAAACAGACTATTGACCTTTAAAACGATCCAGTACTATAAATTTGTGTCAATATACTTTTAGGGAAGGAAAAAATAATAAAAAAAAGACACTCATATGCACTTACATACATAAAAATACAATTACATCCTGTAATGGAAAATGTATATTATTGTTTCAGTTGAGCCTTTTGTTGTCTAGATTTTAAATAACAACCTGCAGATCTTTAAGAACTTCAAGAGCGAATTTAATAATCACAAAAGTATTGGAACTGTAAGATATGGCATAAACAGTTAGATATATAAGTTTGAGTAAATACAGCTAAGCTGATGATAGATAAGGAAATTCAGATCTAAGGTTTTACGCAATAACTATTTTGTTATTATCTTCCTGCAAGTTGCTGTAGCAGACAGTCTTTTATTACAGCAAAATACGTTTTTGAACGTAGATTTCATGGATATTTTCTTGGGTTGAAAGCCTGAAGGTCCGATTTGACCTCCAGTATAAGACAGGTCATTGCAATTAATCCACATACAATTTTAATAAATTAATAAAATTATTCTGTATTTCAGTCTTCAGAAAAAAGTTGTATGCCATAAAAAGAAAGTAAAAGAGACTTGAATTGGAGTTTAGAATTATTTTGAAAAATTAGAAAAATATTTTTAAAAGGTAAGCAATTGTCAAGTCATGTATGCATTTTCTGTTTTGATAATAGAAAACTACAGAAACACAAGATGTAGATCAACTGATTAGATGACAAATACCCATAAATTACCTGGAATTGAAAGATGATCATAAAACTGATCAAATATTTACAGTAGCACTACTATTCATAAAACCACCACATGGGATATGTAAACAAGATTGTCTTTATTCAGTTAATTAAGATTTTGCTTGGAGAACTAGTTCAATTTTGATGACTTTGGAAGAATTTTGCATAAATTAGAACTCTGTAGCCCAGAAATTTGGTGTTGCTACTGCTGATAACAAGCCACAGGCTTTCTATTGACTCTGAAAAGATTTTCAGTCTTGCTTTGTATGATTTTTTCTAGGCCAGCCTGGAGATCACATTCACCTGCTTCACCACAAGAGCACTTCTCTAACAATGGGAAGTCTCTTGTCTAAGTGGTTTTAGTTTTGGCATAGCTGTACATAGTGTGTGGTGGAATGCAAATTGGTTTCCTGTATTTTTTGAGCAGTACATAATGATAACAAGTAGTTGTCCTGTGTAGAATCAGCTGTATATGGCCTTATACTGAAATTATGATACAGAAGTGTACAGCCTTAGGATGACTATATAGGACTTTTTTTTGCACTTACATTAGCAAAAAAAAAAATCCACAGCACATATTTGAAGATAAAAAGGTATTTTTAGTCCTGATACTTAAATTATCCAATACAGAAAAGTCTTATTAATGACGAAATTAAAACTGTCGCGTAACAACGTACTTCCTTTCAGCGCTCTTTTGGATCCTAAAGATAGCAGTCTTAGCATTTCCCAGAAAGATTTGCACATTCAGAAAACTTTGCAGGTCATCATACTATGCAAGTAACATGCATGCCATGTGTTCTGTTCCCTGTAAAAAAAGTTTTTTTGATAAGCAAACAACATGCTTTTCTCTTTATACCAGATTCTGTTACCAAAAAACCCTCACATAAATAGTAACTTTATGAGTATAAGAATATGACCTATGGCCCAGCATCAGGCTAAACTCAACCGATTCAAAGTACATTAGTCCAGACATTTTCAGAGGTACTCCATGGAGCCGAGCTGCATGGCTAGAGATCAGTACTTGGCCTTCCTTTATTTAGTGTTATTAATACATGATACTTCTTTTGACTATAGGACTGTTGCGGGTTTTTTTCATCTCTTTTCTATATGTCAATGTTTTTCCAAGATTATGAATTATCAAGGAATTAATTAGAAAAATTATTTCTTTTTTAATACTACATAATGCATGTTCAATGCTGGAAAAAAAGTCATCATAATTACTCAACCTTGCTGTGTCTAACAGAATAACACCACAGGTTATGATCACTTGGTCCCTAATCACATATGCTGTATTTGTGACAAATTATGAACAAGCTAAAGGTACTATAAAAGCCCTGCTAGGCAGGGAAAGAAAAAGGGTTTATAAAATTACTTATTCCAAAGGTAGAAGAAGCTTACCAGTAACAAGACTGTGCAGACCCTTTCCAAATATATAACCTGACTTTTTCCTGAGTTTTTATTTCTGATTCTTTGTTGGTAGCCACAAATCAGTTATTTTATCAAAGATAAACATCTACGTAAGCAGTCCATGGCTCCCTAGATATTTCCTTCATTGTAATTGCTAATATTTTCAGTCCTCTAAACTTTTGAAATGCCTCTGGTCTCCTTCTGCATTATTAAAAAATTGGAATTGGTGGTTTGGAGGAAATTCAGTTATTCAGTTCCTTTCTAGTAAATTTACATTTTGTGGGGTAAAACCAATTCTGTTACTATAACAGTAAACTGCTACTTTCCTTAAGATTCTTGGGAAAAACCTGCCTAGGCCTGTCAATTTTTCTATATATGCTTAGTAAATTTTAGTAGATGCTGTTTCAGATGTTCTGTTACTACAGATGGTGAAATGTTTATTTCTTCCAAAGGGGTAATTGTTTTTAATTATTTTTACCTTTTGATCAGAGAGCTAATACAGATGAATGAAAATTTTAATGTAAATTTAGATTGTAGTAGCAGTTCTACAAAGAAAAAATAAATACTAATTTCACCATAAAAGTTATTTTATTTCTAGGACAACTGGAGGAATGGTTTTGGTGTTGTTTTCTTTTCTTGGTGCTTCCAAAGGATGATGTGTTTGTTATTGACATAGCTTATTGGTATACAACAAAAATAAAGTTTAGGTTGCATGAACTGATTTAAATTTTTACAGGAAGTGGATTGATATGTCCCATTAGAAACACACCCAATGAAGATACGATTCAGCCACGATCTTTGATTTTTGGGATAAAACCTTCCTGCTATCTCAACAAATACTAATATCTGACTGATGAAAAACTTATGGTTTTATTTGTTTTTCATTTTATCCCCTTGTAATGATGTACGACTTTAAGATGAGAATAAAATAAAGCTGCTCTCATGAGAAGTTAGCTCATCAATATCTGTCACTGAAGAAAGGTAGATAGACACATATTAAAAATCAACATGTGCACACTTCTGCTCACCTCCTACTCCAGTGGTATAACTTAATGACTTCTCAGCCAGTGCAAACCTCCTTGCAGGCAAGGCGAACATCTCTTCCTGCCAAAGGCTCAGAGACAGACTGGCTACTCCATGCTCCATGCTGGAAGGCTGTGTTCTCCCCACAGATTCTGATCTGAGTTCAAGAGACGTCTGATGTGCTGCAATAGCTGCTTCTTTGCTGCTGGGAACCGTGCCCTCTAGCATGTTAGTGCCAATGTTGAGCTGTCCCACTCTCAGAAGGGGTTTTGGACACATTTATGACAACTTCTGCATAAATTACTGCCTCAATTTGTTGTGCTTTCCTTTATGCCAGTTGAAGAGATGCTTAACAATTCCTAACTCTAAATTGAGTTAGCTGAAGATAACAGGTGTAAGCACCTTTTGAGCAGATTTATCTCTCAGAGGCTGTTAGAAACTCTAAGAGCTTTTAGGGTTGAACAACTCTCAGCTACCTATGTGAGCAGCAGTGGCATTCTTCTGGAAGGAAAGAGCAAAAGTGCTCCATGAATTGCTGCACCCATTAGCTGCTTCTGTTTGTATTGCTTTTTCATAAAGTGTTCTAATCTATTTACTGAGTCCATTTCTACTTCAGATGCTCCCATCTTTATGGAGGGCTCATACTGTAAAAGAACAGGCTATAGCTATTAGTGAACATTATCAGAAGATACGTGCCTACTATGTGTTTGCTCTTTGATACCACCTCCTGCTTACTTATGTGACTACTACTGAAATGCCAGAAGTGCGAAGTCTGATGTGCCCTCATCCTATTCGCTCTCAAAAAGAGAATTACATAATCTACAAACTCATAGAACAGTTGAGGCTGGTAAGGAGAACCTGGAAGTTCACTGATCCAATCCCCACAGACAAGGCAGAGCACTTGTTACCTGGACTTGAGGATATGTGCTTCCCTGTGTGTGGACTATATTGCACATTGTACTGGGTTTAGCTGGAAAGGTGTTTTGGGTTTGTTTTATTTTTTTGAGAGGGGGTGGAGTGAGGCGAGGCAAGGGGCTGCAGGGCTGCTTCTGTGAGAAGACATCAGCAGCTTCCCGCATGTCCAATAGACCCAATGCCAGCCAGCTCCAAGATGGACCTGCTGCTGGCCAAGGCTGAGCCCATGAGCAACAGTGGTCAGGCCTCTGTGATAACATGTTTAAGAAGGGGGAGGGGAATCCTATGCAAGTGAAAACTGCAGCTGGAAAGAGAGAATCAAGAATATGTGAGAGGAGTAACTCTGCAGATACCAAGGTCAGTGAAGAAGGAGGGGGAGGGTTTGCTCCAGGCATAGGAGCAAATATTCCCCTGCAGCCTGTGGAAAAAAACATGGTGTGACAGGCTGTTTCCCTGCAGCCCATGGAAGTTCGTAGTGGAACCTGGAAGCTACTGAGGACTCCACACTATAGCAAGTGGATGTGTCTGAAGGAGGCAGTAACCATGTGGGAAGACTGCAAATTGGAGTAGGCTTCTGGCAGGACCTGTGGACCCACAGAGAGAGGAGCCCACACTGGAGCAGGCTTGCTGGCAGGACTTGTGACCGCATCAGGGACTCACACTTGAGTAGTCCGCTCCTGAAGGATTGTACCCTGTGGAAGGTACCTGTGCTGGAGCAGTTTGTGAAGAACTGTAACCCATGGGAAGGACTCGTATTTGAGAAGTTCGTGAAGAACTATTTTGCATGGGAGGGACCACACACTGCAGCAGGGGAGAGTGTAAGGAATCCTTCCCCTGAGTAGGAAGGAGTGGCAGAGGCAACATGTGATGAACTGACCACAACCCTCATGTTCCATTACCCTTCACTGCTGGATGGGGAGGAGTTAGAGAATGTGGGAGTAAAGTTGAGCCTGAAAAGAAGGGAGAGGGTGTTTTTAAGGTTTGGTTCTATTTCTCATTATTCTACTGTGAATTGATCGTTAATAAATTAAACTAACATCCTCACATCGAGACTGTTTTGCCCATGATAGTAATTAGTAAGTGATCGCTCTCTGTCCTTATCTGGACCCACGAACCTTTCTTTATATTTTCTCTTCTTTGTTCAGCTGAGGGGAATGATAGAGTGGCTTTAGTGGGCACCTGGCATTCAGCCATTCAGCCAATGTCAACCCACAACACACATTTTTGGATCCTGAAAACAGAGACATTCTTAGGCTGCAACTGTTCATCTTTTTCTAACATAGTAGGTACACAACTTAAAGCAAAACTGGTAAAGTTTAGATTAAATATTTATTTGTTATTTTTCTGTTTAAACTAATAATTTTCAGTCCATTATTTTACTCCCTAGATGCCTGCAAGGTGGCACAATTTAAACCTAAGAACATCTATAAATAATTTACCGAAATTGCCAGAGGCAGCATAGATAAGACTGATGATTTATTTTCCTTTGGTGATTATTTAGTATCTTGATTTGTTGTAGGTTTGGCCATCTTGTGAAGACTGATGACTATTCATGTACCGTTCAATTATTATAGTGAACTTACAAAACTTACTATAGTGAATCTTTCAAGCAGGTTTTGTAAAACAGGTAAAGGTGTCCAAGTAATATTTCCCATTTTCTCCATCTTATTTCAGGAGTTGTAACCTGCAGCAGTTTGTGCAAATACTTGTCTTACTACTATCAATGATATTTAATTGCTGTATGTAAAAAATCTCATTAATTCTAATGGAATCATAGCATCCACACCCATTCTGATAATTCTGATATGTATGTAAAGAATACTTGCAAGCTTTGAGACTACCAATAAACTTCTTATACAAACTGTTTCTAGCATAGTTACACCTTTGTTTTTATTGCTAGAAATATTATAGTCTCTCCTGACTGCAACAGAAACATCTAAAGTGAGGTATTTAATCAATAAGTGAGGAATTTCATTTTTTGAAGTTTTAAGGATTTAGAAAAAATACTGTATGAGCTGCAATATTCTACAAAACTTGTTTTCTTTCATTTTTTTAAATCAGGACAAAGGAAATACTATTCCAAAAATTCTTTTCTTCCAATTTTGTTACTTTACCTTACAAAAGAATTTACATTTTACATTTACCTTTCATAAAAAAAAATAAATTTAAAAAAATACTGTACTTATCTTAAGAGAGAAAGGTTGATGAAGAAGCAAAAAGTTAAAAAAAACTTACAGTTTGTTTAAACTCTAGATTTTAAATAAGATAAATTCTTATTCCATGGCAGAACTGGACTACTTTTGAATTATATTTGTACCATCCCCAAAACACTACAGAATCTGACATTTATTATTATTTCAACTTAGGATAGCATGATTTAGCTGCAACATTTTATACCAGGTTAGAAATGTATTCCCAGGAACATATGTAGAGATATAAACTTACATTGGTGATGCTTCTTCTTCTTGATTAAATTTTATTTTATTTTCAGAAAAAATAAAATTATTTGTATTTCAGGAATTTCCTAACAAATAAAACTTTCTAATACAGATTAATGTTGTATTTCCTGGGAAACTCATACTTGGCTTTTGAAGAGCTGAGAAGTTATTAGGGGAACAGGATAGATAGGAGAATTCCTAGACATTGTTGGCATAGATGCATAAGCATCATTCTTTCAAGAAAATTTATTTCTTCTACTTTAAAAGAAGAGAGTTATTCATGAGAAATACCTGGTCCAAAGTGTAAATATCAAGCAGCTGTATTCCAAGCTACAAATTTTCAGAATCACGAACACTGTCAATTTCAGTGAAATCAGCATGTCACTGTTTGCCTAAAAGAATCTTTATTCCTTTTTATATATTTGGGTTTTTTAGGCTTAAGTCCCTGTGCTCTGTTATTTCACGTTGATGAAACAAGACTTTTGTTCAGAGTTACAGGAAGGAAGGCAATGACATAGCTCTGCCAATATAAACACAAATTCTTCACCACTGCTGCATTAGAAGTCATAGTTGCATACCTCAAAGATGTTGTCTTCAAACTAACAAATCAGAATTTGTATTAACAAAGCTAATGGAAAAGGAAATTGAAATTATTGAAGTTAAGTAAACTAAAGTTCAATGAATGAACATGTACATTTAATAACATCTATGTGGGTGATGTTTCTCTGTACAAATTCTTCCTTCATAGTAATAATTAGGGACTGTTATTCAACTTTTCAGGAAACATAGTCTTCTTGATCAGTTATAAATAGCCTGATACTTGATATGAATAGTGTGATACAGAAAACTTTTTCTCTCAGTTTCACTTTGCAGATTTTAAAGATAGTGTTTTGATCAGCGAAGAGTTTACACATCTTGAAGAGAAGGGAAGATACAGTGGGTGGTGAGAAACTTTTCGGGGGACAGTATGACAGGGGATGAT
Source organism: Dromococcyx pavoninus (assembly GCA_033558185.1). NCBI lineage: Eukaryota > Metazoa > Chordata > Aves > Cuculiformes > Neomorphidae > Dromococcyx > Dromococcyx pavoninus. The sequence goes on from JAUMJL010000110.1 coordinate 2,101,452, forward strand.
TTCCCTGTGAAAACAGCACAAGCAGTGGCCCACCTCAAGCACCTACAGGCAAATACACAAAGGATGTAAAACAGGCAGCAGGCATATTTAGTATGAAAATGTTGGCAGCTTTGCCCAAAGCTGGAGTAAAGACTATTTAACTGCATTTACTCCCTCTCTAATTTTGTTGATTGTGCTAGCAGTACATCATGTTGTTGACACAGGCTTGGTACTGATGCTCTGGGGAGCTGTTTTAAGGAAAACCTAGTAGGAGTCTTGGAGAACAGCAAGCTGAACATGAGCCAGCAGTGCACCAAGGTAGGAGAGATGATGAACAGCATCCATGGTATTGTAAATAGGAGCATAGGAAGTAGGTCAAGAAAAGTGATGATTGCCCTCTATTTTGCACCCATTAGGCTTCATCTAGATACTGCATCCAGTTTTGGAATCACTATTACAGTCTCTGTCCTTGAAATATTTCAAGCCCCAACTGGATAAAGCCCTGAGTGACATGATCTGACCTCAGAACTGACCCCGTTTTCAGCAGGAGGTTGTGCTAAAGGACTTAAGTCTTTTCCCATCTATATTATCCTATGGTCCTGTAATTCCTATAACTTACAGGTCCAAGTGCACTTGAAGAGTTAATATCTCACTAGGCTTACAGAACTGTAGTGGAATATGTTGCATGACAGGCATGCAGCAGCCGATGTATACAGGTTTTTCAGGAAAGACAGACTGCAAAGGAGAAGGAGAAGAGATGTTCTTTTTGCAAAGCAGTGACTTGAATACAAAAACTTTTCAAAGAGGCAGGTAAAGAACCAGAGCTCCTGGGTAAGAATAGATCCATACAAGAGATCATGGCAGGCATCTGCCTAATCAAGAGGATATAAATGAAACCTTTTATTAGGTAAGAAGGCTGGTTAGGCATGTGTCTTAAATCCATGCTTGATAATCCAAATTACCTTCTTGTTCTTCATACAATTGGAAATTGTTTCCGGGAGCATTTGATCCATCACCTTCCCAATGACTGAAGTAAGACTGAAAAGCTTGTAGTTCCCCAGATCCTCTTTCATGTCCTTCTTGAAAACAGGATTACAATTTTCTTTCAACTGCTCCTCAGGAATCTCCCCTGAGACAATAATGATCTTTCAAAGCTAATAGAATGAGAGTGAGTTAAAAAAAATAAAGAGTTACAACCCTGAAGGAGTTCTCCCTTAAGGAGAACTCATTGGGGTATATTCTGGCTTCAATTTTTCAGGATCTCATGGGGCACTGTCTTGGGACTTTGAGCAACCTGATGTAGTGGAAGGTGTCCCTGCTTATGGCAGAGGAATTGGAACTAGGTGATCTTTAAGGTCCCCTCCAACTCAAACCATTCTATGATTTTGTGACTGTAATATAATAAGAACTTTAAACTCAAAAAACTATTATAAATACGGTTAGCTATGCTGATATTACCTTTATATTAAAAGAGCAACAATAAGTTACTTTAAGCATCCAGCTCAATAAATACATTAGACTATGTAAGCATTCCTAATACATTTTTTCTTTGGTAGAGTTCATTCTACTTCCATCCCAGTCCTCCTGTTCTCCAGTAGAACATAATTCTGTAAAACCTAATGCGCATCAAGCTGTCCTATACAGACCTGCATTCTAGTTCTCCTGCTGTTTGTAAAAGACTGAATTTGCTTCTCTCTCATGCGACCTAATTATCAAGCAGCGATATATTCTGATTGTCATTGCCCATCACCTCTTCATTTGAAGCTGAGCCACTGTGAACACACAAGTAGTAGTCTTTGCATTAAATCACAGAAAAGAGACCTTGATTCTAGTCTAGTGATTAGGGCACTTGAAATTGAAGCTCATTCATTTAAAGCAGGTGTCCAAATGACACTTAACTGCTACTGTAGGTGGCTATTTTTAACAGTAATCCATTTGCCAAGGACATTTTGTTCATCCGTTCACATAATGGAAAACATTACAAATGTCTACTCATCCAGTCAGAATAGTTCAACTTCATGTTAGTTTCATGGTATCACTAGGTCAAAATATTAAAAATATTTACGCACATCCCTTCCTTGTTTCTTCCCGGAGTGTATCCTTTCATTGTGAATATAGCTCTCATCTACAAAAAGACCCTGGAAGCCACTCATTTTTTCTAATAAATAAGACTGACATGGGAGACGCATGAGGGTGATCTACGTGAAAAAAGACAGCAGCCCCTACCAGTCACTGCTGAAATACAAGCTTATGTTTCTATGTCAAAAATGTCCTCTAGGACAGGCAGCCCAGGTCACTGCTCCTGTCTCCAGTATCACCTCCCACTTATAATGAACACTAGATAAAGCACTCAGTTCCAAGCAAAAAAGGTAACAATAAAACAACCCGTTCTTCCACACTCTCTGAATGACACTCAGTCTTCCTCACTTCCTTGGAAGCACAGAAGTTTCTGTGTCACAGACAGTACTATAGATATTGGACATGGCATGGCTACATGACACCAATACAGAACATGGATTCATTAGTCTGGTAAGAACCTAGTGTTTAATAACTTAGTAATAAGATATATTTGTAGAATTAAAGCAGTAGCTGTGGATAGGCTGACTGGGAGACAACTCACACCACTAACACAGTATCACGCACAGACCAACGGATTTAAACATGCAGCATGTGTGCATATCCTTTTTCATAGCTCCAGGACAAAACCACATAGTACAATGCTAGGGAAGGAAACAAGCAGCATGAAAGAGTCCTAAGACAAAGGGAATATGTTTCAGTTGTGAAATATGAGAGAACATCCTGATTAGACTGAGTTTCCAAGATGGGAAAATACTACATGACAACTGCAGGAAGGTGACATATAGGTATTAACTAACATTGTCCTCTCTGAACAAACAAAAGAGAAGAGGTGTTACCAGGATGCTGAGGGTACCAGTAGTAGCAAAATCTGTGTATGTGGCAGCTTGAATATAGAAAAAGTACATTCTCTGTGACCTTCTAAGCCCTGGAGGAGCATGCTTTAGATAGCCCATAATGTTTGCAGTGATACACATGTTCTCATAAGAGTCTAATTTATTTATTTATTTATTTATTTGTTTATTTATTTATTTATTTATTTACTTTGTTCTAGGATGTTGTAAAATGCTGTAAGAGCTGTGTTGCAATCCCAATAGGCTGGTGGCTTTGTGTTTTGGTATGATTCTACACATTCCTTAATAATGTACCTATGATATTCTTCAGTCTACAACACCTTCAGCCCACTCAGCTATCCCCTCTTGTTAGCCTAGATTTAGGTGCTCTCAGACACTCCTCTTAGGTCCTCTTAAGCTGTCTATCATTTCCACAGCTGTCTCCATATCATGTCTCTAGTTTTTTAAAGTCTTTAAGTAAATCTACCTTCAGTCCCTATATTTGCATTCAATTCATAAAATCATAGAATCATGGAATGCCAGTTTAGAAGGGAGCTCTAGGATCATCTGATCCAAACTTTATAGATAACATATAATTTAATGAGATAGTCCAGTACCCTGTCCATCTGAGCCTTAGAAGTGTTCAATGTAGAGGAATCTACCACTTTCCTGGGAAGATTATTCCAGTGTTTAACTGTTCTCATTGTGAAAAAATTTATTTTGGAATTCAACCAGAATCTCCCCAGGAACAAGTTATAACCATTACCCCTTGTCTTTTCCACGTGACTCTTTGTAAAAACTGGGTTTCCATCCTCATGGTAGACACCTTTTGTACTGGTACGTGGTAACAAGGTCTCCCTTAGGCTTTCTCCTCTCAAGGTTGAACAAACCCAGTTCTCTCAGCCTTACTTCGTACAGTACTCTGATCGTATTAGTGGTCCTTCTCTGGACTCTCCCCAACCTGTACTCATCTTTTTTTGGACAGTGGGGACAAAAAGTATTTACTCCATAGCTACCTAGTCTATGATGCTCTCACAGACGTTGCTTCTTCTTTCCTTTTTTTCTTGTCATAATCATGCTGACTTCAGATCAACACAGAAAATTTATGAATTTTTACATTTTACACTGGGGAAGAACAAAAATGAGGATTTTGACTTTACAGTTCACTCAAGGAGCACTACTGCCATCAGAGGAAAGGAACCTGTGCTTCTGTGTCGATGAATACTTTAAAATTAAACAATTTTTTTTAATGAATTTTAAATATGAAAGAATGAAACTAAAAAAACGAAGGAAATCCTTTCAGTAAAAAAAAGTGGAAAATTGGGAAAATTGAACATGTGAACTGTTCTTTTGCTTGTTACTACTATACACTAGCACATTTTAACAGCACATGGAGTGTTCCTTGCAGTTCGGCTGAAATAATTTAAATTGTAGATTATGTCAAGCAGGTTTTTCCACGCATCATAAAAGGAGATTAACGCAAAGCCAAGCAAATATGATGTTTCTACTGATCACAAGAGACCACTGCCTTTTGAATAACTTAGTATTTCAGGTTTCATGACTCGTCAGGGACTGTCTTGACCACAAAAACACTAGCAATCACGAGAGGGTCAAAAGGGTTACAGATAAGCACTGACTTTTCAGTATCTCAGTATCCTATTTCCTAAAACTTTGCAATGGCTTATTTTTCTTCAGCTTAATCCTGATTCTGCAGTGTAACGGCTTAACTATATTTGGTATTTGTCTAATAAAACTAAATAGTAGGTAAGTGACTAACTAACCTGGGAGCCAATGAGGAAAGAAGTTATCAAACAGACTTTGAGACTTTGCAACGACACCTAAAAATCTCTAGTGGACCTAAGACTGAGGAGGAAGAAACCACTGCCTTCAAGACCAGACTCTTCCCAGCGGAGAGTCCTGGGTGCTAATAACTGAATGCAGATTTTCCCTGCTAAATGAAGACATTCTATTGACCTTCAGAGAGGGATGTGGAAAGGGTAAACATAACATAAAGGAAAAAAATACATATCATACAGTCTGGGTGTAACAATTTTAACTGCATCATTCATGGAAATTAGTAGTAACTGGATAATTGGGCTTCATATATTAGGATCATTATAGATGAATTAATATAATTATTGCTCTCGGAATAGATTGTCAAGACATGAGTAAGGCTAATAAAGTCATATTTTCACATATAAGATGATTTCTCTTGTTCCTTTTTTTACCCATAATTTTTTTGAGAATAACAGATTTTTATTGAAGATACATTAAAGTGAGTAGCTGTAGCACCTGTTCTAATGCTGTTCTAATGCTGTCACATTATAACCATGGCCTCAACATTTGTGCTGATTTGTACAGAGTTAAGATAAAAGGATGATAAATTCAAAACAGCTTGAAAGATTAAGTGGACACAAGTTGCACAGTTTTGGAAGAAGTAGGTACCAAGAAAAAGGATTGCAGAAAGTAGCCAAGCTCACATACTTTCCCAAAATCCACCTGCTGGTTGCAGTGTCAGGAGCAGAATGTTGGGCTAGATAAACAGAAGTTCACTCCACTGGTCAGACCCCAAAATCTTCCTAATGTCCTTCTACTTTAGTCTTGCATTTGCAAGGATTTTTTGAGTTTCGTTTTTTGGCGGTTTTTGGCTGGGTTTTTTTGCCTTTTTGACATTCAAAGTCCTAATTTATGAACTTAAACCCTACTCTGTAGGCCACATTTGATTAGTAGTTGGTTATAGTCCAACGAACACTTAGTCCAAAGAGACTGGTTTGAAAAGTCATCTTTGTCTTACAGAAATGACATATTTTTTAGTAACTTTTTACACACTTAAAAAGGCTAATATGCTGAAACATTAATAACAACAGTTTATTTTAAAATAAATACAAAGAATCAAGGTGTAGGAAGCATTATTTTCCTTGGGAATCACTAAAAGGGAACTTCTCTTGACACTAGTCATCATGACTTGCAAAATGTCAGAAAAGAGCTCTTTGTTCATGAATTCCTCTGATAACAAGAGGTTTTAAAAAACACAATCTATAAGATTATGAGGTTCAGCTACAAAGTGATGTTGCAGTCTCTCTCTCAACTTGACCAAAATCAAGTGAGTAGTTTATGATCTGATATTCTCAGACTAATTACAGTTGTCCTCTTCTAAGAACTGCAGAAGAAATAAAGGTATATATAACCTTGTTTATTATAAGGGAATTGGGAATCTCAAATTTAACAACATGACCAGAAACAGCAGGATCATAATAATGGCATACTAAAAGGATGCAGAGCTTGTTTTATCAGCAAAATAATCTCTATCTTTTGAATATTTATGAAGATTTAAACAGACAATTTTCTGTAATTTACCTGCCTACTGCATATTATCACTATGTCTTCCTGGATAAAGAGAAGAGCATGAATTATGGAGATTCTTGATTGTGTTATGAAGCACTCTTGTACCTTGATAATAGCTGCTTCATGGTTTTCTCTTTGAAAGTAATTCCAGACAAATTTCCCCACCAAAGGTAAAATTTATTAAAAGAATAAATAGAAAATATGTTTTACAAATGAAAAAATGCTTATTAAAAAAAGGATTTTTTATGTTAAGAATCTTTTAAAAAATTAGCTTAGCAAAAATCATTTTCATAAATTTGTAGTTAGTAGTTCAAAATTCTTTTGACAATAATCAAGATTTGTGCCATGGTCTTGGCATTCAAAAGGCATCAGTCAGCTTTACTGTGAGCAATAAACACTATTTTACACCTTTCTCAATGCCTGAGGAATGCTGAACTTCTTCCCTTAGCTAGAGTGCTCAGAATCAAACTACCTTTCTCAATGTTATAGAACTTTGAAACAATTAGGCCTCAAGCACGCTTTTTACCCCAAAAATGAAAAAAAAAGAAGAGTACAGAAGCAGTATGACTGGTTACTGTCAAAAACATAAACTGAATTCTTAACTGGATTTTGTCTTGAGAACAAAATAAATTATATGCAGTGTTTAAGAAAACACTAGTTATTTCTTGCAAACTGTGTCTAACTAGGATTTTAAAACTGCAAAGCCCTTTGCTGCAGAAATTCACTCTCTGCAAAAGCCAGTTCTTCTCATTAATGTTATTGTTGTTATCATTCTTAGCTTTGATATCTACAAGTATTTTGCTAATTTCTAGTTAATGAAAATAGAGAAAGGGGGAGAATGGAAAATATCTATTGTACAAGGGGGAAAAATATATTAGTTAGCTTAACTTGTGTCTGCTCAGATAGAACGATTCTACAGTCTAAGGATAAAGAACTTCAGCTCAAAGAAAGAAGTCCCAGATGCCATTTATGGATCCCAATGCCATTTATGTCTTTTAGTCATTAATTCTTAAAGTGAAAAAGCTAACATACAAACGAAATCCCCATGCCATTTATGCATTTTAGTCATTAATTCTTAAAGTGAAAAAACTAACATACAAACGAAATCTTTGAAATATTTTCTTGTATAGACCGGTTTATTCTTTGATATCAGTCTTTGATATCAATAATATCTTTGATATTATTCTTTAACATTTAGCTCACACACAGTATCACACACAGTATCACAAGGTTGGAAAGGACCTCTGAGATCATCAAGTCCAACCTATAACCCAACATTCAATGTGTGACAAGACTCCCACAAAAAAACACAGTTCAAGTGATCAATTGATTGATCAAGACATCCATTTCATTGCTATCAATAACAATGCAAATAATATCAGTATTTCAATAACATTTTTAAAAGACAGCTATGAACCATCTAAGCACCTTTGGCAAATCTGATTGCATTTTAATAGACTGGAAGATTTTATTTCACTCTGTTATTTATCTAACAGCTTTTGCTGATAGCTACATGAGACACAGTATGCATAAGTACTTCTGATGGCTTTGGTATTACACAGGACTTAAAACACCCTACAGGCATTAATTGCAAAAAAAGCTATTTGAAAGAAATTACACAAATGGAGTTTGTGTTTGATTAGAGTGGTGTGTGGTGTTTGATTATGGGGGAGTGGGGGTGTTGGAGTGTGTTTATATGTGTGTATGCGCATAAGAATTCTAATTATTGTAAGTAGTTCCTAACAGATGTATAATAAAAAGTCATCATGTTGAGAATTTTGAGATGAAACAAGGTCAATAAAATTAATACTTCTTCATAAAGGAATCTGTTTAAGAACTTCAAGAACTTTAACAATATGAGCAACCTGTTAATGTAAAAAAAACTAAATGAGTCTTTTTAAATTAATGGTAAAATATTTCATTTACAGAAACTTTAGCTACTTCTGAAACCTTCTTAGACAAAAAGCTGATGCTTCTTCAGAAAATGAAAATATCTACAAAAACAGATCTATTGAAATATTCTCAAAATGGAGATAGAGGGACAGAATCTTAGCCGCTTTAAGAGTAACACCATTTGTGGCTGATGCAAAATATGCATATTTGTGTAGCACTGACACATTTTCTTCAAAGTTATAATAAAGTTTTGATGTAAGCAAGTCTTTCACAGGAGATTTAAGTGATACCAGAATTAAAAAAAATGGGGTTAGTGAATGTGAACTAAGCAGAGTAGCTAAACTTGCTGAGCACGGGTAGTTGTGTGACAACGAATTAAGTACGTCTTAAAGCCTTGTTGAAAACTGATTGGCTTTTACTGTGCCAGTGAAGAAAAAATCCTAAATAAATTAAAAAAATCTAATTTCCAGTTTGAACTTTGCTAACTTCCACTAGTTCTTCTTTTAATTTACAGAGTAAGGTGGGTTTTTTTCAGTATCAGTGTTGATATTTGTTCTGTTAAAACAACCATAACCTGAAAAACACATACCTCTTAGTTATATGTAGTTTTAGTTACTCATTCTTTCACTGTAAGGTATACTTTCAAGACCACGAAACACGTGTATCCATCTGCAGATGTGTATATGTGAGTGTCATCTAGATATACATATAAGTGTGCACACATTTAAGATACAATGAAATCAAGTTTTTCAAGATTCTTTTCAAAGAGTCAGTATCAGTGTTAGGCATATTTCTTATTGATGTCTCAGAATGGTCACCTACAAAGTGACACCATTTCCAGGTTACAGCCTGAAAATTTTAATCTGAAGCTGCCTTTAGAATGGGGTGCAAGAAATTGTAGCATGCATTCTTGTACTTTACCAATGACCAAGCACAGTTTCTGCATGAATTTTAGAAGTCTTAATATTATTAGTTCTTTATGCTCAAATGTATTGTTCTTTATAATTTCATATTTTGATCTGTGCCTTCAGATTTTCTTCGGAAAATACTTAAAAAACCTTGAAAGCATCTGCGTTACTCCCCCTGTACAAACACCTAAACTCTTCCTAATTGAGACAACATTAATTGCATACGTCTTTCTTGATATATTATTTCAGGAAACAAAGACTAAACATGGTAAAGAGACACAACACAGTTGAAGAAAACAATGTGTCTGAAACATTCCTTGCAAACTGATTCCTGCTTGATTGTCAAGAGAATTATTTCTGCAGCAGTCCTAGCAACCACACAGTTTATATTGGGGAACCTGGACTATTCAGCTGCCGACTCTCAGTTTGTGCACTGGTGTTTCTGTTCCAGTTTTATATGCCAAATTCTTCAGCTAACTGGAGAAATACAACACTGGTTTTCAAGGAAACATGAAAAAACTGAAATGGAGAATTACTCATAAAAATACGTTAAAGTAACCCTCTCTCCTTTCCATAGTGATACATGTTAAATTATCCAATTATCCTTATAGACAGAAGGTATAAGGTAGGATACCCCCATCTCTCTTATGGAGATGAAGGATATTTGTCAATGTAGTTTCAGAGTAAAATCTTGAGTTTTGCTTTGTCTTTAGCAGCAATCTAGGAAGATTGGCCTTCTTAGTCATTTAGTATTAGTCTCTACAGGCTACTCCTGTAAATATATTTTTATCTGCACAGCAGTATGATGGAGTCAATATAAAAAAGACAACTCAGAGAGACAATACACTTACTTCAAAGGATCTTCTCAAAGCTCAAATGAAACTCAGCAGGTAGAGTTACAGATAAATATTTTGTATACACCAAGGAAGAGAGTTTAAGCTTTCATCCACAGTAATGGGAACTTAAGAAAAAAAAATTTGAGGAATACACATTCAGATAGACTATAAAAAGAAGAGTGAATGAGCTTATGGTACAATATCATGAAAATGGACCATCATTACATTGCTTTAACTGAGAAACATAAACTACATCAAATTAAAGACACCAGATTAAGCAATGAATCATGTATTCGTGTGGACCAATAAGTGACTACAAAACCAGGAAATCATTGTGAAAAGAGATCTTAGTTTATTAACCAGTCTTTTAGCCATTTTCCAAATGTAATTTTCCTCTATTTAGCTGGTAATACTAAAGCCACTGCAATTAATACAATTATTGTCTATTCATTTACTATTCTGTCCAGATTTGAAATATAATGAATTTGTCAGTGGCTTCAATCTCTGTTAAATAAAAAAAAATAAAAAGGAGAAAGCTATTCAAGAACGCCTATTTAATTTCTTTTGGGATATATTTTGTCCTAATTTTGTACTATTATCTGTGAGACACTCCAACGTCTTCTATATGAAAATTTCATACAGCATAAAATGTACACCGTAAGTATAACTTAAGGTACAAGACTGCTTGTGCTCCATGTAATTTTCTCTTCTCTGAAAAAGAAACTGTTAGCATTTTTAAGGATGATACTGTAGAGACTTGTAACAGAGACATTAAGGTTTGTATAAACCAAATATGAATGTAAATGTGTGTGCCTGTAAGTACCAGAAGGATCAGCATATCAAGGGTTAAACACATGGGTCTTCCTGATTAAAAAAAAAAAGAACACCACTCCAGCAATTAAAAAGTTGATATCAAAAGCAGATGTCATGTATTCCCAGATGGTAGCAAATGATCCTCCATTCTAAAACCAGAGTAATGAGGTAGTAGCATATCAGTTACGCTCTTTATTTTCTTATTTTTCTGTCACAGGTAGGTATTACAACCTTGCTCAAAGTTTATAGAGATAGAAATAAGTAGGGCATTGGAAGGCAGAACAAAACAATAACAGCTGATAACTCCTGGCATAGCTTGTCCTCAGTGGCACACACAGTCCTCTCTGGATCATTTGGGTATATATATCTTGAATCCTGTGAATGTGACTTTAATGTGGCTTTATGAGACTATGAGTCTATCACATCTATGAAAAAAATGAATGTAAGTAGGTAAAAACAACTCAGAAGTTTCATTAAAAAATATAATTTTCCTTTCCTTTTCCTTTACAATATGTTCTCCTGCATTTTATTTTGTAAAATTCTTACAGTAGTTCTTTTTTTATGTAAAGTAGGAAAGCACTAAGAATCTGTATGATGCTGTGGTGACAATGTATGTAATAAACCAATAAACTAATCAAAATAATTAAATTTACATAAATTCAGTTTCATTCAATTTAAATTTGCAATCCAGTATAATGATCTGAATGTCTCCTGAATGTAATAGATAGATAGCTTTTTATCCTAATATGCTGTTAGAAGGAAGTTGGTACTCAAACCTGGGGATAAAGTCCAGAAAGTGATTTTGAGTCTCAGGAGGAAATTAGCCTCTGCATCTATGAACTTATTGTGTGTACTCAACCAAGAAGAAGAACACTTACTGGTCTTTCTTTTTGAGTGGCTAGACTAGGATTTATCATAGAATCATAGAATGGTTTGTATTGGAAGGTAGTTCTAACCTCACTATTCTATTCAATCAGAAATTGAAATGCTTCAGAACTGTTTTGTCCAACAATTTTATATTGATGAAAAGAGAAAGTTTTGGCCATCTTAAGGAAGTAGACTTATATTTTTTTGAATTAAATACGTTTATGCTTTAATTTAAATTATTTGAATATCTTTCTGTATTACTATAACTATGCTCCTCTTAAATGTGACAGTCAAAATATAGCTTACATCAGTATTCAACAAAAAATATTTTGCACTGATTTTTTTAAATTTTTCTTGGTTTCTTTTTGTTAAAGAAAAATATCAGTCTTGAGATTTTTCAAAAAATAATTATAATCTTTATACATTGCAGTGTGCAACTTCTAGGGGTTAAATCCACTACTATTGATAAATATTAGACTGAATATTTTCCACTCTGGTTTGGGGGTCTGTAAGATAGGCATCTAGTCAAGTGTTTTCAACTCTTTTTAGAGTCAGTAACAAAAAAGAATCTGTCCTGTTTGGTTTTATATTAGATGGCATGAGTGATCATTTGATAAATCTTTCCTGTTTTGGTCCTTTTTTATATCTTGCAAAAACATATAGTTATAAAAAAACTTTCAGAAAGGATATAAAACAGTTCAACTACTTAGTGATTAAAGATATACAAGGTTTTGAAAACCTATACTTCCACTGCAGGCTTGCTAAGTGATAACAGGAAAGTTTTGATCATTATTTAGAACAAGAAAAGCATTGTTAAATATGTTTATTAATTTCACTTATGCATAATCAGATTTCTGAACTCACATGTATGTTCCATCTACTTCCAAAATATAAAACATAAAATGAAGAAAATCAGGAACAATTCATTGTTAGTTAAACTTGGAAACTTGTCTGATAATTCACCCAAAGCAATAAGCAATTAAATGAGTAGATTTGATCCAGACCTATAAAGAAATGAGACATTTTAAAAAAAACATGAAAACATAAGGAAAATACTTAAGAATTCAGGGATCATAAACTGAAGTACAAGTTCCAGTAGATTTCAGTTTCTATCATTAATTTTAGCAATCTTTTCCACAGCCTCCACAACCTTGTTTCATCTACAGCTTCTTTTCGCAACTAAACCTCTATTTGTCTTTTCTGTGTACCTGAAGTTGCCAGTTGAACTGGACTCAAATTTACATCAGTCATAGGGATAAAACAGTAAGATGGAAATAGACCTTACTGATTTGTCTTCATGCACTCTGTCATTTCTGAGATTTAGTACAAAACCCTGCAATTTCTACTAAAATGTGGTTTGCAGCTTAGCAAATACAGTAATAAATCTAACTTACCTGATACATTGCTCCTGTTGAATAGACAATGCCTGTGTTATTACACCTCTTACCCTTTATAACAAGGATAATATATTAAGCTGTTCATCAGGACTGATGCCTGGGCTCTGTTCAATTCACTTTTATGACTGGGTTTGGTTTGGCAGAGTTCTAATTGGTGTGGGACAAAGCGATGCAAGACACAGTTTGAACAGTTTAGCAGTGTAGACAAAGGAGTTTCAGTGCCCAAGTGTTTCTGTAGCACAACTTAATTTACAAGAGAAAACACATAAAATGAAGTGTAAATTTATGTGGCAAAAAAATTCATTAGTTTTTTAAGATTCAGAAACTGTCATATGAATAAATATTGATTCACCCTATAGAAAAAAACAACAAATTTGTTACAGAAAAAGTAAATCCCCAAGTAGAAAAGTACTATGGACTCACTTCATATGAGAGATTATCCAAGGCATTTTGCCAACAAACAGTTTATAAGTAAAACCTTATACTTAAAAAAGAAGTATTCAGATAGGAAGAAGCCCACTGAACTATTTTTATATCTCCATAGATAAAAAGTCAGTGGCCTTAACTCCAAGTTTTCTCAACTGGTAGATGCATTTCTAAGTTTTTAGACATTACATTGCAGTAGCTTTGCTCTACAATTTTTTTTTCTTTATCTAATTTTTTCAAAACTTACATTGCACAGCCATTTGGATCAAGTTGGGGACTGAGGATTCTCTGGGGCAGCAGTAGCAAAATGCATGAACTGACAGATGACTGAGCTGCATTTATGTGAAATAACATGCTTTTAGTGGATGCTATATTCTCAAGTGAATTCTTTTCATATTGAGGCTTTGTCACATTGTATGCTTACCATGTTTTGTTCTGTTTTCTGACTACATGTGTTTGTTTTGTCAAATAATTTAGCTCTGAATGAAATCTCATGAGGAAATGAGATATTTTTCCAATGATAAGTCACTTTTTGTTACGTTCTACTTACCCAAAATAAGACATTTACAGTGCAAAAACTGTTTAAATGACGTGAGGAGATGCGTATAACATACACAGTATTTCATCAGAAAAATATTTCCAGGCAATACAGATGTAGTTATAGTCACATTAAAAATTCCTACTCTAAACAAAATATTAACACATACATATCTTTTGAACCAATAAGAAAATAACCTTTGTGGTTTCTAATGGCTAAAATATAGCAATTTCTTTGGAAGGATGACCAAGCACATCACCAGCCAGGAACATACCTTTCCTTATTTTGTTAGAAACTGGAGTGTATTGTTGCTGGGTTTATAATTTGGTTATCGAGATTTCCATCCATTTGTCTGTCTGTCTGTCTGTCTGTCTGTCTATCTATCTATCTATCTATCTATCTATCTATCTATCTATCGATCTATGTATCTATCTATCCTAAGATCAGTAATATGTGTCTATCTTTGAACAATAAGTCAGCTTTTGTAACAGTGACAGATAATAACATAATATTCCAATTTAGACTTCTGTTTCTCTTGATTAGCATTTAATATTTTGTATTTTTTATTTACTATTAGTATTATAAAAATGACCATTGAACCCTAGTAGAAACAGAGCCTATTATGCTATATGCTGCACAAACATGTAATTTTACATTGGAACTACTTCAAGATATTCAAAACTAATTTAAAGTCTAAGAATGCACCTTAGATCTACATTACAAAGAACAGATGAACAGAAGAATATTTTACATGGGACTTCACAGATTATTTATGTGATCTATCATGCAACCTAGAGTAATAATCTTCTGTAATCACAGTTGAAATGAATCAACTGGTTAGAAGGAGAAAATATTAGCATGTTCAGTCAGTATGGAAGCTACAATCTTTCAAAGTACTGCGTAGGGATATATCCTTTACTCACTAGCAACAGTTTCATTTAAATTATTCTTGGAACCAATCTTGTTTTTCCCTTTTATACCCCCACAATTCAAAGAAATAGGCAGTCTAAAAGGAAAATTCTTTACTTCTTTACTCATGATGTTCTCTCCATTCAGAAACTCTCAAAATGCCACTCAATCTATTTGGTGCCTTAAAAAAGTGGGAACAAAAATGACTGTCTAGCAACCAACTGCATTAAAATAGTCTCCAGTATGTGAATAGCTTAATACTGAACTGTACAGAATGGGATTTATGTCATCTCAGCTGTAAGTTCCACAGATGTCTATATTGCAATCAGTGCAGACAGAGCTGGTGGTGTTTAAAGAAAAATTCAGCGTACAAATTTAAATCTGGCATGTGATTCATTTAGTACCCCAGCTCAGATTTCCTCACTCCAGAAAGACAAAGTTATCTCATATTAACCAGGTCCTTGAAGATGTTTTAGATATTGAATGAAATAGCAGGTATAAGTAGTTGACTTTGTGCAGGTAACTGAACCAAGCCCAGGGAGCTCACTTTGCTAATCACTTTAGCAGCTCATAAGTAGACTTTTATACTAATACCTTAACCAATTTCACAGGTTACTCCCTAAATGAAGGACATCTCTCAAATTTCTAAGTGACTACTGAACCAATAAACCAATACATAAACCACATCTTCTCATAATCTCTCTGTCTCCATCTACACTTACAATATTAAAATCAACTCGCACAGAAAAAATGCATAAAAGTAGTTTTAAATAAATACAAATACACACGTTATTGCATTATTAGGTATTTTAAAAAATTCACAGTTCACATCTCCACTGTGCTTTCATGTTATTCTTTCCACTTCATAAAAGTTTTCAGTTTTAATGTGGCTTTTCTTTTTTTGTTGAGATAAGTGCTCTGCAGAATAAAAGTGGTTGTTGTTACCTCAGCAGAATCATTTTTCCTGATTATGAGAATTATAAAGGCATCCAGTTATGAAAAAAATAGCTGTGTTTCAGTGCCTGTACTTAGTGATTTATTGCACTTTAGAGACTATAAAAACAATGTGGAATTGCCAGCCTGTAACTGCCTAAGAATCCGACTTGTCCTGGTACTGGGTAACTCATATTAGTGAAAAAAGTTCTTTGTGACCATATTTCTTTTAGCTTTGAACTTGAGAACACTTAGTCAATTTCATTTAAGACTAATGTGCATTTGGGTATATTTTATACTTAATAGGTAGTATAATTTTAATAGGTCATATATGTTTTGGAGATTTTGTACCATTTCAAACCAGGATTGTTCACTTCATTTATGAGGAGAATCTGAACATAATTCTCAAAAAATATGACTTTGATGTTTCATTGACGGCTAATACTAGTTCAAGGGAAGCAGAGAACAGATTTTTTTTCCACAATGTATTCCATTTTTCTATTGGATTCTTCCAGGGACTTCTCTAGCTCTCTATACAAAAATGTATGTATATTTAAAACTGAATTTTTACATTTTGTTATTCAGAAATTTTTTGCATAAATTTCTATTTTTTTGTTATTGAAGACTAATAAGATATGTGAGTCTGAAATTTCTACAAGGTGGCTTTATTTTTAAAGCATTGTCAAAAGAATACATGGAGAGTACAATTTTCAGAGAAACTTTTCAACCAGTGTAATAGCCAGACAGAATGCTGTGTAAGTGTTATGAGTCTGTTAGCTTAAATGTAGGCTGTTTCTTTATTGCCAAACAAGGTGTACTGTAAACAAAGGAGGAACCATGCCAGTGGATTGAAAGAGTATTTCTGTGTGGTGGGTTAGACATGGCCATCATTTAAACTTTCACCCAGCTGCTCACTCACTTCCACTCCTCAGTGGAATAGAGGAAGGAAATATGTTGAAAAGGCATGTGAGTCAAGATAAAGACAGGAAAATCTACCACCAATTTGTGTTGCAGACAAAAGAGACTCAGCTTGGGGAAAACTGATTTAATCTACTGCCAAATAAAATAGATTTTTAAGAAAGAAATTAAGATACCATCTTCCTTTCCTCATTCTCCTTGCTCAGTTTCACTCCTTCACTCTTGACTCATTTAATCCATTAATCAACAGGAGGGGTAGGAGGGCTACAGTTTGTACACATTTTTCGTCAGTCTTCTTGTTTGTGGATTTTTTCCTTCTTTTTCAAATCCTGTATTTTTTATTTGAGAATTACTTTTTTAATTTTAGATTTTATTATTATTTTAGTTCCAATATAACACAGTACTGAATTTTGAGTATAATGTTGAAATTCTATTTCAGAGATAACCACTTGGAGAAATTATTCTGTTCTTTCTAAAACACAACGAATAGGGGTATACACCCTCAAGCTGCCACGATTTTTTTTTTTTCTTTTTTTCAGCTACTTAATGTATAGACATGTCTTCTCTGTTTCTTAATTTCCTTTGATTCTTTTGGAAATTTTCTATATTTTTTTAAAAGAGATAGATTGCGCAGCCTTCTTTTGAATTAAAACAATGCATCTGGAGAGGGACACCATTTAGATTACTGCCATATTTACCTATTAATAATGACAGTATCTAGAATGAAGAGACAATTAAAGAACATTAGATCATCTGATATATTAGACAAAACATTATATTTCATGTGATTATTCCCACACATTGCATAAGTCCCTAAGAGGGAGAAATTCCAGGATCTCAGAAAATGAAGACTCAACAAATACTGTGATAACTATTTCAGATATTATTTCATTGTGTTGTACAATATTTTTGCTATGCTTTACCTCTATATATCTAGGTTTAGGCTTCTGTCAATAGTTCTTAATAGAGTCTTTTGCTTAGGTCAAAAATCCTAGTAGAAGCTAGTATTTTCCACAAAAAAATCATACACTACGTCTGTTTGCTCTTCTCAGTTCTTAAGGTCAAACATTTTATTTCCTCTTTCTTACTCTAAATCACAGTGAAACATCAGAATAAGTTTATTACCCACTATAAACACTGAATATTTTTCAAGGATATGATCCCATTTTCTATGACTCTTTGCTGTTTTCATTATTCTAAGTCCTGTAACTGCATTCCTCTATATTACTAAGCAGCTTGTTTAAAAGATCACAGGAGATGATTAATTTGTTAGATCACTCTCTGTTATTAACATTCTCATTAAAAATCATTTTGCATACCATTATATCATACTTAGGCTTAAACAACAGAAATTTAGAATTTATTTCTAGATTATTCCTGGAGGAAAGATTGTCATTAGACTTAGAAGCGATTTCTCTACAAACCTGCCAAAACCACCCCCTATAATCAAGATCCCACTAGCAGGATTTGAGATGTTAATTATGAATCTAAAGTGCATTTTGTTCATATTGTGCTATGCTAATTTTGTGTGTGCATACAGGTGTTTTTACCCAGAGATTTGGCAGGCAGAATTCAAATACTCAACAAAACCTTTATGTTTGTGAACTGAATAGATGTTCTCATGAAAGAGGAAATAGAACTTTTTTAAAAGCTTTATTTTTCCGTTATACATTTTGACTGGCGTTAAGCATATTATCCTTCTTTAGCTCTTAGCTAAAAGATTCTGAATGAGTTCTTGTGCTACATGTTCCAGGACCAGTGTCAGATTAGCTAGTTTAGGATTATGTGATTTTACTTGCCTTTTTGAATTGTGGCACAGCATTAGTAATCTTCCATCAGAAGTATAGCTTGAGCTAACTGAGAACTTAATGTTAACATGTTAGAGGATTTGTCAGCAGTATTCTTTTCCCTTGAACTCAACATGTTCCCCATCACAGGTTTAGTGCCTGGGAAGTCTTTAGCATAGGCTGCTTTCATGACTGGCTGCGATAGGTCTCGCAGAGGACCACAGATCGCTACCTTTTTTTGCTGTGCTGTGTTTCACTTCAAAGGACAAACTGTTCTTTAAAAAAGACTACATACCGTCAGGTTGGACAAAACCCATTCTCAAATTTAAGTGTGTCATGTAATCATTATCTCTTAGCTCAGCCGTAAAAATCTGCTGAGCTGACATAATCTGACATTTTCTCTTATTCCTGAATGCAGTCTATGTTGGGTAGTTATTTAAAATGTAAGAAATATAAAGCTTTGCTGTGCAGACAATATACTATACAGACTATACAAAAAAAATCTATATAAATATACTATGCTCTTAATTAACTAACAAACTCAGTTCCCATAAGGATGCCATAGCTATTTTAAGCGTTAGTCATTCATGAATTTTGAAGACGTAGATGCATTTAGCAACTCCTGTAGTCCAAACAAATACGATGATTTAATAGAGTGAGGATTCACATCTATTATGGAGATAATTCGAAAATAACAATTAGATACAGGCATAGAAACACGGGCTGTACAAGAGCTGAAGTAAACAAACAGCCATCCCCATTGGTGATTTTAAGATACCAGTTATTCAGAAATAATTGTCCTGGCATATGCATAATAACTTAGATCTTACTCTGGTGCTAAATACATCTCACAGGTTTGTCTTCTAGGGCAAGACACAGGGATGTATAAAAATTAAATGATGGGATTTTGGTCTTGTTGTTTCTCTTTATTTATTTCTTTTTCCTTATAGAATTCATAAAGTTCTTCAAACACAAAACTCAGCAAGCATATTATTATGGGTCAGTTTCAACGCATAACAATGAAATCAATGCATATGTTTTCTTTTTTCTTTGCTGGAGACCAGAGAAGATAAAAACGAATAACTGCAAAATGTCACACATGAAGAAGTTAGCTTTTATTCTGCAAAACTTATTTCAGAATTCCACCCAGTAGGAGTTTTCTTTAGTTAATGGCTGAATAATATTCAGTTGAACATATTTCTTCTTTGCTGAAGCAGACCGTGTTGCCTCTTGTTTTCAGAAATCTTAGATAATATGGAAAACATTTTTCCTGTAAAATATTTCGCAATGACATTAACTAATTTGTTGTATGTTATTTTAAATATTACGAACTTAATCAGTTAGTGGCTCACTTTAAAAGCTTATTCTTGATTCTTATCTTCTACAAGTGAGAGTAAAATGAGTTTCCAAAGAACAAAAAATATTATAAATGGGGAAAAAAAGAAAAGAAAAAAAAAAAGAAAAAATAACAAGGAAAGAAGAAAATAGAAAAAGAAAAAAAGAAAAAGAAAAAAGAAAAAAGAAAAGGAAAAAAGGAGAAAGAAGAAAGAAAAAGGATAAAGAAAAAGAAAAAAGAAAGAAGGAAAAAGGAAAAACTAAAAAAAGAAAAATTAAAAAAAAAAAGGAAAGAAAAATTAAAAAAAGAAAAAAGTAGTGTATTCCATCATGTACTTTTAAAAAAGTAATAATGAAAAGAAATACAATGTGAGGGTGGGTTAACTCTTTAAATTGAAACATGAAGGTATTCCTAAATTTTCTGAGCATCACTAGACATTTATGCTTCCTCAGTTGTGGATACCTTGAAAAGATATGTATTTTAGGAACACTCTGAGGGTTGGAGATCTTTAATTATGCCTTGGTATTGAACATTTGAAGTTTGGCTCCCAAAACATAGTTTCCCAGCTCATCAGGAATTTTGGTTACATCTGTTAATATTCATAAACAGAGAATAGTCAACAACTGGTGGGAGGCATACTTGACTTTATAAGATTCTTGCAGATGGATTAGGAACCCATTTACTTAAATGCAAAAAATGTGTGTTTCTTCCCATTCATGGTGTAACTTGCACTGATGTTTTTGATTTTGTGATGACTTTGTTATAAGTTAAGGAAAAAAATACAAAGCTTTCCTGAGAAATTAACCCAAATACTTAGTAGGGTTAGAAGTATATTTCAAAACAATGTGTATGTTTTATATGCATAATTAACATTTGCGTTAATGAAATATATTAATCTACTCTTTCACCCATGCAGAGTGGAGTGTGATTGAAATTTATAGCCACCAGTTACCAGCATTTATCATTTCCATCTATCAAGCAGCAAACTTTATTTTTAATCTTTTTAATTTTTATTTTGCATAAATTGGAAGACTATGCCTGGTGTAATTTTCATCTGAATTGTTAGTTATAATCATAGCCTCTCTATCCGACTGAAGCCTACACGATTTTCATGCACTGTGGTTGTATTTATAATAGCTACATCTGCATTCACTTGGAACAGATGGAAAAAAATTTCAGATTACAAGATTTCACTATGTTGAAAACTGCAGGGTTAGAGACCTTGTTCCCTACTTTATCAATCAGTAAAAGAAAATTTACAAAGGAGAGCTGCATAAAATCTATTGGACATGTTTGAAAAGGATGACTTTATAATTCTGACAGCTTCTGTGTAACTCTGCTGTGTAATTTTTTCTTAAACATAGTCAGAGTGACAGGAAAAAAGGTCTCCAACCTCACAGCACCTAAGATCCTCAAAGTAGCTAATCAAAAAGACTTTTCTGCTTAATTTCTAGTGAAACAGGAGGTAGCTCTTCTAGAATGACTGTAGCATAAAAAAACCCCAAAC
Organism: Dromococcyx pavoninus; assembly: GCA_033558185.1. Lineage (NCBI taxonomy): Eukaryota > Metazoa > Chordata > Aves > Cuculiformes > Neomorphidae > Dromococcyx > Dromococcyx pavoninus. The sequence continues at coordinate 2,122,753 of JAUMJL010000110.1, forward strand.
AAACAAACAAACAAAAAAACCCAATCCAGTAGGTAGCACAATAAATTCTTCATTTATACCATTTATGGACATATACTCAGACCTAGGATGAAATGCTATTGATAATTTCAAGTTCTGAATTTCATCCTATCAAATGCCAAGTATTCTCCTGGCTGATGTGAAGGAAAGTCCATTGGGTTTGGATTTCTCCTGTTCTCAGTTGCTCAAAATTGATGAGAATTATATATCTCTGCATGATTTTGTTGTCTAAGCATAAGCGTACTGTGCATTTGCAGGGCATTCCACCTAGCCTCACTGCCACTACAGAAGAGTGAAAGCTCGTTATAGGAATATATTCAGATATACCATTGTCTCTAGAGACAATCTCCTCAGGATTTATATCATCTCTGTCAGACACATGTGGATGTCCTGAATTTCCTTGATCACTTAAATGACAGCAGAAACTCAGGACAATGACAGTACATAATTAAGTTATACACAACCTCATACGTCTACAGATAAGCAAAAGAATACCAGGTCTTCATATCCCAGTTTCATTCAGACTTCCGCTTGATATTAAACTTCTCATATTGGTAAGTCCTGAGCATCAGTAGAGGAAATTTAGATATCTTTTGATAAATTTAGAAGGTAAAAAGAAAGAACCAACAAATTAATTTAAAAATCTTCTGTATAAATCTTTTAAATATTTCTTATGTGAAGCACATAATATCTCTTACGTGATTTAGCATCGGGTCTCTCTGTAAAAGATGCAAAGTTCAACATACACCATCGGCCACAGATTACTTTGTGCTTAGTTAAAGTGTTTTTAGCATTAGAAATAAATACAATATCTAACCGCAGCAAGGTATAATGTAGCATCATTTATCACTGACCTAAAATAATACTCCAAGATGGAGTAATATTATGGGATCCTGTAGAGAATCACAAAATCGTAGAATCATAGAATGGTTTGAGTTGGAAAGGATCTTAAAAATCATCTAGTTCCAACCCCCCCCGCCATGGGCACGGGCACCTCCCACTAGACCAGGCTGCTCAAGACCCCATCCAGCCTGGCCTTGAACCCTTCCAAGGAGGGGATATCCACAACTTCCTTCCTGTTCCAGTGTATCACCACCCTTATTGTGAAGAATTTAAGCTGAGGGACAACATGTTGGATAGTAAAAAACATCCAGCCTTCCTCTCAAAGATTTGAAGTCCTATTATCTTGTTGCCTTCTTCCTTTACTTGATCTTAACAAGAGTTTTAATCTCCAAGTTGTTTTTACTGCATAGAATATCTTAAGGAAAAAGTGGAAGGAGAGGTGGAGAGGCAACAACAAAAAGAAGAACGATCCTCTCAATAACAGTCTTCCTACGTAATGCTGAAGGACAGACTAAGGCATTTATGCTTACCCTGTGCAGCTTACTCTTCACTAGCTTTGGCAGCAGCACATAACCTACTGCGGACTTGGACAGTTTCCTTTTACAGACCTTGTGTTTCCAGAAAATACGTTCTTTCACTATGTCTTCAGGAGGATTGCAATGTCATTTCTGCACGCCTTCAGCTTCCCCTCTGGAAGAGGATCTCTGATGGTAGGCTTTATCTACCACATTTTTGAGGAACTTTTCTTTTGGTTCTCATTGCTGCAACACACTGTCCAACGGTAGAGAGTTTAGGACCAAAAGGTTATGTGTGAAATCTTAAAATGTAAGCGCTATAGTCTAATGTCCAAGACAGCCATGTTTAACTTGAAACAGAGATAGCAATGTGTTAAGTCTAGATGCCGTAAAGCTGTACATCATCCTGCTTATCACCCTGCTCACAGTGTTGCAGACAGAAATGTCATTCTTGAAGTTTTCTTGTTTCTATGTGAAGGGAAAATATTTTTTTCAGCAGAAAATTCGTGAGTGGAAATCTGCGTAATGCCATTACGAAGAGAAAAAAAAAAGTAAATCAAAGGGACTGCCATAAATGGAAGTGGTTAGAAGGATATGAGGTTCAGGTAGTTGACTCTCAAAAGTTGGTTGCACCAAATACCTATCTGTTTTCTTGGGAAGGCTGACTGCACCATCTGCCTGCTTATAAAAACTGTTGTTCTCAGAAAGTCCAGTGACGTCTAGCCTAATCAGTCACACGTTTTCAAAACAGAGAGAAAGTCTGAACTGGAATTTTTAGCATATTAAACAGCATGGTAAAGCATTTTGACCAGGGCTATATCATTTAGAAAAGGAAACAGTGATCAGCAGGAAGACTAGAAGGCAAGTATTGGTAATCCAGTATTTGTACTAGCTCTAGAGACAGTACTTGTCTGGACTTTTTGACAGTGTCTGTTGCAGAAAGCTATAGCTGGACCAGGGCAAGTAGGTGAATGAATTTAAAGGTGAATGATAGAAAAGGCTGTACGTTTCTACTCTGAGAGCACATAGCATGTGCCAAACCTGCAGTGTTTTGCCTCATCGTGGTTCATTTTCAGAATCAAGTTGCAGTAATCTATATTACTTTTCAGCTCTTGCTGGCACGATAGTTTTAAAATACAGTGCTTTGTCAGTTGGCTGTGCTATTCCGGGGACAAAGTAGAAGAGCAGATGCCTGGTGCCTGTGAAATTATGTAAAATCATATCTCCTGCTGTGCCATATGCACGAGTGGTGTTTGTACATGAACCGTAGCATAAGTAAGATCATAAACTACAGCAAAATAAATATACAGCTTCTAAAAACCTAAATGAACTAAAAAACGACCTAAACTCTGACCATTTCACAATTTGATCTTTGTATAACCCTGAGCAACACAAATAAACTTAAGGTTTAGGGAAAAAATGAAAATTTGTAATGGAACATTAAAGCATTTGTCCACAATATGAACTGTCAACAATCATGCATAATTTAAGACTGCAGCCACAAACATTTTAACCATGTTCTTCACTGCTTGAGTAGCTGACTTTTCTGATGTGTCCCTGATGAGAATACAATTAGTCCTAATAGAATCTTGTAAATAACCCATCTTTTCTCTGCACAGAGTGAAAATTTATATTTTACAGATTACAACCCTAAATTATACATTATATATATTATATATATTATATTGACCCATCCATTGTCATAACAACATTATGTGATCCAGGTTTGTTAATTAAAGAAATATTATCAAAATACAAATAACATCAAAATCCTTTGTCATATTAGAAGATAATAACATGTTATAATATCTAAAAACACTACGTCAGAATGCTCTTAAAATGTAGCAATCCGTTTAGTCCCTTTTCCAAAAATCTTAACTGTCTGAGGAATTGATCTTTTATGATGCTCAATACCAGTTAAAAATTTTCTCTTGGTCTTCTAAAGAATACTTCCAAATTTCAAGGTGTTTTGTACAAAGGAATATTTAATTTATGTTACACAAATAGGCAAAAAAGTAACAATTTTACCAAAGAGAGAGAATCAATACATTTTATACAATTCAAAAAAGAGTCAAACAAAACATAAATAAAGGTAAAACTCCCTCATTAAAAGCACTGGTTTTATTTTTCAACTTCTTTGCTTGCTTGGTTTTTTTTCTGGAGATTTTTCTTTTATTTTTTTTCTCTTCATTGGAAAGGACATAAGATATTTTTAAAAACTCCTCTTTGAATGGTTTTCATTTTTTTTATCTTAATGCAACTGAAATTGACAATGTGATGTGTTCTGAAAATTTAGTCTTACATAATCACAACAATGAGCAATTTTCTCTCTGCTTCATGATTTTTTTTTCATTAAAATATTTTGGTTTCATGTGCAACATACTCTTAATCTTCAGAGTAGGGGGTGGGAAACATATCAGAATTAAAGACAACAAAAGTCAATGAAATAGTTAGACAATAATATTTAGAAAATCAAATGAGAATGGAACAACAATAGCCATTAAATTGAGAAATCTGAGACAACTGAGAAAGATGTCATTCTTGAGTAACCTTGTGATTGGGATCTAGTAGAAATGGAGAAATCATTATTATGAAGACTTAAACTGAGTCTCACATATGACAGTACATTTATAATTGCAGTATTTGTTCATGGCGTTTGTTTGTTGGTTTTTTTTTAATACAGTATGTTCTCAGAAGATTTGCTATGTAATAGGAGCAGTCACTTATTCCAAACATGTAAATATAAATTCACACATTCTAACTTCCAAAGAGCTGTGCAATGACAGGGATACAATTTTAAGATTTACTTGCTTCCTGCTCTTTAGTACATACTAAAAGGAATTTTCTAGGATAAAATGAGCAAAATCCCTGAAATTAGTTGGTAAAAAAGACCCCAGAGAGTTCATCAGAACATGCACCAGTTGCTGATTAACTGCTGTGGTACCAAAGCCCTTGGCATGGACAGTATGACTGTCAAAATACTCTGCCTTATCTGAAGGACATACTACAGCACTCTGTACTTTACCACAGTTTGTCAGAAAAACATTTGATTTCTCCTGAAGCCATTCCAGGATGTAAAACCTAGGCCATTTTCTAGGTAAATTAACCATAAAATCCAGTTTGATGATTATTTGCCTGAAATCCCTGTAGGATTGAATACTTGTAGAAAACAGTGACATGGAGCATCATGTACTCATTTTGTTCAGTAACTCAGCAAGTACTGTACTCAACCAGACTGTAGGATGACTCAGATCAGCAATGGAGAGAGATTTAAACATGAGCAAGGAGCGCCAGCAACTGGAGCGCTGGGAACAGGAGTATGGCTCATCAGAAGGGCATGGTGAAAGAAGGCAGTTTGCTAAGGCAGAGTGAACAGGCAGGACACTGGTCTCTGCCAGAAATACCAGAGAATCATGGTGGCCACTCGCCAGAAAAGTAAGGCATCTCCTAGATTTACTCCAATCACAACTAAAACAGCCTCACAAACTGAGCCCCAGCTGGTGCATGCAGCCACACAGATTCCAAGCTGCAGGAGGTGCCCCCTTCCTGCACTGGTGTCGGATGCCAGTTACTAAGTCACCTGTAGGGACTGTGTTCGAGTAAAGGAACTTGGTGACAGAACTCAGGGAGGAGGTGACTAGGCTAAGGACTATCAAAGAGTGAAAAAGTGATCAACTTCCGGAGCAACACTCTATGCTCCCTGTCTCAACCCAGAAAAATAGACCTGCCTTGTGCGACAGACAACTCCCCATCCTCTATCTGCTCAAATGAGGAGAGTGATTTAGGAGATGGAGGAGAATGGCAACGGTTTCTTTCTTATCACAGCTGATGTGTCTCACCTGTTTCAAACTTGGCCCTGCAGATTCCCTTGCAGAATAGATATAATGATCTGTAAGTGGAGACAAATCCCATTGTTGACAATTCTCATAGCCTGTAAACATTTCCAAGGTTAAAAAACCCAAAGCCGTTAATTAAAATGGCTTCTGTAAAGAAGAAGAGGAGGGTCTTAGTCATTGGGGACTCCCTCCTGAAAGGAACTGAAGGACCAATGTGCAGGCCAGACCCATTACACAGGGAAGTCTGCTGCCTACCTGGGGCCTCTGTTAGTGATGTGGTAAGAAAACTCCCAAATCTTGTTAAGTCCATGGATTATTATCCACTGCTTGTCTTTCACGTAGGAAATAATGAAAAACCAGCTAGAAACTTTAGGACAATTAAAAGGACTTTAGAGCCTTAGGATGAATGGCGAAGGGTTCAGGTGCGCAGACAGTATTCTCTTCTCTCGTAGGGAATGGTGAGGGAAGTGGGAAGAGTCAGGAATTAAATAATTAGCTCCAAACCTGGTGCGAAGAACAAAACCTTGGGCTCTTCAACAATGGGCTGGCCTACACGCCTTGCCTGCTGGCAAACGATGGGGTACACTTGTCCCCAGAGGGCAGAAGGACACTTTCCAATAAGTTGGTAGGACTAATCAAGAAAGCTTTAAATTAGATTGGAAGGGGGAGGGGAAGAATACTGGGCTTAATAGAATAAATCAGGGGAATGGCACCTCAGGTTCTGAGTGACGATGTACTACTGGGTGCCCTTGGTGTACCAGCTCAGTGGAAGGGGGGATAGCACTCCGGGCAGCAGCCAGAATTCAAAGGGAATTCTGGGGCTAAAAACCACAGCTAGAAGACACTTAGGACTTACGGCTATTCTGCTCAGGAAAGAGGTAGAAATAACAACCCAGCTGAAGTGCATTTACAGTACTGCACACAGAATGGGTAACAAACAGGGGGAGCTGGAAACCATTGCAAGAGACGAAAACTATGACATAATTGCCATCACAGAAACGTGATGGAATAATTTACACAACTGGAGTGCTGCCATTGGTGGCTACGAACTCTTCAGGTGGGATAGGCTAGAAAAGAGAGGTCACAGGCTTGATCTGTAAGTTAGAGTAGGCTTTGATTGCATGGAACTCAGTAACAGTAATGACAGGGTTGAGTGCTTGTGGGTTAAAATCAGTGGAATGCGCACTAAGCCAGATGTAGCAGTGGGAATTTTTTATCGGCCACCCAACCAGGACGAAGAAACGGATGAACCCTTCTACAAGCAACTGGAAGAAGTCTCCCAATCTCTAGCCCTTGTTTTTGTGGGGGATTTCAACCTTCCAGATGTCTGCTGGAAGTATAATACAGCAGAAAGGAAGAAGTCTAGCAGCTTTATTGAGTGTATAGAAGATAATTTCCTAACACAACTGGTGAGTGAACTGACTAGATAACGTGTCCCAACAGATCTGCTGTTTGTGAACAGAGAGGGCCTTGTGGGAGAGATGACTATTGAAGGAGCACAGTGACCATGAGATGACAGAATTCTCAGTTCTTGGAGGAGTAAGGATGGGGGTCAGCAGAACTGTCACCTTGGACTTTCAGAAGGCAGACTTTGAATAGTTTAGAAGGCTGCTTGATAAAGTTCCTTGGGAGGCAGTTCTAAATGACAAAGGAGTGCAAGAGGGCTGAATGCTTCTCAAGAAGGAAATCCTGGCGGCACAAGGGCAGGCCATGCCCATGTGCCATTAAATGAGTCATCAGGGAAGAAAACCAGCTTGGCTGAGTAGAGAGCTTTGTACTGATCTCAGGAAGAAGAGGAAAGTTTATGAGCTTTCGAAGAGGGGGAAGGCATCTGATGGTGAGATCATGTAGAGAGAAAATTAGAAGAGCTGAAGCCCAACTAGAAATTCAACTAGCCAGTTTGGTTAAAGACAATAAAAAAAGTTTTTTCAAGTATATTAACAACAATAGGAGGACCAAGGACAATCTTCCTCCTTTAGCAGATGCAGGGGGAACAGTTGTGACAAAGGATGAGGATAAGGCAGTAGTACTTAATGTCTTCTTTGCCTCAGTCTTTAATAATAAGGTCGGATGCTCTTGGGATATTCAGTCCCCTGAGCCAGAAGGCAGTGAGAATGAAGCTCCAACGATCCAGGAGGATTTGTTTAGAGACCTGCTTGGCCAATTAGAGATACACAAGTCTATGGGGCCAGATGGGATCCACCCAAGGGTATTGAGGGAGCCAGTAGAGGTCCTTGCCAAACACCTTTCCCTCATCTACTAGAAGTTTTGGCTGACTAGGGAAGTGCCACTCAACTAGAGACTGGCAAATGTTACAAGTTTACAGGAAAGGTCAGATCTGGGGAACTACAAGCCTGTCAGTCTGACCCTGGTGCAGGGGAAGGCCATGGAACAGATGATCTTGAGTGCTCTCATAGAGCACTTGCAAGAGAATGGGGGTGATCGGCTCAGTCAACATGGGTTTATGAAGGGTAGGTCCTGCCAGACCAATCTGATCTCTTTCTATGACAAGGTTACCAGTTTAATGGATGAAGGAAGGGTTGTGGATGTGGTGTACTTGGACTCCGGTAAAGCCTTTGACACTGTTTCTCACAGCATTCTGCTTGAGAAACTGGCTGCCATTGGCCTTGACAGGCGTACCTTCTGTTGGGTAAAAATCTGGCTTGATGTTTGGGCCCAAAGAGCTGTGGTAAATGGAGTTAAATGCAGTTGGAAACCAGTCACAAGTGGTGTTCCCCAGGGTTCAGTGCTAGGCCCACTCCTATTCAATATGTTTATCAATGATCTGGATGAGGAGATTGAGTATACTCTTGGTAAGTCTGTGGATGTCACTAAGCTAGGTGGCAGTGTTGATCTGCTAGAAGTAAGGGAAACTCTGCAGAGGGATCTGGACAGGCTGGATCGGTGGGCTGAAACCAATGGAATGAGGTTCAGCAAGACCAATTGCTGAGCCCTGCACTTGGGACACAATGGCTCCATCAGTGTTACAGACTTGAGGGAGAATGGCTGTAGAGCTGCCTGGCAGAGAAGGATCTGGGTGTATTGGTTGACATCCAGCTGAAAATGAGCCAGCAGTGTGCCCAGGTGGCCAAGAAAGCCAATGTCAGCTTGGCCTGTATCAGAAACAGCGTGGTCAGCGGGACCAAGGAAGTGGTTATGCCCCTGTAATCATCACTGGTGAGACCACATCTTGAGTACTGTTTTGGGCCCCTTAGTACAAGAACATTGAGGTGTTGGAGCGTGCCCAGAGAAGGGCCACGAGACTGGTGAAGGGGCTGCAGAACAAGTATTAAGAGGAGTGGCTGAGGAAACTGGGGTTATTTAGCCTAGAAAAGAGGAGGTTGAGGGGAGACCTTATCCCTGTCTACAACCACTTGAAGCGAGGTGGGTGTTGGTCTCTTCTCCCAAGTGACAGGAGATAGGATGAGAGGAAATGGCCATGAGTTGCACCAGGGAAGGTTCAGAGTAGAGATTAAGAAAAATTTCTCAAACAACTCAATCTCCTTCGATCACAGAATTCAGAGGAAAGAGAATTTTTTTTTACTTATAGTGAAGTATCTAATTTATTGGACGTTTAGGACCTTAAGCACAGTTAAATTAATTATATGAATAACACAGCATGCTTTAAGAGCTTTCAAAACATACAGAAAATGCCCCCCTCACAATTTTATGGCCTACAGGTTTCTTGAGCTACGTAATTTTCTGTGCAACTGTTTTGCTCTAATAGGATAAAACCCAACAGGTTTCTTCTGCTTTTGATCCCAAGCATCATCTTTATCAGTTGTTATCTGGCTTTCTCACTTAGTGTAGGAGACACACTAAGCTGTTACTGAGCATCACTGATCACATTGTAATCCTTTTTTTTGGTTGTATAAACCATGTCAGTTACACTATAATGCTGCTATTGCATATGTGCCAGATGTTTCCTTCTCTAGGTACTCAAGAGACTGGTAAATTGTTGGTCTTATTTTTGTGTGCAATGCGGGCATAGCCTTTGCATATGTGCCACTGAGGCTTGAAGAGCTCATAATCAAGAAACAATGCAAGACACTACTATTTCTAGGCTTTTAATTTAAATCCTGTGAGATGCCCTTCCTCTCACACTTCTATAAATACCCAGAGAACCCATAGCTAGAGAGGATGACACAAGTCTATAGCAATGGTTGTTGTCTTTTGCTCTGTTGGCAAGATAGTAGGAAGAAAGAATGTCAGAGAAAAAAATAAACCAAATGAAAACTTTGGTCTTTGGACAGTGATGGTAAGAAGGTGGCATTTGTAGTAACTTCCAGCATTATGTAGTCGAAAGCTGTGAATGAAGGAAGGCACAGAGGAGGGAAATGGGATGTAAAAAAGTAAGGACAAAAATAAAAGAAGAAAGAATAGAATAAAAATAGCATAAGAAGTCCAAAACCAAAGAATAGACCATATTCTCCCAGAGACAACAAAGAAAAAGCCATTGCCTTCAGAAAAAAATATAGACATGTCTTAAAATACAGCATGAACACTGAGAAAAGATGAATCAGCTTTCATAGGGTAAAACCAAAAAGAAAAATGAACGAAAGAAAAGAAAAAAAGAAAAAAAAAGGCGCAATACAATCAGCTTTAGTCATGTTCTTTTATACCACAATGACGACAACAGCATGATGTTTGGATAATGTCCAGGACTCCTCAGGATGCAAAATGCTGAAAAGCAGGCATCAGAAAAGGTGGGAAGAAGGAAAGATAAACTTACAAGATAGAGACCATATGACAATCAGTCATGTAGCTGAAGAAACTAGCATATTTTACTATAGCTGCTTAGCCATGAGTTAGACTTTTTTAACCACAATGAAGAAAAGAAGAGCTAAGGTGTTAAATGATGAATTTCTACGTCATAGTTGGACAAGGATTGTGTTTCTCAAATAAGCTGGAAACACCTTTCCTTCAGGGGATAGGTAGCTATAGCCATGACACAATTACTGCCACACACTTGCTAAATAATTTTTATTATCTCCTTAACTTACAAGGGTGTATTTTCCATCTAAAGTAGGATATCACTCTTTTTTATAAAGGAGTACCAGTCAAGAATGACACTCTAAATATCACCATAATTAAAAAGTAAAACAAAATAATAATAGATATGAGCTTCATTTTGGGCTTGATGAAATCAGGAAATAATCAATGTGGTGCAGAACTGTTACGGAATTACAGGACTGGATTTGAAATTTTTCAAAAATAATTCTTCAATGAAAGACCTTTTCATTACCTTTATATTGCATTACCTTCAGGCATTGGTGCATCACAATTTTAGAGAAGTAAGGAAAACAATGTTTTGTGGAAATTCCTGCCAAACCTTCCAGTAAACATTCTGTGAAAAGAGATGACCATAATATAGATTTTATTGGCCCTACTATTCTTTCTACAAAACCAGAATATGCAAAGATTTAGCACAATTTTACACTAGCTTTTTAAACAGTGAAATAACATACTCCTTAGAGAGAAATCTTGCTTTACTCCTCTGCGGTACTGCTTTTTATTGCTTTATTATTACTCCACCTCTACTTCTAAGTTAATTACTAAATGTTATCCAACTAGACAACATAAGGAAAAGAAAAATGCTTGCAGATAAACTGGATTGCTGGCACTTCAATTTCTTCCTTTAATGGACTGTTCCTTTTAACAGTGTTTCCACTTAATTTTCCAGAGTTATGAAAAACTTTATGTTGGTCTAACTATTCAAAGAAGAAAACTGATGCTGTCTAAACCTGATTTTAATGGCCTTTTTAAGCACTGCTGGCATAAATGGCTCACAGATTGCTTCTACTTTGATTCTTATTCATGCATAAACTGATTTCATCTGTTTTGTTGATTAGTCAACACAAAAAAAGGTATGAAAAAATTGCATATCTTAAAAATACACTCAAAGCACATCATTAGAACATCAAATACAGTGGATTATACATTTATATTTTTCTTTCCTGTAATGGTTTTTTGAAACTCAATCTGAAATGCTCTAAAAGAAAGAAACTGCATTGCAGTAAAGTATCTTCCTTCACCTAGCCAAATAATTGTGTATTATCACAAACACTTCCATAAGAGCTTTTTAGGTAGGAGCCAATGGGCAACATAACAGTGTCAATGAGAACAATAGCAACTGTTAAACTTCTATAACTTAATTCTCTTGCAGGTGTATATCAAGTGGTTATCATTAAAAGTGAATTACACAGAAATGTTTTCAGAATGTTAATCACAGCAGTCAAACAGGTTTTGATGGTTAATATTGACCTGTGATTATTAAAAAAAAAGGTTATATTGTTAAAATTATACATAGAGGTTTAAACTAATCCTAACTGATCTTACTTGAAAGCACCCAAGAAGAAAATTAGATAGCTTATTCCTGTGGCTACAGCTCCTTCAACAGTTACATATTTCTAATGTATTTATTGGGAAATTTGCTCAGCTCTCTTTTTTAATAGAATTATTGAAGGGAAAGAAACTGAATTTCTCAACTTAATATTATTTTGTAAATTTAATATTTATTTTAACTTTTCAGGGTTTGCGATGCCTCCTTGGAAGATAATTGCAAGGGCTTTATAACAGTTTTACAGTTAAATTAACGTTAGTCCATAATTATCATTCTCTCTTAAAGCAGTTTTTGCCTTAAAAATACAAACACCGTGACCTATTGTAAGAGAAATCTGTTTCAATTGAAGTTAATACAGAAAGATCAAGTCAACAAAGCATTTACAGTTTTATTCAAAGAGATCATAATTTAAAGTCCTGCCTGTTGATATGGGCATAGGAACAGTAAGGACTATTCTGAACCATTTTCAGTGAAAAAAAAAAAAGTCATTTTTTTTTTCAGTGGGTAGTGAACACCATAAACACTGCTTTGAAACAAATTCCTATGCACAGTAAAGAGTTCCTATTATAATCCTTGTTTATATCTATGCCAGCATGATTATTTCATTGATTCCTGATGTAGCAATAAAATACAAACTATGGTATTGATGATCTATTTGGGCAGTTTGGAATAACCATGCAAAAATAGCTATTAGAAAAACAGTGCTTCCAAAGGTAAGTTGGATTGGGTGTATCTATTTGTAAATGCTGTCTCATTTGCCTGATGCATTTTTAATGTCAATGGTTTAACTGTAAAAGTTAGTTGGAAGCTGAATCCTATCAAGCTACAACCTGCTACATTTTGACAGATGACTTACTGGTTATATACTTATAATAAATGTAATCTGAGGGACTGCGCTACAGAGCTGCTTTATGCTTTTGTCCCATACAAATAAAATGTTGCTGTGTTAGCTTTAACTTAGCTGTAGAGGTACTTTTTACCATTAAGTAGGTGTCTACAGCTGGATCTCCTACCCTCAGTTTCCTTTATATTCAGTAGAAAAGAAAAAAAGAAAGTGTCTCTAGTGGCTTATCTTTTCATCCTAAAGAATCTTGTAAACTTAGATGAATTGGTCTTTAGAGATTTATTTTTCTTCCTTTCCTTTAAATGTGGAGCTCAGATTTGTACTGCTGATTTTAAAATATTTAAAATTAGGATAGTTGAATCATACCTTTATCGATATGCTTCTCTACCTGAAACAGAAGAACTAGAAATAGAAATTAGTGGATTAATCAACTATATAAGGTTATCTAAAATCTATGGATTGGAGGACCGGATTAAATTAAGAATTTGGAGCACTTTATATGATAACTGGATAGAGGTAAGCACCTCCGAAATATAAGTAAAATCTTCATTAGTTGATCATCTTGTTTCTCTGCTTAACTACAGCAGGAGTCCATAATGATAAGATTCTCAAAGTCAGTGGACCGAAATAGGTAGAATAGTTCTCCACTGCTTATATATATATATGTATGTATCTCTTCTGACCCTTTCAGCTCATCTGGGAGATGATCAGCTCTGTATTTCTCAAGTGTGTAGAAAGGACCAGGAGAGGCAGATATACAGAGACTGGTTTCTGCTCCCACATCACCCTGCAGACTGGATAATCTAGACCACATGACTTATGATAGAATTTATGCTATAGCAGGTAGTGGCATACCATCACAAATGGTATGCCTATCAGTTCCAAGTAGTTAACATGAAGGTCTTTAAGAACAGATTTCCTTATGGGGTTGAAAAGGGGAAATGCTTTGGACAGATCATTCCTGCAAACACTGACTACTATTCCAAACTCATGAACTAGAATTTTTTAACAAAAAGAAGACATCATGAAATCAAAATGAAAGAATGCAAAGTATTTCACAGCTCTGTTTATAATGTTAGTACATATAAAATCACAGAAACCTTCAACAAAGTTCAGTGTATGGAGGAAAATTGGTACTGTGTACTATATTGTTTACATTTCAGTTAAGGATTACAAACTTTTAAAACAGGTTTAAGTTATGTGACTGCAAAAATAAACAAAACAAAACAAATCCAAAAAGAAAACCCAGACCCCCAAACACTGAATTATGGCTATGCAGTGTTTACCCCCTTCTGCAGTTGCCAGAAGTTACTGTAGTATCTAAAGCATATTTGGAGAGTTATGTATATATAAGTAAGGTTATTACCTGTTCTAGCTAGTACAAGACTACGATGAATCAGTGCATATTCTTTTTCCCCCAGCGTGCACATGAAGTCTTCTTTCCAGTAGAGAGTCTTAGGGGTACTGAATACAAATTAAGTAAAATTTTTCCAAGCAACTGTGAAAAATAATAAACAAAACAAAAATACATGCTGAATAAATAACGGAAAACTCAGTTGATCACTGAAGCATTTCAGTTTCTCATTTGGAATACAAAAAGTGCATAAAGATTTATTTATGATATTTAATACTACTTCTGACTTTGAGATAATTTTTCAGTGCTGTGCTTGTAGAACATTAGTGAGTTAAAAGAAAAAGCTGTCTCTGCAATCTGCACTCTGGAAATTCTTCTCAAGGAATTTTAAGTGTGTTTGAAACCAAGGGGCTTATAAATCTTAGTCAAAGTTGGGACTTATTCCTTGCTATTTATTTTCTCCTTGCAGTACATTTTGCTTTTTTCATGATTTTCTATAGCTTTCAGATTCTTGCCTTGCTCTTTTGTCTTTTTCTCAGTAGGAAACTGAAGAAGCTCTCTTAATCCTCAGTAAAGAACAAATCATGAGCGTATATAGTAGCTGTATTCATTCCGTCTGAATTTTGGCTTCTTATCTAATCAAATTAGAAAGATAAACTACCAAGTTATTTCCTAAGAATCACTTTCTGAAGCAATCTGCCCCTCTCCATCTATGAGACAGAAAAAATAGGTTCCTAGCCTAATCACGTAACCTTTATGCTAAGAGCTAGTGTAAAAATTGAGCTAGTGTTAACATGACTACCTCCTAGCTGATATCTTTGTAACAGTTATAATTCCAGGTGGGGAATGTGAATTTAATAGAAGGGAATGGGTTGTTAGAAGGCGCTCAACATTACTCAAAATGTGTTACGCTCTAATCCCAAGGACTGAACCAAAAAAATTTGATTGTTCTTTCTGGACTTTTTTGGTTCACCAGTTCATAATCTTTGACTCAATGCTTTGTTTCCTGCAGATAAATGAACTTTCTGTGTGAAAGGATGTTGTATGACAGTAAGCATATGGAGGAAGCCTGAACTTCATATGAACTTTCAGACCTGGGGCTTTGGACACTGAATACGTCAACTCTCTGTGACTGTGATTTCATTTATTCTTTCTCCTCAGTGGGTGAACCTGCCAAAGTCAATTTTCGTATTGAAAGCATTCAAAAAAATACCAACATTTTACTTCACTATCATACTTCTTATAGCTTGTAGCATTGGTATGATACTGTCCAGCTGTCACATATTTAAAACACTTTTAAAATTCTCTATATTATATTAGGAAGGAAGAATGAAGTGAAAATACAAAAGAAATTACAATGTTATTAAAAAAACCTGTATGTTCTTTTCTTTTTACACTTCAAGACATAAACGTGCTAATTTTTAATATACATCTTAGTTTATCTTTATTTAGTCTTGTGTGAAATCATGGTATGAAGTCCTATCTCACATGTGAGATAGGGAGACGTGATCTTTTAAGTGTCTATGTGGTAGTGACAAGAGTGATGATAATCACTTCAGAGACTTAATCAAAATACAATTCTTTAAATTCAGTGAAAATTACAACAACAGCAAGAACCTGGTGAAGGATTATTTTTACAGACAGCAGTAGCTACTATCTAGTTATTCCCCAGGGCTCAGTGTTGAGACCAGTCATGTTTAATATCTTTATCAATGATCTGTATAAGGGCATAGAGTGCTCCCACAGTAAGCCTGCAGATGATATCAAATTGAGTGAAAGTGTCTATCTGCTTGAAGGTAGGAGGACTATGCAGAGGGATATGGACAGACTAGATGGCTGGGTTGAAGCCAATTGTACAAGATTTAATAAGATGAAGTCCTGGGTCCTGCACTTTGTTCAGAACAACCCCATGCAACTTTACAGGCTGAGGGAAGTGTGGCTGGAAAGCTATCCAGTGGAAAAGGTCTTGGGAGTGCTGGTCAACAGCTGGCTGAACATGAGCCAGTAGTATACTCAGGTGGCCAAGGCCAACAGCATCCTGGCTTTCATCAAAAATGGTGCAAACAGTAGGAGTAAGGAAGTGATTATATCCCTATATTCAGCTCTGGTGAGGCTGCACCTTGAATACTTTGTTCAGTTTTAGGCCCCTCAGTACAAGAAAAACATTGAGCTGCAGGAACATGTCCAGAGGAGGAAGCTGATGAAGGGTCTGGACAACAAGTCTTTTGAGGACTGGCTGAGGGAACTGGGATTGTTTAGCCTGCAGAAGAGAAGGAGGAAAACCTTATTGCTCCCTACCGGTATCTGAAAGGAGATTGTAGCAAGGTGGGTGTTGGTCTTTTCTGCCAGGTAAGAAGTGATAGGATGAGAGGAAATGGCCCCAAGTTATGCCAGGGGAGGTTTAGATTGGATATTAGAAAAAAATTTCTTTAGCGAAAGAGTGGTGAAGCATTGGAAAAAGCTAACTGGGAAAGTGGTAGAGTGTCCTTCCCAGAAGGTGTTCAAAAAACGTGTACACATGGCACTTTGGGACATGTAGTAGGCATGATTGTATTGTGCTGACAGTTGGACTGGATGATCTTAGACATCTTTTCCAACCTTAATGATTCTATGATTCTATGATCTATATCTATACAAATGACGTCATCCAAAAATACTGAGACTTGAGGTAGATTAGAGGAGGACAGGACAGAGGGAAAAGAGAAAATAATAAAAAAGAGAAATAGTTCACCAACCTCTGTCAGTTGTCAGTCTCACGGTCTTCAGTAAGCCATCGTGGTCCAAAGGGCAGTGGGTGCATGCGGAGGCTTCATGGGTGCACAATTTATAGACAAATGTATGCTCCTTGTTATCAGGGTGCACAGAGGAAGGATATTGCTGTGCTAGTGCATTGTTTCTGCTGGAAAGTTCTAGAAGAGTTGTAGCCTCCTGGATGGTTCACAGAATGGACCTGGGGGATTATAGCTGTCCAAAGGATCCTTGCCAGAATAAGCGTTGAGTGAACTCTCTGGATGAGCAGGAACAGTGGGGTACTTTCACCTTCCCTCACCCTTTCAGAGTGATGAAGCATTTTTACAGTTGTTCCTCGGCCACAAGACACTCTTTCTGTCACTGGAGCAGCAGAATGTGACATGCCTTAATTGTCATACATACAACATTTCCTTATTAAGAAGAATGTTTGACATATGAAAACACATCTTTTAAGACAATTAAAGAAATTTTTCCTTACATATGTATATCTTGAGCTTATAGACTGACTAGTCACATTCAGAAGCTCTAAAAATGCACTGATTTATTTTTTTAAGCTGCAAAAAAGGAAAATTATATTCACGAACTATATTTAGATGGACTTAGTGTTGCTAGGTTTAAAGAAAGATTCTTAAAAAAATAAAGAGCTATAATAAAAATGGATATCCTTTTTGAAACAACACATTAACAATTCCTTTATTCAAGAACTTTTAAATTATTCTAATAGAGTATTTGCTAACTAATGGGAATAATTTTGCAGAGAATTCTTACATACCAGCAACTGAAAATCTCGTAAGTCAATGTTGAAGAAATTTTAGAAAGACAAGACACAATTAAAAGGTAGATTTTGAGTATTAATTTTTATTATTTGTAGGTTAATATAGTATTATATTTGCAAGAAAAAAACTTTCATTACAAAAATATTACATGCTATGTTTTTGCAATTTAAAATTTTCCCAAAAATATCTAAATTGGAATATTTATTGAAACTGTTTTTCTTTTCTAGAGTTCAGATGCAGATTAAAAACTTCTTCTCAAATATTTCATGCTAGGTTCCAAGGCTTACTGCCTTTGTTGGTACCAAATTTTCAAAATTACTTTTGAAAACCAATTAAATGACTTTGTGAAGTAACTTTCAAAAGTATCTTTGTTCTTAAATAGCTATCCATCTTCATTTCTGTATGGTAAAAAAAAATCCTCAAATGCTGCATGAAATGATCTTTACTTCTAAAGTTAAACGTCGAGCATTTACAAACTTTGAAGTTATCTCCAGCTGTTGAAAAAAAAACCAAAAACATCAGAGAGAAAAATACTTAATAAATAGAACAAAAGCTACAACAAAACACTAATACATTGTTTCTTAAATTGTGTGTATGGTAGTTCCCTCAATTTGGCTTCAACAACTGTTTCCCTCAGCAGGATGGATTCAGTGATTGCAGGGTGACATGAACAGGTTCTTAACTAAGAAACTCATTGGTTTCTTGACAAACTTTTTATTTTATTTCAACATTAATCTCTGAAAAACCTATAGCGTCAGTCACTCAGTGCATGCAGGCTGGTAGCTCTTAAACCCATAATTTACCAGACAGAAATGGAGAAATGATGGACTTCGTGTCAGTGTGTGCCTTTGCTCAGCTTGATTGCAACTATTTAATTTATGTGGAAACCAGAGAGATCATTTATCAAGATTTATCAAGAATCAACAAGTTAAGTTAACCTCCATGGAACACCTTAAGGGAAATAAGGGGTGTTCCACTAAGAAGGTGATACGACCAACTGCACAGCTCAAGTGCCTCTACACAAACACATGCAGCTTGGACAAGAAACAGGAGGAGCTGGAAGCTACTGTGCTGCTAGAGAGCTACGATCTGGTGGCAGTTACTGAAAGCTGGTGGGGCGAATCCTGTAACTGGATTGCACTGTTGATGGCTACAGGCTGGTCAGAAGGAACAGGCTGGGAAGAAGGAGTGGAGGCCTTGCCCTCTATATAAGAAATTTGATTGAGCGTGAAGACCTGTTCCTGAAGAATAGCCGCAAACAAGTTGAAAGCTTGTGGGTGAGAATAAAACACCAAGGCAACAAAAGGAACCTTGTGGTTGGTGTCTACTACAGGCCACCTGATCAAAGGGAGTCTGCTGATGAGGCCCTCTTCCAGCTACAGGAGGCTTCACGCTTGCAAGCTCTCATCCCAGTGAGGCACTTAAACCACGCTGACACCTGCTGGAAAAGCAACACGGCAAGCTGTAGGCAAACCAGGAGACTATTAGACTATTAGAGTGCATAGATGATTATTTCTTAACCCAGGTAATAGAAATCTTTACTTGGGGAGATGTAATACCGGACTTGATGGTCAACAATGCAAGTGAATTCATCGGAGGAATGATGCTGCAGTGATCGCACACTGGTAAAGTTCAAGGTCCTGAGGGATAAGGGACAGGCAAGGAGTGTAGTAAGAAACCTAAATTTTAGGAAAGCCAACTTCCAGCTATTCAGGGATTTATTCAGTAGGACCCCCTGGGAAATGGTTCTTGAGGATAAGGGAGTAGAACAGGGCTGGCAAATATTCAAGGGTGCTTTCCACAGAGCACAAGAGCAATCAGTCCCCAGATGCAGGAAATCAGGAAGGGAAGGGAAGAGACCAGAGTGGCTGAATTGAGACCTGCTGGTCAAAATGAAAAAAAAGAGGGAACAACATAGGCAGAGAAAGCAGGGACAAGGAGCCTAGGAAAAGTATAGGGATGCTACCCAATTGTGTAGGGATGGGGTATGGAAGGCCAAGGTGCAGCTGGAGCTGAACTTGGCAAGAGGAGCAGAGAATAAGAGGTAGGGATTCTATAGCTGCATCAAGCAGAAAAGGAAAGTTAAAGAAAGCACACCCCCACTGATGAACAAAAATAGTGAACTTGTACCAACAGACGAGAAGACAGAGGTACTCAATGACTTTTTTTGCCTCAGCCTTCACTGATAACTTCTCTCCTCACTCCTCCAGGGTCAAGAAACAACAAGACGAGGGCATATACTTCTTCCCACTGTAGGGGAAGATCAGGTTCATGACCACCTGAGTAACCTGACCATATACAAGGCTACGGGACCTGATGAAATGCATCACAGAGTCCTGAGGGAATTGGTCGATGTGGTTGCAAAACCATCCTCTGTAATATTTGAAAAGTCATGGCAGTCAGGGGAAGTCTTTCGTGACTGGAAGAAGGGCAAAATTCTGCCAATTTTTAAAAAGGATAGCAAGGAGGACATCAGGAATTACCTACCTGTCAGCCTCACCTTTGTGCCATAAGTATCTGGTTTGGTCAGACAGGTTTTTACTCTCTCTGATGCTAAAGTATCTATACCATAGGCAAGTAGCTCTGTTCTACAGATAAAACCAAGAGGCTGAAGCATTTTTTTCTATGAAAGTGAAGGTGAGTCTCACATTTAGTAGCATGTGTTCCACTTCTAGTTTTACCAAAAGTGAAGACAAGGCAGTGAATCTTAGAAGTTACTGATTGAAAGACATCCTAAATTACTGTATCCATACAATAAACCTGGCAGTTCAATCTCTAGCGCACCTTTCTTCATTTCTTTTCTCTCCATAGGTTTTTGAATGTATTTCTATCTAATTGTGGAGAGTTACATCTTAGAAAACAGCAATAAATAGTGAAAATGTTTCATTCTAATTCAAACATACACATCTGGGAAAAAAACAGTTTCTCTTCAGTACAGGCTTCTAACACTGCTGTGTAATCAGCATATAATGCTATGAGGGAATTCATAAGCCTTTGTAACAATTTTGGCAGCCAAATTAGATAGAAATTAGGAAGTACTGTCTGCTGTAGCTGTACCACTATTCAGAAAGAATAGAACATTTATTGGTTGGGAGAGAAACAAAGCAAGAAGAAATCTGATTTTGTAGTCTAGCACCAGAGAGACTGCTTTGGGAGGGGGAAATGCTTATGTCTGGTGTATTCTTCTAATTTTCCTTATGAATTTTATTCAGTAACTTCTAAATGCAAATGCGTAAATGTCCTTGAGGAGTAGGAGTATTCCCTCAACTGAGAATCAAGTATGTACCACATAAAAGAGTTGTTAAAAAATATGTACAACACCAAAAGGTGTAGCAAATGTTCCACTGAAGCCAGGCACAGATTAATAGTTATATTGTGGTTATTTTAAGCTGTAAAAACACAAGGCAGTATCATACCCATGCAGAGCACTTTTATGGAGGCAGAAAATGAGAATTCTTGTGAAAACTTAGAAGTGGTGATTTCTAATATTTTGTTCTCATGCAGGCCTAGAATTGACCTCTCCAAGCTACTCCTTAAGAATTTATGAAGCAGCAAGTAGAAAAAACTTGCATACTCCAAAAGTTTGATATGAATGACAGAGACATCAAGGCCTTGGAACAGACTCTTGTCAGTCAGCGGAGATGCAAACAAATTATCTTGTTTTCAGAAAATATCAGCAACGTTCCAGCTGTACACTTGCAGAGATAAAATCTAACCTCTCATTGGGCTACATGAGAAAAAAGAGTCAGAAGGCTGAGAGAAGCAGGGATTACTCTTTATTAATAATTTGTAGGATTGACCTTGATGTGCTGTGTCCAACCTTGGGCTTCCCAGTAGAGTAGATAGACCGAAACTTGGAGCAAGTCAGCAGAAGGCCACCAAGATGGTTCGATATTTGGGGCATAACATAGAATGAGATGCTGAGGGAACTAGGTTGAACATGGAGAAGGTAAGATCAGGGGTGGAGTGGTTTGTGAACATATTTGCCATCTTTAACTACCTAGAGACTGACTGCACAGAAGAAAGACTTGAACATTTCTTGACATCACACAGTGGAAATAGAAGAGGGTGTGCTTACAAGTTGAAGCAACACAAATTATGATCAGTTAGAAGAAAATACTTCATATCTTGAGGGCAGTCAAATTCTGGAACAAGCTACCCAGAGAAGTTGTTTAAACCTTGTTCTTCGAGATAGTTAGAATATGACTGGTAAGAGATTTTTTTCCCCCTCTACTTTGAGCGGAAGTTTAGGCTAGATGACCCTTGAAGATCCCTTCCAACCTAAATTATTCTATGATTCTGTGGGTAAATAAATAAGCTGTAGTCATTTACCTGACCTGTTAATACATCTCAGTCTTTTCCTTGGACTAGAAAGAATTTGCTTTAATATTTTTAACAGCCATAATAATTTTGAAAGAAATTCAAATTTTTAATGTATTGAACTGTTTGTTTGGTGTTTTCTTGTGTATTATTCTAATATTTCCTTTCAATAAATAAGCAATTGCAAAAGAGGAACTAGCTGATACAGGTTCTAAACTTTTCAATTATTAAAAGATTCCCAGAAAGGGTATTCATAAAATAAGTATAAACCCAAAAGGAAACTAATAAAAACATGAAAAAAATTCTGAAACAGTTGCAAATGCAAGGACAAGTTCATTAGAAAAAAAATTAATAATGAGGTAAAGCTAAACCTCTCAAAGGACTGTGGTCAACAATGTTTAAACGTCAAGAGTTCAGAAAATTACAGTAAAACATTGAATAAATTATCATTGGTGCTTCATAAATTGAATAATGGCTAAAAAAATAAACTTACAAAGATGTGATAGACTGAGATTAAATGTAATTAGATATAAATACAGGTAGATATATATACACACATCATTCATTTGTACACATGAAGAACACAACTGAAAAATAATTAATGAAAAGGTTAAGAAAAAAGGGGGAACACAAGTAGTGTGATTTTGCTTCAGACTAGGTAGATTGGACTCTCCAATAACAAGCATTGTAAATGGAGCAGGTTTTATCATCAGTATACTCGCTAGCTTTCAGCAGTTAAGACCCTCTAGTGTCTCTCTTTTGTGTTTTGGGTTCCAGATTCTCCCTTTATTGCATCTTTCATATAAAAATCGTTACCCAGGTCAGCAACTTTGACAGAGCACCACTGTCCATTAATATTTCAATGGATCATGGTTCATTTGGATTCTCAATACGTATTCAGCAGCTACTGAAATTCTGATGGTATGGACTGTTTACCATGGATTAGGATCTTGTTTTGTGAGCTGCTTTATGTTGATCTGACAAACTGTATCTTGGTCTTTTCATTGATAACAAACAATTTTGCTTACTGACATGACACTTTGAGAGCGGTAGACTGTCTTGGTGGTTCTTTGCTTTTAATTAGTGCAGATTACTCCTGGTCACCCTATGAATCACACTGTAGAAGTGCTAATTCACTACTGGGACTTCTTTCGGAGCAAATCTTTAGACTATTTTAGAATAAAACTCAGGTGTTGTTCTGGTGGCAAATAAGTGCAATGACTGCTTCCAGCTTTCAGTCTATCTCAAATTCTATACACTCTGTGCAATCTTTTAACATTATCCTAGCATGCCTTTAACACCATCACATTCCATTTTGTTACAGTCATGTAAGTCGTATATATGTATAATTTTATGGTTTGTAAAAATCCACCCGAATGAATTGCAACACAGTTCAATATTCCAGACAGCTTCAACTGCAAGAAAAACACCCCAAAAATAATAGCTAAGCCATTACACAAGGCCAACAGGTCCATGACATTTAATTCACTGCAGTACTTTATAAGTACTAGGTAGTGTGGGTATAGCAGCCTTCTGTCAAGGTAGCGGCTACAAATCTCTCTGCACTGTTTGCCATTGGGGATCAAAATAATTAATTACATTTAGAATTGTAGATTTAACTGCTGCCTACCATCCATTTACTGCTGAAGACTGTGTGCTTGTGGTCCTGTCACTACCTGAGGATGCTTTTATGATTTGGTCATGAGGTGGAGTTGAGTGCTACATTTCTGTACATTTAACTCAGGTGATGCATGTCCTGCTGCTAAGACTGTGCTTCTAAAGATCCTTGGGTGGCTTTTACCAGAACATTGAATCAAATGTTAGCACTAGGAATAAGACTAGACTATCAGATAATGTAAAAATAAAAAATATATAGGATGACTATGAATAAATTCAGATCACGTGTAAGAATTAAAATAATGAGAGAAATGAGATTCTGAAAATGTCTCTCTCTTTGTAAGAATTAGGGGCTACGAAAAAAAAGAAAGAAGGAAAATTCAATTAATTTCTTTAAAAGTTTATATGCCCTGGTTTTGTAGAGTAGCAAAAGTCTGTACAAGAGAAGTGTAAGATCCTTTCAAACTTATGTAAGATTCCCTGCATATTTTCTTTAAATAATTAACAAGAACGAAAATATACCAGGATGCATGATCCACAGAACAATTTTTGCAACTCCCTGATTGGATCTTGTACTTTGTCGTCTCACACTTCAGCCTTCTCAGATTAAAACACAGATAGAAGATCTCAAAGTTAAGATCCAACTGCCCTTTTCATAGGAACAATCCTGTTTTCAACAGTTTCCCTGAGGAATATTACAAGAAAAGAGGAACACCATTATGAAACATCTTAAAATGGAGATGGTAGATGATAGAATAAACAGGAGAAGTCAGAATTGACAAGTGAGAACTCTCAGTCATTTACATAAAAATAGATGGAACTCTGTGTACAGAAGATATTACAGAATCATAGAGTCATAGAATGGTTTGAGTTGGAAAGGACTTTAAAGATCATCTATTTCCAACCTCCCTGCCATGGATAGGGACACATTCCATTACACCAGTCTGCTCAAGGCCCCATCCAACCTGGGGCATCCACAGCTTCCCTGGGAAACTTGTTCCAGTGCTTCACCACCTTCATGGTGAAGAACTTCTTCCTAATGTCTAATCTAAATCTTCTCCCTTTCAGTTTAAAGCCATTCCTCCTTGTTGTATCAACACAAGACCTTGTAAATAGTCCCTCTCCAGCTTTCCTGTAGCCCCCTTCAAGTAGTGGATGGCCGCTATGTAGTCCCCCCATAGCCTTCTCTCCTCCGGGCTGAACAATCCCAACTCTCTCAGCCTCTCCTCATAGCAGAGGTGCTCCAGCCCTCTGATCATCTTTGTGGCCCTCCTCTGGCCCCTTTCCAACAGTTTCTTGGAAAGGAAAGTAAGGGTTACAATTTGGAAAAGAATTCAGGGAGAGAAATGTCATGTGACTTAAACAGAATAAAAAAGATCCACCTTGAAACTGTGAGCCCAGACCTCTTTGTTATAGAGTCAAGACTTCCTTTTACCTGTTCTTTTATTTGGCTCATGTATCCTGTATTATATTTTCTCTTTCTTCAATCTGTAAAGAAAATCATAGCCCCTATAGTGACATACAACTTTTTTAGTCTTCAGCTATCTCATCAGTAGCGTGGCAGAGAAAAAAGGTGTTGTCAATTGGATTAGCATGACCTTACTCTCAGAATGAAAATACTAGAAATGTGAAGAGAGATGGTACTACAGAGACTGGGTCTTAGAACAATCCATTTGTGAGTCATACAATGTTCATATATGATCAATTATTAAAAACAAGGAGAAAAACATAATGGATAATGGAAGTGCTGGAGAAAAGGTTTGAAAATGGGGAGATTTTTACATGTTTGAAAAGCTTTATATACGAAACAATGCTCACAAAATACAAGATTTACTACAAGTGGCATCAATAAGAGTGTTTGTACAATATTGTAGCCATAAAGCATGTCATCCATGATACAACTATTAAATATTCAGGGAAATGCATTTTGGTAGCTAAGAGTGCCAGCGTTCAAATGACTATAAAATTAGATTGAGTACAAAATAAAGGAAAACACATAAGCAAGGGTAACAATGACATTTTCAATGGGTAGTAGTAAATATGAGAGACAGTGAAACTTCAGAGGGATTCTGACACAACAAAAATTAGGAAAAAATATCATCATAGCTAGTGTTTTATTACTGAACAGAAACTGATATTTTCTGCATATATAAAATGTATTTGTACCAACTTTAAAAAAAGTTATTCCACTTTTCCTGCCAGAAAACATCTTAGTGGCAAAATGTCTTTAAGAAAATAGAAAAATGAATGTAAGCACAAAACTTTCTGTGTTTCAGTGTGTCTCTTCTGTGTCCAGTACCTGCATCTCAAAGAGAAAGTTGTAACTATCATCTTTCATTAGGTTGCTACTATTTCTCATACCATACTTAGGTATACACTGCTTCCCTCAGCTAGAATGGATTGGGTTGTCTTATTCTCCATCTTATGTGACATTTGCAGGTCACATATAAGCTCAGTAAGCCATAATAGCTCCTGAGAGGATAATCTTTTCCAAGTCAGGTTTTCAAAACTCTCATGAAAAGAAAACAGATCTTGGAGTCCCTTCACAGACAAATCTTCGTAAGTATTGTTTGACCTTAAAAAACAAAGTCTCTCAACAGTTAGTCCCTCAGCTCCTCAGCAGAGAGAATCACAGGCTTCCTGTCTCTTCATAGATCTCTTGTGGACTCCGTCTTTCACATTACTTCTCAGTACTTTTATCCCTGTGTCCTGAGCACACAAATCCCTTATATATCAAAGTTTGCTCTCCTCCTTAGTGTTGTTTCAGGTAAGCAGGATTTGACTTTGATATTGCCACATAAAACATTTAAAGAACAAACATTACATTACTGGAGAGAGGTACCATATTACCTTTAATACATCTTCAGCTTCTATGTGTTTAGCAATCACCATTTCTTTGAAATCTGGAAAAGCATAAAGGAAAGTTTTTCCTTTCCTTCCTTTTTTTTCCCCCAGAAAATATTGTAAGAGTTGGTAACATTTTATCTAATTCTTGATCTTTCCCAAGCATCTGTCCTTCTCAAGGTTTCCCGCTGTTCTACTGCATTAAGAGATAGCTGCTTTCATAGCCTGGCTCCCAGCTACATTGGCACTGACAATGTGAAAAGTGCACTTAACAGACTTGTCTTCAATGACCGGGAGAGACACTAAGCCTATCATTACCCTTTTACTGAAATCAGTGGCTACATATGCTGAACTTTTGTGCTTTTCTAACAGAATATTTTTGCATTTATACGGCCAAGCTTTCTGACATGATGCACAAACACAAACTGGCTGAGGTTTAGCAGCAGACATATCAACCCCTATTCACTGTAGTATAATATTTTACCCAATTTATTCCTCAGCATGTATTTTCTCTTTTAAAGATATTGATTCTCACAACTGTCTTTCTTACACACATCCTGCTGATGATTCCAATAACAAAGAGCACCTGGCCAGAGAGAAAAACACCCAGACATTATTTTTGACAAGCTTTCTTTCATTTCATCAAATACGACTCAATTGTTACCTCGATTCGAATCCCATACTGATAAAAGACAGTTATAAAATAGGGGGTTTATTCATACATAGTAAATAAAAAAAAAATCCCTCTGAATATGAAAACTCTTTAATTACTTTAGACTGACTGAGCCAGAGTCAGAAGCACCCCAATTAAATCAAACCCCACACAGCTGCTCGCTCACTGTCCCCACAGATGGATGGAAAGGAGACTTAGAAGAGTAAAACTGAGAAAATTTGAGGATTGAGATAAAGATAGTTTAACAGATAAAGAAAAAGCTGCACACACAAGGGAAACAAGGGATTCATTCACTGTTTCACATCGACAGGCAGGTATTTAGTCTTCTCCAGGAAAGCACATCATGCACAGATGTTACTCGGGAAAACAAACATCATAATGCCAAACATCCCATTTCCTTTTTTTCCTCCAGATTTTATTCTGAACATGATATCATTTGGTATGGAATAAACCTTTGGTTATTTGGGGTCAGCTGTCCCAACTGCGTCCCCTCCCAACTTCTTGTGCACCTCCAGCTTACTCGGTGGTGAGGCAGTATGAAGAGCAGAAAAGGCCTTGAATCTGTGTAAGCACTATTCAGCAATAACTGCAACATTCCTGTATTATCAACTCTGTTGTCAGCACAACCCCAAAATATAGTTACCTAAAAACTGCCATGAAAAATCTCAACTCTATTCCAATCAAAACTACCACACAGAGAAAACCTGATCTGATAAAATAACATGGTCCTTAGTTAAATGTATCACTTTGTACGCAAGTAATACAAATTACTTCTGTGACTACATTTTTTTCCTATTAACAAAACAGAAGACAGGAACTAGTATTTTCCAGTTTCATTGATGATCATTTTTCTTGACTATCATGCTGCACAAAATTGCCTAGCAGACATCTGTTCTGTTGAGAGCTGGATCCTTAAATATTCCGTATTGCATAACATAAAAGATGGAATTTATGCACCTCATGGAATTCTAGAAAGATAATTGAGCAGCAGAAGAGTCCCCAATGTCTTTGCAGTTTTTACTAGTCATGCGAGGATGTGTTAAAACTTGCCCTATTTTATTGACTCATGTTGTAGACGTCTAGATCCTCTATGTCAGTTTGTCTGTTGGTGTTGCTGCAGTACTCAACTGTCTCTCACATGAAAGATTCTGGCAGATTTGTCAGCATGCTATCACTTAACATCCTTTTATAAGGGGAGCCAGGAACTCCTGAGATCCATGGAGAATCTTGGTTCCTTGAAAATGATTTCATCTGCAAGATCAAAACTGATTTTTTTCTGGGAACCTCTTCAGAAGACCTGCTGAAAACCTAAGCTCATATACAATAACCTTACGTAACAGGTATCATTAGGGGAATTGTGGTAGGTCAGTTTGCCAACGAAGCTCTCTGCACCAATACTTTTCTAGTCTCATGACCAAATGAACTGGAGAGCATAAATGGATTTTGTGAGTTTCCATTTCCCTTTCTGATCTTCTGGCTGTGAGCTTTATACAAGACTTTCAAAATAAATACTTAACATTATACATTGAGAGTATTAGATGATTGAAGTATCTGCTACTTATTTTATCTTGTAGAACGATTAGGCAAGCAATTACTAAATAAAAGGTTTAAGGAGAATTAAATTTCTATCCTATTGGCAGATAGGATGTTCCTAAATTAAGTAGTTATCTGAAGTCAGTTCACACATAAATTGTAAAATATAATGTAAGACACAAACAGGTGAAACAAGGTGAACATTAAAGCTAACTGAAATGAAAAACAGATATTGACTCAACTAGTTTCCCAAGTTCATCTAAGAAGAGAACACACCCAGAAGTGATTATTTTTGGTTTGCGGGGATTTTGTATTTTTCTTAAAGAAAAGATATTTTTACATGCAGGACCTGTTTAGGACAGAGAAAAATGATCCAAAGAAAATCCATATGGTAAAGACTATTGAATAGATACTTCAGAGGACTCGTATCTGAGCTCAAAAGGCAATAGAGAGAAATTGTGTATTAGTATATCATTTATGGCTTATATTTGTGATGAACAACATATTTAATGTCTAGCTCTGATCTTAATAGAGTTTGACTTTAAACTGAGAATAGTTTTTATATTAGCACTGTACAGAAGGGATTTCAGATGTTTGGAGTGACCTAGGCAGTCATGGGTAGCTGAGACCAATACCTTTTCAATATGAAGGAGATAGATTTTGTGTGCCATAAAATAAGTAAGCAAAGCCAGGAAGAAGAAAGAATTCTGCGTTTCTATTTAAGAATGCATCTGTCTAGGGTTTTGTTCACCTGTTTTCGTAGATCAGAAGGTGCTGATCAGGAAAAAGGTGGTGACTATAAGTATCTGATTGCACACACAGATAAAATGATACATAATTTCAGCAGTATATCTTATAACAAACAGTCTCTTAAGGAGGTGACCAAAGTTATGCATTTAGGGTCAGATCCTGTCGCACAGAATCTATGCCTTTCTGACAGTGCAAAGCAGAAGAAAAGGACTGACTAGGTGAAGATCATTGAGTGACATTAGATCATTTCTTTCTATATCATTTCCTCTGTCCTTCCTCCGGCCTAGGGTAAGAGTCTAACTATGTGCAACGATGGATTTTAACACCAAGTGTCGAGAGCTACACACCCAGGAATGCTTCAAGTGCGTTAGATTCAACAGGAGAATGCCTTCTTCAAGCATGAGCAGGTGGAAAAGTAGAAGAGAGAAAAAATAAAAGAAAAGGAATATTTTCAGTTGCACCTGTATTTTCAAATCATCTGTGCTGGGTTTATTTCCTGTGCCACTGGTATAAGGGGTCAACAAGTTGATAGAGAAAAGAATAATTTTCACTAGATGCACTGAGTTACACTTCTCAACTATCCAGGAACTCAGACCAAGATTTTTTAATCTCTTAAACTTGATTTTGACTCTGTTCACTTTACAGAAGCATTGGGAATGGCTTCTGTTGATGTCAATTTTGCTTTTAGTATATTTTAGATAGATGACAGCTATAGAAGCCAAGAAGCCAAGTTTTCTTGCAACCCCATAAACCTGTACCTCTTTAATGCCAAATTTGCACAGTTTTATGATAATGATTTATGTTGGTGAAGACTGATCACCTCATAAGCTGTTGCCTGGGCAATGAGCATGAACAAAAAAAGAAAGAACAGCTGTCCCTGAAAAAAAGTCACTGCACTTTGATAAAATTTCCTAATATAGTTTTTTTCCCCTTATCCTCTAAATTCAGAGCATGGGCCCAAATCCAAAGCAAGTGAGTCATCTCTGAATTACTTTCTTTTTTTTCAAATGGCTGAATCTTGGATATGAGCACTACTGGAAGAGGTAGTGTATGTTCTTGAACTTTATATTTAGTGAAAGTTTGGTGAGTAATATTTATGCATACTGAGAAAAACCTCTTTTGCTGTGAATCTCTTATTAACCTTACCATGCCTCAGGGCTTCTTCAACAAAAATATGATATTCTTGATACCTCTTTTCTGCAAGATGTCTAAACAGACGTGTACAGCCAGTTGTTAATCTCTGTGTGATCTCTCCTCTCTGAAGCTGACTAATTAACTGCCATGCTTTAGTAACACATCTATTGAAAATGTTACAATTTGAGATCATATTAAAAAAAAAAATTCTCAAAACACTTGTTCCTACAGCTTTACAACAAATACTAGAAGCAATATCAATGTAATTGCCTAGAATATAGAGAATATTATACCATTCCCTTTTCCTTCATTATAGAAAATTTAGAACACTATTCAGCTGCACCAACTGAAATATCAAAGTATTACTGGTTAGATTCAGCTTGAGACTGCAGACTTTTACATTTAGGCATAGAATAAAGTTTGTTTGTGCTGGCAGCCCACTAATTTAGAGAGCTGCTCATTTGACCAACTTTAGATATCTACCTTAAAGTGAGATATGAGATTCCAACAATCTTCTCTGGAGAGTAGTTTCTCACAGGCCACAGTAAATATGAAATGTCTCAGAATATTTGAGACATCTACATAAAACTGGACCTGCAGCTGATCTTTGCCCTCCCAGGTCAACAACTGGAGCTCAGGTAAGATAGTGTACTATCTCAAATTACACTAGAACTCCAGGAAAATTAGGAAATTTTTATAATTAAATTAAGCCCTACTTCTATGATGAAAGCTTAAATGCTTAAATTATTATATGCAAATACTTCCTGTTAGATATTTGGAGTCTGAAGACTGAGTTTATCTTAAATATTTATGACATTCTTGCTAAGTCATAGTAAGTTCTCTGCAATTTTTCATGGCAACCCGTTAAAAAATAAATATTATGTGTTTGTTTTTTTTTATTCACAATATGATTTTCAAGGAAATTAACTTTTTTATTTCTCCCATGGAATAAGAACATGATATTTTAAGTAAAACAGTCTAGGTTCATATTTTGAATTGAGATAAAATTTTCTTTCACTGATAACTAACCAGCATGGAACAATGACATAAATAAAGTCTTTAGAAATGTCCAAATCAGATCTGTTAATTTTCAAGTTAATGACTTCTACTTTTATTTTTTCCTCAAACTTACTTTTGTTGTAGCCCCATATGATTGCATCATTTACATTCATACTCTTAGATGTCATACTTATTTCACAAGCCTGATATATCTACTAAGAGGTTTCATATCAAGTCCAACTAAAAGGTAAATTGTCCCCAGGTTGTATGGGGAGTAGTAAAATTGTTCAATCGTTTGACTTGCTTAAGTTTAGACCATTACCATAAACATAGAAACACTTCTTTTGCTTACCTTCTCTTACTAGTCTGTACTCAAGCACTGGAATATTATTTATTTTGAGAGAAACACATTAATAGCTCCACAAATTGGTCAAGGAGTAGAGTATTGCACTCCTCTAAATCTAGCTGCAACAGGAAGTGATGGTCCTTCTCACCCTCCTTCCCCCTCCTTTAGAAACTAATTCCCGTTGCCTTCTTTGCATCAGAGGTGGTTATTGTGAGACTGTAGAATGAATCAGATGAGGTGAAAACTAGGAGAAGGTAATGAAAAAACACTCAGTAAAGTCATTAGTTTTTCTATCTTACCTTCTAGACTTTCAAGATCCAATGCAAAGACAAAAGACATGACCGTAAATAGGAACTATGGCTTCCTGTTTTAATACTGTCTATTGGTGGATAAGAGTACATAAAACTGCATTTCAGTTTTCAGATACGTGAAACAGGTATACCTCATTCGTAAGAAATTTACTGCTCTGTTATGTACCTGCCTTTATGACATATTGTATGACTTGTTTGCCTTATTTTTTCCTAGCATTTGTCCTTTATTTTTTGCAAATCTTTCATATTGCCTTTGCAATCATGTGTCCTTTAAAGAAATCATCACATAGAAATTTAAATATGTACTTCTCTTCAATTTGTTACAATAAATCTGTTTGCAGCTCATTATTGTAGTTTAATGTGGTATGTACAAAAGATTTGCAAAAGAAATGTAATTTTTTTAAAAAAATTGTGGGTTTTCTCTCTTTTGTTGATGTTCTGGCTACCATGCAAAGGACAAAATAGGCTGATTCCTCTGAAATTTTCTTTCAAGACTTTCTTAGGGAAGGTAAAAATAAAAACAAATGTGTCAGATGCATAATATTTTCTAGAAGCGTCATTCAAGTACACATACGTTATGTGGAACAAACACTGTAAATATCTACACCACAATAGTTTTCAGATGTTTCGTTTAAGTCAATTAGTTTAGATTCTTAAGAAGTCTTACATTAGCTTGGTACTAACACAACATTGTCACAAAGCTGATTTAACTAGGCTCAAGAGAATTCTACATTCATGATTAGGTTTCATAGGGGTTTCAAGTCTCAGTTTAGTAAGAGTGGATGAGGTCCTTTTATAAAAAGGTGAATAGGTATTTTCGGGTCCATTAATAGTAGAAAGATTATTAGAGCCGTGGCAGCAGAACAGTCTTAGGGCAGCTTCAACTTTAAACAGAAACAGAATGATGTGAAACAGAAGATTCGGAAATTATATGAATGCACAAGGGATCACTCTGTCTAGGTCCTTGTTTGGCTGTAGCTCTGACACACATTAAAACCTGAACAAGGCTGAGAACAAGAGGGCAGTACATCAGTAAACAATAAGTAATGAAGAAAAGCTGAAAAGGCAGAGGTTCAACAATTTCTTCACCTCTTTACCAGTGCTGTTGGGCCCCAGCACTGTTGGGCCCCAGCACTGTTGGGCCCCAGCACTGTTGGGCCCCTTGGGAACAAAATTCCAGGCTAATGCAATCACAGACTCACTCTCAGTGAAGGAAGAATTGATATGCAATCTATTAGAGGAATTTGACACTTATAAATCAACAACCAGTCACAAGTGGAGCCCCCCAGGAATTAATATTGGGCCAAATGCTGTTTAATATCTTCATAAGTGATCTGGATGATGGGATCAAGTCTACCCTGATGAAGTTTGTTGATATTACCCAATCGAATGGAGAAGTGAGCACTTTGCAAGAGCGATCATGCAGGAATACATGGACAGGCTGGAAGAATGAGTTAATAGGAACCTTATGAAGTTAAACAAAGACAAAGGTAAAGTTTTGTACCTGGTAAAACATAATCCAGGATTGAAGTACAGGCTAGGATTTACCCAACTGGAAAGCAGTACTGTGGAAAGGAGCCTTGAGGTCCTGGTAGACAATAAGCTCAACATGAGCAAACAGTGTGCTGCTGCAGCAAAGAAAGTCAACAGGATGCTGAGTTGCATCAACAAGGGCATCAACAGCAGAGATTAAAAAAACATTATCCTACTCTATGCAGTGCTTATCAGGCCTTACCTGCAATACTATATTCAGTTTTGGTTCCCACTATACAAAAAGTTGTGGATGGGCTGGAGAGGGTCCAGACAGGGGCCACAAGAATGATCAAAGGACCGGGAAGCCTGTCATATCAGGAAAAGCTGAGAAAACTGAGTTTGCTCAGTGGTGAGAAAAGAAGGCTTAAGGGTGACCTTGTCATTACTTATCAGTCATTTGAAAGGTGGTTAAAAAGATGGAAATTGCCTTTTTACAATGAGCCACATGGAAAAGACAAGGAGTAATGCGTACAAGTTAATCCTGGGGAGATTCCAATTGGACAAAAGAAGAAAATTTTTCACAATTTCAGATTTAAAACCAACTCCAATACTCCATCTGCAAGGCTAAAATTGTACTTTTCATCTATCATAGAGAGATGCTTCTTTTGTTAATGATATGCAATTGCTTTTGTAAACAATATAAGACATTATTATCTCAAAGTCCAATTTCAACCTTTAAGCTGAAGCAGTGTCACTAGAACAGTTAAAAGAAGGAATATATTTTTGCAAACAAAATAGAAGAAAAATGTGGATAAATAAAGGCCAACAAGGTATTTCTAGATAATAGAAGTCCGTTAAAATTACTTTTGTGAAATAACTTGTTGTATGTACATTTCAGCATTTACTAAAATTAATATTTTTTTTAATTTTACATTTCTTTACAATGTATTTGCTTTCTTATTCTGGCTGACATCAACAATCTTAAATACTTGTTTCTTAGTTCCCCATTTAACATTTATCTTTTTAACAGTGTTGAGTTACGGTAAGATCTATTGTTCTAACTGCACAACCACCATTCATTTTTAAAAAAATTATTTATAATTTTCTGTTGCAAAACTGTGTGAAAAGATATTAGAAAGTAGAGCTTCCTGTATGGCCTACGAGTCACAAGGATCTTAGAAAATAGGGAAGCTCAGAGCACTCCCACTCTTTTAGTTATATGATTCGCTTAGGCAGCCAAAATCCTATGTCCAATTTAGAAGTCAATGATGAATTGAAAGATATTTCTGTTAAGTATCTGAAAATAACTTTCTATACATTCCATTACTATTTTTGTAGAAATCTTTAATACCTATCAAAATTCAGTAACAATTTAATCTTCACAAATAGAAGAACATATTAAGCAGAAAATAAGATCAAATAGAACAATGTGCAAAATTATATAAAAACTATTTGGTTGAGTTAATTTTAGCTAAATGTATCACTAATGACAATATTAATTATGCAATATATTTTTGATATAATATAAGAAACCCTAAGTAGGATTTTCTAGCTTTTTACTTTAGAATGTATTTTGGAATATTTTCTGTGTGATGTAAAGATTTCAAGGAAACAAAAAGTTTTGAGAGAAAGTCAAAATGTCACTAAATTTGGACTATGTTATACAAACAGATAAGCATTGCAAATAATCACTATTTATTTATGTATTGTTAGAGAATCCAACGACTGCAGATCATTAGCCTCAATAATCCCACTTAAGTGAGAGTTAGGCAGATTCAATGGGATGTTAATAAAACAGTTGTCAATTCTTGAGAGTGTTTGTCTCTGTTGTTGAAACACAGAAAAAGCCCCAGCACATCTTTGTGCAAAAACACTTAAAATCTGGAAATCCCCAAAGATTACAAGCCTAGAACAAGTTAACAGTGTCGTGCTGCAGAGAAGATATAGTCTGTTAAAAATACATGAGCAGAACCTCTGTAATGGTACTTTATGATATGAACATTCTTTTGTCTTAAAAAAATACGCATTTTTTGAGGATATGTGATTTGAGACAGAAGCTAAGAAACACTTCACTAGAAACCAAACTGTTATGAATATGTTTTAAGAGTTTTAAATAACATACTTTCAGAGAACAAAGACACAATACAGACTGACTCCTTAGAGATGCAGCCAACCCTGCATTACAGGATTTCCCATACTACTTGCTAAATAAATAATGGTAGTTAGTGAACTTGTCAACATCTAGTCTGTAAACGTAAGTAAGTTCCACAAACAAAATGTTATCAAATTAAGTAGTTATATTTAGCTAGATGTCTTAAATTAATATCGTAATTATCCTGGAATGTGACTTTCCCAGAAAATCGTGTTTTGTGAATATAAACAGGATTGCTTTCAATACAGAAGGCACAGAATTGTGTTCTAACACTAGTAATATTGGTTATTTCAGTAACATGATTTGCAAGTAGACCTCAGGCACGTAAAACATTTTTCATATCCAAAAGTTCATATTTACAATCCTTCTCATTAATTTAATGTCACTATAGAGAGAGTAAGGCCATAAGCCATTTCTAAAGCTGGGTAACATCCAAATATATTTTATGAAAACCTACATTTGTGTCTATATTTTTCACTCCTTATTTGCATCACTCATTTGTCCAAGGCACTTCTGGAAGTCTGTGGCCCAGCCAGAATGTAAATTTACCAAGTTCCACCTATTTTCCAAGTTTCAGCCTGGTCACAAGCATGCTACTTTCATTTACTATGTTGTAATTTTCTCCGTGGTTGATTCATAATGGAATAGCAGACGGAGGAACAAAATTCTTTTTTATAAAAGACATATCGGTTTCTACTCATTGCTACTGGTTCCAATACGATTGCAAGATGTCAGGATTATATCTACGCTACAATCTAACGTAATCAATCAGTCATTTTTCTATAGACCCATTAAACTTTTTCATGGTGGCTATTTTGATGCCACTAGTGTGTATGCAATCTTTGAAAGGTGGTTAATATATAATTCAATTTGCCTAAAATCAGAAGTCTAATATTTAGGTGATCAGTTTCATTTAGGCAAATAAAATATTTCTATGCTGTTCCAAGCAAGGTGATGGGGAAGACATACAGAATTGTAGAATAGCTTGGGTTGGAAGGGAGCTTAAATATCACCTATTTCCTGAAATACCTGTTAGCAGGTTTGTTCAAAGGCCATCCAATCTGACCCTGAAAACTTCCAATGATGGGGTGTCCACAGTTTCTCTGGACATGTTCCCAAGTCTTGCCATCCTAATCGTAAAAAAATGTCTTCCTTATGTCAAATCTGCATGAATATCTTTCAGTTTAAAAATCACTGCACCTTTTACAGGCCTTGGTAAAACATTTATCTCCCTCTTGCTTATAATTCTCCTTTACATAGTGAAAGGCCACAGTTATTTTTCCCTAGAGTCTTCTCTTCTCCAGGTTAAACAACTGCAGCTATTTGGGTTATTGTTTCTGTTGTGAGTTTCTTATCACCAATCTTTTAATGCATATTTATGTGGATTCTCCTCCAAAACCAGTTCTTTGTGTTGCAGAAAATCACTTCTTCCTTTTGTTAATATTGCCTTGAACAGAGAGGCAGATAAAGGAACAGAGGGGAGGTAAAGTAGAATTAGAAAAAGCAATGGAAAGGAAATTTGATGAAAGAAAGTAACATTAATATTTTTTTCTGTATAATTTATTGCCCTCATTATAGCTCATTAGAATCAATATCTTGTCAGGATTAAAAATATTTTATAGGAACTGCAGAAATATTTGATATAGATCAAAATTTACTTCAATTAAATTTCAAAAGTCCTTTTCAAATCAGATATTAATGTACATGTCAAACTTGGAGACAATGTGTCATTGATTACAGGCACTCATAGAATAGTGATAGAGAATAAGAACCCTCCCTGACAGTTTTTCCATTTGAACAGGTGGATTTGAAAATTTTTATTCTATATCATGAATGTGCCAGGCTGGAATCAATAAGTGGTGTGGTAGTTGTCATGAATTGTTACCAACTTTGTAGCAAATAATTTCAATCTTACAGTAAGGAGAAACAAGGATAAATCCAGTCTTAGGGGGATGACTTTGTTGATTTGCTTATTCTGGACTCTGTACAAAGAAAAAATAATCTATCTCTTTTCATAGAACAGTCACAGCTTCTCAGCATATAACAAACAACCTTATAGTGCAGCTAACATATCTTTTAAAACAGCAGAAGGAAAAAATCCTTCATAATTTTCAAAAATGCATGGAATTATCTATAGCATAACTTCAAAAATTATTTTGAACTAATATAGTAAGATGAAACAGAATTTTCATTGATTTGCTACTTTTATGGGCATGAACTTATTATTTATATCTGTTTGTGGCATACCTTCCATGGTGAAATTTCACCGCTTCTTGTGACTTCTAATTTAATAATAAAAATAAATATTACTCATAACAATAATATATTTTTCAAGCTAGCATTATGTACTCCAGAAATCCTCCTCTAATCTATTCTTTAGCTAAGAAACCAATGTTAGATATTTTAATCTCATTGTAAATTTATTTTGCCAACCCCATAGCAACAAGTGCTTTGCCCTAAAATAAGCAAAGATGTCTTTATTGTATATAGTGTAGTATTATTGGTATTGTTATTTTCTATTATTAGTAGACTACTAATAAATTAAAACATGTATTTAGCACTTCCATGTCAATCTCTGGTTATTAGAAGTGCTTCTCAGTGAAAAGGCCAAGTATTTTTAAATATTTTATGTGAAGCATTAGAAAAGTGTCGTGTCAGTAGCTGCTATGACAAGCTATGGTAAAAGAACTATTTTGCACTTTTTCAGTGCAGAACTTATCTTTTACTGCCTTTGACTATAATTAATATATGTATAATAAAAACAAAAATTTTGAAACTGTAATAAACTAACTGATTTGTGGCATATTTTAAAAAAGTTTTTCAAGCTAATCTGACATCTTAATACTAAATAGGCAGAGAACAATTACTGAGCCAGAGGCAGAAAATGACTGCTGCATAAAGCATCAGGAGTTTTATTCTTGGAGTGATTTTTTTTTGAGATATTGCATTGATCATGGTAGTAGCCCATAGTTCACATCCAAATGAAATCCCAGCACAAATGGGAGCTGTAGTATTTGCCAATAAGTCTCCCAATCTGAACAACCAGGTGGTGTAGTCTGTAAAACCCTATAGTACAGAAATAATGTCTTAACTATATATTTAGCATCAGCTATGATAAATCCCTCTAACTGACTAGGAAGAATCAGTCAATTTTAAAAACAGCCTATTTTTCACTTCTATAGTCTTACTTTATAGTCTTAGTACTTTTTCACTTGCTTGGTCTTGTCTCATGATTAATGTTCCTTGCTTGAGTCAGTCTTGGGATTCTCTGCATATCGATAAAATTCATATTACCAAGATCAATACGATTTTCCTCTAATGAAATACAGGTGTTTATGCATCAAATTAGTTAGGGATATATAGTTTTATTGCAATTTATCTTCTACTTACAACATGCCATTTAAACTTTTGAGGTTTCATATATAAAACCCTAAAATTCTAGGACATGAACAAATTTCAGCAGCCAGAAATGCATGCACACACACACAAATATTTTCATATAGGACCTTGGTGAAGTAAGACCCAAGCCCTTTAAAACTTCTCAGAGACCTATCTGATTCTTTTGTCAAGCAGGCCAAAATGTGTGCATCACTGAGATCTTAAAAGTGACTGCTTGGGTACTGCCTTAGACATTGGTTATATTTGCCCCATACATGCCCAGAGCTCTAATTTTGTGTATGTATATCACTTCTGAAATGCTGTCTGACATGTTTTAGAACCTCTGAATAAGATACATCAAAAAAAGATTATCAAACTCTTCTACCTGTTATATCATGTTTAGTAATAACAGGGTTTAGTGGTGGAATTAGTAGTGTTAGGTTAACTTTTGGACCCAATGACCTTAAGAGTCAGTACCTTATTAGAGTTACACTTTTTGCACCTTCAGTGTGTTAAGGGGTTTTAATTGCCCTGACCAGCCCAGTGTGAGGCCTGCACCCTCTCCGCTGAAATTAATGATCTGAAACTCAATTCTTCATAACCTGAGGTGTCCACATTTGAGGTGATTGTCCTAGGTTTTCCTAATAATCAATAGAAATATGGAGTGGGATTAAGTTTCTTAAGTACAATATTTTGTGTCATTTGAGATGTCCTGGAGGATCAATAAGTTTCTTTCTGCTTCAGAAGAACAAGGGAGATCTGTAATTCCTGTGATAGCTACCAGCTCTGTGCAGACCATAGAATTACAGAATCATGGAATTACGGAAGCATTTCAGTGAAGAAATTTTTCCTAATATCACCTTGTGCAACTTGAGTCAATTTCTTCTTGCTCTGTTTCTTGCTTGTTGTACCTACACTCACATCTCTACAGCCTCCTTTCAGGTAGTTGTACAGAGCAATAAGGTCTCCCCTGAGCCTACTTTTCTCCACTCCTTTTTCTCTCACTGATGTAAGGTCATATCTTAAAGCAATGAACTGGACACTGCTCAGTTCTTTCAAAAGACTAGACTTTCAGAAGTCTAGCTTTTGAAGCAGAACAAAAGGGCCTGCATCTCACTGCTGCACTAAGTTAGACTTCAGACATTCTATGAACACCACTTTACTCTGAACTGTGCCCCTTTTAG
Source organism: Dromococcyx pavoninus (assembly GCA_033558185.1). Classification (NCBI taxonomy): domain Eukaryota; kingdom Metazoa; phylum Chordata; class Aves; order Cuculiformes; family Neomorphidae; genus Dromococcyx; species Dromococcyx pavoninus. The sequence continues at coordinate 2,162,747 of JAUMJL010000110.1, forward strand.
CATCAATTCTGGAGTTTGTGGACGAGGTGGACGAGGCACCAGGTGTCCATGTTTTTTTTTTTATTCACAGTGTCCTCCTGTGTCTGTATTTTTTAAATTGTTGCAGCCATTTAAGCTCTTCTTGGGCTGGAAGTCTTGTAAAAATATTTTCCTCTTGTGGCACAGCATATAATTTGTTTCAAGATGAAACAGAATTATGAATAGAAAATTACTTCTAACCATATGTTGCCACTTCAGAACCCTCAGATGTGGTTTGTTTCAGCTTCACCTATACTAAAATTCAGAAAATAGTAAGAAGGTGTTTTTAGCTTTTCTTAGAATTTTACTTTTCTATTTGAAACAGATTTAATTTACTCCAGCAGTTCAGGTAAAGGTGAAGACAAAAATAAAAATTGCTTAAAGAAACTAGTTTAACAACTGTCTGGATAATAAGCAGAATTCTGAATCTGTGTTGTCCAGGATCTGAATTCTTTGGAATCAGATTAAGGAGCTCTAACTTTAAATAAAGAGCTGATATATATTTAAAATATTTATTCCTTTTCCAATCGATAATTATTTTCTTAAAAGAAATAATTCTGTTGCATTAAATGAGGAACCAAGAAAATAAGTACCCAATACCTATGTTCTCTTATTCTGTAAACATTTTTCTAATTAAGAGATTTAGACAGCAATGTTCATATGTAGTGGCAAAGCAAGTTAGAGAACATCAACCAAAAAGGCCAGAAAACTTGACCTAGTGTACATAATTTTTGAAATAAAAGTCTAAATATTTGCAGCTGAGTTGTCAAATACTTTTAGCTGAGCAATTCAAAGTTCTTTGGAACTGTTATTCCACAACTAATCAGTTTCAGCACTGAATAGAACATAGTTTTCTTCTGCCAATGCAGCGTCTGATTGTATTGACATTACCAATTACATATCATTCTAATTCACACGTATGTCCAGTAGGACTGTGTTATACTTGCCCAAATCAATAACTAATCAAGATTGTGTCATTTTCAATAAAGTTCTCTTGCTTTTTCAATCACAAAGTAGTAAAGACATGTCGAAGCTTATTCTACTATGTATTCTTTGAAATGACACAAAAATTGTTCTGTTTCTTTTGACAGAAGTGTTTTCTCTCTCTGTTTTTAACACTCTGAAGCCACTGTTTTCTACTAAGTTCAGATTAAAGATTCCTCTACAGAGCAGACCATGAGTAAACATTTACAATGGTCTAGCTAGTCCGTACATTATCAAACAGCAAGTGATTGTGTAATAATGGTTTCTGAGAAAGTTAATACATTGTGAAATAATTTTTTTTTTCTTTGATCCTGAGTACTCAAGAGTGGTTACATTTTAGCTGGAAGAGGTAGCTCAGAGAGTCTGTAGATTTACTGGTTGTGGAGATTTTCAAGCCTCAGCTGGTCACAGGTCTGAGAAAACCAGTCAAACTTTGAAGTGAATCCTGCTTTGAGAAGGAGATTCTAAAATCTTAAAAATCTGATTAAAACCACATTATTCTATCAGAACAAACAAAAAAATCCTCTTTCATTCTTAATATTAACTTTCCAAGGTAGTATTTGAAGAAAATTAACTTTCTTTTCCCTAGAAATTATCCAAAGAATATCCAAGTCTTGCCTGCTTATGATGAGTTCAAATCTCAAAAAAGACATTTATTCATGTATGAAAAGAAGGTTTATCTCTAATCTAAACACAAAATTCTGATCATCCCAACCACTGTAAAGTAAATTGATAAAACTTCACAATTTTTGCTTAAAATACAAATACAGATTCAGTGCCTGATAATTATTTGTAAACAAATATATGTTGAAATATTTTATCTTTCAATAGAACCTTAAATACATAAGAGTGAAAGTAAAAATCCTAAGTCTTATAAATAAAGAAGAAAAAAGTGAAAGTATTTTACCTCTATTCTCTATTATCAGTGTAGTGGTGACTTTATATTTGTGGTTAGTTAAACTTGTTTACATAAAGTAGTAATTTCACACTTCAACTCAGACATTTTCTACTAAACATCAAAAATTCTATCAGCATCACTTCCTGTAGCATAGTTTACATTCCAGAATGATAACCTGAAATCCATGTTTGCTTCAACATCTAAACTTGGTGAAAATTCTTGTGTGAGCATTTGTTCATGAATGGTTTTGTGTGACTGTCTACATTCAAGAAAGATCAGAACCTCAAGCTTTAGCATTTCACTTTGTTATGCTATAAGAAAATTGGGAACTTGGCTGCAGGAATAATATTTCATATTTATAATTGCAAAATATTTAAACGGGTAACTGAGACATCTAAATTAATCAGTAAAACCAGAATGAAATCTTGAAATGCTAATTAATACATAGCTGCAGAATTATCTGTTTATATAAAATATAATCAGTCAGTTTAATAGGGCAAGACTGGTTAAAATGGTTAAAATTCTATAAAGCTTTAAGTTTTAAAAAAGGTTGCATAATTCTAATGCTTATAGCAGCAACCACAGCTTAGAACTTTTCCATACCTCTATCTCAGTTTCTCAGTTCTCTGTGGTGCATTAAAACTTATACTGAACAAGTGTCCCTATATATTTTTCCCAGTCAGTTCCTATGCTAGATTTATATCTGTAGCATTTTGGAAGCTATAAGTTTCAAACTTAAACTTAGGTGGTTAAGGTGTTCCTCTATAAGTCTTGAAAGGCATGTATTTGATTTTATGAATTACAATATGACAGGCATTTTCAGTTGAGGAAGAGGTTCATCTGTCTTAACGTTTGGTACTTAAATATGAGCTAATCACGCTGACTTTCCATCTACCTCTATCATTTATAGGATGAAATATGTACTTCTAAAGGGTAATTTATCTTACTCTGAAGACAGATGTTAAGATTTATCTCTCCAGAAGTATTCGTCTCTCACCTTATGTTATGAAAGGAGATTCTAGATGCTTATACTGATTATGGCTGGGATAATTTTTTTCACAGTACCTAGTATGTTGCAATGGTTTGGATTTGTGATCAAAACAGTGTTGATAACACAGGGATGATTTAGTTATTAGTGAGAAGTGCTTGATAACATCAAGTAGTTTTCTGCTCCTCAGACTGACCCCTCATGAGTAGGCTGAGGGTGTATAAGAAGTTGGAAGGGGATAGAACTGGGGCAAACGACCCCAACTGATCAAAAGTATATCCCATATCATATAGCAATATTTTCAGAGATGAGAGCAGGCGAGTGGAGGTTGGTAGGGGCTGCCATTTCTTGGCTAGTGGCTGAGCATAAATTGATTTCTGATAAGCAATTCATTTCTTTGCATAATTTGTTTTACCTGGGGTTTATTGTCCTGTTTCATAGGATTATAGAATCTTCCAGTTGGAAAAGACCTCTGAGATCATTGAGTCCAGCCGCACTCATTATCCACTAAATCATATCCCTCAAAAACTCATCTATCATTTTTCAAACATCTCCAGGGATGGTGACCCAACCACCTCCCTGGGCAGCTGTTCCAGTGCCTGACCACACTTTCAGTACAGAAATTCTTCCTAATATCCAGTCTGAACCTCCCCTGGAGCAACGTATGGCCATTTCCCTTTGTCCTATCACCTGTAACTTGAGAGAAGAGATCAACACTCACTCTGCCACAGCCCCCTTTCAGGCAGCCTGTCTGGATCTGTTACTGGTCTGAGAGAGTTTGAAATGATCCCAAGGGCGAAATTAAGACACAAACGAGGTCAAATGTCACAATCAAACACTATAGTTTATTATAACCTATGTGAAAGAGACGAGAGGAATAGGAAAGGAGAGAAGCAGAGAAAAAGAGAGAGAGAGAAAAAGAGAGAAAGAGGGAGAGAAAGTATAGCTACCACCACGGATCCAGCGGCGTCCCGCAGGTCCTGCTTCAATGTTCAGTGGGGGAGGGCTTCCAACCCAATGTTGATCGTTTCTCCTGTTTTATAGCGTCTTAACCATCCCTTCCACCTGGTGATGATACACATCCATGGTCGGGGAGGTTTTCGGGGGTCTCCAGGCCCCTCTGTCCAGCTCCCTGGCGCCTCAGTGCTTAACGAGAGGGATTAGGTTATCTCTTGCATAAACACAAGATGGCCTCTCCAGTCTCTTCAGGAGCTCCGTACCAGATACCAGTACGACCATAAAACTCCAGCCTGGTTTATCGTCTCATGTTTCAGCAAGGTTGAGACAGTCTCTTACACAGCCGTAGACAGCAATAAGGTCTCCCCTCAGCCTTCTCTTCTCCAAACTAAACAACCCCGGTTCCCTCAGCTGTTCCTCATAGGACTTGTTCTCCAGCCCCTTCAGCAGCCTCGTTGCCCTTCTCTGGTTTTTGGTACAGGCCAAGATACCATTGGCCTTCTTGGCCACCAGGGCACACTACTGGCTCATATTCAGTGAGATGTCAACCAACACTTCCAGGTCCTTCTCCACCAGGCAACCCTCCAGCCGTTCTTCCCCAAGCCTGTAACGCTGAATGGGGCTGCTGTGCCCCATGTGCAGGACTTGGCATTCTGTTGGTCTCAGTCCATCAATCCAGTCTGTCCAGATTTCTTTGCAGCACCTCCCTTCCTTCAAGCAGATCAACACTACCACCCAGCTTGGTGTCATACGCAAACTTGCTAAGGGTGCACTCAATCCCTTCGTCCAGATCATTAGTAAAGATATTGAACAGGACTGGGCCCAGCACTGAACCCTGGGGAACACCACTCTTAACCGGCCTCCAACTGGATTTAACTCCATTTACCAACACCCTCTGGGCCTGGCCAGCCAGCCAGCTTTTTACCCAGCAGAGGGTGTGCTCGTCCAGGCCAATGGCAGCCAGTTTCTCAATCAGAATAGTGTGAAAAATGTTGTCAAAGGCTTTACAAATTCCAGGTACAGCACATCCACAGTTTTTCCCTCATCCATTAACCAGCTAACCTTGTCATAGAAGGAGATCAGGTTGGTCTGGCAGGACCTGCCTTTCATAAACCCATGTTGACTGGGTCTGATCACCTGGTTATCCTGCATGTGCTGCATGATAGCATTCGGTATGATCTGCTCCATGACATTCTCTGGTACCGAGGTCAAGCTGACAGGACTATAATTCCCCAGATCCTCCTTCCAAACTTTCTTGTAAATGGGAGTTACATTGGCCTGTCTCCAGTCAAGGGACACTTCCCCAGTCAGCCAGGACTGTTGATAGATGAAGGAAAGGGGTTTGGCAAGGGCCTCCACCAGCTCCCTTAATATTCTTGGGTGGATCCCATCTGGCCCCATAGACTTGTGAACATCTAATTGGCCGAGCAGATCTTTAACCAAGTCTTCTTGGAACACTGAGAGTTTGTCTTCACAGTCTTCTGGCTCAGGATGCTTGGAGCCCAGAGAACATCTTACCTTCCTATTAAAGACCAAAGCAAAGAAGGCATTAAGTACCTCTGCCTTGTCCTCATCCTTTGGTACTACCATTTCCCTTGCATCCAGTAGAGGAGGGAGATTCTCCTTGGAGATTCTCAGGGCAGGGAGGTGGAAAGTGGGGTGGGCTGTTTTTTATTTTTTACCTTTAAAAATGAAATAAAACATAAACCTGTCTTTAACACGACACAGGTGTTTTCTCATTTACCCTTCCAATTGTTCTCCCACACCATTGTGGAGGGGACTGAACAAGTGGCTGTGTGGTGTTTAGTTGCCAATTGGGGTCAAAACATGACAATATTGGCTGTGCAAAGTGCAGACATAAATTACTCCATAGATTCACAAAATTTATCTTTAATGTTGGGTATTTGAGTTAGAGTAGGGTTAAGGTGAGATGGAACAGTTTATGCTGAAATTATCAGCTTAAAGGCTTTTGAGCAATAAGAAAGTTGTGTTTAGGTGATGAAAGTAGATTACTCTATCTGTAACCAGCATTTGAGAGTCTCCAGCTTTTGATATCAGAAACATATTATTTGCATTCATTCAGTACCATAAATAAATTCTTTTATTTCAGTTTCTTGAAAAGTTCAAAGAGATGTAGCATGGACATGTCTCTTTTAGTCTTTGAACTTTTTGAAAGCTGTTTTGCACTGTCATTATCCTTCCCTGTTAGAAGTTTCATGCAGCATTAAAAATGAAACAATACATTTCTTTAGAAGTATGGTATTTGTTGTTATGAAAAGGGAACAACTTGACCTTACTATCGGTCAGCAAGAGCTTTAGCTGAGTGTTCTCGGATATGAAAATGTACAGAATATTTTTAAGACCTTTTCAGACTTCAAGATCATATTATTGGTGCGTGATGACAAATCAAGAAATCCAGAAATTCAGTATCAGTAAGAAAAGTATCACGTTTGTAGCTGAGGTTTTGAAAGAAAGCAAATCACTTAATCATCTGAGGTCGTTAGCTATGTATCTGTATCTGATGAAATGCTAATTTATCTTGTGGTAATGAGCCACCCAAGTAAATATTTTTTTTTCAGTTTACTTCGCTATCGAAGTCCCCCTACATTATTAGTGGAAAGGAGAGACATGATTTAGAGCTTACAAGAGGAAAGTTTAGTTTCATTTCCCAGTCTATAGATAAAATCAACATAGAAAGGGCAGAGAATTATTTGTTTTAAAATGCTTTAAAATGTATTTTAATAGAAAAAGGAAGACTATATGTGTATATTGCAGTGCTTTTTCAGGCACCAGAATTTATATTTCTTGACAGAAAAATGCAAAATTTGTAAGTGAAAGATATAGGTTATTCCATTCTATACTAATGAAGAAAAAATTAATTTCTCATATAAACAATAAATATCCAGTCTTTTTGTCTCAGCAGTTAACAATTAATGACTCTGAATGTTCTTTCAGAATAGATCAGGAACATATGAAGTATTTTGCATGTGTTGTATATTAAGGAGAACATATTAATCTGTACACACACATATATAATATATCACAGATTATGATTTATGTATGTATGTACATATACAGTTATATGCTGTTTTGCAGAGCTTGGATGTAATGAGTGTAATACGAAAAAATAGAAAACATGTCATGTTATTAAAAGTCATAAGGGATTGTTGCTCTGTCTTTCAGTCTGGATATAAAAAATGGAAATGGGAGAGAAGCTACTCTCTTCAGATGTGTAGCAAAGGTAAAGGCATATACCCATATTAGGCATTATTTTGTAAGGTGAAAATGCTCCTGTTGAGGACAATAGATGACGCATGGGGCATCAGCAGGGGATGGAGTGGAGCTGTGCTTATTCAATGTATTATTACAGTGAATAAAGAATCACTCTTTAAAGCCTGCCGTATACTCTTCCTTGAAGGTCTCTGACACGCATAACCCTAGGATGACGAATAGTATTCTGGCTATTTTTGACTGCATTGGCAAGGTAAGAAAAATTCAACCAAATCTCTAATGTGAATCTCTAGTCAGACTCCTGAAACTTATAATATTCTTTTCTGAAATTCCAATTAAAAAAAAAAAAATCTTCGTATAGTAAACTTGCCAACATCCCATAGAGGTAATTCTGGATGTTTTACATGCCCGTAGTCTGTTGATTGTTCTATAATGTTTTCTTTTTTTTCTGTCCCAAATACTAAAACCTGAATATTTTGTAAATTGGCTAGTCACTGCATAAGTGTCGTAGTTCCCTGAAGGAAAGTGTGCAGAGCTGTATGTTCTACACTAAACTCAAACCCGATGGAATATTCACAGGAAATTCTCTGAGGAATTCACACCCCAAATCAGCGTGTTCTCAATAAGGCTTGGGTGTCTTCTACCTCAAGAAAATAAGGGGTCAAGCTTTGGAACACATACAGTGTATCTTTTAAGAAGTCACAAAGGGCCAGATAAGCAATAAATGCCCATTAGTAAGTAATCAGCTGGAATCACAAGCATCACTGCAGTCAGTGCATTCTCCCTTTTAAGAATCAAAGTATTTGGAAAATGTAGTGTTTCTTTGAAGAATCTCTTCTTCTTTTTTCTCTTGTACATCCACACTGAAGGTAGCTTTTTTTAAACAAATTACGAAAAAAGATTAAAATGTTGAGGTATTAAATGCTGTTGAATTTTGCTTGCAGCATATGTTCACCCAACTATGATTTACTGCAAATGACAGTAAAAAACTCATGAAGATGGTAAACAAAAGAAACAGTATTAAAAATGTTAATAGGAGAATGTAATTAATTATTAAATAAGTTAATTAATAATTAAATGTAAAAAAATTTAGTTCACAATGCTCCATTATGTCTCTAGAAAACCTGTGTAACATCTAGCTATGTCTAAAAAAAGAGCATAAAATTTAATTTTCATAATCTTAATTTAGCTATCATAGAAATTACTTTTTTTTTTTAAAATGTTATCTCTGTTTAAAGAAAAAATAAGTGTAATCACACTGGTTGAGAAAGGTAATATTGTAACAACGGCTAATCTTTAGCTAGTCTGATTTGAGGTCTTGGTTATTTTTCCTTGATTCTGTCTCCTTGCTGAATTTTCTGATATTAGTGAGGTATCCAATATTTTCTTGCTTGTTTGCACCGCAAGTATATAACAACAGCTGTTCAGATAGCAATTGTAGTGCTCTATCACAGAACTGTAATGAAGAATTAGTGTAGTAACTGTAGAGTTGACTGAAAACCAGAAAAAGGTACTGTGCAAACATTGCACTTATTTATTTATTTGTTTGTTTGTTTGTTTGTTTTAGGTTTGAAGAATGCTACTCCTTTCAGACTGGAAATAGCAACTACTTGAAATCTGCTAATGGAGCAGCCATTTTAGTGTCTAGAATTAAGACTTGATTCTAAGACTCTTGAGGTAATTCTGTGAAAAAATCTCAACAATAATTACTGTTTTGAATAATACTATTTTCCCTTTAGAAATATATCTGTTCTTTGAGTCACAGTTGAGGAGAAAAATATGCTGGCCCAAATTCTTTATAGTACGTGAAATATTTCTTCTACTCAAAAGCAAACCTATTTGTATTAGAAGGCCTCATGAGGTTGCATATACATAAAAAGCAAGGAACTACAAGGCTGTACAAAACTATACTATTTCTGAATTAAAATGCATGTGTAATTTTGACTTATCCTAGTTACTTAAGTAGAACCATGAATGGATGGGAGTGTACGTCTTTCTGTACAGCATATATTCCTTCTTATCAACGAGCAGGGAAAAAAAAAGACAACATCTGAACAGGAGTTAAAACAAGTTTAAAAGAGGTTAAAAGATGCAGAAATGAAACAATTTTGTGCAATTCTATAAGAGACAGCCTGCTAGTAGAGACAGATAAGATTACTTGTAATGACTTTTAATTTATTTATTTATTTTAAATGTCTGTTGATGTATTCTGCAGAAAGGCATTGGAAGTTTACAGAGAGATGATCCAAAATTCGAATCTACACAGACAAGTTTGTCGAATTTTAGTTTTATTGTAGTTCATTTTTCTTATGATAAAGGGCATTCCTAGAGTAAGTTGCTGAAAGTAACATATACTAAGAATGTACCTTTTAATATTTTCCTGAAAAGCTGAAAATGTCAGTAACAGTATGAAAAAGTAAAGTCATTATTAAAAAAAAATCCCTCAAAATCATCATGACTTATGGAGCTGTTAGTTTTTAAGAGTATGCCAGTTTGTTATAGGGGACCCTGAAACAGGCAAAACGAAGAGTATGAGATAACTTCTACTTGATAGTGGTAAAAAGAAGAGTTTTGAAAAATATTTTTTTACTAAGACATTTTAAACTGATAGACATAATGATATAATACTACATAATGCAAAACAAAAAAAAAGAGTGCATTTTGGATTCTGGTTTCTGCTCCTGAACCTGCTTGACAAACAAAGTCATTCATTCTTTAGACCAAAGCAGTTGCTGGAGAACAAGCAAGAGCCTGGAAGTCTTTTGACAGCTTCCTTAGGCTACAGATATATACCTCGTATAGCTTGTATTTTTTTTCCCCCTCTTTCCTAGTCTAGTTTGGGTTTTGTTGTGGTTTTTTTTTCTAAGCATTGAATCAGCAGCTAGCTTTAACTAGAGCACTCTCCTGCCAAATAAAATCATGTGAAGCAAATAGGACATAATGTAATAAGTAAAAAATATACCATTCTCTGTACTTGTTTTTAGAGAATAACTTCACATGAAAATATTCCAGTTATATTTGATTGGGAAAAGACATTGCTTTGACTATTGATGTGCCAGGTCATGTGTGTCTAGATGAAATAGAGAACTACAATGTATTCCATGTAATCTTTGGTAAGTCTGCTGCCTCCCTGGGGCCTGGGTTAAGCACATCATTGGAAAACTTCCTAGCCTGCTACAGCCCTCTTTCTGTTACCATTATTGCTCTTCCATGTGGGTGCCTAAGAAGCCTTTTTTACAAGGGTGTGTAGTGATAGGATGAGGCGGAATGGCTTTAAATTGGAAGGGGGAAGATTTAGATTAGATATTAGGAAGAAATTCTTCGTGTTGAGGGTGGTGAGACACTGGCACGTTGCCCAGAGAAAATGTGGATGCCCCTTCCCTGGAAGTGTTTAAGGTAAGGTTGGATGGCATCTTGAGCAACCTGGTCTAGTGGGAGATGTCCCTGGCCGTGTTAGGGGGTAGGAACTAGATGATCTTTAAGGTCCCTTCCAACCCAAACCATTCTATGATTCTATAATTCTATATACACAGGGAAGTTTTCATAACAGTGTATCTTTTTTAGCTATCCTCTAAACTCTGATATATAAAGCGAAGTTCAACTGCAAGCATAGCACGACAAAAGCCAGTAAAATCACAATGGGGTGCAGCGACAGTTTCAGTACTTCAGTTGTTGTTAAAGAGACTCCTAAACAGGACTTCCCACCATCAATGTTTTCATCCTTTTTAACTCTTTACAGTACTCGATATATCTATTCACTATCACGATGAGTTGTGATAACATTTTTGCCCTGCTTTCTGTGCTTGTTGCAGATGGTTTATAAAATCAGGATGATGCAACCGTTGCTTGGCTAAAGTCAGATTAATTCCAATAGGTGTTGGTTTCAGCTCGTGATATAACATATAATCAAAGGAAAAATATTTGGGAGTAATTGTTGATACAGTAAAATTAAAATCACATCAAATAACCTTAAAAAAGCACATAAACATGTTTCTATGTTTCTATGATTTTTGGCATTTTCAGATGAATATGACCTACATAAATCTAATTCCCCATTTTATTTCTTTAGGAAATTTACAGAGGCTACTTTGGGAACTGAATTCCATGCTGAATTCAGATATGAAGAAGAAACCACCGCCTTACAGAACCATGAGAGTTCCATTTTTTAATGCATAAGCCAGTGTGACCCTGTATTATTAAACCACAGTTATCAGTAGAAAGAATTACTAGTACCTAAGCTTCATTGCTGAAAGGTTGAGGGATAATAAGGTACGTTAAATTCTGACACCAAATCAGAAACACTGTGAGATTTAAGTTCTAATCACATGCAGGTGAAAATCAGAAAGACCTGAAGCAAATTCTGTCAAAAAAGAAACAAAGATACGTCAAAAATTTTAGCTGTTGGCAGTTGTCCTTGAGTTGTTACTAGTAAATCTTCACTATTCATTTTATGTGATTGATTACCTAGGTCACAATAGTTTGTGAACCCTCTTGGGTTAATGGAACAATTCAAGTAGAGGAAACAAAGAATAATGAACAGTAAATAAACTTCAAACTTTGGCTTAAAATTCAGCATGTATTTAAACTCCTTCCTCAGTCTGGCATAAACAATTTAATTGTGGTCACACAGAAGGTCTGTGAAAAAATTTATGTCACTGTTCAGCTATGAGTCATTTCACCTTCTATAAAACTTCATGTCACAAACGGGAAACTGTGGCATGAATATTGTGTGTGTCATTTGATTCAAAGGTATAAAATACAATGATTATTCTAGAGCTTGTTAAGCCTTCTAGTGTGAAAAAGAGGTGAAGTGAAATATCACACACTACAGATTGCTATTGAAATTCCACATATGTATTAATCATAACATCTTCTTTCGTGGAATACATGCTATATATTGTAGATTTCAAAATGAATGATATTAAAAAAACGTTCTAATTATAATGGCACATACCTATAATTTGTTTACTATTTAAATTATTATTTTGCTAAAGGGTTTTCATATTTCAGCTGAGAAAACTGATGATATATATAAAACTGAGTTGCTCTGCTTTTTACTGTGTGCTGGCTCAAACACATTAGGCATTGAATGTTTATCATTTCCACTTAATCTACAAAATCTAACACGGTCATTTAAGGCTATATATATTTGTCTTCTTTTATTATTATATGGAAAATTTCTGCTTAATATTAGGAAGGAAAATTCTTTGAAAATATTGAAATAACCGCTGAAAGTATTATTACCCTTTGTATAACCCAGAAAAATAAAAAATACGGAACACCAAAGACTGCACATAAAAAATCCAAACAATCTCATTACTTTAAACCCCTTAATTGCATTAAGATTGGTGGCATTTCATATACAAATCCCATACTACCAGATAAAATCAGAATAAGAGTTTCTAGACCATGATATATATGGATCGTGACATTGTGAAGTCTTCTGAAGTCTTACATTTTGCACAAATAACTGGAGATACAGAATTATAGAATCATAGGATATTTTGAGTTGGAAGGGACTTTAAAGATCACCCAGTTCCAACCCCACTACCATAGACAGGATGATCTCCCACCAGACCCGGCTGCTCAAGGCCCCTTTCAGGGAAGCGGCATCCACAACTACGTTGGGCAACTTCTTCCAATGTCTTCCCACCCTCATCATGAAGAATATTTTCCTAATATCTAATCTAAATCTTCCCCCTTAAAATTTGAAGCCATTCTCCCTCATACTGTAACTATAAATAGTCCCTCTACAGCTTTTCTGTAGCACTCTTCAGGTACTGGAAGGCCACCATGAGGTCCCTCTGGAGCCTTTTCTTCTCCAGGCTGAACAACCCCAATTCTCTCAGCTTGTCCTCATAGCAGAGGTACTCCAACCCTCTGATCATCTTCGTAGCCTGCCTTTGTATCCATTCCAACAGTTCCAAATCCTTCTTATATTGGGGATACCAGAACTGGACATGATATGCCAGGTGGGGTCTCACAAGAGCAGAGAATAGAGGGAGAATCACCTCCCTTGACCTGCTGGTAATGTTTCTTTTGATGTAGCCTAAGATACAGTTGGTCTTCTGGGCTTTGACCACACATTGTGGGCTCATGTAGAGCTTGTTTCTCCTCAGTCAGCACCCCCAAGTCCTTCTCCACAGGGCTTCTCTCATTCATATCATCCCCAATTCTGTATTGATACTGGGGTTTGCCCTGATCCAGGTGTAGGACCTTGCACTTGGCCTTGTTGAACCTCATAAGGTTCACAGAGGACCACTTATCCAGTCTGTTCAGGTCCCTTTAGATGGCATCCCATTCTTCTGGTGTGACAACTGCTCCACACAGCTTAGTATCATCTGCAAACTTTCTGAGGGTGCACTCAATCTTTCTGTCCATATTATCAATGAAATTTTTAAACTGCAGTGGTCCCAGTATGTATCCCTGAGTGTCATGACTTTTCAAATATCATGGAGAGCAACCAATTCCCTCAGGACTCTGTGATGCATCTCATGGTCCCATAGCCTTTTATATGTTCAGATTACTCAGGTGGTAATGAACCTGATCTTCCCCTACAGTGGGAGGAAGTATATGCCCCTGATCGCCATCTCGTTATTTCTTGACCCTGGAGGGGTGAGGAGAGCAGTTATCAGTGAAGGCTGAGGCAAAAAAGTTGTTGAGTACCTCAGTCTTCTCCTCGTCTGTTGTTACAAGTTCACCATTTTTGTTCATCAGTGGGGGTGTGCTTTCTTTAACTTTCCTTTTCTGCTCGATGTAGCTATAGAATCCCTACTTCTTATTCTCTGCTTCTCTTGCCAAGTTCAGCTCCAGCTGCACCTTGGCTTTCCTTACCCCATCCCTACACAACTGGACAGCATCCCTATACTCTTCCCAGGTTCCATAACCCTCCTTTCACTGCCCATGGATTTTTGTCATCTTTTTTCATTTTGACCATCAGGTCTGAACTCAGCCACTCTGGTCTTTTCCCTTCCCTGCCTGGTTTCCTACATTAGGGGACTAAGAGATCTTGTGCCCTATGGAAAGCATCCTTAAATATTTGCCAGTTCTGTTCTGCCTCCTTGTCCCTGATGACCATTTCCCAGGGGGCCCTACTGGCTCCTTGATGAGCTGAAAGTTTGCTTTCCTAAAATTTTGGGTTCTGACTATACTCACCACCTTTCCAATACCCCTTGGGATCTTCAACTCAACTAATGTATGATCACTGCAGCCCAGGTTCTCTCCAATCTTGACATCACTGATGAGCTCACTTGCACCGGTGACCATCAGGTCCAGTATCACACCTCCTTGGGTATGCAGCATGTGCCTGGGCAACAGGTGCAGGGCCTGTATTAGCACCCCATCCCTCTAAACATACTGTGTCCTCCCACAGCTTGTCATAGGCAAACCTGGTATTATCCCGCTCCCCATTCACATTGAGTTTAAAGCCCTGACAATGAGCTCTGCAAACTCCTGAGCAAAGACCTTCTTTCCTTTTTGAGAAAGGTGTTTCCATTTTGATGCCTGTAAGCCTGCTGCTGTGTAGGCAATCCTATTGCCAAAAACCCCAAAGTTTTTAAGGCGATACCAGCCATGGAGCCAATGTATGTATATAATGCTGGAATATATACAGTGCCTACTGGGATTTTTGTCACATCTTTAAAGCTCTTATTTTCAATGAGATCGGGGAGCTAAAGTTAATCAGAAGAGCTTGGAACATTAGTGCTAGTTTAAAGGGTTGGAAGAATGTAAAACAGGGAATGAACTGACTGCAATCTGCTAGTCTGAACACTTGCAAAAATCACCTGTTTTCTGTGAGGAAAATAAAATAAGCTATGTGGATTAAATATTTATTCAACCTGGCTCAAAATTGCATACTCCACCCGAAATCTTTTGGAAGTGTGAAAATAGAAAAGGATGGTAGAAACTTTGATTAGATTTTCTCAATTATATGGTGGTCTAAAGCTAGACTATACTATTTCTTAAAAGAAATGTAATTGGTTTTAACTTCTTCCAAATAGTTCAATACTTTACAATAAAAAAGTTGTGTAATTTATTTGAATATTTTAAAAGCATTTTTCTCCCTGTAAGTTAGTATTAAATAAGTGACAAAATTGCTTCCACTTTAAAAAAATAATAGACAAATGCCTTCATTTAGAACAAGCAGAAACAAAAAGCATTTTCTTGAGCTGTAATGGACAGTTCTATGTCCTTTTCCAAGGTATCCATGAAAGATCAACATTTTCTTTACTTTTATGTTTCTGTGGCTACCTTAAATAATAAGGGGAATATAATTGCTTCTTTTCATGTACTTGTGTCACAGAACTGATCCTCTTTCTCTATAATATGCTCTCTTATAGGTTAGTATTGCTTTTTGATGTTTTGTGCCTTGCACAAAATAATTTTATCCCTGCCATTAAAATAATTTCCTTTATCTCTGCTATGATTCCAGATAGATTAAAAAGAACAAGATGTTTTCTAATCTCATCCCATCTTACCATGGGAAGACTGATGTTTATGATATTCAGGATATGCATCTTACCTTCCAATAGTACTGAATAAAAAAACAATTAAATAAAAATACGACTCTATCATCTGATCACAATGTTTGTTGTTTAAAGACATATTTGGACTTCCACAAATTTTACATTATAAAAAGATATTGTGACTAACAAAGAAAATAATACTTTCACTATATGCTTCATATATATGAGAATTTTCTTGTCCTTCAGATCTCTCTCCTTCTATTTAAATGTGTACACAAAGCTCTAGAGAAAAACAAAGTAATGACCAAAATCAGGAAGAGAGCTCAGGTATAAACAACTTATTAAGGGGGAAATCAATGGATATAGTTAAACACCACTATAGAAAATTTTGCCACTTCCCATAGCTCCCTGTCTTCATGGTCCTAAAGAGTTAAATTTAAGGCTTAATGAAAACAACTCAGATATTTTTTATCTGTCTGTATAGCACAACCAAACCACACAGCTACTCAATCAGCTGGATAATTAAAAGCAGTAACATATGTAACTTTTTGTATATTGATTTTTTTTGAGCTGCAGAATGGCAGACATACCTCTCCTGCTCAATAAGTCATTATTTAGGGGGTTTTTTTATCCTTATTTTGAAGTTTACATATGCGTCTGAAGTATAGCTATTTTAATTAATTAAATTTCTTAAAAAAATAGAGAAGTCAAGCTGTGGAAAAGAATGCGCATCTGCCTTTATGATAAAGATAGACCTCTGTTTGCTTCTCTGTGTAGCTCTGTTTTTGAATTTCACTCTTCACTTAGAAACCTCATGACCATCACTGCCAAAAGGTCTAAATTATACAACTCAAACAAAATAAGATGGCATTCAGTTATATACTCTTTCATGCCTCCAGGGATCACCACAGCTACTGTAAAATCATAATAGATTATGTCATTCATACGGTAGTGTTTCAGAAGTGGAAGACAGGAGAGAAACTGTGCTGGTTTTGACTAGTATAGAGTTGAAAACAGTATTTCTAATACAGAGATATTTTAGTTGTTTCTGACCAGTGGTTACACAGAGCCTTTTCTGCTTCTCATCCCACCCCACCAGTGAGTATACTGGGGGTGCACAAGAAGTTGGGAGGGGAATACAGCTGGGACAGCTGACTGCAAATAACCAAAAACATATCCCATACCATATGATGTCATACTCACCTTATAAAGCTGGAGGAAGAAGGAAAACATGATTTTCAGAGTGATGTTGTTTTATCTTCTGATTTACCACTAGGTGTGATGGAGCCCGGCTTTCCTGGAAATAGCTGAACATCTGCCTGCTGTTGGCAAGTTGTGGATTAATTCTGTGTTTTGTTTTGCTTGCATGTCCAGCTTTTACTTTCCCTGATAGTCTCTCTTTATCTCAGCCTGACTTTTCTCACTTTTACTCTTCCAATTCTGTCCCTCATCCCACAGTGTGGGAGATAGCAAGCATGTGGTGCTTTAATGACAGCTGGTGTTAAACCATGACAACACCTGGTAGCAATTTCATTCAACAAGTTATTTTCCCAGGATGGCTCTTAGTATTAATGTGGAAAAATGAGAGTGTTCAGGGAGGTACAAGATGTTGCTTGGAGTCAGATGTCTCACTAGTTCTTTTCAGCTGACAATACAAAGTAATAATAAAAAAGCAAAATTGCGTATACGTTAAATCTAAGAAGGGAAAGAAAGTCTCACACTCTGAAATAAAATAATGACTGTATACCTTGGGGACAGGACATTTTAACTTTTGTAGATGTCCTGTGTTTTCTTCTTTTTGTTTAGTTAAGGGATCCCTTTCCATGAAAGGAACTGCTGTTGTCCTGAGCTGTAATATTTCAGGCAGAACCACATTTTGAAAGTAACCATTTTCCCTGGTGTTCATAAAAAGGAAAATTATCCCAGTATCTTTTCTTAAGAAAACTTACTTTTCTCTTTATATTATACCACCCTAAGGTTTGAGGTTTTTTTTCTACTTCTCTTCAAAAGTAAATAAAACTGGCTTAAAATTCGAATTTGATCTAATCTTGATTTCTGATATTGAACCACCCGAAACAGGTTCTCAGAAATATAAGAAACAAAAATATTTATATAGAATATATATGCCAAAAGAAGCAGCAGTTTGTGCAGCAGCCTCTG
The DNA here is from genome assembly GCA_033558185.1 of Dromococcyx pavoninus. Lineage (NCBI taxonomy): Eukaryota > Metazoa > Chordata > Aves > Cuculiformes > Neomorphidae > Dromococcyx > Dromococcyx pavoninus. Next base: position 2,180,448 of record JAUMJL010000110.1, read on the forward strand.
GGTTCTGCTTTGGAAGATACTGGATCTTCTGGGGACGAGGTCCAAGGTCATCATGGAACACCTGGAAACCTTCTGAGAAACGTGAGTATCTCCTTCTGCTGCTAGGTAATGACATGTAAGGAAAGTACAAAGGTGTGGGTCTGAAGAAACTCTAGCAACTTCTTTAAGCAGCTTCAAACATGACAAGCTGACCTTGATCTTGGGTACCGGTAGCCCTTATTGCAGCTGACTCCTGATAACAAGCATCAAGCTGCCTTTAGGCAGTGCTTAGAAGAGATCTGTGTATGAGTCAGATGCAAAACGCAGCTTCTAGAGTTAGTAAAAGAGCTAGTCAATATTTAGTTTTAAGTACGTCTATCAAAGGTTTGGTAAATTTCTGTCACATGATGTGATATGTTCCTTTATGGAAGAAAGACAAAACCTCACCGTTTTGCAAGGGTGCCTTAGCTAGCAATCAGGACAGGATCAAACTGAGGTACAGGTCATGTTATTTTGTTGAATGGATTTCAGGAATTACTATGCATGATTGTCGCAATTGTTGAAATTTTCCTATCTACCAGATGAATGTAGAACTTTTACTTATCAATGGGTATCTACTTAAAATACTAAAAACTTAAAATGAACCTTTTTATCATACTTTTGATTGTAATTTTTTTTAATTACTGTTGCTTAAAAAATGTCTTACAGAAATAACAAAAAGTCATGTTTTTAAAGTATTTTTGACAGTATGAGTTATGGAAATAATTGAAAGAAAAAGGGAATTACTTGCATTTGTAATACTTCTGTTGTGTTGAGGCCACTGAATGCAACGGAATAAACAATAGTTGCTAAATAATGTAAGACATGCTTGGTTTTTTACAGTGTTTGTATGAACTGAAAACTCACTTTAACACCTGGGAAGAAATCTTTGAAAATCATTTAACTAGATACTTCACTGATTACTTGACTGTCTGAGACAGGCTGGAAAGAATTCTGTTGTCAGAGAGCAGGATTTTCGAGGTTTGTTCAAGGAGGATACAGAATACAAGTATATTAACACTAAGACTACATATTGCAAACAAAAGTTATGCAATTGACTTAGAAACCTCTTGGAAAAGACCATAACACAGTATATTTTATGCAATGATATAAAACAGTAATGTGAAGGATCTGAGATACGTCTGTTTGTTTAAAAGGTTGGGTAGTTGTTTTGGGGTGTGTGTTCATTTTTTAAGAAAAAATAATTAGCAAATAAAGTTTAGAGAATCTTGAGATTATAGAATAAAAAGATATAGCAGACTGGAAAAAGGACAAAGAATTATTCTTCATTTCAAAGTATTAAGAAATGTGAATGATAAGAATAATTTTTTACCTTAAGGTGTAAATGTTTAAAGATAGATGTGATCGATGTTCACCACATTTTTCATGTACTGAAACCTCTTTCACCTCAACTTTAAGTACTCAAGAGTACTAGTAATTCTAAACTCAAGAAAAACATCACATTTCAGGCACATAGATTTTCTAATTACTTATTTTTCAGGAAACTTTCATATATAAGAACCAACGGTACCTTACTCAGAATTTTTGGTTCTAGTGTCTACTTTGGAACCTAAAACGTATGTGTCACAGTTCTGAACTCACAGATGCCAAAATGCTGTAGTGGGTTTTGCTTTTAATAAATACAGCAGTGAGTGATTTGCATGAAAAATTGAATTCCACTGATGAAACTCATCTACTGTTCTGCCTTTAGCTACTAAATTTAGAAGCTGTGAGAGTGTAACTGAAACATTCCTGTCAATGCTTAGAAGGGAAATGTCAATATTAAGTTAAAAAGGAACTGAATTTCACTTATAGTGAAGACAAAACAGATTATGTAAGTGGGAAAATGTTCAACCAGCAATGTTTATATTTACATAATTTAATTAAAACTTCTTAGTTATGAAGTGATAAGACCTAAAAAAGTTGTTTTGAAAATTTAAAAGACTACATGAAAGCAGTCTTCTCATGAGATGACATCATTATATTTATGCTGTTGCATCACATTGAAATGGTTATAACTACCTTGCAAAAAAAATTAAGATTGATCTGCCCAGTGTGAAAGTTGTTCTCCTCTGAGCATCATTATTGCTACCAATTTCAGACTGAAAAATCAATAGATAATTGACATTAGGATACCAATTGCATCAAGCCTGATTAAACAAAGAGAAAATGTAGATCTAGTATTTTGTCAGAACACTAAAGAAAAATCACTGTTGTCTTCACTTCATTCATTCATCATCTGAGAAACAGATAATGGAAGGGAAGAGAAATAGAAGAATAAACGCTTTCATTATCTTAGCTCATTTATACTTGTATTTAGGTAATTAAAAACATCTAAACGCCAAAGAAAAAAATCAAGTCCATAAGTAAAAGTCCTGAAAATTTGGTTAGGGTAGTTTTTTCCATTAGTGAGATTGCATTCAGTAATACATTACTGATTTATAAATAGAGATTAAATTTGCTTTAAAAAACATTAAATACTAACTGAATTATATTTTTAAAATAGTTCTTGCAGAGATGTCAGTTACTATTTAAACATATTCAATAATTTTAGTATTTGAAGTAGTGAGAGAAAAATCAGCAGTGCTACTTGAAGATAAAGACAGAATTCATAATCTGTTCTATTTGGTATAAGGAAATGTTTCTTATTTTTGGTTTGTTTTTTTTTTCTTATTCCTGTTGTTATCAAGGTTTAAATATGTTTCTTAGAGGATATGTATCCATAAGGCAGTAGGATATTTGAGAATGTCTGGTTGAAATGGGATCTATACATCAACTCTGACAATTACACTTTTTCAAATAAAGTTTATTCCAATTCAGTAAATGTTAAAGGAAAGTTGCTAACTGTAGCCTAAGATAACTAATACTTGCATGCTAGATTTCTGAGACTGAACTTATTTCTGCTTAAATGTTAAACTGTTTTGGAGGCAGAAACAGTGACTGAGGGAAAGAAATTATTCCACAGACTCCAAGCCTCAGGCTTAGTATAAAGCTCTAAAACAAACTCAGTTAAAGTTTTTTTACTGGAACGTCAAAGTTTCACAATCTCATTAATCCAACTGTGACTGTGCTATGTCACACTTGAAAAATATGGTGCACATTGATACAAGGATTTAGATCCAATGCTCATCAGAAGCAGGATGGTTACATTAAGTAGTTGGCAGAAAAAACAGGCAGGAAATTCACAAACTGGGACACTTATAATATTACCATTGGATTTGGAGACTTTCCTGTTTCTCTTAGGTCATTGGTTAATCAAATATCATCATCACAAACTAACTGCTTGAACACAGACCTCTAAATAGTACTGATTTGTTATACTGGGCAAATCAGACTTAAATGAAAAGAAGCTACATAAATAATTTTAGAAACTTCAGATGCAGCTGAGAAATTAATTTTGTGTTGTTGTTCCTTTCTTTTGGTCAAACTAATAGTAATAAAAATAATTGTCAATAACTTAGCCTTCTAAAGTTCAGTGTTAACACTGCTTCCAAAATGCTGGTGAATGTTAATTAGAGTTGGTATGAGAGACATGTGCTTAAGGTAGTATTTATCTGTGAATGTGCATCAATTAACATATGCAGTACATTAAGTAGGTGTAATTAAATAATCATTAATTCATATATGCAACAAAGTTTGTGTCAAGTTAAAACTTTCTGTACAAATTTAATGGTGTTGCTGAATATTTTATGAGTCTTTGCCTTGCAATGTAAAGAGATCTTAACACAATAATATGCAAATAAAGGTTTTTACATTAACTAGCGCCTTTACATATATTTGACTTTTATTGTATTCCAAGACAGTGAAGTCTCCAGGCTGTGACATAGGATAAAGTGTATTTCCTTCCATTTGCCTGTAGGGTTAATAATATTTTCAAAAAAGAATATGGAATAAGATACTCGTGCTGCATGCGAATATTATTAAAACTGAAAAATGAAATATTCATATTCCTTTTATCTTATGTTTTGATTCAACGTTCAGTGGTTACAGTGCCTTACTTTACAATTCACTGAGAATTAATTGCAATTCCCAGTGATTTATATGGGATATGTGAATGCACCCCATCTTGTAGAATTAGGATTAAACAGATCTGCTTCTCTCAAGGTCATATATCTCTGTTTAAAAATGAGTGCTTGTTTATCTAAAAAGACTGTGAAACACACACAAAAAAATGTCCCAGATGGATAGAAGCAGTTACAGCATGGTGGAGAAAGTAACCTGTTCATTAAATGTCCCTGTGGGCTCTAGAACAAGTGCAACACTTTAGATAAAAAATCAGCACTCAGGGTCATCTCTATTTATGCTATGCCTGTTTTTTAAGTGGAAGATTATAATCATACCACTTCTATAATTTGATACTTCTTGTGGAAATTTTAAATGGGAAAATAATGTAAAAAATGCAGACTGTTATTTTGTCCCGCATATTTAAGGAAACTAAGTATTTTAGGCTATGTTGGTAAGCTTTGTCGTCATTCAATCTCTAGTAATCCTTTTTGTTTTGTTATGCTTTCTTTTTTCCTTGCTTTGAATAATTTAATATATTCTTAGTTTCCTATTTCTTATTTGTCAAGAGTCTGTGAGTTCATACATTTAATTTTTGGATCAGTTAATGAGTAATATATCTTCAAATATGGAATTTAAATATTTACTCTAAGGTAGTTGCAGGCTGGCCTTTCATATTTCATTGGTAATCTTTTATTTGTTTTCTTCAAATACTGGTAGCTGCTTGCTTTGTTGGTCATGCCTCTCTAAACACTTGACAACAAGGTAAGAGGCGCATTCAGAAATTCTGAAGGTTAAATCACATTTTTCATGTAAGGATACAGCTACTTTGAAGTAGGTAACTTGGAAGAATTCATCTTTGACATCAGGGACATATGTCAAATCTACTTCTTTCTCACTTTAACAGTACCATTTGCTGTAAATTGACATCCACCATTGTATAAATAATGTGATTCACTGCTAAAAAATATTTAAATGGATGTGTTTATAAAATTGCTGTGGATTGCTCATTCATGTTAGCATTTAGTTTTAATTAAATGAACAGCCCTACAACAATGAACAGCACTATTTTCTTGTACAAAACGCTTCCTCAGCACCATGACAGAACCCACCCAGAATATGTATCCCACAAGGTAAGTGGGATGGACCTCAACCAACTTAGCAGTACACAGTGTGAACATTATGTTTACAATGTTCTCCCTATATTTTGTTAGTGCCTATCAGTCTGTCAGCTGAGAGAAATAGTCTCTTTTAGAGTGCTATTCCTCTGATCTGTTTTGGTCAGAATACCATCTAGCATATCTCTGCAGCATACCTCTTTTCTCTCCTTCCACTTGTTAGCAGTGACACTGGAAGAAAGAGATTCGCCTATTCTATTAATGCACGACTCTGTGGCTGGTGTCATCACTACAATTTGGCCGGTTTTGATAACAAGATTACCTACGTGGCACCAGGCTTACTGACATCTGATGGAATTCACCTTTCTCAAAGGGGAAAGAGGATGTTTGGTCAGGAGATTGCAGGGCTTAAAACAGGTTTTTAAACTAGGTTTGAATGGGAAGAGGAAGATTTCATAAGACAAGTGGAGGAATGACATAGCAAGGATAAAGGTATGGGGTGTTAGTGAGGGCCCTCAACCTGTGTCTCTCAGATGTGCTAGGAACACTGGCGCACAGCTGAAGTTGTAAAGAGATGAGCCAGGGACTACTGAGGTAATAGGAGCCAAGAGAAAATACCAGTGAAATACCTCAAAGAAATTAATCAGTGCAAGTCTAAGAATGTGACACAGACGACAGAGCAGCTGAAGTGACTCTACACCAATGCATGCAGCAAGAGGAGCAGGAGAAGCTGTAAGACATTATGCACCAGGAGCACGATGATATAGTTAGCATCACTGAAATTTGCAGACAACCCTAAGCTGGGTGGTAGTGTCGATCTGCTTGAAGAAAGGAAGATGATGCAGAGGGAACTGGACAGGCTGGATCGATGGGCTGAGACCAACAGGATGAGGTTCAACAAGACGAAATGCTGAGTCCTGTACTTGGGACACAACAACCCCATGCAGCATTACAGGCTTGGAGAAGAATGGCTTGAAAGTAGCCTGTCAGAGAAGGACAGCCAGCTCGATATGAGCCACCTGTTTGCCCAAGTGGCTAAGAAGGCCAATGGTATCTTGGCCTGTATCAGAAACGGCATGGCCAGAAGGACCAGGGAAGTGATTTTGCACCTGTACTCAGCACTGGTGAGGCCACACCTCAAGTACTGTGTTCAGTTCTGGGCCACTCACTACAAGAAGGACATTGAGGTGCTGGAGTGCATCCAGAGAAGGGCAGTGAAGTTGGTGAGAAAGCTGGAGAACAAATCTTACCAGGAGCGACTGAGGGAACTAGGGTTGTTTAGCCTAGAGAAGAGGAGGCTGAGGGGACACCTCATCACTGCCTACAACTACCTCAAAGGAGGTTGTAGCGAAATCAGTGTTGGTCTCTTCTTGCAAGTGACAGGTGATAAGACAAGAGGTAATGGCCAGAAGTTGCCGCAGGGGAGGTTTAGTCTGGACATAAAGAAAAATTTCTTCACTGAAAGGGTGGTCAGACACTGGAATAGCTGCCCAGGGAGTCACCATCCAGGTTGGGTCACCATCCCTGGAGGTGTTTACAAGATGGGTTGACAAGCTCCTTAGGAACACAGTTTAGTAAGGGGACAGGTACAACTGGACTCAATGATGTCAAAAGTCTTTTCTGACCAGAAGATTCTATGAAACATAACAGGATGACTCGCGCAACTGAATCACAGAATCATAGAATGGTTTGAGTTGGAAGGAACCTTAAAGATCATGTAGTTCCAACCCCTCTGTCATAGACAGGAACATCTTCCACTAGATCAGGTCTCTTTAGGCCCCATCTAACCTGACATTGAACATTCCTTGGAATGCAGCATTCAGAATTTCTGTGGGCAATGTGTACCTGTGACTCACCACTCTTACACTGAAAAATTTCTTCCTTCTATCCAATCCAATGCCTTTCAGTTTAAAGTCATTACTCTTTTTGTTTTATCACTGCACATTCTTTTAAGAAGTTCCTTTGCCACTTCCTTGTAGGCCCCCGTTAGGTACTGGAAGGCTGCTAAAAGGAATCCCTGGAGTCTTCTCCAAAATGAACAAACCCAACTCTCTCAGCTTGTCTTCACAGAAGTACTCCACCCCTCTGATCATTTTGTGGCACTCCTCTGGACCCATTCCAACAGGTCCATGTCATTCTTATGCTGGAGGCCCCAGAACAGAACACGTGTCTCCAGGTGGGGTTTCAAAAAGCAAAGTAAAGAGGAAGAATCACCTCCCTCAAGCTACTGATCACAATTCTTTGGATGCAGCCCAGGATACAGTTGACATTCTGGGCTGCGGGTGCACATTGTAGGCTCATATTGAGCTTCTCATCCATCAACATCCCCAAGTCCTTTTTAGAGGGCTGCTTTCAACCCATTCTCCACCCAGCCTGCATTTATGCTTGGGATTTTCCCAACCCAGGTGTTGAACCTTGTGCTTAGCCTTGTTGAATTTCATGAGGTTCACAGGCCCAGCTCTCAAGCCTGTTCAAGTCTGGATGGCATCCCTTCCCTCCAGCATGTTGACTGCACAACACAGCTCGTTCTTGTCAGCAAACTTGCTGAGGGTGCCCTTAATCCCATTGTACATGTAACTGACAAAAATGTTAAACCACACTTGTCCTAACACTGACGTCTGAGGAATGCCACTCATCACGAGTCTCCACTTGGATATTGAGCCATTGACCACAACTCTTTGAGTGTGTCCATCCAGTCAATTCTTTATACAGTGAGTTGTCCATCCACCACATTGATGTTTCTCCCATTTAAAGACAAGAATGACATGTGGGACAAATGCTTTGCACAAGTGCAGGTAGATGACATCAGTCACTCTTCCCTTACTCACCATTGCTGTAACCCTGTCACTGAAGGCAACCAACTTTGTCACCAGCTTTATTTGTTTAAAAAAATATACAAATATATAGTTTTACTTTTATTTCACAGATATTTTCTTATTTTATATATTTCACATATAGTCCCATGAAGTGGTTTCTCACAAAAGAGAGAAAAAAATAAGAAAATTAAGGTAAAGAAAGTAATATATTATCTGTTTTAATAGTTCAAAATACTTGAAACATGCTGAAAAATCTGAATTTGGAAAAAACAGTAGCTATAGGACTTAATATCTCATTCTGAATTCATGTAAATTCCATACACTTTCAATGAAGATATAGGAACAATTTTATATAAATGCTGGAATAACCAAGAGTTGTGTCAGTATTCATAACTATGGATTTTTCTGAGCACTCAGTAAAAATATTATTGCAAAGATGAGGAGATAATTGCTATTTATGTTTCCAAGCTGTATTCAACATTGATTGGGACCTACTTTAATGAAAATTCTGCATGTAAATTTTGAAGGGTAAGCATAATAAGCTGCCTTACACAAAAATTCTATGTCATCCTTCCTGAGATGTGCTGAGAAAATTCAGGTTGTATTTACTTCCATGGAATGAGTTGACATTAGATATAACCAGATAAAATAAAATATTGTTGTAGAGGCAGTCTTTTCTTAGTAATTTCCTGAAAATTGAAAGTTCTTTTTCTAAAAATAGAAGGCATTATAATAAACTAGCTTTTTTTTGTCTGCCAAAATAAAACACTGACACTTGTTCATTACGTAGTTTTACACTTTCCAAGAAACCATCTTCAGGCAAAGAGTAATATCAAGAAAGACGTCAAGAACTGTTCCAAGGCAGATAAAAATACAAAATTTTAAGTCATTTGGGTTCCATTAAATCCATGATAATGAATACGCTTTTGTTTTATTTTATACCTTTAAAATATCAGGTTTGAGTGAAAATTATGCATTGCAATAACTGTACTGTTCCAGATTATTCATAGAATTAAATAAAAATTATATGAGCAAAGGAAAGAATTCTCTATCAAACAGGCCTTGGTAATTTTAAATAATTCTATTGAGAATGTTAAGGAAATTTTCCATTTGTAAGCATAAGTATCACTATATTCAGATCTGGCTAGAGCTCCCTCTTTCCCAGTATATTCTCTTTTACTCTCTCAAGTTGACTAATAATTCTTGTTGTAGAGAAGAGATACATGCATTTTTTTACAAAAGTGAACACTCAGTTTTAAATGATTCTGTTTAAGATCATTCAAGACATTGTACAATTATGATTTTAGAAATGTTAAGATGCACTACGTGAAATACTATTTTCTCACTTCCTTTTCACTTTCTATCTTGATAATTTCTTTGTTTGCATCTATGTTTTTATTAAAGAAATAAGAAATAATAATTCCTTACTTACATTGTCTTCATACTTCTTGCTCTGCAGACTTCTGATAAATCTCATAAATTATCTTTTTCTGATCTAATACCTAATAATTAGCACTTCAGATGGAAGCAATTCCTTACTTATCATTCTTTTTGAAAGACTTAATAACCTTTTCTGGTTAATCTTTTGTTAATCTGTGCTAAAATATTTTCTGTCTTTTTTTTTGGCAGTGAGTACTAAGCTAAGGATTCTGAAGAACTCATCACTGTGATTTCAAGACCTCTTTCTTGAGCATTAATTACTAGCCTAGCATAGCCCTGGGCAGCCCATAATGTTTTCCGTTCTGCCAGGAATTAGGACAAGTTTTCCTAAAACTTTGTGTTGTATTTGTAGTCATTTAACTTCACAAGTCATTATATTGTCCAGTTGCTCAGTTTCCTTGCAGCTCTCTTATGATAACTTTGTTTGCTCATTTCCTAGGGCACGTTGACATTGTATAATACAATTTAACATATTTATTGTGCTATCCCTATATCACTTCAGACATCTAAACTTTTGAACTTCCTGGTTCAAAAGGTAGATTATTTACATGTGTCTATGTTAGCCTAGTGCTGTGGTGCACCAATAAGTCTAAAAACTAGGCATTTAAAATAACTAGTGGAATATGGCTTCTTTTCAATGGATTTCTTTCAGTGGATTTTCCGTCTCCTTTTAGTCAATTCCACAATGAAACATATTGTATCCTAACATAGGTTTTTAGGAAAAGTAGGGTAAATTGCTCTTTAGTGACACTTTTCTCTCTCCATTAATTACAAAGGAAAGCTAGAAAAGTTTTCTAAATTAGATTAAGATCCTAAATGTCTAAAGGGTAATGAATCTCAACTTTAGTACCAGCTAGTTACTGATTCTTACCCTATTGTGTGAACATGTTCAATGGGGATTATAAAAGGTCATGAGAAAGATGTCAGAGTATTACAGTTTACCCATCATTCTGAAAAGAACCACTTGAGACACTAATATCTCCGAATCACAAGAGGGGTCTTAAAGCTTTTTCCTTCCTCTTGTACTCCAAAAGCTATTATGTTTGTGTGAAGGAGAGTCACAATGCGTGTTCCTATTATAGTAGTTTCCTAAATGAAGAACCCTGTACACTGAGGGTTGCCTTTCAAATTCAAGTGTAATTCGGAGTACTAAGACAGTTTTTAATTTCAGGTTAAAAGGCTTTTTTCCCATTTAAAAAAAAGTGTTTTGAAAATTACAAAGCTAGTAATAATTCCTTTTGTGTCAATGCACTTTCAAGTTGATTAAACCTTGGTCAAACCTTTTGAAATTGTACTCAAAACCACTTTTAACAGCACTGCTTTCTCTAAATTTTATTATCGCAATAAGTATTATTACACACAACAGATTTCAAACATTTTATTATTACTTCCTTCATTTATTCCTTGATAAATATTCAATCTTTTTGAAAGTAATTTTCATCTCATCAGTCTGCTTTTGCAATCACTTTAACAGTGATTTTTATGTCTTTTTTAAAGCCTTATTCTTAATTTTATCTATTATATATAAAAAATAGAAACACATTTAGAATAAATTCAATTTTTCAAGTCTGATAAGCTGGGAAGGTGTTTGACATCTGAATGATGTAAGAAGTAGTCAAAAAACTAGTTTTGCTACAGGTTAAATTATGTAGAATTTTATAATTCCTATAGGAACTATTATAATCTTTCACTATGTTTTAATAGTTAAAAATAAAATACAGATGGGAGTTCCTTTGTTCCCAGCATTCACAGAAATCATATTTACTATAATCTATTTCTGAGATGGATTTAGAAAAAAAATGTAACCACAACAAAACCAAAAGTATTCTCACTTGAGTAGTACTTAGTTTGAAGCATAGACACAACTGACATTTTGAGATTCCAGTTCCTGTTTTGGAAGAATTAAAAAGCATAATTCTCTGCCTTTCAAGAACCATAAAGAGATAAAAACTACTTAAAATCTTGCTTTTTTAAGTGAAATATTTAGTTATTAATATTCAGTAGAAATATTGCAAAGCCTTCAAGCTCACATATCTCTTCTGTCTTTTCACTGTCAAGAATTTATGAAAGGACTACAGTTTATGTTATATACCCTTCTATGTACAAACATAATAGTTGTGAACATTGTTAGCTCTAGTATTTTACTTGAATTAGGATTTCATCTTCTTTTATGGGTACCAGCTCTAGTTGTCTGTTCATAATTTATATAAAGCTTCAGTTTCCAAACATAAATATTTTTGAAAGATGCCAGAGTGTCTAAACATAGGTTCCTGGCACCATTTTGAGATACGCTAAGGTATCACAGACATCTGTATTGGACTTGAAGGTATGACACAGAATTTAATAGATTTTGAAGGAACAATTGCACTGTAAAAGAATATTCCATGTTGCCTAAAATGCTACTGATGTCCACAGTGTAACTTAAGTTCTAAAATGTATGCACATCTCTGCCATACTCTCTTTTTTTTTTTAAATTAAGTTACTTATGTTTTTGGAATAGTCACAAATCGCAGAGTGGATAAGGTTGGAAGAAACTGCTGGAGATCATCTAATATAAGCACTCTGCTCAAGTGGGGAACAAATTGCACAGGGCTGTGTCCAGTTAGGATTTCGAGACCTCCAAGAATGATGACCCCCAAATATTCTGGGCCGTATTATCCAGAAGCAGTTCATTTGGCTACTCCTTAAGAAAACCACTTTTTTTTCTTTATGTGGTTTTGTCACAGGATATTTCTAAGAGCCTGGCCCCATCTTATTTACGCTTTCCTTTCAAGTATTTATAAACACTAACAAGATCAACCATTGATTTTTCTCTTTCCTAGGCTGAACTATACCAGCTCTCTCAACCTTCTCCTATTTGAAAGATGCTCCACTTTTTTTAAGCATCTTTGTGACCTTTCGCTGGACCCAGTGCAATAGCCCCTTATCTCTTTTGTGCTTGGGAATCCATAAAGGGACATATCACTCTAGATATCTTTTACTAATGCTGAGTAGAGGGGAAGGAATATCTCCCTTCATCTGCTGGCCACACTTCTAACACAGCCCAAGAAGATTTTGTCCTTCCTTTCTGCAATGGCACAAAAGGTGACTCTAGCAAAGGTTTCCCCTTGTCCACAAAGAATCCTCTAATCTCATTACAGAAAACTGGTTTTTAAAGCAAGATTTCCCGTCATAAATGGATGCTGACAACTCCCTATTACCTTTTTGTCTTTGATATATTTACAAAATTTTTCCAGGATTATTTGCTCCATCACCTTTCTTGAAGATAGAAGTGATGTTTGTTTTCTTCCAGTCTGCAGAAAACTCACCAGGTAGCAAAGACAGTTGAGAGTGACCTTGCAGTGACATTAGCAAGCTTTCAGTACTCGTAGATACATCCCATCAAGTCCTGTGGTCTGGTGCGTGTCCAATCTGTTTAAATATGGCCTAATCTGATCCTGTGGAGAAGTCTTCCTCATACCATACATTTCCACCAGTGTCAGGAACCTGGGAAGGTTAAATTTACCTGTAAAGACCAAGTTGAAGAAAGTATTCAATACCTTGGTCTTTTTCATGTCTTCTATCACCACATCGTCTGCTCTACTCAGCAGTGAGCCCACATTTTCCCGAGTATTCCTTTTGCTTCTAATATATCTCGTTGCTCTTCCCACTTCTCACTGTATTCAGCATGGACTGGGCTTCAAATTTCCTAACCCCATCCCTTCATGCTCAGACAGTGTCTTTATAGTGCTTTGGAGTGATATCACCTTGGTTCTACTTCTTTTGTTCTTTCTTTTTTAATTTTGAGTTTTGTCAGGAGCTACTTATTTTGCCTTTGCTTCATGCTCTGCCTATTGGGATGGGCTGTTATTGAGCTCAAAGGAAGTCATTCTTGAAAATTAACCAGCTCTTCTGGATCCTCCTCTCTAGGACCATCTCTACTCAGATTCTTTCAAAAAAGTCTCAGAACTGCTCTCCTGAATTTCAGGGTTGTGATCCTGCTTTTTATCTTGTTCCCTCCCCTCTGGATCCTGAACTGCACTACCTCATGGCCACTGCAATCAAATTTGTCCCTGACCTTTCCATAATCAACCAGTTCTTTCATGTTTGTAAACACAAGGTCCTGAGCACCCACCTTCCTTCATTGACTCCTTGGTCATCCGCATCAGTAAGTTATCATAAACACACTTCAGGAATTTCTGTGATTGCTTGTGCCCTGCTGTGTTTTCCCTCCAGCTGATATTGGGTTGAATCAAGTTCCAAGTAAAATCAGGGCCTACAAACATGAGGTTACTTCCCTTTATTGCTACTGTAGGGCTTCTACATATTTGATTCAAATCTTCATGGAACACACCAGCTAGCCCCTCACCTGCTACCAGGACACTAAATCTCTTCTGCAGTTGCAAATCTACAGGTGGAACAGCTTCTGGTGTAAAGTCAGGAGCTTCTAGCTTTTGCTATTACAGGTGAGTCCATTTCCCAATCCCAGCATCACAACTCCTTCAGTAGAAGTGGGGATTCAGGTTTCTCTTTAGCCTATCTCTTTCTGGAGGAACAGAGCCTCAATCAATAGCAAGAATTAAGATAAACTTTACAGTGAGTGATTTTGTCTTCATCTTCCCTTTCCTCAGCTCTCAAGAAATGTTAAGATGCCGGTATCAATGTGTTCACTCTCTTCTCTCAAAGTAAAGTTTTATAATCGTATTCCCACAGTATCAGGCAGAACCCTATTGCATTGCAGGGGCACAGGATGAGAAGGTATATTCCAGCATTGTTTTGCTGATGTGAAGAAAATACAGGAAAGTGGAATGAATAGTTAAACGGCAACCATATATATTTATACCTAGGAAAATAGTATACAATGCAGGCCAGTTGAGAACTGGGTCAATGGCAATGCTGAAACAAGAGGAAATGCAGAGCTGTTTGGAGGACCACTTGAGTTCTATTGCATATACTGCCATTCTAAAAAGGAGCTCGGCACAAGACCATGAAAAGCAACCACCAACATTATTTACATCCCAAATTATTAAAGTGAGAATATGCTCCAAGTACAGATTTTCTGTGTAACAGACAGATGACGTGATGCCAGAATGCCCACAGTAACATGAAAAATGTCCATAACTGCAAATGGTTTTGGATGTACTTGTAATTCCCACCTAGCCAATAAATATTCACATTTTCCTTATGGATAAAGATTTTGGTTGAAATATAAACCCTTTGATATTAAGTTATTGAAATAAAGTCAGCAACAGGTGAAGAATTCATTTGACACCATAGTAAAAAAAAAAAAAATTGGCTTATTTGCTGTCTTTGCACTATAGTGTAGGGTACACATGACTTCAGTTAAATAAAAGTAGTCCAGTGATGAATGCTTCTGAAATTCTCACTCTGTGAAGAAAAGGTACATTTTTAAATGGCCTGCCATAACGAGAACCCATTAATCTGCATTACTAAACAGAATGCATGCTGATTATTTCTCCTAACTCATTTCCTATTAACAGCTGTTGGGAGCACGCAGTGAAATTTTCCAGACTAACAAAGATCTTGAACAGCATTTACCACCTGCTTATCACAGTCTCCCAGAATACAGCTATTTTTAATTTTGATGGAGTATCTGAAAATCCCATCCTCCTTTATACTTGTTAGGGGCTGGAGTTTGCACTTTAGAAGAGGATTGTAAGAGGTGAGGATGGCAGTCATGGGACCACCCTACTATCAAGTGAAGTAAAGTAAGGGTGGGTGTTGAATGGCACTGACAGGACATAAATATCAAGAGTAAGCCACAAAATGCTGAGCTGATGATAACAGGAGACACCTCAACTGTAAAAATTCTTCCATGTTTTTTTCAACCCTGTTTTCTCTGTACTTCACATTAAATCTCTAAGGTGTCAGCTGTCCATGGATAAAAATGAACATTCATTAGAAAAGAAAGAGTCACTGTACAAACTCCCATGAAACATTGTTTTTTTTTTCCTTCTGTTGGTATCTGTAATCTAAACCAAGAGTAATTTCTAATCTGTCTGTTTGTGGTTGGTGTAGAGAAAAATACAATTTATTTAAAAGAAATATATTTGCTTGTATTGATTTGTGTTTGACTACACCTTATATCTAGTTCTTCTTAGCACATCTTAGTGTTTATAAGCTCATAGATTTATAAGCACATCTAAATGAATTACTTCTCCTGTGTTCGCATTAACATTCAGTGAAAATGGTTATGGCATGCACTTTTTTGCCTTTGTTGAATTGTAGTTGGGCTGTGCAAAGACTGAGCAAACACTGATAATTCATATGATGATTCCCCAGACTCTTTTAGGAGATTTTGAGAAAAAAGTCCGCTAAATACTAAGCCATAAGTAGGATAATTTGAGTTTAAACATTTCCCCCACGAGGGCCAAATCAATCAAGCACTTAAAAAGAGATATTATGGAACTGTATATCCAAAATTATGGTTGAAAGATATGATATTATGGAAAATCTCTAGCTTTGTACTTAAGGAGAAGTTATTTTTGCAGAAATTAACTGAAAATATTGAAATTACATTAACTTGAGGAGGGTGATTTTTGGTTGATTTTAGCTTTTAGTAAAAACTAAATGGAGGAAGGAGGAAAAAAGACACAAAACAGCCACCAGCTTGTTCTTCGGGCAAGAAATATGTCGGAAGTGCTATTTGGAGTCTGCTATTTGACGGACTGTGTTACAAATATTGGACAAAGGAAAATCTTAAACTCAGACATTGACAAGATTCCTTTATATTCATTTTCATTGCATTCCCAGATAGTCCCTTGCACTATTTCCCTGTCTTCTCAGACTGAAGATCTCATCTTAAGCAACAAAAGAGAGTTATGAATTATGTGAATGTACATCTGTTACTCTGAAAGAAAAATGTGAATTCAGGCGGGAAAAAAAATTTCCAAAACTGAATGAGAAACAATCACATCATCAGGCAGTTGGCCTCTTCTTCACACGCGACTAAATCTGCTGCAATTACATGGACAAGTCTTACTCTTCTCTATGAAAATTTATAATTAGACTTTAATTTAATAGAGTGTAGTGGGTTGGCATTGGATGGCAACCGGGTGCCCATCAAGTTACTTTATCCATCCCTCTCCATCCCCAGGATAGGAGGAGAAAATAAGACAAAAATCTCACAGACTGAGGTAAGGACAGGGAGATGACTTACCAGTTACTGTCATGGGCAAACTAGACCCAACTTGGGGTAATTAATTCAATTTATTGTCATTTAATTGCAGTAGAGTTAGCTAGTGAGAAATAAGAACCAAACTAAACCCAACTTTGTCTCACTCCTCTGTTCCTCCTAAGCTCAATTCTCGAATATTCTACCTGCTACCCTGCCTTGAGCAGTGCAGGGCGGTAGGAAACAGGTTGTGGTCAGTTCATAACACTTTTCTCTGCTGGTCTCAGAGATGTTACCAACATGGTTGATTGATTGATTCATCTTTGTCCAGTAGTGGGTCAGTCTTGGAGCCAGCTGAAATTGGCTCTGTCCCACATGAAGACAGCTTCTTACAGAAACCATGCCTGCAGCACCCCTACCTCTCCCCGATACCAAAACCTGAGGTTTTTGTATCTATTCTGCATTATGTAAGCCCAGTACAAGAAGACATTAATCCTGAAAACAATTTTGCCTTCCCAAAAAAGACAAACTCATGGCTATAATTAAAAATTATGTTCTCAATGTTGTTGATAAAGGCATTTGAAATGACTGAAACATATTTGTGTACAGTAATAACATGTCTACAGCAGAGCTATATAAAGGCATAACTCTGGGGACTGCATCTGTTCTGCAGAGTGGGAATGTTTTTTATGCATGTCAGCTTCAGTATGTCAATGTTTCTTCATTTTTGATTATGTTGAAACACTAACTAGTGGAGATATATCCAGCAATCACAGTATTACTATCAAGACTGAGGAAAAAAAAAGAGTAGTAGTTAAAATGTATGTGTAAGTGAGGTCTTGGAAAATGTCAATTACATAACACTTAATGTTACAGATTTTAATGACTTCAGTAAGTATTAAAAACCTAGAAACAACCCATAAATTACATCATCTCCTGTATGCAGTCAGAGAACCATAGGGTGATTCAGCTTGGAATGGACTTGAAAAGATCACTAGACCAGCCTCCTGTTCAACACAAGGTCACCTAGAAGGCCAGACTATAATGCTCAAGGTTTTATCCGTTCATCTCTTTGTAAGGGTATGCAGAAGGAGAGCATGTCTGCTCCCTGAAGATTCTCTGATTAATAACCTTGTCAAATATGATGATAAAAAAGGAGGAGGCAATAAATAAAACCATAGATAGATGCAGACCCTACAAAAAATAATGGAAACAATGACAAGAAACAAACCTTGTCAGCCACCATAACTGATGGGGTGTTCTGGAGAGGGCTGCCTGGACTTTGTAGTTGACAAGAAGAAGGAACAAAAGGAACAAAAGTAGTTGGAATATTGCAAGGGAATTGGTAATTCTATGCAAACTGAGAAATATGCAGAGGAAGGAATTTGGGGAGTAGTAAAGTGAGGATAGACAGAAAGAGGTATAAAAAGGGCCGTTCATGTGTAAAATGGTCAGCACACTTGTCTGATCAAAATGAGATCTGTGCCTGATCACTGTAGTTTGTCCTGTCTTATTAAATCTGTTCTTAAGTGTTTCTGCATAGTCTCACTTCTTATTCCACATGTGTGTGGGTGATGCAAAGACTAAGTGCCATCTCCTGGGGACTGATTTGAGCCAGACCAGTGGGAGCTCCTGCCCTGTGGTATCAGCTGCTGAAGCCAACTGGTTTTAAGTGTCAGCTACTGGAGTAAGTGGGTCACTTTATCCTCCAGCCACTGGGACAGAAATAGTGTGTGTCACAAAAAACAGGTAGTTTGGGTACTGGGGTAAATAAGACAAATGTGAAGGATTCCTTATTGGTGGCTACAACAGCACCATGGGTCACAGTTTGTGTAACTGGTACTGGCTACTGGAGGAGCAATTGTCTGTACCCTCTCCAAACTGAGTGTTTATGGGATGTGACTGTGTGTTCACTGGAAAACTTCAATCTGGACCAGCTGGTGATAAGAAGACCTTGAGTATTGTCCAGGCTATCAGGCTATTAGAGTGTCAGTGCTGGACTGCCATGAGGACTTGTGAATGAAGACTGCTTGTGAAACAAGTGTTGAGATTGCTGTGTCTTTGCAGTGAGCACCAGAAGGATCACACAGCAAGTCAGGGACCCATGGAATGTGTAAGAAGGGCCGAGATGCAGACAGAGGTGCTGGGCAGGCAGAAAGGCTGTGTCAGTTCTCAGGGAAACCACAAATATGCGTGTGCTTGTAAACATGGAGAGTGTTGTGTGTGTGCTGCAATAGCGACTTTCTGCTCTGCCAGCTCAAGAGAAGGAGCAGATGTGGCTGTCTGTGACCCAGGATCAACTTGGCTTTTTCCATCTTGGGGCAGTGTCCACTTAACAGTCTTTAAGACATCTGATGACAGAGATTGCTCAGCGTCTTTGATCAAAACTTTCAAGTACTTTACTGTCCTCATGGTCAAAAAAAAAATTTCATTATATACAGTTCTAATTTTTTATTTCAATTTACAACCTCTGCCTGTGATTTTCTCACCACACACCTCAGTAAAGCAACAACTCATACCTCATAGGTCTGCCACTGCATTTGTATTCTGCAGAGCTTACATAGGCTCTAAACAGTTTTCAAGGTCTTTTTTATCTCATTCATAGTCTTTGGAAAAATGGTATGTTCTCATCTCCAAAGATGCTGTAATTGGATCTTCTGAAATATCAAGCTAAAGTTAAAGCCTGCTGCTGGGAATGGAAGACTTTGACAAATGAGTATTGATTCTGCCATATTCTACTCTTCTTGCCTTCCCCTAACTGCCCTCCCAGGGTTGGTATCTTCTCACCAAGTTTGATCTACGTTTCAGCATCTCGCAGAACATAGAAGCGTGGAAGGATGTTTACACAAACTAACAATTCAATTGTCTGCTTAAGACTAGAATTGTACTTACTGTCTTTATGTATCCTTTACACATCTTTTACACATTTTTACATGTTCTTTCACATTTTTAATGAAGAGAGCTAGGTTCTCGTTTCTCTTACCCTGTATTCATAGAGCTTAGAAGAAGGCTATGTCCTTAGGTGGTCACATTCAAACATCTCAATTTGGAGATATGTACCAAATATAATGATACATTGTACAGTAGTCTAATGACACGAGCAGTCCAATGTCTCTTGTCTTACAAATATGGACAGAAAACTTCAGGAAAATGCCATAACTCTGAAATTCACACACTGCTTCTCCAATTACATCCTTCTTGCTATCAGCATAATTTCTTTTATGCACATTCACAGTAACATCACTATGTAGGATGCTAAATTTTACCATTTGTGTAATTAGCCTATCTAAGATAGGTTGTCTCCTCCTATAATTGTTCACTCACCTTTAAAGCCATATGTTGTAAGACAATGGAGAGTAGTCAATGATTAAATTAGTTATATGGAAGGGCCAGTCAAATGCATAGTTATTACCTTTCTACCTGTAAAATGCTACAATATTATCAACAGAGATTAAAGATTGCTAAAATACAGAAAATTGCATACTGTATAGAAGGGCAGCAAAGTTTGTCCACATAAAATACCACCAGTACTTTATGCTTTAACAGTAAAAAGATCTCTTTGTTTATATTAATTTTTTATAATATTCCCTTTCTTTCTACTGTTACTCTATATTTTTGCAATACTTGCGTCAAATCGCACTTTACTGATAAGATGACATACTGCAAAGCACAAAGTCAATTGAGAGTACTTTGGAAAGATCCACCAGAATGTACTTATTTTTAGAGTACTATAGTGTTGCCAGATGTTTTTACCATAATATTTATGCAGTTGTCTTTTATTAATATCATAGAATTGTTGAAGGATAAATAATGTTTTAATGCTGAAATTATAATACCATAGGTAAAATACAGTTGAAGATCAAATAGTTCTGCTAAATAACCTTAAAAAATGTTGTCATTTATGTATTGGCATTATTGCAAAGGTCTTCTTTTTTTCCTTTCCCCTTTTCTTTTTTCCAAGTTTAACATAGCACTGCTCACTAGAAGTGTATGAAAATTGATTGTACATTCGTCGCACCACTTTACATTAGCATAATAAAAAATACATAGCTAAAAAGCAACAGAAAAATGGATTTTCCTTCCACGGATATTGGGAACATACAGGGTAATAGTAACCATTTGAATTTACTGTAATTCCTTTATTAAATACTTTGTATTTGATTACTTTTTTTAGATAATTTAAAAAGGCGTATGTCAAACAGTCAGGAATTTAAAATTAAATGGGGCAAAAGAGTGTCTAATACAAGTTGTTAAAGGCTGTCTAATATTTGCATACCCATGTATTTTATGTTCCATTGGTAGAAAAGGCTCTTGCATGTGAGGGTTGATCTGAAGTTTAATTCATTATAATCACATTTATTTCCTGATTGAATGTAACATAGGACATGTGAAGTATAATGAAATAGGAACAACAAATTCTGGATGCAGGATTCCAGCAGACTTATTTACTGCTAGAGAAAATGCTGAACGATATACCAAAACATCAAAGAATATTAGGATCAACTACAATGAATGTAGAGAAACTCACTTGGGAAGAAAATGCTCTTATAAAAAAAACAAATGTCTGATCTTCCAATGGCAATTTTTTTACGTTTTAGCCTCATTGTTTCTAGTTTTCTAAACTGACTTTTGTAGTGGTTTAGTTTTAAGCCTGAGTTTGTTTCATTTTTTTAGTTGCTTATCTATTCAATATTAGTTCCATGTTAGTGGTTAATAATTAGAATTAAAATTCTCAAAATATCAAAATTTTACTTGATTGGAAACTTCGTGTTTCATTCCACTCAAATCAGAAGTAATCTAGGAAGCACATTCAACCAAGTATACCAGCTTTTCTTTCAGTTTCCTTAAAACTTTATTTCTTGCTGACAAGAGAATGTGATTTGTTCTGTTTCGGTTCCTGTAGTGGCTGGAATGAATGGGGAGATGCATGAGCAGAGAATTAGGAAAATCTACCTTATCAATAAGTGGCAAAAGGATTGGTGCCACTGTCAAAATTTTGGATTTTTTGATCATGAGGCGAACTCCATACTACCTGGTCTTCTTAAATCAGATGGGCTTCATCTGTCTAGGCAGCGCAAAAGGGTTGTTGCCCATAAGTTAGTGGGGCTCATCAGAAGAGCTTTAAACTAGGTCTGAAGGGGGAGAGGATTGATTTCAGGTTCTCCAAAGTTCAGCCCAGGGGTGATAAGTCTGAATTAAAGGTAAAATCAGCAACCCAGCTGAAGTGCCTGCACATTGTTGCCCGCAGTCTGGGCAATAAACAGGAGGAGCTGGAAGCCATCATGCAGCAGGAAAGCTATGATGTAGTTGCCATTACAGAAACGTGGTGGGACGACTTGCCTGACTGGAGTGCTGTCATAAGTAGCTACAAGATCTTCAGAAAGGACAGGCAGGGTAGGAGAGGTGGAGGGGTGGCTCTGTATGTTGAAGAGTCTCTTGACTCTGTAGAACTTGAGGTCACCAATGATAGGATTGAGTGCTTGTGGACCCAAATCAGGGGGAAGGCCAACAAGACTGACATCCTGGTAGGAGTCTGTTATAGACCACCCAACCAGGATGATGAAGGGGACGAGTTATTCTACAAGTGGCTGGCAGATGGTCTCAAAATCGCCAACCCTTGTTCTTGTGGGTGACTTCAACCTGCCGGATATCTGCTGGGACCTCAACGCAGCAGAGAAGAGGCAGTCTAGGAGATTCTTAGAGTGTATGGAGGATAATTTCCTACTCCAGCTGATAAATAAACCTACCAGGAGTGGGGCCCCACTAGATCTGCTGTTTACAAACAGAGAGGGACTGGTGGGAGATATAGTGGTCAGAGGCCAACTGGGGCACAGTGACCATGAAATAATACAGTTTTCAATATTCAGGGATGTGAGGAGGACCACCAATCAAACCTCTATGCTGGACTTCCGGAGGGCAGATTTTGACCTGGTCAGAAGACTGGTCCAAAGCACACCCTGGGACACACTCCTCAAAAACAGGAGTGTACAAGAGGGATGGATGTGCTTCAAGGAAAAAGTCTTGAGTGCACAGGAACATGCTATACGAATTAGCCAAAAGGCAAGACGGCAGGGAAGACGACCACCTTGGTTGAATAGGGAGATGCTGAAGGAAATCAGAGATAAAAAGAGATCCTACCGACTGTGGAAGGCAGGGCTGACTACTCAGGAAGAGTATAGGACTATAGTTAGAACATGCAGAAGGAAAATCAGAGAAACAAAAGTGCAATTTGAAATTAATTTGGCTACTTCTGTTAAGGATAACAAAAAGTGCTTCTATAAATATATTAATAACAAAAGGAAGGGCAAGGAAAGCCTCCATTCTTTGTCGGACCTGGGGGGTAACATAGTTACCAGGGATGAGGAGAAGGCTGAGGTACTCAACACCTACTTTGCCTCAGTCTTCACCAGTAGGAGAGGTGGCCCTCACGATAACTGGCCTCCGGAACTCACAGATAGAGACAGGAAACCAAACAGCTCCCCTGTGTTCCAGGAGGAAACAGTCTATGAATTACTGAGCCACCTGGATCCACACAAATCAATGGGACCTGAGGGATTCCATCCTAGGGTTATGAGGGAGTTGGCGGAAGAGCTTGCCGAGCCATCATCTACCAACAATCCTGGCTCTCTGTGGAGGTCCCAGATGATTGGGAGTTGGCAAATGTCATGCCAGTCCACAAAAAGGGCTGCAAGGAAGACCCGGGCAACTATAGGCCTCTCAGCCTGACCTCAGTGTCTGGCAAAGTTATGGAACAGATCATCCTGAGTGCAATCACACAGCACCTTCAAGATGGACGTGGGATCCGACCCAGCCAGCATGGCTTTGTGAGGGTCAGGTCCTGTCTGACCAACCTGGTTTCCTTTTATGATCAGGTAACCCGCCAGGTGAATGAAGGGAAGCCTGTGGATGTAGTCTATCTGGACTTGAGCAAATCCTTTGACACTGTCTCCCATGGCATAATGCTGGATAAACTGGTAGCCTATGGCTTGGACAGGTGCATTCGCAGCTGGGTCAGGAACTGGCTGGATGGCCAGGCCCAGAAACTGCTGGTGAATGGGATTGCGTCCAGCTGGCCGCTGGTCACCAGTGGTGTCCCCCAGGGATCAGTGTTGGGTCCAGTTCTGTTTAACATCTTCATTGATTATTTAGATGAGGGGATTGAGTCCATCCTAAGTAAATTTGCAGATGACACCAAGTTGGGAGGGAGTGTCGACCTGCCGGAAGGCAGGAGGACTCTGCAGAGGGACCTTGATAGGCTGGAGAGATGGACTGAGTCCAACAGGATGAAGTTTAAGAAGGCCAAGTGCCGGGTCTTGCACTTTGGCCACAACAACCCCATGCAGCGCTACAGGCTGGGGACAGAGTGGCTGGAGAGTAGTCAGGGGGAAATGGACTTGGGGGTACTGGTTGACAGGAGGCTAAACATGAGCCATCAGTGTGCCCAGGTGACCAAGAAGGCCAATGGCATCCTGACCTGTATCAGGAATAGTGTGGCCAGCAGGCCTTCCCCTGTACTCGGCGTTGGTGAGGCCACACCTTGAGTATTGTGCTCAGTTCTGGGCCCCTCAGTCCAAGAAAGATATTGAGGTGCTGGAGGGGGTCCAGAGAAGAGCAAAAAAACTGGTGAATGGACTTGAGCACAAGTCTCTCCCAATGAAGAGAGGCTGAAGGAGCGGGGGTTGTTTAGCCTGGAAAAGAGGAGGCTCAGGGGTGACCTCATTGCTCTCTACAACTATCTGAAAGGAGTTTGTAGACAAGTGGGGGTCGGACTCTTCTCCCAGGCAACCAGCAACAGAACAAGAAGGCACAAGCTTAGACTCTGCCAGGGAAAGTTTAGACTGGATATCAGAAAAAAGTTCTTCACAGAACGAGTAATCAGACATTGGAATAGCATGTACAAAGAGGCGATGAATTCATCATCCCTGATGGTTTTTAAAATAAGACTGGATGTGGCACTTAGTGCCATGATCTAGTAATCATGATAGTGTTGGATTAAGGGTTGGACTTGATGATCTTGGAGGTCTCTGGTCTCTTCCAACCCAGATAATTCTATGATTCTATGATTCTGTATTATGTATCTTCAAATGAGAACTATGCCAGACATGCATTATTCAGCAGAAAGATATCTTGCCAAGTTTTTTGTTTTAGTTAATTTTAGCATTTGTTCTTCTGTTTCCTTTTTTATGTCTGTAATTTTATTCCTTCCTTGTGATTATTCATCCTCTTTATTGCTAGGTAACAGATTTGACAAGTTTGTACCCAGTTTCTTGTTTACAACTTTACCTACAGCAGAGATGCTAATCAAGGCCTACAGGCAATGTGACAAACCATCCATGAGCTAAACAGGGTGATGAAAGGACCCAATAAACTTAAGTCTGCCAGAGATTATTTCACTCAAGAGACAACACGATAAATTTTCCAATATTGTACAAGCTTTAAATTCTGATTTTTTTTTCTTCACTGGTAAGAGTTCATTAATAAAGTGTTAACATTTTTTGGTTTCCATTTTGCCTTCCTTCCCCTTCCAATGTCTTTTGCATTTTCAATTTTGATGACATTTAGAAAAGATTTATATATGCAACCGTAAGTTTTATACAAACGCTGTACATCTACTACCTAAAGTTTTGGAACATTTTAGATCAAGTTGAAACTTAAGACTTGATCTAAATGAATTTTACAGACTGTTCACTTGGTATGTTTTCTGATTGTATATACTTTGGTTTTGCTCTCCAGATGCTGAAAAAACTTGTATTGAGAAGAAGACACAGCATTTGAAATCTGCTGTAAGTTTTGATAAACATTAGCTGGGCAGTGTAGAGCAGTTGAATCCTATACATCAAAAGGTACAGTATACACTAATAT
The DNA here is from genome assembly GCA_033558185.1 of Dromococcyx pavoninus. Taxonomy (NCBI): domain Eukaryota; kingdom Metazoa; phylum Chordata; class Aves; order Cuculiformes; family Neomorphidae; genus Dromococcyx; species Dromococcyx pavoninus. The sequence goes on from JAUMJL010000110.1 coordinate 2,205,818, forward strand.
AAATGCTCTATGGCATTTATCACAGATGGCTCAAAATTTTGTACAGTTTCAATAACAGGTAAATATTCAGAATCCAGTCTTTAGTCATGTGTTCTCTGCACTTCTGCTCTTCTAATCTCCAGGTCCTAAGAGCCTCAGATTCCCAAGTAAGGTATGAATAAACAAGGACTAGCTCTCTTAAAAAAAATTATTTTCCTGGTTCATTTGAAAACATTAGAATTATGTAGCACAGACAGAGTTTGAATGCAGTTTATCAGAGAGCTATTAATTTCTTTAATCATGTGATTGTGTTTTAACTTCTACCTGTTACTTCCTAATTCTGAGTATATCTTCCATCTTCTGAAATAAAAGCAGTAAACATATTTTTTTTTTTAAACCTGAGGTGGGAAGAAAGACATCTTAACATAGAGAATCAACAACCTTTTGCTTAACACACAAAGAAACATTTATTTTCTGCTAAATAATGTAATATATGACAGCACAGTTTAAAGTTTTTAAAGCTGGTAATAATGAATGCATTTACCTTTTGGCCAGGTTGGATGACCTAGTTGAAGGAGTAAGCAGCTTACCGGCTTAAAACAGACTGCTAGGGAAAATTCCACTTAAAACAGAGGTTACATTACATTCCAGGCAGTGTTTCTGATAAGGAAACCTAGAGATCTAGACCTACTTGCCAGCATACTACTTTACAAACCGTTGCAATCAGCCAATAAAACTACTTTGAAATAAAGCAGGTGGGAAACCCAGGTATTGTCTGTAAACTTAGAATTGTTAGGTTCTTTAGATTTTATTTCTATATTGAACGAAAAATATGACTGATTTAATATATTTACCGTGATTTTGGTTTTTCTATAGTTTTTTTCTTTGATAAGGGGGGAAGTTTTGGGAAAGGGGCTTAAACTGAGAGTTAGAGAGCTTGGGAAAGCTAGCTCAAACCAGTTCAGGTCCCCCCAGCGTCTTCTCTTCTCCAAGCTGAACAAGACCAACTCTCTCAGTCTGTCCTCATAGCAGAGACGCTCCAGCCCTGTGATCACCTTTGTAGCCCTTCGAAACCAAGTAACAGTTAATGTTCTGAAATATACACACATTTCTAATACATGCACTTCATAATTACGGTTGTAGATCTACATTAAAAATGTTTTTCCCTATTTATTCTCTTATTCCTCTTCGATGCTTCTAAGGCATATATGTCACTTTGAAATATGGATCCCTATATATTTTCTGCTTTAATCAGTAGGTCATTAAATATCATCAAGAAGGTTATTTGCAGGTATTTAGACAAAAACATTAATATATGTTTGGAATAGGAAGTTTTCAGATATTAATATTGATCACAATCCATCTCCTTTAGTTGTAATGATGCCAACTGAGAAACATATGGGTATGCAAGAACCCTAATCGTGGCACATGTAAGAAAGTGCTCATGGGAGATTCATGATCTTGTGTTGGAGTAGCTGGAGATGAATCGTGATAATCTAGGTATTTCGAGTGACACTCTATGCCTATATTCACAGTATTGTGTTAACAGCAACTTCTTTAGTATTCAGCTTTAGTCTGTTGACTTCTGAGTGTAAGACTCTGCACAGCATCCACATAGTTATCTAGGTGTCTGAGCTCTTATTTTGTGGAAGTGCATTTGGTGTAGGTTTTCTGTGCAGTAGTCTGTTGCTTTGGCGCAGCAGTGCAGGTCTGTAACAAATCCCCTTATTGCCTGTGTTTGTTTGTGTTTGTTCAATTCTTGAGCAGCTTTGCTCAAGTAACTTCTTTTGAAGCAACTTGAAAAAAAAAACTTTGTTCCGGGACTCAAAAACTCAGTGGAGTTGTTTACATTTCTAACCAGTTTGTGGTTTGCATCCCTATGAAATATTTCAGAATATTCCTACTATGCATGTGCCTACAAGATTCTGAAACTACTCAGAGACCCCATAATACCTGAAGCAGCTCCTGTACTACATAAAGAGCACATATTAAGTTTGTTGCAGTTTGTTGCATTCCTTTCCTTGTGTTTCCACGCATCTTTTCCTCCTGATCCAGTGGTGTGGCCTAGCAGAAACATTAACATGGTTAATTAGAGGCCATTTGCTTTTTTTTTTTCCAAGTGCAAAGCTATTTGCTTTACAAAACCCCACATCTTGTCTCTTAAACTTGTAATTGCCTTGTTATGAAAATTGGTGAACATATGTTCTAAACCACATTTCTGTTGGAATATTGTGCAATATGAGTGTGGGATTAGAGTAAAGGCTTTGAAAGTAGGGAAAGGTTGAAAGCAAAGGCTCCAGAACTATCAATGACAGTCTATCCATCACTGCTTTGACATCTGGGAAAAAGATAGATTTAAATACAACAAAGAAAAGAAGAAGCCATTAAACAAAGAAAAAAACCACACTTGAGTAATGAGATAAGGCACCTTCTGCAACCTGGGAAAGTAACATCCTTCAACATTGTCCAGTACATAGTGTAGGAAGTAGAGCCAAAGGTCAAGGACTGCCTGAAAATTCAAAGATCTCACAGACAGAGAAGAATGGACTGTTAGTGTGGGAATGGCTCCAGACTCATTGTAGGATTCTCAGAACTGAGACAGAAAGAGTTACCAATTCTCTGTGCCCCAAGAGCCAGGCCTTTCCTTGTGTTCCAAACTTTCCTTCTCTGCCTGAGCCTGTTCAGGCTTCTGACTTTTCCAGAGCCCTTTGACTTGCTCACCAGTTCTTTGGGAGTGATATAGCAGTATGGCTCTGTGCATTAGTGTTTTCTTCACAAATTCTTTACATCTCTCTGCTCTAGTGCTCTAGTCCTTCAATAAGACCTTATATAAATTCAGTTTGGCTAGTTACTATTAGACCATGGGACTCGCTCTGAGAAACCTGATCTGCTGGGGGCTGATGGGGTCCATCTATTGAAGAAAGGGAAGAGCATCCTTTGTCATAAGCTTGCCAACCTTGTGAGAAGGTCTTTAAACTAATGTTATTTGGGGAGGGGAAACTCAGACCACCCCACTTTTCCCAGTTTGATGCAATTGCCAGCAGTAGATGCCCAGAACCTGGAGAAATGAGCACAGGTTAGCAGGAAGAGCACCCAAAGAGAAACACAAAGGATCTCCAGTCAATAAGACAGCTTCACATGGGGCCTGCACTAAGTGGCTCTATGCAAACAAATATAGCATGAGGAATAAACAAGAGGAGGTAGAGATGTGCACACCAGCAAGGTTATGATGTCATTGGCATCATGGAGACATTGTGGAATGGACCCAATGATTGGAGTTTTGAGGTGGAGGGATACACGCTCTTTAGGAAAGACAGGCAAGGAAGATGCAGTGGGGGTGTTGCTTGTATGTCAATGACCAGCTGGAGTGCATGGAGATTCACCTGGGGATGGATGAGGAGCCAAATGAGAGCTTATTGGTCAGGATTAAAGCGAGGCAAGAACCCTGCCTTCCCCTCCCTCCGAATAGGGATGCTATTGGGTAAGATCTTTGTATAATGTCCGCTACATATTAACATAAAGCTAGCTATAACTCTCTCTATATATTATTTTTTTCACTGTGTTTTCTTTACCTGCACGTTGCTTTCTTCTGTACTTAGTGTTTGATTGCATGTCACTTAAGATGTATTTTCACAAACGCTATCTTATTACCTGCTACCACAGAACCGTTATCCTGTCACAAATTGTTATAATAAAACTGGTTTGTGTGTACATACAAAAGTCTCTGGAAATTTTATTAATTAGAGAGATTTACTAGTGATACTGCCTGTGCAGACCTAGCAGGCTAGACAAATTAGCTTGTCCTCGTGATACTGCTGGTATGGTTCTGGCAGATTGGTCAGCAACACTGCTATAGGCCGGACAAGCTGGAGAAATAAGAATTTTGTTCTTGTGTGACTGTCAACGTGGTCCAGGCTAACCGGTAAGATTCCTTGCCTTGTATGCAAACTTGGAGGGCAGGACAAATTGTAAAGTGACTGAGGTGATTCCTTGTAATGTAAGGGATTTGTCTCTGTAATGCTGCAAGCACAACATAACTGATACAAGGGATTTTCCCCAGTGACACTGCTTGTGTGATCGTGGCCAGGTCACTGTCAGCATGATTGTGGAAGGCTGGTCAAATTATAAAGAGTGTAAGGAGACTCCCCTGTACTTTCCCTTACTCTGACTCTAAACATGACATGTACTTTATAAATGTTTCCATCTACCTGCAACTTTTCTTTCCTTATTGCAAGGTTCTACATCACACATTCATTTGGTAATAAAAATATAAAAAAATGGAAAACATGGAGAAATTGGAGGAAATTAATATAAATCAAAGCCACGCAGAGAATAATCATTCTGATATACACTACTGAATATTCAAACAAATGCCTGGCTTTCTACTCATGTCAGTTTCAAAAATCCAGCATGATCTATCTATAAAGGTTATTCGTACCTTGAAGGAAACATAAAGTTTTTGAACATATATGCTCCGGTAATCATTGAATAAGCAATGCATTTTAAGTACCCTTTAGTTTCTACAAATGCACCTTTTTATAAGGAGAATCTTTAGAGCAACCCCTGCATGACCTTAGGTATTTTGATGGTGTTTATGGAATGTATTCTTACATCTCAAATCTTTTATCCGTCCTTTCTCCTAGGTTCAGAACATATTGGGTTTACTCATCCATTGTGAATAGAACAGTGACAGTCAAAGCAGTAACACAGAAACTTAGCAAACTAATTTTAAAAAGCAATTATTTTTTCCTTGTAGACAAATAAGAGAAAGATGCGTAGATTTATGGAAACAAAACCAAGTATCAGCAATAAAGACACTATTCATATTCTTCCAGTTCCCAGGAGAGCCAGCATCCTTCCACAGAATCCTCCTGCTTTGTCCTGTATTCTAGCCTTTTTCTCTGATGAACAAGAGTTTCTCTCCTTGTAAATGTGTTGATGGACATGAAAACCAGTGAGACCAACTACACTAGATGTTTGCATATATATACATAACTCTCTGTTTCAGGAGAATCTCAGGAGAGGGGAAAATAAAAGGGAAATAGCTAAAGAGAGTGAGGAGGACAGGAAGGAACATATTAAAGTCACCAGGTGTAGACTGATAGTTATCTTTGATCTCCTAGGGCAAAGTGAGTTCAATTCTTGACAAGAGACTATTCATTCAAGGACATACATGCAAGTGCTGTCATCTTTTTCTGTGTGTGGTGACTGAACCTAGAATATTGTTACTGGTACCAGTAACTCTAGGATCTTACAGCCCTTAAAGTTTCACTGAAACACATATTTTTAGAGATATAATTCTTAAACTTCACAAATCAGAAGAAAAAACCCTAATAGTACCTCTGTTTGAATTTAAAAAAATAAAACAAAAGAAGTATTAAATTTATTTCAAATATACTTAAAAATTACTAGCAGTCACTTTCTAGTGTATGTGAAAATAACACAGGTATATGGATAGCAACCAGCTGTTGCAAAAAGGTCTCCGAAAACCAGGAAAAAATGAAAAGTTTTTTAAAAATATTATAATTAAAGACATTAAAATCAACCCAGGTAAGTATGTGATACTTCCTAAAAAAGTCAAGTTTTTTTTTTTAGTTTATAGACTGTAAATTTTAAAAGCACACTTTCATGACTTTATGATTTTTGTGAATACTGGAAAAAATAAACTTATTTATGACTCAGTTTTCAGTAGAAACTAAGAAAGACAGAAATTTAAATTGCAGGTTTTGGTCACTTTCTTTGATGCTTGTGTGTCAAACATTACTGAATATGTTACTTATACAACCAAATTTTGGTTATTGGAGTAAGGGGAAAACTGAAAAGACCTTTAAACTTTTGTTCAAAGATTATTGTCTTCATATCAGAATCAGTTTTACTTAAGTAATAAGAGAGAAGTTTCTGATATAATGGCATTTTAGATTATACTTATTTATTGAAATAGGCAAGACAGAGGAGGGAATGGTTGACTCATATTTTAGAGAAGTGTCATCTAATGCTCCTCAGTTTTTTTATGCTCCATGATAAGTCTGATTTTTGTTTGTATGAAACCTGAAACAATTTTTCATAGGAAAGATGCTAATAAATATACAACTATCACTTAAATGAATATAATTTTGTTTATTTAGAAGTTAAGAATTCTAACATTTTCATTGAAAATTAAATTAGGCACTAGCAGCATTTGGAAGCAAAGTTCTGTACTTGTCTGAAAGAAGTTCATGATCTTTGCACTTATCTACCAGCTGCATCTATGCCTCCATGTGGTTTGTATCACGTTTTAGTACGCTTTTTTTGTTGAATTTGTTCCTGAATGACTTTCTGATACTGCTTGGAATACCAGTGTCCTATTGTTCACCACACTGTCTGTGGAGATTACAGTAGATACCTGCTTTATAAATGGTTATAATCAGATAATATGAATCTCTTCCTGAGACCCAGACAGGAATGATAGAGTGAGATCTGTATAATATTGAGTACTAGCAATACAGTTGCATGATATTTGTACTTTTTTATGTTATTGTTAGTTTTAAATTATAATTTAGAAAACTGGATATTTTGCAGGGTTTTAGTCCTGACCTGAGTTAAAATACTAAATGTCTCCAAAACGGTGAAACAGGTGTTAAAATCTCATTACTTTCTTTGTATAGTGAGATATAAAGAAAAATGTTTCAAAGCAACCAGAGAGAAAAATAACTTTTTTATTTTCTTTGGTTTGTTCATCTTTTTCTACCCAGTAGTTAATTATCTCAAAACACAAAATATAGTACTATTTTTCCCTAAGCTACTGATCAGAAATGACATCAAATGTAGAAAAGAAGAAACGAAGAATAAGAAAACTCATGAAATGTCCACAGAGTGTGTTTCCAAAGAGTTCAGGTTGGATCTCCTCAGTTGTAAAGAAGATAGAAGGTGTCTTTTTGTAACTAGTTTTAGAGGCTTTCTGAAAATGAACTCTTCAAAGCAACTCTGGATATACATACAGACTGGGAAGCGAGAGGTGGGAGATGAGCCCAGTGGAAAGGGATCTGAGGGTTCTGGTCAATGGTAAGTTGACTATAAGCCAACCGTGTTTCCTGGCAGCCAAGAGAGCCAACTGTGTCCTGGGTTCATCAAACAAGGCATTGCCAGCCAGTCAAGGGAGATGACTGTCACACTCCAGTCCACATTGGTGTGGCCCTACCTTGAGTACTGTGTGCACTTTGGGGCGCCACAGTATGAAAATTGTATAAAGCTACTGGAGAGTGTCCAGAGGAGTGCCACAAAATTGGTGAAGGCTTTACAGTGTAAGCTGTACAAGGAGTGGCTGACGTCACTTTGTTTGTTCAGCCTGAAGGAGACTTACAAGATTTGTAGGTGACGTAAGAGAGTCCTGTAACATTTTTAAATTTAAGATGTATATGAACACCCCCAAAATGCTCTGCTTTTCAAATCAATTTTTTTAGTTTCTGAAATATGTATATAAAAAATTTACTACTTAGTATTTAAATCTAATTATACATAGTGTATTTAAAGCATTTTCAGAAAATAAATTTTTAAATAAAGAAGATAAAATTCTAACCTTAAAATGTTTTGTATATTCAGCAAATTAGAAGTCATTGGGCAAGATGCTCAAGTAAATACTCATAAAACCAAATAACAAAATTTTATTCACGTGGGCTTTTAAATTTCTTGGAGAAGAAAAAAACAACCTAACCAAAAATAAAGCAACAAGCCAACCAATAAGCTTTCCAAAGAAACAAATTAGTACTTCTAATTGCTTGGTATTTAGCAAGAAATATCAAGATTTATTGACTCAAAGTATACATCTTCATGCCTTTCTGTTACTGATTAGACACTTCAAGAATAACAGATTTTAAGTTAAAAGTTAATTTCATTATTTTGTTTTTTTCTTAATTTTCATGTACTTTGCGGTTGTGTAAAAGCCACCACTTCATAAATGGAAGTCAAGTTTAGGTTGATTTTTTTTCTTTCTTCTTTTCTTCTTTTTTTTTCAAAACCTGAATTTTTGCTATGGTTTTCAGTGATAAATAATTCTCCCTATAAATGTGCCCTATACATAGTCACACACTACCTATGATATAGAATTAATAAAATTAACAAAAGAAATTATCTTCTTTTTGTACAAAGTAACACTGGTATACAATAGAATGAAATTTATGACATGCATCTTTATTAAAAAATGAAAAATAGAAAAAAGGGCACATACTTTACTTAGCATATGTAGCCCTTATGATAACACTGCTTGAGTCTTAATACACAAAATCTGCTGACTAAGGTTCATATTGTATACATATATGTGTATATATATATGTAAAATAAATAATTTAAAGATATTTTTATCTACTGGATGCATCTGTTAAACCAGATAACAGTTTATCTATATTTAAACAACTAACACAACTTAAATTGGCTTCCCACTAAAAGCAGATATCAGAGAGGTAGATAACTATTGGAGAGAAGTGAAATGGATGTATGCTTGTGTTTTCTTTCTCTTCTTGTTAGAGCAACTCTGTGGAGGTTTGAGGTTCTCAAAATGTTTTGACAAAATATTTATTTGATTGATAAACTCCTGGAAACTTGTGAAGAAAATTATCAATTTTTTATCATAAAAATATTTTACGTTTTTACAGTATTTTTCTATTTTTTCTTTCTTCTTCTCTTCTTCCTCTCTTTCTATTAATGCATGCATTCTTGAAAAGCATACAGAAATTACATACAGTTTACAAAATGAAATCTACTGGTGTGTATAAGTACCTTAATATTATTATGCCATTACATTTGTGCCTTTGTATTCATTTGGTTTTCATATTTCTCTCACAATGTTTATTAGTATCTCACAATATATTGATTCAAATGACGACTTCTTTTGATAAGTCAAACATAAATAAAGTACTCTATAACCCTGAAAGATTTAGCACAATTAACTAATTTTAAAAAGGGGACACAAGAAGCAGTCGACAACCAAAAAAGGCTCTTTCAAAAACCTATAATATGTTTTTCTCTGTGTTTACCAGTATGTAATGTAACTAATACCAATGATTCACTTCGAAGTTTAATATTTAGCTAATTTTCAGCAGTTCAAATAAGAACAAACAAATCCAGCAGTGTGAACTCAGTAACACTGCAAAATTGTTTGAAGCTTTGGATCTTTTCCGTATGTTGGAAATGGACTATGACAGTACTTACCTTATCTATATTCTAAACCAGGAGTGTTAAACTCATGGCTCCTGCTGTTCTCCTGGTCCTGCTCTTGCAGCGTAACTTTCATCACACACACTGCACACATGACCAGTGCTGGCAGGAGTGTAGGAGTAAGGATCTCGGCACTACCACCAGGTAGAAAGAAGGTGCTGTGCCAGATTAAACAAGGTGGAGGGCCAGATGAGGCCTGCGGACAGTGAGTTTGACACCCCTGTTCTAAACAATTTATAAGCATAGTGACTAAGTGGTTCCTTATGACCTTCTTCCTGTGACCAACATCTAACTTCAAGCATAAAAATTTACCAAAAATTGTAAAAAACTTGGAGAAATTGGTGTTTAATTGTTCCCTAAGTTTTATAATAAAGTGCTTGTGTAATCAATATTTACTTTAAATAATGTGTTTCTTAAAATTGAAAAAAACTCTACAAAATATTAATCCTCATAAAAGAAAAGAAAAACTTTAAGTCTTTAAAAGTTATTAGAAAAAAACCCAACTCTTTCCTGTTATTAAAGAGCAGAAACATTTGTAAAAGTTCAGAGGCAGAAAATTCAAAAAACACTGCTATATAAAGATCCACTTTCTAAAAATTTGAAGAAAAATAGAAATGCTTATGTAAACACAGATGGAATTTTCTACTATCACATAAGTATATTACTCAATTGTGGGACTAAAACTATACGTTTTCCTTTTGAAGAGTATGCTACTCCTTTAACATATGGATTATAAATGTTTTCAAGAATATATTTCTAAAACATTCACCTAAAACTGTACTACACTTTTGAGTAGATTTATTTAAATAAACCTTTACTGAATATGTGCTACTTAAGTTTTGCCTATATCTTTACAGTCGCTACTATATAACTTGATTTAGATTCTCCATTTATTTTCTTCAGTGGAGGCAATCTGTCTCTGAAAGGAGCAAAATGATTTTCACTTAATGTACTGATGTAATTTATAGACAAATCAAAATAGTTAAAACATGCTTTAATCAGCTGAGGCATCTCTGTTAAAACACAATCAATAAAGAGAAATATGTTTGCTTGCTCAGTTCTGCTCTTCCTGAGTGAATTGAATCTCCCACACAGTATCAGTCTGCTGAAAATTATATTGTGAACACCATGATTGTTTCAGAAAACTCATTCCCATCAGAGGTAAAATATATAATTTAGTTGTTTTCACTCTGTATTAAAATGTGGTTTAGTTATTCTGAATAATGCAAATTTATTTCACATTAAAAAGCCAATAACAAAATATTAAAAAGCCCAAACCCAGCAACTACTGACAGACTATAATAATTACAATGACTTTTTTTCTGTGTGGGACATCAAATTTAGTACAGGTACATCTTACAAATTAAGATGATCCAACAGAAGTCTAATGTTTGAAACTTAAGAAAGAAATGAAGGAAGCTTTTTTGTTTTAAGAAACAAAATTCATCTGCAATGTGTGGTGATTAGATTTAAAAACAGTTCCAGTCTTTTCCCAGGTTAGAAAGCACTTTATAAGGTCGGCTGACAGGTACCAGAGGAACTTGTCCCAAGGGAAGACAGCAGGAGAGTTAGTTCAGCTTGAGGGGAAAGGTTGTAAGGCATATAAGGAATACCTAATGCTTCCCTCTACAGTTGTCAGTGTTAAAATATTTCCTCTCCTGAAGCAAAACATGTCTGCAGGAGAATGTGTGCCTGTGCAGTGCTTCCCACTTACTAATTACAGGAGTAGTTTTGTTTCTTTGAAGATTGCAGTACAACACTTGAAGAAATAGAGGGCTAGGTAGATGCACCCTTAACTGTGAATGTACATTGGTCCTTGTCATGTGAGTGGTCCACAAGCAGGAGCAGGAGGTACCGTTACTGGTGAAGTCCAGCAGTAGCACAGGCTACATCGGAGGTGGTTTAAGAAAAATTCTCAGCTCCTTGCAACAGACCAAGGATTGCCACATGTAAGAAAGGGTTACAGGAGGTACGCAGCCTTTAATGAACTACAGAGTCATGGAAAATGGAGGCTTAGGTGACGGAGACCATAGTAATTCCTCTTTTTGTCTGTCTTTTTTTTCTTTTGTTCATTCTGAAGAGTTAGAAGTAAAGGTGCTGGGGCACCAGTCAGATGAGATGTATTCAGTTTGGCAAGGTTTGGGCAGTGGGGAGCTATAGAGGTGGCTTCCATGAAAAGATGCTAGAAGCTTTTCCTAGATCTGATAGAGCCGATGTCAGCCAGCTCCAAGACAGACCTGCTGCTGACTAAGCCAATCAGAGATGTTGGTATGGCAGATTGCCCTCCAGCCCATTGTGAAGACCATGTTGAGGCAGACTGTCCATCTGCAGTCTGTGGAGGTTGATAGCAGAGCAGATATCCACCTGCATCCCATGGAGGATTCCCCAAACTGGAGCAGCTGGATGCCCTCAGGAAGCTGGGATCCCATGCGAAGTTCCTGATGGAATAGACTCCTGGCAGAAACTGTGGATCTCTGGTGAGAGGAGTGGCAGAGGCAATAAGTGATGAACTGACCATAACCCACATTCTCCATTCCCCCGTGCTGCTCTTGGGGAGGAGGTAGAGAAAATTAGGAGCAAAATTAAGCCCAGGAAGAAAGAAGTGGTGGGAGGAAGGTTGTTCTTGAGATTTGAGTTCATTTCTCATTATCCTACTCTGATTCGATTGGTATTAAATTATTTTTTTCCCAAATGGAGTCTTTTTGTCTGTGACAGTAGTTGCTGAATGATCTCTCCCTGTCCTTATCTTGACCCACAAGATTTTTTGTTATATTATCTCTCCCCTACCCATCTGAGGAGCGGAGTGACAGCCAGGGTCAACCAACCACATGAGGATAAGCTGAGAGAGCTAAGACTGTTCAGCCTGGAGAAGCCATAGAGAGATCTTAGCAAAAGAGAGGGAGATGTACACAAGGCAGGGTGAAACTCTTCTCAGTGGTGCTCAATGAGGACAAAAAGCAATAGGTATGCTCTAAAATACATGAAATTCCACTTAAACACACAAAAATACTTGATTATTTTGGGAGTGTCAAAACCAGTTGCCCAGGGAGACAATTAGTCTCTATTCTTAGAGTATATTTCAAAATCCAACTGTACATGGCCCTGGGCAATCTGGTCTAGCTTAAATGTATTAAAAATGGTTGGAAAATCACTTAGAATCATGGCTATTAACCAATCATATATTACTACTGAATAGAATAAGAAAAATAAAACTTTCATTCAATACTGGGTCCACGAAGTAAAATCTACGGTAGTTTAAATTGGAATAGACCTTGTTCATAAAAGCTATAGGCAGTGTACAGAAAGTTGTATTTTCTGTGTCACCAAATGGAACAATAACTGCCTCCCTACAGCACAATTCTGTTGGTAAAATAACACTTGCAAGACAAGAGGAAGATGAGTGTAGTGATTTTTCATTGAGAATAGTGATTTTTGTTAAACTGGTAGTAAAATAAAGTTACAACTTATCATTAACACAGTAATAAACCCATATCTCTGAGTTGGAGATTAATTCTGTAAAATTAATCTTGTACTTACTCCTAATCCTTCTTAAGAAAACTTCAAGAATTACTTCAGTTGAATAAATTTTACATCTTGTTTCCCAGGTTTTTTTGAGGAACATTGAAGGAGCTTTGTGTCTTTTGAAATCTTCAATTTATTTAAAAACACCATTCCATATCGCAGGAAAAAAAAAATTATAAAACGAATCTGTCACTCTTATGTATATATGATTCTTTTAACATTTTACAATCATTTTATCAGATTATTATGGACGTATATATTTTTAGTATTTGTGAAAAAATAAATCAAAACTGTTGTATGATTCAGAAATCATCTGCTAAAGTAATAAAGGTGTATAGGACAAAAAATAACAAGAAGTAGCTACCAAGTGATATATAATGATAATAGATGTTCTAAGTATTAAAAATGGAAGTTGCAAATGCACATTCATGTTCTGTGATATCTGGGTATTTCAATGTATACTTTTTCTGCTGTTTGCTCTAAGTGAGCTCCAATGTTGTCAGCTGAACTGTGTCTAATAGCCTAGAAGAGCAGATAGACAATATGTTAATGCAATATGCATGTGAAACACAACTAGGAGGTTCTGGAATTACATCCAGAAATGGGAAAAAATTAAAAAGAAGGTTGCACAATGAGAATAATAGACAGAATATAGTTAAATGAGCTTAAATTAGGAAAACCAAATGATAATATCAAATAAAATATAACCCTAAAAATTGATACAGTTCAGTAAAACATTATAAGTTATTTACACTTGACGCTTACAAAATTTAGGCATGCTAAGTGTGCTTATGTAAGAGGATTCCTCTAATTCTTAATTGAAAACACATGAAAAAGTACTTTGCTTGAGTTTAGAGATTTCAGAGTAGGCAGAGTTGTATAAGTACCGATGTACAGTTCACAAATTACGTAGCCAGACAAGTTAAACAAAAGTAGCTAGACTAATTGAGCTGCACAGACAAAAGAGAAGCAAGTTGCCAGTAATAAGCCTGCAATTCCTTCCCATCTCACTTTAACATATAACCCACTTGCCAAGATATGTTTACTTACATATGTCTCATTGCAAAATATAGCAATAACTGGAAGGAATTCAGAAAAGAAAAGCTTTAATGACTAAAATCCTGGCAGGTTGCTCTATAAATAATAATGAAAAATACTTATCTTAAGGTTTAATCATTTTAATTAAGTGAGCTGAGATCTTTCCATTGATTCCAGTATTTATATATCAAACCATATGTATATATCTTGTAGGATATGGCAGGCTTTAAATACCAGAAAAAAATGCAAGTTCTGAGTAAAAAAAAAAATTTTAAGAAAGGTATAAAAATTATTTAGAAAACTAAAATTCTTTGGAATATATAAGAGCTTTCAACTGTAGAATAACTGCTATGCAAAAAAGAATAGTTACCATTCTATAGGTAATATGTTTATTTACAATGTTGTCACTTAGATCTTTAATATTATCTGTTCATTAGTTTTAATCATTAGGCATTGTGTTCTTTAATTGACTCTCAGCTAGATAATAAGGAAATGGGGAGAAAAGCCAAGCTTGCCTGTGGTTAGGCTTTCTTTTCTTGCTAGGTTTCAGGTTTTTTATCCAAGGAGCAGCCTTCTACTTTCCACACCACCACAAGTTCTTTAATATGCTCATGCTGCTCTTGTGCAACAGTGATTTTAACAATTGTAGATGTAGGGGAATGACTTTTGATTTGGGAGAATGATATTCAAAGATGGTGTAAATTTCCTAAATTCACCTACTAATGAACTGTGAAAGGCAGAGGGAAGACTTCAGACCACGGGTGGCAAACACAAGGCCAGTGGGCTGAATCTGGCCCTCCACCTTGTTTTATTTGGCCCAGCACCTTCTTTGTACCCGGTGATAGCATCAAGCTCCTTGCCCCTACACTCCTGCCAGAACGTTAGTCACGTGTTCAGTGTGTGTGATGTGTGTTACACTGCCGGAGCAGGCTGATGTGACCCCCGGTGATAATGAGTTTGACACTGCTGCTTTAGATGTTTGAATGGGGTTGATAGACCTTGCCACTGCTGTGTATACTTGTGACTCAAGAGATCATCTTAAAATTGGATTTTCAGGAAATTACCATTCTTGTGAAATTTGAGCTAGAACTTAGATGACTTTATCAATGTCTATATAACACAATTGAGATACTCTAGAAATTACATTGAGTTTCAGAGATTGGTATGTGTTCACCGCCTTGTTCAAAGAAACTCTGAACTTGAACACTTGAACATTTCAAAGTGAAAGAGTTACCTCTCCTATTTGCCAAAGGTAAGCAGAAAAGACAATTTGATGAATCTAGACATTATTCCTGCCTAAGGACAACTTTCCTAAACAATACAGAACTTCAATGAATTTCAGTCATGTGGCACCACAGGAGTTCATTAAGATATTTGGTACAGAAAGTTTAGGTGGGTTTTGCCATTATGAACTGGTTTGTACTGTGAAACTAAGAACAAAGCTCCTTAGAGCATGTTTTCTGGCTCAGAAGCTAACCATCATTTAATCACAATTTTTGTATTGGTAAATGCCCTTCTTCCCTCATTGCCAAAGCTATCCCTTTGAACTGTGACAAAATATTTTTCAAGTGAATATTAGAAGGAGCCAAAACCATGGGCAATAAAAGTGCTAATAAACTATGTGGACAACTGTAAACCAATACTTGAGATAATGTGCAGGATCACTTTTTATTTTCAATATGGAAGTCACATCTGGCCACATCTGCAGTGGTAAATTAATAATGGAGAAGGTGTGAGCTAAGTAGCAGGCTGCAAATCATCTCAGTGCTTGTTAGCTCACTATATGCATCTGGTTTTAGCCTCTTCAGTCCTATTCTATATTTAAAGTCTGAATGCCTCTCACATACAGTCTCTTTAAAATAATTTGTCCCTCAAAATAGAAAAGAGTTGTTAATTACACTTGCATTTCTTATGAGTGTAAGAATACATTATTTCTAGTTTTGTAGGGAAATACTGCCTTCTCTGAAACTTAGGTCATCATTTTTTGCAACCATATGGTTAAAGTTTCTTTGAGGTCTCTGTATGTTATGATCTCTCACTGCTGAGCTGAGTTGGACAAAATCAATTTTTTAAAATTTAACTACTCAACGAGTGTAGCAGTACCAAATGATGGGAACTGAAAAATGGTAAGAACAGTTATAAGCAAAGACAACAATTTTTGACTTCCAGACCTGCCTGTAGGTGAGCGTTCTAGATAATGATGATGCTTTTTCACAATTATGTTTCTTTAAGGACATTATTATATAACTCTTTTTTTTTTTTTTGGAAAGGAAATTACACAGGATCTCAAGAAGTGTGTCTCTGTATCAGAATTTACTATCTAAGAGTAAAAGACAAGTAACAGCTGAGGATAGAAAAAAAATACCTATTAGCCAGATAAATAAGTGCTATACAGTATGAACAATTCTAGATTCCCTGACAATTGTTCCCTGGCAAATTATTCCATGCTGCTGCAGTGGGAAACTCATTCCTACACTGCTTTGGGCCTAGATATTATGTGTCTTTGTGTGTGTTGGGCAGCAGAGATGGGCCCCAACACAGATTCAACTGGGTATATTTGTAGTGATCCCAATCACGCTACTGCTCATTCCAACGTTAGGGAAAAAACAGCAACCAAGATGGCTCCTTTTCTTTGGTCGCCCTAGGTGGTGGTGTTTGAATGTGGTGATTCCATTCATCATGGAGTTAGTTGGGAGGAAATCAAGAGATAGGAACAGTGCTTAATAACTTATGTTAAAAAGCATTTTTTTTTAATTTAAACAACAGTTTTGAAATAAAAATCTCATACCTAGTTATCAGGTCATATTTCAAGGTATGGGCGTAAGTATGACAGTATCCTTTTGCTAAATCCAGGAATATTTATCTATTTCAGATTAGAATTGATCAATAATTGTGATAACAATTATTAGGGTGATAAAAAAGGCTGTCAGCTCTGTCTTACACAAACAAAATATTGTTTTCATTTTCTTGTTAAAACATACACACAGAGGTAATTCCTTGAGTGTATACATGTACTATAAATGTGTTTTTAAACAGAAAGTCTTGACTATCCCAATTTGCTCTGTTTTGACTCACATTGTGAAATGATTACTGATCACATAAAGGGTTTTTTTTGTTAATTTGATTTTTTTAATTAATTTTTTCCTTAGGTGAAAATAGTCTGAAAGGTATACTTCTGGAGCACTCTTAATATTCTCCAGATACTAATTTATGTTCTGTTCACAGTACAAAACCAGAATTTCTCTCAGGAAACTCCCTCAAATACTGTATGGATGTTAGGTCTTCTGCATAAACTGTCTTGTTTTACAGATTTCCTATTGTTTTTCCTTGCTATTTGCTAAGATCTATAAAAACTTTTTCCTTCCTTCCCCATATTAATATTTTCTAAATTATCTTGCTAATTTTGTTATCCGTCTTCTTTTGCTTTGAGATATGTTCCAATATTTGTGAAGATGGAGAAAACAGAACAAGGAAAAACACTGAAACAAAAAAAGAATAAACAAACCAAATTTCATTTCTCTACTCTAGAATACAGTAGGCTTTTTTCCACCCTGTCCCATCCTATCTTCCCCTGACAATGGCTGTATTGAAGAATACTCTGCTAGTAGAAAAAAGTACAATGCAGTATTTTTGTAAAGTTTACCTTATTTTTCTTCCTAAATAAATTCTACTGTAAGAGTTCAGAAAAACTTTTATTAATATCTTTATTTCCTCAGATCAAATTGTAATGAGTTTTCAGTCTGGTTTTCCTACTTATTTTTGCAATAAAATATTTTGAAAGAAGAGAGATGTTGCCTCCATAGGATACAAAGTGGGAAGTTATCATAAGTGCTATGTTGACAAGTGAATATGGGCTGTGTGTTTAACTAAAAGGAAAAATAATCTTGAAAGTAAGTCTCTTGTTTCCTTCACCTTTATTCATTCCACCATACTTGAGAGTTCAGCATGTTTTCTGTAAAGAAAATCAATCTATATCAAAAATGCATTTACCTTCATTTGTACTGAAGAACAACAGATGAAACTTTAATTCTGGACCATTGTGGTTAAAAATTCAACTTTTAGACACAAAATTTTGTTATATGCTCACACTGCTTTCTATATTTTTCAAATATATTTACAAATTTTTCTTGGTTTTGGAGAAGTTGTTAAAAGATAAAGGGCATAGATTGAGCTGGACTGATTTGGGATTTCTGTCTGTGGGTGCATTTCAATATTAGCACTGTATTCATTGAAAAGTTTCTTTCAGCCTATATTAGAGGCTATACACCTTTACTTTCTGAAAAAAAGTATACATTGCATTCAGACTTTAGTTTGTATTAAGTTTATATGGTACTCATAGAATCATGGAATCATAAATGGTTTGGGTTGGATGGGACCTTTAAAGGTCATCTAGTTCAAACCCCCTACGATAAGCAGGGACACCTTCAACTAGATCAGGTTTCCCAGAGTCCCATGCAACCTGACCTTGAGTGTTGCCAGGGATGAGGCACCTACAACCTCTCTAGAAAACATGTTCTGCTGTTTCACCACCTTCTTCCTTACATCTAGTGTAAATCTACTCTCTTTTATTTTAACATCATTATCCCTTGTCTTATTGCTGCAGGCCATACAAAAACGTCTATCTCCATCTTTCTTATAAGCCTCCTTTAAGTATAAAAATCTGCAATAAGGTCTCTATGCAGCTATCTGTTGTTCGGCTTAAACAACCTCAGCTCTCTCAACCTTTCCTCAAAGAAGAGGTATTCCATTCTTCTAGTCTTAGTTGTGGTCTCCTCTGGAACCGCTCCAGTAGTTCCATGTCTTTCTTGTACTGAGAATTCCAAGCATTTAGATCACTTTATAGTCTTATATAGTCTTATATAGACTTAGAGTTAAAACCCCAAGAAAAATATTGGGAGTTATGATCTTTGTTTAAAAGTGAATTGAACTTACCAATTTTTAAAAGAGAAAAAATTACTGTTGAATCAAGTAAAATTCTAACCAATGTCTTCTGTACAGTGAGTACTACATAAAGCAAAGACTGAAAAGTGGTCTGGCTGTTGTTCATTAGAGTAAAATAACTGTTCTCATACAAGGAAAAAAGAATCAAATCCTCAGCATCCTGGCAATTGATTTTCAACTATGAGATAGCTTTTTATCTTAATCTAAAGAAGATAATTTTATTGTCTTATATTATGAAGAACACCCTCTTACTATCTAATCATCTGTTATTCAGTTTGGTTCCATTCCTTAAACGGGACTCTCAGTGTTCTATAAACTTAAATGAGCCTTTATCATTACAGCTTGTTTTTCCTCTCCCACATTCAAAGACAATCATTGTATAATCCGTTACTACAGATTACAAGAATCTCTCATCTCTCTGTTAAAGATCAGAATCTCTGGAATATAAAATGTCCCTTTGAACTCCTTTAAATTCTACTGATCTGCACCAGCTGAGGAACTGATCTGTTTCCTTTATTTATTTGATGTTTTTCTCTGCGCACTGAGAAGGGCAGAAGCTCATTCTTGGAGCATTCTCTGACTTTGAATAATATTTTAAACTCAGAAACATATAAAAGGGACTTTTTTTTAACAGACTTCAAGGTGCAGAACTTACAGAAAAAACTTCAACTGAAACTATTTATTTGAATTTGAGCATCAAACTACAAACTCTATGAACTTGAAGTACAACAGAAAGGAGAATGAATATCTACTTTTTGTCAGAAGAGACTTTTTCTGTCAGTTTTGCAAATAGTTAGGTTTTAACTAATGTTTGTTTTCTTAATTCAATACAATTTTACAATGCAATTAGACTTTGATGAGATGTTTGATTTAAAAGTACTCAGAATGACAGCTAGGCAACCTGAAACACAAAGTTGTTCTTAGACTACAAATATTTCATATATTTTTTA
This sequence comes from Dromococcyx pavoninus, assembly GCA_033558185.1. Taxonomy (NCBI): domain Eukaryota; kingdom Metazoa; phylum Chordata; class Aves; order Cuculiformes; family Neomorphidae; genus Dromococcyx; species Dromococcyx pavoninus. The sequence continues at coordinate 2,225,437 of JAUMJL010000110.1, forward strand.
GTGTTTTATTCTGGGATTTTTGGTCTTGTTTTCTTGTTGTTGTTGTTGTTTATTGTTGGTGTTATTTTTGTTTTCTTTCATATGGGTTGGAGAGAACCAAAAGCATTTTGGAAGCTATAGGTGTGTAAGAAATAAAAGTAGATAATATTACAATGAGAGTTAAACATCAGAAATATTTAAAATTGGTTAAGTTAGAGAGAGGATAGCTTTTGACTATATCCAGGATAAGGTTATTATACGTGTGAAAAAAAAAAAGACATGTAGAGAAATCTTTTTAGGTTGTAATATCCAACCAAGAGACAAATGAACTACAAAACCGAACAATCTTATTGAGGTATCTTTGAGAAAATGCTGTTTGAAAGCAATTTTGTTTGTCCCAGTTTTCTGACAAAATAAAAATTACACATTCACATAAAAGTGAAGGATCTGTTGGGGAACAATAGTCTTCACTGTTCAGTCTTTTTACATCCATTGAAGTAAAATGTTTTGTGAAAGAAGAATGGTTGGGGAGGAAGAGAGGGAAGTATAGGTTAATAAAAGCATGCCACAAGGGTAGGAATCTGGTAAAATCGGAAGGAAGAGCATGAGCATGAAACAAAAGCTATAACAGTTGACAGAAATGTGAAAGACTGCCAAAGAGAAAGAAGGAAGCATGGAACAGAGGAAAAATAAGAGCAGTTGCTGCTCTATCACATAACGCTAGAATCATAGAATGGTTTTGGTTAGAAAGAATCTTTAAAGATCATCCAGTCCAAACCTTCTGCCATGGACAAGTACATCTTTCACTAGATTAGGTTGCTCAAAGCCCCAGCCTACCTGACCTTAAACACTTCCAATGATAAGGTATCCACAACTTCTCAATGTGACCTCTTCCAGCATCTCACTACATTTATTATAAAAAAATCTTCTTATATCCAGTATAAACATACTCACTTTCATTTAAAAACCATCGCCCCTTGTCCTGTCACTACAGACCCTTGTAAGGATTCTTTGTCTATCTTACAAGCCCTTTTCGTATATTGAACGGGTGCAATCAGGTCTCCCTAGAGCTTTCTTTTCTCCAGCCAGAACACCACTAACACACTCATCCTTTCTTCATGGGAAATATCTTGAGCTCTCTGACATCTCCATGGCTCTCCTCTGAACTCTCTCAAGCAGGTCTATGTCATTCTTGCGCTGGTGACTCCAGAACTAGATGCAGTACTTCAGACACAGTATTCAGAGCAGATATGCAGAGTTACCTCCCTCGACCTGCTGGCCATACTTCTTTTCATGCAGCCCAGGATATGATTGGCTTTTGGGGCTGCAAACACACGTTGATGGCTCATGTCTAATTTTTCATCCACCAGTATCTTCAAGCCCGTCTCTGCAGGTGTTATGGAAGTGCTTGTCAGAAAACAGTATATTCCAAAAGCCAATTTATTATCACAAAATAAAGAATGGTTGAATCATGAGGATATATCATTTGATAGAAATTATTTTTATAAACACTTCAGCACATATGAATTGTTTACAGGTTCAAGATGTCGGTTGTGAACTATTATCACGCAATGAACAGTCATTTCTAAGCTTAGAACAATAACTCAAAATGTGCAATTTAGTTAAGGGATAGACATTCAATACATGGAGGTTTCCTTGGACTGTGTCATAATCCAAGGAGAGTCCTCCAGTTGCAGACCTACTGTTCTGAGGAGGAGGCAGTCTTTGGTGTGATCTCATTTATATTCTAAGTGGAATCTGATCTGTGGTCATACTAGTTCCTTAATTGGCTAACGTTCCCCACTTTTGGGGTGCATAAATTGTTGTCTAAGTTAGCAATCCCTATCCCTCTTCAGGTCTCTGTGTAACTAAAGGCAGCAATCATCACCCTCTTTCAGGTGTGTACGTGATCAAAGTCACAATTTGGAACGACCTGATCAAGCCATCAATTATTGTCTCTCTTTGGGATGTGCCTTGTTAATATCGGCAGCCATTATGTCTTCCATAGTCTGGGGCAGGAATGAGTGCACAGCAGGGTTGCAATTAATCTATTTATCCTTCAGTCTGTGTTGATATTATGGTTTTCCCGCACACAGGACCTTGCACTTGGCCTTTTTCAACTTCATGAGATTTGTACAGGTCCACTCCTCAAGCCTGTCAAGGTCCCACTGGATGACATCATAGAATCATAAAATGGTTTGGGTTGCAAAGGATCTTAAAGATCATCTAGTTCTAACCCCCTTACCATGGGCAGAGACACCTCTCAATAAATCAGGTTGCTTAAGGACTCATCCAACCTGGTCTTGAACACTTCCAGCAAGGGGGTATCCACATTTTTTCTCGACAATATGTTCTAGTACCTCATCAACCTTATTGTGAAGATTTGCTTCCTAACGTCTAATCTAGATCTATCCCCTTTCAGTTTAAAGCCATTCCCCTCATCCTAACAGTACTTGCCCTTGTAAAAAGCCCCTCCCCAGCTTTCCTGTAAGTCCCCTTCAGGTATTGGAAGGTTGCTATGAGGTCTCCCCTGAGCCTTCTCTTCTCCAGGTTGAACAAACCCAACTCTCTCAGTCTGTCCTCATAGCAGAGGACATAGCTTCAACACTCTGATCATCTTCATGGTCCTCCTCTGGACCCATTCCAACAGTTCCATATCCTTCTTACATTGGTGATTCCAGAACTGGACACAGTACTCTAGGTGGGGTCTCATGAGAGCAAAGTAAAGAAAGAGAATCATCTCCCTCGAACTGCTGGCAATGCTTCTTTTGATGCAATCCAAGACACGGTTGGCCTCTGGGCTGTGAGCACACATTGCCATCTCAGCATATTAACTGCAGCACTAGCTTGGTGTCATCTGCAGACTTGCTTAGAATTAAATCAGTTCCACTCTCTATCTAATTAATAAAGGTATTCTGAAAGCCGGAAAAGCACCTGGGGCTGTTGGTTGACAGTCAGCTGAACATGAGTCAGCAGTGGGCCCAGATGGTCAAGAAGGCTAACAGCATCCTGGTTTGTATCAGAAATAGCGTGGCCAGCAGGACAAGGGAGGTGATTGTACCCCTGTACTCAGCACTGGTGAGGCGACACCTCGAATACTGTGTTCAGTTCTGGGTCCCTCACTATAAGAAGGACTCTGAGGTGTTGGAGCGCATCCAGAGAAGGGCAACGAGAGTGGTGAAGGGGCTGCAGAACAAGTCCTATGAGGAGTGGCTGAGGGAACTGAGGTTGTTTAACTTCGAGAAGAGGAAGTTGAGAAGAGACCTCATCACTGTCTACAACTACCTGGAAGGAGGTTGTGGCAAGGTGGGTACTGGTCTCTTCTCTCAAGTGATAGGCGATAGGATGAGAGGAAGTGACCACAAGTTACACTAGGGGAGGCTCAGATTAGATATCAGGAAAAATTTCTTCACTGGAAGGGTGATCAGACAATGGAACAGCTGCCCAGGGAGGTGGTTGAGTCACCATCCCTGGGGATATTTAAAAGACAGGTAGATGAGGTTCTCAGGAATATGGTTTAGTAATGGACAGGTATGGACTTGATGATCTCGGAGATCTTTTCCAACCAAATGATTCTATGATTTGTCAACCTCCAGTCAAGTGGAATGTCAGTAGTCAGACGGAATTGCTGATAAATGATGGAAAGAGATTTGGTGAGCACTTCTGTTAGCTCCCTCAGTACCCTTAGATGCATCCCATCTGGTCCCACAGATTTGTAAATGTCTAATTGGTCGAACAGGTCTCTAACTATTTCCTCTTGGATTACAGGAGTTTTGTTCTGCTCCCTCTCCCTGTCTTCTGGCTAGGGGGCTGGGTACCCGGAGGACAGCTAACCTTGCTATTAAGGACTGAGTACCTTAAGTACCTCAGCCTTATCCTCATCCTTTGTTATTATTGGTCCCTCTGCATACAGTAGAGGATGTAGATTCTCTTTGGCTCTCCTTTTGTTGTTAAAGTATTTACAGAAACATTTTTTATTATCTTTCATGGAGTTGGTCAATTTAAGTTCTAGTAGGGCTTTAGCCCTTATGATTTTCTCTCCACATCACCTCACTTTGTCACTGTAGTCCTCCTAAGGTGCCTGCTCCTTCTGCCAAAGCCCATAGACTTTTTCCTCTTCTTTTTTGGAGATCCACTTAAATTTGTTTGCTGAGACAAGATGGTTTTCTTCCACTCCAGCTCAGGATGTGGGGGTTTTTTGGCGCATACGGATGGTCTGGTCTTTCACCACTAGGACTTCCTTCTTGAAGAACATTCAGCTTTCTTGGGCTCCTTTGACCTTTAGGACTCGCTCTCAAAGGACATTATCAACCAGCCTTCTAAACAGTTCAAAGATTGCCCTCTGGAAGTCGAGGGTGGAAGTTCTACTGACTCCCCCTCCTTACTTCTCCAAGAATTGAGAATTCTATCATCTTCTGATCACTGTGTCCAGGCTTCCTCCAACTGTCACATGTCCCACAAGGCTTCCTCTGTTCACAAACAACAGGTGTAGTGAGGTACCTTCACTAGTCAGTTAACTCACCAGTTGTGTCAGGAAATTGTCTTCGACACACATGTCAGGATGATTGAGGTACCCTAACATGACTGGAACCTGTGATTGTGATGCTTCCTGTAGTTGAATTAAGAGTGCTTTGTCTATGTGCTCCCCTTTGTCAGGCAACCTGTCGCAAACACCAACCAAAAAGTCTCATTTGTTTAGTATTGGCCTCTAATTTTTACCCATAATCTCTCAATATCCTCATCATGGTTTTTCAAAGACTGCTTTCTGCAATCAATCCTTTTTTTTTTGTACAGGGCAACACTCAAACCTTCTTTTATAGTAGAGTGTAGCAGTCATTGATTAATCCCCCTAAGTTTCAGTGATTATTATTAGATCATGGATTTCTTGCTGTGCAATGGCTTCCGGGTCCTCCTTCTTGTTACTCATACTGTGTGCACTTCAGCTAGGCTGTCGATCTTGACACCTTATTATATGACCACATCCTAATTCCTTTGAGGCATTTTGCAGGTGATTGCCTGTTATTTCTAATACACCAGCAGCTCCTGTCTCTTCTCTGTTGGTCAGAACTCATTTGGTCAGGTGAATCCTGTCAGCTTGCAACAGACCTGGCTTCTCAAAGGTAGATCCACGATCACAGAAGCCAAAACTTTGAGTACAACACTAGCAATGCATTCACTTGCTCAATTTGTTTCTTTTTTCCTAAACTCTTTCCTCTGACTGGCAGGATAGAGGACAACACCACCTGTGTTCCAGATCCTTTTAATAATACTCCAAGGGACATGTAGTCCTTTCAGATAGTTCTAAGTTGCTTTGTCATGGCATCATTGTATCCTACAGGGAATTAGAGGAACAGATTATAATCTGCAGGGTTCACCAGGTTTGACAGCCTCTCAGTGATATCATGCACGGGCAGCACACTTTCTGAAGAAATTGTCTAGATGGCAATGGCGTACTTTGGTGCCTCTCTATTTTTTAAGGAGCTTCCATGTCCCCCCACTCCGTGACCCTCCCTGAGGAAAGACAACAAGATTATTCTTCCTCCAGAACAGATTAGAGCCAAGTAATCTTTAGAGCAAAACATTATAATTAATCTAAATTAATTAGAATGCTTTACTTTCGCAGTGCATTTTCCTGACTCAAGCTGAAATCCAAACAGAAGTACTAACTTTTCCATCATTCCTCCAGAGACAAGCTTTGCTAGACTTGATTTGGCAGAGAATTATTCAGCAGCTACTAAGTTTTTGAGACACTCAGCTAGAGCGACTATTGCAGATAAACTTCCTTGTTTTCTTTTAACATGACCAAAAAAATTAAACAATGTTTCTGTGTTAACGAGAAGTCAGAAATGGGGAGACTTTGCTGAGGTTCCAGTTCTATTTTCTTGAGAAGGTCTTACAAATTTTCTCCTTTCCTGCCCAAAACTGCCCTGATTCACATCTTAAATGGTTTGGTGGTTACCAGGTAGTGTACCTGTCACTGACACCTGCAAGACAGAAATAACTGTGGCTTACTATCTGTTGGGTAACAGAAAATATCAGTTAGAAAAACGTGAGAAAAGAAGAGATCATTATGTAAGCTGCAGTAATCTTGCTGGCTACAACCACATGTTAAAGTGAAAAAAAGATCAGTGGTTCATGCCCGAGATAAGTAAAACTGATTATGTCACATCTATGTCCAGACAGACTAGTCCCATCCTTGCAAATTTATCTTGAAGAAAAAAGCTATTTTCAGCAGGCCAAAAAAAGGAGGTGAGCTAAATGGGAAGTGGCCTAGGAATATAGTATTTCAGATAGTCCAAGTGCTTCAACATTCTTAGCTGTGCACACCTTTGCTCTTCATATAGTAGTGCAGAAGCACTATTGAAGTCAAATGGCTCTTGATAGTTCTGTAACACTAAATTTCTACAGATCATTGTCTGTTGGGGAAAGGAGATGGAGAAAGGAGAAATATGATGAAGGAATAACTGAAGAAGAGAAGGCAAAGAAGATAGCTATTAGAAACATTTAGATTTTTTTTAGCGTTCCAGAGAGTTAGATATTGTCTGTAATATAAATGTTTTAAACCATGCAAGTGATTTATATGCTTCATCACTGTTTTAAGTGTATTCTTTGTCAATGTAAGTGGAAGAACACCAAATACTAAAATCATTATGGAGTTAAAATCAGCCTGTATGCACTATGAAAAGGACAGTTGGGAAAGAAAATATTATCATTGCTTTAAGCATTGATAATGACATCTAATATTCATAATCACAGGTGCAAAAGCTGTCTTTCCAACAATAAATATAAAACCACTGCTATATCAGACAATTCATGAAACTCATAATTCCTTTGCATCTTACCTGCAGGAAACTGTTTCTTTATTGTAATGGTTAAGATATAAAAAGAGATAAGACAAAGGTCAAAACCGTTCAGAATTTAATTATCTGGCTCAAATGTCACTGATTTTAAAAGGATCAGTGACCTTATTCCTTGCTGGATGTTATATATCATGCCACTTGGATAATCTCATCTATTTTTATGTACTTTAGGTGTTTGAGACAGGATACAACAACTGCTATATGTATATGCTTCTTTTATTGAAGGAGGATTCTTGAGGGGATTATTCAGCACCCTTAAAATCTAAATTTTTCTCTATGGGTATGTGTCCACTGGCTGTAAAGGGTTGTAGATGCTACCTCAGTATTAAGTGGAAGAGTGAACTGTGAGGTCATGAGATTTTATCTGTATCAGATGGCACAGGACAACAAGATACACCAGTCAGTGTCCATGAAAGGGAGGAAAAGTGAGGACAAACCCCTCTTAGTAAATTATCTGCCTAGAGATAGCCATGGACTGAAGTACACAAATTAGCTGAGATTAAGACAGATCCAGGATTTTATAAGCAGTGTTCAATTGGACCTGGATTCACAAGCATTAAAGTGTGTTACCAATAAACAGAGTTCTACAGCAAGGAAGCAGGGTTAGGAAGGTTGATTGTTTTGCTTAGCTCACCTGTTTGTGCTGGTTTTATAGGAACTTAAAGCTGAATTTCTTGTATTTTTAATGAATGGTTTAAGAAAATAAAATATCTTTGTAATTTTTATTTTATTTTTTACACCCAGGAAAGCACATATTTTCTTTCAGTTTCAATTTCAATATAATACAATTTTATACCTGGATTATAAATAAATATGTAACAATACAAGCACAGTTCTTAATATATTTTTTCCCCTTATTATAATTTTTTTGGCTTCTGAAGAAATACCACAGCAGGCTCTACCTTTCAGTAAGATAAATGAATATAAATAGAATTGTTATATGAAGATGGATGATATAAAGGCTGTATAAGAGAAACCTCTTGTAAAGTGGGTACAGTAAAATCTGAGGGGAATTAGAAAAGTTTCAGTTATGATATTAAGAGGTGGATGAATAATGCAAAACCATGTAAATGAAATAAAGTTTTCTGGTTAATTTTATAGTGAATGTTTAATTTTAAAAAGGCATATTATGTCAAAGTCTTTATATCTATTTTTGTCTTTACATGTAACTTTTTTTTGAAGTAATGACTAAATGTCCAGAAATCAGCTACATAATTCTTGAGGAATAATCTGTGCTACATTTGTTATTTTGTGAAGAGCTGTTTTGTATTCTGTTTTCAAACTAAAATCTCCAGGACTACACGCATAAAAACACATCTATGAGAGAGATATGAGGTTATAATAAAAACTTCATTTTTTTAGTGTACGTGACCAAAGGCTAATCACACTAAACACAAAGAACTGTGAAAATCATAGGAACAATGCTGAGTGGAGCAATAAATCTTAAGGGCACCCCATCTTGACTTGCCCTAAAAGTGTCCACGATCATAACTTATGCAAGTCTGTGAGGTGAAGTGCAAAACTTTAGTGAGATGAGTTCAGACGCAGGGTTAAAAAAAAAATCTGAAATGGGTTCACAAGCATTGAAATGCCTTAACAATAAATGTGCTCCTACAGTCCGTCACAGAAGAATGGTCAGGCCCTGGTCTCTCTCTCAGAGAAGCTGACAGCAGAAGCTCTCTCCCCAAATCATCTTACAGACTGAAGGGGTATGTGACATCTCACTTCCCTGAGATGTTAGGAAAAAGCACTCAGGCAATGTGTAAGTCTTGTTATGTGATGTTTTAAGGCAATTATTGAAATGTAGGGGTATGTAAGATATTCTGAAGTGTTTAGCAGTATGGCAGAGACAAGGAAAGGGAGACAGAGTGGTGCATCAGAGAGAAATGAAGAGGGTGACAAAAAGGGAGAAGGGTATAAAAGTAGTCAGCTAGGTATATATGGGTTGCTGGTCCATAAACTCATCTCATTGAGCCCTATGGTTGACCACCACTGTCTGTGCTATATTCTTATTAAATCCTATTTCCATCAGTCTTCTCTGTGGGTGCGCTCTGTTTCGAGTGGTGAACTTCGAGCCAGACTAACCTGCAAACAGGGTTAGAGATTTGAGTAGCAGCAACTAAAAGGTAGCTGTGAAGCTGAGGGTCTTGTAGGTCCAGAAGCCAGAAACTGCAGGGCTGGCAAAGCCTGGGGCAAACATCTGGAGAGTTCAAATGTCAAAACTACTTTCCTGAATGCTTAAACAACTTCAGTGTTCATCAGCTAGAGGAGACAAAAGGATGGGATTGAATGGGCTGATGACTTCATGTGAGTTCCCTGCACTTATGTGGGTGCCAGTAAATGTTATGTTTTCTGACTGCATGGCCAGTCATTTTGGCAGAGTGTGTGCACATCTACAAGGATGCTCAGTCTCTGGCTGGCTCACTGGATGAAACTGGGAGTGGGGAACAACAACATACTCACATTTACTGGGCTAGGAAAGGAGGAACACTTTCTGGCCCTGGCTGGTCCACCATAAACAGAAAACATAAACAATTAGTGCTCGTACCAGAGACACTTCCAAGCATATCCATTTCAATAGTACAAATTTAGCCTTTAGTGTTATCACACTACTTCATGCTGTCTCCTTCATCTCAGCACAGCACACCAGTCTTTGTTTCCAAACACACAGGTTGCAAATTCTTAAATGAATTTTCCTGGAGCAAGGGAGAGTGCTGTATCCATACCCTGAATGTTATCAGTAGCTACGGTAGTTGCACTGTGATTGACTGTACATAATAGGGTGATCCGTGTGGAGAGGAAGACATCTTAACAGGCATGAGTGTCATATGACAATGGGGTACAACATTTTGTTGAACTCTTCTTAGTGTCCCTGCTGATGTCTTATTAGATGGTTGGACGTATTATTACTACAAGATTTAAAGCTACTCGTAATGACCTAGTTTCACTGGCTGGATTAATGTAAAAATACTATAAAATTGAAGGAAAAAGTAACTAAAATAGGATAAAACAGATAAAGACAAAACTAAATCTAGAAATTTTGTGCAAAAGTGTATCAAGAGGAATGGTAAAATACATAATACATACAGTGGAATTAAATTTTTGTCACAATGAACTGAACAGAGATTTTACATTAGGTTTCAGTACTTAAACGCTTCTAATTGGACTACATTGTTCCAGGATATAGGAAAGAAGACTTTGCTGTGTTGCTTAAGGGGGTTCTATTGTTGTTTAAGAAGCTGGGAGTTGCCTTAAGATTGGCTGCCCTTGTTCTTTTAGGAGACTTTAATATCCCAGATATCTGCTGGGAACTTAACACAGCCGAAAGGAGGCAGTCCAGAAGATTCCTGGAATATATTGAGGATTGTTTTCTGTCACAACTGGTGAGTGAGCCTACCAGGGGTGAGGCTCATCTTGACCTGCTGTTTACGAATAGAAAAGAGCTGGTGGGTCATGTGGGGGTCAGAGGCTGTCTGGGATGACCATGAGATAATCGAGTTCTCCATAAACAATGAAACAAGGAAGGGCACGAAAAGGACGTCCACACTGGACTTACAGTGGGCAGATTTTGGATTATTTAAGGAACTAGTCAGGGGAGTACCCTGGGAAATAGTCCTTAAAAGCAAGGGGGTCCAGGAAGGCTGGAGTTACTTCAAGAACGAAATCTTGCAAGCACAGAATCAGGCTGTCCCGATGTGCCGTAAGACGAGCCGTAGGGGCAGACAGACGGCCTGGATGAGTAAGGAGCTTCTTAAGGAGCTAAGTGAGAAAAAAGAGGGTGGATCGCCTTTGGAAAGAAGGGCTGGTAAATCAGGTTATGTTCAAAGATACCATTAAGTCGTGTAGGAGGAAAATTAGGGAGGCAAAAACCCAGCTGGAGTTCAAATTGGCCACTTCTGTTAAGGACAACAAGAAGTTTTTTTATAAATATATTAATGGCAGAAAGAAGGGCAGCAACGACCTGCACTCCTTACTGGATGTCGAGGGAAATATAGTAACTAAAGATGATGAAAAGGATGAAGTTCTTAATGCCTTCTTTACCTCCATTTTCAACACTAAAACAGATTGTTAACTGGACAACTGGCCTTTTGAAGTGGTGGGTGGGGTCAGGATGGAATATAGCTCCCCTGTAATCCAGGAAGAAGTTAGAGACCTGCTGAGCCACTTGGATCCTCATAAGTCTATGGGGCCAGATGGGATCCATCCTAGGGTGATGAGAGAGCTGGCAGACAAGCTTGCTAAGCTGCTTTCCATCATTTATCAACAGTCCTGGCTCACTGGAGAGGTCCCGGGTGACTGGAAGTTAGCTAATGTGACGCCCATCCACAAGAAGTGCCATAGAGACGATCCAGGTAATTACAGACCTGTCAGTCTGACCTTGGTCCCAGGTAAAATTATGGAACAGATAATCCTGGGTGCAATCATGCGGCACCTGCAGAATGACGGAGAAATCAGGCCCAGGCAGCATGGATTTAGGAGGGTCAGGTCCTGCCTGACCAACCTGATCTCCTTTTACGACCGTATGACTTGGCTGGTGGATGAGAGGAAGGCTGTGCATGTGGTATACCTGGACTTCAGCAAGGCCTTTGACAAAGTTCCTCATAGTAGACTCCTGGAGAACCTGACAGCCCCTGGCTTGGACAGGAGTGCTCTGTGCTGGGTTAGGAATTGGTTAGTTGGCCTAGCCCAGAGAGTGATAGTGAACAGTGTCTCATCCAGTTGGCGACTGGTCACCAGTGGTGTCCCCCAGGGATCGGTGTTGGGCCCCATCCTGTTTAACAACTTTATTGATGATCTGGATGAGGGGATTGAGTCCATCATTAGCAAGTTCGCAGACGATACCAAGCTGGGAGGAAGTGTCGTTATGCTGGAGGGTAGGAGGGCCCTACAGAGGGACCTTGACAGACAGGAGAGATGGGCTGATTCCAATGGGATGAAGCTTAACAAGTCCAAGTGTTGGGTTCTACACTTTGGACAACAACCCCATGCAGAACTATAGGCTGGGGACAGAGTGGCTGGAGAGTAGTCAAGTGGAAAGAGACTTGGGAGTGGTGGTAGACAGGAAACTCAACATGAGCCAGCAGTGTGCTCAAGTGGCCAAGAGGGTCAATGGTATCCTGGCCTGCATCAGGAATGGTGTGGTCAGCAGGACTAGAGAAGTTATCATCCTCTTATACTCGACACTGGTCAGGCTGCAATTTGAGTACTGTATCCAGTTCTGGGCCCCTCAGTTTAAGAGAGATGTTGAGATGCTGGAGAGTGTCCAGAAGAGAGCAACGAAGATGGTGAAGGGGCTGGAGCACAAACCCTATGAAGAGTGACTGAGGGAGCTGGGGTTGTTTAACTTGGAGAGGAGAAGGCTCAGGGGAGACCTTATTGCTCTCTATAACTACCTAAAAGGAGGTTGTAGGCGGGCAGGGGTTGGTCTCTTCTCTCAGGTGATCAGTGACAGAACAAGAGGACATGGTCTCAAGCTTCACCAGGGGAGGTTTAGGCTTGATATTAGGAAAAAATTTTTCACTGAAAGGGTGATTCGCCAATGGAATGCACTGCCGAGGGAGGTGGTGGAGTCGTCCCTGGAGGTGTTTAAAACCAGATTGGATGAGGTAGTGCCATGGTTTAAATGACGATTAGGACTAGTGTTGGATCATATGTTGGACTAGATGATCTCAGAGGTCTTTTCCAACCTTGTGAAACTGTGATACTGTGTTATACTGTGATATTGTGCTCTTATTGTAATATGAGGAATGGATTTCCATTCTTGCATACATGGTAATATATTTGTATATGTATGTTTGTCACACAAACACTTCGTAAGACCTGGCCCTAAACTGATCTGGCCTGCAAGGTGGTGGTGGAGGAGATCCTTTTGAAAAGAAAGCAAACACAATCACTTCAGCAGTTATCTAAAAATTCCAAACTTTACCTTAAAAAAAAAAAAAAGCAATAAAACAAGTACAGTCAAAGTCACCCAAAAGTTATGAGATAAGGTAGTTTTTGAAAAGAAGGCAAGAACAGAGTGAGAGGAAAAATAGAAAATAACGGGGGGCGGAGGGGGGAACAAAGAAGAATAGAATAGGAAGTTAATCAACACTTCCTTCAGTCCAACATTAGTTTCAGCTTATGGTCTTTAAAACTCAACCACGGTCCAAAGAGAGATGGGTGTGTGCTTTTTGGTACATCTTATTTATAGGTAAAATTACATCACTTATCACACAGAGGAGGAGTTTTGCTGGTCCTGCACAGTGACTATGCTCAGACAGTCCTGGAGGTAGTACATTGTAGTAATTTCATCTGAAAAACTGCAGGACTGGGCCAGGGGCCTTACAGGCCACTTGCAGTTCAAAAGATTCATGACCAGGATAACCGCTGCTTGAACCTTCTGCCCACACAAATGCAATCAGGCATTGGGATTGCTCTGAGTTTAAAAGACCTTCTTTCCATATTAATCTCTCCTTGAACCGTTTGGATACACACACAGAGCAAGGCTTTCCAGGCTGGACAGAGTGATTTAGCAGCGTGATTCAGCAGATTTTCCCGGTGACAAGAAGCAAAGTCAAACCCCTCTTTTCTTTAACCACACATTCGAGCTACAAAGACAACAAAATGTTAAATTGCAAAAAACCTTAAGCACATACAGTAAAATTGTTTAAGACATACAAACAAATTTTTGAGCTTGACACTCGATCAGTATTTAAATCGATATTTCAAACAAAAAGAACAGTATGAAGACCATAACAGGCTGTTCATAAATATAAGCTAGTTCTTCTAATGTTGCAAATCAGAATAGAGGGTTGCAAACCCTGGGATATATGACGTTCAACAAAAAAAATCCTGCCCTGAGACTATGCCTGTAACTCTTTTTATTTAACAAATTAAGAAAATCAGCGAAGATCACCTTCAAAATAGTTCCCTTCTGAGCTGACACACAGCTGTGTATGATACTGCTAATGTTCAAAGTAATTCTGCAGCTCAATTTCTAAAAGGCTGTTGAAAATCTCCGTCATATTTTCTTTCACATCTTCTACTGAAAATAAAAAGTGTTCCATTTAGCACCGATTTCACTGTTGAGATCTCTTTATTGTAAGCCTCAATCAATAACTGAAAATTTTCGTCATGGATTTCTTCAGTTTCATAAGAAACATGATATTAACTTGCTGTTCACTCCTGCACGTTGACAATTTCTGACCGAGGGTAAGAAAACCTCTAAGTGACGTGACCAAGTTGAGCCTTGTCACACTCTGACAGGTTATAACATGTTCTGCAAGCATCTCTTTATCTCTCTCCTCTTATTCTTTGTTCCCGAGTTATAGGGAACCTATGTGTCAGACCTCATATAATTTTACAACAATGATCCTCCCTTTTCCTTGTATTAACATGTTTCATTGCTTTAACCAAGGTACATGAACCTACTATAACCTCTAATTACCTTATATGGCATATTTTTCTCCCACTCTGCAATTATAATAGGGTTATAAAGTTGAAGCGTAACAATTTGTGGCTTAGATGTGTAGGAACAGGTACTTGCACAGAAACAAATAACTTCCAGTGTGTTGGAACAGATTAATTAATCATAGTTCACTGTACTTTCTTATGCATAATTTCAAGCTGCAAGACTCAATTAAATACTATGACTGCCCACCCCAGGAGATCTTGACAATTAAGGAAACAGCAATAAGAATACTAAGAGTGATTTAGTGAAATAAATAAGTAAATAGAATGGAGTGGATTAGAAGAGAGAAGAGGAGAGTCTTAGGTCATTGACCACTAGGAAACCTGTCCCAGTGTCTAACTACTCATGCTGTAAAGAAATGCTTCCTAATGTCAACTCTAAACATCTCCTGATGTAGCTTTGAACCATTCCCACACTTCCTATTACTTGATATCAGGCAATGCACAAAATAAATGAATTATATTTGCATTTGCATGCTAAATATGAAAAATAATGAAAATCTTCCAAAGGATGGAATGGAAAAAAATAACTTCAGCAAAGCAAAAAAGGGATCTACGAACATCTTTGTTGCCTTCACATTTGCTAATTTCTTGGCAGTAAGTTTTCAGAACAGTTTACCTTAGAGGCATTTGATATCTTTTTATTTTTATGTATTTATCTTTCTAACATGTTACAAAGAGAGGAGGATTTCAGAAAAGGAAATAAACACTACAGTTGGAACATTACTTAACTCTCTCTAGGGGATTAAGAATGAAGTTACCACATACATAAGAATATGTTATTTTAAGATTTCACGCATTTCATTTGCCTGATTTCAAGCCCTGCTACAAAGTAGTTTTCTGAATATGACCTCCCTATGTTCTTGTGTGGGATGTGCAAATTGCAAACTGTTTCAAAGACTCCTTTTATGCTAAGCTTACTTACTATGGAGAAGCTTGGAAAGATGCTAATGGCAATAAAAATAGTGAAGCAGAAACTGACTGTCACTCTGACGAAAACAACATATGAAACTTGCTAAAATACCCTGATCATTATTTATGCAGCCTCATAGATATATGTGTTGTGGATTACACCAGTTGGCAGCTAAACAACACACCAGCATCGTATGAAACATGTCATAGGTAAATAGAAAGTGACTAGAGAGCAGAAGTGTATCACCTGTTTCTCCAGGCACTGACAAAGGCCCCAATTCTACATGTCCATTTCTTGCTATCACTTCATATCACTGAGAGCTTGGTAGGCAAAACAGCTAAAACCTAATCAAGAAAATACTTGAATTTTGTTTTAGGGTTTTCTTTGTTTGTTTGGGTTTTATTTGTTTAAACCTTTTCTTAAATGTCTATAGGACTGCTTTGAGTAGTTATGCTCCTCTTTACAGTAGCGCTTCTTATCTCCCTATCTCTGGAGATGATGACTTCAGTCCTCCAGAATGAGGATGGCCTTATTTGGAACAAAAGTTCTAGCCACAGAACTACGACTGAATTAGTTATAAAATGTGGAAATAAAGATTTGGTAAATTTTGAAAAGAAAACAATTTGGTTGGCACTTAGTGATCCTCCTGATACACTGTACTGGTTCTTCTTTCTGCATTTCTTATTAGAGACTTTAAAGCATGAAGCTGAGAAAAGCCCTCATTAGACTTTGAAAATATCTCCACTTGGATCTTGAGTTATCTTTCACTTAAACGCATACTGATTTATAAGACTGTAGCAAGTGGGCTTTTTCTTACTTGAATTAGTGCAAAAGTCACATTTATGCAACCCTTATTGAATGAATGAGAAATATCTATTGGTCCTGCTAGTGAATGTAAAACTTTTATTGAAGTTGTGTCAGTGAACTGAAAGAATAGTTTTCTTCTGCCAAATTACAAAAATATTTTTTATTTTTATGGTAACAGAAGCTTCCATTTTTATACAGTTATAAGCATGATTATGAAAGAAAAAAGTTGAACTAATATATCCCTTAAGAAGGACAAAACTGTATCAGTGAATAATTCATAAACCTTCCTTGAAATTAAATACTAACATAGAGTATTTTACTTAGGCAGTGATTAATATGAGCTTATCTGAGTGTGGGATTTTTCCTGAATCTTTTGTAAACTGGTGACACTATAAGACTATTAAAAAAAATTTGATCAGATATGGAGCTCAGAAAAAAATCTTAGTTTTGCTTTTAAAATATTCATCTTTCCCTAGTTTCTGTCTACATTGTTTTTTATTTCTTTGCCTGCATATTTTGACCTAAAATTGTATTGATCAACTTTTTGCCCAAGAAAAGTAATCTACTCTCACTCCATTAATTAATGCAACACAAAAAGCTGGAGGTCTGTTTTAGTTAGTTCTTGTCCTTCCTGTTAACTTTGAAGAAAGAGATTTAAGTAGTCCTATTCCATATTTATTTAAATAAATACTTTTTAGTAAATGATGTTTCTGTTGTCTTCATCCTTCTAGGTTTACTAGATCTCAGAATATTTCAGGTTTTCTTATTTACAGATTAACAAATAAACATACCTTCTACTCTTAAACCTTAAGTTGTGCAGGTTTTCAAAAGCCAGATGCAGTTACTTACTGTAAAAAATACTTCCGCAAGTAGAGAAATTACCTAAATGCAACAACATAGAATCCCTGTGTCAAACAGTTTTTATCAAATCAATCAGCAGCTCTGACTCAGTGCTGAGAAATGGATAACTTTCCTGAAAACAGACATTTATAAATATATATTTATTTACACATACATTTATAATTTTGATAATAATCACTGGCTATCAGTGGAAAATAAATCACTGTCAGATTTATTAAAAGAAAATCAAGTCACAATCAAGCCTTATTTTTGAGAAAAATAAAATGAAAAACAAAGTGGATGAATTATACATTCCTTTGACAATTACATCTGATTGAGAGTGTTGAATATAACTTTAAAACCTCCTCTTCTTAAGAGTTGACCACAAAGTATGAATACTTAAAGTATTAAAATACCAAATAAATTATCAAAATTCAAAAGGAAACATATGGGAAACCAAAAATAGTTCATTTTGATTCGGTATTTTTTATTTAGGTTTTTCAATCAGCAGAATATTATTAAAATCTCTTTTTTATTTCTCAATGTGAATGACAGAACCTCTCCTTTCCATTTTCCCTTACCTTGCCTTGTGTTGTGGGTTGACCCTGACTGGATGCCAAGAGCCTACCAAAACCGCCCTCGGCTGGACAGGGGAGATAAAATATAATAAAAGACTTGCAGAGAGAGATAAGGACAAGTAGAGATCATGCATCAATTGCTGTCATAGGCAGACAAAACTCAACTTGCGGAAAATTTAGTTTATTTTTGATTAAGTCAGAGTAGGATAATGAGAAATAAAAACTAATTCTTAAAACATCTTCCCCTCACCCCTCCCTTCTTCCTTTGGTCAACTTTATTCCAGAACTCTAACTCCTTCCACTGCTGGTATAGTGGGATGGGATATGGGGGTTAAAGACCAGATCTGCCTACTTATAGGATGCAAGCTCATCCAAGTCCCAATCTGATAGACAGCAAGGGCTCAATTTGTCATAATTTCTTTCTCTTTACAAAACAGTATCATCTCAGGAAGCAGTAGCTGCACTAACTTCTTTTCTGTTTGGAGAAAGGACTAGGAGAAGATATGCAGGGGAACGTATGGCCCCAAATATACTTTAGTTCAAAATTAAAATTACAGTTGCTAAACACTTAAAAGTTGGAAATGAAATAAACATTTGCAATTCAAGACCATCAAGACTGCATTACAAGTATATATTCAACCTTTCTTTTAAATTTTCAAGGTAACATACTGTGCATCTTACTGAAGACATCCTGAAAGTTCCTTTGTGAAGTAACTAACTAATGCCAATGATTTTCGAATATTTTGCCCTTTTTGAAAGGATTGAAAAATATTATTATAATGCCTAATGCTTCAAATAATTTTATTTAAATTGCATCTTTTCATCTTACTCTACCTTCCATATTGATCTGTAACACTTTCTATATTGTTTACTGATCTTTTATTTAAAGTCTTTATAAAATTTTGAAAATTACTTGCATTGTTGATTTGCCATTTATGCAATTTTCCCTTTGAAAGGAACATGAGCCTGTTCCGCATGACCATGAGGAAGTACCTGATACTGCCTGGACCTTCAGCTTTGCTCTGCAGGTGAACAATAAATACATTTGGAATTATTACCATAGTCTCCCTCCTTCATTAGTCATGATGTGTTTTCTTTTGGGGAAAAGATATGAGGAAATGGAAGTTAAGTTTTTCTAATCATCCTTTCAAATACATAGATACTGTAGTCATTCTGTAGCAAAAAAATTCCATAAAGAAGCCAAAATATAAGTTATATAAAAGATCAATTCAATATGGGAAAAAATGTGTAATGAAGAAGAGATATCAAGCAGAATAATGAAGTCTTAACTATACAGAATTGCATCAAAATCATCAATGAATGGGGAATAAAAAGTAGAAGGTAAAAATGTCATGAGTATATCTCAATTCTCAGACAGTAGAATTACAGTGAATTGAGAAAAAAATTGTGGTCAGAATACAGTGCTGTAAATTATATCTCAAGTAACCTCTGCTGTAGGCAACAGATGACTTAGGGAGGGCATGATTCGTATTTAAAAGAAATCATGCTTGTGCTAGTGCACAGTTGAGAAAATTAGCATGCATGCTAAAAAATGATAGGAATATGAAATTGCAATTAATATTTTCCAGTGTGTACAGAACAAGAAAGAAGTGAATTCTTTAAGACTTGTAGATCTCTCTAGTTTTGATTTTACTGGTTTTGTTTTTATTATTATTTTTGTTGCTGCTTCTGTTTCCCTGCTTTAAAGCAAGCAGGAGAAATCCCACACCACACAGAAAGTACAAAAAATAACTCAGGGAAAAAAGTTGCTGTGTTTCTTTTACAATTATTTTTTTGCAAGGATTTAAATTTTATTTGTGGGAAAATACTGAGTTCTTTGGCTTTCGTAAGCATACAAGGGAAACACAACACAGTCAAGGACTGAGAACCAGGACCTGAGCTTTCTGAGCATAGAGGTGGAAGAATCCTTGCAGATCCCAGATCACCTAGCTGGCCCATATCAGATCCAGTATGGGAACCAGTAGCCAAACCCTTGAGGGCTCTAAATGCACTGGGGTCTAGCTGGGGCCAAATGGCATGTATTGTAGGAAAAAATGGATTGCAAATCTGGCAGAAATACAGCAAGTCAAGCTACAAAATGCAGTACATTTATTAAACTGTCAACTGTACCTCTGTCTTCTCTCCAACTCCAAAAACTGGAGCATGCAAGATAATACATAGGAAAGCCACAAGGCAGCTGAAATGCCTCAGTACCCCACTACTGAAGTAGCTTCTCTGGTATTTCCTCCAGGGCATGACGTGCACTGTGAAAAAGAGACCGGTTGCAGTAAACCAGATTCTGGCTGCTGGCACTTGGAAAGGTGGACAATCTAAGTGAAATCCCACAAGAGAACAAAACCAACTTCATAGGAAACTTAGGGGACTTAAGAACAGTAGAGTAGTAGATAGTGAAATGATTTAAGTTGTTTTTATGAAGAATTTGTTTACTGGGAATTTTACTTTGACCAGCCTTATGAATGAGAAATGCATTCATTTTTGTTTCAAGAATGGCTAGATAGCTGGAAAAGAGACTCTTTACAATATGTATTTTTAAATATTCATTCAATTTACTGTGGTAACACCGCACAATGCAGTGTTCCAGGAATTTGTAGGGTAGGGGCTTCTGGAAATGGAAGTTTCATTCACACCATTGTACCTATTAACTATTGATGGATCTTCCCTTTGTTAATGTGTCCTGTTCTTTTTTAAACACATTTGTGCTTTTGGGTTCTGGTGGAAATGAATTCCACAAGTCTAGTGTGTGAAAAGTCCTTTCTTTCATTTATTTCAAGCATAATAACAGGCAATTGCATCAGATGTTTCTACAATAGGTGAAACAGCAAATAATGACTCCTCATTCATTTTCTCTGTATTCATAGATTTATGGACCTGTAGCATGACTCATATTTTTCAACCTGAGAGTCTTATTTTATTCAGGATTTCTTACTCCTCAGTATGGAAACAAAGTGATAGTAGCTAAAGTTCAAGGTTTTTTTAAAGTTTTTTTATGTTTGAATATTTTAAATGTCCCAAAAGTTAATACATACTTTGTAGGATTACCTGAATCTCTGGTTCTATTGAGAAACCTTGACTTTTATTTATGTAATTGGTTTCCTAGAACCTTTTATTTTTTTGTGAACTTGTTTGGAAACTTTGATATTGCCTTGACTGAATAACTATTGTTAAAATAGTTATTGACTCTTTCAGAAGACCAGAGTATTTCCTACTACGATTGTCTTCCAAAAAGAAAATAAAATTGGATGGTCATTCCCACCACATCATTGGGGTCTCCTAATTTTATGTTAGTATAATTTAAACAAGTTTTTCCAGTAAACAGATCATTTAATTGGCTCATAGTTTTCTGATAACATTAAACATAAAAATGAAAACCAGTGCTGTCTCCCACCCTTTTGAGACTGAGGCTAATTCAAATAATAAATCAAGTGTGACAACTGAACAATTTCTTATTTTTATTTCATTGTGTATTTTGTGAATACCATGTCATTATGGTGATCTTTTACTGTTCTTTTTAACATAAACAAATACTTGATAAATGCCATTAAATTGGAGTTATAAAGCATGAATCTCTTTGTCTAAGCAGGTATACTAGTAGTCCTTGTGCAACTGTATTCAGAGATCTTTCTGTTGGATGGGAAATTAAAGGAATGAAGAGTGTGACTTTTAATACAAAAAAGAGAAGAAAAATCAAATGTGGTGAAAGCAGTGATATGCCTTCACTTGTGTCAGGAATGAGTTCTGTTGGGTTTTTTTTCCTCAACATGATGGATTTCAGATATATAGGTATATGTGGTCAAAAGGTCTCTGAACAAAAGTGCTGGATAGAGGGAATAATATTTCTTTGGCATGGAATATTTGTTGTATTTCCTGCTTTGGTCAACACTGGAAAGCAAATATTTTAAAGTTTCCAGTTATTTATTACTGTTCTGTTGAAATTATTATGAAATTATTATCAATTGAAAGGAATGTTATTGTTGCGACAAGGGATGTATTGAATGGAGTCAGGTGACCGGAATTCTTATTTGAGAGACTGAAGACATTTAACTACTGTCATTTTCAATAGTTTCAGATAGCTTTTCTTTCTTTCTTGAGCAGAGAAAATAATAGGTATATTAATAGATACAGTGCTGTTTAACATTTTCATTAATGATATAGACAGCGGGATCAAGTACACCCTCAGCAAGCCTGCAGATGACACCAAGCTGAGCAGGGCAGTGGGCATGCCGGAAGGACTGGATGTCATCCAGAGGGTCCTGGACAAGCTGGCGAAGTAGGCCTGTGTGAACCTCATGATGTTTAACAAGGCCAAGTACAAGGTCCTACACCTGGATTGGGACAACCCCTGGTATCAATAAAGGATGTGGAGGTGACGTGATTGGTAGCAGACCTGCAGAGAACGACTTAGGGGTGCTGATATTGATAAGAAGTTCAACATGAACCTGCAATGTGCACTTGAAGCCCAGAAGACCAACCATGTCTTTGGCTGCATCAAAAGAAGCATTGCCAGCAGGTTGAGGGAGGTGATTCTCCGCCTTTACTCTTCTTTTATGAGACCCCACCTGGAGTATTGTGTCCAGTTCTGGAATCACCGACATAAGAAGGATATGGAACTGTTGGAGTGGGTCCAGAGGAGGGGTATGAAGGTGATCCAAGGGCTGAAACACCTCTGCTATGAGGACAGGCTGAGAGAATTGAGCTTGTTCATCCTGGAGAAGAAAAGGCTCTAGGGGGACCTCCCAGTTACCTTCCAGTACCTGAAAGGTCCCTACCGGAAAGCTGGGGAGGGAATTTTTACAAGGGCAATTAGTGATAGGATGAGGGGGAATGGCTTTAAATTGGAAGGAGGAAGACTTACATTAGACATTAAGAAGAAATTCTTCATGATGAGGGTGATGAGACACTGGTACAAGTTGCCCACGGAAGTTGTGGGTGCCCCCTTGCTGGAAATGTTCAAGGCCGGATTAGATGGGGCCTTGAGCAGCCTGGTCTGGTGGGACGTGTTCCCTGCCCATGGCAGAGGGGTTGAACTACATGATCTTTAAAGTTACTTCCAAGATAACCACTCTATGAGTCTGTTCTATGAGTCTGATTAATCATCCACGTAGAGATGTTAAACTCCTGTACCCTAAGAATCAGCAGCAACTTACAGTACACTGCTCAATAAATAACCAAAACACCTAAATTGTAATCTTCATTGATTCATATTAACAGAAATATTACATCAAATGAATGGTGGTATTTATAAACTACAGGAAATTGACTGGCTTATGTAGAAAGTATAGACTGAATCACTGTCCTCACAGATTTTTTTTAAAATAATTGTGTAGTATGTCTGATAAAATTCATCCTTTTGATGAAAGAAGATGTAATATATATAACTAAAAAATGTACATGGGGTGCTGGAGATGGCACAGGAGGAACAACACAACCTGGAGAACTGTTGCCTCTGTCACTGTTTTGCTGCTTTGTCTGGTACTTTTATTTACCCTTCCCTGTGAATCTGCTAGGTAAGCTCTAGATTCCATATCACTTGTGTTCCTTTCTGAAGGGGAAGGTGTCATGTTCATAAATATAAATGTGTAAATTTAGCCCAGAATGAGCAGAATGATTTGGAGATTCAGATAACGGATGCATCAAGCAAAAGCAAACACTGATCTTCTAAATTTCTCATATACTACTTGTCTTTCACAATGTCCATTTTTCATGTGATAAACTAGACATATTTTTTTATCTGTGAAAACATCAGTTTTCTCAAAGCTGTTTACAATATCCTTCTTGTAACACTTTTTAAACTATCTATCTAATTTACTTACCTTTTCCTAGAGAAGATAATAAGTATTACTGTCCTAGGAAGTGGTTCAGAATTAAATCATCTATCCACAGTTACAAATAAATAGAACAAAACCAGTTTACCCACTATTCCAGCCTGTAAGATGGTGACATGATTCCTGAGCTATTTTTTTTTACAGTATGATTATTATTATTTTAATATCACCTATAAATTTGGCTTTATTTAATTATTATTGTAAAAGAAGCAACATTTCTCTTTTCAATGGTGCTAATAAGGTAAAACGGAGAAAGCTGATGTTAAAATCACATCCTGTAAAATATGTGATCAGCAGACTTCAGAAATAAACTGTGATATAATATCTCAATTTATCACATTATTAACCTAACTCTGACTTTTAGAAGTCTTCATCTGGACTAGGAAATTGCAAAACTCTATCTCATCTTCAAATCCTGACGTTGATCTGATTATAGTCGTCTTCCAATCTTGAATTTTGCAGTATTTTGACATTTATATTTTCCAGTACTCTTGCATTTTTTGGATGTACTTGTAATACTAGATAACACGGTTGACTGAGCTCCTTTAAAACTGTTTTTCATAAAGATCTAAGCTTTAAATTTTACATGTCACAGAAAACTGGCTTTACATCTCCCTAACTCACAGGATGGTTCATTTAGCTGAGGTGCTTATATATGCAAATCTCGCATTATTTTAACTGATAGAAAACATTCTGTGGATTCAAGAGTAAATACGAGAGCAGGAGATGCACTCTCTAGGCTTCTCATGCAGACAGAGAGTATCACAGTTATCAATAATGTACTTGAATATTAGGCAACGTATAGCTCTGTTAATGGCCTAAGAAATTTTGTTACTGGCCTTGAACAAAGTATCAGACCAAACTGCTAGGGTGCCTGTCTTAGTCAAACATCTAAAAGTACTACTCCAATAGAGAGAACTATTAAACAAAGCTGCAAGAAGAGAGCTCTGAAAATTTTAAGGCAAAAAGGCCTGAACTAGAAGTCAAATATGTTGAGGAAATACTCACTTTTGGGAACCAGAAAGAAAGTAAAATGAACAACCTTCATTTTAAATCTTGAGAAATGAAGAACTGGTGACCCAATGAAGACTGAAATGGTAGCTTTGCCAGCTTGCCTTACTAGATTCCTAGATCCATTGTTTATTTACTCTTTTCTCTCTTTTTTTTTTTTTATGATAGAACCCTGCTGAGCCCCATGGTCTCACAAGGCTCATGAGTTTGTTGGGCCAAAAATCCATTGGCTTGAATTACCTGCAATACGTATGATGTCTATCAGGCCCAATAAAGCTCTGATTATATATTCTCCCATTTCTATTTTCCAGGGACTACATAATACACCTTTAGATTTGACCAGAAATCAAGCATTCAGGATTCTGACTTCCTCCCCACGAAGTAATTCTGTCCTTGCCAAGACACAAGAGCTGGACTTGGGCTGACTCAGTAGGCATACTCTTTCATTTAGACATTTCTCGGCTTTCCCTTGCAAAATTTTGTAAGAGATAATGTTCCCTAGATGATATTGTGAATGCAAAAAAAGCATTATATTAGGAGAAAGTGAATTCCTTCATGGTCACTGAACCTGATTAATGTGATCTAATTTTTGTTTCTCTTTGAATTTACAATGAGAATATTAGTAATAGGAATCCTAGCAGTATGTTCTGACTTAGTAAATTTTGACAGATCTTTAATAGTTGCAGTTACTCCTTCACTGTTCTTCACAGAAAATGAGAGAGAGAGAGGGGTATTTAAGGTGACATTTCCAAATCCTTAACTAAATCTAATGAAAGAAGTTTAAGTTTTCAAATTTCAGTAATATCTATTAAATTAACTTTAAAAAAATCCTTTTGCTTTGGATATTCTAAATTGCTGAACAGGTAATTACTAATGAGTTGGTCCCATTTTGTAGCATCAGAGTTCAGAGAAAACATAACAAAAAGGAGTGAAATTCTTGTTGACAGTAATTTTTCAGCATGAAGGATTTTTTTTTCATATACCTTTTCCACATTTTGATTTAGAAAGGAAAAAACAATTTATTACTGTGAAATTCAAAATATTCAACTCTTTTAGTTGAATAAACTAATCTTCATTTCAAATTGAGCTTTTGGCAAAAAATTGGTGTAATGCAAAATATTATTTTATGAGCATTTAACCATTTACAATTCCATCTTAGTTCATTTAGTGCAAGACTGAAAATAGTCACATAAAAAAGCTGGAAAAGGGAGTGAGAAGGAAGAACATAATTTTTAGATGAAGGTGAAGAGAAAAGCAGTGATGTGGCACTCATCTGCTTTCAACTAAAACAGTTTTAAAGTCCACCAGCTGCAAATAGAGGATCAGAAGGTGATCTCCATACATGTTCATCTTGAGGATTATAGAAGATCTTCAAATTTCTCCTATACTGACGTCTCAAGGAGATCGGTGGCAAAGTTCCTAATTAAGAACCCTTTTATCATTCAGAAATACAGAAAATGCTGAGGTACACTGACTGTCAATACCCAGTAATTTACATATGCAAAAAGATATGTACTTGCCTTCTGGTTTTGAGAACTGATATATCTGCAAAGTACAGATACTAAGTTTCACTTTATGTTCTTAAATATCAATTGATTCTTCATTCAAGGCACATTGATTCTTTTTTTTCTTTTCATACAATGTCTAGATACTTTTGAAACTCTGTCTTTGTGCACTGAAAATTTTTAGTTACTAAATAGTCTTCTTTATTGGTCCTCTCAGTCGTTCTTGACATGGACATTGTTCTCTTAATTATATAATTAAAATAAAACTGTTTATTTTACCAGAGTCAAAGACCTAAATCAAGTATATGGAAGTCTCTAAACATACCTTCAGGCATGTTGAGTTCTTCAAGAATGCGGAAATTTCAAAGCTGATGTAGCAGTAACTGAACTAATAAAATGACAGTAATTATCCATTTTAATTGGTCTTCAGCATACTTAAATTGCAATCAATTATGTAGCACTATAGAACTGAAGTACAGTGTGAACCTTGAATTATCTATCTGTATAGTTATACACAGAAATATGCTGAATTCACTTGTAAGTAAAGTGCTGAGGAAGAAGAGTGAATCAAAGGTACATTTTACAAAGTCAGTAGTTTTACATTAGTGAAAATGACACATTAAATATTAGGAGTTCAGGAGCAGCTTGTGTACTTGTATAGCAGCCAATGAACTAAAGGGTAATGTATGGCTGAGGAAGTGACCCAAACTTAAGGTGACTACCTTATCAAAACCAAAGCACAAAATTACAGCTCCTTCTTCAGGGGCAATGACTTTTTTTGGTTTTTTATTTTTTTTCTTATAGCATACGAATATTGCCTAGGAATATTCATTATGTCATAAGGAATAATTTTTTGTGTTTGTATATATCTAGAACAAACACTCCCTCATCCTCTAAAAATTCATCAAAAACCCCCTCTATGTGGTTCAGTGAATTGTATGATGTCAGTTCCTGAAAATTTGGATAGAAATAATTAATGCCATTGACCCTGATCTAAATAAACAGGTCTCCTTTTGCAAACCTGTTTGGATTAGCCATTTCTATTAATTGCAAAGTCAGGGGTAGAAGTCCAGTGAAGTATAATTGTTAAGGAACGGATTGCTGATGGATGTTTAATTTCAGTTTACTGTTTTTTCCAGTTGCATTTATTTCTTTAACTGGGAAAGAGTTACACAGATAAACATAGAATCACAGAATGGTTAAAAGGGAAGAAAGCTCTCAGATTTTTCGGTCCAGCCTCAGTTGAGCTAAACCATGTTGCTCAGGATTATATCTACTTGAATGCTGAGTACCTCCAAAGATGGAGACTCCACAACCACCTATAACAGTATCTTTATTTAGCCATGTTTAACATACCCAGAGACACTGTCTAGAAATCACCATCCTCATAGGTCTTCGGTAGTTCAATTGAGTAGGTTCTGTGTAGACCCTTGACAGTTCCATCTGCTAAATCCAACGAACACATCTTAATACCAACTACTCAGGACTTGGGTTTGTGACATTAAAGAGAGAAAATTACAGTTAATGGGCTCTGGCATGAAGATCATTTTTTGAAATATTCCTTTTTATGAAAAAAAGACTCCAAAGAACGTCCCCAAGAATGCATATGAAGATACGATTGAAGTTGTAATTACTGTAATATTTATTCTTAATCATTTGATAATACATGTAATGTTCTAAAACAGAGAACATAGTCTTTCTTCCAACTGTTGACGCTCTTGTTTTTTCCTGTTCTTGTGAAACTCCTACGAGATGTAGAAATATTTCACTGTGGGTTTTCGCTCCACAGTTACAATACCTACACACATGCACACTTAAATGCACGTGTATATTTTAACATTCATAGATGATGTTCTTTTAGAAGATCTTGAGTAGATACTATGGAGAAAACCTGCTTACTTGATTTGAGTAAGTGCATATGAGTTGAAGAGAAGACCTCTGAAAGGAAGGAGGAAGACTGAACCTGTAAGAGCAGTGAAGAATGCTCAGAAGAAAAACTTTCAAGAAAGCAGAACATCTTAGAAAGTTCATTTATTATGTTTTGGATATTCACATTAAGAAAAAGATGTATGTAATTCACCTAAATCTCTAAAACTTGGAGTAAGACACATTATGAAGCTTTTGGGTTTTATGACAATTTCTGTTTGCTACTGATGTGTTAAAAATATCTTCTTACCTATGGACCTCAATTCCAGTTACTTTCTAGACTTTTTTTACTGAGTGTAAGTCTTCCATATTTTCAAGCATTTCTAACCATAGTTAAGTTTAGTTGTTGAACAGCTGCTCACCAAATTCGAAGAGATTATATGAATTATTAAACTGCAAGCTTCAAGTATTGTCATGCCGGTAGATACATTGTCTATTGATGTCATATCTAGAAACATGGAATGGATTTACTTTGTATTTTTTAGCTGTTTGAAAGCCAGTTCTCTAGTCTAAGCTTAACATGAAACTTTCTCTGGACTCAGTGTAGATCCACAGGACATTCAGGAGATGATTGATTTATTTCATTCAGAAGACAATTTGCAAAATATGAGGGATAATTGTCTTTGGAGCAATCCATGGAAAAAAATGTAATGCACATAATCAGCTCAGGTTAGACAGCAGGCTTTTAGATAATTAAAGTAACTATACGGATATCATATTGAATGTTGAATTATGTAGACTATCTCATAGTAAACCTGTTTCTTCTCAGACTTTTTAATTAAATGTCGGCTGTGACATGGACAGATTTTCAGGGTGTTTTTATTGTTTTTGACTGAAATCTGTGTATGAGAAATGGTAAGATTTTAAAATCTTTCATCCTTTTTAATGAATTCTTTCATTACCCAGTGGACCTCAAGTTTCACAAGTCTGTAAACTTAAGGTCAGGGCATTTTTAAAAAGAGCAAATGTACATGACTATGTCTGGATCATTCATAAACTAATTCTCCACTGTATTTTGTTAAATTCTCTGATCTGTACATGCTACCGACTACAAAATTATTTTTGTAAGCTGTTCTAATTCAAGTAATGCTTCCAAATACGAGTGAGTATTGGTATCTTCTCCAACCAACATTATGAATTAACATCCATACATCGTAATGAACTCTGCAATCTGTAATAAAAAGCCGTATTCCATGGAAAGCTTCATATATACTTGAAAAAAAAAAGTTCTGAGTTTTAGAAAGATAAATATGCCTTTGTTTATGTAAGGAAGGAAGTCCTTCAGTAAACTTTTCTAACTAAATATTGTGTAATGCTGAAACATCTGTGAGGTTTCCTACCAATTTCAACATCTTTGTCATCTGCAAAATTAGTTGATGATTTTAAAATCAAGACAGAATTTTCTCAGAAAAAAAATCTAATTTATGTATTGGGATTTTATTAGAATAAGGTATTTCTTCAGCTCTGGAAGGAAGTAATAAGGAAGTAATGAAAAACTTAGTTCGTCTCTGCATAGTTTAGGAAAGGTGTCTGGAGGTGTTGACGCTTTTTTTGGTTTGGATTAGTTTGTTTTTTCTCCTTTAGTTTATATTACAGTAACATTATATCATAAATAAAGATCATAACAATGCCATATGAAGAGATGGTTCTTGCTTTCAAAAGTTTTTCAACAATTTATCATTCTAAGAAGCCTTTCCTTACATTTAGTTGTCAAGAGAAATATGTGTTTTAGGCAAGCCATTTCAAGACACGTGGTGCCTAGTTAATTGCTATCTAAAAGCTCACTATGTCATAGATTTCTTGATTTTGACTTCTACATCCTTCATTTCTGCACTTGTTTGAGAAGTACTGAATACACTTGTAATGCTCTGCCTGTACCAAAGAATGACTGTATTGTTAATAAAGTGGGAGAAAATAGTACATGGACAAAATATACATCAACTCTTATTAACTGGGTCAGCTCTTGCATTCTGTACTGAAAACCTTTCCAACACAAAGCATTCTGACTAGCATATTAATCTAAGAAACACAAAGGTTCGACTTCAGATAATTACAATTCAGTGAAAAACAGGGAATTCATAATTCTGTGTACTGACTTGGCTCTGTGGATCTAAATGTCTGTCCACTCACCATTGGCATTATTGGCAAATAAACAACCCCTCCTCATGAAACAACAAAGACATAAATGTCATAGCAAGCACAATTTTTATATCAGCTTTCCACTGTGCTTCATGATCTTCTTAGAATGAATGTTCTCTTGGCTTTGTTTGATTAGGGGTTTTTTTGTCTTTTTTTTTTCCCTTTTTTCTCCCCTTGGGAGAAATTTCCAATGTGTTAAAGAGTGCCAAGGGTTTGTGAAGGCATTTTTAAGATTAACTTTAATGTAGACTTTCAAGCCAGTTTGGCTTTTATTTTATAGAAGTGTGAACTGTCATTTCATATGTTTTTACAAGTAACCCACTGTTGTAGTTTTTTTTTCCCTTGCCGACACACGGACTGATGGGGGCAGGGCCCAGCCAGCCCATTTGGGACCAGTCAGTCCACTGGGACACTGGGACCGTCCCACCTTGCGACAGCCCTTCCCCCACGTGAGTTTTGTTTTGCCCTGGGAGCCCAGCAGGAGCACGGATGACTTACTTAACTCGATTGAGGTGTTGGGTTTTGAACTGTTGGGTTACAGCGTTGATGTCTGTTCGGTTCTGTGTTTGGTTACGTGTATATTTTTTTGCAGTTGAGAACTGTTATCTTTTCCTATACAATTTCATCTTCTCCTCTTGATTAAAGCCTATTAATTGCAAAGGGCTGTGGTGATTTTTTTCTTCTTTTGGGAGATATAACCCCAACAGACATCTTAGTTTTTCCTTTAAAATAAAACACCCACAAATGTCTATTAGATACAGGTGTGTTTTATCAGGATTGCATTCAACATACTCACTATAACCCCAAGACCACGGACTCTGGACCTTTAGTGATGTAAGCTTGTTCTGCATACAAACAGTGTGATGAAATACAGGCTTAACTTAAACTCTAGCAAGGTTAACTAAATAACTTTTACTTTCTTTTTTCTCACTGTAACTTTTTTAAGTGTGATGCCTCTGAAACTGTCAGAATATAAAATATAAGCAGCCATTATGATAAAAGAGAGTAAAACTAATGTCAGCTAACTCCAGCCATCTCAAAACATATTCCAAATATCTCAAACAAATAACCTCTTTATCTCCCTTCCATTCCCTCAGTTTCTGCTGTGAATTTCCAGGGTTTGTTTTATGCTAGTATTTGTCATCACTCAGTGTAAAAAAACCTAATGGAGCAGAACATAAGTTAAAGGGCAAAAGAGAGCAAGCAAGCAAACAAACAAAAATAAACAAAGGGATAGATTTGCACAATAATCACTTGGATTAATTTAAGAGTGTCTGATGAGAGCTCCTTTCCCCTCTGAAGAAAATAAATAAAGTCTGTGTCACTGGATATAAAAGACAGGGAAGGGTTGAATTAGAGGAGGGAAAGTTTAGGGCCGTGGGGAATGAAAGGAGATTGTAAAACCACCTCCTTACCTCCTATACAGCTCCTAGATTGGATAATTTATGTTAGAGACACAGTTTTGGGTGTACTATATCATTATTCAATGTACTTATCCTTTGCTTGGCTATGAAGGATGCTCTGATGAATTGCTAAAACTGGTGAAATAACTTTTAAAAAAATTATCTTAGATAAAGTGGATCACACCTGGAGCCCCCTGTCATCTATGTGATCAGCTTCTCAGTATGTTTTTTGGGTTTTACCTTTTTGTCATATGCTAGAATTCTTATGCGCTGGAATTTCAGTAAGAAATACTTTGGAATAATAACTTGCAAAAAGCTTCATTACCCACTCATAATTTCATGCATATTTTTGGCAAACCCATGGACAGTTTTTAGGTTGTTAGTTCAGACAACTGCAATAAAAACTGTTCTGTATTTGCAGTTCTCTGTCCTTAGAATAAATATACACTTCATGCAATAAAAAAAATAATTTGTTTTACAAGCAGCTACAACTATCCCACATCATAAGGGTCAATATAAGCGAAATGAAAAAGTAAGATAAATTAAGTGAATGCATGAGAAGTGCAAGTAACTGGTGAAGATAATGTGGTTTTTCAGTGTCAGGTATTTAATGACTGCTTGCAATGACTGTAATTTATATATTAGGAAGAAAAAAATTTGTTTTCTTTTACACTTTATTTACAATTTACAGGTGGAAATGCAGAGAGCCACATCCAAAAGCTGCACTCAATGGCTCAATATCCAAGTTGAAATGAATAACAAATGTTTGAGTGATTCTTATTGGGCAAGGCACAGTTCACTACCTTTATTACTGACATAGTGGGATTGAGCACACCCTCAGTGAATTTGTGATTGACACCAAGCTAAGTGGTGCTGTTGATTTGCTTTGGGGAAGGGATGACTCCAAAGGGACCTTGTGCATTGGGCCCATATGAACATTATGAAATTCTATGAAACCAGATGCAAAGTCCAGTACCTCACTTGCAGCAATCCTCAATATCAATACAGACTGGGGGATGAACTGACCAAGACCAGCCCTGAAGAGAAGAACTTGGAAATACTGGTAGATGAAAAATTGGACGTGAGTCAGAAGTGTGCATTTGTAGCCCAGAAAGTCAATTGTATCCTGGATTGCATCAAAAGAAGCATGGCCAGCAGGCTGAGGGAGGTGGTTCTGTCCATCTGCTCCACTCTCATGAGTCTTCACCTAGAGTATTGCATCCAGCTCTGGGGTCTTCAACACAGGAAAGGCATGGACCTGTTGTAGCAGGTCCAGCGGAGTGCCACAAAAATTATCAGAGTGCCAGCTCACCTCTCCTCTGAAAAAAAGATGAAAGGGCTGGAATTGTTCAGTCTGGAGAAGGTTCCAGGGAGACTGAGTGGCGACCTTCCAATATTTAGAGGGGGATTAGAAAAAAAGATGGAGAAAGACATTTTACCAGGGTTTGTACTGATAGGACCAAGGGTGTTTTAAACTGAAAGAGAGCAAGGAGGTTGGAACTGGGTGATCTTTAAAGTTTCCTTTCAACCCAAACCATTGTGATTCTATGATCTAGATTACAATGTAAATGCCTCTTGCTCGCTCAGTTTTTTGTGAGATATCTGAAACCTTATTTATACACATATATATATGTAACCTAGAAGGTTTTATCTCCTGCTTCTTTTTCCTTATTCTACACTATTGCTTACAGTGGGAAGGTGAATTAAATTCTCATTCATCTCAGTACTGCTGCACTCAAAATCTTGTTATGAGAAAAATGTACAATACTGTATTTATGGAGCCAAAAATTTATTAGTAGTCCAGTTGCAGTTTTAAAAGACTAATATTTCATATTATCTAATTAATACTGAAAACCACCACTAATGTTACAAACAAAAGTGTTAAGCAAGTATGTCATAACTGCATGCTCTTTTTCTTAGGTGTTATGTGCACTTTTTCAGTATGTTTTGTATATAAGGTTGATGCTTCTAAGTCTTTGTGAAGAAAAAGGGGATGAGGAGTTTTGACAATATACTAGCAATACAGGGTATTTTCTGACAGGAATATGTGGAGTTGGCTTCTTCTCCTTAGTCTTACCTCAAACCAGGGCTTTAGCCCTCTTACCACACACTTCTCCTTACTTCCTAACTGATGTCTGGAATCTGCACAAGAGGATTCTTCAGCTTCATTTCATAAAAATGTGTACTTTTTCTCACACTATGGCCACCATGTTTTGTTTGTCTGTTACCATATGTGTCGCTCAGAGAGCTGAAGCTACAATAAATCAGGCATTAGTCACTTGACAACTACAGTTGTTAAAGCCGATTAAAACTGAGACTGATACAACCCCTGAAAATTCCTGAGATCCAGCACTACGTAGTCAATATAGTGCTTGATGGTTTTCACTGGTAATGAGAAAACTCAAGTCCCCATGGTCAAACTTGACAAAAATGCTACCAGAGTGTAGACTAATGAAGCTACAGAGTCTTATGCCTAAAATCTCAGTAAATTTATACTTCTGTCATATTTACCATTGTGAGATAAACATGGATTGTCTTATCTGCTTACAAAGAGTGTTTGGATTTATCATTTAAAATGACCTGGATAAATAGCAAATTTGTAAGAATGGGCTAATTAGAATTAGGAGAATGCATTAAGACTTATGACAAATGAAAGGGTTATATTAAATTATCTTTCTATGTAGACGTCTTTGTAGTACTTTATTTTAATGGCGTGATGAAGAGCAGAGAAATAAATCATGTCATATTGTTTAGCTAAAATGAGAGTAGTAACATGTAATCAGTCCATAAAAGAAATTAAATTTTATGTTAGTAGCCATTGTTTATCTATTGTTTTCTGTCCTGTAATCAGACTTTTGTGCTTTGAGTAATATTTAGGACTTTGTTCAAAAAAGATATGTTGGTATTTTTTATTTAATCTTTTTCAAAACCTCGGTTACATATTTGTCTCGACTGAAGAAACTGTGAGATGGTATAATTTATGAGAAGACTATGGATTTTTATTTTCAATATCAAGGTAAAGACTTTTTAATATATGGTTTTGTTAACTGTTTTTGTTAGGTTAGCAAACATAGGTCTTACAGAACTTTAACCACTAATCACTTTTCTGATGACCAGAAAAGTTTATTACAATACATCTCATATAGGAATATTTGTTTTGGAATAGAAGAAAGAAAGGTGTGATTTTCATAAATTCCAACATGATTAGAAGTTAATATGTTTTTCTTTCAGAAACTTCAAACTGATTTGGTTTTAGTTTACATGTTATATAGGGTGCCATACAGACTAATGATAAACACATTTTGAAAAAAAACGAGTAAAAGGAAACTCTCCACTATAATTCTAAAAGATAAAGTATTTTTGGGTTTATATCAATTAGGAATGAAGAAGTGCATTCAAACTTTATGATACATGAGATGAATATTATAATATATATAAAGGCCAAGTTTGCTGTTTTATTAAAAAAGGGCATATTTAACTACTGGCATCTCCTGATTCTCAAAGCCACACCAAAATTTATTTAAATGAATAGACTTCATTTGCAATATTCATGGAGGTTTGAATAATATCAACATAAAACAAAGGAGATAGATAGAACAGAGTGGAAATAAAAATTTGTAGTTTGCATGAAATCTTAACATGTATATTTTTTATTAAAACTTCTTTTCACTCTGATTAGTAGTGTCATAGCTTTTCCCTCAAAATACAGAATAGTCAAAATGAAGCTCTATACCCGGCCAGAAAAAAAGGGAACCTGGTGTTTTGCAATCTACTGAGCAAGCAGCCTGCTTCTGACAGACTTAAACTCAATAGGATTTCTGCTACAGGTTTGAAACCAGTAAACACCTCCAAAAAACCCATAGCCCTAAAGAAGAAAAACGAGGCCCACACAAGTGGATTTGGAGCATTTTTGCATAGATCATTTTCCCACAGGGCATTCCAGCAATGGACTACTGAAGACACGGTTCAGTCAAAAAGAGTCCTTTCATGCATCAGTGATTGGCATCTTAAAGACGATTAATTTATTATTAGGGCTTTCAAATCAGCTAGGACTACTGTAAACTATTGAGAAGGATTGCCACAAGATCTAGCATATTTTTATTTCAAAGGGAATGAACAGCTTTCTTATATAGATAGTCTCTCCTTAGGAAACTGTTACCACATTTCAACAATTCCTTTTCTGGAGAAACAGATGAATGTATTGCTGCGAAATATGATTCCATTATTTTCTGGAATATACGTGCTGTAATGGAGGGAGTGTGTAGGTGCTCTTTCTAAGCTCAGTGAGGGCAAGCTGGGATTCCAATTTTGATTAGCAGCTTTATTGACACAACAGATACAGACTCTCAAATTATCCAGTTCTCCTCTTCACTCCCGGGTCTTAATTCATAAGCCTCTTCACTGCGTAAAGTAGAAGCTGAATCCAGCAGACTTCCATGGCCCAGAGGTTTCTCCTTCCCACTCTGCTTGAGCATCAGCAGGGTTTCTGAGCTCATCTAATACCTGAGGCCAGAGCCTCCAGACCATGGACCCTATCCCTAGTCAGTGTCTCAGATCTTGGTTATTTGCAGATGCAAGTCTCCTTCTATTAAGTGGTATCCCAGCTGGAAGCACACTAGAAAATTACACACACAGATAGTAAATAGAATAAGTTCACGCAGAAAATAGTTAGAATATTGTTTCATAATAAGGTAGGACAGACTGTGGTGGCCAGGCCTCAGGCTCAGTCAGATAAGCATGCTGACAAGCAGCCTGTTTACAGGTGATCATCTCATTTAATTACCCACTTCTGTCCATTTTCTCATGCTATCTACACTGGCTTTCCCTCCTTCCTGACTTGTCCCTTTCCATTTCTCATGTCACATCCAGCAGTTTCTCATGGTCTTCTCTGTTAGCTAAACTTCAAGCCAGTGCCTCAGCATCTATATGTATACCCTATGCTCACTTGATAGCTCTCTTTTGAAATTAAACAATTATTTTACCCCCAAAACCAATCCAGGCCTTGGTCTAAGACTGTTTGTTCCTGGACTCCTCTGAATATGTAACACATTTTCAAATACTTCCAGTTCTGATACCACAACCCACGGTATGAACTACATACTCTGTATTTGTTGCTGTAAAAATATTATTGTTGTCCTTGCATTGTTTAAGACATTTTGAACTGAAGGTAAAACAAATGTGAAATAAGATTTTCCTAGTGTTATGGGAGCATCACATGAAATCCAGAAACGTGTAAGTGATATGTACTATGTAATACAAATGCAACCTTCTCTTCTAGAAACAGTAGGACTGAGCTCTGTGGACAGAAGATATTTTGCATTAGTTGGTCTGGGAGCTACAGATCACTCCCTGGAGCATAAATGTAGTCACTTGTGAGACACGGATTCGACGAGGAGATCACACTGAGAATTGCATTGAGGTTTACTGTCAATTAAGACACAGATTTCCCTATCATGAGTAGTGTGAGACACTTAGTCAAATCAGAGCTTTCACTTAGAATTGATAGAAACAAAACAACGGGAAGCATTGACTTGTCAAGTACAAAACTATTTAACTAATAATTTTTAATGTGTAATACGCTGCTTGGACCAGTTACTTTACTGCAAGAAAATACAGTAACTGTCATATATGAGACTTCAAACAAGGTTGTGATTGATATATCAGGAGAAGCAAACTTGGAAGACTAACCTAAGAAAATTGGTAAAAAATATAATAAAGAATACCGTTATTAAATGATTATGGCTTAATATAACATGGTAAAATGACTTTTAAAAAAATGCCAAAAAGCTTTTGAAAGCTTTAGCTAAACTAGACAGTTAAAGATTTGTAAAAACCTGAAATGTTTCACAAATCTGTCAGATTGATTTTATGCATCTTATAAGTAAGTTTCTTTCCAGAAGCACTTAAATAAACAAAATAGTTATTTAATTAGAGTAAGCGCTAAATAAATTATCCAGCAGTATCAATATAGATTTGGAAAGATAGAATCATGCAACAGTTTGAGTTGGAAGGGATTGATAAAGATAAGCCAGTTCCAACCCCCCTGCCAGAGGTAGTGACATACTTCAGTAGATCAGGTTGCTCAGAGGCTCTTGCTACCTGACCTTAAACTCTTTCAATGATGAGGCATCCACAGTCTTTCTCTGTCTTTCTTGAAAACCCTCTTTAAGTACTGGAAGGCAACAATCATGTCTCCCTGGAGCTTTCTTTTCTCTAGCCTGAACAACTCCAACTCTTTCAGCCTTTCTTTAGAGGAAAGTTGTGCCAGCGCTCTGATCATTTTTGTGACCCTCTTCTGGACATGCTATAACAGGTCTATGTCTTTCTTGTACCGAAGGCCCCAGAGTTGGATGCAATACTCTAAGTATGAGAGTAGAGCAGACAGACAGAATCACATTCCTCAATCTGCTGGTCAGGCTTCTTTTGATGCAATCCAGGATACAATTGACTTTCTGGATGGCAAGTGCACATTGCTGACTCATGTCCAGTTTTTCATCCATAAGTATCCCAAGTCCTTCTCTTCAGGGCTGGTCTCGGTCAGCTCATCCCCCAGTCTGTGCTGCTATTGAGGATTGCTGCAAACCAGGTGCAGGACCTTGCACATAGCCTTTTTGAATTTCATGATATCCGTATGGATCCACTCCTCAAGGGCTTCAAGGTCTCTTTGGATGTCATCACTTCATTGTCCAAAAAGTTAATCATTAAATATTTAATTAAAAGTAAAAATTAAAGCTGTGGCAAGGAGGCAGAAAAATCACACATTCTGAATAAGCAGATAATGAAATAAAAATAAAACTTACTGTTGATAAATGTTATTGCCTCATCTGCAACAGACCTACTTGACAGAATATGGGGAGTAGGTTTCTTTTGAATGTTTGCATGTCAGTCCAAAGTGACGGCAAATCTCTCCAGGGGTATAATCATAATTTGAGTATTTGCTGCAAACACAACCAAAGTTACAAGTCTTTACTTAGAGCTCAGTCAAGACAACAACTAAGTCAAAGTAACAATCAATTTACAACAAGTATTTGGATACAACCAAATTCACCCAAAAGCGTCAAGGTAAAACGTGAGGTAGAATAAGGAGAGAATAAGGCAGAGAGAAAGAAGGGAAGTAAGAGGAAAAAGAGGAGTATAACGTAAAAATAATCACCACCCCAATGAAATCAACAGTATTTTCCTTAGGAAATATGGTTCATGGGGCAGAGGGAGAGACACAAGTTCTTCTTGGCATGGGTTATTTATAGAGGAGCTCTGTCCCCTAAGAATGTACAAGGAGTGGTCTCACTTTGACTGCATCATTTCTCTGTGTGGAATATTCTCCAGTTGGGGCATTCTTGAATTGGGGCTGGGGGCTCCAGGACTCACTGGCAGTTCAACAGACCTTGCCAAAATAGCCTTGTGTGAATGCTTTGGGCATGCAGATGTGGTCAGGAGCACTTCTACCTGTTTAGAGTGTGCAAATCTCTCTCACAGCAGCACAGCGCAGACAATTGTACACTGGGAGCCCAACTGCAGGCAGGGTGGGATGGGGGGAACACCTACTCCCACACCTCCCCCTCTCTTCTCTGCTGCCAAATTGCACAAAGCCCCAGGCACACACAACCTTGCACCAAGGTGGGTGTTTAAGACATACAGACAAAAGTCAATCTTTGTGATGAGTCCAAAACAATTCACATTTAAAAAATAACTACCAATATACATAATTATAACCTCTAATGGAAACATCCATAAATCATGTAACAGGTTTTGTAATTACAGGTAATGCCTGGTCACTCAGCACTCTGTTATGGTTAATATGTAAAGAGTATGTTCTCATATGCACCACATCTGAATATGTGCATTCAACAAATCATTCTCAAAGAATGTAAGAAAAGATCAGAGAAAGTTCTAGGATGGACAAAGAAAGTAAATTATCAGAAATTAAGTTAAAGTAAGTGACCAGCAGATTCTGCCGTTCTCACTTCCTCATTTTGCATGAATGGCCTACAAGAGCCTAAGCCTGGTTTTCCAGTTGGGAACATTGTATACTTTTGCTCTTTCTTCTCCCTCCAAGACTGCTTCTATGCTCCCTCTTAGTACTCTCATTCCACTCCTAATAGTTTTATCCTTTTCCACGCTGGAGTGTCTATATTTTCTTTCTCCTTTACAACTCCTCTACCAGCCTCTTGAGAATAATGTTATGACACAGATATTGCAATATTCTTAGTCTTTTTTCTTTTTCCGCTTTCAGTTGAGTTTCCAATAATTCAACAGTATATAAGGACTGTGTAAGGGACATAAATGCTCTGTCATGTTACAGGACAACAACAATAAAACAATACACAAAACCCCCTTGTTTGAAGTAACTAGCAGGCATCAGTAGAACATAAAAAGCAAGCAAGCAAGCATGCAAGCAACTCTCATTATCTTCAGCCACAGAATTTGCCAAGAAGAGAACTTTAAGATTGTTTGGAGTCTTGACAGGGTGAATTTTTCACCTCTGCAGTAGTTTACCTTTAGTCATATACAGAATGACTTTCCCCTTGGATACATTCTTACTACAATATTAAGGAGTTAATGAAGTGTAATGAACATTTCTGTTAACAAAAATCAGACTATGACGCTTCTTTTGAGTCATTGGTCCATCTGGGCATGGAACAGTCAACCTGACTTTGCTGATAGATATATAGCAGGAATAGATTTAGTTCACACTACTTTCCTTCCTGAAGAGAGAGGGTGTGGATGTAAAGGGTAGGAAATGAAATTTGAGTCATAAAAATTTTCCATAATTTGCTCCCGTATCTTGTGTAAATATGCCATTCTTTGTACAGCTAAGCCCAGTTTAGGCAGTAGACGAGATCCATTAATTTTATCTGTTTTCAGCAGTTGCCAGATTTATGGTTCTGGATAGCAAGTTCAAAATTAACCAGGAATTATAACATCAGGGTTCTACACTAAAGCATGTGAAATATTCTTATTCAAAACCAGATTGAGTAGTATGTATACTAGATATCTTATAACTGAGGAAAAAGACATTTTCAAATTCTGTACATTTCAGTGTGTGAGAAAGAAACGAGATCCCATTCATCAAACAGACTTAGAGTAAACTCTTTACATCTGTTTCTCATCAATCACATCTCCATCATAAGTGCTTCTACAAAATTCAATAACTTTTTCTTTGCCATTGAAGACTGCTTGAGGCAATAAAGAGACATTTCCAAATCCATCAATACGCATTTTACATATCACAACAGAGGAAAATATACAATTCCTTAGATATACTTTTTCTGTAGAACAGCTCAGCTGGAATTTATAACTTTGTAACAAGAAGAAAATTAATTTAAAAAACTCAAAACAAAAAAAAACCAAACAAACCTCACACTCTCTTCAAGAAAGTTGAGACACAGATTATGACAAATACAAGATATTTCTATTTGTTTTCTGTTTTTCTGAAATATAAACTTTTCTTAGCTATAGACAAAGTAGAGCTCCGCAACACTTACATGTGTATTAACTGGCATACATTGAACATAAATATACTGAAATAGTGGAACTGATAAGAGTATATAAATATTTTATAGTGCTGCGAG
Source organism: Dromococcyx pavoninus (assembly GCA_033558185.1). Taxonomy (NCBI): domain Eukaryota; kingdom Metazoa; phylum Chordata; class Aves; order Cuculiformes; family Neomorphidae; genus Dromococcyx; species Dromococcyx pavoninus. The sequence continues at coordinate 2,266,265 of JAUMJL010000110.1, forward strand.
GACATAGCTACACACAACGTATAAACCTTTTAGGTAAATAAGTTAGCAGCATTCACCCCCAAAGAGAAAATCTTGTGTAGTTGTACTTCAATAACACAGAAAAGTATGAAAAGAGTAACAGAATTTGTAAGATGAAGAACAAAAAACAATATAGAGAACAAAGGACCTCAAATTGGCAGAATATCCTGCCAAAACCGGAGTTGTTAGCTGGCAAAATCAGCAACAATGTTAGAAGCAGATGAGTTACTCGCTGCATTTAATAGCAAGTGTGAAGCATGAAATAGGAAGACAAAGAAAAATTCAATTTCTTTCATTGACAGTCTTTCAAAGACTTATTATTAGTCAACATCTAATTATTCTAAATAAAAGAAATAAAGGAAAGAATATGGAAACAGCAAAAAGTAACAGTACAGTTAAACTTTTATAAACATACTTCCTAGTATCTACCTGATTTTGGCTGTAATGTCCATGCTTCCATTTGCACCTGTTGTAGATTGAGTTAAAGTAGTCTCAGTTTCTAACTTCAGCTAAATCTCATCTAAGCAACTTCATTTTTTGAAAGTTAACTGTACTGTTTTTTAGACAGTGTTGTCTCTAGAAGTGTGCAGAGAGGTTATTGCTTATACTTATTCCTATAATAACCAAGGGCATTCTCTAGCCAGGGAAAAAAGGCCACACCTCAGGGAGGGGTGGACAAAACAAGTGACCCCAAAGTGACCAACGGAGTATTCCATTCTGTATTTGTCATACTCCATATAAAACTGAGAGTCTCAAGGGTCTCACTCACTTCTGTGATAGCCAACGTCCAGTGAGGACCTCATCTAGCTCTTTGTTCCTAATCCCAGATCTGTGCATTCCTGAATCCAGTTCCTGAGTCCAGATCCCTACTAGCTGTAGACCCATTCCCTTGTGTATGCTCTACAGTATTTATGATGATGTACAGTCATCGAGGGGTGGGGACTCACACGATCTCATACTTTTGTATATATTTTAATACTTTCTATTATTTTCTTCATTTCAGGTACACTGCCTGTACCATAATCCTCAGTTGAGAGAGCTTTGTCTCTCTCCAAAGTCACAGAAGCGGGCTTGTGATGATTTTGTCTCAGTGGGAAAAGCAATGTACAGGAGATGACAGTCAGAAGGTCCCAGAACCCCATCTCAACTCCGATCCTGTTGTGAAGACAGTAATGATAAGTTATTTTTATAACTGTATTTCAACACTTCTTTTCACCAAGAGGGTTAATGAAGAAGATTCTTTGTGTTGCAAAATGCGTAAAACAAAGGCTTTAACAGTTTATTGTGATTTGAGCATGGACATGGAAAACCAAAGGAGGGAATTACTCTGGCTGTTTGCATGCTGACAGAGAGGCAAATATCAACCAAGTCCAAGAATGAAATGTGGTAAGTAAGAGAAAGTTACAACACCCTTTCCAGGATAATTGATTTTTTCTCTTCTCTTCTCTTCTCTTCTCTTCTCTTCTCTTCTCTTCTCTTCTCTTCTCTTCTCTTCTCTTCTCTTCTCTTCTCTTCTCTTCTCTTCTCTTCTCTTCTCTTCTCTTCTCTCTCTTCTCTTTTCCTCTTTTCCAACATATAACTAAATATTCTTGTCAGTTTTATGTTAATAATAAATGACATATTTTTGTTTCATACAGTGCTGCTCTCTTAAACCTCTACCATGTTATAATGTCCTTACATGCATATGGGCACATATGCAGATTATGTGCATATCAGCTAGAAAGCCATATAAACATAAAACAATGTACAGTATGTTTAACCAAGGAATCTGCCAAGTCTGGCAAGAAGGAAAACCATTTGGAAAAGAAAGAGGAAATTTGCTTCCAAACTAGTTATTTTAATGTTTCTCATTCAGAAAATTGTGTCAGGGGTCTGTTTTCGTTTTGATTTGATTTGTTGTTTCTTTGTTACTCTTTTTTTCCCCAAAAGTCTTTCTCTTGTGTTTTGTGTCATTAGCTTCATTATTATAGGATTTGAGTAGCCAAGTATCTTTCACATATTTTGCGTTTCTTGTATAAAAACACAGTAATAAAACTCTAAACTCTGTAAGATGTAGGCGCCATCAAAGTATTTGAATGTCACTGAACCAGTAAGTAAAAGGGTAAAAAAGAATAGTATTGTCCGCAGGCTTTCTGCCTGTTATGTGATTTGTGATCCATACGATCACAGATATCAGAGCCTTACAAGAGTAATACACAAATCTAGGGGCTTTCTAAGCGATTAGTTTCCAGTGCTTTCTATTCTATAGATGTGAAGTCCAGGAAAAGCCCTCAGAAATTTTTACCTTGACCTGCCAGAATAGAATGGAACGTTATATCACGTTAAAATTTGATTTTGATATCCCCTATGCCAGAATAATAATCCTTTGCTGAAGAGTCATAGTAATGCTTCTACAGAACATTAGGCAGAAGGTTAATCTAATGTTAGCAGTTTACTGACTAGCAAGGTCTTTAGATCTGCCACCCTGTTCTGAGCGCCTGGCTATATTTGGAGCATATTGTTTTACTAAGAGATCGAAGATGACAGTTTCATTTTCTAGATGGAGTTTTCTCAACAGTCTTGTAGCATATCATAAGTAATAAATATGCTTTGCAGAATCAGTGGGAGTCATTATTCAAATGACACTTAGACCCTTCAAACAAAATCCTGTTTGTGAACCTCCTGGTTGTGAACCAACAAATGAGGAATAGAGAGAAAGCTTGCAGTAAAAAAAAGTGTTACTTGCTTTGATCGTAATTTGATGATAAACATAAACATTTTGACATAGAAAAACTCAAAAAAATTGACTTCTTATCACATGTAGTATGCAAAATTTATACCTGCTTAGAATTTAAATACGTTCTTGTTCTACTAAAAATATTTTATAAATTTTATACGTAGCAATCTATATTTCTATTGGATCATATATTTAGAGAAGTGAAAGCAGCATACATTTTCTACATAAGAGGTTTGTTTTTTTGTTAAATCATACAGTGATTGAACAAAAATAAAGAGGAAGTAATTTTGGTAGAGTATGGCCAATAAATATAATACCATTTGTAACACCCTGAGAACTCTTTCAAGCGTAACAGAAGGGTGTCATCTCCAGTATTTGGTTATTTATTTCATGGGGATTAATTAACACAGTTCATAAGTGATGGCATGATCCACCAAACTGATATGTGGAACGATCTGCAGCCTATAATTTGAGAAGAGATGATTTATGCACTCCAAGTCAGGGATCATAACCAGATAGAATCAGAAAACTGGAAGAAAGAAAATACTTTTCATCTCCATTCTTTCCTTATACAAAGAAGATTTACCTAGTTGGTTATTTGTTACATAGGAACAACATCCTCTTGCTGGAAGTACTCATATATTTTTAAGCACACATGAAATGAAGTTGTACAAATCAGCTATTTTTTCCTGAAATCAATGGCTGACTGGAAACCTTCAATATTTTATGCCACTACCATGGCAGAAGATTGTCTGTCACCTTCAGAAATAAATACAGAAGTTACAACCTCAGTGTTTGTAATGGTTGTATATTGTTCTGGTAGGGCAGCACTGTTGACTAGATTTCCATAAAACAACTTTGGGCAGCTACATCCCCTTTCCTGGTATATTAATAGTAAACCCCAAGAACCCAAAACCTAGATATTTTCAAAACAGGTTTTAATATAGAGTTATTTTTAATTGAGAATTCTCAGGAGTCACTTTTCTGTTCTTCCACATAAGAGTATCTATATGGAGATACCAGAAAGGGCTCATCTGTTTTTTGGGGTTTCTTACCCTCATGTGTGTATTTCAGGTTTATTAATCAAAAGCTTATAAACATGTAAGGTCACTATTCAGCTGTTTGTGGAACAGGATATATGAACATGGTTAAAAGAGAAAAAAAGCCATCTCAAGGAATATTGCTCTTTTTCAAGGTCTCCTACTCAATTTTGTATAAATCCTTCTGTATCAATTGAAGTGAATGACATTTTATACCAACCAATAAATTATTCTTTTATTACAGCTAATTTGTGACATAACCTCAAATGAAATTATAAATTTTCTCTTTTAAATTGGGTTATGTGACTGCCATGTAGTTCTTTGTTGAATGATGATGGCTTGGAAAACTCCATCCAAGAAAATTATTTTTCCCTAAGTGGTTTAATATGTACAGAAGGTATTTAGAGGTACCAAAAAAATGTCTTTAATGACCTTGCCAGTTGAGGGATTTTATGTCTGAAATCTTCTCTCATTGTTTCTGGATAAGATCTAGTTATGCTTTGTATTAAAAAATTGTACTAAGCTGAAAAATCAGTCAAACTTCAGGAACACTGAGGAAAACATTATCACTACTACTTCAGGGAAAACCATAGTATCAAAGGAAAAAAAAATCAATTGAATAAATAAATATAGATATTGATCTACTTTCAGTCAACAATGAGAAAGAGAAATAGAAACTGTAACTATTACAGAGAAGTTCAGATATCAGGTATGATTATTTGTGAGCACCATTATAAATATTTTGCATTAACCCAGCTGGAAACTAAGACCCACACAGAAATTCACATTCTTCCCCACAGTGATATGGGGAGAAAAGAGGAAGAGTAAAAATGAGAAAATTCAGAGATAAAGCCAGTTTAATAATTAAGAGGAAAAAAAGTTAGGAAAATAAAACAACAAAACAACAAAGAGAGAGGAAAATAAAACCCAAACCTCAAAAAAACCAAAATAAAACAATTGCTCATAACCAGCCACCAGAGTGAATGGCAGTCCCTGTCAACCTCCAACCTTCAGTTTTATTACTGAACCTAACATCATATGGTATGGAATGTCTTTTGGCCAGTTGGGGTCAGCTGTCCTAGGTATGTTCCCTCCTAACTTCTTGTGCACCCCCAGCCTACTGGTTGGCAGTGCAGTGTCATGAGCAGAAAAATCCTTGATGTGATGTAAACCCTGCTCTGCAATAACTAAAACGTCCATGTGTTATCAGTACTATTATTTTCAACAGAAATCCAAAACATAGACCCATACAAGCTACTATGAAGATATTTAACTCTATCCTATCCAAAACTAATGCAATAAGAAATAAAAAAGACAGAATGAGACATATAAATCTTTCTTTTCTATTAGACATCTAAAAGAGCAACATCAGAACAAGTAAATAATGATGACTTCTCATCACAGTTTAAATCCAAGGTACAGAGATACGATCTAGTCTTTCATATATTACTGATGCTGGGTAAAACAGTTTCTGAAATAATATGTCTGAATGTCATAAGAATGATCCAAAATGGACTAAAATTAATGGACAGGATTTCCTTCTGGAGTTTCAACCATGGAATTTTTTTTCTTTGTATACTCATTAAGTACTTGAATACTTTAATGAATATTGACTACCTATTTTAAAGAAACATTTTATAATATGAGATATTTCTTATTTCCTGCTGCTGACATGGAGGGGGTGTTCCTGGAAGGAACCACGAGAGATTTAAACACAGTGAAATCGAAGGCTCCACTCACTTGGCAAGGATCACAGCTGTGGCCCCACTAAGTCCCGTGGATTGTGCAGGTGGCAAGGGGGAAAAAAAGAGCTTCCTGAGCCAGGGAAAAGTGTGGCACCACTGAGAGATCAGCTGGGAACTGGCAGTCCCTGCTGCTGACGTGAGGGGGCGTTCCCGGAAGGAACTGCGGGAGATTTAAACGGCCCCCTAGGGAGCACCGCAACGTGGAGCACCAAGAATAGGAGCACGCAAACTGGGGCGTGACTCAGCAGAAGGGTGTGGCTCAGCAGAAGGGCATGGCTAGGCAGTTTGCTAAAGCAGTTCGCTAAGGCAGGGAGAGCAGGCAGGGTAAGCAAGGAGAGCACACTGGACCTCAAACAGAAAAAATAGAATGCCATGGTGACCACCCACCAGAAGAACAAGAAATCTTGCAGTTCTGCTCCAGCCATGCCTGCGGCAGCCTGCCAGACCAAACCCCAGTGGGTACACGGTGCCACCTAGGTACCAAGGTGCAGGACATACCCCCCTCCTGCACTGGTATTGGATGCCAGTGGAGAAGTCATCTGTTGAGGCTGTGCTCAGATAGACCTCCGCTTGGTCACTGAACTCAGGGAGGAGGTAACAAGGCTGAGGACTATCAGGGAATGTGAGAGAGAAATTGACTACTGGAATAACTTCCTATGCTCCTCGTCACAGCCCCAACGGGTTGATGAGCCTTGTACGAAAGAGGACCCACCATCCCACATCCACTCAACTAAGGTAAGTAAAGTGGAAGATGGAGCAGAATGGCAACAGGGATCTGCTCGTTGCAAGCAGTGTCACAATCGGCACATATCCCCTGTTACTAACAAGACCCTGCAGGTTCTACCTGCAAGTGGAACCGACTCCAAAGGCCGACAACTCTCACAGCCTGGAAACGTCCCTCGGGTTAAGCAAACCAAAGCCACCAATTAAGACGGCTTCTGTAAAGAAGAAGAGGAGGGTCGTTGTCATTGGTGACTTCCTCTTGAAAGATACGGAGGGTCCAGTATGCAGACTGGACCATTCCATAGGGAAGTCTGTTGCCTACTTGGGCCCTCAGTTTGTGGAGTGGCAAGACAATTTCCAAAACTTGTCAAGTCCACAGATTATTATCCACTATGCATTTTCCAGGTGGGTAATAATGAAAAACTAATTAGAAACCTCAAAGCAATCAAAAAGGACTTTAGGACATTAGGTCAAATGGTAAAGGGATCAGGAGAGCAGATCATATTCTCCTCTGACATAGGAAATGGTGAGGCAGGGAGTGGGAGGAGCCACAATTGAATGACTGGTTCTGAACACGGTGCAAAGAACAAAACTTTGGGTTCTTTGAAAATGGGTTGACATTCATGCCAGACCTGCTGGCAAATGACGGAGTACTCTTGTCCCATAAGGGCATAAGAATACTCTCTAAAAGTTGGTTGGACTAATCGAGAAGGCTTTAAATTAGTTTGGAAACAGTCATCACTAGATTAAGAATAAATAGATTTAATCAATAGATTAAATCATGGGAATGGCACCTCAGGTTGAGGGACAATCTGGTGGTGAGAGCCCCTAGTCTACCACCTCAGTGAAAGTGGAGAATAGCGCTCCAAGTGGCAGTCAGAATTTAAAGGCTATCAGTGGCTTACAAACCACCAATAGTACACAGTCAGGACTCAAGCCTATTCCACTTAGGGAGCGGGTGGAAATAGCAGCCCAACTGAAGTGCATTTACACTAATGCACACATCATGGGCAACAAACAAGGGGAGCTGGAAGCCATTGTAAGGCTAGAAAACTGTGATATAATCGCAGTTTATGGGATGATTCGCACAACTGGAGTGCTGCCATGGGTGGCTATAAAATCTTCAGGTGGGACAGACTAGGAAAAACAGGTGGTGGGGTTGCCCTCTATGTTAGAGAAGGTTTTGATTGTGTAGAACTAAGATATGCTAAAGATAGTGTTGAGCGCTTGTGGGTTAAAATCAGTGGAACCCACAATAAGTCAGACATAGTGGTGGGAGTCTGTTATCAGACACCCAGCCAGGACGAGGAAACCGATGAGCTCTTCCAAGAGCAACTGGGAGAAGTTTTGCGATCGCTGCATTCTTGTGGGAGACATCAACCTTCCAGATGTCTGCTGGAAGTGTAACACAGCAGAAAGGAAACAGTCTGGGAAGTTCATCGAGTGTATGGAAGATAACTTCCTGACACAACTGGTGAGTGAACTGACTAGAGAAGGTGCCCCGTTGGATCTGCTGTTTATGAACAGAGAGGGCCTTGTGGGGGAGGTGTCTGTGGGAGGACACCTGGGGTTCGGTGATCACAAGATGATAGAATTGTTAGTTCTTCGAGGAGTAAGGAGGGGGGTCAGAAGAACTGCAACCTTGGACTTCTGGAAGGCAGGCTTAGAAGTGTTTAGAAGGCTGCTTGATAAAGTCCAGTGGGAGACAGTTCTAAACGACAAAGGAGCCCAAGCAAACTGGATGTTCCTCAAGAAGGAAATTCTGGTGGCACAAGAGCAGGCCATCCCCATGTGTCATAAAGTGAGTCAGTGGGGAAGAAGGCCAGCTTTGTTTAACAGAGAGATCTGTGTTGGTCTAAGGAAAAAGAGCTTTGGAAAAGGGCACAGGCATCTCAGGAGGACTACAAGGAGCAGGTGAGAACATGTAGGCAAAAAATTAGAAGGGCTAAAGCCCAACTGGAATTCCATCTGACCAGTTCAGTGAAAGACAACAAAAAATGTTTCTTCAAGTACAACAACAGGAGGACCAAGGAGACTCTCCCTCCTTTACTGGATGCAAGGGGAATGGTAGTAGCAAAGGATGAGGACAAGGCAGAGGTACTTAACGCTTTCTTTAACAGGAAGGTAAGATGTTCTTTGGGCTACAAGCCTCCTGAGCCAGAAGACTGTGAAGACCAACCCTCAATGCTTCAAGAAGACTTAGGTAAAGACCTACTCAGCCGATTAGATGTCCACAAGTCTATGGGGCCGGGTGGGATCCACCCAAGGATATTAAGGAAGCTGGCAGAGGTCCTTGTCAGACCCCTTTCCCTCATCTATCAACAGTCCTGGCTGACTGGGGAAGTGCCGCTCGACTGGAGAATGGCAAATGTAACTTCCATTTACAAGAAGGGTCGGAAGGAGGATCCGGGGAATTATAGGCGTGTCAGCCTATAATTTTCCGTACCAGGAAAGGTCATAGAGCAGGTCATGTTGAGTGCTATCACACAGCACATGCAGGACAGCCAGGTGATCAGACCCAGTTAACATGGATTTATGAAAGACATGTCCTGCTAGACCAACCTGATCTCCTTCTATGACAAGGTACCCAGTTAATGGACAAGTGAAATGCTGTGGATGTGGTGTACCTGGACTTTTGTAAAGAGTTTGACATGGTTTCTCACAGTATTCTGATTTAGAAATTGGCTGCTGTTGGCCTGGACAGGCAGGTTCTCTGCTGGGTAAGAAAACTGACTGGATGACCAGGTCCAAATGGAGTCAAATCCAGTTGGAGGCCAGTCACGAGTGGTGTTCCTCGGGGTTCAGTGCTGGGTCCAGTCTTGTTCAATATCTTTATTAATGATCTAGATGAAGGGTTTGAGTGCACCCTTAGCAAGTTTGCAGACGGCACCAAACTGGGTGGCAGTGTTGATCTGCTTGAAGGAAGGGAGGCGCCGCCTAAAGATCTTAACAGGCTGGATCGATGGGCTGAGGCCAATGGGATGAGGTTTAACAAGACCAAACGCAGAGTCCTGCGTTTGAGATACGACAATCCCATGCAACGTTACAAGCTTGAGGAAGAATGGCTGGAGAGCTTCCTGGCAGAGAAGGACCTGGGGATATTGATTGAGAACCGGCTGAATATGAACCAGCAGTGTGCCCAGGTGGCCAATAAGGCCAATGACATCTTGGCCTGTATCAAAAGCAGTGTGGCCAGCAGGACAAGGGAGGTGATTGTACCCCTTTACTCGGCACTGGTGAGACCACACCTTGAGTACTGTGTTCAGTTCTGGGCCGCCACTACAAGAAGGACATTGAGATGCTGGAGCGCATTCAGAGAAGGGCAATAAGGCTGATGAAGGTGCTGCAGAACAAGTCCTATGAGGAACAGCTGAGGGAACTGGGATTGTTTAGTTTGGAGAAGAGAAGGCTGTCTACGGCTGCCTGATAGGGGGCTGTGGCAGAGTGAATGTTGATCTCTTCTCTCAAGTGACAGGTGATAGGACAAGGGAAAATGGCCATAAGTTGCACCAGAGGATGTTCAGACTGGATGTTAGGAAGAATTTCTTTACCGAAAGAGTGCTCATGCACCAGAACAGGTTGTCCAAGGAAGTGGTTGAGTCACCGTCCCTGGAGGTGTTTAAAAAACAGGTAGATGAGCTTTAGAGGGACATGGTTTAGCAGATGATGGGTGTGGTTGGACTTGATGATCTCAAAGGTTTTTTCCAACTGGAAGATTCTATAATTCTATGGTTCTTGCTAGTCAGTCACTGACAGACATACTTTTGCCTCTTTTGATTCATTGACATCTCAACTGGAATTAGCCATCCAAAAATCAGTTGCCTACTTGAAGTTAGTAACTGTGTTTTCTCTATAGTCAATGGAGTCAGATTGGTACCTCCAAATTGCAAGTCATTTCCTCTCTTAGAAATCTTTTTTTTTAAGGTGGGATGAACTGCTCTCAGTAATCTATTGATACAAAAGCAAACAAACTGATAGCTCAGATCCTAAGTGTGTCTCAGTTACCTAAATATAGAAATATAGGTATCTAGTGCCATTTCAGAAACCTCTTGGGTAGTATTCATAGCCTCCCACTGCTGCCTGAGAACACAGGTGTCTTCTGTGTTCTTGTCTCTTTAAATTGTAGGTAGCTAGAAAGCCAGGTAAATTAATGTTTAACATCTTACTGAAAATGCCTTAAACTAAAATTTGGGAACTGAAACCCAAGCATCTAGATAGAAGTATTTGCTTCAGCACATCTTGGTACTGTGAAATAAAGCACTCTGTCTAGACTCAGATGTAGAAAAGTAGGCTCTAATCTTTCAGTATCCAGGGCATACTCACACTGCTCAGGTAATTAACTGATGGAATGAAAGTTGAAGTTGTAATAAAATTTGAAGTGGTGTGAATTAGATCAACAAAATTGAAACTGGGGGACCCTGCTGATATTAGTGAAGTGCAGATAGTTGGTTTTAATATTTGTGTCATTCAGAAGAGAGGTTTTCATTACCTGCAATTCCACAGTATTAATCCATTTGAAAGAGGCAGACTTGGAAATTCATTACAGGAAATTCATGTAGCAGAATTTTAAAAAGGTGTAATTTCAGCCATACCTGTCCAGTATCATTCAACGTAGTATTTCTTCTTGACTGCAACAAGCAAAAAAACCAATTTGTACACAAATGCAAAATTCATGGAATAGAAGAAATATAGTTATGAAGTGTGGAATTGATCTAACTATTAGAGGTAGTTGACCAAATACAGAAGTCTACAATGCAGATACCATGACATAAACTAATTCTCTGAACTACCTTTGTAGAGAGAAATTTGTCTTACAAGGGCATGAGTCAGAACATCAGGTGAGTCTGCTTCAGAAAATGTCCACTTCCTTTCACTGACTAGAAAACAACGAACCTTGACAAAATAAGTTGTAAACATCCAAGTTAAGCTTGTAAAATTAGGGGAGATGAACCTATCACAACAAGCTAATATCATACTTTTTTTCTTATATGCGTACATATATTACTACCTTATATAATCAGGTATTGCATCATAAATCCATGGCATATGACATATTGATTATGTATATTATTTCACGTTTCATTATATCAATATGTGTAAAACATAATATTGTGCACAATATTCTTTCTAGTGATTATTATTTTGGGAAGCATTCTTTTGTCAAGAAAATGCTGATATTTTCTGTTACTCCTTATTTACCCGTTGCTTACATTTGTTTACATAAAGACACAAGGACAACCTTCTAAGAAAGAAAACAAAAGCCTTGGTGTATTGCATGTTTTAAAAGATGAAATTATGTAAAAGAACGTAATTTGGAAGTGATTTAGGAACATGAATATAAATCATTTGTGCCATATTAGATACTTTATTTCCTCCTATCCATCTTTCAGCTGTCATTCTAGAAATTACTATCTCCTGCATGCCCACTTTCATATCTAACAACCCAAGGAGATTTGTTGGATATCAAAGACATTTAACATGGCACTGGATGTGTCTGTCAGGTATTCAATATTGATGCTCATTTCAACCATGCTTCAAGTTTTCCTACAACTTTACTATCACAGAATGGTAGACAAGAAAGGTTTGTGTTACATTTGTGGAATTACGAATAAAACTACTTTGGACTAAAAAGATATGTTGAGATAAATATATTTTTTATATCTATATACATTCATAAAACACAAATTTGACTACTCAACTGTTTCCTAAGCTGTGGAGAACTGTCTTTTTTCTAATGCGGTTATAAAAACTCAGTCCATGTATCAGATTTTGAACCAAGACAAAATTATTGATGAGCTTTTCTAAAATCCCATGACTGTTTTTTCAACAGTGGAAATTAATGGGAGTTTTTTCACGGTGTCTATTGCATTGACAATCAGTGAAGGACATAATTTCAAGACATATCCAGGGTCAATAAAGCAAAAATGTATTTTAGAGTCTCATATTCTAACTGTTTTTCTTGTGAACCAGATATGAAATTATCCAAGATACGACTTTGTTTCAAAATTATTAAACACTAGGGCAGATGAAAAAGCTAGTGGTGCTCATGACCTATGTTTGAAGTATTGCTTAGCCCTAACTCTAGTATGCCAAGTACTTTCTATGACCAAATAATTTAGCTATGAAATACAATCCAGAACACATCAGGCTGAACATTTGAATTATGTGAACATATTTTTTATGGCTTTGCTTTCTTCTTATTGGATAGCCGTCTTGAAATCAGGATATTGAACATGTCATATTATACAATACAGTACAAAGTAATTGATTAATTAATTAATGTCTGAGTACTCAAATTTCACACTTATTATTACCATGAAAAATAGCACAGAAGAAACTAATAATTTTGTCTTCAGAGAAGGGAAGAAACACTTCCTAATATCCAATCTAAAATTACCTTGGCAAAACTTGATGCCAGGTTGTCTTGTCCAATCACTTGTTACTTGAGACAAGAGACTGACACACCTCACTAAAATCTCTTTTACAGACAACTGTGGAGAGCAATCAAGTCTCCCCTCAGCCTCTTTTTCTCCAGGTTAAACAACCCCAGTTCCCTCAGATGCTCGTAATAAGATTTGTTCTCCAGACCTTTTGCCAGCTTCATTGTCCTTCTCTGGACACACTTCAGCAGCTCAATGCACTTCTAATAGTGAGCGACCCAAAATCAAGCACAGTATTTAAGACGTGGCCTCACCAGTGCCAAGTACAGGGGGAACAATCACTTCCCTAGTTCTGCTGGCCACATCATTTCAGATACAAGCCAAGTTATCATCGCTGGCTCGTATTCAGCAGACTGTCAACCAAAACCCACGGATTCTTTTCTGCTGATCCAATTTCCAGCCACCCTTCCTCAAGCCTGTAGCATTGCATGGGGTTGTTGTGACCTGGCACTTAGCCGTGTTAAACCTCCTACAGTTGCCCTTGCCTCATCCATTCAGCCTGTCCAGATCCCTCTGTAGAGCCTTCCTAATCTTAAACAGATCAACAGTCCCACACAATATAGCATACTCTGCAAACTTACTGAGTATGCACTCGTTTCCCTCATCTAGATCACAGAGATACTAAATGGAACCAACACTGAGTCCTGAGGAAGACCGCTTGCGACCAGCTGCCAACTGCTTTCAACTCCACTCTCTATCACTCTTTGGGCCTGGACATGTAGCTGATATTTTATACCCAGCAAAGAGTATGCCCATTCAAGTTATGGTCAGTTTCTCCGGGTGAACATTATCTTTACAAAAGTCTAGCTAAAATCAACCCAAAGGCTTTCTCTTATTCACTAAGTGCATCTTCTTGTCATGGAAGGAGTTCAGGTTAGTCACACAGGATCTACCTTTCATACATGCATGCTGACTGTGCCATATCACACGGTTATACTCTACATACCACGTGATGACACTCGACATGGTCTGCTCCATAACCTTCCCCTGCACCAAGGTCAGGGTGACAGATCTGTGGTTCTCCAGATCCTCTTTCTGACCCTTCCTGGAGATGGCATCTCATTTGCAGATCTCCAGGACTGCTGATAAATAATGGAAAGTGGCTTGGTGAGCATTTCTGCCAGCTCCCTCAGTACCCTTGCACGGATCTCATCCACTCCCATAGGTTTCTGTGTGTCTACGTGGTGTACCAGGTTGTTACCTTTTTCCCATTGGATTACTGGGGCTGAATTGTGCTCCCTATCCGTGTCTTACAGCTCAGGGCTTTAGGTACTCTGTGAACAGCTGTTCTTACTATTAAAGACTGAGGCAAAGAAGTAGTAAGTACATCAACTTTCTACTCAGTCTTTGTCACCGTGTTTCTCTTCATATGCAATAAAGGATGGAGATTCTCCTTAGACCTCTTTTTGTTGCTAATGTATTTATAGAAACATAGCACTGTGGCGGAGTCGCAACTAATATTTAACGTCCTTTCTAACACAAATAAATGATTTTATGGTTTTTTGTTTTCTTCTATGGCAGTGGTCAGATTCAGTTCTGGTTGGGCTTCGGCCCTTCTAATTTTCTCCCAGCATAGCCTCATGACATCATTATAGCCGTTTTGAGTTTCCTATTCCTTCTTCCAAAGGCCATAAATTATCTTTTATCTACCTCTTAGAGCGGTTTTCTTCCCTGCCAATTCTTGTTTTGGCACATGGAGACGTCCTGCTCCTGCACCTTCAATACTTCCTTCTTGAACAATGTGTGACATTCCTTGAACCCTTTCCCCTTCTGGATTGCCTCCCAATGGACTCTGCCTCATACAGAGACTAAAGTCTGCTCCTCAAATATCCAAAGAAAAGGATGGTTTTAATTTAGTGCCATGGTTTGGATTTGGTACTACCTGTGAATTTTAGGTGGTGATATGGAGAGGAATGATTTGAGAAAAAAGTTGCAAAATACAGCATTGAAAAATTAAGGTTATCTAACATACTTTTATCAAGACTGATGTATAAATAAGCTAGTACTTTTACAGTAATATCATACACTGACCCTTAAACACACATCATGACAGTAAAATGTTTAGTTTCTGGGGTTTTTTGTTTTCTTCTATATTTTCTTTGGAATCCTAATTATTTCCTTTAGTTCTAGCTTTGTTTAAAGGCGTTTTACTGTACATGACAATGTACCCCAAAGTATTGTTACTAAAAAACCTATATTTATTTACTTATATAAATATTGTAATTAATTTCCACTAATAGTTGTAGGCATTTGCCATGATACAATGCAGTTATTCATAGATTCTTTATTGCAACATATTTCAGTACTTCTCGCACTTTATGCTCTGTGACAATATGAATTATTGGTATCCAATATGATATAAATTTGAAGGAAAGGTCATACTAGATTCATTTATAGCTTAGGTCCTAGTATTATGGGAAAAGTACAGAAGCAAAAAACCACAAATTTTCCCTTGACAGGCAAGCTTTGCTATAAGCTCTGATGGTTATGACTTCATGGTAATAATAGTTGAATATTGCAAATTGAGATTGGATTACATTAGGTTATTTTAGGTTACATTTCTGCTTTGATGCAGGAGAACCAGTACAGGTTTGTATATTTATTTATTTCAACACTTTGGGATATGATTTTAATATGTATGATACAAATTTTATCTGTTTATTACTAAATTCCAGTGACTTTGAGATTTGAAGTCTAGACTAATTTTTAAAATTCTTAAATAGTTTTAAACTCCAATTATTCTTCTTAACTTCACTTATGGTGTTTCTCTGTGGTGACTTTGTCTCTGCCAAGTTTTTAATGTTTTTGTTGCGGGTGTTCATGTTCTAGTAAAAAATTTCTTTCTTCCTGATTTTAATCAAAATATGTTGTTACTTTTCTTGTCGATCTCTTTAGAATTTTAATCAAATACCCTATTCCTTAAAAATTGTCCCAAAGCAGTGCATTATTCCACCTCATAACCTCTATTTGAACGCCTCATTAATATTAACTTTATAACTTATTGCTGACATAAAGCATTAACTAGACAGACACTTTAAATGTCAGGGAATTCTAGCAGTACTTTGCTGTCCTTCGATTGATCTATCACGTGGTACCTGTACATATTTTTATACCTATAAGCAAAAAATTTGCTTTATTGATACTACTTACTCTAGCTTTATCATTAAAGAGCCCATGTAAAGAAATGTACGTGAAAATACGCAAGACTTACTTAAAAACTAAAGCTAGGATAATGAAAGTAAAATTAGGTTGCCATGTAACAGACACAAGTTTACATAAGTAATGAACAGAGAATTATATTCCTATTGATATGCTCATATGTTAGAGAGTCTTCAGATGGTTAATTGGAAATTATCAAGGCAGCTGCAAATCAAGTAGCTTTAAATACGTATTTACAACTGTAATATGTTTTATTCATTCATCTGGTAATTTTAGATTGCTCATTTTCAGTAATCTTTAAATATTATTTCATCTTCTCTTGAATCTTTGCCATGTTGTTTATTAAGGCCAAATAACACTGAATGCAGGAGAAATTTTAACAGATTAGACTATGAGACAGAGCAGTTTGTTTGTTAGTAACTTTTATCTCCAACTGAGATAATGCCTTTATTTTGTTTGTGATTTTAATGTTTTAAATACAATTCAAGGAGTCATGAGGAAGAAAAATCAGAGTTCCAAGGGACAAGTCTGTCATAAACATACTGTCTTATGTTTGGCTGGGGTACAGTTTATTTTCTTCAGCTTCTCCTACTGGTCTGTCAAAAACGCAGGGGTGTATAAGAAGATGGAAAGGGATGGACAGATCGGATGGACAGACAGGACATTTAAGCCAAACTGACTAAAGGGATATTCAATACCATGTGATGTCATGCTCAATATATAAACTGGGTGAGCTGAACATGGAGCAAGGGGAATTACCGATCGGGAAAGGCTTAGGCATGGGTTTCTAAGCGGTGGAAAATTGCACTGTACATTAATCACTTTGTATATTCTTTTCTTATTGTTACTATTTTTTCTCATACTTTGTTGTTCTAATAAAATACCTTTAGCTCAACCTGCGAGTTTTACTTCTTTATTTTTTTTTTCCTGATTCTCCTCCCCATCCCGCTGAGGGGGAAAGAGTGAGTGAGTGGCTGTGTAGTACTTAGTTATTGGCTTGGACTAAACCATAACATGTCCCCATTGTACTGTTAAACCTGACTATGTGAGAAACAATGAGAAAGTTGGTAGTCTTTATTTCCCTTTGAAAAGGAATTCTATAATGAAGTTCTTTAGGAGTGGGGAGAAGTAGGAAAAAAAACAGAAATAGGTTAGTTGATTTGTATTTTTAATTATGGCATAGAAATGGTATATAATCTCTTATTCCACTGAGCCATGAACTAAAATGAATGTACCTATATAAGATTTATTATTTTCCATCTTTTTACAAAAATTTTAAAGCATGTGATCTTTAGCACATGAGAGACGAAATACCATCCAGGTCATGTTTGAACCCTTAGTAATTCTGTTAGATCATTTTGCTCATTTCTTTTTGCCTGTTTCATTTGATGGACATCACTCAACAGATACCAAAAGAGTTTATCTGAATACACACAGACACTTTCAGGTCACTTGAACTTTTAAACATCTATATTGGAATTAAATTAATTGCATGCCAAACATTTTTGCGTGTTTCCTTTTACTATAAAGGAAGTGAAAATACAGCTATCCACACTGTAGACAACAAAGCTCCAAAAGGTGAAACTTCTCTTTTAGGCAGATAACAACTTAGAACAAGGAAAACATGCTGGTAGCCTAAATTTCAGCAGATGAACCAGGAAATTATTTCTTTATTTGACTGTTTCTTTGTTTTAGACACAGAACACATTTGATTAATTTCACATACTTTATCTCAGAAAGTAGTGAACCAATAGTAGACATTTCACTTTTGGAAAAAGAAAGCACTAAACATGTAATCGACTATAGTCACTTAAGGGCAGTGATTTTTTTGCTGTATTGGTATATATCTGGAGAGAGTTTGAATGTAGTTTTGTGGTGCTTTTTTCTTATTAAAATGCTCTCTGGGAAGGTTTTTCTGGAACTTTTAGGATCTTTGAGGCTTGGCCTGTCACATATTTGCTTTTTTTGCTGCATCTCAGTGAATTTTATTACCACAATTCTGCAAGACAAAGGCTAGTTTGTGTTCCAGCAGATGTATCTGCAACATTATTTATAGGTAGTAGATGCATAAAAAAATCAACTTATGCTCTTAGAGGTCTAAAATACATAAATTTACTCTATAAGTCAATGTTAATACATCTATACATCCCGGACAACCAAATCTATATCTGATCACAGTCTTGTCCAATGACAGGAAGAGGGGCAACAGGCACAAACTGAGACACAGAAAGTTCCACCTGAACAAGAGGAAAAATTTCTTTACTGTGAGGGTGACAGAGCACTGGAACAAGCTGTCTAGACAGGTTGTGACAGAGCACTGGAACAAGCTGTCTAGACAGGTTATGGAGTCTCCCTCTCTGGAGATACTAAAAACCTACCTGGACACATTCCTGTGCAACATGCTGTATGTGAATCTGCTTTAGTAGACGGGTTGGACTAAATGGTTTCAAGAAGTCCCTTCCAACTCTTACCTTTCTGTGATTCTGTGTGATGAACCAACTACAACAGCCAGTACCCCTATTAGTATACCACTGTGGGGGAGAAGGTAGAGAAAGTGGTAGTGAAGTTGAGTCAGGGAAGAACTTTTAAAGAAGGGAAAAAGGAAGATCCAGGGAGCTATGGGCTAGTCAGTCTCAACTCTGTTGTCTGACAAGACCATGGAACAGTTCCTCCTGGAGACTCTGAGGAGGCACATGTGAAATTAGATGACTGGTAATGGTCAACATACCTTCACAAAGGACAAATAGCGCCTAAAAAATTCGTGGCTTTCTATGATGGGGCTACAGCATTAGTGGATAGGGAAAGAGTAGTTGACATCATCTACCGGACTTGTGCAAAGCATTCATCATTGATTTCCACTTGGACATTGACCACAATTCTTTGAGTGAAAACATCCAGCCAGTTCCTTAGTAGTCCATTTGTCAAATCCGTGTTGCTCCAATTTAGAGACAAGAATGTTCTGCAGGACAGTGGAGTTCCTCAGAAGTCGATGTTGAGATCTATATAGTTTAACATCTTGGTTGCTGACATGGGCAGTGGGATTGAGTCTACCCTGAGCAAGTTTGCCGATGACACCAAGCTCTGTGATGCTGAAGGGATGCCATCTATAGGGACCTGGACTGGCTTGAGAGGTGAGCCTGTGAGAACCTCATGAAGATTCACAAGGCCATGTGCAAGGTCCTGCACCTGGGTCAGGTCAATCCACGGTATCAGTAGAGGATGGGGGATGATGTGATGGAGAACAGCCCTGCAGAGAAGGACTTGGGGATGCTGATTAATGTGAAGCTCAAAATGAGCCTACAATGTGCACTCGCAGCCCAGAAGACCAGCTGTATCCTGGGCTGCATCAAAATAATTGTGGTCAGCAGGTTGAGGGAGGTGATTTTCCCTCTCTACTCTGCTCTTGTGAGATCCCACTTGGAGCATAGTGCCCAGTTCTGGAATCCTCACCATAAAAAGGATATGGAACTGTTGGATTGGGTCCAGAGGAGATCTATGAATATGATCAGAAGGCTGGAACACCTTTGGTGTTAGGACAGGCTGAAAGAGTTAGAGTTGTTCAGCCTGAAGAAGAAAAGATTTCAGGAAGACATTATAGCAGCCTTCCAGTGGAGGGACTTTTTACAAGGGTTTGTAGTGATAGGACGAGGGAGAATAGCTTTAAACTGGCAGGGGGATTATTTAGATTAGACATTAAGAAGAAGTTCTTCACGATGAGGGTGGTGAGACACTGGAACAAGTTGCCCAGGGAAGTTGTGGGTGCCCCCTTGCTGGAAGCATTCAAGGTCAGGTTGGATGGGACCTTGAGCAGCCTGGTATAGTGGGAGGTGTCCCTACCCATGGCAAAGGGATTGGAACTAGATGATCTTTAAGGTCCCTTCCAACTCAAACCACTCTATGATTCCATTCTGTAATTCTAAGATAAGAACAAACTTTTAACAGAAGTTGTATTTGAACGAAAAACACAGAACACTCTATGTCTTTATTTATATATGTATATAAAATAGATTTTTTTTCATAGTTTTAGTTGCCCGTGAAAGTTCATAACAGATACAAGACAATATGAAAATGTTACCCTATCCTTAATAGGCTTGGTCATGTAAAGAATAAAAAAGAACCATAACCAGAATCTGGGACTATTTTCCAAGCAAGCAATTTTTTTTTTTATCAGACTCCATATTGTACTATGTAGACACAACTGTCATAAGAACATTAAATGGTAGTGTTGTCGGTATTGAGATTTTTCCAAGAAAACATATTTATTTAATTTATAATCAAATCCTTGAACTTTGTGGCTGAATGAAAAATTCAGTGATAAACTGATCTATTGAAATGTACATAGTTTTATTTTCTTTTAAGAGAAGTATCTTTTTTTTAACTCCATTTGTCTTTGTTTTCCGTACATTTCAGTAGATCTTAACAGATACTTTAAATGCCAGTAATATTATTGTAGAAATAATAATAAAAACCCACATTATCTTACAATCTCTAGAAATACAATATGTAACAAACATTAGACTAATGGGTTTCATACCAAGTTGCTCATTCAAAGCATTCACATTATAAACATTGACTTTTTTTATGATTCTTACTGGTATTGTTGAAGGAGAAAAAGCTACAAAGAAGCAATGATACTACAGCATTTGCTGACTCACCTGTCATAAGCAGAGCACATATTTTCATCTCTCTAGATGTGGATTTTCTTTTTTAAAGGCAGATTGCTGCAGACATGTCCACAACATATAGGACCGAGATCTAGAGGATAGTCTGTGCAACTGCGATTTTAAGAATCAACTGAGACGTCTACAACTGAGCTAGTTGCTACTCTTTCTATGTAGTTGTATATAGAGTTGTGCACTTTTTTGAAGTAAACACTATCTAAATATAAATTATATGTCTATTTCTGGTTAGATGAGTCATGTTTTGAAAGTTCAGAGCTGAACAATATCCACAGTTACAAACCTCTAAATTTAGCTGCAATTAATTCCATTCTGAGAGTCATCAAAATGATTAATTAGGGCATTGGTATGCACGAGGCTAGAAAAAAATGTAATTAATTTAAAATAATATATTTACACTTGCAACAACTTCCTGAGTATTTCATGAAACGGCATAAATGAGGCAATTTCTCATCAGTCCAATTGATATTCATCCTTTTTTGTACTGAGACCATTTTATTTTTTATAGGTTACCACTTACCTCCTCTTCAAGGTCACAGAATACTTCTTCTCTTCTTCCTGATTTCATGCATCTCAAGTGAACTTTTTTATTGGCAAAACTGTTACAAATATTATCATGCCCTGAGATATTTCTGGATATTTCATTCATTAGATTATTATTAAAACCAAAGGCATTGACTGTGTTTCCTTGCTTTTCATTGCTTGTATTGCACTGTGTGCAGTGTTTTAGAGACAGAAAGAACGAATATCTAATATATGCACTTCCATTTCAAATTCTCTTCTGATATAGTGTTACATTTTAATGAGGGAGTATTTTTTTTTCTGCGGGGGAAATAGCTTATATACTTTGGAAAAAGACACCAGCATTAACAGAGCATTAATAAGTAGGAGCACAAAAGCATTTTGGCAAAGAAGCAGCTCTGATATCTATCACAGTTTTCTCAGGGAAACAGCTTGTAGTCTGAGAGGTTTTTAGGACAGCTAACTCTCTCCAGAAGGAAAGAAACAGTGTTATCTAAGTTATTGAAGTTATTAAAGAAAATAGCTGAAATAAAAGCATCTAAGAAATCAAGGATTTTTTACATATGTAAATAAAAGAATGAGAGTGCTGGAAATCTGAAATTCTGAAATGCACTCCTCCTGATACTGTGAAGATCCAAGTAATTTTCTATCAGCTCCACAAAAATCAAAATGAATTGAAATATTTCTAATTTGTAATTCTAATGTATTTAGATGCCTAAATGAAGAAATGGATTTTGGCTCAGACATCTAAATACCTGTAATAATATTTACCTGTTCATTTGCCTAAATTGAGGTGTCTAGCGCTTTTTTAGGTGATATATGGTATTCTATTTGAGCACAGTCTGCATCTTCAGCTAGACTAAAGAGGTGTATGTAATGTATCTCCAGCCATAGCTGAAGCTGTTGCAGATAAGCCAGAGTATGTAAGAGGTGAACAGACTCTTAGGTTTAGGCTCCTGATTCAGTGTCTGAGATGTAAATTCCCACAATAGTGAAGATAAACCTTGTTCTTCATTTATTTGTGTCAATATAGTATCTTGTACCATTTCAGTCAACGTAAAGTATTTCAACTCACCTTCTGTTACCTCTGCTCTAAATGTTGTATCATACTACCAGTCCTGTGTGGATGTCTTAGATAGCTAGGAAAGCATCAGAGAGCGTAGCATGTAAATGTACAGGCAGCTGATCTGAGTCTGTGGTCAATGCAGTAAAATGATCCACAGAGAGTAATTCAAGTGACAAAATATAGTTTTGCTTCAATGAATGCTTTTCCAATACTTCATTGACTATATTGACTGTTAAAACTGCTTGCATACCTACAAGTATTTGTGATGTCTTGACAGCTGCTTGTTTCTTTTCTTTTCTTAGAATAGGATAGGATAGAGTGTTTAATTTGGAAATGACCTACATTAACCCTCTAGTCCAACCACCTGAAAAATTCATGGCTGACCAAGTTAAAGCATGTTATTAACAACATTGTTCAAATGCCTCTTAAACACTGACAGGCTTGAGGCATCAACTACCTCTCTAGGAAGCCTCTTCCAGTGTTTGACCTCCCTCTAAGTAAAGAAATACTTCCTAATGTCCAGTCTAAACTTGATCTAATGCAGCTTTGAAACTTTCCCATGTGTTCTACCCTTGGATACCAGGGAGAAGAGATCAACACCTCCCTCTCTGCTCCTCAGGAAGCTGTAAAGAGGAATGAAGTCGCCCCTCAGACTCCTTTTCTCCAAACTAGATAGCTAAAAGTCCTTAGCTGCTCCTGATAGGACATTTCTTCCAGGTCTTTCACTGGCTTTGCTGCCTTCCTTTGGATGCATTCAAGGACCTTTACATCCTTCTTAAATTGTGGGATCCTGAACTACACACAGTACTCAAGGTGAGGCCACAGCAACACTGAATTCAGTGGGATCATCATCTATTTTGAAGCGGCTGATTGTGCTGTATTTGATGCAAAGGATGTGGTATTCCCTCTTGGCTTCTAGGGTACATTGCTGACTCATACTGAGACTAGAATTGATTTCTGAGGAACGCTGCTGTTTTCTAGTCACCCGCCAATTTCAGTGTCCACAAATGGAAAGTCACTGTTCCAACACTCATGGTCTTCCAATTCAGTTAACCAAGTAGTCTAAGGTCTATCAATACTATTAAAGACTGAGGCAGAAAGCGCCTTGAATGCCTCTGCTTTTTCTTCATCCCTATTAGCCCGGGTGACCATCTTCAACAAGTATTGGTCCAAGGTTTTCTTTGTAACTCTTCTTGCTACTAATGTTCTTAAAAATGCCATTCTTGTTATCTGAAACAACACTGGCCAGTTTCAACTCTAATTGAGCTTTGGCCTTTCTCATCTTCTCCCTGAATAGATGAACAATGGTTCTGTAACTTCCTGTGAAGCCTGACCTCACTTGCAGAGATCATACAATTTCTTTTTCCTCTCGGGATCCATGAGGAATTCCCTCTTCAGCCAAGATAGTTTTCTGCCCCAGTTGCCTGACTTACAATACAGTGGAATTGCCTGCTCCTGTGTTTCTAAAAGGTGATTCTTAAAAACTGACCACTACTCATGGACTCCTAAGCACTCAAAAGCAGATTCCCAGCGTACTCGGCAAAAAGCTTGAAGTTTACTCTTTCAAAGTTCAGGGTAGCAACGCTGCTGTCCTTTTTTCTCATTACACTGAAAACTTTAAACTCAGCTATTCAGGATCACTATGGTCAAGACAGCCACCTAGCACCACGTCCCTCATGAACCTTTTTCAGTTCACAAATAACAAGTCTAAGAGGGCGTCTTTCCTACTTGACTTACTGAGTTCTTGTGATAAGAAGTTCCCTCCTACAAACTCCAAGAATTTCAAAGACCTGATCTTCACAGCAGTATAAAGTTGCCAGCTGATGTCTGGGAAGTTGAAATTTCCCATAAGGGTTACCAATGCTTACATTTCTCCTAATTACTTGTAGACTAATTCATCAGTACTATCATCCTGGTTGGATGATCAGTAGTAGGGACGCTTTACATCATCTTCATGGTTTTCCATCCTTCTACTCCTCACCCAGAAGATCTCAAGCACATCATCACTTCCTATAAAGGCTTTACAATCAAACCTCTCCCTTACATATGCTGTGACACCTACACCTCACCTGCCCTGCCTATCCCTCCTAAACAGCCTGTATCCTTCTATCCAAGCACTCCAGTTGTGGGTCTTATGCCAAGTGTCACTGATGTCAATAATACTGTAACTCTGGGAGCTGATCAACATCTCCAGCTCATACTGTTTGTTTCTTAGACTGCATGTGTAGGTACAAGCATTTCAGACACACTTCAGAGCCATGCATGCTCCCAGAAACAGTGTAAATGAACCCACTAGCACTACCATTCTCAGGTGATGCCATACCAACCCTTGGCTTACCTACTGCAGGTCTGTTGGTGGCCTCTTCCCCTATCAATTCTATTTTAAAGCTCTCTAGATTGTCTTGGGGTAACCTATAACTTTTCTTGCCACTCTATTCATCTAAAGAGAACTAAACATTTTGCAAAAGAAAACTAGCCAAGTGAAAAATTGCTATCTGCATCTACAATTACAAATTAGAAATATTTTAGGAATCTCCTTAAACATATCAATCTGAAGAAATTTTCAATGTTCAGACTACTGTGGGAGATCGATGTTTGTCTGCACTGAAGTTCAACTCCTACAAAAACTTTTAAATCTCTTCTTTCCACTTCCTTTAACAGACTTTGATACAATTATATTTATAGTATGTTTGAAACTGCACTTACAAGTGGTACAATGGGAGTAGAACAATATTGGTATCATAATTCTATGAATCATTGTTTATTGCATCCATTTTCTGATAGAATTCTTACAAGAAATATACCTTTATTTGCATGATCCTTAAATCTAACTATGCTGTCAATAAACAAACTAAACTTAGCTTTCCTAAACCCCAGAATTACACAAGAACATGGCTGCTAGCTTTGATGTTATCACAAATCATCGAGAGTGTTTATTTGTGGCAGATTCTGATCTAGTTGCACACTGTAAACGAAAGAGAGCTCTGCTCTCTCAATTGTTCTTGACTCTTTCTGCCTCATAGATTCTGTTTATTTAGTATATATTTTTTTATTAACTGCCTTCAATTTTTTTTTATCAGCGTGAAAATTTTAAAAGGAATATTTGAACTTAACCTGCATACTGGAAAACACATGCACAAAATAAATAACTGCAGATTTTTAAACTGTTCAAAGTATTTTAATGTTCAGGGTGTTGCAATATGCACTGTAATTCCATTATGCACTGGATATAAGAACTGCAATATTCTTTCTGAAGTGAGTTTCTATTTGTCCTCACCTCTTTATGTTAGTTAAATAACAACACAAGTTCATATTCAGATTATAGTACATTTTTGAAAGAAAGATATTCCCAACAAAAAGTGATCTTTAAAGAGTTAAATCAAAACAGTGCATATTGTTTTAATTACATTTTATTCTACAAAATCATGCAAAGACAAATTATGAAAGAAATAGGCCTTCGAAAATCTTCTGAAAACTCTGGTGACTCTTAATGATATTCTTGATCTCATCCCTGCCTTCATAATGTTTTCAACCAAAATACTAATTATTTCCAGGTTTTGAGATGTTCAACTTCACAATAAAGTTTTGGTTATGAAGTGGTATTGAACATAAAAAATCATTCTGGAATTACACTAAAATCAATTTAAAAATAACTATTGATTTTGCTCTTTGAAAATAATCATTTATTCTATGATTAACAGATTGTTTAATAGTGTGACATTCCTGTAACAGAGAAAACTATCCCATCACTATTGATAGTACAAGACTTTCTGTTATTATTATTATTATTTTTAATTCTATTCAGAATGATTTTCATGGCATTCTAACAAATTTTTTGAGCATTGAAACCCAAATTAACTTAATTAACTTGTCATTCCTTTGGGAAAAAAAAATCATTTACTGGTACTAAACCAGAAACATATTGGCCTCAGTAATTGACTGTGAGAATCACAAAGGTCTGGGTACTTGTTGTGTAGTATTAAAGTTTACACAGTTTCTAAGCTCAAAACTCAATTATCACTCTCCTATATCTAATGCTATTAATGTAGGCAAATCTGAGAGAATATTTATGAGGCAGCATTCATTAGTTTAATTTCTCCAAAATGCTCTACAGTTCCAAGTTAACACATCAACTCCATAAAATTACATGTTCATAGAACATTGTGAGTGAAATTTCTAGAGACAGCAACCATTCCAGCAAAATAAATCCACAAATGCTTCTTTCACAGTGTCACAGAACTACTCAACAGGAAATAAGACTGTGAAGTATATTTAGGTGCTGCTTCAAGAAGCTACTATTCAGTCTTAACCAATGAATAACAGCCAACAGTCATTAAGTGATTCTTTCTAGTGACTGCATTATCTGTTCAAGTAGATTGGTTGTCCCTTAGCTTTCACAAGTACCAAAATCCATTCAGAAAACAAGAATTATGTCTGGTATTTACTGCATAATAAATAGACCTAATATATATCAGAGTTTTTAATAAGGGATAGAAAGCAAATAAAATCCATAAAATCAAATGATGAGCTTGCCCTGAAATAAAAATTTGATGTCTTATCTTCAGACTAAGACTCAGTTCCTTGGTTAAAAACTTTCAACAGATATAGAATATCCTGTTTCCTACAAAAGCATTAATCATTGAAATGTATCATTACCTTTGATATTTTGCTTTATTTCTGTTGACTTACAAAGAAAATATACGTATAGTTTTTTGGCAATATGCAAGTAAACATACATCAAAAACCAAAAATCCTTAATATCAGGGATGAAAGACCTTTATAAATAATAGTTGACAAACTTTGCAGGAAAAAAATTCAATGGTACTGCACTATTTCTAGGAGTATGAACTACCTATATGTTTGTTTTAAAATTAAATTAGAGATATCAAGTTGTTGAAGCATAAAAGGTCTGGTAAAATATTCCACTGTTAAAAAAGCTTAACCAATAAACTAAATTTAGCTAAGACCAATTTAGCTAAAAAAATTTTAAAATAGGAATTTGTGTGTATGCATGTGATGGCAAAATACTGAAGTAATTCAGAAGAGATCTCTATGATATAAAATTTTCCTGAAGTCATCTAGGATATAACATATTCCTGATGTCAAATTAACTAATCCTGGGTAAAGAGGGAAGAATGAAAATGCAACTTTTGTTTGATGACAAGTCCTTCCTAGAAAACAAGGCAGTGAAAAGCAAAATAGGTTATTCACTCTCATTTCCCTCACCTTGAAACAGTTGATTGGTGACACCTAACATGATTTCACTAAGTGCACATTGTGACTAACAAGTTTGCTGGCCTTCTACAATAGAGTTGCAGCATTGGTGAATAAGGGAAGAGTAACTGACATAAACTAACTGTCCAGCATGATGTTCTTGTCTCTAAATTCTAGAGATATGGATTTGATGAACAGACCATTCAGTGGATAAGGAATTCACTGGATGGTTGAACTCAAAGGGTTGTGGTCAATATCTCAATGTCCCAGTGGAGACCCATGATGAGTGCAATTCCACAGGGGTCAGTACTGGGACTAGTGCTGTTTAACATCTTTGTTGGCAACATGGACATTGGGATTGAGTGCACTGTCATCAGTCTTGCTGATGACACCAAGCTGTGTGGCATGGTCAAGACACTGAAGGGATGCCATCTACAGGGACTTGGACAGGCTTGACAGGTAGACCTGTGATAATCTCATGAAGTTCAGCAAGACCACGTGCAAGGTCCTGCACCTGGGTTGGGCAATCCAAAACACAAATACAAGCTGGACAGAGAATGGCCCTGAAGAGAAGGACTTGGGAGTGCTGGGATGAAAGTTCAATGTGAGCTGGCAGTGTACGCTTGCAGCCCAAAAAGCCAACTCTGTCCTGGGTTGCATCAAAGGAAGTGTGAGCAGCAATTCAAGGGAGGTGATCCTGCCCCTCTACTCTGCTATCATGAGCCCTCACCTGGACCCATGTGTTCAGTTCTGGAGTCCTCAACACAGGAAGGATAATGATCTCTTGGACTGAGTCCAGAAGAGGGACATAAAGATGTTCAGAGGGCTGGAGCACCTCTGCTATAAGGACAGGCAGAGAGAGTTGGAGTTGTTCAGCCTAGAGAAGAGAAGGCTCTGTGGACACCTCACAGAAACCTTCCAGTTCTTAAAGAGGGCCTACAGGAAAGCGGGGGAGAGGTATTTTATCAGGAATTGTAGTATTAGGAGGAGTGGTAACAGTTTTAAATAAAAACAGGGTATATTTAGATGAAATATCAGGAAGAAATGTTACTGTGAGGATGAGAAGACGCTGGAAGATGTTGCCCAGAGAAGTCGTGGATGCCTCATTCCTGGAGGTGTTCAAGGCAAGGCTGAGTCTTTGAGCAACCTTATGTAGCGGATGATGTCCCTACCCATGGAAGGGGAGCTAGAACTAGATGATCTTTAGGGTCCTTTCGAATCCAAACCATTCTGCTACTCTATTATTAGTTTTATTAATAGTTCATAAGTTTCATATACGCAATATTATTTTGAAACATTAATACATATTTTTAAATTTGCTCTAAAAAAAAATTAGTAAAAAAAATTTTTAACACTATTTCTTTTGTCTTTTACTACTTAACATCCTGGATCTTTTCTATTGACAATTACAAATTTTAAGCTTTCTGGAGAAAGAGAGCAAAACCCCACAGAAACATATGAACCCATTTCCTTACTGTGGGAGACTAAACTATGGTATTGTTTATTAGGATTTATGTTAAATGTAAATGTCAAACCGTAAAAGATATGAAATAGCTTACGCAAACAAAAAACGACTACCAGATACCGCTTGTGCAAGATAAGATAGCCGCCAGATGTCCCAGGAACCGACAGAAACATGAAAAACAACCCCAAATAAAGACATAAGAATGAGGGGTCAATCATGGGGCAAGGAGAGAAGACGTCTTACTTCAGCCGAAGCATGCACAGAGTGCTTTCACTATACCACGATTGCAAAGGAAAAAAAAACGTATAAAAGGAACTGTGTGAAGTGCCTATTTACGGCAGTTGGCGGAGCGCAGACTCCCCTGCCGTCCAGCGCTGCTTTTGCTCATATTCTACTTGCTATAATTAAATAAATTCTAATTGAATTTTGATCCGTTGTGGTCTCAATTTATTACACTTACTTCTTGAAATAGTCTTTACTTTCTTTTTCTTTATTCAGTGTTTAGTAACTATCTGCAATAAAAGGTTTATTGATATTTGTAAATAATTTTGGAGAGTTATCATTGGTTTACAATTTCTTTGCTCGAGATTTGATTGAAACTAAGTATATAGTTGCATTTTTAAATGTTAATAGTCCTGCAAGTCTAGTCTGGTCTAGAGAGAACCAGTATATAAACTCCATGCAAAAATTAGATATCAGGTTAACACACAGTACTTCAGAAATACCCTGTTTCATTTCCTTATCTTTATTTTTCAGTTTAATGAATCAGTAAATATTCTATAAGAGGTACAAAATACATAATACACAGAATAAAAGGCTGACCCCTGGTGAATTCAGTCGGAATTTTGCTGTTGATCTTAGTGTGGTCTCAATTTTGTGATCCCAAGGGGTTTTTAATATAAAATACTGATAAATCTGAAAATGTAAAGATTAGAGAAACACTTCTTAAGATGATCTCATCACTGCAACCTGATACAATATTTAACCTATTGACTACTGAGCCAAAACTGCAAACTGATCACTCTCTTAACTTCTTGTAACATTTTATGTGTAAATGACTTGATATGCAATGATCCAGAGACTACATTTATGCTTATTTTAATGTTTATTAGTCTTTTTCCTTTCTTCACTCCTTCTCAGAGAAAAAAATGAAAGAAACAACTAAGAATAATTAAGTACAGTAAGATGAACAAATAATTCAATGGCTTCACATCAGATTGAATAACATACTGCAGTTGCACGTAGAGGGTTTTTATGCAATGATTCACTTTTAAAATGACATCAGATTTCCATTAACCACAGTATTGCACAAGTACAATAATTAGAAGAATATTGGACTTTCAGTGCATAAAATCTACCCTCTTCTAATGACTTGAATATTGTAAAAGCATGCCCTGGACTTAAAAATCTAGTCCCAATGTGTTCTGAATACTGTAAATTCATACCTGATGCTATTCTATATTTCTTACAGAATAAAAATGAGAGGGAAAATTACAGCAGTATTTCATTCCTTTCCCTGTAGATGTAACTTACAGAGTGTGATTAAATATTGTTTAATTATATACCATATTTATAATATAGTCAAAACACTCTTTTCTGTAACATAATAATTTAATCCTTTTATACCTATGTTTTACAGATGTTATAGAATCAGTATAACGAATTTTCAGGCTAAAAAGGATTTATCTTTTTTTAACACACAGACAAATTTATGGCTGATATAAACTGTTGACATTGCCTGAATTTACTGAAGTTAAATCCATCTGAATAATTTTACACCAGAAAAATAATATGACCACAATGAGTCAACTGAGATAGAATATCTATTCCTACATATTACTTCGAAGTATTCCATCGGTTCTCCAATTCAAATTACTTTTTTCATTGAAAGGAGGGATTAAGACACGTGGGATTTTTTTACGGAAACAGGTCACTAATTGCTTTTTCAAGAATATTCATGCTTCTCTGACACCAATAAAAATACTCTGAATTATGTTTTTCTACAGCCATACTGAGGCAAGGGTACACACACAGCCCCCGCTTCCATGATCTACCATTTGTTGATATTCCATATCCAAACTTTTTTAAAATAAATAATAATGACAGTTAATATAACCCTTTATAACATTGAGACTCTTAATTACTAGAATTACTTGCTGTCCTCTTTTTATTTAATTTCTACTCCAAACATCAGGGGTTTAGTTTTCTATTAAATAGATATTGAATTTTCTTAAATTTTCTACTTACTTTTTAGGTTTCAGTTGGTCTTCTATCGTTTTTTCTAAAATTTTGTATGATGCAGTGATCAAACTAAGCAAGAAAATCTGTGATTTTCTTTTCTTATATATAATATGTAGTTGCACATATGTGTTCTGCTTACTATTTTTCAGTCATAGACTGTGTGCAGACAACATAAATTAGGCCTCGTTTGCAACAGTGTTAATGCAACTTTAGTTAACCCAATAGGATTAGGGAATAGCTTAGTCATAAAAGTAGGGGAGTACCCTGAACACAAACAGACTGCTAAACATTGGTTGCAAAAGCTGCAAACATATTAATCACTGTGTGAACCTGCCCAAAATCTTCCGGAGGAGCAGACCATGAGCACCAGTGACAGCTAGTGGTTAGATGTTGGGTGACTCTAAACAGGACACTGAAGAAAAAGAGATCCTCTGCCCAGCCCTGTAATCGATGATTCCCAGGGTCACTCGGAATGAGATCTCCAGAGTCCCCAAGTCCTGGCTCAGGACCACACACAACATCGATGAAGCCTGCACCATGACCCATCCAACTTCTGGACCAGTTTGTCTCTCTTGTTGGGCAAGCAAGTCATGTAATTTACAGAATGACATAAAATTGTGATTAAAATGTTTTAGTATTCCAGTCTGTTTAGTTGCTGCACTATAATTTGATCTTAACTATCACCATACCACTGCCAGCTTCATGTTTTGTTAGATCTCCTCTTCACATAACTTCTTGCATGAATACTGAAGTCTTTAGGAGGGATGTTTTTTCTTTGTTTATCTGTGCTAGTTTTTGGTTTAAGTCTGACTTTATTTAGTTTCCTATCTGTGTGAGGCATAGTTCTACCAACTGTACTGTGAAAATAAGTAGGACTTTCCATTCAAATTTCAACTATGTAATGGTCCCTTTTTCTAGATTCTTTCTTTTCTTGTTAGCTAAAAAGTGCTGAAATTTCTTTGAATAATAGTAAATGAAAGTACTGAAACTGCAGTCATCTTTAACCTCTCCTTTGCTTGTTCTCTTTGATTTTTCACAGCATGCTATCTCACTTCTGCAGTATGATATTTTGTGTCTAATTTAGAACACTCCTCTAGTGCTTCTCTGTGAGAGGGTATAGCTGTATCTAGCTTTACTAGGTGCTTAGTTTCTTTGTTTATCAATTAAAAAAAATAAGTCTGAATAAAATGGAAGTAGAGCCCAGAGAGAGAGAGTTTACATGCAAGCAAACATTACCAAGAGTTACGCTAAGGTGGGGGAACTCAGAACCCCTCCCAGGCATCTGTTGAATGCTAAAGTAGATGTCAATCATTTCATGCAAAGGCAGGTGGATTAAACTTCCTCCTGTGGTTGCCTGTTTCACAAAGTGACTACAACAGCAACGTAGATCTCTAGTCATGTTCATGGCATGGTTAACTGTTTCAGACAGTTAAAATTTACTGAATTGAATCTGATTCTTACTATCTACTATTTGAAGGAGTCTATATGGACAGCAGAGCATTCTTCCAATGCTTTCCACTAGCAAAATTTCCCATTAGTATTAACTTCTGTTTTTCTGCTCATCCTTGTTATTTGCCCTGTACACTTCTCTCAGAGGGAAAATCATTTCACTGAAGGCCCTCTGAATTCTCCAGTTTTATAGTCTTGATCAGCCTGGCAGAGTTCTCGTTTTGTGATGAGTTAGCACAAATCACTATGCACAACTCTCCTGTTGAAATGCAGAAGCTCAGTCGTATAAGTGTGCGACAGCTGAAATATTGAGATAGTATTGTCAACTTGAGTTAAAAGTTCGAATGAACCCAGGAAATCTATCTTCCTACGCCAACAAGGATTCCCAGTATTCAGTCAATCTACTCACAATCTTCCACCTGACAGAGAAGGACCTGGAGGTGTTGGCTCACTGCCAGCTGAATATGAACCAGCAGTGGGCCCAGGTGGCCAAGAAGGTCAATAGCAGCCTGGTCTGTGTCAGAAACAGGGTGGCCATCAGGTGCAGGGCCACCTGTACTCAGCATTGAGGAGGTCGCACCTCGAATACACTACAAGAAGGACATTGAGGCACTGGAGTGTGTCCAGAGAAGGGCAAAGAAGATGATGAAGTGTCTAGAGAGTAAGTCTTATGAGATGCTGCTGAGGGAACTGATTTTTTTCAGTCTGGAGAACAGAAGGCTGGGGGAAGACTTAATTGCTCTCTACAACTACCTGAAAGGAAGTTGTGTCGAGGTGGGTGTTGGTCTTTTCTCCCAAGGAACCAGTGATAGAATGAGAAGAAATGGCCTCAAGTTGCACCAGTGGAGGTTCAGATTAAGTATCAAGAAAGATCTGCTCACTGGAAGAGTGATCAGGCATTATAACAGGTTACCCATGGAAGTGTTTGAGACACCATCCCTGGAGATATTTAAAAGATGGATAGATGAGACAGGGTTTAGTAGTGAACAGGTGCAGTGAGACTCGATGATCTCAAAGGTTTTTTACAACCAAACGCTTCTATGATTCTATGATTCACTGTTTAAAACGGGGGAAAATTACTTTAGCACTAAAAACATGCAGAGTGCTACCAGTATTATTATTTTGAATTTGTCAACATAACAATAGCAATGGAAGTGATTATTCCCCTAACACATAATGTAGTTACTCTTTAAAATTTTATAAGTTAGCCATTGGTTAAGGGAACTGTCTATTTCCATCCAATATCACGCAATTTAGACACTGGCAATCGTTCAGAACGTCACTCTCCCAATAAAGCACTCAGTTTTCATTGTTCAAATGATGTATTTTCAGAAATCATGGATAGATTGTCCCGAAGAAAAGACAGAGCTTGACTGTGTTAATTTGTCTAAGATGACGTATAAATATGATGCAATTAAACAGAAAGATTTTTGCAAAAATTTATTAAACTTTGTTTAAAATATGTTAAAATTGGCCTTTGAGTCCATGAAACACAAAGCAGATTGAATGCATGTGTCAAGGACAGATACAGAAAGTTCACCTAAACACTTTGTTGATTAAAGTTTTTCTTCCCTATTGTTGCATTTTTTTTCTATAACTCAATATAGCAAAGCATCTAATGTAGTAATAAGCAGGGAAAAAGTAAATAGGCTACTGTATTCTAATTATGTAATCTAATGCAGTTGTTTAGACTTGAATAGCTTCCAGGCCACTACCCAACCATTTAAGTACTCCTTTTCCTCAACAGGAAAAGGGAAGAAAATAAGACAAAAAAAAGTATGGGTCAAAATAAAGACAGGGAGATTGCTTACCAATTATTGTCACGCGCAAAATAGATTTAAATTTGTGAAAATTAATTTAAATTAGTGCCAGGTAAAATAAATCAAACCCAAAATTTGAACCAACGCTTCCTCCCTTCTACACCCTCAACCCCAACTAAGCCTTTTTCCAGTTCTTAATGATCTTCACACTGATTTTGCCTTCATTATACCCAGTCACAACCTCCTATATCTCTTTATGGCCATCACCTCTTGTTCTCCCACAGTGCATTTCAGTAAAAAGCCTGGCACTGTCAGTAGCCTTTTACACATGGGGAAACTGGTCGTAGGTTTTTGCAAGGCCTTTTCTTCTCTTGTTCAAACTTGTCCCTTAGCATTTCCTCAGTGTGCAAGTTCTTTAACATCTAAGCCCAAAGCTAGATGGAGTATTCTTTATGCAGCTAATTAGTGCCAAATGAGCTACACTGATACAACGTGGTATGCTTCTATTTCATCACCACCAAGAAACAACGTTGGCTCCTTTTTAACCTGCTGTCCACCAGGATTCCAAAATTCTTCTCCGCGGAGCTGTTACTTAGCCAGTTAGTCTGTCACTTTATAGTACTCTGTCAAAAGTGATACTACACTGAATTTGTACATAATCCAAAAGATAAACTAAAGTGCAAAATAATGCAGAGATTGCCCTTTCATGGCTTTCAGAATTCCTTATTGATGTTTTGTCTAAGAAGGTAGGATCAGTACCTATCACATCTCAGTAGGGAAATCCAGAAAAGTAAGGATAGGCTCTAACTTCTTAACTAGAGCTTTCAAGAGTAATTTGAGACATTCAGGTTCCCAGACTCCAGGAACTCTCTGTTTCGGGGCCTGTGGGTCTTCTTTAGCGTCTGTCTCATCTTCCCATCCCATGTACTTGTCTCAGATGCTGTATAACATCTGAAACAGCACTAGATATCTATATTTCATTAATCAAATTGTATTTTCCTCCCTTTCTAGTCAATTGAGAGAAAGAAGCACTTCTGGGAAAAAATTATCCTAGCCGAACTCGAACATTTACTTTAGGATGATATACATTACATCATCTTTCACAGTGCAGTTTATCACCTCCTAAATTAAATATGTATGTTTAGTTAATAAAGCCTTGTACCTCAGATTAATAATTCCCCAGATATGCAGAATACAGATCAGATAACTCTGTGGTATTAACGCCCTCTTTGGACCCATACCAAGGTTGTAAATCTCAGCACTTCAAGAAAGAATGATTTGGGAATGGAACATCACATTGAACTTAATCTGAACCAGACAGAACAGTTAATATAGATCATGGATTTATTAATTCCTCAGAGGTTCTTTCTGTGTCACAAAAATTTTCTTTCATTTGATTGTTGACTGTCTGGTTTAATTTTCTTTAGTTAAACCCCGGATTTATCATAGATTAAGGTTTATCCTTAGAAGAATAGGTTACATTATTAAAGGTAAGCAATTCAAAGATCCGATAAAGATCATTTAAACTATAGGTGGAGAAACCTTAGCAACCTAATCAAGGCAAATGGACCATATAGAATCAGCTCATCCAAGACTAGCAAAGGAGAAGAAGATTATGGTCTCTGATGTGAGATCCCACATAATTAGTCAAATAGAAAATTTCTTTTCCCAGAACTCCTTGCAGATTACAGGGATTATTACTTATAAGGGTTTCAGTCTTATGGTATACAGAACGTTTGAGAATTGTTCATATTTACTGGGCAATGTTTTAAGGACATTGTGAGAACATGGAAGAAGTGGAATGTTTAGGGTAAAGACTAAAGACAAGAAAATGAGTCTAAGGAGTCTGAGATGGGTCAGGGATGAACAATCTTGGGAAAATCATGGAAGAAGGGTATAAAAGGGGCTGGCTGAGTGTAGGTGTTTCTGGTTAGCATACTTGTTTCAATGAGTCTTATGCAATCTGTATTTTTATTGGATTCCATTATAATTTTCTGTGTGGATATGTACTCTGTTCTGAATGGAAATGTGAATGATAGTGAACTTAAAGCTACAACAGGTGGTGAATATTCTAACTGTAAACATCTGGGGCTTGTATGTCCAGGAGCCAGCAATGTGGAACAACAGGATATCTTGGGACCAGTTACTGGGTAGATCCATGCATGTACTCTATATTATGGTGGCAAATCCATCAAGACACATTCAAGATATTAATACCTAAACATTTGTTCCACTGTTGCTTTTTCTCCCTCCTTCTAGGCATTCTCTTTATCCTGTATGAAAAAAAGTTGAAGAATTTATGTGTTGTCGGATAAAATGTCTTTAACTCATTGAAGAGCTCAAAGAAAGTGAATTTGTCTATGTGTTATAAAGCCGTGCAGTATAATATATAACAATAATGTGTTTAACTTAGTGTATGTCTCAGTCTAACCAATTTGGGGTTGAGTGTGTACTTGGTAATGTATGTATTTCTTCTACAGAAGGATATTTTACTCACAGTGCATTCAGGTGCTTACAAATTATCTTTACTGAATAGAATTTCTTGCAAATGATCCGCTGTGTGAAAAGGATAGCATATCTGAATCTGTTATATTTGACCCGAGTCTGAGAAAAAGCACTTAAAATAAGCAACACCAGGTTGAAATATCAGGACATTTCAAATAACTTCTTTCTAAAAGCTAAGGAACAAAAAGTTCAAAACTCTGCCTTATTAGTTTTACACTTTGAAATAAGAGGTTCTTAAGAAAGAGGCATCAATTTTTAAGGTCCAAGCAAGCCCTCAGACAACTTTTGTCCAAACACAGGAAACAAGGAGAAAGAAAAAACATATTTTCATGTTTTTGAAAGTGCTTTTGTAACTAGATCATTTTTTATAGTAATGGTGTATCACCTTTTACACTTTCAGCTAATGTGGTGTTTTCTATTCTGTTGTTTAGATTGCTTAAGGTCTGCCTGTGAGATGCTGTATAGCTTTTACTGTAAGAGAATAATTTTCAGTTTTCTGTATACCTCTAAATTATTACAGTTCTCCTGAGTGTTGCTGGTGTTTACCTTGGGAAATTTTACAAAACAAAGCTCTAGAAAATAGTAAAAATGCATTGTAATATTGAATTTTTATTCGCTTAAACAGCAAAATATCGAAGTGGTCACTGCATATGCATTGATAAATTATAATTCCATGGATTCTTTTTTTTTTAATTTTCTTTATTTGGATTTAGAGTGAGTACTTAGCTGCATTTTGGAAGTTGGCTGGGTATTGATAGAATAAATCTGAAGGAAATTTTTCTCTTGAGCTGGTCACACCACTTTTATAACCACATTGATTATTTTAAAATAGTAATTCATAGGATAACTATATGCATAGCGATTTGTCCCAGCTCTTTTACATCCGTTTTTTTACATAATATTTTTCTGCCGTTAGAATTGTTGTCAGCAGTTATGGTCATTACTGTAGCCATAACAGTCTAAACATGGAGAGGAGTTCTATCTCAATTCAGAATTTTTAATATATTTTGGTCAGACATGGGTTTGCACAAGCTTTCTGGTGAATCGTTGTATCCTCTGTTATTCTAGTTGAGAAAGAGAACACGGACATTAATAAAGAAGATAAATTCATACTGCATAAATTAGTTTGAACCAGGTACAATGCAATATCTAATGTTTCATTTTTGAATAGGATCATAAAGAAGGGAATCAAAGGCAAGATTCAAGCTCTTCTAGTTGAAAAGAAATAGCATAACCTATAAGAATCTAAATCTAGCAGGCTGCAGGATAATTGATTTAGGTAGACAAACTGAGGAAAGATACTCATTCTCATCCTCCTCTTCAAACAACAAAGCATTTTCAGTCATAAACTAACATGTTCTTACATGGGTGACAGAGCAAGAAAACAGGCGAATGAAAACAGTTTTCAGGGAAACATTTGTTAAGTTCTAATGGAAAGCATACTTCTACTAAAAGAATTTTCAACAGTAGAATGGTGATCCATTTTAAACTTGATGCTACTTAATATTTAACTAGTTAATTAATTAATGAGATAACACATATCTAAATGTCTGATAACTGCAGAAGACAAAAACCTATGTCTCTTTCCTCCACATGGGTATATTATTTTAAGCAACTTGTCCTGAATCTTGACAAGATCTCTCCAAATATGACTAATACCTAACTGATGCTATTATCATAGAACAGAGAAAGCAGTCGTGTAAGAAGAAGAAAACATTTTGAAGATTTCTATACAGTAAGTCAGTTTTCTTTACCTGCAAGAGATAGTCTACTACTTACACTTTTGTCATCGTTCAGATGGAACATAGTAAATTCTGATACACCTAACTAGAAGCATTCATACTTAATGGAATCTGACAAAACAGGTGCATACAGGGATTTTATCATATCTATTCTCTGCTGTCTAAATATGTTAGAGATATTAAAATAACTTCAACATACTTGCTTTCATCGTCAGTAAGCTCAGTAGTAAAACCTTTAATTCTCAGGAGTGTGTAAAGTGAAAAAGATGAAAGAAAAGAGTATGTGAGTTATTTTTGTTTGTTCGTTTGTTTGATATGGCAAGTTTTTTTCCTTGACATAAGACAGCATTATATGAAAAAGGATAATATCGTCTACGTATGCAATACTTTCTTGTACTAATTAGCATGTTTAAGTGGGTAAAAAGCGTTTCCATACAAATTTATTCCACAGATTTGAATTGTTAAAAAACTCCAAGAGAGAACTTTTATCTATAATAAAACTGTATATAAGATGCAAATATCATTATGGGATTGTCACCGTGAATGGCATGTATTCATAACTGACAATAACAGAGAAGTCATCCAGTTTGTGTGGTAAATGTCAATGACAGAAAAAGCTACTGTAGATACAACAAGGAAGCTTTGAGTTTAGAAAAAAATTACTGTCTACTTACACAAAAATAAACCAAAAAACAACCAAATAAATATCCCCCTTCTTCCCTCCTCCCTCCTCCCCCCCCCCAAAAAAAAACAAAACCAGAAAATCCCAACAAACTTGTGTGAGGAATCTGTGTAATTTAGCTGTCCGAAATTCTTCCTAATGTCCAGTCTAAACCTGCCCTGGTGCAACTTGTGGCCATTCCCTTTTCTCCTATTGCTCGTCACTTGCGAGAAGAGACCAGCGCCCATCACAACCTCCTTTCAGGTAGTTGTAAACAGTGATGAGTTCTCCCCTCAGACTCCTCTAAGCTAAACAACCCCAATTCCCTCAGTCTCTCCTCGTAGGGCTCATTCTCCAGCTCCCTCACCAGCCTCATTGTCCTTCTCTGGATGCACTCCAGCACCTGAATATCTTTCTTCTGAAGGATCCAGAACTGAACACAGAACTCGAGGTACAGCCTCAACAGTGTCAAGTATAGGGGCACAATCACTACCCTTGTCCTGCTGGCCATGATGTTTCTGATACAGGCCAAGATGCCATTGGCCCTCTTGGCCACCTGGGCACACTCAGCCAGCTGTCAACCAACACTCCCAGGACATTCTCCACCAGGCAGCGCTCCAGCCAGTTTTCCCCAAGCCTGTAATGCTCCATGGGGTTGTTGTGACCTAAATGGAGGACTCTGCACTTGGCTTTGTTGAACCTCATCCTG
This sequence comes from Dromococcyx pavoninus, assembly GCA_033558185.1. Lineage (NCBI taxonomy): Eukaryota > Metazoa > Chordata > Aves > Cuculiformes > Neomorphidae > Dromococcyx > Dromococcyx pavoninus. The sequence continues at coordinate 2,306,119 of JAUMJL010000110.1, forward strand.
TTGGTCTCAGCCCATCAATCCAGCCTGTCCAGATCTCTCTGCAGAGCCTCCCTTCCTTCAAGCAGATCCATACTTGCAGGCACCAGAGAGATGGAGATATAACTTGAATATAGCACACTGGACATAAGGAAGATTTTTTAAAGTGAGGGTGGTGAGACATTGGAACAGGTTACCCCGAGAAGTTGTGGATGCCCTGTCATTGGAAATATTCAAGGTAAGGTTGAGCATGACTTCAAGCACCTTGATACGCTTCTGGAAAAAAAAATGGTATAGCAGAAGTGAGAAGTTTTCTGATTCTTTTTTAATGAGTAGTTTAAGAATTTATTTTGATTTTAGAGCTGGTCCTTCTGAAATAGACTGAACCATATCCATCTTGCATCCTTTTTCCTTAATTGAAACACCGCTCACTGATGCTTCTGCTTCTAAACAGCTTAATACAACTTCAGCTCTGTTTTGCAACTCCTGCTTTACAAAACTATGATAGTGAAGGACAGTATTTTGTGGGCAAATCTGGTGTCTTCTACATCTTCCTGGAAAAAAGAGAAGAGGGAATTTTCTTTAATTTTGCAGTTCATCCAACACTTCTTAAGGTTTCCTAGGTTGTAAGATACTTCATTACATTAACTTTAAACACCTAGCAAAAACTGTGTTTTCTTCTGTCATATATTTTCATATCTTTCTATTCCATGTTCTTCATCTTCATCTCTTTTTTCTTTGCAATCTCTCCATCTGAAGTATGTCACTGTCTACATTATTTAATGTGTTCTTCTATAGGCATGTCATTTACCACTGGGGAAGGCAGAATATCATCTTGCTCTAGAGTGTTTCCTCTGATCTGCATTTTAGTAAACAGGCTAAAGCAAATAAGGTTTTTGCCCTCTTACATTAAGCTACATTATGCACAGAATATCCTGAAAACAGTAAGCAAAACAGATATCTTGTAACAACCTCCTTTTTTTTGTAAAGGCATGTATTGATCTCTCACACCATGAATAACCATTTGATTTTTTTCACCCCATTCTTATGGTTGGTGAATAGTTCAAGAAGTGTAAGAATAATAATTCTCAGCTAAAAGAAAGCTGTAAAGCATTACAGATATACATGTAATGCATTAGTTTATTGTGACAGGATATTTAATCCTGAGTTTCAGTCACTTAATGTACTATTAAAAAAAGAACTGATGACAAGTGCCCAGCCGTTGGAGAGTTACCTCAAGCAAGCTTCTGAAAATCTAGTTTTCTACTGCTGTTACAATTAGATAAAGAATACCCTATTACAACTGATTTGTTATCTCCATTCAAACTGTTTCAGGAAAACAATCATTTAAGTGTTTCTGTTAACATGGATACAAAACAAGAAATACTTTAAGAATCTTCATAAACCTCAAATTATTGTGTTTTTTCTTCCAGAAGTATGGATTTTAAAAAGCACTAAGGTCACTGACAAAATACTCGTGCAATTATCATCATGAAGTTCTTTTTCAGTTCTCCAGAAGAATTCTAAAAAAAATAATAGAATAGTTTGCATTCTTCTTTTCTATATAGTCAAAAATCCAGGAACTCTATAATACTTATTTACAACTGTAGTAATATGCTAACTGAATTCTTGTAACATGTCATGAAGTGTAAGTTTGATGCCCAGCAGAGAAAGTCTTTCCAAAAAATAAAAACTTAGATAATAAATCTAATATATTGAGTAGTCATTGTTGTTGTTATTATTATTATTATTGTTGTTGTTGTTATTACTATTACCATTATTATTTTGGTTTCATGTTCAAATTGATGTCACCATTTTATTTTTTTTCCTATTTAAAAAAGTAACCCACTCCCAAAGTTTTAACACATCAAAACTTCACCTATAATTAACTTTATTATATACTTACAAAGAAGAGTTTGGGGATCAGTCCAACTGTACAACTATAGTGCCACAGTGGTTAACTCACAATTTGTCCTGCCAGCAATGGCTCTGCAGATTTCGCTAAATAACACAGAACTAACTGAAAATCAATTACTAGATCAACATTTTTTTCATATTTTATAAATGCACATGCAACTTGTAAGGCTTCTGAGAAAATGATTCAAAAGATAGCACTGGAGAGGAGCTATTTCAAACATTGAACCAGGTTTGGCTATTCCAGCACTGTTACAATTACTTCCCCATAATTTCATGACTTATTCTAAAGAAATACAATGCACACCAAAAATTTCAGACTGAGTAAACACCATTTTGGCAAGCAGAAATATCACTTTATTTCATACACTTTCAGTGTGAAAAAAGACAAGTGTGTCAAGCAATGCTACATGTTAGGACTGGAGAGCACCAAAGGAGCCACAGGAAAGACCCATGGCTGGAGCTTTTATAGCGTAAATATGACCATAATGTGCCAATTATCTTATGGTGAAAGAGTAGTCTCTTGACCATTTCTGTTTAGTAATATAGATACTTTTGGTCAAAAGCTAGCAATGAAGTAGTAACATTTAAGTTATTTAGTATTTATACAGAAAATAGTTTGCTATAAAATATATCTCAGTGTCAAATATATTTCATACTGAAACACAGCAAAGAGTCACCAAAGGGGAAAACTGTTTTATATTCACTGAAATACGGGGTTACTTAGCCAACTGACTGTATGTGACTGCATTTTTTTTCTAACAAAACAACTTTCCTAAAGATGTAAATAAACACCTGCTTTAACAAAGTGTCATGACAATCTCCAAGATAAGAGATAATAAAAGACAATTTTATATGAAAGTGTTCTCAAAAACTAAGACTGGCATGGTCCTGATAATCTGTTACTCCTTTATAAAATTATTGGGTTTATTTTTATTTTCCATGTTTCTAAATAAAATTTGGCAGTATCTTAAAAATAAAACCAAAACCCACATGCATTGTATCTCAAAAGCCAGAAGGAATCGTTTTCTTTTATATGCTGATACCTTAATCCCTAGCTGAAATAAATGTTGTGATTCTATGGGGAAGTAACACTGAACAAGATTTAATTAAATAAAAGTAATCAGGAAACAATTCACATCCAACTAAATTTCTGGTAGCTTGTGAGTGACTGTATTTTTAATTACTGAAAAAAAAAATCATATTTCATGCTACACATCCCCTGCAGACCTCTTACTTGCACTACATTCTCTTCTGAAGTGTTAAATCAATATAGTCTTTGACAGCATTTCTTTTTGGTTCCATGGGACCCAGTCAAAGAATAAAATACTATGCCTTTTTTCAGCTGAGTACAACTTACCTAAGAAAGCGGGAAATTCCCAGGACAGGGTGTTATCTTCAGATCATGGACACTAAAATTTAGGTGTCCATACTTCTAGCAATTTCTTTTGCAAAGGACTCAATTCAGTTGTCCCTTTGTAGTTGTTTGTGGCATCTAGTATGTGCCTTCCTACCTAGTCTCCAGCCAACACTCTAGGAGGCAGTCTTCTCTGGCATGAACCATGTCTTCCAGTCCCATGTGGATGTTCCAGATACTTAGGAAGCCTCAGAGGGCACTAATCATCTGTATTTAGACATTTAGATCATAGAATCATAGAATGCTTCAAGTTGCAAGGGACCTATAAAAATAATCTAGTCTAACCCCCTACTTCTCATAGAACTACCTAAAACTAAACTATATGAGTACGAGCACTGTCCAGATGTTTCTTGAACTCTGATAAGCTTAGTAACACGACCACTTCCCTGCAAAACCTGTGGCAATCTTTCTCCCTAGCAACAGTCTTTCTGTAAAGAAGGTGAAGTGACTTAAGGTTTTCAAATTTGGGGTTTTGTAAGGTTGTTCTTGGTTTTGGGGTAGGTTGTTCTCTTTTTTTATGAGTATGAAACATCCTGTAATCTTCCCTTGAAATTGTGCTTCTCTTCAACTGAAGGACACCTGTATATGCTCCTTTTCAGTGCGATCATTTCCAATGCTGAATTTATTTGCAATAAGAAACCACTGCTATCTTCTTAATAAACAATATTTTATAAATAGTTTAGCTTATCTCTTTCACTTAGTAACTAACTGTAAGTGTATTTTGTATGCAACAGTTATTCTCTCCTTATAGACCTGATTAAAGCCCTGAGTTCTAGAGAAAGATGAGAGTGCAGACCTGCCACTGTGTTTAGGTCTTCACTTTGGATAGCTCTACGTTTTTTCCCGCAACAAGCTTACAAAGGTGTTTCTATCTCTGAGGCATTCAGCATTTCTGTATACTGTACAGAGACCCTCAAGATACCACCTTTGGGTAGCAGGTTCTATTTGGGATTGGATAACTAAAAACAAAGTTGTACAATATGTAACCGGGAGATCACTGATTCTTTCTTTGGGCCAGAGCCTCCTGACAGGTTTATCCCTCTAGCACCAAGAAGTTAAGCAGATTTTACTGGTTGGATTAGATGATTAGTATCAGGAAACGCTCAAAAACCAAGTGGCTTTAAGAGCTGGGTCATGAGATAGATATTGTGTGGAAGACCTCATTACGATGAATTAAGAGGATCTCTTATGATGCATGTTTCAACTGTCAGGGAGCAGGAATGCACTTCCGTGGTTTGTATTTCTGATGATTTGGATGCCCTGCATGAGAAACTCTCCAATTCATCAGACAAAGAGTTCTCATATGTAATTGTCCCTTGGGTAAAACCAGTTTGTTACATGAGAAATTTAGGAATGCAGACAAAACTTCTTAGAACATAACAGTAAATCTAATATTGAAACTTACAGTCTCAGCAAATATAAAGGTTACTTTTAGAGCTAGCTAAACACCACTCTTTGGCTTTCTGCCTTCATTACATGCACATAATGGAAATTGCTTTCTAGTTTGCTTAAAAATCTAATCCTTCTACATATGGTTTTGAAAGTCGTATGGTACATTTTTCCAGTCCCAAATAACTATTCAGAATAATAAACCAAATTCACATATCATATATCTGAAACTAACAATCTTAAACCAAGGTTGAACTTGACATAAAAAATAGTGAAGGGAGCCTGATTTAAAGGCCACTGAGAGTCAGCAAACAGCCATTTCTGTTGTCTAAACTTATTTTAAAATATATCTTCCAAGAGCATACGGCGATGCTAGTAGGTGTCGTAACACCATTGTTATCAGAAGCTGCTACTAGGGGTTTTTGTGATGCATTGCATGCTACACTATGATAACGGTGAGATTTTTTTCATGACAGGTCATAAAAAATCGTGCCTAATGGTTCAGTCACTGTCAGCAACCTCTGTAGAAATAATTTTGCAATACAAAGGTAACGAGATAGATACAAAGAATTAAGACATACTTCAAATAAATCCATGGTCATAAGGTTATTGATTTTATCACATCTCTCACATTGCTTCCTGGAATAAAGCAGCTGTAAGTCATCATTGTTTGGATCAATATCCTAAGCTAACAGCTCAGTGTTTTAAGTTCTTCATGTGAAGAAGTACTTTTTATTAATGGCTATAATATTAAATTTCTTTTGAGTATCCAATTTTATTATTAACGTTATATATTATACTTTTTTTGTACTAATCTCATGTGCAATATCAAAATCAAATACTAAGTACATTAGTACAGGTTTATTTGTAGTATTTTAGTAGCCCATAGGTTTCATTTTTCACTTGCAGATATATTTTAATAAAGTGGTACAGGAAAAAAGGATCTCTGAATTACCTAAATGGCAGACTGTCCTTTTAGGGTTTTAAATAAGAGTACACGGTCAAAAATACACCTACAATAATTAAGATTATAATTTATTGGTGTTCATAAAAGTATTCATAATGATAATATTTTTCCAGTTCCTTTTTTATTTGTTTGTTTTGTGAACCAGTGATGGTTTTTTTCTGTCACTTTTTGTTGTAGGGTTTGATTTTCTAACACACTGACTCCTGCCCTTTGGGCCAAGAGATCAGTGCTGAAGATTTTTTTGTGCTTTAAGAAAAACTTAATCTTTCTGTCCCATCTCTATAAATCCTTATGCATCTAAACCCCTAGAATTTTGTGCAATCTTACATAAACTGTATTAGAAAATACTTGATAGCTCCCCAACTTGTATATATACTGTATACCATGTCCAGAACAATGTGCTGACCATCCTTCGGTCTGTGACAGCATTTCCACGCAAACTACCTAGTCTGAAGCAACAGACTGGAAGTTTCAGTTAATCTGTACACAATGGGACAGACAATTAACATTCCAGTACAAAACAGGTTATAATGCTACACTGTATAGATGTACCTCTATCAATCTTTTGAAATACACAAACACAAGAATTACGTATTTTACCTCCCACCCCAACATTTCAACAGTATGTTTAATGAGGTATGATTGTAAACAGAATCTAATTTGAAACAAAGTGAAATATCCCCTAAATGGGAACTCAGCCCTATTGTGTTATTAGGATTAGTATTTGTATAGATGTTGCAGAAATGAGAAAATATTTTTTTTAGAATGCTGAGTTGTCTCTTTGAACTTACTGCTGTAATCATTGAATATCTAACTTAATGGTACAGATTAATTTGTAAAGTGCTAAAACTTGTATCCTTCAAGATGCATTACACTATATTTCATGCCCCCAGACTTTCTTTTAATTCTCTTCACAGTCCATGAGGTAAATATGTGCATATATTTTTTTAAAAATACAGAACCTTTAAGAATATCAACAAGTTTGACTTTTCCTCCATTTAACTTTGCCATACTTGAAATAGTGTCTCTATATATTTGGTTTGGATCTTTTTTCTGTTTTATTATTCGGTTTGTGGGGTTTGTTCGGTTGGTTGGTTTTGTTTGTTTTGTTTTGTTGTAGTGGTGGTGTTTTTTTAGACAGATAAATTAATTATTAAGAACTAAGAATTTACAGCAAATAATGCATGTAATAAAATTTAGAACAGAAAAAAAAAAACCTCAAAACCTCAAACTGGCAGATTTTAACTAGCAATGCAAGTTGTAGCTCCTAGTTCTTCCAGTCCATTAACTAAGATATTATAATATTTTTAATTTATGAAGAAACACTCATGAATAGGTTTAAATGGTGTATTTATTACCAGCACGTTCTCATACAGGTACTTACAAAATGTTTTAAAATATTTCTCATAAGGCGATCACACCGTAAAATTCAATATGTATCATTCAGTGAATGTATAATGAGAGACATGATATCCTCTCTGTATGAGAATCCTGCAGTTCTGCAGCATGAACTGAGAATGGTCATAATATTCCACACTTGATTAAGCAAACTACAGGATATTTTACTGCTGTATGAATATTTCACCTAAGTTCAGAATAAATGGTACTTCTGCTAACAATGACTGTACCACTTTCTCCGGTAACACGTTTTAAAGAATAACCAGTTTATTCCTATAATTCTCTAAAGCAATATATCTTGTGGTAAAATAGATACTTAATGAAGATCCATGAACAGTGGTGTCCCTCAGGGGCCCATACTGGGACCATTATTGTTTAGTATTTTCATTGATATAGACAGCGGGATCAAGTGTGCCCTCAGCAAGTTTGCAGATAACACCAAGCTGAGTGGGGCAGTGGTTACACCAGAAGGATGGTATGTCATCCAGAGGGACCTGTACAAGCTGGAGAAGTGAGCCTGTGTGAAACTCATAAGGTTCAACAAGGCCAAATGCAAGGTCCTACACCTGGGTCAGGGCAATCCACGGTTTCAGCACAGGATGGGGGATGACGTATTCGAGAGCAGTCCTGTGGAAAAGGACTTGCAGGTGCTGACTGATGATTCTTATGAGCTGGCAATGTGTACTCACAGTGCAAAAGGCCGTTTTTCTGCAGTCATAGGACATTAACAAAGTAGTCAGATGCTCATTAGGAGCATGTAGAAGAGCATGCATCTGAGCTGCATCAAAAGAAGCGTGGACAGCAGGTCAAGGGAGGTGATTCTCCCCCTCTCCTCCGCTCTCATGAGATTCCACCTGAAGTATTGTTTCCAGTTCTGGAATCCCCAACATAAGAAGGATGTGGAACTGTTGGAACGTGTCCAGAGGAGGGTGATGAAGATTATCAGAGGGCTGGAGCAGGTTGAGAGAGTTGGGATTGTTCAGCCTGGAGAAGAGAAGGATGCAAGGAGACCTTAAAGCAACATTCCAGTACCTGAAGTGGGACTACAACAAAGCTGGGGAGGGGCTTTTTACAAGGGCAAGTACTGATAGGACGAGGTGGAATAGCTTTAAATTGGAAGGGGGAAGATTTAGATTAGACATTAGGAAGAAGTTCTTCACGATGAGGGTGGTGAGACACTGGAACAGGTTGCCCAGGGAAGGTGTGGATACCTCCTTGCTGGAAGTGTTCAAGTTCAGGCTGAATGGGGCCTTGAGCAGCCTGGTCTGGTAGGAGGTGTCCCTGCCCATGGCAAGGGAGTTGGAACTAGATGATCTTTAAGGTCCCTTCCAATCAAAGCCATTCTATGATTCTATGACTCCTGGAAATCTTTAACACTGTAATCTAAAGATTATAACCAAAAGGAATATCAGGAACTGTCGAAACAATATGGAAAGTCTAGCTATTATATTTCACTTTTAAGGGAAGTTTTTAATTATTCATTGACTGAATAACCTTTCTTGATGTCTTAAATATAGTTTCAAATGACAATAATTTCACATTTATAAGAACTGCTTCCATTAGTACTTGATGTACTTTCTTTTCCTTGCTCAGACCTTCACAGCACCAGCAGGGAAAAAATGCTTACCCTTTTACTGTAAAAACTGTACTCCATGTGGAACTTTGATTTTAGGGTTTGCTCAATGTTTTAGAGAGACTTATTTAAAAAATAACTTTTGAAACTATCACGTTACTTATTTATTCCTGAAATGTATTCTAGCCGTAGGGTATAGGACTAAAGAAACCAGCTAACTGTATTTTAGTATTTATGTCAGTAGAATTCTCTTTTAGGGATATGAACATCATCTTTTAATTAGACTCATCCAAAGCCATGGTCCTTGAAAAACAGAACTGACAATTTCAATTACATTTTGAGTAGAATGTGTATAGATTTTGAAAAATATTGCTACTAAATAGAGAAGCTAATAAGGCCATGCAGATTACATATTTACATGCTTAAAAAGACCTCAATTTCTTTTCCCTATGAATGAAGGAAAAATCTAAGCCTAGAAAGTGCAACCATAACCTTGATTAGCTGACAGGAAGTAAACCCACAGACATTAACAGTATCACTTCAGACTTAATGTTGATTTAAGTGACAGCAGGATTTGTGAGTAAAAATAAGTGTATGTATGTCTTATTAAATAAAAAAATATTTAGGAAATTAAGTTATTTTTCTAATAAAATATTTTTTTAGTCAGTATCTTCGAAACATAGTGGTAATATTTTCCCTATCCTAGAAAAATGTAATGAAGTTCTGAAAAATAAATATTATATCAACTGATGACAGCTTAAAAAAACCCAGAAAACAGAATTATAAATGTCAGGCTAATAAAATATGACGAGACACAACATTGCATCTAGAGTTGCTGCAGCACACTAAAAAGTGAAAGAAATAAAGCAAGACAGTCTAATAAATATAATATGTTTCTTCTTCTCCTTCTTCTATATGCACAGGTTTTATCACTTGTTGTGAATATTTAAAGACAAAACCAATAAAAGTATCCCAGTTGCCTGTGTTCACGGTTACGTATTCTGAACATTGTTAATCAAAACACAGAACTCTTGTTCAATGTGTAACACTACTGCTTATACAATTTTAAGATGATAAAATAAAATAAAGTAAAATTTAATAAAGGGACTTATTAACAAGGAATCTGTCAATAATTTGATCATAGTTGGACTACTCAGCAGAAAGTTGTGGTTTTAAAATAATAAATACATGAGTACAACTTCATTATGCTTACTTGCAAATCCTACTTAGAATTCTTAGAAAAATCATTGAATTATTTAATAAAAATGACTGGAAAGTAGTTAACTCTCTATATAGTCTGCCTCTTTTGTTCTTACTGTTTGATACAATATCTCTTTTCTTTCTTTGGTTATTTTTTCAGTTTTATCCTAGGGAGGACTACTTTTCTATGTTTAGATACTTTACTTTTCAAATACTTTTCTCCGAAACATGTGCTGATCTGCAAATTAAAACCCATATGCTACTTCCTATGCTACTACTTAAACACTCGAGTTTTAAAATTTAAGGTTCAGATTCTGAAAACTGTGTAAGCTAATATATCAAAATTGGTTGAGTACTTTGCTGAATATGAACTTAAAAACTTGTGACTTATTTGTATACAGTTGATAATACTATACTTTGATCTAGAATGTCTGTTAAAATTACCTATTACTTAAGAAGAAAGGATAGAATATCAAGAGTCATAGCACACATAGCATTAAAATACCATTTCATGTTTTATATATCCTGTTGTTTTTGTGTCTTTGAGATACAAGATGTATTGAAAATCTAGATTTCCTGAGTGACAGCTGAAACTACAAATAGTATTCCAGAATACCTTAGTGGTAACAGATATTTATGTGTAAGCACGTTAACAGGCCTGTTTCTCCAATAACTACAGTATGAAGATGTATAGACCTCTTCCTTGCATATTGACACTTTCTATCAACATTTTAAATGAATATATCTGACTACCAGTCTGAACACTATTCCTTAATAAGTTCCATAGGTAACCACTCTGCACCCTTCTTCTGCCATGTGTCTCCTAAAAATTGTTTAGACATTAAGAAAGTCAATATCAGAAGAGAATCACTTCTTTCCAAAACTTCAGGGCTTTCAGCTTGTTGTAAATTAAACTACTCAATTGCAAAATGAGTTTTAACTTATAACCAAATATTTTAGTGGGAAATGGTGATAAATTTCATAAGCAGCAAGAAGTAGAGCTGTCTGTAACTGAACATACAAGCAATAACTGTCACAATCATAATTTTACCATCATCAATAAAATATTTGGGTTTAGACGCTTCATAATGCCTCAATCTTCAGATTTTGTGAGAGTTAAAAGTAGTCTTAATTTTCTTTCTTTGCATTACAAATGTGTTAGTCCTTGCTAGGGCAGCTAGTGAAAGTGTCAATTACAAAGAGGGATGTGATCTATTCCTATAACTGAGCCTGAGTTGTAAAAGTAACCCATTGTCTCCTCAGAGCAAAGGATAGAAGTCAGCATCCTTCTGTTGATATAATATCTATCAGCAATATTTTTCAGAATCAAACGCTTTTTTACATTCTACTTCCATTTCAAAATTCTGACTTTCATGTTTCAGCTATAGAAGATGTATGAAAAAATAATAGCAACATCTTCCACTGCAAAAACAAGTGCTAGAATAATGGAAAATGACTGACAGATAGACTTTAATGAAAGATAAGAAAAACTTCATGCAGTTATGCACCCAAACTAGGCATATGACTGATTGATATCCTTGCCATTGCAAATAAGATTCAGAAACAAAGTTATAAACAAAATGATCTTTCTCTTCAATAGGACTAAGCTTTATAATATGATTTGACCATTTTGAAGTATAGTTTAAATTTATAAAGTCAGTTTGAAATTTCCAATTTTATCCTGAATGTATTCACACAATTTTTTTTTTTTAATTCTGTGAAATAGTTAAATAGTTAAAATTTTTATCAGAACCTACTTTTTCAGCAACTGGTAGAAGACATCAAAAACCACATTAACACGAAGGCCTGGAAACATTGGATATTATATCATGTGCACCTGCAGAATTTGGATAAATACAAAAAATAATGAGGAGAGTATTTTTGAATGGAAAGCATCAGGAAAATATAAGTGTGATAGTTACTAAGAACAAGAAGTTGATTGGGAGAAATCAGCCTGGATTTACAAAGAGGAAATCATACTTCACCGATTTGAGAATCTTCTGTGATGTAATGACCAGCCTGATAGGTGAGGAGAGAGAAGTGTGTACTGTTTACCTTGCTTTTGACTCTGTCTTCCGTAACATCCTCACTGACAAACTGGTAAAATACAGAATAAATAAGTGGAGGGTTAGGTAAGTGGAAAACTGGCTGAACTGCCAGTTGTAAATTCTCCATCCTTGAAGATATTACAAATGTGACTGAACACAGCACTTGGGAACTTACTTGAGTAAACCCTCCTTTCTACTGGGGCCTTGAACTGGGTGAATCTCCAGAGTCCTTTTCAATATCAATGACTGAGTGATTCTGTGATATGCATAAGTATTAGGCATGTTTTCTGTAGTCTGAAAAAAATGTATAAATTTGATACTACTTCATCACCTCAGCCATCTTCTATGGCTTTCGCTATACAGTTTATTACCTTACACAATGTGAATGTTTCTTTCTACGAAGTAATCTTATATTTCCTCAGTATCTATTCAACCATTGAAACAAACAAATAGCTTTGTGAAAGTTTATATGGTTATGCAACTTGAACATGTACATTTTTACAAAAAGTAAACATGAAAGAGACACATACAATGCTAACTGTACATTTTCCTTTGAATTTTAATGCATGTTTGTAGTAATATGCTGTTCTAACTCTGATTCACTATGTTGAACTTAAACAAACAAGTCTTCTCTTCTGAATAACTCCACTAAAAAACTTTTATTCTGGATTAGTGAGTGCTCAAAGTCATGTGTTTTAAATGCTCAAAAAATGACAACAAATAATTTTATCCAATACCAAACAAGCATAAATGGAAAATACATTATTTGCACAGCTTTTTGTGTAGGTATCTGTTATAGAAGCATGATGAACAAGCACACGTAACAAGGAGTCAGCAGTTAACATGATAGTTGTTTAATATTTCTGTTGTTTCCTGATTAGACTCTGCCTGTACTTTCTTACTTAAACTGATCCCTGATTTGAGTGGGTCAGGAATCCTATTCAACCTCTTATTCATGTGTTAGTGGGGAGCACCTAGACAAGTGTTGGTCACAATGGTCAGGAGACCTGGAAACAGGTTTAGCTAATAATGATTTTAGCATTTTGCATGGGGGATAGCCTTGGACAAGTTGGAGTGGTAATCTGTGCAGGTCTGAAGAGTCATGTAGGGAATGAAGGTGATGGTAGCTTCATGATTGAGAGGTGTTGGGACTTAGCTCCAGGTGAAACAGCTGTGACAGTAGGGAAGCTGACTGCAAGGCATCATAGAGGATGAACAGGAGATTTGCAGAGACAAGATCCTGAACCCTGAATTGCTTGGAAAGAGAGACTGCTGCAGGCTGTGTTTGAAAGAGCAATGGATAGAGACTCCTAAAATGGAAAAGGCTGAAAACCTGTGACTTCTAGACACAAAAGATAGGCTGCTTCTCCACCATCAGTTATACACACACAGAATAAGTCCTGTGGTCTGGTAAAATCTCTAGAGAAATAACAATTATCAAGAAAGGCATTAGTGAACAGTGAGGCAATGAGGCAGTATCTGCAGAACAGCATGACTGGGGACTCTCACTTATTCCCAATGCAAAACCAACACAGATGGATGCTTGTTTTGAATACTTGTACATGATTGTATAAAACATAGGAAACAGTAGAGTAATTTGAAATCCATGGGTGATTTCAGAGCCATCATACCAATGGGATCACACACATGTGGATAACTCACCTGACTGAAGTACTGTGATGGATAGACACGGATTATTTAGGAAGGACAGATCAGGCATGTGAAGAAAAGGAAGGCATGCGGTCCAAATCAAAGGACCAGCTTGAATGGATTGAAATTTGGTTTATCATGGGTGACAAGCCAAGTCAGTTGGGAGTCTATAAATTAAAACCAGAAGGTGAATCAGTACAAGTGATGTCACAGTCTGAAATAGACCATATGATCAAGACGAGTATGTAGATGAAGTTTTCCTTGGATGGCTGAAAGGAGTCTCACCAGCCAACCCTGGATGACTTCTATAAACTCTTTCAAACTTAGTTTTGGTTTTTAATTACTATTTTATTCTTACTTATTTAAGAATAATAACATTATGAACATTGTAACCAAGGGGTATAACTTAAGGTGTAAGCAAGTAATTCTTTCAGACCCTTTGATTCCAGTAATGTAAAATTTTTCTATGATAGTGTGATTAATTCTTCATTTTAATGTATTTGTATATCTCCTACATTTCAACATCTTTATCATGAATGTAGGAGTAGATGCCTGCCTTACAGAAGAGCTGAACAGCTTGATATTCTGGCTGAAAATCTGAGTCCGGAAAAAATAGACAATCAACATGACTTTACTGTCTAAAAGTAAACAGCTATGGAGCAAGTCAGGTGCCTAAACACAGGAATCTAGTTCAATCTCAGATGTACAGACACTTGAACTGTCTGTATAGGGCTGGCAGACATGACATGGGTCTATGGGAGAGTTATGTCCTTCTGAAGCGATAGCTGAAAGACCTGCTGGGAAATCACACAGAGGTATACTCTCAGGTTACACTGTGCATCACTACTTGAATTGGATCCATACCCTACACAGTTGCCTCAGCAGTGACATTTCCAAACAGTGATTCTTATTTTTATTATGATGTCTTCAGAATTAGGTTTTTTTTCTCCCCAAGCATTATATAGAAAAACTGGATGGTGGACTAAACCCTCATCTTTTAGATAAGTTATTATTAGGGGAAATGAGACACCCATGTGACATGTAAGATCATTCTCAGATTTAAGAATTTCAGTATCGTTTTTTTTTTGCGGGTGTATGCAAATTGCATGAGGAGACTCGTGTAGCTCCATGTCTATGTTGTTTCACTAGAGCAACAGTAAGAGCTAGTCTTTAGAGTTCATCACTACACCATCCCATATCTTTGGAGACCATTAACCTTTCCATAGCTAAGGAGTTTAAAATCATGTCCAAAGTCATTAACTAAAGGACGAAAGCAGTAAGAAAATTATCTTAGCTAATTGATGTTCTAATAGAAGCCTTAATACCTGTTCATAGTACCAAATTACATATTCTTAAATATACCACTTAGCAGAAAAATATAATTTCTTACTATGATCACTGGAATTCAGATATGTAGCACAAAACACGGTATTGCAGCACCCTCCATAGAATAAACAAGCTATGGACATGACAGTGTATAGTGAAGAAAAGTGGCGTTACCATATATAAATGCACTTTGCTCTACACATTGAACGCATATTTTAAAGAAGTCCTTAAGTTCAAAACAGAATCTTGTATAGTTTCAGAACAGTAATACCTCTCTAAATGGTCTTCAGTTCTTTACTGATATGAGGCAAACTGAAATAGTGGGTGTAGATGAAGCAAAAGTGAGCTGTTGATTTCAGATATATGTTTTCTGTGGTTGTCCATTTTAGATATAAACATGCATATTAAGAGCATTGAGAGTAGATTATACAATTCCAGCTAAATGCACGGCCTTCAAAATTCCTAAGTTCTGCTCATAACTGAGATTTACTGGCAGGTCTACAGGAAAGTTATTGACAATTTTCCTTCAAGTGTTTTCTACTGAACACTTGTTGTGGCTTCTTTTTACAGGTCTTTATTCTTAATACTGAACTAAATCAATACAGAAGAATCAACTTGATTCTGCGGCTAGTATGATAAATATTTTTCACAACTTAAAACAAGAATGTATTTTATTAAATTACCTGTACCTCTGGTGGTTTTTCTGTTCTAGTCTACCTGAAATGAAGCTATGGAATCTGCAGTTGTAGCCAAAAAAAGTGGGGCATTCTTTATTTGTTTAGAATTTTTCTGCAACTTCAACTGACAATGTTAGACTGGGGAATGAACAAACTAAATCAAACTTATATTGACATAACAGAAGTGACTAAATACTAACCAGATCACCATGGACAGAAGTATCTTCTTTCACAGATAGATTATAAGTATTGATAATTTACATTTCATTTCCTGATGTGTTTGAGAATTAGAGAAAGAAAAGAAGAAATAGTATTTTCTCTATCTAAAACCTAAAACTAAATTTCGTTGTACCATATTTCCTGCCATTGATTACTGTAACAGCATTTTGGTATGCTGTTAAATAATATGTAAACATCATGTGAGGAGAAGCTGTTTTACTGTGGTCATTGAAACAATAACAAATCACACAGCATAAAAAAGTTCAACTTTGTGAAGCTTGGGTCCTTCAAGATAAATGATTGGCACCCTGAAGCCCAGGAGTCCTTCAAAATGAAATAGTTAGTGTAACGTTACAAGTAATACTTCACAAACTATGAGTTCTTTAAAAGACATAAGAAAAGGGATACGGTATTATTTGCAAAAACACATCTTAAGCAGTATGCAATCAAACACCAAGTGTAGACAGAAGAAGTATACAGGCAGAGAATATCAAACCCCCAAATATAGAAAGATGCTAACAGCTACTGTGACGTTAGAATATAGCGCGCATAACACAAAGATCTTACTCAATGACTTCCCAGTTGGAGTGGAAGATAAGATTCAGCCCATTGACTAAAAGTTTCAATGAAATCTTCTCTACAAAAAGTTTCCTCTTTGTTTTCCATTTTTATAATAACTTGCATCTTTAGAGCAGAATTTCGGTGGAGCTTGAGTGACTTTATTCAGACATTCTCCCACTCCCGAATGGCTCAAAAGTCTCTCAGTTCAAGTTTAAAAGTAACTGTGCATGCCCAGTGGGAGTGTTTTTTGGAGTGATTTACCTCAGAAGCCTAAGAGGGGCAGACAGGTGTGCTAGGAGGTGAGTTAATTACATCATAATGACATTACAATATGCAAAGTTCAGCTAAAGTGCACATTTACATACTGGCTGCTCAAGCAGCAACAGAAATCTATCTTTCCTGCCATTTTCTGTTTGCATTTTGGTCACAAAAAATGGCTACATCACCGGAAAACAAAACCCCATCCTTCATACTAGCGAGGCAGAACACAGAGTTTGACTAAAACAACCATTTCCATGACAATGCATGCTTTTGTTACGAACAGTATTGCACCTGTGCATCACAGAGATGAAATAGCTCTAGAATACCACAATAACCTAACCATAACAGCAGAGGGAGCTTTTGGAGGATCTTGTAGTTCTCATTCCCCCCGTGTAATGTTGTTCTTCCACAATAACAAGTCCTAGAGACAGACTGTGGAAATCTACGCAACAGGTTCTCACAATAACTTGCTGGAACTATGGTGTTCATAGTGTAGAAACCCACATTACATAAAACTTCTTGAACTCATACACTGAATATCAACTCTTCTTTATGACTCACAGCTTTTGAGATTGTGGTCACAAAGCTATGTAAGAGAAATTGTTTCATAATGCATGAATCCATAGAATGTGTTTCTTTGCTATTTTGTGCGACCTACATTTAAGTCAATCCACATATTAACTATAGCTATTTCCCTCTATTTCACATTCCAGCATATGCAGCATATTCATTCAAGGTCATCTACTGAACACTACATATGTTGAAGATGTTATTTTCCTCTTTCCAGAAGTGTTTCACATATTGAAGATTTCACTGATTAAATTGTGAATACATCAAATAATGTCATCAACTGAGACAAGTGCTCCAAAAGAACAAAGTCCTACAGTAATCAATAGTACAAAACACATACCATACTACACAGTTATTCCTGTGTCAGCAGATGAAACCCTATTCAACTGCATCAGGATGTATCTGTTAGCATAAACCCACAAACTTTATTGTACTAGGCAAACTGACTAACCTTTTGTTTAAGTAGAAGTAGATTAAATATAATCGACGACCTGCTGCAAACAACTGAAGTAACATTGAATAGTTTTTGTGTGCTCATGGAAAAAAAGAACAAAGCTATGCAAACAACCTGATGATCATCAAGAAGTGAATGCATTCAGAGTGTATTGAAAAAGCAGGCTTTGTGCATCAAAAAAGGAGACAGTAAATTGGACAACATTAGTGCAATTTGAATGGACCACTCACCAAAGATGTATTCTCTTCCCAATTCTATAACTAGAAAGCAAGAAGACACTCATTAGGGAACACAGAAAAAGGAGAACTGAGAAACCCTGAATCTAGGATACTCTCTTCCAGGACTACTTAATGAACAGCTCACTAGCTTTTTTTCCCACAGAAAGAAGTCCTGTAATCCATAAAATTGCATATATTTGCAATTGAAGTGTTTTAGTTTCCCAAATATGAAGCCTGTTTTGTCTTAAAAAGCAAAGTGAGTGTTAAAAGTAATGATGACATGCATCCCACCTTAGGTCTAAAGCATCCATGTGCAGTTTATAATCACACTCACGCTTTCCACACTTTAGCATTCAATTTTTTCTTAATATAAGGGGGAGTTCCTCCTATACTTGAAAACCCACTATTCAGGTAAAATTTTACCATCCGCAAACTAATTTCAGAATTTGAAGTACAGGATTTTTCTAAACATGTGAATAACTTTAATCAGCATAACTTCCTCATGTGACTAAAAGAAAATCTGCAGTGTTACATTTTGTCAGTTTTACCCTCTGTCACCAACAAAGAATAAATAATCTCCTGCCATAAAGAAACTTGCTTTGACAAGATGTCGAAGTATTTAATGGAAGTGAACTGTATTATGTCTTGATCCCCAAGGTGAAATAGATCCGACTTACTTTCCTTAGTCATACTAAAGATCATTGTGATGAAGGATGGACTATTTCACAGAATCACAGAATGGTAGGGGCAGGACGGGACCTCTGGAAATCATCTAGTCCAGCTTCCCTGCTAAAGAAGGTTCACCTACAGCAAGTTGCACAGGAATATGTCCAGAAGGGTTTAAAATATCTCTAGAGAAGGAGACACCACAACCTCCCTGGATAGCCTATTCCAGTGCTCCATCACCTCACAGTAAAGAATCTTTTCCTCAAATTTAGATGGAACTTCCTGTGTTCTAGTTTGTGCCTGTTGTTCCGTTTCCTGTCACTAGGCATCATCAAAGAGTCTGATCCCATCCTCTTGACATCTTTCTGTGGATTTCACCACAGAACAGAATGAATTTCATACCATATAATCATTTTTTTCTGTGTGCAATTGGTTTAAGAGCTGAGGATACAAAAATTGCTATTTAAGCCACATCAGATAAAGAAGTGGCATGAGGACTTTCCCTATTTGAATTATTATATAACCAAGTGTTAATACAGATTTATTACTTTAAAAACAAACTTTACAACACCATTTTACACATTAAAAACCTCCCATTTTTAGCACAGAACAGCAAGGGCAGAAAAAAAGTGTAAAGGGAATAGTTTAAGACAATTCAAAACACCTTCCTGTAATCTTTTTACCCATTAAAATATTTATACTTGGACAGAAACTGTGCTACTGCAACTGATATTATGGAAGACGACTGCTTACTTAAGAGGCAGAACCTTCTGTTTAAATGTAAGCCCTTTGATTTAACTGTGACTGGCATCAAGCCCTTGACAGAGGAGCAGTCGAGATGCTTAGCAATCTCACCTTTATATAGATAACTCACTAGTGCAAAGATATAGACTTTACATTTTGCAATGCTATTTGTTGCCTGTTCCTTAATCAAGGAGAGTGGTCTATGATCAATACAGTGATAGTTTTAGGCTAATCATCTGTCATTTATTCATAAAACTGCAGATGTTAGTCTTCTAGAAGAAAAATTTGTAATTTTTTAATGTATGATAAAATGGAAGGAAGTAATTTCATCCTTCTTGAAAAGCTGTAAAACTGCCACACATATTACATGAACATTACAAGGACTCGTTCTTTCCAATGCTTTGTTTGGAAGTTGTACAGTTTAGTTAGTGGCAATTGTTGGATGAGGTCATTTTCTGACAGCAATGCTATGTCACTAGTAATCTAATTTCATTCTTTGACCACATGCACCCTAATACATCCCACAGTTGCCTATTAACATGTGCTGACTTTTGAACAGCACCAGGTGATATTAAACACAGTCAAGCTATTTTTTTGTTTACATAAAAAAACATTTACCAAACCTTCAAGACTAAAAGAAATTACTTCAGAGAAAACAAATGACTTCAATTCACGTTAAGTCAGTAGAGGCACAAACCCATTTGCACCATACTTCATGTGTAGTTTTAGATAAAAGTCACCAGCTCAGAGGCAAGGCCTAGGGTCTCCCATGTTCCATCAGCCACAATGGGAGAAACAGGCCATCTGACAGCAATAACCAGCCTATCAGGAAATGGCTGGTAGCTGCCATTACTGGCAGGAGCTCCAGAAAGCTCCTAGAAGTAGCAGGTGTGAGGAGTCTAGATATAACAAAAACAAACCCAAAACAAGTAAGCAAATTAATAATCCCATAAAAAATCTGCTCAAGTAGAAAGAGTTATTAACTTCCATTCCGTGCTCTGTCCCACGTTTCGAATATTTGATACGCAAATAGGTTTAGGATATAAAAGTCATCATTTCTAATCCCAGCTGTGTTAATGAACTTCAGAAAATCTCTTAACCTTCTATAATCTTTTTACATAGCCTTTCCACATAAACAGAGAATCAGAGAACGGTTGAGATTGGAAGGAACCTTGGAAGGTAATTTGGTGTGATCCCCCTGCTCAAGGAGGGCAACCTAGAACCTGCTGCCCAGTACCATGTCTACATGCCTGTTTTATATCTCCAAAGATAGAGAATCTGCAGCGTCTCTGGAAAACCTGTTTCAGTTCTCCATCATCATCACAGTTAAAATGTGTTTCATTACATTCAGAGGGAACATCCTGTGTTTCAGTTTCCGCCCCTTGCCTCTGGTCCTCTCATTGAGCACTACTGGAAAGAGCCTGTTTCTTTCCTCTTTCCACTCTCTCTTTGGGTATTTATATACATCGATGAAATCTCTCCCAAACCATTTCGTCCCAGCACTCTCAGCCTTTCTTCATTTGCCAGACCCTCCAGATCTTGATGCATCTTAATGGCCCTTTGTAACACTCTCCAGTACATCAATGTCACTGTTGTATTGAGGAGTCTAGAATTGGACCCAGGATTCCAGGTGTGACCTCACCAGTGCTGAGTAAAGGTGAAGGATCACGTCCCTTGACCTACTGGTTACATTCCTGCTAATGCAACCCCAGGTACCATTAATCTTCCTTGAGGCAAAAGCACACGGATGGATCATGTTCAACTTGGTGTCAACCTGGACCCCCAAGTGCATTTCTACAGGGCTGCTTTCCATTTCTCCAGCTTGTCATGGGTCCTCTGGAGAGCATCACAACCCTTTGGCACCAGTCAGTCCTCCCAGTTTGATGCCATCTACAAAGTTGCTTAAGGTACCCTCTGCCCGAATTATTGAAGGTGTTAAAAAAGACTGGACTTCATATTGATCCCTACAGTACACAGCTAGTCATTGGCCTCCAAGTAGACTTTGAACAAGTGATCACCACTCTCTGGGCCTGGCCATTCTACCAGTTTTCAACATACCTCACTGTCAATTCATTTAGTCCATACATTAACAACTTCTGTATGAGGATCTTATGGGAGGAAATGTCAAAGGGTTTCCTAAAGCCCAGATAGAAAGTATCCAGTGCTCTCCCCTCATTTACCAGGCCAGTTGTTTTACCATAGAAGTCTATCAAGTTGGTCAAGCGTGTTCCCCCTTGTTGAAGCCAAACTGACTTCTCACGATTGTTTTCTTGTCCTTAAAATATGCCTGGAAATGGTTTCTAGTATTAGCTGTTCCATCACCTTCCAAGGGACTGAGCAGAAGCTGATGAGTCTGTAATTCCCTGGGTTCTTCTTCTTGCCTTTCATGGAGATGGGTGTGACATTTGCTTTCCTAATTTTACATTAAGAAATACATTGGAGTGTCAGAGAGTTTGAAATAACTGAATACTTGTATTTTTAATACTGCTTATATCTTTGGAAACAATACACATTCAATACTTTTTACTAGGTTACTTTGGTAAATGTGTGACAAATAGTTGAAGTACTCAGCTTAGACATTTCTGGAAGCTTTTTTCCCTGAAGAGAGAAAAAGTGAAGCAGGATTATTTTTGTAACTCTTGTATCAATGTGAAATTGCCTTGAAGATTGGTTAAAGTTATTCAAAATTTGATACAGTAAAGCTATATGAGTAAGGTAAAGAATTGTAGGATTTTGGAAGACCAAGGACATGTTCTGGGCAATCCAGAGCAGCAGGACCTTAGTCTGGCTAAGGCATAGAGACATTAGCAGGCCGTGAAGGAATGTCGTTACTAGGGCACTGCAAGAGGAATTTGGCAAGATAAATGGCCTATCATGTCAAAAACAAGAAAGGGAGGCAATGCACGTGGTTGAAACTAAGACCTTGAACAGGATCTGAAACTTACAACAGAGACGGGTGGACAGTAGAGACTGACTTATGGTAAAGAAGCATTATTCGAGTGAACAGCGCATGTTAACCAATCGTTCTTATTGTTATGCGTGAAAGTAGATAAGATAGTGTATATAACCATTAGCAGTAAAGCAATAAACTCGGCTTCTGTCTGATCACATTGATCGCGTGACGAGTCTGTGACTTTCGCGTCTACAAAGAATATAGCATTACTATAGAGTAAGAATGAATAATGTCAATCTTGTCAAGGGAAAACAATTAAGAAACAAATATAAAAGCTTGAAAGAAGCTTGGTAGTCTAATAAAATACATTTTTAAGAGTTTCCTCCTCCTCTTTGATCTCCAATTCAGCAGATTGCTTTGAATTATAGCACTGGTGTGAGGCTTTTTGCTCCAGCATTTATTTTAGATAATAACTACAGTCTGAAAGACACAAATTAGAAAAATTAAATTAAAAATATTACTCAACTCACCTAACAGCACTGATAGTGTGCTATCATACATGGGCTATAAACCTTATGGAGTATGAGTGTATTTGCACTGGTATTTCAGAAATACAAAATATTGACTTCTTCCTCAGATTCCAAAGTGAGGAAAGGAAAACATTTTAAAAAGAACTACAAGTGGCAGGGTGCGGGGAACAGCTTTCTCAGCATTAACATAATTAATATTATGAGAATACTGGACATCGTTCCTTCAAGGGAAACTTTCCTGGAGTTTTGTGCAGGAGGAAGAAAGAATAGATTCCACAGAAGAAAACAATTAATGATATTATGATTTGTGTCAGCAAAATATTTCCTAAATTCTTAAAGAAAGTGATAATCATGCTCAAATGATGCACAAACTCTTTGAATTTACATGAAACACTCAGTTGTATCATGTTTATATT
The DNA here is from genome assembly GCA_033558185.1 of Dromococcyx pavoninus. Taxonomy (NCBI): domain Eukaryota; kingdom Metazoa; phylum Chordata; class Aves; order Cuculiformes; family Neomorphidae; genus Dromococcyx; species Dromococcyx pavoninus. The sequence continues at coordinate 2,329,186 of JAUMJL010000110.1, forward strand.
TAATCACTTCTTTGTAATACTAGTGTGAAATATTAATATTTAACAAAAGAGCAATTAAAATAAGATCATCTTCTGCTCCCTATGCTTTCAGAAAAAGAAAATTTTCATAGAGTAATTATTTTTAAAATTCAAACACGTTTCTTTCAAGTCAAGGGTAACCACTTAAAATTGATAAAAAAGCAATAGAAGCCAAATGGAATGCTATTTAATATCATATTAAAGGAAAATTAATAGAAATTTAAAATAAGCAGTAATTTTAGGAGTTTTTCTTAGTAAGAGAAGATATTTTATTGAAATAATTTACACTGGGAGAAAAATTGCCAGCCCTTCACAGTAATGTGCACCTTCTTTTAAAGAATTGTAGCTAATCTTTTTTTTCGTGTAATAAACAATATATATTTATTTTGTTAATTGTAGAGGGTGCATTCTGCCACTTGAATCAGGGTGGTTTTTTTAGTTTTTATTTTATACTCTTTATTCCTGCTAGAAAAAGAACAAATGTTGCATATACGTGACAAAAGAGATCATGTACCACAAACAGGAAGGGTCATACTGTAAAAAGGTACACATCATGTCAGAACTACCACACAAAACCTCTCCATACTTGCATAATCCATTATAATATTGGAGATTTGATGAGTCTAGACATGTTGGTGACAAAGGTGTAGAGAAATACCTGGCTCTGCCCTTCCCATATACTGATTTACATTAAAGTTGTAACTATGCAGTATAATTTTGTTAAAGTTGTTTTAGATGGATGTGGTATGAATATATAATAGAAAGTATCCATTTATGGAAAATTGTGAGAACAGATTTAATACAGAGTTCAACTTCTCTGTTAACACTCCAACAAAGGTAGATGACCCATGATGAAGTAAGTCCTATGGAAAAGATGGCAACTTATTCAAAGAAAAGGTAAAACCTTCTGTAGTTCCTATCCTATTGTAACCTAAGTGTTGTTTTCAGATGCAACAAAGCCATGCTTTTTAAAGCCTTCACAAGCATTTAGATTTTATTTAAAACTAGAGAATAAGGGAGAGAAAGTCATAAACTGGGTGAACTAGTTTACTGCACCTTCATCTCTAAGATAAAATTTTTGAAAACTCTTAGATAAAATAGAAAACAAAGTTAAATGAGTCTACTATAATAATTTCTTGTTCTCTAATATCAAGGACAGTTAAATAAAAAAAAAATAGCATCTTGGCTTGACCACTCTTTAGAGTTGCTATGAGATATTCGTGTTTTAGGTGGAAGAGTTCCACGGTGTACAATTGCACCCCTAAAAGGCCAAAATGTGAGTGGTCAGATACCTAAAATTTACCTACAAATCCTAAACCACTCAAAGTGTTTGATATATGTTCCTGCAGGTAATATAACACTAAGCGGAACTTCATAGCTGACACATACATTTTACAGAGTAAGCGGAGCAGATCACTTGCTTAGGATATAGGACATCTAGACTAAAAAAATCCCCAAATTATTTAGATTGATAAATATCCCATCTCTACTGAAGAAGACACAAAATACAGAGATCAAGAAAAACATGACTCACAGTCCCCCTCCATGTTTTCTTGAAAGGAAGAAGGTAGTTGATGGTGAAAGAATACAATATTTATAGGACCAAAAACCAATATTAGCAAGAGGGAACTTTAGTATTGAATTTACTCTTGGAGTAAATTTCTTGAAAAATAACATTCCTGGGTGTCAATCTTGTTCCAGGACTAAGACACAATGTGTCAATTGCTTAAAATCATCTATTGCAATCTAAGTTTATGTTCAATTACAAAAAGTCTCCATGAACTGCCTGCCTGAACAGTGTTTAACTGTTTTCAGAAAAGTTGAGTAAAAATGGTAGGGACTAACAAAAAAGAGAACACTACATCTTAGCATTGCGTTTGCAGAGATAATGAAGTTCTTTCTTAGAAGCAAATGAGATTTCATAAAGTTCTTCTTCGGGGGAATGGCCAGTTGCATTCTGGGGGACACAAATTTAGTAGACACTGTCTCCTGTGTTTGAAAGGTATTTGTATAACATCTTCATGAATCACATGCAGTTTATGTGTATACAGTCTTCTATAATATATTGCATATAAGCTGTAGAGATGCACATGATTCTAAAACATTTAGTGTAAGTATGAACATATTTTTCCCTCCCTCTAAGGGAAGCTCTGACATAGGTCGACATTTTCACTCATATTCAATTCTCAATATTCTGAAAAGTAAAATACTGAGAAATTTTTTTAAAAAAATATTTCCTGTTCAAAAATATTCTAAGACAGGTATTCTTCAGTTGTTATAGCTAAATAACTTGGAACTTGTGTTCCTATATGAAAATTTTTGAAAATAGAAAAACAGAAATGAGTTCTTTTTATTTCAACAAAGAGTTATTGCAATGTTGAACAGAAGGTTATCCAATGTTGTTATTTTTAGCTATAATTATTTTCTTAATTAAGAAGGACCATAATATCATATCCTGATACTAATGGACATTTGATTGTACTGCAAATGTAGAAAATCCTCAATAGAAGAGAGGAAGTTGAGTTGTAGCTGAGTCCTATTTTTAAGCAGGAGCTAAGTTTGACTATTCACTAAGAAATCTCAAATTGAAGCTAAGTTGAGAACAGTTTATGAGCAGTACTGCTAAAAGAACTTGTGAATGTTGGTAGCAATAGGTAAAACTTAGTAGGCATGAAATAGAGCTTGGTGCTTCAGCTCCAATATCTAAGTCATGTTGAGTATCCTTCTGTTGTTATTGATCTGCTAGTTAACAATGCAAAGCTCTATAAAGGAGATCAAAAAAGTAACTGCACAATTTACATCAGCATAACAATTATAAGGTGGTTTTAACATTTAATTGTAAATTGTGAGATGTTAATTTGAGCACTTTCCTCAACACAAGAAGGACAGGAGGCATCATTATAAAAGAATTTCATAAATATCTTCTTTGTTGTTGGTTTGATATGAGTAAGAGATATTACACTGTTCTATGGTGAAATGGTGTCTTGTTAGAACTGCATATATGTTCCCTGAAAAAAAGGAAAAACTCTGATTTCTCATTTAGTAACTTTAGTAAGTTGTGTGCTACCTGGTATCCAAAAGAAAAATTGCTCTGTGTCTCCTGTTTTCCAACACAGATTCACAAATGGATCAATCTGTTTATCTTTTCCGCTGGTTTTTCTAGCTTATTTGGTTGTTTTTTCTATGAAAAGAAATCGATCTTATTGATTATTGAATATTTATAAGCTGTCATCCTTTTCTTACAAGATGACTTATATCCCTACAGAATAGGACTCATTTAACTAAAATTAGACTTCTTTAATATACATCCCTATATTCAGGCTAGTTCCCCTAGGTTTATCTTGTCCTGACTGAAAGGAAATAGGCTCTTTTAAAATAAAATTCACCTCATCCTAAAAATAGGCCTGATATATTGCTCCTTAGAAGACCCTGTTTCCATTCATTAATTATAAAGCAAGCCTGAGTGATTAATTCAGATTAAAACATTTAGGCCATAGATATCTGATGGCTGGTTCAGTTACCTAAACATAGATGTCTGGCAACATTTAGGATGCCCTAGGTTATCCAAGGGCACATGCACAAGATTGGAAAGTATAACAAGAGCAGCTAGCATTTCTAAAGAGGGAGCTATAAGCCAGGCAAGAAGCTATAAGCCAGGCAAGAAGCTATAAGCCATTAAGAAATGTCACATGAGCTGCTTAAGTGAATTCACCAAGTCCTATGAGTGTTTTCAGTTGCAGATTAAATTCCTTCATTTGAGTATGTGTAGTATACGGGGAGTAATCATTCTGCTAAAACTAATTTAGTTGAGTATACTTTATCAACTGTACAGTTTCCCAGACTACACAGACTATATTAGCTATACATTAAAATAACAGGCTTAAAAATTCCAATTACTTATATTTAAATATATAAATTTATGTTTGGACAACCTGGAAGTAAATACAACCTATCAAGTGATAAAATTAGTCTTATTTCAAATGTGTTGATTTCAAATAGATCAAGCCTGTTTAAATCCATAAATCTACCTTGTATATATTTCAAATTAAGATAAATATTTCCCAATGTCATAGAACCATAGAATCGTTTGGGTTGAAAAGGACCTTCAAGATCATCTAGTTCCAATCCCCCTGCCATAAGCAGGGACACCTTGCTCAAAGCCTGATGCAGCCTGGCCTGGAACATCACCAGGGATAGGACTTCCATGGCTTCTCTGGGAAACCTGTTCCAGTATTTCACCATCCTCACAGTAAAAAATTTCTTCCTAATACCTAATCTAAATGTACTCTTTCTCAGATTAAAACCGCTACCCCTCATCCTATCACTACCCTCCCTGATAAAGAGTCACAGTATCACAGTATCACAAGGTTGGAAAAAACCTCTGAGATCATCTAGTCCAACCTATGACCCAACACCTCCTCATTGTCTAAATCATGGCACTAAAAGTACCTCATCCAATCTGCTTTTAAACACCTCCAGGGACGATGACTCCACCACCTTCCTGGGCAGCGCATTCCAATGGCTTTCAGTGAAAGTTTTTTTCCTAATATCAAGCCTAAACCTCTCCTGATGAAGCTTGAGACCATGTCCTCTTGTGCTGTCACTGGTTGCCTGAGAGAAAAGACCAACGCCTGCCTGCCTACAACCTCCTTTTAGGTAGTTATAGAGAGCAATAAGGTCTCCCCTGAGCCTCCTCGTCTCCAGGTTAAACAACCTCAGCTCCCTCAATCGCTCTTCATAGGGTTTGTGCTTCAGCTCCTTCACCATCTTCGTTGCTCTCCTCTGGCCACGCTCCAGCATCTCAACATCTCTCTTAAGCTGAGGGACCCAGAACTGGACACAGTACTCATGGTGTGACCTAACCAGTGCCGAGTATAAGGGGATGATAACTTCTCTAGTCCTTCTGGCCACACCATTCCTGATGCAGGCCAGGGTACCATTGGCCCTCTTGGCCACTTGGGCACACTTCTGGCTCATGTTGAGTTTCCTGTCTACCACCACTCCCAAGTCCCTTTCCACTTGACTACTCTCCAGCCACTCTGTCCCCAGCCTATAGTTCTGCATGGGGTTGTTGTGTCCAAAGTGTAGAACCCGGCACCTGGACCCGCCAAACCCCATCCCATTGGAATCAGCCCATTCCTCCAGCCCGTTAAGGTCCCTCTGTAGGGTCCCCCTACCCTCCAGCAGATTGACACTTCCTCCCAGCCTGGCATTGTCCATGAACCCACCAATGATGGACTCAATCCCCCCATCCAGATCATCAATAAAGACACCAAACAGGACCGGGCCCAACATCGACCCCTGGAGGACCGGCGCCAACTGGATGAGACACTGTACACTATCACTCTCTGGGCTCAGCCATCCAACTAATTCTCAACCCAGCACAGAGCCCTTCTGTCCAAGCCACGGGCTGCCAGCTTCTCCAGGAGTCTCCTACGGGAGACGGTGTCAAAGGCCTTGCTGAAGTCCAGGTATACCACATCCACAGCCTTCCTCTTGTCCACCAGCTGAACCACACGGTCATAAAAGGAGATCAGACTTGTCAGGCAGGACCATCTTCCCTAACTTCCATGTACACTGCCTTTGAGTACTGGAAGGGTGCTATATGGTCTCCCCGGAGCCTTCTCTTCTCCAGGCTAAACAAGCCCAACTCTCAAACAGTCCTTGTATGGCAGGTTCTCCAGCCTTCTGATCACCTTTGTGGACTCAGTCTCTCAGATTTATGTTTTTCCCATGCTGAGGACTTAAGAACTAAACACAGTACTCCAGGTGTTGTCTCATGAGAGCTGGGTAGAAGGGGAGAATCACCTCCCCTAAACCTGCTAATCACATTTCTTTTGATTCAGTCCAGGATATTGTGGGCATTCTGGGCTGCAAGCACATATTGCCAGCTCATGTTGAGCTTCTTCTCCACCAGCATACCCAAGTCCTTCTCTTCAGGGCTCCTCTCAATCCATTCCCCCATTTTTGCTTGGAATTGTCCCAATGAAGTTCAGGACCTTGCAAGTGGCCTTGTTGAACCGCATGAGGATCACTAGAAATATATGTGTGTGTGGATGTGTGTGGAATGTCTCTGGAAACATACAGTAAGTTTCAGGTAGGTAGTTCATTGTTCACACATTCACATGCTGGAACAGTAGACAAACACTTAGATTTCACATCTGAATTAGAATCTCTTTAATTAAGGTCATCAAGATATGGCCCACTTTATTAATGAGTGACACCCCTGTAATTTAGAAAGGGCAAATACAGGTAATGACAAGAAAGTAGGTGACTTGAGTAAGTCCTGGAAACTATGTCAAGAATTATTTAATTGGTTAGGTAAACATACTTACCTAATAAGTCTTTTCTTGGAGAGTTTGTCTCCTTCTTACAACCTTCTTTCTTCCTTTCAATCCTTGTTCCAGTTCCTTCTTTGTTTTTGTACATTTGTTATCTCCCTTTTATCACTGTTTCTCCTTAATTTACCATTACTTTCTCTTCCATTACTTTCCATTATACTTTCCATATACCTCTACAGTTCAGCTTTCTCCTTGTTTATTTATATTCTAAATCTTTTTTTACTCTAGCTTCATAATAACGTTTTCTGTTGTTCTTTCTCACTGTTTTCTTGCAATTCTGAAAAATCCTCTTCATTATTTCTTTCAAGTGCTTTTCCTTTTATAACTACAGTCTTTCTAGGTCCATTTCACTTGTTCTTTACTAACACCTAATCTTAATTATCTCATCTTAATAGTCTGATTTTAACAGATAATACTACTTGATGTGACAAAGCAAATCCTTCTCAGAAAAACGAAGTGCGTGAATCTGGAAACATATTGCAGCTTTATTATTAAAATACAGTTCTTTCTTTGTTAAACGGTTTAAATCAAACTTTCCATATATATTGGTAAATTATATACCTCTATATATACCTCCCCATTTTTTTGAAACTAAGGATGAAAAATAGTTACTCTTTAGATGTCCTGATCTGATAATTTACAGCTTCCACCTTTGGTTTTAATAAACCAATATTTATTGTTTCTCCCTTTCCTTAATGCACATCTATAGATTTGAGTGAGAGAATTTAACTGAAGTTATCTGTCAGTGGCAGAACAAATATCTAAACTAATGAAGTAGCACATGCTTTAAATATTAGCAGCATCTTCACTGATGACAGTGCTGTTCTTTAAACACTCACTTTTTATGTGTACTAAATCAACACTCTCAGTAGAATATTAAATGTTGGAAAAAAGGTACAATACTAAACAAATCTACTTTTAACAGAGGAGAATGTAGTGAAAATAACAGAAAACAAAAAGGTTCTTAAATAACAATGAAGTTCATATTTTCAAATGAATAGCTTGACAACTGCGTTACCTCTTGTGGGCCAAATTGTGTTCAGAGCTACGCTAATATCAATTTGACTTAGTTCCCAGTGGGTTAAACAGAATTACTGCATTAAAAAAAACTGAACCAAAAAAAAGTCATTATATTTATTTGGATTTTTAATGCATTTATTTTTTACCAGAACATGTTGTAAAGAATTTTTCTGTGATATTCTTACACGTAATTTCATTATTTTTTCATAAATATTAAGACTGAAATCCCTGTCCTAAATTAAGTTGAAAGAAGAATCTCAGGAGTTCAGATGTTGTTTCCATTACAGACTTTGTATCCATTTTTAGCTCTCCCTCAAAAAATCAGGTACAAGTTGCGTACATATTGAACTGCAGCTTATCAGGTTTTCAAAAATGCTTTGAAAATACCCAAGTTCCTTTCTATTTCTCATAAACAGCAAATTCTAAAAGAGTGTTCTTTTCTTCTTACCTTTTCAGCCACTTCATTCTTACAGAAAGGATTTGACTGGAAAATATTATCAGAAGATTCACAGAGAATGTGTTCTCTATGAAGAGTAGAAATAGAACAGAGAAGCACTGACTTATTATCCAGTCTCAAACACGTATGAGTTGCACATGCTTGAGTGTGCCTTAAGTCTTAGGAAAGTTATCACAATACTTCCCAGGTATAACTTCCCAGTTTTTAATGGTATACGAAGGACTTCCCTCAGTAGAAGCAGTATATGCAAATATAAGAGTCTCACTTAATTTTAGTTGTCTGCAGTACTAATATCTAAATCTAAGATAGTCATCCTAATATTAATTTTCAATAAAAAGAGAGAAATAAGCACTTTTCAGATGTGATGCATCTTTAGATTACTACCTCAGGAAAAAATTAGTTGTATTTTAAAATTAGACATAATGCAGTCAGCCACATAAGAATATTTGATTAATTACCTTTCAGTTTATATTTCTAAATTTTGGCTTTTAATTTCTGGATTTTGACATTTGTGTTTCGGTTACCTGAAAGTCTAGGACGTAGTATTGCTTGACTTTTCTTTGGATCCATTTGGCAGCTTTGTTTTGAGAATGAAGGATTCTAAATTACTGAGTTGATGCCTGAGAAATAGTTATACAAAAAATAATGGATATTAGAAAAATTTCTAGATATAATGATATCTGAATAGAGATATAATTAATATTGAATACAGATATGTAACAATATCAGTATTGGAATTGCAGTATGAGCTTATTTGTCCTGTATATTGAAAAATATTATAAAAATATTTGCTAAACATACTGTCAGATATCAGGCTTTATGAATTACTACCTGTCACTTCTGAAATTATTAGTTTAAAAAATAAATAAATAAATAATGAACATGTTAATTTAAAAAAAATCCACAAGCAAACTTCCTAATTAATGGTAGTTGCAGATAATTTACTTACTGTAAGCCTGGTATGTATCTTAGAGACTCTTATTTGTAGTCTTTGTAGGATCAAAATGATAGGGCATTTATGCCTCTGTTTCATTCTTTTGAAATAAAGTTAGGTGGTCATTTTTTTAAAACTTTACAAGATAACTTTCTGAATAATTAGCTTTTGAGATGCCTGAAGTGGCCACAAATGTGAATAGCATGTAATAGAAAAATATATTTCCATTTATACTTGTGTTTGACCCCAAATGCTTACTGTTTTAGTTTACTGTTTATTACACTTGTGTGAGATAGAAAACTGTTTACTTCTATAGCTACTATGACTTCTGAGTTATGGTCTGTAAGAAATACTATGTTATCCTTTTATACCTAAAGATTGTTTTAATGAGGAGATTGTCATGCAAGTTAGTGTATTAGCATGAAATGCATTATTTAGGTTCAATTTTATAAAGCAAACAAATAAGTAAAACAACCTAAAACAATCAATAAACTTAACCCAAGATACCTATATTTAATTTGATGATAAAGACAAGCATCCAGAAGGCTAAAAATCAATATATAAATCTGATAGACAAAATAATCCAGTGTCTTGAGAAGAAAAACTATTAATTCTTGTACGTGTACAAAGAAAGAGTATTTTCATTGTCTGCATACCAAGCAATTCAGATATTCATTTATCATTTATTTGAAGCATTTCTAACCAAGCTTGGTTGCCCCTGAAAAAAACCCAAACAAGGATAAATCTAGGTAGTGCATCCTATTTATATTTTAAAGTATTTTCATTTTACTTGTAAAACATGAAATATGCATTCTATCTGTTTATTTGTCCATCTATTTATCTATTCACATGTGTATATATATATATATAAACTCCAAGATCCCAATATTTTGTGTTTTAATAAATGCAAGTCTCTCTCAAGTTTCTATAAATAAGCATAATTACTGTAAATATAATACCTCCTAACTAAACTGTATGATGACACAGTTAAAGAAGTATTGTCAATATTTAAAATATTTTTGTACAAGTTTAATTTTAGTTAATGTGACAAGTCATTGTGTTTTAGCCACAAGCTTAGTGTTCATAGCTCTGCAGGAAAGATACCATAAGGAACCACTAATTCTGATTTTGATCTTGGGACACCACTGCAATACAAATATTAAGGATTTGTGTTCTAATTTCTCTAAGACGACAGTGAAGTAGAACAGCAAAAACCCAAGGTTTGCTACATCCTTGAGATGTCTGGAGGTACTCCTTAATTCACAGTACACAGGAGAGCAGAAAAATATGTTGCAGAGATATTCCACTTTGAAGAAGGGGAAGGAAATGTATCTGTGGTCCTCGCAAAAGAAGAAATGTGTTCTCCTTTGCAGGCTTGAAGAGAACAGGAATATTTTGAAAGAACATGCAGCTGCTGTTACAGATAATTCTCAGATTATTCCTTTCTGCGTGTGAGAAGCACACTGAAAACAATTATGCTTTGGAATTCTGGCAGTATCTACAATAACAGTATTCTGAGGACAAATCTCTCCAAAATTGTGGTTGATCATAAGAGCATAGCTTAGCTCTATACAGAAAGCATAATACCTAATCATCTCTCAATTTTTTCATTCCCTCTCCTCTTTCAGATGATATTTTATTTTGTTACAACCAAAAAACACTGAGATACAAAAATTTGCCAGTGATTTTCACATTCCCAAGCCCCTATTATTTTCACTCTGGTTTTCTGCAAAAGTCCGATAACATAAAATTTAAGTCTTCACAGTTTCATTGCATTGTAAGCAAAGTAATAGAGGCAATGAGTACCACGTATTTACATGTAACCATCCCATTTGATATTCTGGGAGAAAAAATAGTAATAATCAATATCTTACATTCCATTATTGTTGGTATTTTACTGTGCTAACCAAAATTATGGCAACGATAGAATATTTTTCTGTCTCTCCGTTTCTGAAAGAAGACAGAAAAATTCAAACTATTGACCTAATTAATTTTGGTTTTGTGTTAACTTTGTTAAAATTAACATACAGTGAATAGCTTCTGTGTGAATGTTTCCTTTATTTTTAGTAGATATTCCTTGTAAACAATTGTAGTATGAAGAACAGGCTTAAAAATCTCAGTAAAGTGAGAATATAGTTAAGCTATCTGCTACATTGACAGTTTCTATATGCAATAGTCTGTCAAACCAAAAAAATGCTGCACAATTATTGCCATATTACTCTATACAGCCTTATATTACTATTGCTACTTGATGAAAAGAATTTCTCTCTTGAATAACCCAGTAATTCTTCTTCTTGCTGCTCCTGGTTACTTTGAAGACATACATGGAAAAAACCCTCAGCAGATTAAGATGGAAAGCAGTAGAGTGGTCCACTTTATTAAGTATTTCTTGCCCCGACTTTCATCTTGTTTTTTGACATTTACTCTTTACTGTCAGGCAGAGCTGATACATCTTGATTGATTTAAATTTGATGAGCAAAACTATTTTTCTCTCCACAATCAAAAACAAATAAACAAACTTGAGGGCATGAAAAATATTTGTGCAGTTGATCAAAAGGTTACGATGTTTTATTGAAAACAAATATTTTAAAATTAGTGTTTTGATATTGACTTATAGTAGACATACTTTTATAAAATGTTTTGTAAAGTTTTACTGAGATTTAGAGAGTTTGAGAAGTTTTAAGGATAGTAAAGGTATCTTATATATCAATGAATCAAAACTTGTAGTTTTCTTTATATATTCAAAACAATGTATAGAGGTGTCACTGGAGATAGGAATCAAACATAAAGCCACTAAACAACATAAGCTGGAAGTGTTCATTTGTCTATTAAATGAGTTAGTCTTATTTTGTAATTGACTAAAATTCAAATGATAATTATTCTGTGGTTGGAACCCAATCAAATGGAATTAAGGATACACATAATTAAAAAAAAAGAACAAAAAAAGACTAAACAAAACACCAAACATACCCTCCCCTCAGTTTTTAAACTAATTAGAGTTCATAGAGCAAAAGATACCATAAACTCTTTTATACCATGCAAAGAAGCACAGTGCAATGGTGCTTGAATGAATGCCGATATTTATGGCTTCACCAGCCAAGTGCATGCTAAAATTCATCCTGCAGTCTGGGGACTCCAATCATGCAGCACAGGAAACATAACAGGAACTTAACAGGTGCACCACATCTCTCTTTTCTGTGTTTATACCAATCATAGGTGAAGATAGTGTAACTTCTGCAAACACAGCCTGGTACATACATATTTTCTCAATAAAATTAGTAGAAAGTTAAGAAAGATGCCATGCCATTGTTGTTGAAACATAACATACAACATACTGCAGAAAAAATAAATGAAAAAAAAGCTGTTTGGTTTTTTTTAAGAGATGGTATATGTTGTATAGTAAACAAAACACAAACCTGTGATAAGGGAGGTCTATATCTATGTATCTATATATCTCAACCCAATCAACTAATGCCTCATTTGATATCTATTTTTGATATAGTGATATATCAAAACAAATTGCACATGTAAGTGTCCAAATGGATAAGTCCTCTAAATATGAAGGCAACAAAAAGCATTATTCTGTACAAAGTCATTGTTTCTTTACATAGACTTAGATGAGCTGAACTGTTAATGCATCATGGACTTGGTTGGCTGTCAAGGTCAAAGCATCATTATTATCAAGCTGGTTTAGCTCAGCAGCAATAGGATGTATTAGGGAGGCCATGAAGACGTTTCGATTTGATGTTAAAGGAACAAATTCTTAAAAAGAAGTGCCTCAATTGGTAAGATATTCTTAAAATAGAGATTATTTTATAGTATCCTGTCCATTTTAAAGACAAAAATAATTCAAAAATAGTAAGTGTGAGAACCGACCTTTCAACTCAATTTCCAGACAAGTAGGAGAATGAAATTTCAGTCAATATTACGAACAAGATAGAAAAATATTTCAAGAAAACATGATCACATCCAAAATCCTACATATAGGGATAGTTGCACATATTCTCTTTTGAAGATCTGAACAAACTCCATGGATCAAACTGAGCCACTCATGGGAAAACTACAGTTGCTGAGTCAAAAAGAATTGATCATTAAAAGCAAAGGAATAAAATCCATCTATTGAATAGTTTCTCTACACTTACCCTAGAGAGTCCTATAACTCAATACCTGAAGCAGCAACAAGTTCTCTGTATTCCTTGATTCAATTGGAGTATTCTGCTGCCAGAGGCTCCAGGAATCATAGAGCAGAATCTGGACATGCAGCCAGTTATATAATACTGGATTGTAAAAGAAATGTAACTGCATGTCTGTTCTCCTGTATTCAATAGTCATTTTGTCATTAGTATTTTCAGTGATGATATATTACTTATTGTATGGTGCATGGAAACACACAGAGAGGATTTTACAATCACTTTTTGCTTCTCTACTTTTATAAGAAGTAAACATGAATGTCAGAAAGGCTGTTAGAGTCAATTTATCACTGAATAATTCTGTCTGTGACTGAGGTGTGTTACTCAGTCTCCAAGTTAAATATGTTTGTTAGCTGCTTGAATGCTCACAGACCTTCAGATATCGTGGTGATGAAGACAAGATGAAAGATGAATTGCTGTTACAAGCCAAATACATGGATTTATAATAGTAATTGCTGGTGGAAATCAGCACACTACTGTATATTCCCTTCTATTGAACTTTATATTTTATGCTTGCATAGCCATATAAAGTGCATTATTTAGCCTTTTTTAAAGGCTTGCATTTGATTTCATTCAACTCAGTTTCAAGAGGAACATGTTCCTATTAAAATTTCAGGTGTTATTACAGGTGTATTTTTCTGTCAAGTTGTTATTTCTGTTTCACTTGCAGCACTTAGATGCCCTTTGCTTTCCTCTGTGTTGAGCTCCTGTTATGGGAAAACCACTTCATAAAAAGCTGCAATGTTACATTCTTGCACACCTCTAGTACTTCTTAAACTCAATAATAACACCGCTGTCTTGAGATACATTAATCTCAGTCATGTTTTCATGTGGTTTACCTTTTTCTTCCATGTTAATCTCATACCATCTCTGCTCCTATTGTTTGCTTGCAAACTGTTTAAGACAGGGCCCAAATTTTTCTTGCTAGGTGTTCTTAGTGATTATAACCCATAGATCATTTATTTTATAGGGCCATTAGAGGTCTACCACAAGTTATTATTCACCATATAGTTAATATAACTGTACAACAGATTGGATAATGAGAAGTTTACTTAAAAAATCATTGGTGTTTCTCGCAGTTAGCTGTGGACTTCACAACTCTTTGGCCTCAGTCTAACTGCATAAATGTAGTGCTGCATTACCTAGCTGAAATTGTTTTTCTCTGAAAATGTGTAATATTTTCCTAATGCATTCAATTTCTTGTGTCTACAGATCATTACAGAAGAGGCAACTAGGGGCCAAGAAGGATAGTGACATCTTGGGTATCTAGCTCTTGTATAACACAAACTTCTAAAACACAAACGTCTTAAAATCAGCCTGACTCTCACTCATATATATTGTTGATATGTTAAAAAAGTAATAGTGAGAGAGAGAAAATAAAGATAAAAATAAAGATATTGTTAAACTCAGGAAAATTGATGAGCTAAACTTGGCATTTCAGGTCTGTGTGTCAATGTAGGTCTAACTGACAACAGGAAACGGAGTGAGTTTTATGAGTAAAAGACAAAAGAATTCTGTTTCCTCTTTATCCTTATGTTAAGAAGTCTTTTCTGTTGTCTTTCCTCACTGACATTAGGGAGGGCATACCAGGTCTGTGATGAGAAAAGAAGCCAGACATTCATATCTCAGATCAATGTATGGTCTAAAAGGAGATGATGTGGCTCAGGCTGCCTTGCCAGTATCCCATACACAGTTCAGTAACAAGATTTACTTCCTTTTATATTGTCTTTTTTCCTCTTTCTCCCCATCTGAGTTCTTTCCTTTTACCACAATGATCTTCTTCCAAACAAACAACACACTTCTGCTTACTCTTACTCCACCTGCTGCAGTGTTCCCGACTTTATAATCTTATTATTTATTTATGAAACTTTTGCCTTAATAAGTTCTACCTTGGTGAGACATTATGTTATTCTATTAATTTCCTTTTGTTATCCGTAATGTTTCTTCTTTCTGCCATTTCTTGTTCAGTTTTCTTGTTAGTGTAGGTACTTGTCAGGATTAGCTGTCTTTACATTTACCACTTCAGGATTGTCCAACGCAAGAAGAGGATATTACAAAAGAATGAATTTCCGCAACCATGTTGCTTTCTACCATTCATTGGTGTGTCCAAAGATCCAAGCCGATCCTCTCTATACATCTTTTATGTTCTTTTATTACCTGATAGATACAGAAGCATCTGATTTTTAATGGAATATATTTTGATTTTTGTATTGTTACTGATTTTAACAGTGCTGTACTGAAGTAGGAACTCAGCCTGGAATATTTGTTTTTTGTAAGTCAGAGCTGAAAAACATTTAAGAAACTCTCTCACCTGTGCAGAGGTGAATTCTATTGTATGTAATGGAAGTCAAATTTATAGTGATGGATTAGATTCAGATTCAGACATCCAATTAGAGACCCCTGTATTTAAGTATGTACATCTGGTCTAAGTGTCATTTCCATCAAAGAAAATCCTAGATTTGATTTAGTTCCCTTATTAAATAGCTGGTACCATACCTGACCCCTATGGGTGTCCAAGATTTTTGCATGGGTTTGGCAAATATGTCATGGGAACTACAAGAGACATTAACCTTTCTGGAATGCTTCAGTTTGAAGTTAGTAGAATATTCCGTTTGAATCATCCTAAAGATAGATATATTTGGTCTACAGAATCATTTTTCAGTGTTCACTGACAGAACATACTAGGAGTGCAATTTAGTTGTTAAGCATATGTTAGTATTGTTTAAGATTTTCCAGAATATCAAGACGCAAGCTGCTACTTATGTACAGTATAACTCTCTTCTATATCATGTAGCTCTATAAAGAGATTTCAAATATCCTAGGAGTCTATCTGTTTTTCGACATCAGATTTCCTCTGACTAGTGGTAACCTAAGCATATTTGAGGACACATTTTCAGTTCTGAAAATGTATAGCACATACCTATATATATAAAAATATAATATAAATATATATAGTCCATACACACAGTGACTCTAATATTACAGGCACTCTCAGAACAGTGTAAGAGCTATAGAATGACTGCCAAGTTTACCTATGCTGCAACAATGTAAAGCCAAGCCGATAGCCACTTTCTCTCACCGGGGGAACGGTATAGTAGATAAGGAAGCACTTGGTCCTGAGGTTATTGACTAGTATTCCTTTTTGTTTTCCCCCATACTTTATTCCCCTTTACCTTCCACTCTACTTCAGCTAGAGCAGTAGGCTCAGCTCCCTAACATTCAGTGTACTTGTTCAGTTCCTTCCTGTCTCTCCTCTGACAACAGGAGTATTGCCTGCCTCTTACGTTCCCACCCTTTCAGGAGCTTCATATTCAGTTCCATCTTCACAGTTGAGAATCCTGAGGCAGCTCTTGCAAACAAATGTTTACTGTAAGAAAATAGATGGTGAATAAGTATGGCAGAGAAACTGAGCATTTTACAATTATTTTTGAAAGGAAAAGTTTAGAATTCATTGTTTTCTTCAATAGCCTGTAGATTTTAAAATTTATACATCCATAACATTTATCAAATGCCATTTCAAAAAATGTAGTGAAATTAAAAAGTTTAATTGGGTAGCTGGTGATGTGGTTGACTTCTCAAAATAGAATTCCATCCCTTTTGTTTCTTAAAAAAAGTATGATAATATATACTTATAGTAATTACCTGAAAAGCCATGTTTGTGTTTAGAATTTTAAAAGCTATCCAAAATTAGAGATTTTTTTTAAAAAAAAAGAAAGAAAAATCCAGAATTCAAAGCTACAGCATAGTTCTCTGCACATACAAATATTTTGTAAGAAAAAAGTAATGGTTTTGTTTCGTTTATGTGTTTGTGTATTTCATAAAAATTGCTCTGTTTTCTGTTTAGAGGAATAAATTTCACAGTAAATAGAATGTCATTCTATGTTCAGTCCTACTGAACAGCTACTCAGTGTTAATAAGATATTGGCCTTTAGTGAAGAATTCTAATGTATGTAACAGAAGGTTTCAATGAAAATAATACCCCGGAATTCAAAAGAAAATAATAAAACGGCATAGTTACATAATTTTTCCTTTATTGCACCATCACAGAATCACAGAATGGAAGGATTTGGAACGGACCTCTGGAGTACTTCTAGTCCAGCCCCTCCCCCTGCTAAGGCAGGTTCACCTAAAGTATGTTGCACAGGAACTTGTCCAAGAGGGTTGTCAATATCTCCAGAAAAGGAGACTCCATAATTTCCCTGCACCACCTGTTCCAGTGCTCCATAATTCTCACAATGAAGAAATTTTTCCTCATGTTCATAGAAACATAGAATGGTTTATTTTGGAAAGACTCTTAAAGATCACCTAGATCCAATCTTTCCTGCCATGGACAGGGACATCTTCCGCTAGGTCAGGCTGCTCAAACCCTCATCAAGCCTGACCTTAAAGATCTGAAGGCATACGCCTTCCCTGTCTTCTCTGGGCAAACAGTTCCACTACCTCCCCACCCTCACAGTAAAGAATTTCTTCCCAATATCTAATTTAAACCTAACAATTTTATCTTAAAACCATTATCCCTTTTCCCATCACTACACTCCTTAATAAAAAGCCCCTCCTCATCTTTCCTGTCATCTCCCTTTAGGTACTGGAAGGCTGCTACACAGTCTCCCTGGAGCCTTTTCCCTCTTGTCCAAACAATCCCAACTCTTGCAACCTGTCCAGGTATGGGAGGTGTTCTAGTCCCCGATCATCTTTGTGGCCCTCCTCTGGACTTGTTCCAACAGGTCCATGTCCTTCCTGTGCTGAGGACTCCAGAACTGAACACAGTACTTCACACGCGAGCAGATTAAATACAGATAATCACCTCTCTTGAACTGCTATTCACACGTCTTTTGATGCAGTCCAGGGTGTGGTTGGCTTTCTGGGCTGCAAATACTCACTGTCCGCTCATGTTGACCTTCTCATCCACCAGTACTCCCAAGTCCTTCCCTTCAGGATTTCTCTCAATTGCATTTCAATGAGGAAGAAGTCAGGCAAAACCACCAGAAAATTTAGTTTAAAGCCCTCTTCACCAGGTTGGCAATTAGGATGCATCGTGTTTGACCTTGGAGGAGGTGATCCTTTCTTGGGCCTCTCTCCTCTACAGGGCTTTATCCCAGACTACCCTACCAACCAGGTCCTTGAAGAAGCTGTCCTGAAGTCCATTGTAGCGAGTTTGCTGAATGCCCTCCTTGCTGCCCTAAAGATCTTGAACTCCACTATTTCATGGTCACTGCAGCCAAGGCTTTCTTTGAGCTTCACATTCCTCAACAGCCCTTGCTTGTTGGTGAAAAGAAGGTCCATTATAGCATTTCTTCTCATTGGCTCTTGTACCACTTAGAGAAGGAAGCTGTCACCAATGCATTCCAGGAACCTTCTGGATTGCTTGTGCCCTACTGCGTAGTCCTTGCAACAGGTAATGGGGTGGTTGAAGTGTCCCATGAGGACCTGTGAATGCGAAACTGCACTTATCTGACTATAGAGGGCCTCATCCGCTTGCTCTTCCTGGTCCGATGTCCTGTAGCAAACCCCTCTATCATGCCAGGTATTCCTAGTGTCCCTTTAATTTTGACCCATAGGTTCTCGATCATTCACTCCCAGGTCATTCACTCTATGCACTCTAGCTGGTCATTGACATAGAGGGCAAAACCCCCTCCTTGTCTCCCCTGCCTGTCCTTCCTAAACAGCCTGTATCCTTCCATCCTAACACCCCAGTCAGAAGATCCATCCTACCATGTCTCCATGATGCCAATGGGATCATAGACCTGCAGGCACACACGTCTCTAACTATTCTTGGTTTTTTCCCATGCTACGTGTGTTCAGATAGAGGCACTATGCAATTTGGAACCTTAATGAAGCTTTCTTATTGGATGGATATCCTTTGTGTTTCTCGTCAGATGCTTTTCTGCTAATCTGTGTTCCTTCTCCAGGCTCTGGGAATCTGTTGCTGACGCTGGCATCAAACTGATAGGTGTGGGATGGATTGAGGTTCCTCACCCCCAGCAACTTTAGTTTAAAGAAGTTCTCTTCACCAGGTTGGCAAGCCTATGACCAAAGGTGCTCTTCTCCTTCTCCCCATCAGCCCTAGCAGACCATGTTTCTCAAAGCAAATCTCATGGTCTAAGAAGCCAAACTCCTGGCTGTGGCACCACCTGCAGGTATTTCTTGATTTGCCAGGCTTGACTCACGTTTTCAATTATTTCCTTATAATTAACATGGAAAAATTAATGCTTCATGGCAGAGCCAAGAATTATGCATCCTTTTATGTGATATACCATTTTTGTTAACAGGTTTGTGTTAAATGATTATATTATTAAATTGGATTTCTTCAGCAGTAATATTTCAAATGCTTAAGTATTCAAATTACATGATGGTACTAATGTTGAGAACATTGAAAAAGACGAATTGCCAAAGCTCAGGTCTTGGTTGTTTTGTTTGGTTTTGGGGTTTTTTTATGGGAGAAAATGCAGTATTCAGTTGGCTGAAAACCAAAATTCTTAGTTACTTCTTTGAATCTTATTTTGTTAAAAAATAAGTGTCAAAATCAAATATGAAGACTGTCAAAATGTTAGTTTTTCAATGTCATAATCTTTCTGCAGTGCTGTGGATTGGAAACGAAGGATTTCTGTGAAAAGATATCTGCTCTCAATCCATGTCATGTGAAAAGACCGTTTTATATTCTAGAGTTAATGATAGTATACAAAATACTGTGAAAGAAAGGAAATTTTAGAAATATACGTTCACTCACGCTTTGAAAAAATTCTTGATTTGATTCTGAAAGAGCTGTAAGTGAATGAGCCGACTAAGTGTATGAGTATACAGGAAACTAAACAGATGTATTATCTGAAATTAATTGCAGCATATTCCCTCATGCTTCATTGTAGAAAGGCAAATTGTACAATATTTGCCTCTGGGTCAGGGATATTGCCTTCTGTTTTGTTTCAGCTTATTTCTCTGAAGAATTTCACTGCAGTTACTGAAAATTAGGTTCTCTGCAAGACTTTCTGAATTGCATTCTCCAGAAGAGAAGCTGAACTGTACAAGTATCCTGATAAAGCTTAATTATTTGCAGTGTTGAAGTAATAGCTGATATGTATCTTTTACATTATATTATTTAAACTGCTAAATAGGTAATGATATTTAATTGGCAAATATGACACACAAAATTTCCTTATCTATTAAATTATACCTGAAAGTAAGGCAATGCATGAAGAAAGTATTGCAGTTTAAAGCATTCAGATGTCAGTATTCATTGAACAGATGTACACCAAATCCTTGACTTTATTAACACCCACTATTGAATACAGTAACCACTACCATGTCAATATTATGAATCACTCTCTTGAGACATTAATAGCTCTTTTGTTTACCCTCCAGCCATCTGGAATATTTAGCAGACTCAGATACTCAAAACGAGAAAGAAACATTCTCAGGTGCTACTATCCCTTTCAGTTAGGCAGGTTTTATAACACAGCTATTAGCGTGATTTTTCTCCAACTGTAGTGGCACAGTCTAACTACAACATATAAGTTATCTAGAGAATCCATCCTTTCTCATTACTTTTTCATTTAAAAGTAGTACATTCAGACAATTAAATCGCACATTGCATTAACTTTGTGAAGTATGTTGGAGATTATTGTATCGAATTTATCATGCAATTTTACCTCACAGACAGAAACGTAACACTAATGACACGTCATTCTGTAGATATTGTAGCAAATTATAAGGTGGAAATGAGGCATTAAAAGCAAATATTCAGGAAGACAGAAGAAACATTTATGCAAGTATTTGAGGATGTCTTGGGGGTAATTTGTTAATCATATTTGGTTTAATTTGTGGAAGCACATACTACCTTCTTTGCATCTGCTGCAAAATCAAAGGAGTTGCACTCTTTAATCCTAGATCACAATATAAATGGAAATAAAACTTTCCTACAACTGCCAAGAAAGAATTTATAAGAAATATGCAGTGAAGAACCTAAATGCAAAGATCATGTATGATCAGTTGTGAATTACATCATGCAATGAACTCTTTAATTTGGATTAGAATAAGTTTGGAAAGCAGCTATTATCTAATGATATTGTAAAAGTATTTCTATCTAACATGTAACTATTTCTGTGTATTTAGTAAATTAAAGTTTAAATAGGTTAATGAAAATGTTCATATGGCACAAATGGAATAAATTAACTGATGATACCCATTGAATACTGTAATATTAAGAAAACAGAATGTGAAATAGCAAAGATGAATTAAATTGGTCAACATGAAAATTATTCCCCTTTGACTTGTCCAAAACAAGACAAAAATTGTAACTAGATTCCGTCTGCATGTGTGCTGGGTAAGTATGGGACCTCAAAATTGTCTCCATTCCACTTTTTATATTCTACAAATTTCATGTCTAATCAGTCAGTTTAAGGCTAAAATTGTTCCTCAGATCTTCTGCAAAGTTAATAGGGTGTTCCAGTGTAGTTGTAAAAAAAATAAGCAAAATAAAAAGGTTCTTCTGAAACAATTCAGACTACTTGAAGTAAACTCTATGAAAAATCAAGAGCTGAATACATTTCACAATTTTTGTTATGCTTTAGGTAACAGACCCATGACATGAACAACACTACCTGGGGCCCGCTTCCACAAGAAGCTTCTCCAAGGTCCCTTCAAAACTAGACTGCTCTATAATTTTCTGAAAGCGGATTTTTGTTTGCTTTGGGTTTGTTTCTTTTTTTAAAAAAAACTATCTAAATGCTTCCTTGTATACTTAAACATAGAAACCAAATCTCTACAAGTTCTTTATGTGTTCTTTTTTCTTTGATATCTTGGTTTCTAATACTACTTTGTATGCTATTTCCAGCAACTAAAAATAGCTCCTACTTCAACTTTAATTTCAGTTCACAGAAGAATGACATATAAGCCTCCAAAGGTCTTTGCGAGGAAGTCACTCTTTCCATCTAGTTTAAAGGGACAGCAAGGGCAGAACTGTGTTGCAATCCATTCTGACATTTCTCTGGGCAGATTTTCTCTCATTACTTCCAAGTTGTGTGGAAGTCACCAGTTTGTTCTTTTTTGAATTTTGTTTCTTAAAAGATAAGTTCCTTAATTTTATATTGATGTTTTAACCCCCTCATTTATACAGGTATCTCTGTTTTTTTATTCTGGTTTTGGTTTTCCCTCTACTTTATATATGGAAGGAATGGGCAACTGATCTTTCAGGAAATAATATGCAATTTTCAGGAATTAACAATACGTAATAGAGCTTTGCAGATACACCTCTTTGAAATTTTGTCATCTTAAAATAGGACATTTACGGTATATTTATCAGAAATCAGTTTCTTAGATCTTGCACTGGTTAGTAACCTGTCACCATTCTGACCTATCCCTTCATGTCACTATTTTCAGCCAGTTGGGGACAGGATAGGGAATCCTCCATATCTAATGTCCTGTTTGCCTGTTGGGCCTGACCCAGGGAAGATAGGTCATGGTTCCAATAGTCTATATCATTCTCTTGGACTTCCTGATTCTTCTCAACCTATTCACCTCCCTGAGAACTCTCTTATTAAGCAGAGAAGTTCCTCTATCTGGGTGCATCTCTCACAGGTGTGATCACTACTGCTGTCAGGTACTGGCGTAACACTAGTTCAAGCCCCAAAGAAGAGTTAACAAATATAATTTTAATAAACATTGATAACACGTTTTGTACATAAATTTCAGTCTTCCTGAAAGAGGGATGTCATATTATTAAAGGATTAAAAAGCCTAAAATATTCTAACTCAATAAACTTGAAAGCAAGAGAAAAAAATACAGATTATCTTGACACGTTAATGGAATATATATACAGCTAGTGAAGTCATACATTTTAGCATCCATATCACAGAACTAATAAATTGTGATACACAGAATTTTCTAGTATATTTTTATGCATGACTAATTTACAGTCAGATTGAACATTTTCCTCTAGATTTAGTTTAGTTTAACATTTTACTAAAAAATAGTGTATATGAATAAAATTGATATCATGAATTACATGGTGAAGAAATACATCTTCATAAGGGCAAAACCCCAAAATACCCTACGTATTAATGGCATTATTTATGAATGTGAATCATCCACAAAATTTCTGACTGTCTTAAGTTAGAGGGAGTTAAATTTATGGGATGTAATGGAGTGGACCTGAAGTATTTTGAAGATCTGTCAACATACTGAAAATCTCATTTATTTTGTATATTTCAAGAATAATATTCTGCTCAGAATTTAAGCAGACTGAAATATTTCTAACGTGCAGGAAGCTTATTTGGAAAAGTACCAGAATTACTATAATGTCAACTGTTCTGCATAACTTTGATTTGAAGATATACAAAGTTTCATTTAAAAAAAAAATATATATATAGATGGGGACAGAGTAAATAAATACTTTCTAAGAATCCTAACAAATATCCTCTTTAGTTTGTAAATTCTATTTTGTTTTGTTTTATTCTTTACACTTCTCTTCTTTGTATAAACAAAATGGCTTGTCAACACTGCAGTTCATGATCCTTAGGTAACCGGTAACAAAATGGCTTCCTGTGCGATAACGTAAAGATTATCCTAATGACTTCTGCAAAGCCAAATTGGAAAACATCTGGAGACACAGAAACTTGATTAAGTATTGAGATTTAAAAATTCAGAGCTTCCATGTTTAAATTTTTTTTGTAATTTTATTAAAAATTAAACAAAGGTTTTCTTTGTATATGTATCCATTTGGAGTTAATTATAACAATTACTATCTGTTTCCTGACAAACTTGCAAACTTTACGTTACAGAAAGATCTATTGGTGTAACAAGTTGTTATTCTGTTGAGCAGTTATTAGGTTGTTTTATGTTTTGTAATTTTGATACGACTTTGGAGATTAAGTTTATTTCATTACTTTAGTAATAATGTAAACATATATATACACACATATAAGTTGAATCAAAAATCGGGGCCAGATTTGATCTACCCAAGGATATTCAGAAAACTAGCAGAGGTCCTCACCAAGCCCTTTGCCCTCATCTACCAGCAGTACTGGCTGACTCAGGGAGTTCCACTTGACTGGAGACTGGTAAATGTTGCACTTGTTTACAAGAAGGATTGGAGGGAGGATCCAGGGAACTACAGGCCTGTCAGTATGACCTTGGTACCAGGAAAGGTCATGGAGCAGATCATCTTGAGTGTTATTATGTAGCATACACAAGAAAACTAGGTGATAAGGCTCAGTCAACATGGTTTTATGGAAGGTAAGTTCTGCCAGATCAACCTGGTCTCCTTCTATGACAAAATTACCCGGTTAATGGACAAGGGAAATGCTGTGGATGTGGTGTACTCAGCCTTTGGTAAAGCCTTTGACACCGTTTCTCACAGTATTCTGCTTGAGAAACTGGCTGCCATTGGCCTGGACGGGCACAGCCTCTGCTGGGTAAAAAACTGGCTGGATGGCCAGGTCCAAAGAGTGGTGGTAAATGGAGTCAAATCCAGTCGGAGGCCGCTTACAAGTGGCATTCCCCAAGGTTCAGTGCTGGGTCCAGTCCTGTTCAACACCTTTGCCAATGAACTGGACAAGGGGATTGAGTGCATCCTTAGCAAGCTTGTGGATGACACAGGTGGGTGGAAGTGTTGATCTGCTGGAGGGTAAGGAGGCTCTGCAGAGGGATCTGGACAGGATGGATCGATGGGCTAAGACCAGTATGGTGAGGTTCAATAAGGCCAAGTGTCAGGTCATGCACTTGGGACTCAACAACCCCATGCAGTGTTACAGATTCAGGGAACAGTGGCTGGAAAGTAGCCTGGCATGAAAGGAGCTGGGGGTGCTGGGTGACAGCTAGCTGAATAAGAGCCAGCAGTGTGCCCAGGTGGCCAAGAAGTCTATTGGCATCTTGGCCTGTATCAGAAACAGTGTGGCCAGCAGGACCACGGAGGTGATTGTGCCCCTGTACTCAGCACTGGTGAGGCCACACCTTGAGTACTGTGTTCAGTTCTGGGCCCCTCAGTACAAGAAGGACATCAAGGTGTTGGAGCGCGTTCAGAGAAGGGCAACGAGGCTGGTGAAAGGGCTGGAGAACAAGTCCTATGAGGAGCTGGGGGATCTGGGGTTATTTAGCCTAGAGAAGAGGAGGTTGAGGGGAGAACTTCTCACTGTTTAAAACTACCTGAAAGGAGATTGTAGCGAGGTGGGTGTTGGTCTCTTCTCCCAAGTGACAGGACGATAGGATGAGAGGAAATGGTCGCAAGTTGTGCTAGACATTAGGAAAAATTTCTTCACTGAAAGGGTGGTCAGCCACTGGAATAAACTGCCCAGAGAGGTGGCTGAGTCACCATCCGTGAAGGTATTTAAAAGATGTGTACATAAGTTTCTCAAGGATTTTATTTAGTAGTGAAAAGGTACAGTTGGACTCAATGATCTCAAAGGTCTTTTCCAAACAAGCCATTCTATGATTTTATGATGAAATTAATCTTTTTTTTTCCCTGACCCTCCTCCCTGCTTCTTTCTAGGACTGCTTTACTGCTTCTGTAATATAAAGCTTAGTGTGCATGATATTTTCCATACCTAAGATAGAAAGGTAATATATTTCTGCACAAGCTTATAAAAGTTGAAGACAGCAGGGCTATTGAGATTGGAATGTTTTGATAACAGGGGTGGTATGTTGTTACTTAGATATTTGAAATTTTCTTATATGGTTGCAGGGACTTCTGAGTGAAAATGGCAAAAGTTGGTCCTATATAGATGACTTTTTTCCTCTACTTTTAAGATAGTTGCTTTAAATAAGTGGTTTGTATTTTCCTGTGGAGCAAACTGTCTTTGACCTTTGAGCAGGTAAGGAGTTGAGGTTCTTAGGTTAGATTACAAGCCTATTTTTTTACAGTGCTAAAGCTTGGCATGATAAAACCTCCCCCCTCTGCAAAGCGGATGATTTAATTTTATCAAGCAAATTCTTGAATGAAAATAAAGACTGTAATGCCAGGTTGATGTTAGTCATGTACTCAGACGTCTTCCTACCATATTATGCTAAGTGAAGTGGTCTGTTTAAAGCAAAGTTTTTCAAGGCTTGTAATTTTACCATACTGTTTAGTGTAATCTTTCACATAGAACTTTCATTGACTTAATAAAGATTATCTATGAACAAGAAGAAGCTATGAGATTTAGCACTTACTTTAATTGCACATACTGTTTTCTAATCAATATCTGCTAGTAAAGCTATGAAAAATTTACACTATTTTTACTATGAATCGTATTCTTTGTTTGACAGTTCTATTTTTCTCTTTGATAGCCAACATATTGCCTATTACAGGAAAGGACAACAGTTCAGTAGTACAAAACAGCAGGCTATAACTAATGACAAATATGCTATTTCAGAGGTAAATCCCTGACTACAGTAAATTCTATTATTTTGAGTGTCATTTTCATGGCATGTTCAGAGAAATAGGAAAGTGTAATGACAATTTTGCAGATCTGCAACTTTTTTTCCCATTTTCATTCCACTTATTAAATATTTTTGGTGTATTATGTTTTTCTCTTGAAGTACACAATATATTAAGAAATTGACAAGATGCTTTATATTTACCCTCTACAATTCGAACTATTGTTTCCAAAACAAATCTTGCAAACCACAGCACCCTGAAAATGTTGTTACCCTGAATAGACTAGTGTGTCTTCCTGGGAAGCAGCTGTCTCCAGGAACTACAGATTCTTAGAGACTACCTGGCTACATTAGTGTAAGTATTGCTTTATTTCTCTAAACTTCTCTTCTTGGAAATGTCTGAGGGGTTTTGATCTAAATTACTGTCCTGTTTCTTATTTTTTTCTGAAAGGACCAGCATGACTGTGTTGTTTGTTTTTTTCAGAGGTTCTGTAGCTGAGAGTCTTGAGTAAAAAATAATTTTTAGCTCCAGTTCAGAATGAAACATGTAATTCATGTTCATGTAATTCACTGTGTGCAATTTCAAGAATCTTCTTATGCCTTTAGTGGTTTTTGAGGTGACTTTTTTTTTAAGGAAGGCAGTACTTGGACATCATGTACTAACAGAAGAGCAAAAAAGACTTTTTCACAGCCCATAAAACTCCCTCAAAAAGGGTGGAAAATGATACTTTGGCTGTAAAGCACTTGTAAAGTTCTAGGTGCATTGCTGACAGTCTCTGTGCTAAATTTATATCTAAGTTATTTGCAATTATTACTGTGAAGTTATCATCTTAAACTGCTGTTTATCTGTATCTTGAACTACTGACTTTTTCACAAATACTGTCATCATGGTCCTTCCAGTTTCGGCATAGCCTTTAAGTAAGCCTTATATTTTAGTTCATGGCGCTTGGTTGTTGCTTGGCCAAGTATACCTCTTGTACTATCTTAAGAGGTGTGCTCTCCACTTTTGAACATTTTGCCATGAGTGTTTAACTGTGTCCATGTTCTCTATGGGAAATTGATGGGCTAGACTCTGAGCTGAGGGTTCTATCAATAGAGATATGGTAAGATTCACCTCATCTTAATGTAAGTGTCTCAAATATGTCAGGTGAATTGTAAAACCATAGAATTTTTCACGTTGGAAAAGACATCCAAGATCATAGAGTCCAACTGTAATCGTGCCCTAATCTTCTTATTTTTCCCTGGAACTAATTCTGTTGCTTTCACTAAGGCATTTAATGTTATCTGAAATACCGTAGAGTATCTCTCTGGTATCTGTCATTTTGTAGGATTTGTATCTCCCCTAGGTTCTGTGTGATAACTGTTTGACTTACATAACTACCTCAGACACCACAGTGTGTCTGAAATTATACTAAGCACTTCTGTTTAGGGAATGCGTTTTCTCTAAAATGTACTTAAAGACACTAGTTTTGCTATAGTTTTTGTCTATACCAGAAATATCTGGGACTAGGTAAGATAAACTACTTTAAGAACATTTATGTATGAACTTTAAGAACAATTATGAAATTGCTAAGTCTCTTTATGGAATCTTCCCATACCTCACTATCAAAATATCCCACACTTAAATATCACTGGCAATGGTAACAAGACCAACATTAAGCACATCATAAATTATCTAGAGACTATATTAAAATATATTTGTATGTCCTGGAGGGTGCCTGATCTAGTGGGAGGTGTTCCTGCCCATGGCAGGGGGGTTGGAACTGGATAATCTTTAAGGTCGCTTCCAACCCAAATCATTCTATGATTCAATGAAAAAAAAACCAGGGACACCTAGAGACTCAGTGGGATTCATTTTGATGTGACAATCCTATAACTCTTTGGGAATGGTGTCTTAAGAAATATGCCTAAGGTTATAATAAGGACTACGAAAAAGTGGAAACTCCACACATAATTATTTTTCTGACTCGTTGACCAAAGGAATCGATTGAAATAGTATTCTTCACTGCAGTGTTATCTAGGTATTCACATATATGACAAATAAATGAAAACATTCAATTAATTCTTAAGTAACTAGAAATAATATGCTTATCTCAGCATTTTATTAAATTAATTGTGAGTGTCAAAGACTATGAAAGAGTCCCTAAATGAGAGTTTATCATGTTGAAGTGGCGAGACTTACTAATACTGTAAATTGCATTATTGCTTTGTACACCAAGACAGTGAGATGCTACTAGTCTTAAAACATCAAAGATTCAAATAACACTCTGAACAAATATAAAACTGAAATAGGCGGAAGATTATCATTTATCAATTAAAAAATGCATTTATTCATCTTTTATGTGTGAAAATGCGTGTCCCAGTTTAGCGCCCCCTCGCTTGTTCAGGTCAGTAGATAAAACTGCAGAGGCTTTAATCCCAATTTCCCACACCCACCCCACCCACCCTCCCCTAAGGAAAGGGGAAAAGGGAAAGGAGAGAAAGGGACTTGTAGGTTGAAAACTGACATTAAACCAGATTTAATGAACCAGCAATAATAAAATGAGGGTAATAATTTTAATAACAGAATAATAAAATACATACAAGGATACAAAACTAATTCAAATTCCCCCAATGACTAATACGTCACTGCTGACACTGTAGAGGAGGTGCAGGGAAAGTCCCAGACTGGACTCAGTGACAGGTGGGAGCTGGACTCAGGAGGTGGACTCAGAAACTGGATCCAGACACTGTATTCATGAAAATGTGGATGGGTTGAGGTACAGGCAGACAGGCAGGGTCCACCTGGAACATTGGTTATTGAAGAAGAGGTTTGACCCTGGTGACCTCTAAGCTTTTATATTGAGTATGATGTGTATGGCACAGAATACTTCATTAGTCAGGTTGGGTCACCTGTGCTGTCCAACTCTAGGATCGCCTTGATTTACATAGGAATAGGTGTGAGCAATGGTTTCTCTGCACACCAAAGTTCCATTACCTAGGTGATAACTATAAAGACAGAAAAAATGTTCTTCTTTAGCCCAAACCAGAACAACTTGAAACAAGGGTACTTTTCTTTCTTCTTAATGTAAATCAAGGCAACTACATATAAAGCGATAAAGACTTGGCAAGGTTTTTAATTCTAACAAGTTTTAAATACTTGGGACATTCACTTGTCTTCTGGTATGCATATCAATCTAATTATTATCTTGAAGAACATTTATGCTTTTATCTGGCCATTAGACACGAGTCCTGATAGATCTTATTGGTAAGAATAAAAATCTGAAGCATTACCCTATATTTCATTTAATGTATGTTTAGTAAGGTCTATAAAATTATATGCAGATTCCACCCTCAAATTTACCTTATTCACCAATTTGTGTAAATATTGAAATTAAAAAAATGAAAAAAAATAACTTCAAATAATAACTCCTTTTTTAGTGTTATCATCAAAAAGGTACATACAAAATAATTGCATTTTTATATTCATATATCCCAAATATTCATTTTACATAACATATTAAAACCGTCAATAAAATTAATGCTTACTCGAACTTATAGCATGTTGCAATAAAGCCAAGAAAGTTGTTTGTAGATTGTCACACGGAATATTTAAAATATTGCCAGAAAGATGGGATTAAGAGTGGAACTACAGAAAAAGTGAGATGGCAGTTTTAAGTTTCTGTGGTTATGTTTTTGCACTTTTCTTTCAGAAATATTTATTTAGGATTTATTTATTTATGTTACATAGTAATTTATATCTACTGTAATTTAATTATTATAAGATCAATGTAACCTAATTTCATAATCTTCAATAAAATAATTTCCAGAATTTGACATAACAAGTTAAATCAGTATCAGTTTTCTTCCTTTTATTGCTGAATAACCAATTATGACTTTTTAGATTTTTTAAAAAATAATGTTACTGTCTTCATGTTTTTCTCATTTGAACGCTTAATTAACATTATTCCTGTGATTAAGCTCTAACATTATACAAATTCTACAGTTTCAAGGTATTAATGTTGTATTTTTATAGGTGAAAAATGAATAAAGTAAACGGAGATTAACATGAAGGACAGACACAGAACACAATTTGCTTGTATTATTCTTTAAATATAATTAATTTTTAACATCCATTTTTTTAACTAAATACATGTGTAGTTTGAAATCAGAGATGTGAATTCATGTAATTAACAAATAATTTTTAAGAGTGTGTATGAGTGACTTTGAAATTAATTGAATGATTCAATGAACTGTTGAAAGACCCTGAGAATGCTGTTTCTTCTATGGGGACATAAATCATGTTTGGAGTCCTGCTGGTAAGTATCTTTCACTTGTATTACTGTCTGGTGTCCGTAATGTCACCTGGTACAATAATATATTTCAGTCGTCTATGTAACTTAATAGACTAATCCTCAGTTACTGAGTATTTCAAAGAGATTTCTGTGTATAAGCATAACCTCTGCTAATATATACTATTTAGACTTTCTTTTTCTCCACCTTCACCTTTTCTGCTCAGAAAAAGAAACTACTAGAAACATATGGCATTATATCTCTTTATATTTAAATTAGGCAATTAGTTTTACACAATGGGAACAAAACCTTGTTCCCTAAAATACTTTCACTAAACATTTTTTCATAAAAGAATGAGAGAAGATTCAATGATGAGAAATCATGACAAAAAAAATAGAACAAATGAAATGTACTTTTCAGGGATAGGACCATAACTCCAGAAAGTGACAGAAATGAAATCAATTAAGAGAAAAAAAAAACAAAAGAAAAGTATTATATCTGATAAGAAAATGTTGGTCAAAAATCTTCACATTTTTGGATGCTAGTATACCTTAGATTGAAAGTCAAGAATGTCACACCAATGAAAATAGAGTAAATCATCTTATTTTAACATTAAAATTCATAACAAATATAAAGTTTAATAGTGAAATATTTGCATGATATACTTAAATACTGAACTGCAATATTATATGTAATTTCAGTTCTGCAACGTAAAGAGATCCTAGTAAATTGTTGAGTTCTAAGGATAAACAAAAGAATCATCAGACGTTTAGAAAGATATATTCATGATGAATCATTGATGGACTTCATCTTGTTAGGCAGAAGATATAAGAGAAGGAAAGTAGCAAAAAGAGACAGAAAATAATGGGGTGAAAAGGTGTCAGTTTTTTGAAAACAATGTGTTAAATGGGAAAGTTATAAAATGCACACCAAATTTCAGTTTGAATGTAACACAGGAGAAAGCTAGATTATTTTGTCACGTCATAGAAGCTAAATGCATTTGGGAAGATAAACGTACCAAAACTTATGGGATATAAACTTAATTTGCTATGGGTGTTATAAATCGTGGGACAAGAAACTATAACACATTTAGGATTGTACTTTGTTCTGCTCTGCCACTGGGCATTAACATTCATCAAAGAAATTGCAGCTCAGATAGATAGTGTTTAAGGTATCATTTATGTACAGGCAATGATAATGACAAACACTGTAAAACATGGTCTCAGCTTAATAAATGTAACTATACTGTGATGCAATCTCATAAAATAAGTTCAACAGACTATAGCAATAATCTGCCTTCACATTATCAATTTTTTTTTTTTAACTTACAAGAGTAGAGTGTAGAGTAAATATATATCAGACACATTCTAACTGCAGAGAAGGGCAACAAAGCTGGCGAAAGGGCTGGAGAACAAGCCTTATGAGAGGCGACTGAGGGAAATGAGGTTGTTTAGCCTGGAGAAAGGGAGGCTTAGGGGAGGCCGTATCGCTGTCTACAACTACCTGAAAGGAGGTCTTAGTGAGGAGAGTGTTGGTCTGTTGCACCAGGGGAGGTTCAGGAAAAAGTTCTTTACCGAAAGGATTATCAGACACTGGAAAAGGCTGCCCAAGGAGTTGGTGAGTCACCATCCCTAATGGTATTTGGAAGATGTTTAGATGAAGAGCTCAGGGATATGGTTTAGTAATGGACAAGTATGGTTGGACTTGATCTCAGAGGTCTTTTCCAAACAAACAATTCCATGATTTGAAGTAAATGACTACAAAATCTGCAGTCTGCTGTGCATTGGTGGATTCATTTTTATTATAGAACATCAGCTGTTTCTAATGAGAAATTACTCTAGACTTGCATATTTTAATTTATTTTTATTTATTTTTCCAAACTGCTTATTTAGGCAAGGTGGGCAACATATTATATGACGAACTAAACACCTAACTTAAGCCAGATTCTAGTTCCTTGCTAACTTAGAATAGCGACTATTCTGCAAATAGCCCCAGAAACATCCATGGAAGTACACAAAGAGGATAACTTTCAAAATGTGACCTATAACTAACTACTCCACCTATCTAGGGTTCTCAGAATTCCCTTCTTTACACAAGAAGAGGGATTTTGTAAAAACAGGGGTTTGTAAGCAGAATAAACTTTTAAAAAAGAAATTTACTTTTAATATACCATTTTAGACTATACAGAAGCATTTTCAGAAAACAAGTGTAAACAATATGTTAAGCATTGGAATCCACTGATTAAAATTGATAACACACTAAGGCTTTCACTGGCATCTACTCAGAAGAAAAATGATCTTGAAGGAAGTTTCCCTAAAACCCCTAGTATCAAAAGACGTTAATATAAGTATTCTCTTCCCAGTTCGCTCACTGTGTTGTCATATTTTAATTCTGTGCAAATCTTGTAGAATGCTGACATTATAAATTTAATAAGTTATGTCCTAAGAATTAGCCTTTGGTATCTTCAGAATGTAATGCAGATTATTAGAAAAAAAAAGTCTTACAAGGAAGTCTGTAATATGAAAAGGATTGATGAATTTAGAGATATGATAGCTTGTTAAATTCTTATTATATAAAGGAAAGATCAGTTTGTTATTTCATCTTTTAAACCTTACCAAAAATATTAAGAATACTTGAAAAAATAGATTACTCCAAAGAGTTGATTCTCTGTACACTTTTCTGGCCACACAGAAAAATGGCAGTTATAATGGACTTTTGAGAGATATTTCTGCAATTTATCTCTTGTCTTCATCCTTTAATGCTTGTTTTGAAGTAAACTAATCTACTGAATTAATGGCCAAGATAACAGGGAGCATTGTATACAATAGACAATTTAACAAATGTTTTAACTTTTATAATGTTAGTCAGCAACTCACAATAATTAATTTTATCACACAAAAAAGAATATCCCCCTTTCCTTCCTTCTTTCCTCCAGTAAATTTTCTCTGTCAAATGAGGAAACAAACTGTTCCTTAAAATTGTGTTGCAAAGACAAGTTAAATTGATTGCCACAAATCTTTAGGGAGGCAATGCCTGTACACCAACATAATGAAAACTACTCTTATATCTTTGATATTTACAGTGTAAATTTGATTTTCTGTAACTAGGATAGCTGCAACACATAAAAAGTGGGATTACAGAGTATCAAACCAAGGAGTCAAAACTCCTAAGTATCTAATTCCAATCTACAGCAATCAGAGAGTTAGATCACGGACTTTACAAATTCTACTTTACAACATTTTTGTAATTTTGATCTTTTCCTTTTGACTAGAAGTATAACTTACTGTAAATGTTATAGCAAATAATTTCACAAGAGGTTTAGAAACTTTTGGATCTGTCCTCGCAATAGATTGAAGGGCAGTGGTTTGTGTATAATGCAAAAGTCTGGAAAGCAGAAGAGGATTAATTGATAGAAATAAAAAGCATAATGAGGGACACAGGACAACAGTCAGGGGGAGGCAGAAGTAGAAAAAGGAAGAGAGAATCATAGAACCATAGAATTACCTAAGTTGGAAGGGACCCAAAAGAATTATCGAGTCTAACTCTTATCTCTACTTAGTACTCTCACAACATCCATGCCATGTGACTGAGGGCATTGTCAACACTTCTTGAATGCTGACAGACTCGGTGCCATGACTACTTCCCTGGGGAGTTGTTCCAGTGCTCCTCCACCTGTTGGATGAAGAACGTTTTCCTAATATCCAGTCTAAACCTCCCCTGGCACATATTCCTGATATTACCACTAGTCCTATCATAGGTTGCAAGAGAGAAGAGATCAGCACCTGTTTCACTTCCCTCCCTTGTGAAAAGGTAGTAAACAGCTATGAAATTGCCTCTCAGTCTCCTCTTCTCCAAGCTGAACTATAGATGGCAAAGAAAGAACTGGGAAGAGAGATCTGAGGATTTTCATCTGAGTTTTACCTTTTGCAGTCACTCACCACTGAATAAACTACAGGGATTAAAAACATGAAGAATATAGAGACTTTTTTGGCAGTAGGTTAGATCTGCAATTCTATACAGTTCTGAAAAAAAAACCCAAAACTGAAATATTACTTCCTAAGGAAAGGAAACTAAGGGAAATATAATAGTAGAACTGACTGGCACTCTTTAAGAACATAACTGCCTATAAATTTATGTAAATTATTCCAAAAATTTATGTTCTTGTTCAACCCACTTTTTTTTTAAGTATTGTTGAGTTATGATAATAAAGATAAAATACTATTTTTTCTTATAATAGCTTAATTAAAATCATGATAAATAACAGAGTTTGGGATATTGAAATTCATGAATATGTAGGAAACCACTCCAACACACAGTGAATTATAGTTGAAAGGACAATTTTTCACCAAAATTGCAGTACAGAAAGAAACAACTGGAAAAATTCTCACT
Source organism: Dromococcyx pavoninus (assembly GCA_033558185.1). Classification (NCBI taxonomy): domain Eukaryota; kingdom Metazoa; phylum Chordata; class Aves; order Cuculiformes; family Neomorphidae; genus Dromococcyx; species Dromococcyx pavoninus. The sequence goes on from JAUMJL010000110.1 coordinate 2,364,151, forward strand.
TGAAAACCTGTAATAAGGGCTTGTTTATTGTTGCAGAACCAGATTCTCAAGGGTAGAAAAGATATCCCCGCACAAGTAACTGAAATTATCTTCGTATAATTGTCTGTCTGTTCAGATCTCTTCTGCCTATTATATTGTCACATTATAACAAAAAAAGATACAAGGGAAGTATCCTAATTAACATCTATCAAAATTAGACCTGTTAATGCATTCTCCTAGAAGGGCATTTCTGAATGTTCATGTCAGGGTGGTGGATAAAAGGGCAATCAAGAGACATTGGCTTCAATTTGTATATCTCTGTCTCGGGGTGTCATCGTCCACCCCATGTCAAATACTTCTGTATTTTGAGTGGAGGAACTGAACTTGATCTTATGAAGAAAAATATTGTGAAAAAAATTTCAAGTTTTGAAATCACAGGCTTTCGTTAAAAAAATTTGCTTAATTATCAGTCCAAGATTAATATTTAGGAAAGCAGAGCTCAAAGCTATGTATATCCTGCTAAAATACTAAGCCACTCCTCAGGCATGAATGTCCAAGCTGTAAATTATTAGCATGCCCATAACAGAGATCCCTCTTCAGGGATCACTTATTCACTAGTAATTCCTGGTCTTTGTTTCACAGATATCAAGAGTTAGACATCATTCACAATAGATGGCATAGACAAGTCTTTCTGAGGAGAGGGAAGTTTAGTTAAACAGGTACAAATAGCAATATGACACTTGCCCTAGGTCCAGAGAATTGGCCTTGGCCCTAGTTAATTTGCTCATACGGACATAGTGTCCACATAGCCCGGCTGTGTTATATTACTGTGTATATCTAATTAAATTATGGTATATACCTTATTTGTAAAGTTAATTTTCAGGTTAAGTTAAGCTACTCTAAACTGAGTTAATGATCCCCTGGGATCCTTTACTGTTCAATCAAGACAAAGGAAAAGAAAGAATAGTTTAGCCCATATAAGAATATGATTTCTCTCTCAAGATAAGTCGCTGCCTTCATTGACTACAGAAGCAGCCTAGGGACTTTTTCAAACTTCATTTATTGTCAATTAACTGTCTCCCATTACACAGTACGAATCCAGCCCCTGACAACTAGTTCTGTCATGTTCAACTATCAAAATGAATTCAACTTTCACTCCCTTTCAAGTGATTCTTTTGCTCCCAAAGACATTTCCGAGTTTAGTCTTGAAATAGCTAAATTAGTAATGTGTAAATATTTTGCTATAACAGCTAATACATTCAGTGCTAATAATAAAGTCATTGCTTCTGGAGAGCATTAAACAACTTTGGAACAAACTAAGAGCAGGAAAAATATATGAAGTTCATATATATAGTAAAATTCAATTGTGTAAAATCAACAAAATCAACAAAAAAAATTTAAAAAAGTTTTCTCTTGTTGATGTACATAGCAAAACTCTTACTTCCAGTTTCATAAAATTTTATCCTGCGCTGAAAGATTTAAAAACCTGTGCTTTATTAAATGAGCAAAAAAATCAAATAGCATTTTGTGTAGAGGAAGATGGAAGTGCATCCTGTGAAGTTTTCCTGATGTTTCTAACTTTTAGACTTACTGAGCATAATCCAGGGCAACTGGCTGTAGGTGAATATGCTTGACCAGGGAGCTGGAATAGAAGAAATTCAGAAGTTCCTTCCAACCTTTACCATTATCTGATTCTATAATTAATTTCAAAACAAAGATCCAGTTGGAACTGAATCTAGCAAGGGATGTGAACAACAAGAAGGGCTTCTTCAAGTACATCAACAGCAAAAGGAAGACCAGGGAAAACATGGCCCCCGCTGCTGAATAAAGTGGGTGACCTGTTAACAGAGAATACAGAAAAGGCAGAATTACTGAATGACTTATTTTCTTCAGCTTTTACCACTAAGGCAGGCCCTTACATCCTTACTTGGAGGTAAGAAACAAAGTCTTGAGAAAGGAAGATTTTCCCTTGGTGAAAGAGGATCAAGTTAGAGATCATTCAGGAAGGCTGGACACCCACAAATCAGCAAGCCTGGATGGGATACATCCACAAGTTCTGAGAGAGCTGGCAGGTGTTATTGTTAAGTAGGTCTCCATCATCTTTGAAAGGTCATGGAAAACAGTAGCGGTGCCTAAGGACTGAAGGAAAGCCAATGTCACTCCAGTCTTCAAAAAAGGGTAAGAAGGAGGACCCAGGAAACTACAGGACGGTCACCCTCACCTTCATCCCTGGAAGGCTAATGGAACAGCTCATGCTGGAAGTCATCTGTAAGCATCTGGAGGAAGATCATTGTGAATGGTCAACATGGACTCACCAAGGGGAAATCATGCTTGACCAATTTTACAGCTTTCTATGATGGCATGACTGGCTAGATTGATAAGGCGAGAACAATGGATATTGTCTAGCTCAACTTCAGCAAGACTTTTGACACTGTCTCCCATAGTAGTCTCATAGGTAAGCTTAGGAAATGGTTAAATAAGTGGAAAGGATTGACAAGCGCCTGGATGGCAGAACTTAGAGGGTTGTGAACTCACTGGAGGCCCATAGCCAGTGATAATCCCCCAGGGGTCCATAGTGGGCCCAGTCTTGTTTAACATATTTATCAATGAGCTGGATGAAGGGACAGAGTGTACCCTTAGGAAGCTTACTGATGGAACAAAACTGGGAAGAGTGGTTGATACACCAGAAGGTTGTGCTGCAATACGCGAGATCTGAACAGACTAAAGAGCTGAGCAGAGAGGAACACAATGAAGTTCAACAAAGGCAATTGTAGAGTCCTGCACCTAGGGAAGAATAACCCTATGTACCAGTACAGGTTATATGTTGACTGACAGGAAAGTAGTTCTGAGAAGGACCTGGGATACCTGGTGGACAACAAGTTAACCATGAGCCAGCAATGTGCCCCTGTGGCCAAGAAGTTCAATGTTATCCTGGGATGCATTAAGGAGAGTGTAGCTAGCAGGTCAAGGGAGGTTATCCTCCCCCTCTACTCTGCTCCAGTGAGGCTACATCTGGAGTACCGTGTCCAGTTCTGGGCTCTCCAGTTCTAAAGAGACAAGGAACTACTGAAGAGAGTCCAGTGACGGCCACAAAGATGATCAGGTGACTGGAACATCTCTCTTATGAGGAAAAGCTGAGACACCTGCATCTCTTTAGCCTGGAGAAGAGAAGACTTAGATGGTATCCTACCAATGTTTATAAGTGTCTGAAGGACAGATGTCAAGATGATGGGGCCAGACTCTTTTCAACCCAGAGTCAGGACAATGGGCAACAGTCATAAGCTGGGGCCCAGGAAGTTTGTCCAAACATGAGGAAAAACTTCTTTACTGTGAGGGTGATAGAGCGCTGCAACAAGATGTCCAGAGAGGTTGTGAATTCTTCTCTGGAGATACTCAAAACTCTACTGGACACGCTCTTGTGCAACCTGCTGTAGGTGAACCTGCTTTAGCAGAGAGGTCCCTTAGAACACCTACCGTTCTGTGATTCTGTAATTTAGAAAAAAAAAAGATATTCTATGACTTTATTTGTAGCATTTGTAATAAATGCTCTAGTTTCATAATCTGATTCTCATTTCATTAAATTTTTCATAGCACAGTAAATGGTGACATCTTTGAGGGCAAAAGGAAATTATTTAAAAAATGTCAATATATAGAAGTTTGTATTTTGACATTATTGGGTTGAACATTTTTTTAATCAATGCCCGAAATAATAGCAGATAAATAACAAAATGACTGCTTGTGCCCAATATTAAATAAAAAAAAAAATCTGAAAAACATTGAACTTTCCAGACCACATGGAATTTAAAAACTATAATAGAACTGAAAAAAAAGTTAAATATTTTTATAGAGCTCAACTTTATTTGCTCCATTAAATAATTATTTTTTCTGGATTAAAATATTTTATGGATACAAGTTAATTTTACCATGAAATATCTGGGCATAGAATGTTTAATTTCAGAGAGGAGTAGTTTTTCCATCAGTTAAAATACAGGAATTTTATGGGAATCCTTGCCTTTTCAAGTCAGAGCAGTCTGAAATGAAAAACAGTTCTCTATATTTTTCAGAAAAGTGTCAACATGTTGCTCTGCATTCAATGACAAACTCCTAATTTTTTGTACTAACTAACGTGCCCCACTTTATGCAAACACTTTTGCCTATATGAAAGCAGTGTCAGGTTTCAATGCAAAAACAGAGTAAAAATTTCATTTTCACTTAAAAACTACAAAAAAAAGGCAAAACTTCTATTTTTTTATTATATTTTGTGGCCATATAAGAAAAAAAGCAATATCCAGCTTCAAGTCTGTCTTAGAAAAAACAAGTTTTATTCTATCTGAAATTACAAAACCTTTAGTATTAAATTATTAGTGTTTTCCTCTTAACAGCTTAGGACAGGAAGATTTCCAGCTGGAAACTTCATAAATAAGAAAAAAATATACTAATACTCATCTGGTATTTATATTAGTGCCAAAGGTATTCACTTATCTTGCATAACTTAGTCAAATAAGTGAAAGTGGTTCATAGTTTCCTGGATTCAGATCCAAGTCCTATGTAGTGCCCCAGGGTTACTTTCACAAAATTTGCTATTGGAACTTTTTTTTATGACAAAGATCTGTCTTTAAAAATTATATAGATCATATCATGGATATACAGTTATTGCCTTTTTAACTCAGTAACAAGATTAGTTTGCGTGTCTCTTGGTGTTTGGTTAAATCCTAAACAAACTGTAAGACAGCATACCTTATCCTGTTAGCTGAAATTCCTAAGTGAAGATTTTCACACAGTGACCTTTATGTTCTATATAAACCCGACTTACTAATAGTGTTTTCTAATAGTTTATAACTGGGGTTAAAGCACAGCATGATACTCTTTCTTTGTTAGAAAGTAAAACTAAACATGACTCCTCTGAGACAACGATAAACTTGAGAATACCTGCTCCAAATTTTTTTTGTCAGGATTATGATGACAGGACCAAGGAGAAATAAGTATGGTCTCTTTTATACTAAAAGTATTCAGATAGTAGAAAATGTGTGATTTTGAGGGTCTAGTCAGTATTTAGCCTTCTTAGTTTCTCTCCAATTTTAATGGAACTGTAATATTATTATTTTACCAGATTAGCAAAAATGTTTTCTAATTAAATTTTGCAAGACTGTCAGAAACATTAAAAGCAATGAAAAGTGTCCATGCCACTATACAAGACAAGAATCTTCGGGATTCTCTGGTTCTGTATTACAGTCAGTTTCGCCTTGTTTAGAATTAGCTCAACCTAGAGAAGATATGTTGTGGAGAAACAATTTGGAGAGGTCTGAAATAGAACCGAAAACTGAACTAATATTCAATAAAGGTAATTTTTCAAAGATCTAGTTCTTTAATTCACTCCTGGCTCCCATGTTTATTACAATGGACATACTAAAAATAAAGATGTTGGTGATATCTTGTGTTATTGATACTTCAAATCAACCTGAAAATCAAATATTTTACAATGTTATAATAAAAAGAAAAACAAACAGAAAAATTAGTCCCCCAAAATACCCCAAATTACAATAAATGTTTTTATGTATAGAACACCAAAACAGAATATTTCCTAAATCCAGAAACATACAAAAAAACCCCCCAATCCATCACTTGCATATGTAAATATTCTGTACTGACCAACACTTCCAAAGAGAATAAAATGTTAATTGCAAATTTTTTTTTATTGTTGATAGAAGTAACTTAATACAATAATGATTTATTAGCTATTAAAATTAATTTGATATGTATGAAAGTATCATACTAATATAAATACCAGGTACTTTAATTAAGCTCATGAAAGCTGGTAAAAGATAAAGATGAAAAGAGCAAACATAGTATAAGAACATTCATATTGACAATCTGATAGCATTTCTTTTTAATCATTTAGGAGCATGTTTTCTGTAGTATTCATTCTAATTGCTTTAGAAAACTGTAAAGCTAGTTACAAAAAACTATTTGTGAAAGCCCTGCAACCTCTGTAAAATTCTGTGCACCAAAAGAAAGGAAAACTCACATTTATCTCAAAGCTTTATTTCATGGTGTTTAGCACCTCAACACATAGACTTCAGCATTTCACAGTCATGAGTAATTACAGTAAATTTTGTTACTCTCCTTGGTTTTGATTTTTTTTTTTGCCATTTTTCATGCTGTTCGGAACAATTTATTTTCTTGAAAACATGTATGGAAAAAAGCATCCAAGTCATCATGACATCTTAACAAGAATTTTTTTGCCATTTGGTTGCTTTCTAGCATATAGCTTTCCAAGTATAACTGTAAAGGTATTCAACTTAAATTGAATTAAAGAGCAGGAACTTATGAAGAAGACAGATGGCTAAGTTACTGCATATACGCAAAAGAACTTCGTAAAAAATTCTCACTCAGAAATTTAAATAACAATGAGCAAACTAGCTCATGAATGATAAAGATGATATACAGACAGATTTTATATGGTGTTCAGCAAAACTAGAACAGATCTAAGGAAAAAAGTATTTATACTAGAAATCCTTCTCATGTTCAAACTTTGAAAGTTTTGGAAGCTAAAACTTAGGAAAAAGGCAGTTTCAGGTGGTTGACTCTCATGTCTTTTCACGAGGTCGCAAGTCCTGGTAAGCTACTTGTTTTCCTTTCACAAGAATAAATAATTCACTTTAGTACAACACATTCTGAAAGTTGCCAGTATCATTGCTGACAATCACCGCATTTGCACAAATAAACAACATGAAAAAGATTTTGTTAGGGAATCCTACAGAGAACTTAAGTCGTTAACCAAACGCTCCCTGATTACCTTTTGCTATTTTGCTGTCACATAAATGTGAATGTCTACATATGTTTACATATGTATTGACATTCTCCTATAAAATTAAAGTTTACATAGTCTCTTTGATGCTTTGAAAATCTAATGATAGAAAAACATGGTCCTCTAACGAGCCCAGAGAGAGTAAATGGAAATTTAGTTTTTTCTTTTCTTTTCCTTTTTTTTTCAAAATTTCTGAATATGCATTTCAATATTGGATATGTAAACTTTTGAAAGAAGCTTTTGGAAAGAAATTATTTAATTCAGAATTGTACAGTGAAACCTTGCTTATCAATTACAATTATGACACATATTGATTTTATTATAAAGTTATAAGGCATTTTATCAGTAACAGAATCAAGTACAGCAAATGGAGGAAGTCAGAATTCACCTTAAGTTACCTAGATATAAATTACTGTTTAGTGGTGAAGAGCTTTATGATTCTTTATTAAGTAAACATGGGCTTAACTTTAGCATAAAGTTACGAATGAAAAACCCCTCAAAACCCCATAGTAAATTGGTATTCCTTGGGGCAGTTTAAGGTTGCAATATAATCACCTCAGTGCATGTAGGCTGGAAATACACGAGCATGTGTAACTTCTGGGGATTCAATATTTTGCAAATTGAGAACAAAAGTCTTTCTTATGACAAAACACCCAAGAAGTATGTGTCACTCAGTTGAACTGACATTTGAGAAATGGATTATTAAATTGAATTTGTAAAGTTTTCCTGAGGACTCAAACATACTTTGCCACGTGATTCACATGGTTCCATGTGACTGCCAGAATTATCTCTGTGTATGTCAGTGAAAGGGATAGGAAGAAATTTTAATCTTCAAAAAAGCAAGAAAGAAATATAAATTATTCCTATTCTTTTTAAAATGTTACAATTTAAAATGCTTAGAAGTTAACAAGCATATAATATTAAACATAAAGTTTACTTGGATGCCTCTCAATATTCCTAGATCAAAGTACTCTTGCAGTGGAAAGACTGTGTTATTTACTTTGTATATTTAGTGTTTTCTTCTTCCCCATGATGACTTCTCTACTCCAGTGAGTTTAGCTATCGCTTAGTCATTGAGGATTTCAATAAATATTTTCTTTAGACTTTTCTCTTATTTTTCAATGCTTTACAAGCAGCCCGGCTTTAATGAGTTGTGCTCATCCAGGTGGATAAAGGCAGAATTTGAATTTTATTACTATATCACACCTTTGGTTTACCTGATCCTTGATTCTACCATTAACTTCTTCATCCATTAAGCCTAAAGTGTAGGATCTATCTTTTTTCATTACCATCCCACGTCGTCTGCTGGAAGACATTGACAAATACTGTGACTATTTTTCCAAATTATTTTTCTTTGCTTTCAAGTCATTTCTTTGTATATGTGGACTAGATTATTTTTACAGTCTCTTTTCTTACATCCCCATCGACAGTTATAATTCCATCTACTGTATTTTTCTCTACTATGCAAACCACATAATGAAAAGCAGTAGAATGCTTCAAGGAGTAGAAAGCGAAGCCTGTTGTTTTGTTTTAATCAACAGATGTATCTTCCTTTGCACATATATGCAAATAATTCACCCAAGACATTCTTTAATGATTTAGTATGTATTTTCAGTAAGTCTGGAAAAAACCCTGAGGATTTGAGAAAACAAATGAGCACTTTTTTAATGTTGAAAATTGAAAAAAAAAAAAGATGACTAGGTAGTTTTAGAAATACCAATCCGATATGTATTTCTAGAAAAATAGGCAATGTCTAACTCAGAACTCAGTACATAGATAAAATAAATCATTAATAAATTCATGTCTCTAGGAAATAAATCACAAAATGACTGCATGTATAATCATGTGTGTAAATTTCTTCTTCGGGGCCTATGTATGGATGCACAGGTTCTGACATGACTGATTGATGTGTCTACTAATTATTGTAATTCTCACATCTGGAAATCTTGAGTGATTGTTAATGCTAAAATAGGTCTATCAACCTAGGTTACACAATAAAATCTGATATCCCTATTCTTTATATGCAATATTTCTTTGAAAAGAGTACTTACATCAATTATATAAAAATTTTCTTTTTCAAGACCCCTGTTTTATTGACTAAATCAGGCACTTCAAGTATACTGAATCCCAGATTATGGTATATTTCTGAGGAAACTTTCCTCAACATTTCTTTTTGTTTGACTGAAATTCTCTACTTCATATAAAAGTAATTTATTAGAACAAAATATTATATAATTTATTAGAACAAAATATTACATAATTGAGTATTACTATATATATTACTATATATTATTACTATATTATTATTTTTTTTCCTAACCAGGGTATATTTTTTCTCCTTTTGAAAAATGGAGCAATTTCAATCACAAAATCCCTAGACCACTGATGATAGGGCACAATTTGGACTCAAAGTGTACATTTTTACGTGTGAAATTAATTAACTCAAATTAATTAACCTGTTATGAAGAATTTATCTCGAAGTGAGATTTTGAAATTCACTGTTTTTTTCCCCTAAAGTATGTTAATGAATTTTTTTTTTTTTGTGATATACAGTTGTCCTGAGGAGGAGTACTCAAAAATCAGATGGATGCTCCACAGTCCTGAAAAATATATTCTTAAATAAGTTGCTATGTGCTCCATTTTGTTGTGGTTTAGCCCCAGCCGGCTGCAAACAATCATGAGGCTATTCACTCACTCCTCCTCACTCCTCCACCAGTGTGGGATGGGGAGGAGAATTGGAAAGCAAATAAGACGAAACTTTTGGATTGGGATAGAAACAGCTTAACAGGACTGAAAAAGAAGAGAAAAACAATAACTATAAAAGAACATACAAAGCAAAGTATATGCAACACAAACACCTACCACCCAGAAAACTGATGCCCTGTATCCTCCTGATCTAGAATCCTGAGCCATGCTTCTGAGGTGTGCACTCAACCGAGCTGCTGCAGCTAAAACCTCCTGTTCCACACTCTCTTTCTTATCTATCAGCTAACATTCCAATTTCTCACAACATGCCAAGGTCACTGTATGTAGGCAGGGTTGTGCATACAGGCCTCAAGGATCACAAAATGCCCCGATTCTTCTAAAATACTTCCTACACCAGTGCTTGACTATTATTGCTTTTAAAGGTTTTTATATAGTTTAGTTCTGGCTTACTGCATTTTATCATTTTAATTCTGTATTAGTATCAGCAAGATATTTCCTGTTCCTTTAATGTAACCTTTTACATATTTGAAAACTGTTACATTGTATTCTTCTCTTTTTTTAGCAGAAATTTCAATATTTTTTTCTATTTTTAGTGTAACTAACTCTCAAACCATACCAGGAAAATAAGCCATGAAAAATTTTCCAAGGATCTGTTCCTATAGGAAGGAGACCTTCACTGGTCTAGCAGTGAGTAGTTTGGCTGGAAGAACAAGTATCCATGTTTACAAGTTTAAACTTTCTTTAAAATAGCATATTACCCATGATAATTCTATTCTTATCAAAGAAATGATTCAATTAATAATGTCATATACAGTTTTTATTCACCTTAAACATTATTTAAAGCCTGTCAGCAGAAGGAAGTTTTAGTATTTTGTTATAGTTTTGTCATGGCCAGAAGCTAGACCCCACACAGCTGCTCACTGACTGCCCACCAGTAGGATGACAGAGAGAACAGGAAAGGCAAAAGTGAGAAAACTCATGGGCTAAGGTAAAGACAGTTAAATAGGTTAAAAAAAGTGATGTGAGACAAGCAGAGCAAAATAAGGAGTTTGTTCACTACTTCCCAATGGCAGGAAGGGAAGTTCAGCCGTCTCCAGGAAAACAGCGCTCCGTCAAGTTTAATGGATACTTGGAAAGACAAACTCTGAACATTCCCCCTTCCTCTTCATTTCCCCAGCTTTTATTGCTGAGCATGATGTCGTTTGATATAGGATATACCTTTGGTCAGTTGGGGTCAGCTGTTCTAGCTCCCAGTTTCTTGCCCACCCCCAACCTTCCTGCTGAAAGGGCAATCTGAGGAGCAGAAAAGGCCATGGCTCTGTGTAAGCATTGCTCAATAATAACTAAAATACAGGTGTGTTATCAACACTATTGTAATTAAAAATCCATAGCACAGCACCTCACAAACTATTGTGAAGAAAATTAATTCCACCCCAGCTGAAACTAGAAAAACATGGAATGCAAAATGATACAAATTTAAATAAGTATTTTCTAGTCAACCTCCTAACAGAAATGCATAAAATAGAGCCAGAGTGGTGTGTTTCCAGTGCTTAAGTTGAAAAATTGAATTAAAAGAGACTGTTCAGTATATTCAAATACCAAAGGGAAATCAAAGCTCACTTTATGGATTTCAAAATTTGAATGTACACTGGAGAAAAATATGCCAGTCAATTGGCATTCTCCAGAATGTCTTCACAGCACACAGAGTAATCAAATGTAACCACAATATGTTCAAATAAACAAGGAAATCTGAATGTAAATGAGTTCCTGCCTAGGAAGAATCACTCGTGACTTCCAGGTATATGGTATTCAATTAATTGTTCATTTAAATAAGAGGTTTTTCGCTTCTATTTTTTTGCTAGTTCATATATATATAATTTTTGCTATATTTTTATATAGTTTTATTTTCATCAACTGTCAACACGTTAAAGTGAATCATTTTGCAATAAAGATCCATGCACAGCTAAGCTTTAGATCACTAAGTTTTCCCAGATTTACACTGTTAATGTGGAGTATTCGCAAACAACAATGTAACAAGAAGCCAATCTGGAATGAACAAGATTGCCGTAAGTGAAGTAATGATCACAGTCTCAGTATCGTTCTCCAAGTCCTGTTCATGGAATATTAAATATTGAAGAGATTTTTATTGCCTTTATTTTCTAGGTATTGCAACACATTGGGGAATGTTGATGGGGACCAGAGTACATGTTATATCACAGTATCACAGTATCACAAGGTTGGAAAGGACCTCTGAGATCATCAAATCCAACCTATAACCCAACACTAACACCAATACTAACACCAACACTAACACCAACCATCATCTAAACCATGGCACGCAGTCTCCACCACCTCCCTGGGCAGCGCATTCCAATGGCCAATCACCCTTTCAGTGAAGAACTTCTTCCTCACATCAAGCCTAAACTTTCCCTGACGAAGCTTGAGTCCATGCCCTCTAGTTCTGTCACTGGTCACCTGAGAGAAGAGACCAACCCCTGCCCGACTACAACCTCCTTTTAGGTAGTTCTAGAGAGCAATGAGGTCTCTCCTGAGCCTCCTCTTCTTTAGACAAAACAGCCCCAACTCCCTCAGTCGCTCCAGCCCCTTCACCATCTTCGTTGCCCTCCTCTGAACACATTCCAGTATCCTAACATCTTTCCCAAACTGGGGGGCCCAGAACTGTACACAATATTCCAGATGAGGTCTGATTAGTGCTGAGTACAGGGGGACAATAACTTCTCTGGTCCTGCTGACTACACTATTCCTGATGCAGGCCAGAATGCCATTGGCCTTCTTGGCCACCTGGGCACACTGCTGGCTCATGTTGAGCTTCCTGTCAACCAGCACTCCCAGGTCCTTCTCTGCCTGACTACTCTCCAGCTACTCTGTCCCCAGTCTGTAGCTCTGCATGGGATTGTTGTGTCCAAAATGAAGTACCCAACATTTGGACTTATTAAACATCATCCCATTAGAGTCAGCCCATCTCTCCAATCTGTCCAGGTCCCTCTGCAGGGCCATCCTACCCTCTAACAGATCAACCCTTCTTCCCAGCTTGGTATCATCTGCAAACTTGCTGATGATGGACTCAATCCCCTCATTCAGATCATCAATAAAGATATTAAACAGGACCGGACCCAACACCGATCCCTGGGGGACACCACTGATGACCGGTCGCCATCTGGATGAGACACCATTCACCACCACTCTTTGGGCTCAGCCATCCAGCCAATTCCTAACCCAGCACAGAGTGCTCCCATCTAAGCTATGGGCTGACAGCTTCCCTAGGAGTCTACTGTGGGGGACAGTGTCAAAGGCCTTGCTAAAGTCCAGGTATACCACATCCACAGCCTTCCTCCCATCCACCAGGTGAGTCACATGGTCATAAAAGGAGATCAGGTTGGTCAGGCAGGACCTACCCCTCCTAAACCCATGCTGGCTGGGCCTGATCTCTTGACCGTTCTGCAGGTGCCGCATGATTTCACCCAGAATTATCTGCTCCATGATTTTACCTGGGACCGAGGTCAGGCTGACAGGTCTGTAATTACCTGGATCATCCTTACGGCCCTTCTTGTGGATGGGCGTCACATTGGCCAACTTCCAGTCTTCTGGGACCTCTCCAGTGAGCCAGGACTGCTGAAAGATGATGGAGAGTGGCTTAGCAAGCTCATCCGCCAGCTCTCTCAACACCCTAGGATGGATCCCATCCGGCCCCATAGACTTATGAGGGTCCAAGTGGCTCAGCAGGTCTCTAACTTCCTCCTCATGGATTTCAGGAGGGCCATATTTCACCCTGCCCCCATCAACCACTTCAGAGGGCCAACTGTCAAGCAAGCTGACATCCTTGCTGTTGAAAACTGAGGCAAAGAAGGCATTAAGTACCTCAGCCTTCTCTGCATCTTTGGTTACTATATTTCTCTCCACATCCAACAAGGAGTGGAGGTCGCTGCCGCCCTTCTTTCTACCATTGATATATTTATAAAAACTCTTATTATTATCCTTAACAGAAGTGGCCAATTTGAGCTCCAGTTGGGCTTTTGCTTCCCTGATTTTCCTCCTACACGACTTAACAACATCTTTGAACATGATGTGGCTTACGTCCCCTTCTTTCCAACGACGATACATCCTCTTTTTCTTACTTAGTTCCTTCAGAAGCTCCCTACTCATCCAGGCCGGCCGTCTGCCCCTACGACTCTTCTTACAACACATGGGGACAGCCCGCTCCTGCGCCTTCAAGATTTCATTCTTGAAGTGTATCCAGCCTTCCTGGACCCCCTTGCCACTAAGAGCTATTTCCCAGGGTACTTTTCCTGACCAGTTCCTTAAATAATTCAAAATCTGCCCGCCGAAAGTCCAGCATCGATGTTCTGTTCCTGGCTTTTCTTGTTACATTGTTTAGAGAGAACTCAATTATCTCATGATCACTACACCACAGACAGCCTCCGACAACATCACACACCAGCCCTTCTTTGTTTGTAAACAGCATGTATGGTTGTGTAAGTTATGTAATCATTTGTTTGCTCACCGCAGTGGAAAAAATGATAGATTAATAGACACTAATAAAAGCTTCACTGAAATCATACTTGAAGCTTAAATTTCAAATGCAAAAAAAAGTCAACAAATATCAACAAAAACAAATGCAAGTCTTGCATCTGGGTCAGAATAACAAGCCGACACTAATTGCACAGGAAGTACTTTTACAGAAAAAAACTGTCAGGAAAATATGTTTTCATAAGGGAAGGCCAGCAGACTCTTGGGCTGTATTAGGAAGAGTGTTGAAGTGAAGTTGAGAGAGGTGATTCTTCTTCTCTGCTGAGCATTAGTTAGGCCATATCTAGAGACCCGGGCACAGGTATGGGCTTCTCAGTAAGATAAAAGCTTTGCCATATGAGAATGAGCCCAGTAGAGAAATTGGTGGCCCAACTTTAAGAGTGACACACTTCATATAGCAGGAGATATTTAGGGAAATGGTCTTGCTCAGTCTGAAAAAAAAAGAAAAGCATAACAAGACATTTGTCTATCCATATAGTGATGACTGAGATAATGTAATTTTGGAGGTGTGCAGTGGAAGGATAAGAAGCAATTGTAACAATACGGATTTTAATTAGAAAGCGGTAAAATTTTTTTCACCATGAGAATGGCCAAACACTAAAGAGGCTGCCCAGAGACATTGTGGAGTCTCCACACTTGGTGAGCAAGTGTTTGACCAGATGACCTGTGAAGGTACCTTACAACCCAAATTAATCTATGACTCTGTGACAATAGTATCAGTTATAGATATCTGCTGCTCTCTACTGAGTTTCTGTAATACTAAATGTGAGAATATTCATCCTGACAAGAATAAAATAAAGTTGGTTTTTTTTTTTTTGGTTACCATACATACAAGCAATTTGGACAGTTGCATCTACCACACTTTCTGTACTCTCTTTCAAAATGGGTGTACAGAAAATCTGGATATCCAAAACTGGACAAAATGGGACTGGAGAATTGTAATTGTATATCAATGGCAAATGTCATGAGATGAATAAAAGGCAACAGATTGTCAACACCTGCCTTTCTAATTTATTCCCCTCTTCCTTTTCCCTCTTCATAATCTAATTATATTATATCTATCTGTCTTTTGCACAGACATAGTAACTCTGCCTGTGTATTTTCTGGCTCTCAGTCTGTTTTGACCTTTTCTGCATAGTGACATGTGCCTGAGAATGCTGCCTCATCAGGAAAAATTACTTTCTTACAGGACCAAAAAATGATCTGCGGAAAAGCGTATTACTAAAATGATTGCAGCACGTCAAGCAGGAGAAAGCAAAAGGGAGAATGAGGAAAGCTTTTCTTGCTCTGCGGTTGTTTAGGACATGGTGAGAAAATGCTGAAGTCTGTGCCTTCTCTGGGGAACTAAGCCAGCTTTGTAATAGATAAGGAGACAGCTCCAGCTAGCTAGGCCCTGACGGTCATAAGGCAAGTTTTTATCACTCTTACCAAAGAAAACCAAGCATCTCCCTCCATGAGACAAAACATTCTGTCCTCTTTCCATTCCCTTTCCTTTACACTTCCTGTGAGAAAAGAGCTATTGGCCACGTGCCTCAGCTTCCGGCTGAAGTGCCCTGTGAAGAGAAGATTACACTTTTCCAGCCCCTAATAGTTCACACATTCTGCTCTAAATGCAGTTAAAAATATTTCTTCTCTTTCACCCTGCACAGGAGAATTCTATACCTTTTCTTCCTAGCACAAGACAGTTCTTTCTGGGTCATGCTACCGGTGAAGGAAGTTGCTGTAAAAGCTTTGCAGTTCATGATCCCTTCTGTAGCACTCTACAAAACACATGTACTAAGAAGGCACAGGATAATGGACATCAGTGAAAAATCTGCATTTAAATGAGAAATAGGTCAGAAATGCACCAGAAAAAACAAACCTTAATTTACCGAGAAAGCTAAAATTATATATAATTTAGAGATAAAAACATGTCATGGGAAGAAGAAAGGCTAGCATTTTTGTAACAGGGGAAAGGGTAGGAAGAGATTTCAGGGGGTGTCAAATCATCCACATCACAAACAGTAGTGCATGGGCAAACAGGATCCCTGAGGGAATAGCAATAAAAAGACTTGGCAAGATCACCTTGTTTTTGTTTCCCTCAGGACAGAGGATACATGCGATGAGCTTATTTTCCCTCTGGTCTGTATCTCTGAAGGACCAGTAGAAGCTCTGAAGAGAATGAGCTATCAGTTGCTGTAAGGTAGTATAAATGCCCAGGCTACCAGTGTGGTGCTGGAGATTTTCTCTTTTGGGAACCTCCAAACCTCAGTATCAAAGCAGAGGTAGGTGCTCAACTGATATGTGTTTTGGGTGAAAAGTGATGTCAAACTGAGATAATATAGAAAGAGATTATGAAAAAAAAAGTGTGCTTAAATATTAATGTCAGTTCTTGTCTTCATTTTCTTTCAGTCTTGTCTGAAAGGAGATCAAACCAAGACTTCCTGACTCCTTTAAAAGCTCAAGTGTACTGAGCAATACCTTGAGCACAGCATTGTTCTTTTGCCAGTATTCTCCTTCACAATATACTGCTGATGATATTCATCATAAGGTTACTGAATAATTTATGTCACAAGTACAGAGGTCATATAGTCATGTTCTTCCTGCAATCCTGAGGCAGTATCTTTGTTCAAATTGGCTTCGGAAGTTTCCTGTAACTTCAGACTAAACCACTAGCACTCAGAGTCTACTGCTATCAATATGTTTATTTGAAGAGATCAGTTTCTTAAAGTTTTGTTGGAAGCTACAATAATGTTTCAAAGATGAAGAGTATCTGTTTATTTTACTGCTCCAGCCTTGCATTGATCCTATCAGGTTATTGACATTATGCCAGAATTATCGGGGATTGTTTGTGTGTTCTGATTAATGTTATTACCATCATTCTTCAATCTCGCAAAGAAAGATAGTAAAAGGAAAGTTTAAAGCTCCTTTTTTGCCTAGGACAAAAAAGTACAAACAGAGAGAGATGTCATTGGTAATAATTTTTAAAGGATCGACATAGAGGATGATGAATAAAATTCCATAATAATAAATGCATGTATAATAGAAGCAAAGTAGGAAAGCTTACATCATTTAAGATCAGTGTGCTAGAGGTTGGCAGAAGCTGTAAATTCTACCAACTGGTATCATTTTACTCTCCAGAACAAACTTGTCACAGAATTTATTGTGCCCTGACTTTAATCATAATGATTTTCAGGAGATGTATTCTTCCCATGTAGGTTAAGTTCAGTAAGCAGCTGAACACCTCACAGCTCCTTGCTGACTCCACCCCAGTGGGATGCAGGAGACAATCAGAAGGGTAAAAGCAAGGAAAAATTGTGGGTTGAGATAAAAACAGTTTAAGAGGAAAAGTAAAAGCTATATATGCCAGACAAGCAGAACAAGGAATTCTTTCCCTCCTTCCTATGAACAGGCTAGTATTCACCCATTTCCAGGAAAGCAGGGCTCCATCATGTGTAATAGCGAGTTAAAAAGGTGAATGCTGTAATTCTGTACTTCCCCTGTCATTTTCCCCTTCTTTCCCCTTCATCGTTTGTTGTTCATTGCACTATCATACAGTATGAAGTATATTTCTGCAAAGTTGGAGTCAGCTGTTCCAGCTGTGTCCCCTCCCAACTTCTTGTACATTTCCACCCTGCTTGCTGGTGGAAAAGCGTGAGGAGCAGAAAAGGCCTCAACACTGTGCAGGGACTGCTCTGCAAAAGCTAAAACTTCAGCGTATTATCAACACATCAACAATCCAAAACATAGCTTTGTACTAGCTACTCTGAAGAAAAGTAACTCTGAGCTAAAACCAATGCATAACCTCAGATATAGATGTCTGCTATGCTACACTTTATCTACTGTCCGCACAACAGTGTTTTTCATCTATTGTTCCTTTTTCATGTTGTCTTAGCGTTTTCAAAATAAAATAATACTTCTAGAAATAGTTGAGTTATGACCAAAGATGCTGTATTTTGTATCCAGATACACCACTGCAGTCCTATAGATTGTTTATACTCAGATATCTTGATTCAGCTGAGAGCATGATACAGAAATAAATTGAGTAACAGCGATGAAAGGTTAAATATAACTTTTTCTCCTTGGATATCAGCAGCATTTGGCATTGCTAATTATCAGACATTTTTATCCTGACATGCAAGGGACAGAGATACCAGAAGAATATATAAGTTTCAGCTTTCTTGAATTATTCATGGCTGCAGACATAGGCCTTATTTCTCCAAAAGAACATTCCTTGTGGGACTTTTAAAGAAATCTGTTCTTTCTCTAGAAAAAGTCAAATGTTATGTGTCTTTAGGATGTGAAGTGTCTAAGAGGTTGCATAATTGTGAAATTTCATTAATGAAAAAATAAGCAGTGCAAGTTTCCATACTTAATTTAAGTGAAAATGAGTTGCAGTTGGGAAGAGTGAATATAACTTACAGCTCTGGTACAGTTTCTTTTAGCAGAAAGTCTCACACGATAAATTTTATTTGAAGTTTGAATATTTTTATGAATTCCATATTAGTAAATAAAATGAGGCAACATAGCAACAACCTGATAAATATTTTATTTAATCTAACTGGCTAAACAGATTGAGATGCATCCCAATGCATGATGAGCAGCATTAGTCATAGTTATCTCTTTATGGCCTTAGCCTTCTGGAAAATTTAATTTATTTATTATGCTACTGTGCATAACCTGACAACCCTGAATATAATAGTCACTTATTCCTCGCCTACAACACTCAGGCCTTGTTCGAATGTTCACAATGCACATTCAGTCATACTAAGCAGTGAGCACTGAGGTCATATTGATATCAACAGGAGAATGAGGTCATGTAAGACAGGTAACCAGCATCAAAGCATGATGGACATCCATTTACACAAAAGCAAAGGATCAGAACGGACTGCAACACTTCTGAGCCTGAGTAAGTGCACAATTTGACTTTGCTTCCTTTAACAGGGCAAAACAGAGAAGGAATGTTACAAGAACTAAACCCAAAATTATAAATAGGTGAAGTCAAGTCCTTGGTTGCTACATAACATACTGATAGAGTGTGAGAAAAAGAAAAATCCAACAATTCATTGATTTGACCTTCAGATCATCACTATTTTTGATGTTTTTTTAATGTAAACACTGCACATATGTTCTTACATTTTTGAAAATACAGTCATCAATAAGACCAAAACATTCAGTTAGAAAGGGCAAAAATTGAATTGACTTTTTCCTACATAAGAAAAAACAAAACAAGACAGAATGAGGGTAGATGTGGGAGAAAACACCTATCCTAGGCATACTGAGAGCATTCACTAAGTTCCAGGACTAGAATAAAGCCCTACATCCTCTATAAGCTTCCAGAACTTTAAAACCCTATTGAGTCTTTTCTCCAACAACAAAAAATCAGAAGATAGTGGGGATATGGCCGTGTACATTGATCTTTCTTTTATGTATACAAACACAATTTAAATGAAAGAACACCCAAACTGTGTAAGTATAAACCTATTGCAAGATTTGTCAGAACAAATCCTCAGTGCAGACAGTGTTTATTCACAAACACCTTGTGACCCTGCATAACTGTGGATCAATGATCATATAATTTGTAAGTGTAAATTGTATCTTTCTCTATATACGTAGTCACGTGACTCCAAATGACGTTACTGCCCTAAGTTGGAATAGAAGTGAAGGAAACATCTTTTTAACTTTTGAAAGTGACAGGATTTGGATTTTTTTTCATATTTTAATTAGAATGTGTTATGTCCGCTCCTCTTGTCATGTGAAAATTCCACTTACGTGCTGTTTAAAGGACAGCAGGTTAAAATTCTATTGTGATGCTGTGTTGGGTGTATGTGCAAAAGTTTTAGTAGCAGAGAGGTTGAAGGTGCAGCATCTGTGAGGAGAGACCTGGATTGCCCTGTGCCAGACAGAACCGGTTACAGCTGACTCCAATGGACCAACCACTAGACACAGCACTGCCCTTCAGGAAAGGTGGTGGCACCTTGGTGAAAGCATATTTAAGAAAGGATACAAATTCCATGAAATGGGAGAAGGAGGATTTCTGTTCTTTTTATATTTTGTGAAAGTTAGTAATATTTCAAGGCACAGAAACACAGATGTAATGCAAACATGGATTGAATGTAATGATAATATTTCTGCATTTAAGAGGCTGTTTTTATGCTTCTGATTTGAAAATGAATAAGCAGTTATAAAATAGTCACTCAACTGGAATAAGAAGACTAATCCTTAAATCCTTGTTTTGCTTCAGCATGTTTTCCAACCAAACCAACCAGTTATTTCCAGTCTGTATAGTGGACACCTAACTCATATGTGGTTGTCCACATTGCCCAGAGTTAACATAAGAAGTCTAAATATAGAGCTGAATTCAAGTGGTACTTACCAAACCTAGACTTACTCTGAGGTTTTAAAATTAAGTTAGTTCCAAGCCACAAGGGATTTCTTTACAGAAAAAGAAAAATAGCAATTGCAGAAGCTGATGGGTGTCCTACTGAATTTGTACATGTAAGAAGACAAGAGACATACATAGAACGACACAAAAATTCCCATGCAAACATACATATTTCTGGGCAAAGTCAAAAAGGCACGCCAGATGATCTTTAAAAAGAAAAAGAAAAATGATAGCTAGATAATATTTATTAACTGTTTTCTCTTTTCTTTAAATATTCAGTAAAAATCACACATTTAAACTTTTTTTTTAGACCTAGTGACTTGGTTATATCCTTTTCTTTATAAAGCTCATAGTTGAAGAGATTTCAAATTCTAAGTACTCCCTCAAAATAGGAGAAGAAAATACCTCCGTCAGCATCAGAAGATTATCTTTCTGTTTATTCTGCATCTAAAGTTGAAGCTTTTCAATTCTTATTTTTGATAATCACAATAGAATGCAACTTGTAAGGAATTTGGAGAGCAAGAGATCGATGAGTGTTATTAACCTAGTATACTTTAGCTTGACTACAATAAGAACAGGGAATTATGGAAGCTTCTACAATATTTTGACTCATAAAATTGTTGTTGTAGACTGGCATATCTATAATTAAGAAAACTAACTCTTCTAAATCAAGGCAGATATTACAGGAAAATTCCATTAGCAGCCTACAACAGAATGCAATATTTATATGCTCACACATAAAGAAAGAAAACAATTTGGCAAATTGTATTTGCATTTTGGCTTGTGATATGTTCTCAGAATGAAATAAAGTTCATAAGGAAGAAAATCCTAAACCAAGGCCTGTCTTGATTCAGTTTCTGTTTTGTCTGTTTCTTCCTTGTTCAGTTAAACCACAAGTAATTATTTTTTAAATTATCACTTTTCTCTGCAGTGTCTAGGTCAGAACTGCCCACTTTAAGTCAGGCATACTTTGCCTTAATATGCGTATGAGGGTAGAATTCATCTTACTAAATGTACATGTGTTTACTGCAGACAACTTTTTACTTTAGGATAGATTTATAGTAAAGGGAGAAAGTCGCTTCTCAAAATGTGACACTTCATCTTGATGAAGCTGACTACACTATAGGTTTCTTTCTTCAAGCAAATAAATATCCTAGGCAGATACTCTCATGAGCTTTTTGATGACTGTCCTAATTTTAATGAATTTATTTTAAGTTATTTCAGAGGAAGTTGCTGACTTTTGTCAATGCTCTGTTAACTAGTTATCTAAATCTCTAACATTCATCACGGAAGTGTTTATAGAGAGTGACTGAATGTTTATGGAAGAAGTAAATATAAATTAATGTTATTTTAGAGATGACTTCTTGAATCTAAGAAAATGCAGGTTTATGCTTTTCACGTGTCTGTAGGAAGCACTGTATCATAAGCTGGAGCCTCAGAAATCACATCCTTCTCCTTTCCAGGGCTGCTGTCATCTGCATAACAGGACCATGATAATACATTTAGCAAATAAAATATATCATGTATATAAACGTATTTTTTGTGTGCGTGTGTATACATACACAGTATATCATAAATATATTACAAGACCACGTTGGATGTGGTCTTGAGCAACCTAGTCTATTGGGAGGCATCCTTGCCCATGGCAGGGGGATTGGAACTAGATGATCTTTAAGGTCCCTTCCAATTCAAGCAATTCTATGATTTTATGATACAATGTCAATTCCTATTGCAAACTCATGGAAAGTCAAATTCTTGCTGAACCCATGTACTGATCTCCATTTGGAGGCCTTTTTACCTGTTTAGAAATATATTTTATGAGGTTTAATATTTGGAAAAAGCTCTTCAGATTCATTAGCTTGGATACAAATTTTAATTAAGTACCTATTCTAATTAAGTTTTTAAAATAATCTTTCTATTTTTCTGAAGATCAACATTTACAAAAATCCCTAATAAACACCCTTAACCACATTATAGAACGAAATCAGTTCACTAGACATAGTCAAGGCTATTACGTCATGTTCTTATTTGGATATAGTTATTGCCCGGACCTACTGTAGCCTGTCTTTTCCATGAATTCTTTTTTCTAAGAGATTAGATATTCAACTTTATATTTACATTTTAAGGGTCCTAGTTACCTCATCACAAAACTGCCTTTCCTCAGTCTTTATAATGAGGAATTATTCTATGAAACCACAATGTTTACAAAAATAGAAAAAAATCTGATTTGGAAAACATAAACGCAATACAAACATGTAAGCCTTCAATAACAGATTATGTTCCATAGATATTAAAAAGAACTGTTCTTTAGAGATCATTTAGAGATCAGCACATTCTCCTTAAAACCCCTTCAGGTACTGGAAGGCCGCTATGAGGTCTCCCCAGAGCCTTCTCATCTCCAAGCTGAACAAACCCAACTCTCTCAGCCTGTTCTTATAGCAGAGCTCCTCCAGGCCTCTGATCGCCTTTACGGCTTCCTCTGGACACGTTCCAACAGTTCAATATCCTTCTTATGTTGAGGATTCCACAACCGGACACAGTGCTGCAGGTGCAGTCTCATGAGAGCAGAGTAGAGGGGGAGGATCACCTCCCTCGAACTGCTGGCCACGCTTCTTTTGATGCAGCCCAAGATACGTTTGTCCTTCTGGGCTGCAAGTGCATATTGCCAGCTCATAGAATCACAGAATGACCTGAACTGGAAGGGACCCACAAAAGATCATCAAGTCCAATCCGTAATGTTGAAATTCTCATCAATCAGCACACCCAAGTCCTTCTCCGCAGGTCTGCTCTTAATCATGTCATCCCCCATCTCATATTTATATCGGGGTTTGTCCCAACCCAGATGTAGGACCTTGTACGTGACCTTGTTAAACTTCATGAGGTTCACACAGGCCCACTTCTCCAGCTTGTCCAGGTCCCTTTGGATGACATCCCATCCTGGTGTGACCACTGTCCCATTCAGCTTGGTGTCATCTGCAGACTTGCAGAGGATGCACTCAATCTTGCTGTCTATATCATCTATGAAAATTTTAAATGGGACTATTCCCAATGCAGATCCTTGAAGGACATCCCTTGTTGATCTCTATCTCGTCATCGAGCCATTAACCACTACGCTCTAAATTATATGATCCTATTATTATAGTGAGTTTTTTAATATATTTTAATTATTTTCAGGATGTCTCTCTGTAATGTCCTTTATTTTCTAGTGCTTTTTTAATATATAATTTAAACATTTTTATTTAAAGAGGGAAAAAATGGCCAAGCAGTTTTACCAGAAAAGATTTTAAAGAACATTATAGGTTAAATGTCTCTGTTAACTGGCTATAATTCAAATTTTATTATTTGGTTTTTTACAGCATAGTCTCACAGAAGCTTTATAATAACTACATCATCATGTTATTCACAGGTTCAACCAGTTTCCTTACTTGTTTATTTTCTTGCTTTCTGTGAAATAGGTCTCCATTACCTCTATTTGAAGCAAGTTATGGTAATGGCTATGTTTATATGATTTTTTTAAAATAAAGTAAGGAAGAAACAAAAGTGAACACTAGTTTGGATATTAATAATATAGGCAAAGAGAAGTGTGCATTGATCCATTCCATTTTCAAGACAAATTAACTAGCTGTTCAACTACATCTTACAGATAATAAATTGGGTTTTATTTTAAATTTGCTTGAATGTATTTTCTCATAATTCTCAATTTTATATTAATTAGCTATTTTGTTAAGAAAACTGTACTGTACTGTCATACTGAGAAGAATATGAATAACTCAAGATCCATCACTGCCTACCATCATTTAAATGCATACAGAGGAAATTTTGACTCAATTTTGATATGGCAGTACAGATGAAAACCAGTTTTGATATCAATCACTGGAATTTATGTCCCCTTTTTTCATATTCACTCCTTTATATATTATTCAGTAACAGATATAAAAAAAAAACCAAAACCAACAAAACCAGAAACCCTCCAAAACCAGAAAAAAAAACAACACGTAAAAACAAACACAAAGCTTTTTATTCAGGATGTCACAGTTAATGATGAAATTGACAGTGTGGAGACTAAATGGACCAAGTTATCAGAACACATCAATTAGATAGCTTTTTAATAATTGTTTTCAAATAATTTTTTTGATGTTGGTTTGGTTTGCTTGTTTGCTTCTTCATATAATTAGATTTTGATTTCCAGTAGCTGTGGCTCCAAACTCCTGGTGACTGGAGTTACGTTTCTTCGGGGTTCTTTTTCCATGCAGTCTAGGAAAGCCTATCTTATGAGGAGGTATAGAGGACATTTTTTTATCCCATCACCAGATTAGACATGGGTGGAGAAAGTTGCCCGTGCTACTTCTGAAGTCATTTGTGGGAATGTTTCTTACTTCCTGGATATGCTCCTGAACAGCTTTCACTTATGGATCACACTATACAATGGTTTCACAAGTTTATTTCATCCACTTAAATACATCCTCCAAAAGTGCAGTGCTGGATGGAGGCTGAATGGCATTTTCCCACAGTGTGCTATAAGGATTCTGTCTGTTGAAAGAAACTCTCCATTTTTGTTGTTCTATCTATTATATAATTTTATTGCAAGAAAACAACCATTCCAGATGGATTTTTTTTTGCTTCTTTTTTACATAAAAACATAGTCATATAGGGAGTGTGATCTCTGGTACCAACTGGAAGCTGCCTTAGGATTTCTCTGTTACAGTGACCAGGCTGAGGTTGCCCTTTAGCCAAATGATTTGTGCAACAGAGAATAGCCTGAAAATCAGACTGGATGTACACCTACTGAGGTTATGCATTGTGTGGATCACTAGATCCTCAACATGCAACAGTCTCCTGGTCAGAATCAATACACCTTTCTTCTCTTCTTGGCAGCAGTGATGCACTGATCATTAAGCAGTTATTAATAGTCTTTCCTTGAAAGAGAGTTTAGCCTGCAGTTGTTCTCATCAGATGGATCTGCTTTCCACTGACCTGTTCACCTAACTCCTTTGCTCGGGCCTCTAGCTAATAGCTGTTAACACCACTTTTTCATATTTTTTCCTTGATCTTTGAGCCTCCTGCAAACTTTTTATCTGATGGGATATTTCTTATTTTTGTTCTCTTTCAATCCTTTGTTGAGAAATTTCTTCGTAGTTTGCAACTTTCATAGTCATTAACAGGTTGTTTATGCTCAAGTTACCACTCTATGCTTATAAATAAGTTACTCTTTTATCTTATATGATTAATTAAAGTTCATATGCTGATACTATTATCAGTCAGGCCCAGCCAAACTCAGCTGTCACACAGGAAACTCCAAAATCAAATACTTCTGAAAGCAGGAAATATATTGTTAAAGTATGCTTACATTGATGTCTTGTTCTTTGACTACTTTCATTAAACACCTACCTTTACCCACTGATGAAAAAAAAATGGAAGACTTTGTAGGTTTTTGGATTAATCTGCTACAGCTGTTCCTGTGCTAGATAACACACATGACTGATGATTTGATTTCTTTTGTTTTTTTATTACTACACTCTTCATTGGTTTAGTATTTGTAATGAGCTTATTCTTAAAAATAATATACTAAGGGAATAGAAACTTTATCATGCAAATTAAGTGTAAAAATGCTTGTCACAAATTCAGAAAGCCATAATAAAATTTGTTGACAGCTCATGATAAATGGGTTGACCCTTAATATTGAATAAATTAGAACAATTATATTAAAGTTGCTCAGAGAATGGGATCTCTGTCTATGGGATGAGGTAAGAAATTCTCAACTCTGGGGCATGATTCATACAAAATTAGATAGCATTAAGACTAACTGAAAGGCAAACCTAAGACTTCCTCATCTTTTTAATATTATTCCCTTCTCCATCACTAGGTCCAGAAGGTAATTCTGATTTTGAAAAACACAGAGGAAATTAAGGCCAACTCATTTTCCATACAGACCTATGGAAGGAGTGGCAAATGTGTGTTTGATAGAATCTTCTGGTTTTTGAGAAACAAGTATCTTTTGTCAAAGTTAATATCAGTTTACTGTGGTGAACCTGATTGACTTCATCTTGCTTTGCAAAGAAACCTGAAATTCAGCTTTCTGAGATAACAAACCTTTTAGACCTGCAAAGAAATACCAGTACCAAGTACAAATACTAGTACTAGTACAAATATATAGCTTGGGGAAAGCAGTGGCATTATTATAATAAAAATTAGGAGAGGTACAGTTATACTTGAAAGATGTTCACAAAAGAAATTGAGAACAGCTCTCAGGAATAACCACTTTATTCAATATCCATGATTATTACCACATCTGCCTTGACATATACATGTGTATTATCTGTAATTCTTCCATAGTGAACTGAGTCTCTACATCAATTATTTTAGTTTCTATTTGAGAGAACAAGAAGGCATCAATAACCTCATATTTTCCTTTAGGATAATATTGCAAACAGTTATTTGTCTTGACAATTGTTTCTTGGCTTTGAAATTTTTAGTTGAATGTTCTTTGAAGTTTCCTTACAATTATAATTTTTATTGTAAAATAAAATATTATTAATGTCTAAACTATGGATTTCACAGATTTTGGCAGCATAAAATCTAGGTGATTATGTCTTATTTAATACAATAATTATATTTTATTTCATTTTTCTGAAAAAAAACCCCCACGTTCAGTGATACAGGCAGAATCTAGTTTTCCTATTAATTTTAATAGGGAATAATCCAATCAAACCTTGTAATATTTCTCCTAGTAAATTGATTTAATTATTTTCTCAAAGGCATAAGGGGATTGATGTATAAAAGAATATTATCTGAGCACTTGTCATTATATTTTCATTTGTAACTTACTATTGTCAGGTGCCCACGGGCATAGACATCCCCAAATTAAAGTTTATTATGGTATTATGTTGTGACATTTGTCAGTTTGCATTTATGATTGTAATGTGTCCAATTCAAGGATTAAAAACAAATAAGCTCTTGATTTGAGCCAAAACAATTGAGAGATTATTTTAGACGGAGCAAGATCATTTGCAATTTTTTGCATCTCTTGGAACCTCCAAAAGTCATGAAGAATTTTTTTTTCCTCAAACTTTTATGGATAACACCATGGGGAGACCTTTAGGTTGCACAGTTTTTCTGGAACAACTGATGAATGTACAGTGGAGTTATTCTGGAGTTCAGACATGGTACACAACTTTTGAAAAGTCTCTCTCTTCTGGAGCTTTGACGGTGCTATATTTCTTTGCAGATGGTATCATTTTGTGATTTGCTTAAGGTGGTAGGGAAAGCTTTCTTCCCAATTTCTAT
This sequence comes from Dromococcyx pavoninus, assembly GCA_033558185.1. Taxonomy (NCBI): domain Eukaryota; kingdom Metazoa; phylum Chordata; class Aves; order Cuculiformes; family Neomorphidae; genus Dromococcyx; species Dromococcyx pavoninus. Next base: position 2,391,840 of record JAUMJL010000110.1, read on the forward strand.
TTTCTTTCAATAAGATTTATTTTGCTTGCTTTCCAGTAAGTTTGTTTACCCCAGAATATTAATGTTAATGGGTCAGATCTGCATCCTTGAAAAGAAATTATGAATATCTGTTAGACTCTGTCTGCAGTGGCAAATAAAAAGGTCAGGCATCTGCTCCAAGGCCACATGACTCTGATTGACTTATGTCTGTGCTACTTTGGACTAGTCCAGTGTATAACAGACGTGTTTTGGAGAAAGGTAGCTGCAGTAGTTCAAAGTAGTGAATGAACTCACAAGACATAGCATGAACTGTAAAGGATCCTCCCAGGACTTTTTTCATTGTTCAGGCTGAAAAATAAGAGGAGAGAAAAAGACATTTTATAGTTATATTTATTTTTTTTCTCTTCAGAGAGACCTCCTTTAGTGAAAATGAAAATGTTCAAATGCTCAAGAAGAATACAGAATCAAACATCACACTATTTAACAAGAATAAGTGGAAAAATATTTATAACAACAGTCCACAAGTAGCTTTCACCCCCCTTCCTCCAGTCCCCTCCCCCCCCCCAAGAAAAAGCCCGACCCAATATTTTTTGTATCATTGAAATGGCAACATTAACATAAATGAACAAACACAGCAAATGTCAAGTGGAAGACTGTGATTATTTTCCCTTGTATTACGTGTACATACCTCCTCTGTTGACATTACATAGTTTAGTCATAGGTTGTTATTTTCTGAAGTACTCTAGCAAAGCTTTGGAAAAATTCTATTAGACAAGGACAATTTATTCATTGACATGCATATTGTATTTCTGCCATTTCTGTGTTAGCCTTGCAGTAAGGACAAAGGTATTTATACCAGAGTTTGTAAGTTCTTCTGGCAAGTTTTCAAAGCTGCTTTATTGTTACTGAACACTGTGAAGCTCTTTAGCGTTGTGTCCCTGTGTTCTAGCTTTTTGTTTCACTCAGGTTACATTTGCTGATATGCTTGCATAATCAAGCTGCACCCTTGCTACACATTCATCTCTGGTAAATTCAATAACAACGTATGTAATACTATGAGATTGGTAATTTCAATAACAACGTATGTAATACTATGAGATCAAAGAATTAATATCAGGAAAATGGAAGAAACATATCCATCTCCTCCACAGACCTCAGTTTATTAACTTAATCTTTGTCCAAATAACATTGTCTCATATTACTAGAAGGGAAAGTCATGAACTCCTATTGTAATTCCAGAAATTATAAAGAAATATTCAAATTTCAACTTGTAACATTATTACTATTCAAATATCAGAAAACTTCATTGTTCTATAAGATAAAATGGAATGATAGACAGCAAAAGTTTAAGGTGATAGAATTCACATCGATAAAATGGCAAAATATAAAAGGACCAGTTTACGTAGAAGCACTGTGAAGACCCACCTATGTTTCAAAACTGTATTCAGTTTCCCCTAGTCTTATAGACCATTTATTTCTAATGTTTGGATATTTGCATGTGTTTTCCAGTTGTATTGAAGAAGGAGAGTGAGGAATCAGTTCATTGGAAAGTGGCAACTGGACAATTCCCTCAGGGTTGTAAGAGTTTGTAAGTTGTAACTACCTCATATATTCCTTCTCTGTTTAGTTACTGGTTCCTTCTAACTAACACCAACCTTTACTTCAGTCTGAGACCTCCGTATGTCCACAGGGAAATGTAACAACAAGGATTCCCTTTATGAGCTGATGTAGAGTGGAAAAGATGGTCATAAAAATTTTTTTTTATGTTTATTGACAGTGAATCGGTACATAAATGATATATACAAACAGGCAAAATGGTGATTCTGAGTGGCAGAAAAGGAAAGAAAGAAGGCCTAAGGTAACTGCAGAGTACCAACACGTTCCTGGATTTATTGCTGGTTCAGCTAGGGAACGATTACAATAAATATATCAGTCTGGACCGCTTGCTTTTCAGTAGCTTGTTCCGATAGTTTAAGTGTATTGCTTTCTTGCAGTAACCACATATAAAGCTAAAATACTTGTGTTGTTGTAATATTTCATTGACTAATCCACCTGAAGCTGTAAACCAGCAGCACTATGGTAATTTCCCTCATCTACTCTACCTGTCACAAAGAACAAGCCTATCTATGGTTTGTTTTCAGAACTTCTGTTTCACTAAAACTGTGGTTTACACTGTAAAAAAGATTTAAAATATTATCCCCACATACATATAAATGTGCAATGGAGTGAAAATATTAAGAAATAACAATTAGATACCTGTCTGCTTTGGTGTTAACCTCAAGACAAGCAGGAATGTAGTTTAAAATATTTTAAGCAATGAAGACATTTTTATCTCTCTCTATGAGTGTAAGAACTTGCCACAGTTTTCTTCCTTCTCTGACAGTGAAAACCACTAGATTTTATCATGCAGTGCTGGAGTATTAAAGTTCTGGATTTGAAAAGGTTTTTTTTTTTTTAAAACCTTTCTGAAACGGAACATTTTTTTTTAAACAACCCTTAAAAATCTTTATGTAAAAATACTCACCACCACTTTCTACAGCTCCAGAAATTTAGTAGAATAAAAATCTGGCCTGTGGTTTCAGAGACTTGTGCTAGTCTTCAGTAACCACCAGTATGCAACGGGATCAGTCTTATGGATGTCTTACAAAATGCTGCCTAAGCTGCTCATTATTGAAAATGCTGTGTCCAGAATTTTAACTTACTCCAAGCAATTCAGAATGTCATTTCAGACTTGAATGGCAGTCACAGTGCAACTGTTTGTCAAATATCAGACTTATTTTAAAATTGCTTTAATGACTTCTGCAACAACATATAGTTTTGGATTTACAATGAGGTAATCATAATTTGGGCAGGGATCGGGGGGGAGTGAAACAGATGCCGTAACAGATATAGCCCAGTCTAATAAAGAAGCTTGATTCCTACATCATCCATACAACAAAACCCAACCCAGATTTTTTAAACTATATTAATAGTCTTAATATCCTTTTCACCTAGCTGAACTCTGTAAAGTGTTATATTTAAGAAACCTTTTCTAGGGATTCGGAGAACTCTCCTAAGTAATACCAGGTTCCTTTGGTCATGTATCCCAGAATACTTTATTCCTTTACTAGGAAACACTTCAAGAAACAGCCATATTACCTGAAGAAACTGAAAAATATAATATATATGAATATATACAAATTGATATGAATTTATATGAAGTGATTGAGCTATCTACTTAACAACACATATAGCATGTGTATAAGTATCTGTTCATACATGTGAACAAGTATGCATACATATATGTACATAACTGCATGTGTATTAAGTACCATCCATTGATGTTGCTATTTATTCTATTTCTTCATTGTTTTATAGTGTCAGTTTTTTCTTATACCTCTTAATTCTTCATCCTTTTTCACTGTTCTTCTTTCCAGTTGCTACTGTACCTTCTGTAAATCTTTATCCTTGCTTTTCTTGACGTGAAGAAAATGACACTCTTTCAAATAAAGGCATTATTATATTACTTTCTCAAATACCTTGTACTGAAATATATAAATTCCTGAGACTTGTACAATTATCTCAAAATATTTAAATTAATTCATAACATTTAAATACATGATATAGCCTTTATATTTTAAGAGGGGCATTCTGACATAGTTTTCTGTGTTAGAAACGCGGTCCACGATTTTTATTGTCTTACTAATGGTATGAACACAATGTCTGAATCAATACTGAAAAACATGCAACAGAGGTTGTACAATTCTTTATATGAAATATACTTTGCTTACACTTAACTAAAGCTCAGCTATGAACTTCCATGAAATTGTGGCTGTTTATGTATTTGTCATCTGTCATTTTATAGAATTTTATACATGACCTTAAGTCATCAATGACTTTGTTAGCTTGCTGCCAGGTGTGCTAGCAATAGCATAAAAATGGCATACTGTACACTCATTCTTTAATCTCTCAGTAATTTGTTTTGTTGAGCACTCCCTTCACTTTTTAATCATTTTCTATGCAGTGAATGCTAATACACAATTTAATGGAAGATCAATCAGATACATAGGAGCCAAGAAGCTAGAGAAAGCTAACAGGAAAGGGTAATTGCACCAGAACTGTGGTCAGTTCCACAGAATTAAGAAGATAGATAGAAGGAAAATGCGATCTAACAAGTTTATATTAAATACGGGATTTTCACTTTGTGGTATTTACGTTACTGAAAATGCTATGTCTAGAATTTTAACTCACTCCAGGTATCTGTGTCACTCTGTTCTTCACTTCATATTGCCTGAGAAATTCATTCAAAAGTGTTTACATGTTTATATAATCAATTAATTTAGAAAGTGGATGCCTGTGTTTTGCTTTCTATATCTGAAAAATATCAAAGCAAATCAAAACTACTGCAGATGTCATAGACCTGCTAAATACAAAAATCTGGACAATGACATTTGAAAAACTCCCTGAAAAATCCCGGTCCATTTGCATTTGCTTTGCTTCCTTTTCTATACAAACTACCTGGCTTATATGTCTGGCAAAGTGGTAAAGACTCCACTGTGGGAGGAAAAAAAAACAGTTCAGATGAGGTCTTTAAAAATACGATTGCCAAGCACCAATACTAATTTGTTCGGAGAGTTGAACCATACAGACACCATGAAATAGGGTTTGTTCCCCCCCCCCCCCCCCCCCCCGAGTCCTTACACATTAGGACCTGAAACACTTAAATCTATTTTAAAATTTCAAGATTAAAATTGCTTTTTGTTTGGAAAAAAATTCCATTTAATATCTGTGTTGCACTTTGTTAATAAATAATTTACTAAAGATCAAATTACACTAGGAATATTGATTCTCAGGCAGCTGTATCACTTCCTTCCATTCAGGACTCATTTATTCCTTGACTTCTTTACTTTGTGAGGAAAATAATAAACAAAATACCAAAACCTGCGTTTATAATTCTCTCTTACTTTTCTATCTTGTATAACTTTCTATACATTTAGTTGGTTTTCACAGCTTCACTAGTTCATGAATATCTTATGGGTGCATTTTGTCTTAATTTCCATCGTTTAGTTTTTAATCAGCTGCTTTATCACAGTTGGGGGATATATTTAAACCATCCATTACCACATTTCAAACTGTTCCAGTGTGAAGTGTATGTATTTCATCACTGTCTCACTTTAACCTTAATTTAAAAATTAACACAATTTGTATCAGTTTTAATGAGATTATACAACAATTTTCTTCTATCTGAAACCTAAGTATTCATTCCACTGTCTCCAGTGATGTATTGGTTGTCTCTGTTAAGAACAGGAAAACCTAGATAAGCAAATGACTTTATTAAAGCCAGAGTGTGAGTCAAAGTTAGAATTGAGCAATACACTTACCACGCATTTTACAGGTTATGTTAATCAAAAGGATTTATGTTTAAGTTGGTTTTGCATGGAACTGTCATAATCTTTGGTATTTTATTTTACATTTCAATTATTAAAGATGTCTTGAAGTCAATTCATATTAAGGCATAATATGACATGACAAAAGCTAGACTATTTTCTTGAAAGCACCAAACAGCTGTTCCGACAAGTAAAGTAAACTTTTTTGTGGCATTAGTTAGGAAACATTTAGTGACATGGCAGATAATGTGATTTAAACTATCATCTATTAATGATTTGATACAAATTCTTTATTTGCGATGTCTTTTTTGACTGGCATTTGGTGAAAATTACTGTCATACACAAATATGATACTAGATAATCCTTTTGCATATAGTTTTATATTAGATTATACAGTCTTCTTTTTTTATTCAAGAAATATTTAGAATTCTGTAATGCTTATAACTAGTTGAAAACAATATTTTGATGATGATGATCTGTAACACTGATCTTGTATTTCAGTGGCAAATACATGTCATGTTTTGATCAGATTCTCCTAGGCTATGCTTTTGATTCTGAAGCATTTAAAAATCCTAGCACATAATTCAGACTCAAGATCAAATTCCATCTCCAAGCTCAAAAGTCAAACCAAGTCAACTACTGGAAGTAATACAAATAGGTTAGGTATAGCTCATCCAGTCATAGGGAGACAGAAAACTTTTTGTGTCCTGTCAAGCCTTGTATTATTTATTCTGTGAAAATTAATTTTGTTTATTTTGCCACTCTAAAAAAATGAATAACTATACATAAGAGTTTCTTATATTAACAACATCTTATTTTTCAAACATTTCTATTTACTATATTTTAGAATACAGGAAACAGTCATATGATAAAAAAGCAATTTGTGGTTTCTGTGTAATTGGTCTTTTTTTCTCCTCAATCAGTTTTACCAAGAGATTACAGAAACAAAAAGATAAAGAAATTGTTCCACTGATGTAACTGCTCTGATCCTAGGTATTATAAAAAGTAGTCCAGCTTAGGGTATAGTCTTCACTGAGTGTTTCAATACCCCTGATTTTTTCTTAAGTTGACACAGTCTTTATATTCTTTCTTCTGGTGCTCTGTCCTTCATTTCTATAAGATTTATATAAAAGTCATTTTCTGCATCCAAAGTAATCTTGGTTCCAGAAAATTTAGTACATCTGCAAATAATCTGTGTAGAATTCTCCTTTGATGTGTACTATGGGCATGCTCACTATCAAAGAATCAAGTTAACAACTACCACCATTCTCTTCTTAGATATTATATAAAACTATAAATAGAAAATATATTGCAGAAGAACTGGCTGTGCAATGTATAACTTAATTTGAATAGTGCTGACAGAAAAATATATCTATTAAAAAAAGCATTAGTTAAAAATATTTCAAGAACATACATGATGTTAGGAACAACATTCTATTTTATAATGTTTTGATTTGCATGAAATAAATTGTAAAACTTTTATATCAAATTATAATTTGTGTAAAATTTCAAAGAAATTGAGTAAAAGAGAAAGAAAGACATGAATAAACTTTCTGGAGAATTACTGGCTTTTGAACTAATATTATCCTAAATCATTTGGTATTCCAAAGGAGAAAATAGCCTTGAAGTGTGATTCCATGTATTCTATAAAATACTACATACTCTTGGAGAAGAGCAAAAAAAAAAGAAATTTCCCAATTCTTTTTAATATGATGTGATATTATAAATAGATACATGGCATAGCTATAAATTAATGTAATATATATTCAGATCTGGTAGAATTACAAGGCTTTCTGTGCTCTCTGGATACCATAAGAATTTGTAATTTTCTACATAATATCATTATCTATACAATCTTCTGTTATTCTGTGTGAGACAAGAAACAAGTAATAAAACCACTTAAAATTCCTTTGACAAGTATAGTTTTTATGTGTTTTTTAAAAATAAACAACAACTATGTAGGTTTGGGAAGGTTTAGGACAAAATCAGAATTTCTAAACAGACAAAAATATTTTTAATATGATCTAAAATTTCATTAAAAATTGCTACATGAAAAACAAACTGTATTACTGATGTCAAGTCAATTAAAATTTAATTCTTTTGCCCAAAGTAAAGCCATAGTTTGGAACTATTACCTTAATACACTAAAGACCATTGAGTTCTGATACCAATGCTGACTATTAATTTAATTTTATATCTAAACATTGGACTCTGAAATGCTATTGATATTTGGAGGATCAAAAACAAGTTTACCCACTCTTAGCTTTAAGATTACCACACAAACTTCCAAATTACTACCTTGTATGAAAAACATGGCTCTAGGCAAGAAAAACTGATTATACACCATTTGTCGCTATTCTTTCTTGTCTGCCATGCAGAACTATTTTCTCCAGACATGCTAGAGTGTGTTTAGATTAAAGTTGAACCCATTTGAGAAACTATGACTTTATTCAGGCAAAAAAGCATCAAACCAATGCTGCCTTGAGTGTTAACACCTAATCACTAGTGTTTGTCTTGCAGATAATATACTAGAAGCAGCTTCATAATTGATTTGGAATTAATCTTAGTAAACTTTAAATACATGCACAATTATTCAGATATTCAGGAAGTTGTCTCACTACTTCTAGCAATATATATAATGAAGACAGCAAGCGTGGAAGTAAATGATAAAATCTACCATGGAAACTGGCATCATATAGTATTTGATAGTATGTATGTATATTTGTTGAAGTCTGGTATGATTTTAGCGGAATATTCACCTGTATTTTTAATCCTTTAAGCATCCTTAGTCTTTAGTTTCTTCTTCTAGTATGTAGACTGATAGAATATTAGAATCATTTACATTGGAAAAGACATTTAAGATCATCAAGTCCAACCATAGGCCTAACATTGCCAAGTCTACCACTACACCATGGCCCTATGCACCACATCTACATGTCTTTCAAATACCTCCAGGGCTGGTGATTCTCTGGACAGCCTGTTCCAATGATAAACAACCTTTGCCATGAAAAAATTTTTCCTAATATCCAATCTAAACCTTACCTGGCATGACTTGAGGCCAGTTCATCTTGTCGTATCACTTATTACTTGAGAGAAGAGACTAATAACCACCTTGCTACAATCTCCTTTTGGGAGTCATGGACGACAATAAGGTCTCACCTCAGCCTCTTTTTCTCCAGGCTGAACATCCCTAGTTCCCTCTGCTGCTCCTCATAAGTTTTGTTCTCCAGAACCTTCACTACCTTCACTGCCCTCCTTTGGACATTCTCCAGCAGTTCAGTGTCTTTCTTGCAGTGGGGGCTGTAAAACTGAATACAATATTTGAGGTACAACATCAACAATGCCGAGTATTGGGGGACAATCACTTCCCTAGTCCTACTGGACTGCTGGCTCATGTTCAGCCACCTGTCAACAAACACCCACAGGTCCTTTCCCATTGGACAGATTTTTCAGCCACTCTTCCCCTAGCCTGTAGTCTTGCATGGGGCTGTTGTGGCTTAAGTATAGGACCTGACACTTTGCCTTGTTGAACCCCATATGTCTGGCCTCAGTCCATCAATCAAGCCTGTTCAGATCCCTCTGTAGAGTCTTCTTGCCCTTAAGAAGATCAACAATCTTGTTAAATTTTGTGTCATCTGCAAATTTACTGAGGGTGCAATCTCCTCATCCAGATGATTGATAAAGACATTAAACAGAACTGGCCCCAAAACCAAACCCTGGGGAACACCAGTTGTAACTGACTGCCAAATGGATTTGACTCCATTCACCACAACTCTTGGGGTCAGTTCATCCAGCCAGGATTTTACCCAGTAAAGAGTATGCTTATCCAAGCTATAAGTAGCCATTTCCTCTAGGAGAACACTGTTGGAAATGGTGTCAAAAGCTTTACTAAAATCTAGGTAGATAGCATCCACAGTGTTTCACTCATCTATTAAGTGACTTGCCTTGTCATAGAAGGAGTTTAGGTTAGTCAGGCAGGACCTGTTTGGTTTTTGGGTTTTTTTTGTTGTTTTTTTTTTTTTTCCGTGAGTTTCAGCCAAAGCTCTCTCTTTAGCCAGGCTTGTCTTCTTCCCAGCTACCTGGTCTTTCAGTATATGAGGACTGCCTGCTCCTGTGCCTTTAAGATTCCCTTCTTGAAGAATGCCCAGTTTTCCTGGATGTGTTTGCCCTTCAGGACTGCCTCCCAAGGGACTCTGTCATCCAAGCTCCTAAACAGACCAAAATCTGCCCTCCAGAAGTCCAAGGTGGTAGTTCTGCTGACCCCCTTCCTTACTTCTCCAAGAATCAAAAACTCTATCATTTAGTGATCAGTATGCCCAAAACAACCTCCAACTACCATATCACCCATAGATCCTTCTCTGTTCACAAATAACAGGTCCAGTGGGGAGCCTTCCCTAGTTGCTTTCTCACCAACTCTTTCAGGATGTTACCTTCCATATGCTCCAAGAATCTTCTAGACTTCTTCCTAAATGTCCTAAAACACTTTGTGGTTTCTAATATATCAATAACTCTTTCATCTTTGCTGCTGTATCCCCTACTTCCACTGAGATGGTAGACCAAAGAACCTTGCTGGCACATCATCCCTCAAACTTTGTCATGCTGCCCAAGATTGATCTCCAACAAGCCTGTTTTTATGCCTTTCCCCCTTTAAATCTAGTTTAAAGCTCTTTCAATGAGCCCTGCTAACTGCTGCACAAAGATTCTCTTCCTCCTTTGAGACAAGTCTACTTCATTTGTCACCAGCAAGCCTGGTGTCATGTAGAGAGACACATGATCAAAAAAACTGAAATTACGACAGTGAAACCAGGCTTGGAGCCAGATATTCATAGAATCATAGGATCATAGAATCATCTGGTTGGAAAACACCTCTGAGATCAACAAGTCCAACGGTACCTGTCCTCTTACGAAACCATGTCCCACAGAAACTCATTTACTCACCTTCTAAACACCTCCAGGGATGGCGACTCAACCACCTCCCCGGGAAGCCTGTTTCAATGCCTGCCACCCTCTCAGCGAAGAAATTTTTCCTGATAATATTGGTCTTCAGACTCTTCTTGTTTCTTCCCTCATCATTGCCTGCAACTGGAAAAACAGACGAGAGTACTACCTATGCTCCTGACCCCTTAACAAGTTGTCTCAAGACCCTGAATTCTCTCTTGATGGCCCTTGAACTCCTTGTTACAACTTCATCACTGCCTACATGAAAATTAATAATGGATAATAATATTGAGGTCTGTACCAGAACAGGAAGCTTCCTCTTAACATCTTTAATCTTGGCCCCAGAGAGACACCAGACTTCTCTAAGAAGTGAGTCTGTGTTCCATATTGGGCCTTCTGTTTCCCACAGGAGAGAGTCTCCTATGACAGTGACCCTTCCTTTTTCTTTATGGAAGAGGTATTTATGCAGGGCATAGGCTGACTTAACCTCAACGACACCTCCAAGCTAGGTGAACCATCATTTTATTTTATTTTTATTATTTTATTCCTTATTACTTTATTCCACTTACGAAGCCTTGTACCTATTATGGAAGGGAATCTGGGAAGGTGGAGTGGTCACAGAGGAAACATGCCTGCTGCACTGGGCAGGAACTTGTCACCATTCTGACCTATCCCTTCAAGTCACTGTGTTCAGCTAGCGAGAAAGAGGATAGGAAATCTTCCATATCGCGTGTCCTGTCTGTCAGGCCTGTCTCAGGAAAGGTAGGATGCAATTCCAATAGTCTTTCTTCCTCCTCCACTCCCTGGTATGCCTCAACCTAGTCACCTTCGCTTGGAGCTCTGTCACTAAGTGGAGGAATTCCTCTACCTAGGTGCACCTCCCACAGGTGTGCTCACTACTCACATCCTGTATTGGCAGAAGAGTAGCGCACACCCTGAAGACTCACAACTGGGTGGCAGCGTGTTACAACCAGAGGTCTGTCTGGGAAGCTGTATCAGCCTGTGGCATTTGCAGAGTTTATGGCAGGCATAGCCTTCAGCTGGATGGATATAATTTCTCCCTGGTCAAGCCGTCAGAGCTTCATTACCTTTCCTGCACGCTCTTCTGTGCTAACTGCCACACCATGCCCTGCTTGCCCACCCTGTTTGTGGGGCTCCTGGTTGCTAGTGCTACCCAAGGGCTTCTTTTATATATGTGGAAGAGACTTGTCTGCTATTGCAAGCCACTGCGGCCTGAGCTACAGGCTCCTGATAGGTGTCTCAACTCCCCCTGAATTTTCCTGGTTTCAGGAACATGCTGCAGAACATGGCAGCATGGGAGCTGCTCGCTTGGCCACTGCTGAGTCTTTCTTAAGAATTGTACTGCAAGATACTGAAGTAAACAGGGAAAATCACAAAACTACTAATTATGTGTAGAGACATTTTTGGAATGAGGATGTCGTGATAATAGGGGCACTACCAATCTTCTCTTCAAAGGGCAATCTTTGAAGTATTTATACAAGCCAGTTCAAGTAATGGATGCACACTACTTCCCTAGGATTAAGGACTGATTCCTGCTCCTCCTGCCTTGACAGTTAGACAGAGCCAGTAGGCACAGTCTATACTAAAACCTATTTTCATTTTAGACTTATTTGATTTCTGTAGCTTGCATAATATATTTGCAATTAAAAGTATAGATTAGACTGTATATTCAGAGCAAATAATTTCTATCTAGAAAGAAATGTCAACAAAATACCCTTGAAGTTGTTGGCAGTGTTTCACCTTTAACGTAGTTGTTGTTAAAGTATATAACATAGTTAACCTTTTCCTTTTTTCTCCCCCCCCTCAAGATTTGAGTAGAACTATATCATTCTTTAAAATTAATATGAAATATGAATTTATATTGCCATGTTCATAGAACACTAGTTAAGAAATTCTGTGATTTTTAGATTTAGGTTACAAAGGAGAAATGCAGATTGCCACGAGGGCATCAATAAACCTAAATGTCCCTGATCGGCCGCACCTTGAACATACATGTATGCACTTTACCCATGGGTCTAGAAGCTCCATTTCAAGGGTCTTCGGTTGTTATCTGAGCTGTGTTGTGGTCTTGGTGATCGCCAGTTCAGCTGCAGCAGTACTTAATTCTGTTGATTCTGAGCTGTAGACTGTTCTGCTGGGTTGGCCTCAGCCCAGCCACATCACTACAGCCCTGCCTGAACACCTCAGGGCTGTGTCTGCTCCTGGTTTCTCTCCCCAGGCTTGATTCAACGTACTGTAAGCATGCAAATTACTATAAACCTATCTTTTTCAAATGCATGACACAAAGAGTTTAAAGGATTTTCATTGTGCTGATTTTGTTTGCCTTTCTACTTTCTCGACCAGTTACTTGCATTGTAATTTTGTGCAGGATCTCTCTTCTTTGACTGGAAGCATTTGGGAGACATTTAAGCAAGTGACTACCAGTAACTATAATACCAGGAAAGTCTGGAAAATCTAATGGGAGGTTATGAAGTGTGTAGTGTGACAAGGATGGTGAGGCATGTTCAAACTAAGTAAAACTGGCAGCATAAATAGCTTTTAAATGGATGTGCAACCTTTTTAAAGGTTAGCTATTCATTCTTCCTCTCTCACTTTTCTCTGACTGAAATAAATGCCTTCATAATTCCAATGAGATCTGAAATACTTCGGGAAATTCACTGAAAACTTAAAAGAAAAGGAGCGCATTTCTGAGCACCAGAAAAAGACTTCAGACAACTGAAGTTTTGTTCTGTGGCATTGAATCTCCTTCTTCTCCACTCTTTTCTTCTTTCATATGAGTACACCTTTACATTTTGTATATTCTTCGAACAGTACTCATTTTCTGTTATTCTGACCTCCGTGGTTCTCATACTATCAAGTTGCCCCAGACTTCAGCTTGTCTTCAGATCTAAGCTATTAGGTAAAATATTACCTTGTTTCACAAACATTGTTTAAACTATGAATTTTTTAAAAATAATCTTGTCTGTATTTATAGACATGAATTTAGGTACAATTTTTCAAATCGTTGTCTATGAGCACCTGCTGTGCTCCTAATTCTTAATGTGGATGAGATCTGGGGGGAAGATCTGAACATGCGCCGTACCATCATCCTCTCCATCATTCTCTTTCCGTCTCCTCAGCTTTTTCCTCTCTTTCTGCTAAATTCTGGTTTCTTTCATAACAAACTTTACACCTTGTCAAGAACTATGCAGCAGTACCAAACATCACTTAGGCGAATGTAAATGTGTCATAAAATCATGATCTGATATCAAGGTATGTCCTTTCTATATGACCAGAAGGAATCCAGTAGGCCCGACTGGCCTTTAGAAGCTTCACCTGTAACGCCATCACATTCCTTTAAAAGGGTTTCAGGAGCCTCATTTCAGCTCAGTCCTAGCCAGCCAGCCCCAGATCCAGTGACACTATGGGTGTGTAGGTTCTGAGTCCCATCTTTGGACTTCAGCCCACTACTTGGGTAACTTGTCCCCTGGACCACAGTGTAGTTAATCTCTGGTCCTATCTACCATTGCTCCTAGTAGAGTCCATCAGCCAGCCCCTGGTCCTGGCTTACTTTTTGAAATATTGATAGTTGCTCATGAATACTATTATGGCTCTCCAGCTCTGCCCAATACCCTCGGAACCTGTGCGATAACACTTGTTGCGGAGGGCATGGCCTACCCTGAGGTCTTCATAAGCCTAGCCTCTTGTTGCAGGTGGGCAACCATCCCTTTCTGATCCCCAGAATTTTGATGTCAATGCATAAGCCTTCAGTAACTTTTTTGTTGCTTTTGATTGCAATAGAATACATGCATAAGAAAGGTAGACTGCAGGGGGTGGTTTAGTATTTTCATTAGAGAAGAATAATAAAACTATGTTACATTTCTAGAGAGATGAATGACAGTCTAAGTCTCCTGATGAAAACTACCCTGTCTTTGAACTTGAATGTGAAACTTTCTAAGTTCCCAAATCCAAACCACTGTTTGATTATTGATTTTCATAGCTCTTCCAAAACTACATATCTCTAAAAAGAAAGTACTGGGAACATGAATGCTAGACTTTATGATTCGAGTGTCCCTTCACATCAGTTGAATTGAGAACTGAGAAGCTTTAGATGGAGGTTTAAAATCATAAGACTATAGGACAGTTGAGGTAGGAAGATATCTCCGGAGGTCTCTAGCTCATCCTCCTACTCTAAAGAAGGTCAGCTCTGAGGTCAGACAGGGTAGCTCAGAGCTTGATGAGTGTAGTCGTGTCTTGAAAACTTCCAAGGACAAATACTACATATCCTTTCTGAACAACCTGCTCCATTGCTCAATTGTCCTTAAGGTGAAGAAGGTATTCTTTACATCTAGCCTGAAATAATTTCTTTCAATTTATGCCTCTTTTCTGTCATCCTCCCACCACATGCCATTGTGAGGAGCCTGGATCTGTTTCCTTGATGACCTCTCCATATATACTGGAAATTACAGTTAGGACCCTCCTCAGCTGTCCTTTGTCCAGTAAAAATTACTCATAATAACCTAGATGTAGTCTAATGAGTGCTAAGTGAAAGAAACAATCATTTGCCTCAGCCAGCTGCCTGTGCTCTTATTCATACAGCCAAAGATGCTTATTGGTATAATGGACTTGCTAGGCCTTGGGGATGGCAAATACTGAACCTTGCAAAAGGGAGTAGTTCCATTTGAACCATGAACAACATTTTATCTTGTAAGACAGGTGGGTCAGGTGGTGGTCTCTCAAACCAGCTGAGTGACACCTGGGATGAGGCAGAGGCCTCATTGCCTCATGTTGCTTCAGTTAAGAACAGAAACATCCTTGACAGCATATACACAGCTCCCTGCCCTGCAGGTGTGGTGAACCTCTGAGTCCCTCCTTCTGATGACACAACCAGCCTTACCAAGAGCAAATCAAAACATAATAATTGACTTAGTCCCACATCACCAACAGGCACCAAAGAGTTTTCAAAAAGTATAAAACTGACATCTGAAAACCCTTTTACTGAGGAGGAAAAATGACCACATTATCTGATGGACAGGTTGAGTGGCCTGCAGCTCTCTCTCCCACCCCAAGAAGGATTGGGGTTTTTTTGGGTAAGGTTTGAACATCTCTGACTTTGTCAGATGTTATACTAACTCTTGCTTCAATCGTTACCTCTTATGTATATACATATATGATCATTGCCAATTGATTATAATCATCTAGCGCTAATGCAGCAAGTGAATTTTCAATGGCAATCCTGAACTTCTTTTTATCTCTTGCTTAAAATGAATTACCTGCTGTTTACACTAATTCTTGCTGGTGACTAACATGTGTACACATGTCATATAAACCTTTAGTCATAAACTGTTGACCAAGTCTGGGATTAGAGACAGATCCAGCTGCCCCTAAGCTCCTCTCTGAGGGAAGCTTACAAAGCAAGTGGGACTATCTTTAACCTTGTTACTCAATGAGATGGCATCCTTCATCCAGCTGTCATACCTATATGTAATGTGACAATGCTCTTTGCCTATCTGCTGCCAGGGATACCAGAGACTTTTTCCCCTGAGCTGCTCCTAACCTGTCAATCCCCAGTCTGTACTGCTGATAGGAGCTTTCTTTCCCAGGAACAAGTCTTTGTATTTGTCCTTGTTAGATTTCATGATGTTTCTGTCAGACAATTCCTCCAGTCATATCTCTCTCTAGAGGAGGGAGTACTGCCCTCCAATGTCTCAGCCGGTCCCTCAGTATGGATTCATTTGCAAAATTGATGAACATGCAGTGTAACACCTTCTCCTGGTCATTGATAAATATTTTAGCCAGGATAGCTCCTGCCACGGACCTCTGTGGTATGTCTTTTGTTACTAGTCTCCACTACAAGTACACTCTGAGCCGAACCAGCTGATTAGTTTTTTACACATATGCTTCTCTGCTAATCCAGACCATGAAATCCCAACACAAATACAAGAATGGTGTGTCAGACAGTACTGAAAACCTTACTAAAGATGAGTAAATGGTATCCACTACTCTACACTTGCCTTTAAATTTTGTCTTTTTATCACAGAAATCATCAGAATAATCAGACATGTTTTACCCTTGCTAAATCTATGTAGACTATTCCTAATCACGCTTTTTGCCTTCATATGCCCAGAATTATGTTCCAAGAAGAGTTGTTCCGTGATTTTCCTCACAGATCAAAGGGAAGCTGACTGCCCTAGAGTTTTCTGTATTGCTCCTTCAGCCTTTTTTGAAGTCAGTACAAGAGTTGCCCTCTAACAATTTTTAGGGACCTCCTCGGTCTCCACTACCTTTCAAAGTTTAGAAACAACAGTGTTCAGAAGGACGTCTTCCACCTTTCTTGTCATAAGATGCACTCTGTTGGGCTCTATGAGTTTTTGTGAGTAAAAGTCACTCAAGTAAGCTCTGACTCAATCCTTATCCACTGCTGGTGTTCTTCCTCCTCATTAAACAATTTCATTAAACAGAGAAGCCTGAGAGACGTAGCTGGTGAAGACTGAAGAGAAAATGCCTTATTTAGTGAGACTTGCAAGTCCTTTTCCTCTTCCATCTCCTACAATTACACAAGAAAATTTATTAACTACATTGTTTTACTTTATTTTTCATGGTTTATTTTTGAGATAATAGCTTTTAAAATGTAAATCTTACTCAGAAAACTCTTCTTTTCCTCCTTGATTTTACCTTGAATACACATCTCTTATAAGTTCATTAAAGGAGGGCTCAGACAGTTAGATACAAAACAATTTCACCTTGTCTTCTCAAAAGAGATTGCTAAATATTACCTATAGATTTTCTTCAATTTTTGTCTGTTTATGTGTTTTGTTCATTACCGTAATTCACATTTGTTTACTACAACTAAAAATACTTTACAAATGCTTAATTGTCAACAGTTTCCTTATCCATATTGGATACATATATAATTATATGGGCTACATATATAGTATATTTTTTATATTCTCTAGTTATGTTTATTCTCTAATTATGCTGGTATTAGACTACCCTATACTATAAAACTTTGAAGGGAAGCAGAATTGTCTTCAGTCTATATAACACAATAGAATGTAAGGAGTTCTTTTTTGTTGGTTTAGATTTCTTGAAAGATATAAGCAGGGAGAACATTTCTATAAAAGTATGGATGTGTACCTAAAACATCTTCGATGTGCAGTTATTTTAATATATTAATTACAAAATTAGATTAGACAACCTAAGAACCTTAGGGCTTGCAAACTGGAGAAATGAAGGAACAGTCTCATCACATGATTATTTCCAAATGTGATATGACATTATTTAATTTTCCATGAATGAAATGGGTATAAAATTATTACACGAATGTGCTGTGTGGTATTTTATGTCAACAGATATTATAAGTGTCATAAAGGAAGCACTTTTTTCTCAGTGTGGTACTGAAGACATAATACAAAACTGCATCACTATTCTTTCTCAGTTCTGAGGCAGTCTTAGATGACTGTCTTCCTTTATATAAAATTATATTATGCGGAGCAAAAATAATATCTTAACAATATTTTGTTTTATATATACTAAGAGATAATTCAATTGTATTTTTTTTCACATAATTTTTTTCTTTTTAGAAAACAATTTGGATGACGTCACTGGATAAAATTAGTGTCATTGATCTGCATCATCATGGTAGTTTCATGGATTTAAAAGCTCAGTTAAAAAAATAGGATTTTTGTTATCTTATTCTTCAATACTATTTAGTGATGGTAAAAAATTATAATATGCCAACCTTGATATATGCCTTGAAAAGTTTGGATTTGTTCTTTATGTTGACATCCAGTCAAATGCCATTAATCAACACCCTGTGTTGTATGCAGTTGAATCCCTTTTAGATTTTAACAACTCACTTTTTCTTCCTTTTCTGCACCCAGAATCGTACAACAACACTCAAGATTTTTTCCAAGGGTGTGTTATTTGTACTTTTTATGCATCTGAGAACTCATTGTTTTAGAAGGTCATGAGGTTTTCTGCAAAAGAAATATGAATTTGAATATGTACAATGTCAACCTCATTTCATAAGGTTTTATCCATGTAACTCTACCAAGTATTAAAAATTTCCAGAGGACTTAAAAACTGTATATTCCATGTGAGCATAATTACTTGAAAGCATTTTCTGAAGTTAGCCCTAGATAGAAACACTTACGCTTATCAAGAAAATTGTTTGTTGTAGCAAAAGTAGGAAACAGCACATTAGTGCAAACATAAACATAAGGATATGTTAATGGAAGGCTGATAAACCTTTTAAATGAAGATATACGAGGTCCAGCACAAAAAAAAAAACCAAACAAAAAAACAGTGAATCTGTGCCTGTAACTCTCTTTATTTAACAAATTAAGTAAATCAACTATAATCACCTTCTGAGTTGACACACAGCTGCATATGACACTGTCAAAGTTAGAAGAAATTCCACAGATCATTTTCTGAAAGGCTGTTGAGGATTTCCATCATTTTTGCTTTCAAATGTTCTACTAGTAAAAATGAATCCTTTTGAGCACTGACTTGAGGTAGTAACTACTTAAAAACTGCTTCACAGGCAAGATGTTTTGGGCTCGAGTGTTGTCTTGATGTTACTTTGCTGTTCGCACTTGCACACCAACATTTCCCAACAGAGGGTAAGAAAATGTCTGTATTTGAACATGCATTCACTTATCTGAGAGGAGTGGTCAAGTTGAGTTTTTCTCGATATAGACCATGTTCTATGACCATCTTTTTATCTCTCCCTTCCTACTCTTAGTTTCTGAGCTACAGGCTTAACTTTGGTATTTTGTGTCGGACCTCAAAAAATACTACCACAATCACTAGCCAAAAGGATGATATAGAGAATTTATCTCATGTCTACAGTTTGTCAGCCTTAAAGTCATTGCACACAAGCTTCTTGTGTCTACTCATTTTTCCTCTTGTGCTTACTGTCCCAATATACTTTTGTGTGCTTAAATCAAAGCTTGAATCTTCAAGAAGATGTAATGGATCATCAGCATACTGAGTCTATAGCAGAGAGAAGTGCAATGGTGATAGTAAAGACTTCCTCCCTACTTTAAAATTTATTTGGGACAATTTTAATATATTTTCTAACACACTCTACCTCTTGCTCACTCTTTAGTGGTTTGCAATTCCATCTTACATACACATATATTTTGCATGGTGTGCTTATGTGTATATTGGATACTTGTTCTTTATTCTCTTTCTTATCCCTAAAATAATTGTTACCAAGCTTCCCAGGCTGGATTCCTTTAGTGACTAGTAGTTGACCACTAGTGAGCTGTTCACAGTCTTGGGGCCTGCAGTATTATTTCATGCCTCTGCTTTCAAGGCTATTGCTGTCAACATATACCTGCTCTCTCTAAGTTACAATTTTATCCTAGCTTCATATACAGTTCATGCTACAGAGAATAACTTGGTTATTATTAAAAATGTAAACAAAACCTAAATGAAATAATGAAAAGTTCAACTGTTTATTGTGGAAGTAATTGTTGCAACTAAACAAGCTAAAACAAAGCTACAGACAAGTCCAGGCCAGCCCAAGTTCAGACAAAGGAAGTCTGACAAATCTTAATCTTGAAGCCTTGAGGAATTAGGACAAAGCTTATTACTACAATAGCAATTCTGCCTTTGCATGTTTAGTAGGCTACAATACCATGGTCTTTACAGACCTTACAGAATTTTTACCAAGTCTGTGTATCAGGAAGAATGTACACGATCCCAAACACCTGTGACTAATGTGAGCAGTCATTAACAAATCCCAATGTTCTACACAGACATAAGTTGAAATTTTAAATTACAGGAGGTTCAACAGCATTCCGTGTCCCCATTGCTTAGATAACAGAAGCATTTAATATTTAAGGATGTAAGGGATGATAGAGACGAATACTGCTACAAAAATACTTATCAGTTAGATGTAAATAACCACTCCAAAACCCTTTTTAAAGAAGACATTCTTGTTCAGATTGCCTGATCATTGTGTCAAACTGATTTTTTAACGAAGGAGAGTAACAAAAGCTCTGGAAAAAAATGTAATCTAGAAATATGTCATGCTACTGTTATGAAATCTCTAAGGTGATTTTCTGTTTAGAAAATATTCCTGTTCAGACTCTTTCACTTTTTAAAAAATTGGTATTTTAAATTCAATTAACTGTGAAACATCGGTGTCTCCTCTTGGTTTAGTAAAATAAATATCCTTTCCATTGATGTCAGAAGCAAAGTGTAGCTTTAGCTGGTAAAATGCTGTCATGAGTGCCTTAAAAAAAAAAAACAAAACCACCAGAAATAAGGTAGTGTAACTTAGAATGTAACAAGGTAATTCCATTATAATAAGGGAGTCTATTTTTTGTTTTTCATCCACTGATCTTTTCTGTTTCTTCCTTATATGTCCTTTTAAACACAGAATGATTTAGTGCAGTTTCTTCAAAACCTTCAGAACTTTATGCTAGATTGTGGGCTTTATAAGATTTGTGGAGATAGTTAAGAAAGCTTTAGTGAGACCACAAAATAAATCAAGCTAAGAAGAGACTTGAAACTGGATTAGTTTCCTGGAGTATTTTTATATTGCAAAAATTTAAGTATTTAACTTCAATGTCTAAATTAGAATGCTAGACTAGCAGCAACAACAAGTCAGGTCTGTGATTCACAATGCCTATGTGGGCTCTGAGTAACACTATGAATTCAACTTTTCTTCCTACACTTCCAA
The DNA here is from genome assembly GCA_033558185.1 of Dromococcyx pavoninus. Lineage (NCBI taxonomy): Eukaryota > Metazoa > Chordata > Aves > Cuculiformes > Neomorphidae > Dromococcyx > Dromococcyx pavoninus. The sequence continues at coordinate 2,412,819 of JAUMJL010000110.1, forward strand.
ACACACAAAAAAACCCCCAAGAAACATTAAGCTGTCATTAAACTGAGATTTTGAAAGTGGAGACATAGGCCTTAGCCTTTTGTTTTGAATCTCAAAGACTGGATTGCAAGTTCCAATGTTTTTTCTCGGCCATCTGAGAGTTAAAGAAGCAAATATGGGATGATATAGGACAATTTCAGTTTTCCACGGCTGTTAAGCTGTGGATCCCTGCTAAGGCTGCTCCAAATTTAGTCCCACTTTGTTCTACAAAAGGATTCTATACACAATGCCCAGATGGTGAATAACAAATATAGGATTCTGAAGTTCAGTGAAGGAGCCAGGTACCAAAGCTTACCCAAATACATTGATTATTTACACTTTTGCTTTTCTACATTTTGAAGAAAGAATTCTCTTTATATTTCAGTATAGTCCTTCTCATTGGACTTGCTGGGGGTAATCGTTTCACAGTTTCTCTTCAAACAAAACTACTTCTTATAAAATCCTAGTCATCCTTGGTTTATTTTCATCTTTGAAAAGCTACATGCTGCTACGAGTAAGAACAGAAAACAGAAATTTTAGTTAAAAAAACCCCGAAAGCTGATATTATGAAGATTCAATTCCATTTGATTTGATATACAGAATTTAAAAGACTGCACAATAGAGTTTGGGAAGATTACTGCGATATCATTAACACTGTCAATAAATATATACTTTCCAAGCCAGCTAAATAATTAAGAATTCAATACTGTACGCTCCATTTTATGTTACTGAGAATTTTAGAAATTAAATGAAAAAATAGATTTTTAGACCTATAAAGATAACAAATACTTCAAAAATATTTTGTACTAACTCGCTGTATATTCTAATATATGTTAAAAAATTCAGCAAAATGTATTAAGTAAGTAAACTCCATGTATCGTGCTTTGAGGCTTGCTTACCTATCTACAGTTGCATAAAGTATAAGACTGTTGCCCTAAACTCTGAAAACTAAAAATAAGACTTTAACAGCATTGGAGAGTAAATTTATTCTGAAATTGATAAGACAGTTAAACAAATTAATGATTACAAATGGTTAATGTAGTGAAGAATTTTGCTCCTAAAAAACCCCAAACCAACCCAAACCAAATCCCTATTGCCAGTTTGTTGAATTCAGAAAGAGCAAGAAAAGGCAAGAGAAAGAGAAAGAAAGTGTGTATGTTTTAGTTGGAAGGATGAGTAGGAAGAGAAATAAAAAGTACTGGACGTAAAGAGCTGAGCAAAGAAGAAGTAGGAAGAGATAAGTGTAGAATGAGTCCCAGTTATGCAATATTTGCACCAAACGTTTTATTCAAAGGCAAATGATAGTTGCTGTAGCAAAGCAATAACAAAATCCTCTTTAAGAGATGAGTGGAGTGTCAGCAAATGTAGCTGTTGATACCTTTGAAGTCCTCAGCTAGGAAAATGAGTACCATAGAATGAGTCAACAACATAAATAGGAGCAGAAGTGAATAAAAAAGGACATTAAGCTTAGCCTGTTTAATTACTTTTTTAAGTGCAACTTATATGAACATAATGTAGAAACAGTGTAAAGATCATCATATCTTTAAAGAATTTTATCTATTGAATTTAGATTATGCATATGAAATTCTAGTTTTCATCCTCTTAGGAAATACCACTGTTTTCAATAAGCAATAAAACATCCTCAAAAATAAAGCAATCAAAACCCTGTTCTGCTGTGTTCTTCTCTCCTCTTTCTGGGAAATGTAAAATGTATGATGAATCTGGCAAATGAAGATAATTAGAGAGAACAGAAATCCATAAAATATACTTTTACTCCTGAATATCTCAAGTACTTTGTGGAAATAAGTTGTATCAAATATATCCCTTTTCCTACTGTATCCATTATCCTTTCTCCTTCAAGAAAAAAAAATATAAAAATAAAAAAGCCACAAAAAACCTCCCAACCCCCCAAACCAAAGCCACTAAAAAGAATATGAAAGATTGTTTAAGCAAATGAAAATTGCTGTCAAACCATTGTTTTCATCATCAACTTCCTAACAGTCAGTACTTATCATGCCTCACATTTTAGAAGCATAACATGAATGTATTAAGAGATTCCTTTTTTAAGACCAAAGCAAACAGCTGAGATTTAAAGCTTGAAGTTAACCACTTGCTAATCTTCTGCTCAATATTATCTATATGAGATGCTACAATTTGCGCAATAGAAATAACATTTGTTTGATATTACGTAATTAAAACATCCATTGTGTGAGAAATTCTATAAGGGCATAATCATTCAGCACTTAAGTATTGAATCACAGAATCAAATAGATAAACATGAGATGGAAAGCATTCTTTGAACAACAAATCATACAGACTCAAAATCCTACATGATACTTTAATAAGTAAAATTGTAATATGGATATTCATTCCTATGGAGTTACTTGAGGGGCTTTTTTTTTATTTTATTCTTTTGTAATTTTAATAGTAACATCTCAAAATGTCTTTCAAGTATAAACCAGATTTTAGATTTTAATCTACACACTGAGAAATACTATAGGTTTTTAGAGACATAGATCTTTGTGTGCCCATGTAAACCTGTTACCCCTCCCACAAAGGCCCCAAGAAAGCTGCACTACAGTTAAAAACAGTATTCCTAAGATTTGTTTTGCTTTGTTTAAAACTTATTTTTTAAAAAAAAAAATATTTGGTCATATTATAATTAACGATCAGAAAGAGAAGCAGGTGTTTACTACCAAAATATTTTTAACCTATGTTATAAAACATTTATGTTTGTTAAAAAAATCCTAAGTTCTAGAATGTCTAACTGAAGAAAATGAGAATCATTCATATATAATACTGGAAACACTTCAATACTAATTATATGGAAGAGAATGGATATCATCTAATATACGAAACTACCCAGTATAAGGAAGATGATCATGGAAAATCAGTTTTGTTTTGTTTTGCTTTTCTAAAATTCCATTAACTTCTGATAAATGAGTTCTGTCTGTCTTTTAGTTTTTAAATCCGAGTCGGACACTTGTCACCCCAAAACATTTGGATTATTGGTCAAAAGTTCTGTTTAGATTCGGCCATTTGACTTCCTTTACCATCCTTTACCATTTGACTTCCATTACAGCTGTCTGTAATGGAACCAAAACCAATTCCAACCTCCTAAGCCTGTTCCTGCTACATATTTCTGAAATTTAATTCAAACTGAAGCTGTGAAGAAATAAAAATTATACTATATAAAAAAGGAAAATAAAGAGCAAAATTGCATAACATACAAAGATAACAGGAAAACGCAAACAGCCCGAAGAAAAGTAGTTTGATATCTCACTAAGAACTAAATATTCAACACAAATCCTATTTTTCATATGTTTGCATTATTTTTTTTTAATTTAGTGACATATACATATTTATTTGGAATTGTCCTTTCACAAAGGAATTATAATTAATTTAATTTTAAAAATATTGCAAGTACTTTTGTGCATCATAATGATGATTCACATTGATATTCTCCCCTCTAGTATATTGAAGATTAAAGTTGATATCTTCTATTAATTATTAAATCAAAAAAACCCCCTCAATTTCAAATAAATAGCTCTTCCATTATAGTCTTTCGTACTAAAATACTGAGTTCTTTCAATGGACTTCTTTCAATCTGTTCTTTTTAATGGAATAAAATATCTCTGAGATTAAATACAACTGGTAATTGGTTCATTATCTAGGATGATGCTAAATGGAACAAAGTATTTTAAAAATGTATTTACCCTACTGAAAGGATTAAAAATATTATATATTTAGCATCAATCAAGTTTTATCGTGTAATCCATGTTTTTTTTTTTAAATGTTCAATCATTAAAAATTACTATAATGAACGAGGTTTAAAGTGTTAAATATGTAATACTTTAGAAAGCATATTTAAACCTACATGCCTCTTGGTTTTTTTGGAAGCATTTGGAAGTATGGATCAGGAAGAATTCCTGATCATCCTAAATGGAATACACCACACCAAGAGTTTTAAGGTGCACAACAGATGAAAAATGACCTATTTCTGATAGAAATTATCAAGTGAAATTTGAAGGCAAAACTATATTTTATCTTGCCTTGTATGCTTATCTTTGTTAACAAAGCTATTTGTAGAAAATTATTTATAGTGCAAGTTTGTCCATACCAAAATAATGTTGTGTAGTCCCTACTTGAATTTTGTGAAAAAGCATGACTATAATTCAAGTAACTATAGCAATAAATTTTGGGTAAATGCAAATTGTCAGTTGTATGTATGTTACCTGTCAAAAAATATTTCACTGTCCCACCAACTATTCCTGAGAACAGCTGGTCCGTGATATGCTTGGTGCTATTGACAGTGCAGTTACAGTAACTTGAAGATGTCAGTAACAGAGTTTCTCTGCTTTTTTTAATATAAGTTGCTTTTGCTCAACAAGAAAATTTAAAGTCATAGCTGACATTGGAAAGGATTTCTTTAAGTCATTTAATCCACACCTTTGCTCAAACCAGGTTAACATCAAAGTTTTATCATGCTGTTCAGGATCTTGTCCAACAAAAGTCTGACTGTCTCCATGAAAGCAGAATACGTATCCTCTCTGGGCAATCTATTGCACTCTCTTTGTGACCCACCCCCCTCACTCCCCCACTCCCTTTTTACTCTAGACAGAATTATCTTGTTGTTTTACTTTCCAAGAAGGTTTTGATCTGTTCTTCCCTATAACACCCACACCTACCCCCCAGTTATTTAGCTGAAAATGAAAATTAGATGGCTATTAGTTTTCCCTCTTCAGGCAGAAAAATCCCATTTCCTCCTGCCTCACCTTGTACCACTTGTGAAAGCCTCCAGCTGCAGTGTAGGCATCTATCATCTCCCTCAAGGCAAGATGAATATCTCAAGAGTGGCTTTCCAGTGCCTATAGTGAGGGTTTATATACTCTGATCCCTGAGTGACTTCAACTCTGTAGACACTCTAATTTAGAATTCTAAAGTCAAACCTAGGTTAGCTGGAGGAGCAAAAGATAAAAACGAGCAAATAGAAACCCCCAAAGCAAGCTATAAATACCAGCAATGTTATACCTTTAGGTGCAGCTACATTCCCAGTTAACTATGTTTGGCTTGATGAACATTCACTCTCAGGTGAAGTATTCCAGGCTGTCTGAAGATTCATTCTTTATTCAATCAACAAAGGCACTCTACAAACTAAAAGATAAGTTTCGCTTTCCCTTGACTATTGGATGACATTTTCTATCAGAAACCAGTTTGTGATACATGATTTACACAATCTGGTCTATTTTGTACACACCTAGGCCTTAAAGAGGACTTCAAGCTGCATAATGTATTTTCACACATCAATGACAATTATTGTATACCTTGAAATAAATGAGCACAAGTCTGTGATGACTGAAGGAATAATGGGAGGGAAAGTACCATAGTTATTATGGATACAGTTTAAAAGCAGTTTTCTTTTTTGTTAAAGTCCCTACATGAAGATCTTGTTTTACAGCATAACATTGCAACCACGATCAGCATTCATCATTGATCTTTTTTTCCAGGCAGAAGAGTTACTTGTGACAGAAGCTAAAAAAGTGTGGATAACTGAACAACAGCTGTTCCAGCATGAAAACTGAGGATGGTCATACTTGCTTTCAGATCCATCCTTCCCTTCCTTATAGAAACTCACTCCAAACACATGACTGACATTTCAGAAAGTGTTCATAAAACCTCTTTCCATTAGTTTCCTAATAAAAAGAAATTATTTTTTTTGTATTTATAAAAGAACAAGACCATAAAAAATCTAATAAATTATTTTATTTCCTTACCCTATTAAACCAGAGTAAATTAGTTTCTTTCAAATAGTACAATTTTGAAGAGAGAAATCTAACAGATATGACTGACTCTTCAAGACCTGCTAAAGTTTAACATTCAACAGTTGACTGAACCCTAGACATAATGGGTCAAGGCAGAATCTCCTTGATTCACCAGGGAACCATTTGGCCAGCATGCTTAGTCTGAAGTAGCTGTGTCTTCTGCCTCAGGATATAAAGACCCTTCTAGATCATCTTTAGAAAGTAGGAAACAGAAGTCAACAAAGAGCAGGTTGAGGAAGTTAGCTGTATTTCATGCATAAATTCAGAATTCACCTGCTTTTAGCAGATGGCAGAGGCTTTGTGTGTGGAGGATGAAAATAAACAGAATCCAACAGGAAGAAAAGATCTGCAGACTGAGGGAGGACTGCCGCTTTTAGTTATACGCACATATCTTGTCTGTTGAACAAGAAGAAGTTTTCGGTGTGTTTTTGGAGGCCCACTGATAATTTACATGAAACTGTGTCAGTTCTGATGTAAACACTAGTTGGCAATGTAAAACAAGTGAAAAAATGCATCATGCAAGATCATGATGATTGAAACTTTATAGGAAAGTTCTGTATTTTCAAGAAACTGTGATGTTTCCCATCTTCCCTTTCAATTTTTCATACAGATTTTCAGTAACAGATTCTTGTGCCAGATTCAAGTGCTGAAATCATGCATAAAATAATATTCTGATGCTAAGCTGAAAATATTGAGAATAATTGTTCACACAAGATTTGGTTTTAAATCCAGGAGACAAAATATAAAGTTCAAATAAGCATTTAGGCCACCACCAAATTTACTATTTATTAGTGGGCAGGAAAAGAATTATAAGTGATTAGTTAATAGCAGTTATAGGTTACTGAAAGAACTGGGTTTGATGAGGTTCAGCTTAAAGCAGAATAGGCTCTTTGAAATGTAGTTTATTAATTTTTCCACCTTAGTTCACTGCATAATTCTGAGGTGAGGTTAAATTAATGCACATGTTCTTTTTATTCTGTCTATATGTAAGAGTTAAGTAACATTGGTTGTTGTCTTTTAGTTTTCATTTGAATGGAAATATGATTTAGAACACAAGTGATACTCTAAGTTCTTTACACGTGATGAGAAACTCTATCACTCCCACTGCAGATATTCCTTTTTTTTGAAAGAAGCTCTATCCCTTTGGTTCTTTTGCTACTCTTTATTCTATTCTGTTGATAGCTTAGTTCTTACCCTACTTTGACATTTTATTTGTTAATCAGGCTTTTAAGTTTCAAGATGAAACTCTCTGTCAGATATACCCTTGTCCTTTCAATTCTTACAGTTTCTCAGGTATGAATTATCTTTTCTTTCATTAGTGCATTGATAGTTCCCATGCCAGCTGTGCCAGTTGTCTTTCTGTTCTGATATTGACGGCTAGTATTAATATGCAAAAATATATTTGAACTGAAGATTGCATAGGAAATTCAGGATGATATGTTAGTATTTTTTTTATTTTTCATATTATAGGACAAATTATAAGATGAAAATAAGACTTTTTGAAAAGTTTCCCTCATGCAGTGTACCTCATGTTCTACTTGGCTATTACGTTTATCACTCTCCCTCCTAGTAGTAAAAAAAAATATATTCTCCTCTTAGCTAAAAAGGAGCCCTAGGTTTTTCCCTTCTAAAAACTGTATTTCTAGGCAAAAATGTTAGATGTCCTGCAATTGCCAATTTTTTTATTTTAAATACTTCTTACATTTGGGAACTAACATAGGGACTCAAGACATCACAGAAACTTAATATGCTTTATGTCTTTTGCAGCTAATTTCCTCAGCAGGCAGCTCCTTTCTGAGGAGTGCATAAAAAAACTGTAAAGGTTATTTACAATTTTTAACTGTGTAAAATTTCCACGATCATTCCTGAGTTTATAGCCACTCACTGAATCTTTAGAAATTAAATTTTTATTCTCAATTAATTTGTCTTTCTGACAGCCAATTTGTTTTTCATGTAATACGAAGAGAAACAGCATGACACTTATATCATCTAATAGATATTTCAGCTCTTTATTTTGTGATGCAAATTGTTTTAAATCTAATCCAAATATCATTTCTCAGATAGGCACTTACGAAATGAAATGAAGTAGACAAAAGTTCAGACAGTTGTGCTTGTTTGTATGTTTGGACAGCATATTATCATATTTCTCAAAGGCAAAGCTAGGAAAGGTTGTGTTGAATCCTGTTCTGAGATGTTTAATTTTATATCTGGATCATGTTTGAATTATATATTTGCAACTGTAGATTTTCAGTTTTGCCTGGGAAAACAGGCAGCTAAAGCTGGACATTGTAACATCATTTTTTAAAACCACTTCTGTGACAAGATTTTGTTGGTGACTCATAATGCTAAGGAGAATTAATCTCATATGCGCAAAGGATGCTTCTAAAGTATTCTGAATTTGTTGTATCTTGCATTTCATGCTTGGTGTTTGATGCGGGCGATAATTTATACGCTTATGAGATGAAGTGCTTAAGTAACCTATGACTTTGTCAACAGTAAGCTATGTGACAATGTTCAACTTGCACAAATAAATCTTTAAGTAACACTATAAAAAGAATTACCTAATTTGCATCACAAGTCTACTAGAAACTGTATAGTTACAGCTGTACTGCAAATCTCTTACAAACTGCTTAGTATTATGAAACTTTAACATCAATACAGAAGATCTTCAGGGTTGTGTGCTTGCTAGAGCATTGTGCATCAAGAAATCTTGTTTTCTTTTTGAGAAATGCCGACCAAAAACATCAATATAAACCACTTCTGAGCCTTTTGAGCAGCACTCTTGCAAGGCAGGACTATCAACTGGTACGTACCCTACTATTTTCCTTCATGTTCCTCCAGAGACTCTTCAGTTGTTGTATTCTCTTCAGAAGAGTTGCTAAGAGTTAAGACAATTAGTGTCATATCATTGCTGTGTGGGTATGGATTAATAACTGATTGGGGTTTGCTTGAATTATTCTTTTTCTTAATTGACTCATTTTATATGATCCAGAGGGAGGATGTTCTGATTCAATTATTTTATATGATCCAGAGGGAGGATGTTCTTTTGGTTTGGCTTTTGAAGAGATTGCACATGAAAAAAAAATCAAACAAACAGCCACTCTCCCCCTCCCTCCAAAAAAAGCTCAGCAAGCAGGTCTATTAACACATGGATTAGATCTATCATATACAGAACTGATGACTTCATTATATCCTGGTTTGAGTTCTAATAGCACTGTCAGCTTAGTGAAGATAAAAATCTTTATTTTGATATCTGTATGAAGAAAAAACAATGTAATTTTATTATCTACTTTTTTCTTTAAAATGGTGATTTATCTTAGAAATATCTTATGTTCATCAGCCTCTGTGTCTCTGTCTTCAGTTCTTTCATTAGAATGTTCAGTTTTTCTTCCCTGTGATGCAGGGTTTTCTGACTGCTACATATTAATCTCAAACACAGTGTGCATATGTGATCATTGTTCTTTCTAGTGGCAAATGCAAAAGGCATGAAGTTCTTTTGTTGATTTTGAAGTGTTTCCATGACATTTAGAAGTTGTGTGTTCAATAAATGCATGCAAGTTTTCATTACTTAGTGAAGACAAAGAAAAGGAGTCGCAAGCCAGATGACACATGATGTGTGAATTCAGAGTTCTTATAAGATATTCGTCCTACACAGTAATTAAGAAAGAATAAACAAAGCAAATTATGAATGATATCAGAAAGATCTAGTCACTCATGAGGAAAGAATACTTCTTCTTTGTCTTTATTGACTAAAGCTAAAGAGTTGCCACATCAAGATCTAACATCGCACTGTTTTCATTTGAAGTAAGTATATGCTACCATTAAATGTGCTAGTCCTTGTCTCTAGCTTCCTCTCTCCTCTCCTGTTATGTTACAGTGGAGAAAATAGGATAGATATAGTTTTTAGCAGATAAATTTTCAATTTTCATCGACATAGCAGGTTCCAGCGGGCTCTAATGGACCTAGCTAGAAGACACAGCTGAGCCCCTCAGAGAAAACACGTTTAAAAAAAGTGTAAAAAGCCATGAAGAAAGAGAAGGGTGGAACAAAAAAAAGAGCGAGAAAGTGTAGTGGTTAGGCTTCAGATCTTCCTTAAAAATGGCCTTTACAGGCCTTCCTTAACAACAGAGGTCAGGATCCACGAAAGTATTCCATATCTTCCTTTAACATAACATGACATATAAATAAGGTGTAGATAAGGGATACGTTCTCTTTCTTCTGCCAGCAATGCTGGGGAGCCGGAGGTTCCTGCATTGGTCCTGTCTGCTGCTGAAGCCTGTGGAAAATTTTTTAATGGGTTGGATTTGGCTGTTTGGCTCTCGGGGGAATGGTGAGATTTCACTGGTTCTATACTTTGTTAAACTTACCGGGTGTTGCGGGTCTGGATGCCTGTTTTGCTTTTATTCCTTTTTGTCCTTTTTCCCGTTTCCCTTTCCTCTTCCCTTTTCTGGGGTATCCTCGCTATATGTAGTTGTTTATATTTGGAAAATATACCTATTTAGAATGATTTTGGTTTTTCTAGATTTTTTCTTTAAAAAGAAGAAAGCTTTGGGAAAAGAGGCTTAAACTGAGCATTAGAGAGCTTGGGAAAATAGCTCAAACCAGCTCAGAAAGAACAGACAGGAAAAGCAAAACCTGAAGAGGAGGATGAGCTGTTTGGTGGAGCAGATGTTCCCTGTTGCCTATGAAGAGCACAGTCAGCCTTTGGGAACAGTGTAAGGAAGGAGCAACACAACTAACTACATCCCCCAGTTCCCATCCTCTCTTGAACAATTTTGGGAAAGTGTGATTTTGTACTCCACTTCCCTCCCCATTCCCACCTGCTTCCCCTATATCTGACTGTTTCCTATAATCCTGATCAAGTGATAACCACCAATTCCAGTCATGATAGTCAGTGATAGTTGTGATGGGTATATTCAGCTCAAGGTGGTTTTGAGGGAGACATATGACGACACAAAAGCCAAGGGCTAACCTATAATATTGAATCCATTTGGCCACGGTTGCTAGCAGGGTCCAACCATGCCAGTTTTGGAAGAATCTGGTACCTGCAGGTATAGTGTAAATAGGACTATGAGTCAATATTCTTCCTCCATAAATGGTGAGCAGCACAAAACCCCTTTAAACTCTCCCGAAATGACAACAGGTTGTATGTTGCAGTCTCCCCTAGAAAATGATGCCTCTCAAGGTTACTCTTGGGACCAAGAGATTTCTTTCTGCAACAAATCCTTGGTAAATGAATTGGAAATGCACTGTACCTTTATGGTCTTAGATAAGAAACATAAAGAACTGATTGCACATAAGAAACCTTTAGACATAAACTGTTGACCAAGTTGCCAGAGACCGGACTTGACCCCAGGTTCAAGTGCTATTTGACAGAGATTTGAGATTCTTGTGAGGCAAATAAAGGTGCATCCACATCAAGGAATCAGAGACGTGAAAAATAAAGGAACAATTTTTTATTGAGTTGAAGCAAGTGTGGAGTTCCAATCTGCAATTCCATTGTCCTGCGAGAGGCATGTACGAAGATGAACGAAGTGGAAGAAGTATTGATTGATTAAACTTTTATAAGCAAGTGGATTTCCAGAGGGAGGAAGATCTTCTCCGGTGGTTTGGGCTGGATAAGGTTTTCCCTCTCTGCTAGGGTTTTTGATGCAGATAGAGGAGGGGGTGTATCCAACATCCCTTAACCAACTAGTTGCTTTAGACTAGCAGCATCCCATTGCCACACCTGAAGAACATCACCCTGACCCTCAAGAAACCCAAAGAAAAATTCCTTGTTTTATATGTGGAGTTAAGTATTTTGGTAATGGTGTTAGTTTTGAGAAATTTCATGAAGTTGGACATTAATAAAGTGTAAAATTTGTGGGAGAAGATGGTTTTGTGTATCTAGGAGACGAAGGAATCATTGTTGTCAGTGCCTCCCTTGGGTTCAGAGGCCTTATGATTTGTTAGAGAGTGAAATAGTGAAATTTAAGTGTGGAGGAAGAAACTTGATTCCAGGACATCGGGACATCTGGGAGGAGGACTGGGAAAAGACTATAGAGTACTGTAGAAAGTGTTTGTTTGGAGAAAGGGGTGAAGAGAGATAGGAGACTTGCTTGAGAACTAGGATTGGTTTAGAACACGATGGGTAATTCCCAGGACAAAGAACTGTGAAAAAAGAGCCTGTTAGGGTGGTTTTTTGCCCATTGGAGAGACATAGTGGGGTCAGGAGGAACAGAGAGTAAAAGGACCTTGATAAAATATTGCTATCAGTGGTGGCCCCTTTATAAACTGGAGGATGGGGCCAAATGGCCGCAAAATGGTTCAACCAACTATAACACCCTCTTAAGCATGGAGGGTGTATAGCAATCAGGAAGAGGAACACAGGAGAAATCAGAGGAGGATGATAGCAGTGGTTAGGGAAGAGAAAGGAGGACAACCCCAAAGAGGACCATTCTGGATAAAAAAGGGCCAGTGTGCCTTCTGTAAGGAAATGGGTCCTTGGAAGAATGAGTGTCCCAAGATTCCAAGAACTAAATCCAGAAGACAGAATTATGACAGGGTAATAGCACAGGTCAAGGAGGACTGATGGGGACCTGGGGAATCTACCCTAGTGGATCCGCTGGTTGTAATGAAGCTAGGGAAAGAACAAAAGAAAGCTGAGGTTTTTTAGTAGATACCAGAGAAACATATTCAGTTTTGAATCAAGATTTAATATCTTTGGGAAATTATTTTATTACGGTTAAAAGGTCTACTAGCCAAACAGAAAAAGCGTATTTTTGTGATCCACTAAAATACCAATTAGGAAAACAATGGCGTATACACCAATTTCTAATTCTCCAAAGGCCCTTTGGAGAATTTATTAGAGCAACTAAGAGCAACAATCATATTTGAGAAAGGAAATATTGCTCTGGAGGTGGATGATCAACAATATATACAAATAATGAGTTTATCATTGACCACAATCCAAATAGAAGAAGGAATTGATGAAGCAATTCTGAATCATGTATATTCGGGGGTATGGGCTACTGATATACCTGGGAGACCTAAGAATGCCTTACCTGTAGAAGTCAAACTTAAGACAGGAAAAGCACCAGTAAGAATTAAACAGCGTCCCTTAAAAAAAGGAAGACAGGGAAGGGATTCGTTTGGTGATAGAAAAATATTTACACATTGGATTACTTAGAGAGTGTGAATCTGACTTTAATACCCCCATATTACCCGTCCGAAAGCCTGTCGGATCACATTGGGTGGTTCAGGGTCTATGGGCTATAAACGAAATAACTGAAGATCTTTACCAATGGTAGCCAAACCATATACTCTGTTAAGAGTGTTGACACCTGATCTAACCTGGTTCACTGTTTTAGATTTAAAGGACACCTTATTTTGCCTCCCTTTCCATGAAAATATCCAGAAACTATTTACTTTTGAAAGGGAAACCCCACAAAGTGGGCACAAGGCACAGCTCATTTGGACGGTGTTGCCTCGAGGATTCAAAACCAGCCCTACAATATTTGGTAACCAGCTTGCGAAAGACCTCGAAGTCTGGAAAGCTCCACCTGGGAAAGAGAAGCTCTTGTAATATGTGGATGACATCTTAATTGCCACTGAAACAAGGGACGTTTTTATGACCTGGATGGTGAGTCTGTTAAACTTTTTGGGACTTCAGGGGTATTGCATCTCCCAAAAGGAAGCCCAGGCAATACAGCAAAGGTAATCTACTTAGGTTCTGAAATAAGTGCTGGGCAAAGGACTTTAGGGCAGACCCGTAAAGAAGCTATATGCCAAACACCAAAACCACAAACAGTAAAGGAATTATGGACCTTTCTGGGAATGACTGGCTGGTGCAGGTTGTGGATTTATAACTGTGGACTGCTCGTAAAACCATTATATGCATTAACAAAACCAGAACAAAAGTACTTGCAATGGGACAAGGAAGCTATACAGGCCTTTGAATAGCTCAAGAAGGCCCTGATGTCAGCCCCAGCCCTGGGACTTCTGAATGTGACTAGACCTTTCTTCCTTTTCTCCCATGAGAATCAAAGAATTGCTCTAGGAATTTTGGCACAGGACCTAGGACCCTATCGGCGGGCACCAGCATATTTTTCCAAGCAATTGGATACTACTGCCAAAGGGTGGCTGTGTTGCCGGTGAGCAGTTGCTGTCATAATACTAAATATCCAGGAAGCCCGAAAATTTGCAACACATGGTATCACATACAGTATCTGCAATCCTAGAAGTGAAAGGAGGTCATTGCCTCTCTCCTCAAAGATTCCTGATGTACCAATAGTTGAGCAAGATGATGTGGAAATAGTGGTCACTAATATTGTCAATCCAGCGTCTTTTCTCAGCGGTAACACAGGAGAACCAGTTCACCACAACTGTTTGTAAACCACTGAAGCAACGTATTCAAGCTGCCCTGATCTCAAGGACAATCCCATTGAAAGCACCAGAGATTGGTTTACAGATGGGAGCAGTTATGTCCTGAGTGGCCAGAGATACATGGGATGTGCCATCACCACCAGCCATGAAGAGGACGGAAGAGTGACACCTAGATACTAGATGAGCAGACTTCGTTTATTGAGAGTAGAGTACACACTTTTATACATGTCGCAACTATGGTTATACATATTCATTAAACAAAGGAATATATTGGTTCTTCAGCTAAATGTCTACCCCGCCTTGTTTTTCTCATTACCCGTTATCAGTTCCGAATTCTGTGCATTCTTTCTTAACTGCAAGTTCTGTCTTCTGAAGTCAAGGACAGGGCGCCCCTGCTAAATATCTCTTGTTTGTTATCCTAGCAGTTCTTGTGTGCTGCCTGCATGTCCTTTCTCACGCAACCACATCTCTACAAGCCAAGCGGTAATAGAATTGGGACCGCTGCCTTTGAACACTTCTGCACAGAAAGCAGAAATAATTGCCCTCACCCGTGGCTTAGAATTGGCCCAAGGTGAGACCATTAATATCTATACAAGCTCAAAATACGCCTTTGGAATTGTACATGCTCATGGAACAATTTGGAAAGAGAGGGGATTATTGAGTTTCCAAGGGAAAAACATTAAACACGCAGAAGAAATCCTGAAATTACTGGAAGCCGTCCAACTACCCAAGAAAGCGACAATCATGCATGTTAAGGCACACCAGAAAGTGAGCTTGGAACTTGGAAAAGGAAATTAACTGTCAGATAGAGAGGCAAAACAGGCAGCCAAGCGAAAGATAAAAATGGAAGGTTCCTTAATTCCAGATGGACAGATTTCTTTACAAGGTAAGCCGGAATATACTAAAGAGGACCATAAACTCATTGTAGACTTGGAAGGATCATACAATGCAGAGGGCTGGGCTTCTACCCCACAAGGAAAACTCATTATTCCCTCTTATCTAGTATGGCATGCAGTAAGAGAAGAAGATCAAAAGGGATATTGGGGAGCTGAAGCACTATTCAAATACTTAATTAGGCAAATTGTAGGAAGAATGTGTATATCACTGCGAGGCAGGTAACTCAAGAGTGTGATCTTTGCCTCCAGATTAACCCTGAAACTACTCCTAAGCTAGATGTGGGTCAGATTTGCAGGGGTAATGGACCTGGAGAACAACGGCAAATTGATTTTTCAGAACTCCCAAGAAAAGGGGGTATCGATACCTATTGGTATTGACACATTTTCTAGTTGACCAGAGGCTTTTCCAACAGGAAGGCTGAGGCTAGGGAAGTAATAAGGGCGTTAATACTGGAAATAATACCCAGGTTTGGAGTCCCAGCTACTATTTCATCCAACAGAAGACCTCATTTCATTTCTAAAATAGTGCAACAAATTTGCTGACACTTAGGGATTGATTGGCAGCTTCACACCCCATATCACTCCTAGTCCAACGGGAAAGTGGAGAAAATGAACCACTTGATAAAACAACAAATTGTAGAACTTGGACAAGAAGAAAATCTGACTTGGCCCCGATCCTTGCCTTTGGTTTTGTTACAAATAAGAACCAGGACCAGGACAAGAAAGGGACTAAGCTCATTTGAAATCCTGTATGGATGACCATATGGGGTACAAAAGGCAACATCACCACAGGCTGGGGATGAAATTATGACAACATACATGATAACATTAAGTAAGCAACTTGATAAGATTAGTAAACATGTATTGCGAACTCAGAGCAGAGGCCTGGATGGGCCAATCCATGATATTAAACCTGGAGATTATGTGTATGTAAAGTCTCTTATAGAAAAAACCTTGGAACCACAGTGGGAAGGACCATTTCAAGTTCTCCTGATAGATTACAAGCTGAAGTGGATTCCATTGCCTGTCCAAAATCATCTAGCTTTGGACATGTTAACAGCCAGAGATGGAGGAGTACATCTCTTAATTAACTACAGTTGTTGTACATATATAAATGAAAAGTCACAGCTATAGGTAAGGAATAAACTGTTGTGTATTTGAATGTTTCAGTGCATAAGGAAGAGGGAAAGAGAAGAGGAAAGACAGAGAGAAAAAGAGAAAAGAAAGAGAAATAGAAAAAAAGATATCGCCACTCCAGTCTTCCAAAAATTTTCTTCTTTGCTGGTGGCGGAGCCTTCTACTGAATCATGGATCCAGGAGGCGATGGAAGGAAGATGGAGAAGACAGCAAGCATAGCCAAACTGGTCAGTTTTTATCTGTTGCAGTTCTCATGTGTCTTCTTATTAGATGGAGGAAAGTGATTATCATAGTCATTCAGATCGTCTGGGAGTTTTTGGAAAAAGGTCTGGTGATTGACAACCCTCATAAAAATTCTCCTTTTGTCACTTATCAGGTACTCCATCAACAGTGAGCTGCTTCATGATGGGAATCAGGACTGGAGACAGGACCCACCCTCCTCAGGACTTTTTCCTCATCAGCACCTCCACTTCTTCCCTTTTCGTACACGGAATGTCCTGTCAAGAGCTGTAGACAAGAAAATATCCCACCTCTGTAGAACTTGTTTCTTATCAGCAACTCCTCTAAGACACCCCCTTATATTCAGTTATCAGTTTCTTCAGTCTTTAGTATGAGGGTCTAGGTTGAAGGCATGACAATGTCTTATCTTAAGTTGTTTGAGACAAATCTTCTCATCAGTTTCTTACAGAAGACTGGGCTAAGCCTGGAACCAGACCTAGACTCCTCTCTAAGAAAGAGTTTAGAAAGTAAGGGGGAATCCTTTCTGAACCTCATGATTCAACAGGAGGGTCTCCCTAACAATTTGTCTGACTCTGTACTCTATGCAGAAAATAATTAGGTGTACCTTGCCATCGAATTACCTTAAATCACATTTACAGTTAAACTTTTTAAAATCTCTGTTTTATTTCAATAAAAATATTGCTTCTTCTCTCTCAATGAAGTTCACATAAGAAACTGGCTGGGAGAGACAGTCTACGTTATCCCCCTTGGGTTATTCCTTCCTTGTGAAGAGACAAATCCATTTTTGAGACTACTTTTTCTCAAGGACCCAGGTGTACTTGGCAGGTAACTTGTAAGGATGGTGAAGTCCAATATGTACACTAGGTAAATTTAATGTTGAGTGAAAATAACCCGTGATTTCAGTTGTATGATGCTATTGCTCTATGATTCTAGTGTTATATGATTCTGTATGTCATCACTTCTGAGATTACTGTATGTCAATGGTATTACAGCAGAAGTCACCCAAACCAATGAAGAATGAATCTCATAAGGAACCAGGCAAGTGCAGTAGTGGCAGCAATCCCACACAACAAGGTTGTACTGTTTCTGGCTGAGATGGATTGAGCTAATATTCTTCATAGTAACTTGTATTGTGCTGTATTTGGTATTTGTGATGAAAAGAGTTTTTATAATACAGGGATGTTTCCACTATTGCTGAGCAGTTCTTACACAGCAACAAGGTGATTTCTACTTCTCACACTTCTTTAATAGCAAGTAGGCTTGGAATCTGTGAGGGGACACAACTGGGACAACTGAACCCAGACAACCAAAGGGATATCCCATACCGTATGACATTGTGCATAACAGTAAAAGCCAGGGAAAGAAGGAGGAAATGTCTATGTGGTAATATTCATAGTTATGGTGTTTTTCTTCCCAACCAACTAAGCTGTGAAGGACCCTTGGTTTCCTGGAAATAGCTAAACATCTGCCTTCTGATAGGAACTAGTGAATTAATTTCTTATTTTACTTTGCTTGTGTGTGCAGCTTTTGTTATACCTATTAAAATATCTCTCTCATCCCATGAGTTTTCTCACTTTTACAGTTCTGATTTTCTCCCCATCCCACTAGTTGGGAGTGAGTGTGCTTAGTTGCCAGATTTAAACCGCAACATCACACCATGGCAGAGGAATACCAGTGTCAACCATTTTAACAAAAATGTAGTCTGTATTGAAACCAACTTTCACATAGTCTCCAAAACAAGAAAAATATGCAGTTATATTACTTTAAAAACAGCTTAGGTATCTCCATAAATTAAAACCATACCCTCTAGAACAAAAGTTGAGATGAAATCTGCTGGCTTGCCCCAACACCAGCTTGCAATTCAATGTGTCAATTCCTGTTTATGAATTATCAACCCCACTCTCCAGCAGTTTACTCAGTGGGCAATTCAAAGTAAAACCATATAATAGCGTGCATGTTCTTACCCATAAGCAGAAGAACAAAAGGGGATTTATATGTGTCTTTACTGCCAGTCTATCTGGAGTCAAACAAGCAATGCAGTTTTTCAGAGTTACAAAAATGAACTCATACTAATTTTCAAAGCCTGAAAAACGGTATTTAAACATCTTTATGAGTAAATATGTAAATAAAGTGATAAAATTTGCCATTAGGCAAAACCTGGAAGTCTTTTATTTTTTTCTTGATGTCGCAAAGAGAAGTCAATGACAAAATATTTCAAGTCTGCTTTAGAAGTAATTCTGGTAGTAGAATTAAAACTCAAAAGGTATGCATTATACTGAAAGTTCCATTGCAGTCTGCAGTGTATCTCTGGTTACCCCAAAGTCACAAAGCACATGCTTGATATGAATAGAGCTTATGACACAATATAATATGAAGTCCAATATCATAGATGATGTCTTGTGGTCTTTTTCATTACTCAGGTTCTCTCGGGTTGTTGCTGCTGGTATTTGTATTCACAAGTGTCAATAAAATTCCCTTGGTGAAATTTTTGTTATAAATTAGGGCAATGTTCTAAGTGAAAACCAGAGTAGTACTGTAACATATTGCTATTAGTAATGTAGACTTTTACTGTGACCGGCCTAATGCCTGTAGTTCTGATTCAATAAACATATTCCCAAAGGAAAGTGTAAGGTATCACTGAAGAATTGCTATCAAGACTAAGAGAGACTTTACATCACAGTGGCAGTCTGCGCTACCACCACAGGTCCAAGGCCTCCCTATGGTCCCAGGTCCTGAATAGCATCATGCCGGTCCTCATCATGATCCTTTGGTGGGGAGATCTCACCGAGGTTCAGTTAGACGTCATCTTTTACGCCAAGCAACAGCACCTCACACCTCCTCTCCCTCCAAGGACTGAGGCCAATCTCTGCCTTCATTTTGTAATCCAGACGTAACTGCGCAAGTCCAAAATGCTCCTCCTTAACTTGTCAAAACTTATCTGCATCTGTGCCCCCTTGCATTTGGAGGTCTTTTACTTCCTCACATCATCTTCCTCTCATGTCCGCTGGGTGATTTCAAGACCCTCTGCGAACTTCTGCACACGCTCCTCTTCGTTGGCCTCAGAGGCAGGGAGGAGGTGGGGCAAGTTTGCTGATGCAGCAGATGGAGTGCATCTACCAGACAGAAGGCATGCAGCCTTATCACGGTTGTTCAATCCAGTCCCAGGTATCGGGGAACAGCACGGCATTCCTCGTACCACACGTTTTTTTCCTCTCAGGGCACTTGCTTCTTGGTATCTCTCCAAGTACCCTGATGGCGATGTTGAGACAAGTACTTTTCTTCGACTGACTCTTACACACAGTTCTTTTACTAACTTAGAAATAAGAAGACTAATTTTTTTCAGGCCTTTATGGACCTACCTGGTCTTGACTTTGTTTCAGCTTAGTTTTAGATGCAACACCACATTGCCCAGCAATCTGATAACCATCTTCTAACTTGCTTGTACCATCATCTTAGCTTTATGCAACACTATAGAGGAATTGAACCACGTATGGTAGAGGCTTAAGAAAACAATAATTTTTGAAACCAAATGTGAGTTCCAAGTAAAATGAAGTGTTAGCAACACACTTTTGGAAGCATGAAGAAGAAAATGACATGCCAGACTGAAGAGGAAAGAAAGTGAATTACCATCTCTGTTTACACTGTATTCCTCTTGATGAAGGACTCTGCGTACTGACAATCTGCCACAGCATCCCACGGAAGGAAAAATGGCCCTTGAACTTTGAATGCAGGTGCTTAGAAAGGTTAGTATACCAATGGAGAACAGAGGGAAACATTAGGAAATCTGTGTGAAAAATATTTTTAATTGAATTGTTAATGGAAATTTGGAATAATTTAAAAATTTGAGAATTTGAATGAAAAGTGTAATTAATTAATATCACTGTAATTGGATTAGTGGTAGATGTTTGTTGCACTTTGATGAAACTTTTAAAACCTTACTTAAACTATCAATAAATTCTTTTTTTCTGCATAAAAAATGTGTTCCCTTTTACTCGTAAGAAAATATTGAGTGTGATATAAGTTGATTCTGGTACGTATTTACAGCCTCTCATTATTTTGTACAGGTTTGTATATGTCTTGTAGAGACTGAAAGTGAGTGTGATTGGTGTTTAAACTCTCAGAATAACAACAGGAATAGGTAAAATATTACATGTCTCTGAGTGCCTGGAAAGACATACTAGATAAGAGTATATTTATCCAATCTAGTTCAGAAATCTATCTTAGATTTTTGAAAGTTGTTTCTGATGTGTGGAATATAGGTTACTTTCCCATGTTGCACATCCAGATATGCATCCCAGTTGCATGTGCACTGTCAGTCATCTGAATGCAAAAGTCCTTTTTCTCTGCATCTGGTTTTCTTTGAAAAGAAAGGCCAGGTGCATGATATGTAGGCAACTGTAGCAGTCCCCTACTCTGGGTGATCATATCGGACTTTTTTCCAGAGCTTTGATTTTGAGTCATGTTAAAGTAGTATATATTTGTCTGCAGTGATTAAATAGAGAGCATATGCTCCTAACTCAGAAGTGAAACAACACGCCTAGAGATATTTATGCTAAAAATTCTTGTGTTCCTATTCTGTTGGCAGTAATGTTATGAGAGTTGTTAGGTTAGCAAAACAGAAAGGCAAATATATGAAAATAAGTCCAAACCTATTTAAGACAAAAGTTGCTTACAGAAAAGGGATAAAATAAATTAGAAACAAAGCATGCTAGTACTTCTGAATGTCTTGAAAGAATAAATATTTTTAGAGGCATTCTGGGACAAAGTAAAAAAAAAAAGAGCATGGAGAAAAAGATGGTGAGAACTTTTTAAACAAATTCAATTTAACGAAGCATGCTAATCCGATAATTCAATGGAGTAATGCGTGTTGACATAGTCGGGTGTGAAGTATTATACATAGAAAGCTTCATAAAGACATAATAATGCACAGATGTTTAAAATTCTATCTGTCACTGATTAATGATTATGATTCAGTATTTTTGTATGCTACAAGAGAGTGGAGAAGCAATCCTACGTATTCTATCAAGTTTGTACACACATCATTAGGCTGAGAGGAAATAGCCACAAGTTGTTCCAGGGAAGGTTCAGACTAGACACTGGGAAATATTTCTTCAGTGAAAGGGTAGTCAGACATTGGAACAGCTTCCCAGGGAGGTGGTTGAGTTGTCATCTCTGGAGGTGTTCAAAAGACAGGTAGATGAGTTTCTTAGGGACATGGTTTAGTAATGGGACAGGTATGGTTGGACTTGATGACCTCAGAGGCCTTTTCCAACTAGATGATTCTATAATTCTATGATTCTATGTTAATTCCTTATAATTTAAAATTTAATATGGGAAAAAAAGACAGGAGGAAGATGTAGAATATGAGACTTTGTAACATTGTCAGTTTGTGTTTCAAGGACAATAGTCATGTTTTCAGACATAGGTAGAATAAATCTTAATTAAAAATGCATGAAACTGCGCATTCTATTTCTAGGATTTACTGAGAAGAAGGATTTGTGACTCAGAACTGTAATCTATCCAACTCCAGTCATTCAGGTGCTTATGAATAGGCACTTGTGAATCCCATGCCCACCATCAGTAATTTCACAAGATCCCAAATATAACAGGTATATAACTATTGGTATTGCTTCGTGAGGACAATGACACATTATAATGTGGGTTGTTTCATTCTTTTTTTTCCTTTGAATGTCTTTATTGTCAATTATTTACTGAACTTAGGGCTCATAGATTCTGGTCTATGATAGTTTATAGCTGAACCGATCGCTTCAAAATCCATGGAAAG
Source organism: Dromococcyx pavoninus (assembly GCA_033558185.1). Taxonomy (NCBI): domain Eukaryota; kingdom Metazoa; phylum Chordata; class Aves; order Cuculiformes; family Neomorphidae; genus Dromococcyx; species Dromococcyx pavoninus. The sequence continues at coordinate 2,435,081 of JAUMJL010000110.1, forward strand.
AAACAGAACAGCAGATATTTCTGTAGTTCCGTAATTTCCATATGAGAATGGTTTAGTAATTACTATGTGATATTTAGATCATAACTTTAAAGGTAAGATAGACATAACTATTAAATGTGAAATACAGTCATTTGGAATGACAGACTGTTCCTCTTGGCTAATCCCATAATTTGTTTGGTTTTCCCATGCTATCCGTCTTTTGTTTGTAAGACAGGTCAGAATTCTAATCTATATTCCTTAAGGAATTGTAATAAATTTTTAAGGCAAGAAAAGTAATATTAAATTTGATGTTAAGCATGGATTTTTTTTTTGCAGATGAAAAAGTGGCATTCATATGTATTGTTGTTTACTTTTGGAGGCTTGAAATAATAAAAAGCACAGCATCTTTCAATAAAAAACCATACGTTTTCCAACATATCTCTCTATATGTTGCAGTTTTCCATCAGAAGTTTCTCCACTCATTGTTGAACACTACGACTGTGTAAGAGTACTCAATGAGACATCAAATGCCCCTTTTCTGCACTTCAGATGTTTTAGTTGGTTAGAACTAACTAAAAAGGCAGTGGTTGGATTCTTTTCAAAAGCTTCTTTCATTCACCTGGAAAGATCTTTCAATGCAAGACTTCTACCTTATTCCAGGGAGCAGTGAATGACTATAGAGAAGACTGTAGGATAATGGAGAAGTGAAATAAATGGAAAAGGCTTTGTAGTTTTCAGTACGGATTGATTTTAGCTATACAGGAATATAAAAGGAAGACTATTTTTGGTTTTGCTTTCCCTTTCAGCAGATACGGGAAATTGTGTGTGCGTGGAGATATATGTATCTTTTCTCTTGATTTCTTGAAATTTGGGAAAATTTAAAACTGTAAGGACGTGGAATCATTAAGACGTGCATCACCAGAACAAAACAAGGAATGAGATTTCAAGCGATTGAAGATGTCTTTGGTTTTAAATATGTCCCTGTACTCAGCACTTGTGAGGCCACACCTCGAGTACTGTGTTCAGTTTTGAGCCCCTTACTACAAGAAAGACATTGAAGTGCTGGAGTGTGTGCAAAGAAGGGCAACGAGGCTGGTGAGGGGGCTGGAGAATAAGCACTGTGAGGAGAGACTGAGGGAATTGGAGTTGTTTAGCTCGGAGAAGAGGAGGCTGAGAGGAGACCTCATCACTGTTTACAACTACCCGAAAGGAGGTTGTGATGGGGTGGATGCTGTTCTCTTCTCACAAGTGACGAGTGACAGGATGAGAGGGAACGGTCGCAAGTTGTGCCAGGGCAGGTTTAGACTGGACATTAAGAAGAATTTCTTCACTGAGAAAGTGGTCAGGGATTGGAACAGATTGCCCAGAGAGGTGGTGGTGGACTCTCCACCCCTGGAGGTGTTTAAAAGACGGGTTGATGAGTTTCTTAAGGACATGGTTTAGTAGGGAGACAGGCATGGCTGGACTCGATGATCTCAGAGGTCTCTTCCAACCTTACGATTCTATGATTCTATGATTCTATGAAAACAGTCATTAATAGCTCTTTACATTCTCAAAATAAATGGAGGAAAACTGATAGGCAGTAATATATAAAATCTACTTTCAAATATAGGGAGGGGTAAAATAGAAAAGGTGTAATTCTTTATTTGTCTCAAGAGGAACTGTGCTCTGATAGGAAATACACTAAATAAATGTATCTAAATATCAGTTAAGAATTTCAAAGGCTTCGTCTTCTGACTCTACTAGTAATGATTCATCTTTTCCTTGTTATTATTATAGGAAGATAACAATGTATTTTTGAGGTGGCATTAGGGAAACACTGGAACTGTGTGCACTAGTACTATTTATGAGAAATACAAACTGTATAATTAACTCTACATAAGGTTTATTTTCCTAGAGGGGAGAGTTTGAAAAAATTATATTTTTATTCATGCATTATGTGATGAAGAATGTATTTATTCCAATTAATTTTGCAGTACTCAGGGGTTTCTGAGAGATTTGCCTCAGAAAATTACAACCTATACTCTGAATGTCATCTTAATTCAGATATTTAATCGCTAAATCAGCATATCTATATTTTCTGTACTTAGCCTCAGACTTCAAAATTATGTGAACAGATGTTGAACTTAAGATACACACGTAGGTTTAGCAAGGTTAACAAATAATAGGGTAGTTTAACACATACTGCATTCTTTGCAAATAAGAGTGTTGAACCTTACCATCTTGCTGAATTATTTGCTGAATCTGTTTCTCCTTGCTTTGCAATGTTTTTAATTAATCTAAATTACTTCTGATGACATTCAGAATTGCATTTAAACATTTGTAGACATATTTAATTGTCACCAACTTAAAAGCTAAGTGCAAGTTTTGATGCATCTTGAGTAAGACCATCAGTCAGGGTTTGAGCTACAAATTTTCGAAAAAAAATTAATGTTTTACTTAGTCTAAAATCTAATCTCATTTAAAAAGGGGGAGGGGCTAATAGCATTCTAAGTTTCATAAACCAGCAATTATGTATTATGATAATAAATTTTGATTGGAAATTAAGTCCCATGGCTCCATGAAAGAGCAGTCTTTTTGTTAGCAAATAAGTATACAGGACAAAATCGATATTTCAATATCGTTGTTTAATAATCAATATTTTTTGCTGTGAAAATTGTTATAGACTAATGGGATCTCTGTGAATAAGAACTATGTGTCAATTGTAGTGAAGAATAATAATGTGGTTGAAATTTGGGCTTGGTAGACATGACCAGTCAGCCGGATTGTTTTGCCCATCACACACCACATGGACAGTCTCCATCAAAGCGAAGTTGTACCCACAATCAGTTTTGTCATTCTTACAGGATTTAGTTATCTCAACATTGTTGGTACTTAGGTCCAAGATGGGATAGTTGTTAATGTATTTTGGCAACAACCCAAGATGAGAGAATTTCACTTATCATATCTCCACTCTGCCATGGGACAGATCTCTGCTGAGATGTTAGTGTAATTTTTGGTTGTCAAATTTAGATCTAAAAGATTTCCTGAAACTGTAATTGAAGAAGTCTTCTCATGGTAAAGTCCTTCCTCTCTTCTGCAAGCTGAACTTTTCTCCAATTATAAGATACAGAAAAGTATTTCTACTCCAATTCTACAATCATTTTGAAAATTTAGTCCTCCAAATTTTATTCATGAATAGCTCATGATATTGTTCTGCAAAAAGGAAAACAAACAGGTCTCACGTGCTTGAGGCAAAAAATAATTAAAATTATGAAATTATCCGAGAGGTATTTATCACATGTTCCTTACCCAGGGCATCAGAGGCTACTCATGCATCTTGTGGGTAATATGGGGAATGCAAAACCCATTTCATCCTTTCATTTTATGCTCAACTCTGACAGTGAAATAGTAACCGATATCAGACAGTATTTCTTGTGGTTTTGGAAAAGTTCCAAACCATTCTCGCAGTGCTTTCACAGTGTTTTCCCCTGTAGCCCTGCTAAAAGTTAAAGCCTGGACTAGTCGTGGTATTATTTCTACTCCTACCAGCATAAAATGTTTTCCTCCTTATTTCTTAGTGGGGATAATATAATCCACCTGCCAGGCATCCCACAAACCTTTACCCTCCCTTGAAAGTAGAGGGAGATCCTCTAAAGACTGCCTTTCAAGCCGTCTCCAACAGTGTTTGATGGCTGATATGCAGGGTTTGCACATTTCTCTGGTGACCGGCCAGCCTCGGGCAAGTGCTTCACTATACAGGTCTTTAGTTCCCCTTGTCTTTGCGTTTTACATGCAACCATCCTAACAAACGTTCCCAGTCTTCTCAAATTTATTCCTTTTGCACAGGGGCTAGTCTTGATAACTCATCAGCTTTTTGGTCTTTCTTGTTGCAAAAGGACCAAACCCACTTTGGCGAGGTTAAACTTAGTTACACACACACAGCCATTGCTGCATTGCCCTTCTCTTCCCCGAGTGGTTGAAAGGACCAGAATCTGCTTCAGGAAGGCTCATCTTAGTTACTAGTTACATACTTATTTACTACAAGGTTGTGCCTTCACTTTCTTGAGCAGACAAAATGTAATTCTTGTTGCAAAGAGACCAGGGACGGGGAGCAGAAAGAAGCCCTCATAATCCAACAGGAAATGGTTAGTGACCCCCTACTCTACTCTATATACATCTATGAGGCTGGATGAGATCAACCCAAGAGTACTGAAGGAACCAGTGGAAATGCTCATCAAGCCACTTTATCAGCAGTTTTGGTTAACTGGGGAGGTCACAGTTGAGTGTAGATTAGCAAATATGAGACATATGTGCAGGAAATGCTGGAAGAAGGATCCAGGGAACTGCATAACTGTCAGCAGGTCCTCAGTGCCAGGAAAGGATATGGAGCAGACCATCTTGAGAGATGTCACTCAATACATACAGAAAAGAAAAGGCGATCAGTCCCAGTCAGCCTGGATTTAGTAAAGGCAGGTCCTTCCTGACTAACCTAATCTCCTTTTCTGATGAAATAACCTAAAGATTTGACAAGAGAAAGGCTGTGTGTGCTGTCTACCTAGACTTTATTAAAGCGTTTGACACCGTTTCCCACAGCATTCAGCTGGAAACTGTGGCTACTTATGATTTGAACAGGCATACTTTTTGCTGAGTAAAATCCTGGCTGGGTGACCAGACCCAAAGAGTTGTGATGAATAAAGTTAAAATCCAGTTGGCAGTTGGTCAAAAGTGGTGTTCTCCAGGGCTCACTACCAGGGCCAGTTCTGTTTAATATTTTTATCAATCATACAGACGAGGGGATCAAATGTACCCTTAATACATTTGGAGGTGACACCAAGTTGGGTGGGAGTGTTGATCTGCTTGAGGGTAGGAAGGCTCTACAGAGGTATATGGACAGGTTGGAAAGATGGATCAAAGCCAACGGTATGGGCTTCAACAAGGCTAAGTGTTGAGTCCCACTATTGGGCCATAACAACCTCATTCAAGCCTGCAGGCTAGGGCAAGAATGGCTGGAAAGCTGCCCAATGCAGGTATTGGTCAACAACCAAGAAGGTTAATAGCATTGTGGCTTGTATTAGAAATGGTGTAGCCAACAGAACTAGGGACGTGACTATCTCCCTGTACTCAACACTACTAAGGTCAACCCCCAAATACCGTGTTCCCAGTTTTGGGAAATACATTGAGCTCCTGCAGCATGTCCAAATAAGGGCAACAAAGATGGCAAAGAGAAAAGAACAAGTCTTATGAGGAGTGGCTTAGGGAACTGAGGCTCTTTAGTCTGGAGTAAAGGAGGCTGAGGGCAGACCTTATTGCTCTTTACAACTACCTGAAAGGAGATTGTAGTGAGGCAGTTGTTCATCTCCCAAGTAACAAGTGATAGGACAAGAGGCAATGAACTCAAGCTGTACCAGTGGAGGTTTCAATTGGATATTAGGAAAAATTTCTTCACCAAAAGGAAACAGGCTGCTCGAGGAAATGGTTGAATCACCATCCCTGGAAGTATTTGAAAGACTTGTAGATATGGTGCTTAGGGACATGGTTAGTGGTAGAAATTTAGAAGATGCCTGAGTAATGGTTGCTCCTCCTTTGGGGAACTACTTTTAAGGCAGAGGTCTCACTTTGATGCCCACTTGAGCTGCAGTGTCACAGCATTGCTTATATCTGGTCATGTGTCACTTCCTGACCCTTTCCCCCAACCTCCTCTCCTCCAACTTGTTTTGCTTCTTTTGAACTGGTTTCAACCACTTCATCTCAAAACATGCCTTGAAAACAGCATTTAAGACAAAATAAAAAGAACAGTTGGTCTACATTTTGAAACACGGTCCTTGACACCATTGATTTTGTTGATCTGGACATATACCCTGACAGTGACCTGTGGCTCAATATCCTATCATATCCTTGACCTGTTCCCTGGGAGGGTTGAGGCAGCAGGATAGGCTTTGACCGCATGGCCCTGCCATTATAGCCCCATGAAGCGTTCCCCTGCTTCCAGCCTCCAGCCCCAGGAAGCTGCTGAGCCATGCACAGCCCTGATCAAAATGTATTGTTTGATCCATCAGAAGACTAAAATGATATTCTGTAGAAAAGTATATCATCAAAGAAATTACAAAATATGAGCTCACCATATAGTCACAGGGTAGAAGAAGTATGAATTGTGAAACTTGTTAAGATTTTATTATTTGATTTCATGTTAATGTTCTGCTGATCTTTGGGGTTTTGCTAACATTTCCACTTTCTTTAGTTTGTAAATTATCCCTTAATACTCCCTCCCTCTGCAAATTAACTCAATCTTTGTTTGATCTTTTTTTGAGTTGCGTAGATTTCGTCTTGTGGAGGATTTTTTGATTTTTTTTTTATCTTTTGTCTTTGATTTGTTGGTTAGTTGTTTTAAAATCCATCTCTGAATATTGTGCCAAATACAAAGGAAAAGGTAATGCTTCATTTTTTTTACACCTATTCATCCAGCAATGTTCTAGTGTGAGTCAGGAACAGTAATAATTCTGATGATAGTATGACCAGAGTCAAGTAAAACTCAAATGTGACAGTGAGATACTCACAGGAGAAGTAATCTTGCAGTCCTCAGTTCTCACCTAAGCCTCCTTCCTTCCTCGTGTAAAACTACTCTGACACAAATCCCAAGATTAATTTCTAGGTGTAAGTACTTGATGTCTTGACGAAATTAAGAAAGGGAAAGACAAGGAGTGATTTAGTAGCTCTTCTTCATGGCAATACTATGACTTTGTCATGAAGCTGGCTTAAAGAAAAAACATAACTTGACTTTCCCCTTACTTACTTCCTCATGGGAGCAGGTAGTGACAAGCAGCATTCATTCTTGAACTATTGATCCTAGTGCTCTTAGCACTTAATACAACGATAAATTCATATAAAGAAACTTGGTGTAAAAGAGTACATTTGCCAGGTTGTAAAAATAGAGAATTAAGAGGAATGCTAACAACTAATTTAGTAGCTAAGGAGTTAGAGGGATTTTCAGCTCACAAATGAACTGGGTATTTTAATTAATATTTTAGGAAAAAATAAACAAACAATAAAAGTAGAGAAGCCTAGTCCTGCTTAAAAAATGCAGTAGCACAATTACCTTCACATATACTTGGGTAAAGATTGTTTGAAGTATTTATAACTTACAAGTTTGATTAATCAAATATGTGCCATACATTCAAATGTATTATCCATATGTTTAACTATGCTTATCTATAAATGTATAAACATAATTTGTTAAAGATTTAATCAAAACATTGTAAATTCTCACAACAAAAAATCTAGAGATATACTACAACACAAAGAATACTTATCAGAGGGAATAAAGGTAGTCATCTGTATCAGAAGAATGTACTCATTAACTTTCAAAACCAGGTTCGACATACAGTTAAACATTGCTGCATTTAACATAATAGTATAAGTTACTATGAAAGTGTAGCAGATATTCTTTACATGTAGTATAATAATGAATATATTACCGGGTACAGTAAATCTATAGAGTAAATAATATTGACGCTTACTTTATAATAGAGATCTATTACTATTGGCTTAAATATTATGTAGAATAAGCATGTCTTTAAGATTTTGTGCAAATGGGGCTTTGCTGAATTCGGATCTATTAAATGTTTTTTCATGGTTGTTTGCTTTTAATAAGGAAAATAAGAGAGCAAAATGAAGCATGTTAAATTAAATCTACTTAATGTTGCAGAAAATCCAGAATCTTTATTGTCTGTTTCTGACTACTCGGTTTTGTTGTGTTAATATTGAACTACTGTGCCGATGTTGATGTAAGTAATATAAACCTGTAGGTCACTGTGTGTATTTATATCCGCTACCTGACATACTAATAATACATTTGCGGTGTTTCACAGAAAGAGCTCCCCATCCTTTTACACATGTTGATATTGACTACCCAAGACAGAATCTTCCTAGAATTATCAGGGGTAAAAAGCTCCTAATACAGCATTCTCCACATACAAGGATTTGAAAACTGACATGGAAATAAAAAAAAAAGTGGCAAGTACAGCTTCTTGCTCTGACCAGTTTAGATTTTAAACATCTTAAACGTAAGTTTTTTGATCAATCAACTTGAATCAGAAAGTTCACCAACTGATGAACCCAGTGGTACAATTCAGTGTTCCTCCAGGTGTAGTGTAGAGGCATCCAGAGCAGTAGAGGAAAAAGTACAAGCACATGCAGGGAGAGGATGAATCTGGAGAGCAGGTGCCTCTGTATCCATGAAGTTGGACTGCAAGGTAGGAAGTGGGGGAGCAAAGTTCCTCCCACTGTGCGAGTAGATCACATCCATGACCATGTGTGGAGCCTGAATATATGTAAGTTATGGCACCTGACAAGATGTATCCCAGAGTCCTGACAGAATTGGCTAATGTAGTTGACAAGCAACTTTCCATGATATCTGAAAAGTCATGGCAGTCAGGGAAAGTCCCTGGTGACCGGAAAAAGGGCAACATTACACCCATTTTTAAAAAAGGGTAGAAAGGATGACCCTGGGAACTTCTGACCTCCCAGCCTCGCCTACGTGCCTAGGATGATGATGGAACAGATCCTCCTATAAGCTATGCTAAAGCACATGGAAGACAGGGAGGTGATTCAAGACAGTCAGCATGGATTCACCAAGGGCAAACCCTGTCGAATCTACCTAGTGGCCTGGTGGGACTACATCAGCGGACGAGGGAAGTGTTATAGATGTCGTCTATCTGGACTTCTATCAGGCCTTTGACATCATCACCCACAAAATCCTTCTCTTTAAATTGCAGCGATGTATTATATGGATGGACAGTTCAGTGGATGAATAGTTGGTTGGATGATAACATCCTGAGGGTAGTGTTCAATGACTTGATGTCCAGATAGAAATCAGTGACAAATGGTATCCCTCAGGTGTCCACACTGGGACCAGTACCATTTACTTTATCAGTGACATGGACAGTGTGATCAAACTCACCCTCAACAAGTCTACAGGAGACACAGGACTGAATGGTATGGTTGACAAGCCTTAGAGAATGGATGTCATCCAGAGGGATCTTGACAAGTTGGAGAAGTGGACCCATGTGAAACTCATGAGGTTCAACAAGACCAAGTGCAAGGTCCTGCAGCTGGGTTGGGGAAACCTCCCATTTCAATACAAACAGGGGAATTAAGGGATTGAGAGCATCCTTAAGGACAAGGACTTAGCTGTGCTGGTGGATGAAAAGCTGAACATAAGCTGGCAATGTGCACTTGCATCAGGGGGTCAACTGGATCCTGCACTGCATCAAAAGAAGCGCAGCCGGCAAGTCAAGAAAGGTGATTCTGCCTCTCTCCTCTACTCTGGTGAGACCCCATCTGGTGTACTGTGTTCAGCTCTGGATCCCTCAGTATAGTATGGACATGGATCTGTTGGTGTGGGCCCAGATATGGGCTACAAAAATGAACACAAGGATGGAACAACTCTCCTATGAAGAAAGACCGAGAGAGTTGTAGTTGTTCAGCCTGGAGAAGAGAAGGCTCCATGGAGACCTCATTGCAGCCTTTCATTACTTAAAGGGGGCCTACAAGAATGATGGGGACAGATTTTTTAGTAGGATCACTTGCGATAAGGGGTAATGGTGTTAAACAAAAAGAGGGTATATTTAGGATAGATAAAAGGAAGAAATTTTTACTGAGAGAGTGGTGAAAAACTGGACCTGATTTCCCAGAGTGGTGGTAGAAACCCCATCCCCGGAAACATTCAAGGTCAGGTTGGATGGGACTCCGAGCAACCTGACCTAATTGAAGATAACTCTGCTCATTGTAGGTCTTTTGGACTAGATGATCTTTAAAGTTCCCTTCCAATCCAAGCCATTCTATGAATCTATGATTCTATGACTCCATGAATTCTGAATAATGAAGAGTTCTTCAAGGGCAGTGACAATTGCTATTCTTGAAATAGTATCTCTTCCTTATTGTACTCCTTCAGGCAGCAGAGCCTTGTATCTAAGTCCTCTTCAGCTTGGAGGAGAGTTGCATACAGACCTTAATTACAAAGCTTTAGGCAATGCTGGCATAGAGTTAGATTACCTCTTTCTTATAGCAGCTCTTTAGAGTAACGGCAAAGGAGTTTGAGTTAATAGGAGATTTGTATAATTGAAAAGCATTTTCATTTTGTGTTACAGCACTGAGATTTAAAATTGTTATTGCAAGGATTATACACATACTCATAATTAGAGTTTATGCTAATACCTTGCATTTATAAATTGGACAGAATATAAACAATTTATGGTTTTGAGTTACGCTTCCACATTTAGACATACAAAAAGATGCAAGTCACTGTAACAAAGACTACATGAATTAAAGAAGGAATAGAATATGCCAGTTATACTTATGAATGAGAGCTGCTTGATTCCGTGTTGATTCTTTGAAATTTTGTTATATTCATAAAACATTAAAAGGAAAATCATGCTTCATTGATGCCATTGCCAAAAGCATGGATTATCTCAGTGGGCTACACATTTACCCCGCAGGTATTCTTTTAGTTGAGAAAGTATTTACCATAACTGTGGCTGTTTGCTAACCTGTGTTACTAAAACTAATAGGGCTTGAAAACATACTTTCATCTTGTTAAGAGAGCTTCAAATGATGATCTGATTTATAATACACTAGTCATTTTTTAATTTTGCACAGCTGTTTGGTTTTTATATAACACATTTAAAGTTAAATAATGTATATAATTTTAAAAAATACATTTAAAAATAATTTGCACCTATGATATGATTCTAAGTTCAAGAAGAATCCTTCATAATTTTTTTGCATTTTAATAGAGCAGATATTGCTTATTTACTACAGTTGCAATCTGTGTTGGTATAGAAATAAAATTTGATCAGTTTTTGAAACTACCAGATTATTTTTCTGCATAAAGGAAGTATTCCATTATAGAAAACAGAATTGGATTTCTTTAAAGACCTGTCTAACCCTGAGATTAATGTTTCATTTTGATAATGTGTATGTACAACTTTTCCTACAGAAATAATGAAAGTATTTACAGGAAGCTTTGCAAATTACCAGTAAACCATTTTGAAAGGTGCTTGTTATTTTTGTTTGTTTATTTTCTGAAATTATACAGCGTTTTTAGTTTAAACCCTGCCCAAAAGAGGAACATTGAGAAAATGCTTCTGAGGATTTATTTTTCAAAGCTTTGTTACATGCAGCAGGCAGAAAGTTAAAAAAAAAATTTCTTAAGGAAAACTCTTCTACATTTATTTTCTCTCTGATCATCCTGAAATGGCATGTATATATCAAATTTTAATCAGTCCATAATGAAATGTGTTTTCTTCAGCAAAACAACATCCTAAGAAGTAATTTGTCTGTCTAAGACACAGTTCAGCAAATACATGTATTCTTTCTTTGTTTTAATTACTCAAAATGTTAAAATTAAGAAGTATCCTTTATGTGTGAAAATTAGGAGTACTGTTTGAATAAGACCTCACTGAAATCTCGCACAATGCCTTAGCAATAACTGAGAAATTGATACCATTTTCATTCTCTGTGATCTTTCAGCGACCTGTGGGACATTCAATGTCATCCTTCCTCTTGATTGTTTGGACTTTCTTGGCTTCCTTATTCTTTAAAATTCTCTGATTCTTACCTGTGAGTTGTCACGAGGCCTCTGCAGTTTATTCTGTGTGATCTGTGTTTCTTTTCAACCATTCAGTTGTCTCACTTCTCAACCTTTATTTGTAAATGATCTGGAAAAAGAACAGTTCGTGTTTTCAGTGCTGAGCTAATACTGAAGTCCTAAACCTTGTAGACAACTCTAGTTATAACCACATTTGCATTTTAAAACATTTCAGAAATATCCTTTCTGTAAATTACTTTTAGCATTTCCTAAGTGATTGTGTTATAAAGGCTCAAAATAAAAGCTTCTCTTAACAAACTGATGTTTGGGGACATTTTTTTTCCCTTTCCCAACATTTTTTATGATAGATGTAAAGGAAGAGGTATTAGAAAACTCCACATTGAGGCTGAATATACTGCTGGGTTACATTTGCACTGTGTAGTTTATATAGATATTACAGTTATGTTTGAAATACTTATATCTATGTATATTTTAGATTGGATATTAGGAAAAATATCTTAACTGAAAGAAGATGTTCCAATGTTCCAGCATGGGAACAGGCTGCCCAGGGAACTGGTGGAGTCATCATCTCTGGAGGTGTTCAAAAACTATGAGGTTGTGGCATTTTGGGACCTGGTTTAATAGTCATGGTGGTGTTAGGCTGATAGTTGGACTTGATTATCTTAAAAGTCTTTTCCAGTCTTAACGATTTTATGATTCTATGTGTATAGACATGTTTGGAAGTTGATCAACAGAACTTCCAAAGAAAATGCATTAAATGATATTCTAGTAACCTCTGTAAGTTTGCTTCTGCTTTCACTGACGAGATTTTTCCCTGCATTTAGTGGAGTTAGTAACATGCAGCTGATCTGTAAACTAATACTATGCTTATAGCAAGGGCACTCATAATTATCGTGCTCTATGTGTATGCATGTTTCTAGTACACTCTATTTAAATGTCATGTTATTAACACATTGCACCACAAAACTAGCAGACCATATCATAATGACTTACCATAATATTTATGGAACTCACCCAGTTAGAGTAACATGTATAAGCATATATACTACACATACAGACAGACATATTTAACTCTATATTTTACTTTGCACTTTAGAATGTGTAGTTGAGCCAATTCGAGAGCAAGTTTGCATAGGTATTTTTCTCTGAAATTTCACAGTATCACAGTATCACAGTATCACAAGGTTGGAAAGGACCTCTGAGATCATCAAGTCCAACCTATAACCCAACACTAACACCAACCATCATCTAAACCATGGCACTCAGTGCCACATCCAATCTCCCCTTAAACACCTCCAGGGTCGGCGACTCCACCACCTCCCTGGGCAACGCATTCCAATGACCGATCACCCTTTCAGTAAAGAACTTCTTCCTCACATCAAGCCTAAACTTTCCCTGACGAAGCTTGAGTCCATGCCCTCTAGTTCTGTCACTGGTCACCTGAGAGAAGAGACCAACCCCTGCCGACTACAACCTCCTTTTAGGTAGTTGTAGAGAGCAATGAGGTCTCCCCTGAGCCTCCTCTTCTTCAGACTAAACAGCCCCAACTCACTCAGTCGCTCCTCATAGGGCTTATGCTCCAGCCCCTTCACCATCTTCGTTGCCCTCCTCTGAACACATTCCAGTATCCTAACATCTTTCCCAAACTGGGGGACCCAGAACTGTACACAGTATTCCAGATGAGGCCTGACTAGTGCCGAGTACAGGGGGACAATAACTTCTCTGATCCTGCTGACTACACTATTCCTGATGCAGGCCAGAATGCCATTGGCCTTCTTGGCCACCTGGGCACACTGCTGGCTCATGTTGAGCTTCCTGTCAACCAGCACTCCCAGGTCCTTTTCTGCCTGACTACTCTCCAGCCACTCTGTCCCCAGTCTGTAGCTCTGCATGGGATTGTTGTGTCCAAAATGAAGTACCAGACATTTGGACTTATTAAACATCATCCCATTAGAATCAGCCCATCTCTCCAATCTGTCCAGGTCCCTCTGCAGGGCCATCCTACCCTCTAACAGATCAACCCTTCTTCCCAGCTTGGTATGTTTATGAACATAAGGTATCTCTGACTCAGAAAGATCGCGCTTCAACACGGAAACCAGGCTAACAGGAATATCTAGGACATCTAAAACAACCTTCTTACTCCGAATTTAGACCGGGTACATGCACATCATTCTAGAAAGATATTTATCCAGTATTTTCTTGAAAATATCCTGTGCTGCCAACCATAACTTTCTTGTTCTTTTTGGTGAACTACTGGTTTCAAAGTAAGGAACATTGTGGTTTATTCTTCCTTTCCCTACTGGTTAACCAAAATTTATTGGTGCCATTTAAGATAATTTATTCTTCTCCCCTTTATCTTTATAAAATAACAAAGAATGGTGGTTTGAAAAAAAAACAAGCAACAAGTATGATGCTTGTCAGACTTCCTGAGGTGATGAAAACCTGTGTAGAAGCTTTGGTAAAAAACAGATTTTTGAATCTCTGATGTATGCTTTTATCAATCACAGACACATTAAAGAAGGAGCTAGTGACCTTTTACTAGTGACCTTTTGCAAGAGTATATTACGTTACTCACGCGTATATGTGCTAGCTGTAATTTAGAAATCCTTTTCTACAAAGCAGATCACTAGTCTATTTTTCCTCATTCTATATTGGTTAACTATGGAATCTTTTCTAAAAGTAAATATTCCTTAAAAAAAAACGCATAGCAGTTTTCTGGTTTTTTTAAGTATTTGATATGTTACTACTATCTATTTTTATCAGAAACCTGGAACCCCATGAATAATAGTTGTTTTGTTCCAGAAAGTCTCAGCTCCATCAATTATTTTTTATGTCTCTGCAGGTTTTCTTTCAACAGTTATGTACACAGAACATTTCCATAGGTCAAATTATTCTCTTTTCACTTATCACTTAAAATTAAATATATTAGCCATGTGGGAAACAGCTTCTTTGTCTGTTACTGAATGAGTAATTGGACCTTTAGTTGCTGTTACTATAGAGTTTGAAAAAAACCCCAAACCTCTAGCACTTCTAAAGTACTGTTACTGACACTTCCAAACTGTCACAGCAAATTTAATTGAAATTGGAGAATACACAATGAGTTCTGAGCTAAATATTTTATACTTTCTGTGTAAGTAGAACACCAAAGTTTTGTCGTCAGGCAGAATAAGCTCCCTACTGAGTCTACACCAGAACAGTAATTTTACTTTTCTTTATAAAAAATAAACTTCATTTTTGTTCTTTGGAATGGTTTAAAAGTTAACCAGGCCTACAGGCTGCCAGGACAACAAATGAGTCTATATTCATCTTATCTGACAGTTCCATTTTTTACTAAATAATCCTCTGTTTATGCCCATATACATTTACCTCAAAAATAATTATAAATTTAGGTGAAAAAATATCAAATAACCAGATTACACTAAAAATATGATCTTAGTGCTGAAATCTTGCTAAGATTATTAAGGTAAAATTGAAAGACAAAATAAAAGGGAGTGGGGAGAAAACTTTATTTATATTGTTAAGGAGTCTTGTCCATTCCCTTCAGACATTTCCCATTGATACTAGGGAAGCAGCCCAGGTCTCCATCTCTAGAACACTTAGTCTGCCCTCTCACAGTGTTCTTTCCCCAGCACAACATAAGGCACCCCTGCTCTTCTCACTGCAAAAGTCAGGCTTATTTATAGTCAGAATAAACAGTTGTATTGTCCTGTTGTGATGTGTTGATCAGGCTGCTCAACAGGTAACCCCCGGATCACAAGGTTTGCTAGTATTTGTATACTTTTTCTTCATAATTCTCCTAACTCAGACTTAACTCCTCTGAATGTCAGTCCAAGCCTGTTTTCTAAGCTTGGTAATTTTGTAATGGAATAAAAATAAGATTCCTTTTTTTATGTCTAGTTGAATTTTAAACTGATTAGAACACTGTTTTTAAGCTAGTATTTAATGTATATAAAGTGAGCTTGTATTTCCTATTTATGCTGATATTGTTCCATATTTGTCGAACCAGAAAGTTTTGATCATTATGTAAAGTTTGTTCTATACACCCAATTGTGTGTACAATTTCACAAGTTAAGGAAATGCACAATACTTAGTTTCTACTGGTTTATAATATATTTAACTGACTGATCGACTAATGGTTGAGTTTTAATACAGGAAACAGATGCATGTTAGATATACACAAAATATTTTCATATCTTAAAATATGTCTTCATCCTCTGGGACAGCAGAATATTTATCTAGTTCAGATATAAAGCGTGCTGTGCTGGTTAGGTGATAGACTGGCATTTCAAACATATTTGGACATGTCTGACATTCTAGACAGAAAAAGAAAATAACATTATTAAAAGCCTATATAATAGAAGTGATTTTCAAGTGTGATGCAGAAACATATTTTCCCTTAAGGTTCACAGCTTTGCCAAATGTTTATTAAGTAAAGTCCCTGCTTCTTGCTTGTTAGATTAATTAATTCAGACTGGAGCCACACATTTTATTTGCAATTTATCTGTTTTTTCTTCCTGTAAAAAATTTGTCATTGAACTATATATGAAGACTTTTTGGTTTTGTTATAGTAGGCAGCAGTTGAACTTTGCTATCAGCAAAACAGAAGTAAAAAAAAAAGAGGTACAATAGTTGAATTCTAAGATAAAGTCTGTTTGGAATGTAAAATACGTAAAAAGCAGGTTAAAATGACAGTCTTTGCTTAGAGGATAATCTTAGGGCAAATTTTCAATTTTAGTCTGAATCAGCTGTGTGTTCCTGAAGAAAAACCCCTACTCTTCCCCACTAGCTATGCCTTAGTCAGACCACAGTGTGATCCTGGAGTACACTAATTAGATTCCTTTCAGATGAAACCAAAACAGAAGTTATGCTGGAGAGGGGCCTTCAGGGCACTTCAACTGCAAATGGACCTTCAGCTTTGGAAATCTGAATCCAGCCTCCTTGAAATATGCATAGCGACAATGTCATTTCCTCTGTGCTGACTGCTTTCCACTCCCCATCCATTGCTCCTTCTGATTAATTTGTTTCATTGTAACTTTATGTTTTGCATTAGGAAAAGCCCCATTAATAAGCAAGTGTCAGATTCAACAACATAATATATACTGATGTTTTAATATTCTTCACCTAATAGCTTTAAAGCTATCTGAAGAATAATCGGCGGAATATCTAAGCAAAACTTAATGCAAAACCTTATCTCAAAACTATTGGGTTACCTTGGAATGAGAGAATTCTAAGTCCAATAACAATTAAGAGGCATATTATGAGTTACAACCTGATTTTCAAACCAAAATGATCTAAATAATTCAAGCTAAACTTTTTCCTAAGGATCTCAGAGGCTTAGGTCCTTCTATCTTTATGCACTTTATTTTGATTGTTTTTAGATAGGAGCAAACAATGTTTATAACTCTGCAAAATAATAATTATTATTATGATTTTTCTAAAAGTAAAACTTGAATACAAAACAGTAAGCCAAGTTTACATGGTCTTTCAGTAGATTTGTGCATTTACTGTATTCTTACATAACCACAGTCTCCCAGCTGTGAAACCTAGACGATTTTGTCCTCAAGTACCACATCCACTCATCTTTAAAATACCTCTAGGGATGGGAAATCAATCATATCTTTGGGCAGCCTGTTCCGTTTTAGTGAAGAAGTTCTAATATCCAATAGAAACCTCCCCTGGCACAGCTTAAGTCCATTTCCTATTGTCCTATCGCTTTAGAGAAGAGACCTACACTTGCAGTGAGCAACCTCCTTTCAGGTACTTGTAGGGAACAAAAATTTCTCCTGTGAACCTGCTTATCTTCAGACTAAAGAGCCTCAGTTCCATCAGGCACTCTTCATAAGACTTGTTCTGCAGACTCTTCACTAGCTTTGTTGCTCTTCTTGGGACACACCTCAGCACCTCAATGTCTTTCTTGTAGTGAGGAGCCCTTACACTGTACAGGGTATTCAAGGTACGACCCTATCAATGCAGGTGGGCAATCACATCTCTAGTTATATTGGCCACACTTTTTCTGGTACAAACCAGGATGCTCCTAGCCTTCTTGGCCACCTTTGCATACTGCTGGCTCATATTCCACCGGCTGTTGACCAATACCTCTAGGTCCTTTTCCATGGGGT
Source organism: Dromococcyx pavoninus (assembly GCA_033558185.1). Taxonomy (NCBI): domain Eukaryota; kingdom Metazoa; phylum Chordata; class Aves; order Cuculiformes; family Neomorphidae; genus Dromococcyx; species Dromococcyx pavoninus. The sequence continues at coordinate 2,452,766 of JAUMJL010000110.1, forward strand.
AGCTTTCCAGTCATTCTGGTACTAGCCTGTAATGTTGCATGAGGTTGTTTTAACGTAAGTGCAGGAACTTACACTTAGCCTTCTCAAACCTTATACAATTCACTTCACCCCTTGATCCAGCCTGTCCAGATCCCTTTGTTGAGTCTTTCTACCCTCACATAGATCAACGCTCTTGTCCAATTGTATTGTATAGATATATATGAAATATCTCTTTTAAGCTTTAACTAAAAGAGAAGCAGAAAGGGAAAAATGCTGACATACTTCAATAGCAGAATTTGCAGCTTATTTGCAAAGCAGTTTATTTACTCTGTCACAATAAACTGCACAATATATCCTATCTTGATATGGCAACACTATCTTCCTAACTCGTATTCCAAAGTTGTCTGTATAAAAGCTTATGGTCATTTCAAAATACTTCAAATGACAATCCTTCTGCCTTCAGTATAGATGCAAGAAAGTGAACAAAAAGGAAGAGAGAAAAAGATAATAGGAATATATGAGATGTTAAGTCAGAAAACGCTATCAAGAAGCTCCTGCATTGGTAAAAAGAGTTTTATTTTAAACAGGAATAATGGATAACTGATGATGTATCAGCTATTCCTTTAATACCTTGAAAATTCCCTCATATAGGAATAAATAAAAAAAGAAAATTTTCCAAAGAATCTCAACATGAGCCAACAATGTGTGTTTGCAGCCCAAAAGGCCAACCATGTCCTGGGCTGCATCAAAAGGAAACATTGCCGGCAGGTCAAGGGAGGTGATCCTCTCCCTCTACTCTGCTCTCGTGGAGTACTCCATCTGTGTCTAATTCTGCAATCTCCAACATAAGAAGGGTATGGAACTTTTGGAACAGGTCCTGAAGTGGGCTACGAAGGTGTTCAGAGGGCTGGAGAAACTTTGCTACGAGGACGGATTGAGAGACTTGGGCTTGTTCAGCCTGGAGAAGAGAAGCCTCTGTGGAGACGTTATAACAGCCTTCCTCTACCCGAAGAAGGCTACAGGGAAGCTGGGGTGGGACTTTTTACAAGGGCAAGTAGTAACAGGACGAGGGGGAATGACTTTAAAACAGAAGGGGGAAGATTTAAATTGGACTTTAGGAAGAAATTTTTCATGATTAAGATGGTGAGACACTGGAACAAGTTTGCCAGGGAAGCTGTGGATGCCCCCTCCTTGGAAGTGTTCAACATCAGGTTGGATGGGGCTTTGAGTAGCCTGGTCAAGGTGGGAGAGGGATGGAACTAGATGACCTTTAAGGTCCCTTCCAACCCAAACCATCCTATAATTCCTATGATTACTCACCTACATTCATATATGCTTGTTTAGATTCCACATTAGGAAATGTATTTATCTGGCTAAATGTATATGCTCAGTTCAGTTGCCGACTCCTAAGGGTCTAGTATCATTGCGAAATTGTAAGATATCACAACAGACTTCTAACTGCCCTTTGGGAAGGTCTTATGTGTCTTTGAAGTCCTGCATTCTATATATTATCTCCACCTGGACCTCGTAGATGGTTTATGACATCTCTGGTGAAATCTATGTGGGAAAATAAAGCAAATCTTTACATCTGAATCCAGAAAAGCTAAGCTTCATTCTTGTCAGAAAGAGAAAGAGCTATTTAGGCTTCAATTTATGTCATCATAGAGTAAATTTCTTAAGTTGATCAGATAAATTTTTTACTAAGGCTGCTTATCATCTCTTTATTGTCTATAAAGGAAACCTGAGATAAGAAGTTCATATACAGGTGTCAGCACTCATTTAAAGTGAGATACATTAATCAAAATATAGAACTAAAAATATATATATGGAATGTGAGAACGATGAAGCGTGACTGTTCTTACTGTAATTTTGTCAAATTCTGTGTCAAGATGAAGGGCACAGTTTTTATGAAAAGAGAAGAAATTACTGTGTCTAGCTCTCTCGAAACTTGCAGTGTGAGAATTTTTCTAAACACTCGTAGGTGATATGATGAAAAGGCTGGAAACTCTCTCAGACAACAGAACATCTACAATTTGATCTTAAACTAGCATACTGTATATTAATCATTTTGTTTTGGTTTTTTTTAGCAAGAAAAGGCATGGAGAAGATTAAGTAATGACAATAATAAAATGTTTTGATATCTCTGTCCTACCAAACACAAACAAAAAACCCATGAATTGTTCAAGTTTTAAGTTTTTTTCCTTGAACAGAAATGCATGTTACCTTGGGAAAAATAGTAAACTTCAACCAACAACGGAACACAAAGCAAGGTGAATGCATTAATATATATATTCAAGTGAAACTTACAAGATTCAAACACACTTCAATTGACATGTCTGAATAGTTTGCCTCTTGAATTATTGTGTAAAAACAATAAAGCTGTAAAATTTTAGAATTAATTTTCTCCTCTAGATAAGTTAAGCATCATAACAAGTTAACATTTTATACCGGGATAGTATTCACTAAGATCCTTAAACGTCTTTAAGCTTCTTTTGGTGAGCCGAATACATTTTAGAATGTAAACCCATTATTATTTATATCTGACGGAAAATATAGGATGACAAAGTTTGGAAAATTAGTCTCTTAAGTAATTCATGTTGCTGCACAGAGGATCTTGAAAGTTTCATACGCACAAAGATTTATTGGTGGGATGCACAACTGGTGGCATACTTATGATTCTAGTTGATTAAATGATTAAAGTTATTCTTGGGGGAAAATTAAAACCAAAAAAAAGAAAAGGAGTGCTAGAGGGAGGCAGATTGAAAGAGAGAGGAAGCAGGGAGAAAGGTAAGACAGGAAAACATACATTCAGGTTATCCCATCACCTAATACGTTTATTTAGCTATTAACTAATCTTTCTGCCACCTTGTTTTGAAGACTGTGACATCTAAGTCTTCTGACAGGGTAAGCTAGAAAACAGTTCTTCTACCAGAGATGTACAGACACACTCTATTTGGACTAGTAATAAAAGATCAAGTAACTTAAAACCCAAGAGAGACTCTTTAACTATAAATCTATGCTAAGTAAGTACCATAATATGTTCAAACCAAACCCGTGTATAACCTTGCTCTAGTTTACCAACAAATTATAAACTATTGTAATTACAAATTACATTAAAAACTATTTATTTTGAAGATTTCTGTAGGTATCTAAAAATCTAAAAGATAGAAAAATATTAAGATAATTATTACAAAAGGCAGATTTTTTTATTACAAAAGATCTGCTTTAATATAAACATTGGAAAATGTGTCTTCTGACTCTGAACTAGTTTCACAAGCCTTTTATATACAATGAAAATATGCAATACAATTAATCTTATCCAAAGATCTATTACATTTCATTATCTAATGTTAACTACAAAGCAATGTTAGTATAGTTAGATCATAGATGCTCTACTGTACTTTTGGATCCCTATGGTTATAACTGATTTCTGCCCTATTTAATGCAATTTATAAAGCATACAGTAAGGGACTCAGCATACTTTTGGAAATAGACTTATTCAAGTTTAGAATGTTCGAAAGGGTGAAACTCCTTAAATTCTAGGAAAAAGACGAGTTATGGATTACATCATCAGTCATTAAAGTCAGGAACATCTAGGTGTATAGTGCATCTATACCTGAGAAAACTGATAAATGTAAGGATTTATATAATCATATACAGTAAAAACAAGAAAGACACCACATTGTTTTAGGATTGTTGTATTTTAGGTTCATATGAGATCTTTTGTAAGCAGTAATTTGTTTTATGAACTGGTTATAGATATATACACATGCAAACACTAATATTCGTATGTATGCTTATGTATATATATTTTTATATAAATGTAAATTTGACAATTTGAACCAGATAAACTATTACAGATTGTTTCATTTACATTTAGTATGTCTAGAATTATGCACAAATAGAATGTATAAGTCTCTATTAGTGAATGCATAAGACTACTGAATCTATCTTTTCCTGCTATTTTTACTATAAAAATAAACACATTATGAATATCCCAGCTAGAATTTAAAATTGCTTTTTTTTTTCCAAAGATTTTTAGTACTTTCATGTAGTTAAACCCAAGCCAACTTCCACTCAGAGGTTTATCATTTCTTTCCTTTCGCGAAGCTAATTTTACAAGTTGGAAGATGCTGATGGCAAAAGAATTCTCTATTAACATCATCTTTTTAAAATCAGAATGATCTCTGCAGTACGTTTCATTTCTAAATTAACAAGAAATATGAATAAACACTTGAAATGATAAAAATATTCTTTTACAATAATGTGCCATAGGACTTGCATGACACATGTCCAGTCTCCCCTAATATTATACTTCAGAGTTTAAATGCGTTGATTTAAGTAAACAAAGGAACAAAAACAGGAAAAAAGGGCATATGTCATGTTGTCCTATATTTTAAGTAGGTATATTGATTATTTATGGTCCAGTACTGATTTTTTGTGAAGTAATTTAAAGAGACTATATCCTTTTTTTAAGGGGTGAGTGGGGATAGAATGTTAACAACACTCGCTTGTGAATGTTTCCAACAAAAGTGCAATTGACACTATTCTTTCAAAAAATAAATCTGCATAACAGGAATCAGCACCAGCTTAGGACATTATTGACATAATTATTGACAATATCACTTGAAATAAATAAGGTGTAAGCATATAATTAAAAGTCCTGCTGTATTTATTGTAAATATTGCCTAGAAGAGGAACGGATTTAAGTCTGTGTTAGAATATATTTTGAAAATAAGGCCTTAAGTCGGTAGTTGCAATAAGACAAAAATCTTTCAGCGTAGACATGCCTAGATTATGCTATTGTGCTGAATGCAGAGAACTCTGAGTGAATTTGGGCTGTAGCACAAGTCTATGTAATCAAGCACAGCAAAAGACATTTCCAAGACAATTGTTTGGAATTATTAGCCTGAGCATAAATCCACACTCACGTGATTAAGTAGTGTCTGGCCTCAAAGATGTCTTAACAGTAAGTTACCCTCAGCATCTTTGCTGAGCTGTCTCTTGCATTTAGAGATCAACATGCATAGAACTCTTCATGTTTCTCACACAATATTGTTTTCTACATGTACTGTAGATGGCTTGTGTGTAAACATTGTCTTAATTATTGTCAGATCCTTCTAAAAATAATTAGCATCTCTTACACTCAGTGTTACATCTGGTAAACCAAGAGTTCACCAAGAATTATTCTGCATATATATGTATAACTGATATTCAGATTTTCTCATTATAATAATTTTTTGCGATTTTTTTCCATGTCAGAACAGAAATTAGCTCTGTTTTTAAAGATTATTACAATTTACTGTAAGACCAGATAGCACTTGGGAAACGCTATGCAAATGATCTGTAATTCTATTATAGATTTTTCTCCATTAACTAGACTTTCAAAAGGCACAGACATGTTTACAGCACTGTTAACTGTTTCATAACTGTTTAGTGTTTCAGATCTCTAAAAGGAACAAGGAAGAAAAAAGATTCATGCAAATGATTGTACAGGTAATGTGTATACAAATTCTTATCGTCATTCAGAAATATCTTGCACATGTGAAATTTTCTATAGTAGTCAGTGCCATTAGGACATGCTGAGTTACCACTCAAACCAATTTTGACATTTTATCTATGTTCCAGGGTTAAGTTGTACATAAGGTTGTCTCTGATCATATGATGTAGACATGAATGTCAGACAAACAACTCTTATGGATAAGTAGATTCAACAGAACCCTGTAGAAAAAGGAACAATAAAGCTGTATAACATTGTATGATCTCTGTAACAAGGACTGAAAATCTGAGAAGACAAAGGGTAGATTTTGGTAGTATAGAACAGAATCTGAAGCATGCCAAAGTATCTGAATGTTATGGATTTGAAATAGTTCTCAGTTTTCATCTGTGTTAACCTTTTGTTTTGGTTTCCAGCAACTGAAAATAAATCTCAGATCTCTGTGTCTTATACTTTTACATCCATGGATTGTATTTTGATAGTCTGCAAATAATCTGTCTTCAGGCTTTCTGTATTCTGCAATTAATTTAAAATTACATTTGTAGTCACTTAACAGATGCTTATGGTTAGTCAGTCTACCTCAGGATTTGCCAAGGCAATTACGTGCGAAGAGCAGGTCACTCTCCCCACATAAGCTTTGAGGTGAAAGGAAGTCGACTAATAGCTATTCCTGAGCTGAAGCTTTAGGATTATTATAAACTGACTGGCTGGGAAGTTGCAGGACAGGCTAAGGTTAGTGTAGAGCTGTCCACAGACGAACTTATGGTGGTATACATTACTATCCCATATTTAAAATTGTTCCCATTTTTTTCCTTTTTAACTTGTTCCTTATTTCAAACATCTGCAGAAAACTTCCTACTTGCAAAATATTTATCTTAATGGAAGCAATTGCCTCTAGGCTTTAGCAGAGTGCGCAGGATACAACAACAAAAACATTAACAAAAAGAAAAGAAATGTTTTGCAGGCTAATCTGTAAGGCAACTTGTGAGTTTGTGTGGGAAATGAGAGAGTGGGGAATGTTTTCTTTTGTTTATGTTTTGTATGAGGTTTATGTAAATTTTCTTTATACAAATGATCTTTTGATCTCCCTCATCTCACATGCCTGAAGAGAAAGAAGTAATAGTCACACAGGTAGCTCTTCTGAATATGAATTCTTGAAAATGTAGTGACATTATTTGATCACTGGAAAAGAAAAGATATTGGAATGAGTCACTGGTTTTGGTGGTGAATAAAATTTGATGTTGCATAGACAGGTTATTTAGGTGTTCCATAAAGTTAGGCAGAGGAACACATTATTTTCCTGTGAAGCTTTCAATTCTAGTCACATAAGCAGTCAGTAAAAATGTCCTTTATTTTCCAGTAAGGTTGTTGCTAGAAATTACAGGTGTGTAACTCCCTCTCTTTTGTCTGTCTACCCTACCACTATATTAGTGTGGGTGGGTGGTGGCTGCAAAGTCACTGCAAAATCTTAATTTGATCTTTCTTTTCTTGTAGATTTTCATTTTATTAATATTTGGGAACCTTATCCTCTTTACATTACTGGTCTAGTTTCAGCAAAGATGGACTTACTATAAATTTAATACATACAGGATCAAAACAAAGTAGTACATTACAAAACATTTCAATTTGTTTTAACACTTCAGTTCTTGCTTAACTGTAGTTTCAAAGTGTACTCCGAGGCTGACAGGTACTGTGTATCACCAAAGACACTTACTCAAGACAATTAGAAAAAAAGGATAGAGTGTAAGGACAACAGGCTGAAAACTTTAAACAGGAACATTATTGATCAGATTCTAGCAGTAATAAGGGAAGGAAGAAAAAGATGTTCATAACTGAGATCAAAATGAGGTTTTTAATGCAAAAAGGGAATTACTATGGCTATGGCATATGTACCATACAAGAAAATTAGCCAGGTTGATATTTCCTGATATTTTACCAATTTACAGTAAGAGATAACAAACTAATGCTTAGTCATATATCTTAAGTCATTTATATCTGTGTACCTGTGAATCAGCATTGCAAAAATTGTCATTAGAAGTACTCTATTTTACCATGTGTACTGTAAAATTAGAAGATAATTAGACAAGGCTTTTTATTTAGTGAATTAAAATATTTTAAAATGTTTTGTATTTCCTTGTCTTTACAAAAGTAATAGTGATGACATATAAAGAAAGTGAGCTTCCTGTAAAACTAAAAGTAAATCTTAGTTATTTTGGTTATGCAAGTAGAAAACTTCCCCCTTGGAAACTCTGGAGTTATGATTTCATTTTCTAATTCTGAACAAAATGCTGATTTGAGATTTTTTTGTTTTATTTTTTACTCAACATATATGCATATTTTTCACAGAAACATAGAATCACGGAACAGCTACAGTTGGAAGGGACCTCTTTATCTCCTCTACTAAAATTCCTTTCTCAAGCAGCGTCAGCTAAATATGTTGCCCAGAGCTGTATCAATTTGTGATTTGAATGTCTCCTTGTGTGGCAACTCCAGAAAACCTCTGAGCAACTTATTCAAAAGGTTGATGTAGTGAGTTGGCTTTTGGACTTTTTAGGTCTTCGTTAACAATGGCCTTTTTAGGTCTTCCTTAACAACAAGAGTCAGGATCCACAAAGTATTCCATATCTTCCTTCAACGTAATGCAACATATAACTTATGAATATTTAAGAGAGTTCGTCCCTTTTCTCTTCTGGCGAGGCTCGGGAACAGTATTTTCCTTGTGTTGGTCCTGTCTGGAGCTGAAGCCTGCAGTGGCTGCTGTTGTCTTCCCATGCATGGGGGGAGAGTTCTGGGTGAGGTTTAGCTGTTCTGTTTTTCTCAAGGGAAGTGGTGAGATTTTGCTAGTTTGTTACTTTGTTAGTTACCGGGTTTTACAATTTTCCATTTTCCCTTCTCTTCTTCCATTTCTTGGGACTTTTGCATGATATCCTTGCTGTATGTAGTTAAATATATTCAGAAATACACATATATTTAGTGTGATTTCAGTTTTTCTTCTTTCCTATATAAGGGGGAAGTTTTTTTCACTGAGCGTTGGAAATTTAAGCTTGAGGAAGCTAGATCAAACTCACTCAGTTGGTCACCCTCACAGTAAAAAAGTGGGGTTTTTTTTTTGTTTTAACATGATTTCCTGTGTGTCGTTTTTAGTCCATTGCTTCTTGCTTTATCACTAGATATCACTGGGTAGAGTCCATCTAATTTTTTTTACTCCCCACAACCAAGTATTTATACATACTCATGACATCTTGCCTGAACCTTCTCTCCTCTCAGTTAAACAGTCCCAGATCTCTCACCCTTTTCTTGTATGAGAGACACTAGCCCCTTTATCACCTTCATGACTAGACTCACTCCAATATGTCCATGAGTGGTTCACTGTAGAGTTAAATTACATACTCCAAAGCTACTATATAATGAATAGTTGTGACATTCTGGCTATGTATATGTCTGATCTGATCAGACCAAAGAGCAAACTGAAATCTAGTATAAGGGTCCAACTTCATGTATTTGCATTGTCTTTGTATTCATGTTGCTTACAAATGTCCTCTGTTTCTGCCCTGTGAAGCATCACAGCTAGTTTAGAAAGAGTACTTTGCAGAGGGGGACTTCAGTGCTATCCATCTACTCTGGAGGTGATTTTACCTCTCTTTGTCCTTGTATGCACTGCATAGCTGCAATAAGGATGCCTTTTGTTATCTTTCAGATATCTAGGTAGAAATACTGAAAATTTTAGGCAATTTTCAAGCTGCTTAAAAGTCATATGTAAGGGATTACTGGTGACCAGTTGTGTTAAATCTCATCTAATGCAAGACAGATTTAGATAAAACGCAAATAATGACCATAATCCTCAATATTACATACACTAAGATATATCAGATGGTATTTTCTCTTTTCCAGCTGGTTTTCTGCCATTTATTTGACAAACAGGATGTTGCGCTTTGTCCATGAATGTTCGATGGGCTGTACACTCTGAGATTTTGCTTTTACTGACTTACCTGAAAGATCTTTCTTTTAGTGGCTTCTACCAGTTAACACTTCTACAGAATGTCACTCCAGAGAAACTACCACTTCAAAATACTCTGGAAAAATATGCTAAATATATATCATTATATCATTTATTTCTGTGGCTTTTATTGCTTTTGTTGTTTCAGATAGGTTTTCATGTTATTAAACCCCTTTAATTTATAACACAGTTTCAGGAACAGTGTCCAGAAAGTAGGATGCTTTTTTTTTTTTAAACACTAATTTAAAAGTGCAGTCTTCCTTTTACTTTTTTGATTAAAATTGCTAAAATACTTTCTTGAATGAGAAAACTTACTACGAAGGGAAACACAATGTTAGTGAAATGCCTTTTGAAAAAAAATTACAATATTTGCAAAATTCTTAGCACTCAGTTTGCTTTTGGAGGAAGATTTGATTTTCTGGAAAAAGTTATGTCACTTGATTGTATTCTTTAGTTAAACAAACTACAGTGGTGATGTAGAATTATTCTGACTACATAGACTATTGGTTTGGTTTTCATATTTTCATTCATACACATATGAAATGAACTATATTGTTAAAATAGCAATTAAGTTTCTGCTTGACCCTAAGCTAGATACCTCTAGATGTCTGAGATGTCAAAAATAGCCACAGCACGGGAACTTACCTCTCAAATGTAGCTGAAGTGCTTTGCTTCTTATCATACAACAGAGGAATTGAGGATTTATTGCACAAAGTAGCAAGATCTTGTTGATAACTGTATGAGTAAACAATTGACAAGTGAATAAATTATAGGACCTCCTGCATTTAGGTCTTCCTTTCTTGTTCTTCTCGTTTTTTTTCTTCTGTAGCTTTGTTGTTCAAAAGAATCTGGGGGATTCTTTGGGTTACAAAAATATTTGTTTCCTCAATATGCTATCTTTTAGCAAGAATTGTTTAAGAGATAATAATGGATTCTCTAAGCAGTCATACATTAAAATTTCTTTTCTTTTCTTTTTTCTTTTTTTTCCCCTTCCCCTCTTTCCCTCAGTAATTATTAAGGTACGTTATTCAAATTAAATCTGGTTCACTATTTTCTTCAGGATAACCTAATAATCTTTGCGTTGTTTACTTTTTTTCCACATATGTCCTTTGCTTTTCTTTATTTAACTGTCTTTATCTCAACCCATGAGTTTCCCTCAGTACTATGTACCTAGAACTCTGTACGTTTATATTTTTCCTCTCCCATTTCAAGTACGTTAATGCAAATCTACTAAATTTTTAGCAGGAAAATGAAACAATCCATTAACCATTTTCTTTCAGTTAGTCTACTTGAAAATAAACAAGTGTTTTTGAAAAGATGCTCAATTTCCAACAGAACACTTTTTGTCCATAGTTCAGTGTTATCATGCTGGTAGTAAAAAAACCCACTCATTGCTAAAAAAAAATTAAATATTACTAGAAGTCAGGCATTCAGTGTCATTAAAGCTGTGCTGTATGCACAACCTTTTAAACAATTCTTACCTCAAAGATAATGGCATATGTTTTTGTGGTGGTTTTTTTTTGTCTAGATTTCATATTTTTAAAATTTTTATTGGGGATAGATAAAATCACTTAAAAATGTGTTGACATACAAGTTACAGGGACATAAAAAGGAAAGTCACGAATGTAGCTGAATTCCATTGTTGTTGTAGTGAGGTAAAGACATCGTAAGAGACAGATACTCCTTTCTCAAGAAGTGAGATCAATTTCACTTTCTGGCAGTTTCTAAATTGTGTTTGCCAATTCTGACTGAAATTATGGAGACAAATGATCACTGGTCTCAACCTTTCATTATTCCAAGGCCACTCAGTGAAAAAGTGAAACACCACTCTTAAGTTTTCCTGCTTTGTTTCAATTTACAGGATCTCAAGTTTCATTTCTCGAAGACTGGAGTGGAGATAAGCATTTCTGAAATCTTTTGGATATGCAAGATTAACACATGAGGGACCTTGGTTTTCCCCTCTATCGTCCTTTTTTTTTCTATTATGTTTGTAATATGATAATAAATATTTTAGGGAAGACATAGTCAGAAGAAACATCCATTGCTTTTGAAGTACTACATTTGTCACTTCAGTGTCTTTGTTTACATGATTCATGTAAATTCAGTATGGTATTAACTGTAATAGACTGGATCTAAGTTGGATTGTTCTTATCTTGATTCATTCTTACTAAGCTCAGTTTAAATTTTATGAGTTTCCAGCAAATGAAACTTTCTCCAACTAATTGTTGCATCTTTTATGTAGAATTTAGTCCATATTTTTAAAGACAAACTCATACAGAAATCTTTATATCTCTGGTTATTATATAATTCTTCATAAAGGACAGATGTACAGTGCTGGGCAGACAACTAAAAAAGGACAAAAAAATATTTAGGCCCTCATCAAGTTTAAAGACCTGTTTGTTGTTTTCCATTACAAAAGAACTAAATAAAAAGAATGATAACATACATATAAAAAAATGCAATCAACCCAACTTAATACTGAAAATACAATCCAGTTCCTGCCATTAGCTGCTCGAGCTTATACAGTAGGTAAGTGATGATGAATTCTGGTAATTTCATTCAAATTTTTAGTCTCAGTCAGAAAGCCAATGGAATGGGTCTACTACAGGTATTACTGTAAAATTCTAAAAATTAATGGGACAGTAAATTAACTCGATGTATATACACAAGCATTCATGTAGTGGATTTTTTTCTAAATATTTTCTTTAAAGGAAAAACAAAGTAAAATTTTAGTTGTAAATTATGTAAAATATTATTGTTTTTAACTGCCACATCAAACCCCAGAATTTTAAAAGAAAGGAGAAACTTATGCTGCTACAGAAATATTTCATTTTTTTAAAGAAAACAATGCTGCAGGAACACATGTAAAAATTATATAAGTTTAGTTCATTTACAAATTACTGTTGCTGTCCTTCAAATTCAGATTTTCATTTCATAAATCATTCCCATGTAAAAGAATCACAAAGTTAGACTCCAGTGTATTGATTTAAACTCTGGCTCATCAAAATGGAAAGGTAAATGAGGAGCTATAGCCATAGGCAAAATAGATTTCTTTCTTTAGAAAAGAAAAATGAGTGAATAGTCAAATCTGCTCTGTCTACACCAGAGCTTTGGAAAGCTTCATTTGCAGCTACCAACAGAAGCAATAGTGAGAGTGTCTGGCACAGCATGTAATACTGGGAAAGAAGAGCATGGAAAAAGACAGCAAGAGCTGCCAAACTTCTCAGATCTACCCATATTTTTAGTAATTTTATGAATATTTGATTTCTTATACCTACAACAAGGAAGACTCTTTTCTTTCTTCCTTGGGACGCTTACTGATATATGGGCTTTTTGTTTGATTTGGGTTCTTCTTGTGTTGTTTTGTTGTTGTTGTTGTTTTCTCTGTTACACTGCTGAGAAACCATATGCTTGCTGTACTGCAGAGAATTTCTCTCCTGAACAATTTTTCTTATGGTCAACAGTCCCAAAAGGACATGATGGCTGTAGGAAGTAATAGGCATGAAGGAAGGAGAGTATAAACAATCTCACTGCCTACAAATGTGTCTTAAGTCTTCACTTCCTGGGACAGTCAATGAAGAAAATAGAGCACCAAGGAGATACAAAGAAGACATGGAGATTTGGGTTAGTCAGATGTGTTCCTGAGGAGATATTTTTCTCAGCTCTAAATAAGTAGCTACATTTGCTCATTGGAACCTTAAAAAAATCAGTAAATACATGTAATGATAGACTGTTACAAAAGATACATTGGGGGTCTTGAAAACAAAAGATGATATAATTTTCTTGTTGATAATTTCTGGGAAGAAAAGAAAAAAGTGCTCCTTTAGAAGTTTCTAAGTTTAATCTGAGTTAACAGATATGCTCAGGGTTTTGTATGGTCATGAATGCTCTAATAATACAAATATTGATCATCTCCTAATTAAAAAAATAATAAAAAAATTCAAGTAATTCCTTATGTAATGAAAAAAAATCTCTCACACAGGTAATTTGAAAAGAAACTTTCATTTCTTCGGCATTTCTCAGGTTGTACGTGTTCATTTACATGTGTTAGTGGTTCTTACTTCCAAAAATCAGAATTCTACCAACATAAAAACAGAATTAAAAAGGGGTTTATTACCATTTCTACCACTTGCCTATTAAATTGCTGTGGCAGTACTGAAGGAACATGAATTGGGGTGCAGATGGTAATTCTATTACTCTTATACTTTTGTAAACTTAAATGTGCCTTCATACTGCCAGAGAAATTTCCAACAAGTCAGAGAATCATAGAATAACAGAATGGTCAGGTTTAGAAAGGTCCTATGGAGACTGTCTTGTCCAACTTTCCTGCTAAAGCAGATTTGCCTACAGTAGGTTGCACAGGCAAGTGTCTAGGCAAGTTTTGAATATATCCAGAGAAAAAGATTCTACCACCTCTCTGGACAGTCTGTTCCAGTGCTCCATCACTCTCACAATAAAGAAGATTTTCCTCATGTTCAGGTGGAACTTCATGTGTTCCAGTTTGTGACATAGTTCCTTGTACTGTTGTTGGGTGCCGTAGAAAAGAGTCTGGCTCCATCTTTTGATATCCACCCTTTAGACAGTTATAAGCATTGACAAGATCCCCTCTAAGCCATTTCCTCTCCAGGCTAAAAAGACTCAGGTCTCAGCCTTTCCTCTTAAGAAAGATACTCCAGTCCCCTGATCAAGTTCATGGCTCTCTGCTGGATTTCCTCCAGTAGTCTTTGTCTTTCTCGAACTGGGGAGCCCAGAACTGGACACAGCTCTCCAGACGTGGCCTCACTAGGGCAGAGTAGAGGGGGATGATAACCTTCCTCAACCTGCTAGCCACACTCTTCTTAATGCATCCAGGATACCATTGAACTTCTTTGCCATAGGGACATGTTGCTGGCTCATGATTAACTTGTCTATCTGCACAGAGAATTATTATATGGTGTTGAAGACATTTGAAATCATACTGAACTGGTACAGATTGGGTTGGCTTTCTTTAATACTGAGAGAGAGATAATTATCCATCAGTAACAGTCTAATATCAGAACGCAATTAAAATTTCTAAATCATTATTTTAACATATTATAACTACATCTTATTTAATTTCTGAATTTTATGGTATTAGATAAGAATAAAAAAGATAAAGAACCAATCACTACCATGAAGTGTTGTGTTAAATTACTAAAATATCACTTGAAATTTAACTCTGGAAAGATTTATGAGTCTTCTAAACAATCCTGTCTCAGTAATTTCTAATTTTCTAACTGATATTGAATATGTACAGAAACATTCAGTTCTAACACTAATTAGCAAATCAGTGCATTGTTATGTATTTATGCATGCCAACTTTGACTTTTTTTTTCTACAATTAACAGCTTAATCCTCACAAGGACTTACCTGTGGGGTTTACTAATTTTCAGGGAAACACACAGTCTAAACCCAGTTAATATAATTTTGAATTAACAGACAAGTGTGTTATTTCAAAGTAAGTTTCACAGCACGCAATGCGTTAGAGAGAAGCCACAAAAAAACTGTACAATACTTAATACTACTAAGCTGGAATGGAAGACAAATATCTTTGATAATTTATATGTCTGATTCTGACCTCTAGAAAGGTAACGTCCTTTCTCCCTTGACATGAATCTTAGCTAAAGTTGTTTATTTTTTGTGAACTATTGACAAAATCAGACTGGAAAATCAACACTGAAAACCAACTCTGTAGACAGAGTACTCCCTCAGGCAATGAAAAACCCAGCTACAGGTGCTACTTCTGACTATGGAAACCGAACACGTTATTTCTACCAAAAAGATTGACTTAAGGTCTCTGTTCAAAACCTTCCAGTGTCAGAGGAATATTCAAATGAGAGACTCTGAATTTGACACTCTAAAGAAAAATAATTATTAATTCAGAAAGAGGGTGTGAAATTGTCATACAACTACATCATCAAATGTAAAGGACACTCTTTCAGAAAGATGAGACATAGCTTTTAGTGCTGTAATTTCACTCTTACGATGACAGAGCTTTACTGTTTCATAAAAATTTTACTTGTTTTGTGCAGAACAATTGTTTCACTGGCATCCTTCCCAAGAAATGCCTCTGTTTAACATACTAAGGATGGGGAACATTCACCCAGGAAAAAATGTAAGATGTGGCATCAGATCGAGTTGAACTGATAATATATAATTTATTTCTATTTTACAAGTATTAATTCATCAAGTATAAAGCAGCTTGGACCTTTTACTAGCACAGATAGAAAGTTATTATTCTAGATTTGTAGTCATTATGTTAAAGTTTGGACATGAAAGAGACACCCTTCTTGGACCCTGGCAGCTTCTGTATGAACAGGAACAACTATGTAGGCTTTGAGGAATTTTGCTGGAAGAAATCTAAACATCGGATCTACCTTCATGGTTAGGCAGCAGGTGTTTATCACAGTTACATTATGGAATAAATTCTCGGTGGCAGGTACATAGTAGTACATGTTTACTTCACCTCTACATAATTATACAAGGCATTAAGTCAGTGATCCTCTATTGTAGACCCAGCCTTAAGACCTCAGAGCAAGACCAAATAGTAATGGGATATAACATTTCTTTTCAGACACTTTTCCTTTTGGTGTTACTTTTATTAATACACTAAGTAAATGGAATATTGCTGTAATTCACCTTTTGTTTCTTTCACGCATTTTTTTTAAATTACAAAAATAAGAAATTCAATGTCTATGACAGCTATGTTACATTTAGTAATTTTTTTTATTTGTTTTTTTAAACTAATGACAGAATTACCATATTTGTATTTAGTAGCCTGATACTTACAAGTAACTCTGTACTTGGAAACTCTAAGAGAGTTTTGTTTTGCTAAATTTGTATGTGAACAATAGTCATTTTGAGTGCCCTTTATAGACAATAGAAAACAATAAATTTTTTTAATGCACAGTTCATTTTCACAGTATCACAGTATCACAGTATCATAAGGTTGGAAAGGACCGCCGAGATCATCGAGTCTAACCTATAACCCAACACTAACACCAACACTAACACCATCATCTAAACCATGGCACTCAGTGCCTTATCCAGTCTCCCCTTAAACACCTCCAGGGTCGGCGACTCCACCACCTCCCTGGGCAGCGCATTCCAATGGCCAATCACCCTTTCAGTGAAGAACTTTTTCCTAACATCAAGCCTAAACTTTCCCTGATGAAGCTTGAGTCCATGCCCTCTAGTTCTGTCACTGGTCACCTGAAAGAAGAGACCAACCCCTGCCCGACTACAACCTCCTTTTAGGTAGTTGTAGAGAGCAATGAGGTCTCCCCTGAGCCTCCTCTTCTTCAGACTAAACAGTCCCGACTCCCTCAGTAGCTCCTCGTAGGGCTTGTGCTCCAGCCCCTCCACCATCTTTGTTGCCCTCCTCTGGACACACTCCAGCATCCTGACAACTTTCCCAAACTGGGGGGCCCAGTACTGTACACAGTATTCAAGATGAGGCCTGACCAGTGCCATGTACAGGGGGACGATAACTTCTCTGGTCCTGCTCGCCACACTATTCCTGATGCAGGCCAGAATGCCATTGGCCTTCTTGGCCACCTGGGCACACTCCTGGCTCATGTTGAGCTTCCTGTTGACCAGCACTCCCAGGTCCCTTTCTGCCTGACTACTCTCCAGCCACTCTGTCCCCAGTCTATAGCTGTGCATGGGATTGTTGTGTCCAAAATGAAGTACCCGACATTTGGACTTATTAAACACCATCCCATTAGAATTGGCCCATGTCTCCAGTCTGTCCAGGTCCCTCTGTAGGGCCCTCCTACCCTGTAACAGATCAGCCCTTCCTCCCAGCTTGGTATCGTTCGCAAACTTGCTGATGATGGATTCAATCCCCTCATCCAGATCATCAATAAAGATATTAAAGAGGACTGGACCCAATACCGATCCCTGGGGAACACCACTGGTGACCGGCTGCCAACTGGATGAGACACCATTCACTCTGGGCTCGGCCATCCAGCCAATTCCTAACCCAGCACAGAGTGCTCCCGTCTAAGCCACAGGCTGCCAGCTTCTCTAGGAGTCTACTGTGGGAGACAGTGTCAAAGGCCTTCCACATTTTATGTGGAATTCAACAGCCTGGACATAATCATTTCAAGAATTGTGAGATAACCTTTACAGTCTCCAGCTGCACTCCAGATTTCATGTCTCAGATGTCCGTTTTCATATCTACCAGTCTTATCCAGATGTCTTGGCTGTCCGCTGTATGAAATTACGCTAGAGTCTGTTTAGCTGACAGAATCCTCAAATAACTCATATTTCCCCACTGACTCTGCAAGAAGCTCAGGGAACTCAGTATGATGTGCATGGCACTCTAAATGCTTAAATCAGGTGAAGTTAATTTTACAAAGTAGAGAATATAAAATATGTATTGCCTGTAGAAAAAACACCACATATATTTTACCCTGAATGTACTCGAAACATTCTTGCTCTAAATAAGAAAGTGTAGTTTAACTCAGAGATAGACATGTGTATTTTGCAACAATTGTAGTTTGTAACTAGACAGGTTCTTGGGTCACCTCGCAGTGGTAAGCATAGTGATGTTCAGTCTGATGACTTGCTAAATCCTTGATAATATTTGACTGCAGTAGCCAATGAATAATTGCTTTGTACTTGGAAGTTGTGCATGGCTTACTTGATTGTATCTCTTTGTACTCGGCTGAATACGCTCCACAAAACCAACCCAGAAAGGAGCTGAAACAAATCTTGTCATGCTTTCTTAGAAACCACAGGATATTCATTTTGGCTTTAATCTACTCCCCTAAATGAATGAAGATATCCCATAGGTCCTGCATCTTACTTACCAGTGCTCTGTGGGAAAAATCATTAGATGATACCCACATTTTGGGAATCAAATCCTATCCTAAATCCTAGATCTGAGCTACTAAGTCTGAGATCCTTTTGTTTCCAAATGAAAGAGGCATCACTGCTGTTTAATTCATCTCCTGCTAATAGAGTTATATAAAACAAAGAAGCAGAAGTGCCCTATCAAAGTACGTATGTCTATAAAGTCATCCTAAGAAGACTAATCACAGGCTTAGGCATCTAGGATGCAATTACACAATGATGCTTTGCTAATTCACATTTTCATAACTATAATTTTTTAACATATTATAGTGAAAGTTATAAACATTAAAAAGATGGAATATAACTTGTGTGACTTTTCTCTCTTAAGAGAAAATTACTTTATTTAATTTAAAAAAATTCCATATAGTATGCCAGGTGATAATGAACATGAGAAAAGGCTTTAGAAACTTGTAAGAATATTATGTTTTCTCATGTACAAAATTTCTGAAGTATTTCTCTATAAGCTGATATGAAAATCACCTTTTAATGCTATTGATTCATTCATTGTAAATTTAGCTGGTTGATGATTATCCTCAGGGTTTAGTTCTATGTTGATTTTTTTCCTGGGGAATCTAAATGTACATTCCCTCCTTTTACACAAGTGAATTATTCCAACTATGAATTTGTTACAGTACTATCTCTTTACAAGTTTCAGATCTCATTAGAGAACATTTGGCACTTGAGAGATGTTCATATCTCACAAACATTACAAACAATGCCTTTTACCTTGATTGCAGTTTTTGTTTGTTCATGGACATAGATTAAAAATATAAATGGGAGAAAAATATAGCATTGATCAAAGAAATCTTTCTAAATATCTTGTGAATAAAGTAACGAGTAAAACATCGTTCCTTCTTTCTTTTCAGTTAAAATTAAATAAATCTCTTAACAACCCTCTCTGACTGATAATACAACATGAAATTAAGATTAACTTTTAAAGAACAATGTTTGGTATTAAAATTTGTACACAAGATTAAAATGTGTTATCATAGAACTTTAGCTCCAAATATTGTATGCATTTTGAACTAGCAGGGAATCCTAAACATTTCTCTGGTTTTAATAGTTTTGATCTCAGCCCATTGAAAAAGATTGATTTGGATCAAATTTTCAGCCTCTTTGCCAGAACAAAGCATCATCATCCTTTCAACATGACAGAAGAACTGGGTATTAAACAAACAAGATAAATTCTGAAATTGTCCTAAAATGTAATAGCTGTGAGGAACATTTCAACACAATGCTGGATGGTAGATGGCCTCTGGAGACAAGAGTTTCAACTTAAAAACTCAGTTTATAAACTCACTAAGGCAGAACAGAATACTCATTGGTAAAAGTAGGATATGCTCTTTCCAAAGCAATACAAAAAAATGCTGATGGCTTCATTGAACGCTGAAAAACTTGTGTTGTGTTTATGTTACTGTGCCCTCGGGTAACGGGAAGGGAGATGCACACCCAGCTGCACTGCCTGAAGCTGGCCTACAGCATAAAGTGTTAGAGCTTTGACCTCTGTATGGCAGGCAATCCCATAGGCAAAAAAGGTGAGTGAAAGCAAGAGGCAGTGGAGCAGGTAGAGTAAATCTAACATTATATATTATTTTAAAAAATTCGGCTTAAGTACATAAACAAACCATATTATGGAAAAGATATGCACTAGTTCAGACCTTGGTGAATGATACAGGTTTTTAAACTGACTGCCAAGGTGAAAGTGTCAGAAATTAATACTCACGAGGAAAGATGAGTTGTAGTTGTCAAAAATACAAATATAGGTTTCATCAGAATACAACAGAGCTAGGAACAAAGAGGGATAGGAATTGTGAATTGTAGTAAAAGAAATTCCTTGCAACTTCCTGCTTATCCCTAGACAGAATGTTCTGTACATAAGAAGAATTCAAGGTAAAAAAGTATCCTAGCATGTAAAAATATTACTCTAATTCTCTAAAAATATAGGCTTCTGCTTCGTAACATGTATCAAGGAGAAAATGACCTGTGCCTTTTTAAGTATCATAAGTATAGCTCCTTTTGTTAGAGATTGTCTTGATATCTCATCCCTAGTGTTTCTTCCAGTCCATCAAACATTTGTCTCATCTGGTGCTGAACTGTCAGGTTGTTGCTTTTTGTCCATACCCCTGTTTCCTCAGGATACCATAGCTTTATCTACAGATTATGTCAGCAATCACATGTGTACATTGAATATCATATGATATCAATGAGAAGACTGTGTCCTTTTTGTTCAGCTATTCACTGATTCATTTATGAATATTTGCACAAATTTTTATGCTTCAGCAAATCACCATGCTATGGCATGTGTATGACTCATAAACTTGGTTTTGAGCAGCTAATTTAGGAGTTGAAATTAGTCTAAATTAGCTAATTTAGGAGCAATTTAGCTTAAACATATTACAGTGTTAATGGAAAGACAGACAACTCTAGACAGTGATTCAGATGTGTAAAGCATTACTTCAGCCCTAAATTACCCATCTCTTATGAATGATAACATTTGCGGCTTAGCTCTCATTTCCTACTTCCTACTCCCTAGTTTAGAAATTTCGGGTAATGTTTAGTCAGATGTATTAGGGCTATCGTTTATAGCTGTTCTACAAGTCAATGCATCTGTGTTTATTTCCTATGGAATTATTCTATGGAAATCAAAATAAGGGAGACAAATGGATGTGCAAGATCTCACTTAATATGGAGCTGGGAGCTCATCTTTAAAACTGGAGTTTTTCCAAACAATGTTTAAAAATAATTAACATTAGTAGCTTAACTTGAATCCTTCAAAATGCACTCATGAATATTTATAAATAATTTAAAATGCAACCATGCAACCTTCATATACATCATCATCATCATCTATATATATTATAGCCACCTAAACAGTTTTAAAACAGAAATGTATCTTGATCTTCCTCAAATAGTAAATATTTTACAGTTGTCGCAGTTGTTATGACATTGATAGAAAACTCGAACTACAGGTAATATAATAGGGGAAGAATCAGACAGTATACTAAAAGCTCTAAGGACAAAATAATTGGTTCCTAAAGGATGGCACAATTTGTTAGGAGATGTCTGTCCTTTTCTGTTTAAATACTATAAAACTGAAAAGGACTATTGATATTTAGTTTGAACAGGACCTTTGGATTTTTAAGAAAATACTGTAGAGGGAAGAAGAGACATAGATTTGTAGCAGGAAAAAACATGGTGCATACACTCAGGACAATTAAAACAGGATTCTAAATGCATGGTTATGGCTTAAGGAGTCAGTACCATTTAAAGAGGCTCAGTATCTTAATGTATATAATGCCATTCTGTAATTTAGGGGCATTTAAATGAGAACTTCTTTTAACCAAGTCAGATTCTCAAAATATATGAAGGCATTATATTTTATAGTTACATTTAATTGGAAACTGAGAAAAAATATTGTTGCCTTGAATAAAAGCTGGAATGTTCATATAACTCTTCCTTGTCATCATATTACAAAATAACAATAATCATAAGATTTGCAATTGTAAAATTATTTTATTATATTTTGGCAAAAGAAGTATGAAAGATCCTTTTCTTCGCAAATATCGTCTGAAATCTGGCTGCAAAATAAGTCCAGCAAAGGAAAGAAGTGTGTTGGCAATGTGGTTTAGTCAATATTCTGCAGAATTTAATTATTTATGACTTTTAGTCAACAGGAATACTGTATTGATATAATATTTCTGTGTATCTCTGTACTTTGCATTGCTATTACACTTTTGGAAGCTGCCAGAGTGATTTAACTGGTTTTTTTCCTGTGGGAAAGATGTCTTAAGACAGAAGATCTGTAATAAAGTGCAGTATCACCTGCAATATCTTCTTTACTTTACTGACTGTTGTCATGTTGGATTATTCCTGGACTCTGCCAACTGGGTCACATTGTAATGAGATCCTGAATACCAGTGCACAGGTGAGTCACACTCTTGCAGGCAATATGGTATATCTTGCACCTTACGTATGACATCTCAAGTTCACTTACTTTTTTCCAGAAGTATCCTGCAGTACCTGTAGACTTTACGTCTTCCTCAGACCGCGTATCAGCACCTATCTGCATTATTATTTTTTTGTTTTCTGTGACAAGTAACTTTTAACATGAATGGAAATGAACTTTTTGAGCTCTGAAGTCCCCATGCAACTGTTTAAACTTGGTGAAAATGGAGTGCAACAGCAAAAGCAAGGAGACAGAAAAAACCTTTTGAACAGATCTGGGATAATTTGAATAGTGTTGTGGAGGCAATCGCAAAACTCACAATCAGCCACTCAATATGAAGGTTCATTCTAACCAAAACTATGCATTCCAAGAGAGTAAACTACAAATTCTGCTCAATCAGAGGAGTGTGGGCTCACTCAAGGGTATATCCAGAAGAAATAATCACACACCAAAAGGGAATGCAGTTCCATAAAGTTTCCTTGGGCAGTGTCCCAATCTCAAAGGTAGCTTTTCCAGTCACAGCCCACAGCTCCAAGGAGAGACACGCAAATCAGCTGTCTGTCAAGGATCAGTTTATACCATGTTGAGTCTGATCTGCAGTCAATTCTACTTGGCTGGGGACCCTGCCCAGCAGCACAGGGGAATGGAGAATGGGGATTTTGATCAATTCATCACTGACCCTAGTGTACTGTGCATTGAAAGAAGACCTTCCCCCACTCCTTTCTTCCTGAAAAAAGTAATTGAGTTTCAACAGCCAGAAAGCATCAGTCTTTGTCAGGTCTTTGGTACAGCCCAAGTTTTTGTCTTGTCCTTGGCAAACCCTGGTCTTTTTCCAGTACATGCACCTGTCACAAATAAGTACAAAATGGCTGTGGTGAGAGGAAAACTTAACTGAATGGCAAGAAGAATATAAACCCCTGTACTTGTAAATAACCTATCACTTTTAGTTTCTCCTGCTAAACAAAGGTTTCTTTTCCTAAATAAACAATAAGCAGAATGTTGGGTTGAAAAAAAAAATAGGGAACCTCATACACATTTCTTCTGTATTAAATCACCTCTTAAATTTACAGGTTATTCAAAAGAATAGTGTTAGACCTGATCAAAATACAGTAGGTCTTATTTAATATCTTCATAGTTTGAGGGATATACCAGGGTTACAATAGTAAGAATTGTTCTTCTGGGGTTTTTTCCTTTCTTGTTTTTCATTAAATTGGTAAAAAAATATTCAGTCGAAGTTGGCATTGGCCTGGTACTGCCTCCTTTTCATTTGATTAATTGTAGAATATTTCTTTATTAAATACATCAGTTCAATAATTACTAGCTAGTGCTGTGAATACAAGAAAAGTAGATGAGTGATATCCAGAGCTAAACTGCTACAAAATTTATGAGTTTTGGTGAATTTAGTGATGTCTTTTTCCTTTTGATTTTGGAACTAAAAAACAACAAACCAAATGAAAAATGACAACAATACCTCTAGAGATATTTGATTTTTACTACATAACAGTTCTTTTTCTTTTTGCTTCACAGATAATTTTTCCCTTCAGTCACATCAGTGAACTTTCTAGTTTCACTGATAAGGAAAAATATAAACCTTCATTTTATGGTTTGCTTTCAAATTTTTTTGGCATTTCTTTATGTTAAATTGAAAGCTCAGGATAAATGCTCAATCATATTCACATTTGAAAGTCAAAATTATGTTAAGAGCGATTTTTTAACTGTCTGATTTCATTAACTTTATTGTTTTTGCATCACGATAAAGGTAGATGGGAATAGTATGAAACCTAGAATTAGCAGTGAAAAGCTTTGATTCAGAGTAGATTTTAATTTGTTTATCTCGGAGGTGCAACAGTTGTTTGTCTGACAGAAAGCTTAACTTGATTCTTCAAGAATCTAGCATATGTCTCTATATACATACACTCTTCTATGTATTATTTCATACTTTTTGTAATGTTAGTAAAATTGAAAGACAGAAATTAAAATTAAAATGACACAATGAAAAAGAAAAGGTAAAGTATTTTATTCGTATTAACTAATGAGGCACTGGTACCTCTTTTTACATCTTATAGTTCCCTTTTCAACTTTTTTGACCAGTTTAATAAGCAAGAAAGCAAGGGCAAAAGATATATTACGTAACCTTTCTGTTCCATTTCCTATACTAAGAAGACTCATTATGTTTGCTCTTTTTCAAAAAGATACAAGGTTATAAAAGCAAAATATTTTTACTGATGGGTCTTATTGTAAAGAAAAATGACACCTTAATTAATCATAACCATGTCTAACATAGGACCTGAAACTTCACTCGTTTTAGTCAACATAATTTTACCTCTGAACGCTCGATAAAATTTCAGAAATATATCTTTAGTGGAGCATTGATGATAAGCAGAATAAATGTCTTCATTAAAGTCAGTTATTTAATTATATTTATTTTTCCATTAACTGTTATTGAAGCTGAATCTGAAAAATATTACCTATAAGATTTATGTTTTCTGAAAGTGTTCTTAATAAGTACAAATAGTTGTACAATCCTAATATCTATACACTATTTATAAGTACTGAAATCCATCTCCTTTTTATATTCTAAAACAGGCTACTAAAAACATGCATTGACCTAGGAAACTGTGATATCTATAGGAATAATAAGAAAGAAATGTGGATTTTTTTTATCATTTTCCCTACTGTCATGAGCATACCACTTACATCTTTCTAATGAAACACACAGTTCACACTGGTTGGTGTTCATAAATCTAGTCTATGAGAGTGGTCAACACTGTAATGTGGATGACTCTTTAGAAACAAAATTAATGATAAAAAGGAGACCAGGAAACAATTCAAATGCAAAGTTCTTCCTTAAAAACAACCAAGGTCAGTATATTATCATTTACGTGAGGCAAAGCAGGACAATATCAGTTTCAAGTAATACAGTATCTCTAGTAAAAAAATGAGAATTTTTTTTGTGAGGTCAATGTCATGGGTTTCAAAAAGTTCTCGTAGTAAAATATTTAAACTATTACTTTTGACAAGGACTGAAAAGCAGGATAGATATCGGAGTGAAATTTGGAGAAGGTAAAATACAATCGTAAAAGGTCAAAGGTGCAGAGCAGACGACATAAGTTTAGCAAACAACTCAAGTTGCAAGAGTACGCTACAGTAAGAACAGAAATAATATATTTTTGATACATTACTACCTCCTACAAGAAAATGTGCGCAGAGATATTGCACAAATAGCCAGATAAAAATGGTGTGATTCAAAACATTTATACATGTCAGTATCCTTGTATTTCAACAATAAATGGCTCCAAGCTTGTCTAGCTTTTTTTCTAACCATCAGGTACTTATGATGGATGGAAGGATGGATGTGCTCTACTATATTTTCCTGCAAAACACACACCTCAGCAGAGTGCTTATGGCTGTAAGTTAGAAAATATTTGAATAAAAGTAAGTATGTGGTTGTTTGGGTGGCGTTTGGGTTTCTGAGGTTTTGGGGGGTTGTGCTTTTTAGATACCTCTTTGCTACTTGTTTGATTTACTGAAGTGCACTTGCCAGGAGATATTTGAAATAAAGATAAGATTTTATGATTTTAAAAAACAGATCAAAACTATGAATTTTTGTACACCCAATATTAATGTGGCTCGTATGCATTATGATATATAAACTTAGCCCAATTTTAATCCCACCTGGTAATTCATAAATTCATTATACCACCTGGTAATTCATAAATTAGAATGATAAGTAATCTTTTCTTTTTTGGCACTGCTGTTTTTATATTTGGCTGTGTTAGTACACATAGTCCCAGCCTCAGCAAAAAAAGCTGTGTGACAAATTTAATTCAAAGTGTGAAGTAGCAATGGGTCCACTCATCAATAAAAGAACAGGATCTTGCTTTATTTTAGTGTCGTATTTTAAGCCATTTTTTAATTATATCACTGATGCATCAGAAATCTCTAAAAAAATCAGTCTGACACGTCTGAGGTGTGTTTGTAAGGCATGAACCAACATGATGATACATTCCCCTGTGACCTTGAAAATGTTAGGCTACATTTTGAAAAAGATTCCTACAATCTTTAATACTTATAATTACTAGTTATCATCCCCTTATACTCAGCACTGGCTAGGCCACACCTTGAGTACTGTGTCCAGTTCTGGGTCCCTCAGTTTAAGAGAGATGTTGAGATGCTGGAGTGTGTCCAGAGGAGAGCAACGAAAATGGTGAATGGGCTGGAGCACAAGCCCTATGAAGAGCTTCTGAGAGAGCTGGGGTTGTTTAGTCTGGAGAAGAGGAGGTTCAGGGGAGACCTTATTGCTCTGTATAAGTACCTAAAAGGAGGTTTTAGGCAGGCAGACGTTGGTCTCTTCTCTCAGGCGACCAGTGACAGAATGAGAGGACATGGTCTCAAGCTTCATCAAGGGAGGTTTAGGCTTGATATTAGGAAAAGAAATTTTCACTGAAAGGGTGACTTGCCATTGGAAGGCACTGCCGAGGGAGGTGGTGGAGTCATCGTCCCTGGAGGTGTCTGAAAACAGATTGGATGAGGCGCTTAGTGCCATGGTTTAAACGATGAGTAGGTGTTAGTGTTGGATCATAGGCTGGACTAGATGATCTCAAAGTTTTTTTCCAAACTTGTTATACTGTGATACCGTTCACTCTTAATGTAAGATTGTGATTTTTTTAATACTTGGGTTTTTGCCTGGATTCAGCTTATAGCCATTGAAATTCATTGTATTTTGCTGTTAGAGTGTAGACTATCCTACAATTTTGACTCCTTTAGTAAGTATTTATACTGGATCACAAAATTTTCTAAATATTTTTCTGAAAACTACAGAAATTGAACTTCTGGACTTTTTGATATGTTTCAAAATGTTTTTGTGCTACCAATAGTTGTTCTGTAAATGCTTTTCTATTCCTTCGATGTCCTAAAATGCAGAAAACAGTTATATAGGCACATTTTCTTCATTAAACACCATCTCACTATGACATAAATATTGAAATATATTAAAGCAGCAAACTGAACAAGGTTATTATATGTGGAACAATCTCTCTTCTAAGAAGAGAGAGAATGTTAAAGGCTTGTATTGCCTGAGGCAGGGATCTGTGGAAGCAGATAGAAATGTCTCCTGAGGTACTCTGTTAAGGCTAGCCTTAAGAATAATAATTCTACTTTTGCTTCCTCCTTGCTGCAGGAAAAATATTACACATTAAAGGAACAGGGAAAAAAAAGCGTATACCATATATTCTGGTGAATAAAATTGAAACTGATCTTGTGGAACGCTTTGCAGAATGCAAGGTTCTCGTATCATCAATTGATGGTGGGTTTATTTCCTTTCTTCCCTAGATCCTACATAAAGACATGCGGCTGTCCTCATCTTTGTTTTTATCATGTTTCTATCTTCCAAGAAGCTTTGGTCTTTTTTTTACCAGTGCCTTGCTTTCATTCCTGATTATGAGCCCATTTCTGTGCTTCATTTCCTGTTTTTCCCACCCTCACTTCTTCAATGGCAGTTCTTGGCCTCCATATATACTTTTTTTTTTACTCTTTGTCACAACTTTCCGCAGCCTTTCTCTCTCCATTTTTCCTCTGTGAGTATGAAATAGGAACTGCATTTGCCTGTGAAATGGCAAGAAAATAATGATAATCACTATTACTTATCTTACTCAGTGGGGCATTTATTTCAAAGTAGATGTTATGGACATCTTCTGAAATGAAATTAAACCCACTCTAATAATTTAAATATTGAGTTTTGTGAGAGTTAACACTGAGCAATGGAAAATCATTACATACCGTTAAATTCATAGCCTCATCAGGACAAATCATACTGGCAGAAATCTGACAGGCATGAGAAGATATTTTTGGAGAATATGGATTACCATGGTGCATAACATAAAAGTGATCTGAAATATTTTACAAATACTAGTCATCAGGTCTTTCCTGTGTATCTGTACTCCTCATACTATTTGAGCGGAATGAATCTACCCTTGTCGCTATGAAAGTCACTGTAATCTACTGTACCCTATTGTCTAAAGAACAAACTAGAAATATTTTGTAGTACTGGAAAATCAGTTATGATGTTTAGATAAGTTTAAAGTAATATGAATTCCACTTCTATTTTTTTTTACTATTTCGGAAAGAAAAAATATTCTGTGTTTTAGGAACGGTCTTGACATTTTCCCACAAAAAGATGTAAATACGTTTTCAGGGAGTATTTCATAATAGAATGATATTTCCGAAGGAAAAAAAAAAACCCCAGTCAATGATTCATCATTTTCCCTAGAGGTTATTTCAGTACCCACTTATTTTTCAACAAAAGGGAAAAGAACTCCAAAACTCAAGGCTGAGAACATTAGTTTTTACTGTATAGTTTCAATGTTAAAGAATGCCTAACATCTGCTTTGGATTTTACTTGAACAGACCAATGTTTACGTTCTACTTTTTAACAGATATTCCAGCACCAACTGGAGCTGTAGACACATAAGCATAAACAGGTGTACAAATAACAAATAAAGCCTCTCATGCTATCTCCTAGAAATAATTCGAGATACCCAGAAGTTCACTTAGATATATTATTCATCACAAATTTTCAGCCCAAAGAGTGATGCCTTTTGGCTTCTTCACTACAAACACTCAGGTACATTTTATTGTCTCTACCCATTGATGAAAGAGAAAATTCTCATTTCTTAAATAGCAACAACTTACAGTAGATAAGCAGAATTTTTAGGAAGGATAAACACACACACAGAGATTTTTCAGAATCCAATTTCATATGCCAAGACTATTGAGACTCACTGAGAAACCAAATCTCCCCTTCCCCTCCCTCTTCTCCCAAATCAGGATATTGTAAACAAATAAGCAAATCCATTACATGTAATTTTTTATTTTTCTTCTTGTTAGGTAGTCTGAAGGGTTTCATGATTCACATTGCAATTTAAGAATAAGATACTTGCATATCAGCTAATCTTCCTAAGATTCATAAGGAAACCCCAGAAACTGGGGGTTTAGGAGAAGGACAAACTATCATAAACATAACTCAAATAATCTCTTCAAAAATCATATTTTCAAACTCTTTATAGAACACTAAATCTGAATGCCTATGAAATGCAAGTAATAATAACAATTTGACTGTGTTAACTCATTATAGAATAATCCTCTTTTCTTCTAGTTCTCATTCTCTTACCTTCTTTTTGAATTTTTCACATGTACTTCCATGCCATTCTGAAAGCCATCTACCTAAATGAACACCAGAATACTCATGCACATGCATTTTCCCTAAAATCAGACCCAAATTACTTTAAAAGTTCAGAATAATTAAAAATCGTGGATATTAGGGCACCCCTGTGGAATTCTGATTTCATTTATTTTTTAGACACTGCTGCTAAGATGCAAGCTGACTTAGTGATTCATGGTACCTGTCCGTTAGTAAATTACTGTACTT
Source organism: Dromococcyx pavoninus (assembly GCA_033558185.1). NCBI lineage: Eukaryota > Metazoa > Chordata > Aves > Cuculiformes > Neomorphidae > Dromococcyx > Dromococcyx pavoninus. Next base: position 2,482,488 of record JAUMJL010000110.1, read on the forward strand.
GAAATGCCGTATTTATTCAGTCATTTATTAAAAAAAAAAAAAAAGAGAATGTATTCAGTACCCTGTATTAACCAAAATTAACATGTGCTTTATTTGACTTTTGTGTTTTTTAATCATGCTGAATTCTAATAACTGGTTAATAGTATTATAACAAAGCATTGATTTCATAAAATCTCTTTCTATACAAAGATTTTATTGCTACTTATATTTTAGCATCTATATTCACTGTGTCATTATGAAAATGTCAAAGAAAATATCAATTGCTGATGAATTCCTTAACTTTCTCAGACTGTAGTAATACAGAGCTTTTGAAAACTATAATTACATAAGATGCATGTAACTTCATCTCTCAGAAAGTCTGATATTCAAATCTTATTTTATGACTACATTCAGGATGAAAAATCTGTTCAGTTTAGCATAGAATTTAGTGGTAAAAAAACCTTGAACCTTCTTTTCCTTTTGTGATGCTGTTTTACTTTTCTCTCTTTTTTTAATTTTTATTTGAGTGTATGGTGTTTTATACGGTTTAATTCCTAATTATCTTTGATATTTCTCTATCACGTATGATATTCAAATTCTAACAGTATGTCAGGAAAAAAGACTGGGCTCGACTTTCCATAATGATATGTTTTACCTTGAATATGACATGTTTCAGAAGCAACCAAAGTTGTAAGTGCTACATTTTTCTTGATTTCAGCACCCTCCTCTCCATTTCAGCAATAATTTCAGCATTTTTCTCAAGAGTATATATATTTCTAATAGTTTTTAAATTGAAAAAGAGAAATCTAGACTTACAATAAAATAAACATAGATTCACAGGACTCCAAGATTTCATCTCAGATCTTCAGGGATGTCAGTTCCCAATCTTTGTTCTGAAGGTGGTATCTGAGAGTAAAAAAACATTTAAGTTTGTATTTTTATTACTGTTATTAGTAATAGTATAGGCTTAATGATACAGTACTGGGGTTGCATAAGTTTCTATTTCATTTGAAACAAGGGCAAAGGAATTCTGCTTTTGCTCTGAGCCCATGTCTGGATGCAGTTTGTTAATATATACTTAGAAACAGAAGGTGGAAAAAAACCCTAAAATATTCAAGGCAGAAATGTATTTAATAAGCTAGAAATTAGTTCTAGTAAATGTCTTTAATTTATTCCTTTATTTGTTTTTCTTGCTTTGTGTGTCTAACAGGACAAGTATTTATACAAACCTAAATACGTAGGTAGCACAAAAGGATGACGGTCAGAGTTGAGATTCAGCTCTCCTACTTTATATAACAGTGAGTGAGACTTCTAAACCAGAATTATGCTGGACTTCTTTGTAGTTGATAGAGACAAATCTATATCTGCAAAGGGAGATTCATCAAGATTTTACAGACCTATTTACGAATATCTTCAGTAATTCCAAATTTATCACACGTTTTCCTGTACTTCTCAATATGTGAAGATAAATTCAATTAAATAAAAATATTTTTCTCTATATCATAATAATATTTTGCAAAGCTGTTTACACAAGCAATAGAAAAAGAAGTAATTGTATCACTGTGAAAAAAAACAGAGCATGATTGAAGCTTTGAATCTTTGGGTTTAGAAAGCAAAAGAGAGTCAAAGAAGGTGTCTGTATTTCAGTACAGTAGAGTCTCAGTAGTCGTTAAAAAATTCCAGTTTGAAATAAAGTCATTTAAAATAAGTGAAAATAGGATGGTCTCTGTGTTAGTACATTGTAACCTGAGAGACATAGCTGGTGAGCATTAGAAATTTTGAGCAGTTCATGAAGGAGACAAAGTTAAATGTGGAAATTTAATTGGTTCTGGAAAAACATGGAACAGCTGTCGTTCTTCACAGGAGAAGAGGACAGTGAGGGGAGACCTCATCACTGTCTACAACTACCTGAATGGAGATTGTGGTGAGGTGGGTGCTGGACTCTTCTCACGAGTGTCAAGTGATAGGACAAGAGGAAGTGGCCATAAGTTGTGCCAGGGGAGGTTCAGACTAGACATCAGGAAAAATTTCTTCACAGAAAAGGTGGTCAGGCACAGGGACAGCTGCCCAGGGAGGTGGTTGAGTTGCCATCCCTGGAGGTGTTTAAAAGACAGGTAGGTGAGTTTCTTAGGGACACAGTTTAGTATGGTTGGACTTGATGATCTCAGAGATCTTTTCCGACCAGATGATTCCATGATTCTATGATCTTGGTTCTTTATTACATAATATCAAGTCTGGTTTAGTGCTGCTCTTGGTGGTCAACATATTTATGCAAATTTATAAAATCATCAATTCAAGTGAGACTGTAGAAGCTAAAAAGTATATCCAGTCCTTGCTGATCTGAAGAAGATAATTTCCATTTTTCATATGGCAGACAATTTTAAACACAGTATTAAATGCATCTTTAAACAGAAAAATTCTTATGCACATTCAGACTGAGAGTGTAATAATACATATTGCATCCTTGTAAAGGAATGAACATCTACTTCTATTTAATATTTAAAGTAAATTACTAGCTCTATATAATGTTATACTGAATGTACTCTTATTAGATAATGGTAGCCACCATTTTATGATAACAGATTGATTATATTGATAAAAACAAAAACACAAAAAATCAAGAAGACAGTAATTTAATAAAGTAATATAAATGCATTCATTAAGAAATAAAACACTATCAGTACTTTGTACTGCACAGTGGGTCAATAACTATCAAGATGCTCTGTAAAAGTAAAATTCTGTTTCAGAAAACATGCGAATTTTGTAATTTATTATCACACACATGAGAATGGAACTGGACTCTCAAAATATAATGAAGAATGTCAGCAGAGCCAAGTTAATCTCAAGCAAATTCCCCATATAGTGCTCTATTAAGCCATATTTACTAGTCTTATTTAAAGTATATAATATTTTATTGTCTTCATGTAAACTATGACGAGCTCTCTTATAGGTATTAGAAAAGAATTAGTACCTCTCCGAAGCCTATTATGCAATCTTGACCTAAAAGCAGTTTATGGTAAAAAGATGGATTTAGACACATAAATTTGAAGTAGTGAAACAAGGGTGAATGAATTGCACTCATCAACTTGAACATTTAATTAATTAAATATGAGAGAGAAGAATATACATGTTACGTCCAAATTGTTCGAGCAAAGAATTATAAGCTCTTTAGAGCTCTATCTGGAACACCGTAAAAGTTGATTTGAATACTTGCTCCAAATAGGAGGTCACAGAGACCTGTTGATACACATTTATCAACCAAAATGAGATACCATTGACTGTTCCAGGGGGTCCATCTCTTCAAATCAATAAATTCTATATGCAAAGAACAGATATTTCAGAAATAAGTCCCTTCCAACTAACCCAGACAGTTGGAAGTTTTAATGGTTGGCCCCTATTAATAACTGTAGTAAAACTACTTGATGTCATGGCAGAACTGGGCAAGTTACTTAAAATGTTTTATTATTTCAAAATCCTTTCTAATGCAGGCCCCCAAAAGTTTACTAAATCACAGTCAGTGCTTCTGGCATTACATGTTTAAATAACCTACAAAAAAAGAACATCTGAATTAACATCAAGTAATTAATCAATTAACTCACTGCAGCAGAGCAGTTCCTCCCAAGTTTCACTTAGGTTAAATTTGATCTTTTCTTTTATTTTTTTCGACAGCAGCTTCATTTATTTCTGACCATTCTGTTTGCTCTAAAAATACATTGCCATGCTTTATAAATCTGATTTTCTTAAAGATACGGCTTCATTCAGTTAACAACCAAAATGTTCACAGAAGGCAAACTTATGAAAATCAGAAAGTTACTTTTTTTCTTATTTTCCAGATGAAAATATTTTCATCTCAGCTTCCACTTACTTTTGTTTGCTGCTTCTTTTCTATTCCCCTTCTGTTACCTGGCTGTGGAATCAAAAATAATAATCTGTAAAACTTTACATATCAGATTAGTAGTGATTTATACACACTGATGTTTAATGAAAAAATAAATTAATTAAATAAATCTGATTTTATAAATTCCTAAAAGACAAGTTCTCAAAATAATTTCAGTAAGCGCTAAACCTAAAATGTATAAGGACAAAAGTTCTTCATAACAGCATTGGACAGTTAAGGAATAGGAGCGGGATAGGAATTGAGTCAATTGTAACTCCTTCAATCAAGGTTTGGTCAAATATACAAGTAAATTTTACTCAGTAGTAAAAAAAAAAATCAATGATTAAAGTTACCAATCCAATAACAGAAGTTAAAAAATTACATTTGTTCTTGCTTTTATTTTAATATGATGACAATTCTGTAGGAGTGGTTTTAGAACTGTGTGTTCTTCAAAGCATGATACTTGTATTACTTTATCACTCCCAGAAATCTCATAAGGAGCTTTCAGTTACTGTCCTTACTCCAGTGGAGATATAATGTGTAACAAGAGATTCCTAGAGGAAGTGTTTACTTGTTTCTAATTGTAACTGATTATGACAAATTTTCTGGTGCTTATTCATCTCAAATGGTGGCAAAAAAATTATAATTTGTTTTTTGCAAGCGAAAGATACTTTAAAAATTTTAGTGAGTACTGTAACATACTAGTTACTATTAATGGCAAGAAATATTCTTGTAAAATATATTATTTGTGCTTCCCTGAATCCAGAAAAAAAAAGACCTTCTTATGTTACTTAAAAAGCTGCCTTTATTCATCTATCAATAAATTATGATTGACAGTCAGCAAAATAGAACTAATTGAATATTCTAATATGAAAAGAGAAAATCCACTTGGGCATCTTCCATCAAGACTGGAAATTCATGCAAATTAATTGTCAGGCATACTTAAAAGAGATAGACTTCTTCTCATTGCATAAGAGAAACCGAAGCTTGACTGCTAGTATCATCATGGCAGACAGATGCACGGATGTCACTTTCTCCTACACAAGCACATTAATATGGCTTAGCGAAATGGAGTCATTATTACACATCTTAAGTTAAATTGAATGCTTAACCATAAAATTCTGAGAATGGTCTTCCTTTTATCCAGTTGTGGTTGGTTCCTTTTAACTCAAAGATGGTCTTCTTAAATGCCAGGTCTTTCCCTACTGGGAAGAAAGCAAATACATAAAGGTTTGTTGGTTTTTTTTCTGGAACAGTGAGAAATTTCTACCTAGATTTTTTTATAACTTCTCTGCAATTCAGAGATTTTTACAAAAAAATTGGAGTAACTCTTCATTGTTCTCATTTTCAAGAAATGTGGTTGGTTTTTTTTTGTTTGCTGCAATAGAATATATGGCCAAATAGTAAATAACTCGGACATCCTACCTGTCTTTTGCCTGCTTAAAGCAGAGTGCCTTTACTATCTATATTTTCAGACAGAATTTCCAACTGAATTAATCTTGGAAAAAAACCTTGGATAAATGAACAGTTTTTTGAAAGGTGTCTGTTGAATTATATGAATGAATTATGGAAGATAAAAAACCCTGAGAAGACCTTACAATATTGTACTTCATTTTGGTGCAGAAGTTAAAGGATCTAGAGCAAAAAATGTTAATAAACCAGGAAATGTTCAGTAGTCCTTGGACCTCAATATCATACCACACTTAAAATATTTTTATGTGCTTTTTTCATATTTCAGTGTTGTCTTTTAAAGAAGAAAAATAAACAGTTACGAAATTTTAGAGGTGAATAATCAAAAATAATTAAAAGGCCCAGAATTTGAATATTATTAATTATTATTATGCACTATGAAATTAATGGATTTGTAAAGGAATCTTGGATGCTAGGTTTCTCTGAACCCTTTGAGAATAAAATACCATACACTTTGAATACAAGCTATTATATTTGTATGTTCAGTTTAGACCAACTGGTGTAGAAAATCAGATTTTTCTTTTTTGACATCAGGCATAGCATTACAGAATAGACATAAGAAGAAACAAAGGAAATTAAATTAACACTGGCTGAAAAAAAAACATAAACCCCACAAACATATGTTTGCACTATATTGCTTTACAAAAATAAACTGAAAATATTTTGCTTTTTATGTGTTAATCAAACACTAGAAAATATAGTGGTATTTGCCTGGAAAATGCTATGGACAATCCATATGATTTTTTTCCTGAACTTTTCAAATCTCTCCTGGATTTATTTTCTTGCAAATATCAAGAGATATTTTTACCTCTAGAAAAATCTGAAAACATATTGTTGCTAATGTTTCAAAGCCGGAGTTCTTCAGTGAAGAGCTGGTTCGTTTTTCAGTGCTTATTTTTACGTCATCCAAAAGTATTCCTAACAAAACATAGAAGATGATTAATGCACTACACTGGAAAAGGAAGTGGATCCAATTCTACAAGAAAACAAAAAAAATTACAGCAAGCCAGGAAAACCGCAGACTTCTCTGAAGCTTTGAAAAATACACATTTTTTTTTAAAAAAAATTGATTTTAACAACATCTAAAGGTCCAAGTATAAAGTGATCAGAAAAATAAATATTTTTATACACTGGGAAGTTAGTCTGCTCAAAATCAGGTTTATAATTTGCAACGTAGTAGTTCCTCTGCAGTGGCAGTTGAATTTACAGTAATTATTTTAGGAAGATATTATAGAAGCCTAATGTGTTACTTTGTGCATTACAGACTGTCTTTATGCCCACCAAAGACAGAAAACTCTGAAATATTGTCAGACTACCTAAACCTTGCTTTTCTTAGGAAGGAAGAACAAAATGTAGTTATTTTTAAGCCTCGTACAGAGAAGTAAAAGGGGAAAGGGCGTTTTTAAGAGAGTCATTATGTAGTGCCAAAATCCTAATGATGTTTGCTGCACTCTATAAAGACAAATACTTTTAGTCATTTCGGATTTTCTAGGCAACAAATATAAAAGCATACCTTCTTCACCTTTCAGTAATGAGCAGATTTTTTGCTCCATTGCCCTCCATTAATCAGGTACCATTAGCAGTATTATACAATGTTTCTGTCATTCGGTCAGCCTGTATAAACCAATGTATTTTGTTGACAATAGGAGACACATTAAGGGGGAAAATGATTCACTTTAACTCGACAGGAAACCTTGCCTGAGGTGAGGACAAAATGTTGAGGCATTTTCCCATGACATATCTCCTTTATATATTGCACAAAATTTTTAATCTTTGGTGTTGAAACAGGATTTAAAAATGCCATTTATATATTCAAGTGTCTTCCTTTCAATATCCTTGAAAAGAGGGGTTGGCAAGAAATCATAGAGTTATAGAATTGTTTAGGATGGAAAAGACATTTAAGATCATCAAGTCCAACCCTTAACTTAGGACTGCGAAGTCCACCATTAAACCATGTCTTTAAGCACCACATCTACACATCCTTTAAATCCCTCCAGGAATGGTAACTCGACCACTTCCCTAGGCGGCCTGTTCCAGTGCGTCAGAACCCTTTCAGTGAAGTAATATTTCCTTATATGTAGTTTAACCCTCCTACTGTGGAACAAGTTGAGGTCATTTCCTCTCACTTGTCACTTTTTCCTTGGGAAAAGAGACCAAAATTCACCTCACTACTGTTGCGGAGAGCCCCAGAGTCAAAGACGTATCCTCGTGGAGGTAGAGTAAATGCTCATTTTATTGTGCTTCCAAGTGTTACTTTATACTCACAATCTGTGTCCATGCGCTATAACTGTACATATAATTGGCTGCTACATGTTGTCCACTCAGTATATTCTCTATCTTAATTGGTTAAAAGTTTCTGTCCACGCACTGTTACATGATACCCTGCACCCCCCGCTTTTGCGGTTAAAACCTCCTGTTCCACATCCTCTTTCTTATCTATTAGCTAACATTTAATTTCCTCATAACATGTCAAGGTCATTGTACCCTTGTCGTTTGGCACGTAGGTAGGATTGTGCAAATATGCCTCAAGAATCACTGAGTGTCCTGTGTCTTCCAAAATACTCTCCACAATTCCTCCTTTTTCTTTTTGCACAACCCATGCGCTATTAACATTTTTTTCCAAACCTTTCTTTATACAAGACAAAACACGTGTTATAACAAGCAAAGCCACTATGATAATAATAAAAATGCGTATACCTTCAATTAAAAGTGTTTTTAACCAGCCAGTGATTCCTAAATTAGAGACCCAATTCCCAAGGACATCATCTGTTTCTTTTAGGGCATGCAAATTTTGTTTTAAATGACTCAGTTTTTTATGAATGGATTCTGAGTGATTGGAAAAGTTCATACAACACATTCCATCAAAATCTTCACAGTCACGATCCTGTATTAACAATAAGACATCTATAGCAGCTCTACTTTATAATGTAGCATGTCTAATACTATCAACATCTGTTAAAAATCCTAAAAGAGCTAATGAAGTGGTATTAGTTAGCTTGCTAATCTAACAACCTGAATTAGTTAATTTTCACAACACTGCAGCACCTACTCCAGGTGCAAAAAATGATGCTACCCAAATTTGAGAGGTATCCCAAAATGTAACAGTCCCATTACAATCTGCTGTAAATGCATGTGTCATGCATTTTCTCCTAATCTTCTGTGATTTCTTTAAGTGACCATGTATCATGGTTGTGTTGGGAGTTAATAAAGTTAGCCTGCCCAGATTACATGGGCCTCCAATAATTTTTGATGGGATACCTGCCCAGGCCCATCTCCACAAATTAAAAACACAACTTGTGGTAACGACATAGGTACATTAGTTGATCGAGATATATTTGAACTTGTATAATTACACCAAGCTGCTGCATTTCTATAAATCTCTTGCATAGCATTAACATCCATTTTTACTGATCCTAACAGTTCCAGTTCCTAAAGTTCTCGGGTTTGGGGTTTTTTTGTTTGTTTGTTTGGTTTTGTTTGGGTTTTTTTTTGTGAGTTTATTACAAATTCCAAAGTTGTCTTTTGGCCACTCATCTATGGGTATTCCTACTAAACAGGTAGAAAAGGGATTTTCTGGACCTGACGTGGATAAACATAATGTATCCTGGTTAGTGATGCTAGTTATTGCTACCCATACATTCATCTTTGTTGTGAAACCACCCAGAGAATGGCTGTGTTCACACTGTAAATCAAGAGGATCGCCAAGGTCTGACCCATCGTGCTGGAATCCATTTTGGAACAGTATCTGATAAAACACAAGCATGTCCTCTACCAATCATTTTTAACTCCACTGGCCCCTTCCATTCTCCAGTTTGCAAGCCTTGATATTGTACTTTAATTAACTCTGAATTCTCAATTCCCAATTATACTGATACTTGATGCACTATAATAGACAGTGATACTCGATTTCTGTGTTTTGAAAGACACAGGACACTCAGTGATTCTTGAGGCATGTTTGCACAAGCCCGTTGCTATTTAGTGGTCGTAGTTATAGTTGTGTTTCCACAGATCAAGGTCCATTATGGATTCCCAGTAAATGGACACGCCCAGCGATCGAGTTGGACAACCGAACACATGAGAGTGACAGCAAAGAATAATAAGCATTCTTCTTCAACAACTTCAAACAGAAATTAACAAACCAAGCAAGAAGCTTCGCCCACAATATATAGTTGCGAACATACTTGACCGACAAGGATCAGAGGGGGCTTGAATTCTGTTATAGCTATTAATCGTGATCAAAATTGTGTACATTGTAATTGTACTTTGAATCTTTTATTAGAATGTGGAGCTTGTGGCAATAGGTTGATAAGAAATAGTCACATAGTAGCAACTGAAGGTAGTCTTTGTACTCTCAGAGGTATATTCCCATTCCAATCATAAAATAGGATGTTATGGTGAATCGTGATATGTGGCACCTCAAAAAAAAAAGAGTTCTATGAAGAATAAAAGGCTGCTACAATAATGAGGTAGGAATAATGTATACGTAGAGTGCTACCTCCAACCCAGAGAACTATTAACAGGATGACAATATAAGACACAGCAGGAAACTGTAGATAATAAAATAAAGTAGTAGCTTAACTGAATGGGAATATACGTCTGCGACCCAACTTCTCATTACCTGGTTATCCACATGTGCAATGGTGGGAAAACAGTAACAAAAAGAAATTATTTTTCTATCAATTTTCACAACTGCCATTTTAGAAGTAGTGATCAGCGAAGCTATTAAGTAACAGCATTGTAAACATTGTCAGACACATGACGTGGCATCCTGTCCACTTAAATGAAATATTTTCCTTGTGCAGCTTTTCTGCTGGGAGGATAGAAACTAAGTGCATCTTAGGTAATGAAATTGGACAGACTGGGTCCTATCCGCAGAGCTTAAAAAGGAATAGTAAAAAGCAACAATGGAGTTTTGAAGCTTACGATTTAAATGGTTAAGTTTATCTTTTTGCTAGTTATATTTTAATGCCAAGAGATTCTTTTCTTTTCGTTTTGTAAATTATACTTCTGTGCTAACGTGTAACAACTGATTAAGCATGAATAATTGATCTAAAAGTCTTTAATTAGAAAAAAGACTTGTACATTTAATTATTTAATTATTCAAAGTTCGTTTTTGTAAAATAAGCACAATGACTCATAAAGAAGTTACAGTTAAGTAAAACATATGGGTCAGATATAGGGTAAAACTACAATGAACACCAAAATTGAAATAGGCCCAGTTAACAAACTGTTGGTAAATTTAATCTGTCTCATTTCTTCCTTAACATTTAGGACATTTGTGTAGTGAACTTTAAAAAGGGAAAGTGTTCTATCTAGGAGCTAATTCAGTACTTGAGATGTAACACAAAACAGAACTGAAATTTTCAAGGTATGGCTGAAATCCTTCTATTACTCTTGGATTGGTAATAAATCCTGTTTTACAAGCTCAAGCAGAAAAGTTTTGATGATTTGGTAATGGTTAAATTGGTTGTGCTTATCTGTTGTGTTCTGCAAGGAAAAGTCTTCAATAACAACCAAAAGAATATTGTCAACTAATGATTCTTTAAAAGGGAAATGAAAGAAACAACACAGCTGGTTTAGGTACTTACCTTCAGGGAAGTCGTATTTGCATATATCTTTCCACTGCTTCACCACAGTTATGGGAAATAGGATAAAATATTTCTTCAGTTACCACGTTGACTAGATCAGATTTAAAAGTGATATAGGGCTTGATCCTATAGGCCTTTCTTACTTGAATTGTAAAGATGATTTCCCAACTATATCTTTTCTCATCAGTTCTTACTAATTCCTCACTCAGGAAAAAAAACTTTTGGCTTTATTTTACTTCACTTCACTGACATTTAGTGAAGGGTAAACAACAGTTCTGGACATTGGGCTCCAGAATTTCTGGACACATTTTGGAGTACAGTAGCATTAAGGCTGAATGATATTGGTGGTCTATGATTGTAATCAAAAGTGCAATGGTAAGCAGTTATTCGTGTAAATGATTTTGCATAATAAAACTTGTATAGCAAAATAAGATACCCTGGGAGTGAGAAGAAATATTGTAACCTTGAACATCCGTAGTACTTAATCGTTAATTCATTCCATGGTTTTATCTGAGTCTGCCTCAGCTAGTTCTCTTTCGTGGCCTTAGCTAAGAAAGTAGAAACAGTATCGTACTGGCATTATCAGTATATATCACTAGTCTTACTCAAATATTGTTGTTCCTTGCTTGAGAACATTAGCAGCGAACTTACTGCCATGTTATCCAATGAGAATATCCTACACAAACTTTGAAATCGCTCTTCATATCTTTGCATTTATTTTTCTACTGTCTTGTTAGAACTCACGCTTTGATTCCAGCAGTACTAGAACTGACTAGCTATAGCTAAAAATATTTCTTCCCTTATATGTTCGAGTTAACACCTATTTAGTTGTGTTGTTCACATATAGGCATATAGGAGAAAGCTATTTTGAAAAAGAATCTATGAGAAAGGATTATATATTTGGCCTCTCAGACTTTTATTTCCGTTTACTCCAGCTTTGTATGTGCTTGCCAAAATTGTCAAATATTTTTCTTTGTTGATTTTGTTTGTGTTGTTCTTTCAGCTCTTGGTTGGTTTTCTATTTTGGTTCTGGGTTTTCTTGTTTGTTTGTTTTTTTGTTTGTTTGCTCTAGTAAAAGGGATTATATTACTTTTTTCCCCCTACTGAAAGGTCTAAGGACCTTGTTTGTGTCTAACGGTTCTCTATACTTATCTTTCAAACATTATCCTCATTCAGGTAGATGAAGTTACTATTTTTAATTAGTCTCAAATATGTATGGAAGTAAAAATCTCATTTTAGTCAGACGTTTGAGCCCCCCAAATTGGAAGTCTACTCTTAACAAAGCAATTGCTTGTCAATTACTTCTACTTAGTGACTGTGAAGGATATTTCTTTAGAAAAAATAACAGTCTGAGTTGGAAGGACTTACCTACTATAGAATATCTTGTAGAATGCTGGAAACAGCTTCTAACAATCTGTGCTTGCTAAGGATGCTGAAGGCCTTAAGAATTTTGATGATAAAATTAACAAATGGGAAAATTGAAGCCAAGCTCTCTTTTCCTTCCACTGAGTCTTCTCTCAGGCCATAGACTTGTGTTTGTAACCCCCTCCCTCAGAATATTATTATTCTTCCCCTAGACTTCCAAGCACATATTGATAGCTTTTCATTGCTGATATGTATCCTTCCACAATGGCTTTTCACCCACTATGTGTTTTGACATCCATTTCTAAAGTGTCTAACTACTCCATGCTCTTTAAACAATCTACTTTCACAGTTCTTCATTCAACTCCTAGCAAGAAGGAAAAGAGGATGCAGCTAGATCCCTAATCATCCACTTTGGAGACTGCAAATACTTCTAAATACCTCTAAATTGCTTTCCACTAATATAGAAGCAGTATGTAAAAGTAAAATTGAGAGCAAGGGAAAAAAATAAGTATAAAAAAATGTTCTATGGATAGTGGAATGCTAACTGGATGGTAAAATATGTGCTCTTGTGACAGAAGATATTTATACTACGGTACTGAAGTCTTTGCAGAGTAATCATCTCAAAAAAAAAAGCAGCATCTTCAACAGAAGAAAGAAACAGTAATCTCAAAAACTAATCTCACAGAATCCTTTGTGGCTGTATCACAAGTTGCATGTAGTTCAATAGTGTAGTAGAATTTACTATATTCTTTTAATACCAATTTATCTGTCCATTAGGTGTAAAATATAAAGTTCCAACTTTTTAACCTACAATTTAAAATAGGATACAATTTAATATCCTTAGTACAAAAAAGTGAAGCAGAAAGTCTCTTTGCCATTAACACTAAACACTGCAGAAACATTTCAAACTGCTAGACAACTCCATTCAGGTTCTGAAAGCTCACTTAGCATCCACAGACAAACAGAAACAGGCTGGAAGATATTTCAAGCTAAATATAAGACAGTTTTGTAAATTCCACTTAACTGCTTGCATATATCTTGACTAATTTTCTCACAGAATTTTTGATACAAAGAAATTTTTGTAATATGCTAGTTGTGAGATTGTTTTCCAGGCAAATTACGCAGAGTACCCATCTTTCAGTAAGCCACAGAAATACAAAATCCACATGATTCACAGGAGAGTGTACTAACCAATAGACTATAAAACTTTATTATGTGTAGTGGGGGAATATGTTCATTGGTGGTAACCTTTCTAACTTTCGATGAAATTCTGTCAATACAAATCCAAGAATGCAAGTTTTCTAAAGCAATACAGCAAATTTATTCAGTTGTCCTTTTTTTTTTTTTTACATCTACATAGGACGGTCACTGAAATTAAGCTGCGTAGTAGCAGAAGGCTATGTGCATCATTTACTAGACTGTCACTTCATGAAAAGATAAAACCACATGACACTTGGCCTGAACACAATACCATTCTTTCAGGTAAGGTTGAAATTGAACTTGAAACACTCATTCTCTCAATGAAATCAGTAATTTGTGATAACCATTATCTCTTCTTTTACTTTGTTTTAGAAGTGATATAAAAAGTGATCATATACCAGCTTTTGCATTTAAGGGGAGAATTATGCTGGAGAGAATATCAGGAAATTATGAAAGGAGGAAGAAAAATATCCCTCAAAACACTGTCTAGCATGTCAGTAGTTACCTATGAGATGTAGTTTTAGATCTGGTTCTACCCTTTATACTCTCTTAACACTCTCTAAAGATTGCTTCAGAAGTTAAGACAGGCAGTTAAGCCAGTCACTTTGAGTGATGGACCGGGTTCAAATGCCTAATTTTTAAATAATTGCATTCATGGTTCCTCATTGTGGGAGAGTACAGTAGTCTTGCTACGCTTTTCCATTCAGCAAAACAGTGTGTGTGCAGCTAACTGAGGCAGTTAACATATGCAGCTGTTTGTGCAGAAACACACAAAACAGGAGCCAGCAGCTCTGTGCCAACCAACATACACGTCCCTAGCTATGTTAAAGACATGCCACAGGTGACAGGGCAAGGTTCCCAGCTGCTCTGAGAACTGCTGTCCCTGTGACATCTGAGGTTTGACCCAGACAATCTTCAGAAGGGAGGATTCAGATCTACAAATCTCAAGCTGCAGGGGGTGTCTGGGACATCTCACTGAGGTTAGGCCAGATGGTCTTACAGCTTGTAGCAGCTGTGTGGCTGTCAAGAAGCTGTGCCACCAAATGAAAGACCTGCAGGAAGAGGTCAGCAGACTGAACAGCATCAGAGATTAAATCAAAGGAATTGAATGGCTCTTCTCTGATAGACTGTAGCTTTAAATGCTTAAATCTCCAACTATCGCTGAGGAGCAGGCACAGCCTGTGCTTGTCAGGGTGGCAAGATGAAACTCCTGTGATAGCAGAGGCTGGAATCTGGCACCAAGAAGATGGCTTCTGCTATTCCTGAAGACTTGCACCTGCAGAATAAGTATGCTTTCCCCACTGATGTAGAACTGGAAAGATTATAACAAGAAACATCTGAGCCAGTTGAGCCTGAACCACACAGGAGCACCAAGAGGAAGTAGAGAATGTTAGTAGTGGGAGACACCCTGCTGTTTCCCATTCCCCAACCTCCCCGGTAATCTAGGGAGGTTTTTTTGGAGTTTCCCATTTAAGTTGTTGTGGAGAGACTGACAAGGCTCATCCAGTCTTCAAACTACTACCTGCTCCTACTTTGCTACATGGACACCAATTATACTTTCAGGGGTGACCTGGAAAATATCAAATACACCTCTGGTAGTGATGATCAAGGGTATGAGGGCCCTGGTGATTTTGTCCTCCATCCCAACAGTGAAGGTCCTGGGAAAGAATGGTAGGATTCTGCAGGACAAGAATTGGTTGTGGAGTTAGTGTCAGAAACAGTGTTTTAGTTTCTGTGACAACACGGAAAAGATGCGATCCAAATGACAAAGCGAATCAGAAGTGTCCAGTTTTGGAATCCTCAAATTAAGAAGGATATGGAACTGTTGGAGAGGGTCCAAAGGAGGGCTACAAAGTTGATCAAAGGGCTGGGGCACTGATGCAATAAGGACAGGCTGAAATAGTTGGGTTTGTTCAGCCTGGAGAAGAGAAGGCTCCAGGGGCACATCATAGTGGCCTTCCAGTATCTGAAGGGGGTCTACAGAAAGCTAGGGTGGCCAGTTTGACAAGGGCTTGTAGTGATAGGATGAGGGGAAATGGCTTTAAACTGGAAGTAGGAAGATTTAGATTAGACATTAGGAAGAAATTCTTCACAATAGGGTCATGGAACCGGTTGCCCAGGGAGGCTGTGGACGCCCCCTTCCTGGAAGTGTTCAAAGACAGGTTGAATGGGGTGTCCTTGCCCATGGCAGGGGTGTTGGAACTAGGTGATCTTTAAGGTCTCCACGAACCCAAAACACTCCATGATTCTAAGTCATTTTGCCAAAGGGCTGTCCAGAAGACCTTTAAACTAGAAACAACAGGGAATGGAAACAATGAACAACGATCACGCACGAAAGTGGTAGATAGCCTTGACAAGCAGAAGATGTATGTGATATGAAAAAGAGGAACCTCAGAATCAACAGAATAGGGTGGAAATGGAGTCAGTACAAGTATTTGCACATAAATAAACAACAGCCTACGGGACAACATTATGGGGAATATTCCCACGCTGCTTCTGGGAAATCAGTATGTAAGTACCGTGGTGAATTGCCTGTACACTTATGCACGCTGCAAAGGGTAGAAACAGGAGGAATTAGAAGTCCCTATGCAAATGAAGGGCTATGATCTCATTCAGATCACAGACATGGTGGGACAGTTCACATGGTTTCACTGTTGCAGTGGATGGATACTTGATTTTCTAAAATAGCCAAATAAAACCAGTTAGTTACAATAAAATATCTTGAGTAATGAATACCTGGCATAACATTCTTCAAGAGTGGAAGAATTCTCCAGTACTGATGACAATGAAATCAATCTTCTATACAGCAAGATATGGGGAATACATTTTGATCCCGTATTTCACCAGTCTGCTTGTCATAACTGCATCCTGAACACTGAAATTCTACCAGTTGCAGACTTAGTAATGGGTTATATGTAACTTATGGAGGAACACTGAAATTTATAATAAATTGTAAAATCATAGAATCATAGATTGGTTTAGGTTAGAAGGGACCTTTAAGGATCATCGAGTCCAATCCCCCTACTATTGGCAGGGACATCTTTCACCAGATGGGGTTATTTAAAAACCCATCTAACCTGATTTTTAACATTTCCTGTTATGGGGCACCCACAACTTCTCTGAGCAACCCATTCCAGAGTTTAGCCACTCTCATCATAGAAACTTTTTTCCTTATGTCCAATCTGAACCTATTCTCTTTTAGTTTAAAACCATTATCCCTTCTCCTGTCGCTACAGGACTTGGTAAAAAAGTCTTTCTCCATCTGTCTTAGACGTCCCCTTTACGTACTGAAAGGCTGTGATAAGGTTTCCTCAGAGCCTTCTCTTCTCAAGGATAAACAATGCCAAATTACTTATAAACATACTGAGATAGTAAAGGAATAAGAAAAGAAGGTATGGTTAGGGTGCAAAGATAGGAAAGCTATTTAATTCTTTCCAAAGGACTGTGCATAAATCAACCTGAGTCACATGTTACTGTTTTCACTATCTGCTATAAGAACAGTACCTGAGTGTGTATCTTTGTGTCCCCTGTTCTCCAGTCCATAGTTTGTCTGCCAGAGAAACAAGCAACTCCAGAGCAGAGTTAGACACTGAACCAACAGACAGCTGATGTAGATAGCACAAAGGACTTGCACTTGACTCTAAAGAGAAGTCAGAATAACCATGTTAATTGAGTCGAGTACTAGAAAATGCTAGACACATAGATAATGTCTGACTCTTACTTTCACAGAACCAAAGCTGCTCAGTAGGATCAGGAATCCTCTTACATATTTCAGATATTTATTTTATATTTTTAATTGCCTTCATCACTTATATAAAAAGCCTAGGATGATGAGCTCTGATGTATACATCCTCCTTACATTTGCATCCAGTCAGGTGAATCCCATCTAGTAGTGAATCCCAGGAACCAGGTTTTTTACTCAGTTGTTGTTCCAGCTTTAATTCAGATGCATGTAACTGATCAGGAATTGCAAAAAGGGGTTATGCATCTCACACAAGCTTCCAGATTACATTGTAGGGTGGTTACAATTGAAAGACAAACCCTAAAATTTTTCAGAAACAGCTCTTCGTTTAACCTTATCATTAGGTATATAGCTTAGGAAACTGAAACCTTGTTCATTGGCACAGTTCATTATGGTTTGCAAAACTCTTATCATAGACCAAAATACCTGGAGAAGTTGTAAAAAACCTCTTCACTATGATAAATTTTGTATGTGATCTCACAATATATGTAATGACTAATTACCTTAGGAAATACATTTAAACATATAGCCCCCCTGTTTTATATGTCTTTTATTAAATTTCCTTTCAGAAATCAGCACTATTAGAAAGATTATTAGGACACAAAATTATATTTCAGTCACAGCAGGAGAAACTAATAGTTAGAAGATGAATCTGCTAACTATGGCAAATGATAGGAAGAGAATTATAAGAAAGCAGCAGAAATGTTTGATACAGCAAATGATGATTAAACAGTTCTTGGAATTAAATTTCTTAATGTCCTTTTCATGTAAAAAAAAAGAACATCTGAAACTCTCTGTTTCTATTCATTGTTAGTTCTCTAAAAAATTACTCTGAAATATTACACAACTTGATACCAGAATGAGAAATCATAATGTGCAACAGAGGCATATACAGTTCCAGGAGCAATATAATACCTTTTAAAATCCTTTTGCCTAAAAGCAGTTGTTGGAGGCAAACGATCAAGCAAATTAAACAATAAGATCAATGCACCATATTCCCATGCCCAGTGGAAACCCCATTTCCCCTTTACGGTCACCTGGCTTGCTGGGTCTTGATGTTCCTCCCTTTTTGGCATCAGGCTTACTTTCCTCCCTTTGCCTCCTGTGATCCCTGAATGTCCAATGATTGGATGGTAATTGAAGAAACTTGTTCTTGATTAGCTCAAAAATATTTGAAGCCACTCCCATAGCTGCCATTTTGTCACAAGTATACCACATGTGATTTAAGAATACTCTGTGATGGCTTGGTTGTTTCAGAAGTCCCAGGAAGTCCTCACAAATACATACATACATATATATATATACACACTCACACATAAAAATAGTTGCAGGATATTCTTTGTTTTAATTATATGTAATTATATATTTTATCTATATGTTATATAGAAACATAAGCCTATCAATATATAAACATATGCATAAAAAGGTTGTACAATGTGTATAAATACATCCATTTATACACAAATATAAATTATTAATAATTATTTCTATAAAGAGTAATACAAATAAATATACGCATAATCATATGTATTTATTAACTATTTTTAATATTAGACATAAAAATGTCCTTTAATCTGATAACGTGAAATAAATTAAGATTAAATGTGAATGGAAGGAAAATTAAATGGAAAGACAGCTTGAGCCCATTACTTCAGAAGGCTTGAATAACATCTAAGGCGTTCTGGGAGGAACAAGTTTAAGAGGGGCAGCATACCCTGAAGAGGGTGTAGGGACATGAACAAAGCTGAACTTGTCTGTGAGGCAAGGTATCACTGCTGTGAGGTTAACGATGAAGCAACTACTGAAACTTCATGCCATGCAAAAAGGAGACCATTTGTAGAAGTCTGACCAAGAGGCCTCTACCCCTCAGCCCAAACATCCAGCATGACCATACAGCATTTACTAGGGAGGTCTTTGGTTTTTGTGCTGTGCTGCAGTATGAAGGCATCATTGTCTACTATCACGGAAAACTAAAACAAAAAGACAGCATCATGTGAGTTTGTACAGGAAGATCCCTAAGGTTATCCTGTAGACAATTATATTCTTCATAAAAAATCATGCATGGCACAAAGTTTGGGATGGTTTTAGAGGGTTTTTTTGGAGGCGGGGAGGTGGTAGACTTGAGGGCTGGAAATATTATTAGTCCAATTTCTTCAGTACTAATGAAAACCAAAACTATGCAGGTCCTTATCCGCAACCAGAATACTATGCAGTGGATAAAACTATGCTTGGGGAAGGAAAGCAATTTTTCACACAGTGCACACGTAATAAGGAGAAGGGTTTTGACCTGCAAAAAGAACCAAGTTCCTCTGGTCAACAGGAAGTGAACACTTTGAGGGAGACCTGTAGTTTATACAGGAAAGAGGTTATGGTGCTTTTTTTGTCATACATTCTATAAGAAAGAAAGTGATAACATGCAGCTAGATCCATCTATAGATCCCTTTTAGTGTCTTGTGCTGGTATCTGTTAGTATGATTGTGTACTGTTTTATGTTCTGTAAACACTGTAGCACTTCTCCTCTGGATGGCTATCACTGAGGAGGATAAAGAGATGTTTTGTCTTCCCTGCTCAATAGATGAACAGCGTGCAGGTACCCATGTTTTGGTAGCAGGAGGGCTCCAGAGATGGTGTCTATGTGGAGAGGATGGGGCTGCCCTGTACAACACACAACTGGTTCCAGCTGTCTCCAATAGACCCAGTCCAGGACACAGCTGAAGGAATCCATCAGTCAAAGTAGTGGCACCTTGGGGAAAGAGAGTTTATGAAAAGGCAAAAAAATGAACGCCTCAGAGGGAGAGGGGGAAAAAAGGCTGAGAAACACTGGAGTAAAACATATTTAAGAAAGGTGAAACTGTGTCCAAGAGAGAGAGGAAGAAGGGAAAAATTGTGAGAAACGCTCTGCAGACACCAAAATCAGGAAAGAAATAGGAGAAATAGGTGGAGTAGGTGCTTCAGGAGAACGCACTTAGATCCCCCTGCAGTTGTTGGTAAAGATCATAGTGGAGCAGTTCTTGAAGGATTGTCTCCTGTGGGAGGGACTCCACACTGGAATATGGAAAAACTGTGAGGAGAAAGAAGCAACAGAGACAAACTTATAAACTGGCCTCAATACCCCATTCTTCCATTCCCCTCTGCCATTCAACAGGGAGAATTTAGACAGGCAATAAGTTTTCAGTAGCTTGAAAGGTATTTTTTGTCACAGCTATGCCAAATGTTACTTTGGGCCACATTAGAGCTTGTAAAAAGTGTGAGCTTTAATATTACATCTATGTAGGAGTGTGAATGGATCACTACAACAAAATCAGATGGGTAGCTTGAAGAGTTTTTAGAAAAAAAATGCCTAAGTCACTGAATCTAAGCAATGTTCTTTTTAGTGTTAAACAAGCGTAGTCTGCTTATATTAAAAAACACCTCCTGATGTAAAGATCATTCCTAAAATTTTACTAGACTATAGCCCTTCAACAGCAAAATTAAACAATACCCTCCTGGGCACCCTGAAGTTATACCTGACGATTTTAACACCTCGACAGTCTATTTTGGTACATTCAAAATAAAACTGTATCCACTTTATGTGCTTTCCCCCATGGCTTCTGTCAGGGTAAATAGCAAGCTATTCTTCATACACTGCACCTGTGCTGAAACTCTTCCAAGATACTGTATCTATAGATATAATACAAGAATACGTATAATACCCTTGAACTAAAAAAAGATTCTGGAGGAGGCATAGAAAGTTTGTGAAATCTATAAAGTTTTACCTTTGAACAGATTAAAATATTTTGGAGTTTGAGTTTGGGTTTTTGTTTTCTTGGCTGGTGAGATGTTTGTTTGTTTGTTTGTTTGTTTGTTTGTGTTTTGTTTAGATTAATAAACCTGTACCTCCATCACATGCAGGTAGTTTCAAGTTACCCAGCCTGGTACATAAAGGCTGACAAAAAAGCCCAATACATTAATAATGACAACCAGAAAGCAGACTTTGCTTTGCAGCTTGAGTGCCTTAAAAAACCCAACCAAACCAACCAAACCAACCAAAAAAACAAATTACAAAACACAAAATTGTGTAAGTGTTATAAAATTCTCTATGGCGTATTTTTCAGGGATCCAATCTTCCAAATAGCATCATCATAACAAAAACAGTCTGTATAGCTATTGCTTTTATTTGGTTTATGATGCAATCCCTAGTGATTTTGTTGATAAGAATGCAGCCACCATCTTGTGGAAACCCAGTAAAGGACACATGACCCTAAAACGTGAAAGTAACATTTTTATATCACACTTCACCATTGTGTGTGCATACCTAGAGTTTTATGACTTCATAGATACGCTTCAAGATCATTAGCTTTATCATGATATTTGTGAGCTGGTGACTGTTGTTTAAAACTTAAATGCATCGCTGCTAATAAAAAGAAAAGGAAAAAGAGGAGCTTTATATTGAATGGAAATGTTAATAGCCTCTCCTACAGTTTTTGATAATGGGCATACAATGACCATTGTTGGAGATACAACTGGCGAACACTGATCTTTTACTCTTTTTTTTTGCTTGAGAAGGCTATGTGATGGTAAAGTGTTCTGTATCAACTTCATAAATAACAACTCAATAAATATAATTTAACAAATTCAGGGTTGAATTACCAAAGATTTTTAGTAGTAACCAGCTTATTTGCCCTCAATAAAATAAGCATGGTTGTGATCAATGTTTTGATGAACAGTGTGTGTAGGAGTGGTGAGACTAAAAAAAGCTTCTACTAAGCATGTGTAACACTGAAAGCTTAGTATGTTGTACATCTTGTCAAGAGTTTGGAAAAAGTCATGACTTCAAACATGCACAAAATGCACTGAGTTATTTAAGAGCCATGTTATATCCCTAACAGGATATATGAAATCTTGACGAGACTCAGTTCTTTTAAGAAGCATTTGAAGATGTTACTAAGCCTCTGCATTACTATCGGCTTGCAAATTCTTCTGTCATGTAAAGGTTTTAGCCAAATAATTGGCCTTTTTTTCTGACACAAAATCCAGCTATATACATATATACACATTAGCCAAAAGGCAAGCCAGCGGGGAAGACGGCCACCTTGGTTGAATAGGGATATACTGAAGGAAATCAGAGATAAAAAGAGAGCCTACTGACTGTGGAAGGCAGGGCTGACTACTCAGGAAGAATATAGGACTATAGTTAGAACATGCAGAAGGAAAATCAGAGAAGCAAAAGCGCAATTTGAAATTAATTTGGCTACTTCTGTTAAGGATAACAAAAAGCACTTCTCTAAATATATTAATAACAAAAGGAAGGGCAAGGAAAACCTCCATTCTTTGTTAGACCTGGGGGGGAACGTAGTTACCAGGGATGAGGAGAAAGCTGAGGTACTCAACACCTACTTTGCCTCAGTCTTCACCAGTAGGAGAGGTGGCCCTCACGATAACTGGCCTCCGGAACTCACAGATAGAGACAGGAAACCAAATGGCTCCCCTGTGTTCCAGGAGGAAACAGTCTATGAATTACTGAGCCACCTGGATCCACACAAATCAATGAGACCTGAGGGATTCCATCCTAGGGTGATGAGGGAGCTGGCGGAAGAGCTTGCCGAACCACTCTCCATCATCTACCAACAGTCCTAGCTCTCTGGGGAGGTTCCAGATGATTGGAAGTTGGCAAATGTCACGCCAATCCACAAAAAGGGCTGCAAGGAGGACCTGGGCAACTATAGGCCTGTCAGCCTGACCTCAGTGCCTGGCAAGGTTATGGAACAGATCATCCTGAGTGCAATCACACAGCACCTTCAGGATGGACATGAGATCCGACCCAGCCAGCACGGCTTTATGAGGGGCAGGTTCTGTCTGATCAACCTGATTTCCTTTTATGATCAGGTAACCCACCTGGTGGATGAAGGGAAGCCTGTGGATGTAGTCTATCTGGATTTGAGCAAAGCCTTTGACACTGTCTCCCATGGCATACTGCTGGATAAACTGGTAACCCATGGCTTGGACAGGTGCACTCTCAGCTGGGTTAAGAACTGGCTGGATGGCCGGGCCCAGAGGGTGCTGGTGAAAGGGGCTGCATCCAGCTGGCGGCCGGTCACCAGTGGTGTCCCTCAGGAATCAGTGTTGGGTCCGGTTCTGTTTAACATCTTCATCAATGATTTAGATGAGGGGATTGAGTCCATCATAAGTAAATTTGCAGATGACACCAAGTTGGGAGGGAGTGTCGACCTGCCGGAAGGCAGGAGGGCTCTGCAGAGGGACTTAGATAGGCTGGAGAGATGGACTGAGTCCAATGGGGTGAAGTTCAACAAGGCCAAGTGCCGGGTCCTGCACTTTGGCCACAACAACCCCATGCAGCGCTACAGGCTGGGGACAGAGTGGCTGGAGAGCAGTCAGGTGGAAAGGGACCTGGGGGTACTGATTGACAGGAGGCTAAACATGAGCCAGGAGGCTAAACATGAGCCAGGAGGCTAAACCATGTGCCCAGGTGGCCAAGAAGGCCAATGGCATTCTGGTCTGTATCAGGAATAGTGTGACCAGCAGGACAAGGGAAGTGATCCTTCCCCTGTACTCGGTGTTCGTGAGGCCACACCTTGAGTATTGTGTTCAGTTCTGGGCCCCTCAGTTCAAGAAAGATATTGAGGTGCTGGAGCGGGTCCAGAGAAGAGCAACAAAACTGGTGAAAGGAATTGAGCACAAGTCCTCTAAAGAGAGGCTGAGGGAACTGGGGTTGTTTAGCCTGGAGAAGAGGAGGTTCAGGGGTGACCTCATCACTCTCTACAACTATCTGAAAGGAGGTTGTAGACAGGTGGGGGTCGGACTCTTCTCCCAGGCAACCAGCAACAGAACAAGAGGGCACGAGCTTAGAATCTGCCAGGGAAGGTTTAGGCTGGATATCAGAAAAAAGTTCTTCACAGAACGAATAATCAGGCATTGGAATGGCCTGCCCAGAGAGGTGATGAATTCACCATCCCTGGAGGTTTTTAAAATAAGACTGGATGTGGCACTTAATTCCATGATCTAGTAATCATGATAGTGTTGGATTAAGGGTTGGACTTGATGATCTTGGAGGTCTCTTCCAACCCAGATAATTCTACGATCCTATGATTCTATGATTCTATGATATTGGGGGGAAAGGGAAGGACACTCAGAAAAATCAAGATTGTGTGAACAGTGGGGGTTAAATCCCCTGAAAACTTAATTTCTGTTCTTGGGTTCCCTGTTTTAGATAGGAAAATATGATCAGCACATTCTTGGTCTAGACATTAGTAAAAGACGAAGTACAGTCCACAGGCAAATTTGTCTCAGAAAACTGTCAGAAAATTATCTTTCATATGGCTGTTAGTCATCTATAAGAACTGCATGCATTCCCTCATACAGCAGCTGCTCTCAAAAATCAGGTGCTCCCTGCACTTTTTTCACAAACACTGAAGGAAAGCTGATAAACAGTTTATCCACCCTTGCTACTGGGGATTCCATCAAACAAAAACTGTCTTTGCTAACTTCAACTTATATTTTTATACCCGTCTTTATCAACAAAAACTTTTCTTGAAAAAACAGAATGACATTTACGCTCGTTACTCTGGACATTCAGAGCCAAGTGTTGCTTAAAACGGATTAAAGATGCCATCCAGCATGATAAATTCGTGTTGCCTACAAAATGCCTCCAGGGATGGTGACTCAAATACTTCCCTGGGTAGCCTGTTCAAATGCTTTACAATGCTTTCTGTGAAGAAACTTTTCCTAATATCGAATCAAAACCTCTCCTGGTGGAACTTGACATTGTTCTTGTCCTATCGCTTGATACTTCAGTAAAGAAACTGACATCCACCTTGTTACAACCATCTTTCAGGTGCTCATCGAGAGTAATAAGGTCTCCCCTCAGACTACTTTTCTCCAGACCAAATAACCCCAGAAAAAACTAACCTTCCATAATAAAAGTGCCTAAGGTGTGGTATATAAATCTAAAATAAACCGTGTGGTGTCAACTTGGATGGCAGATATGGTCATTTTTCTTCCTTATATGTTCTCATCCTTAGGATCTTTTTTATTTTTCACTCCTGACTTTTTCAGAGAAAGACAATATCAAAAATATAGTCCACATTCATTGATCTGAATGGATCCACGCTATATAGGGAAACACATAACTTCTAAGATATATTTCCTTTTAGCTTGGCTTTAAACAGTCTAAGAAAGTCGGTGATTCATATTTTAGGAGTTTCTCCTCCTTCCCCCATCTCCCCAGCTATTTTTCTCCACTGACTATAAAGAGAGACTAGCACGACCAGCTATAGGACATATGTCTATGTTTGGTTATTTGAATATTGTCCTCAGTACTGGCAAAGTATTAAAGTTCTACAATTAAATGAAGTGAATGAGAGTCCTTGTTTTGAAAAAAACAACAGATTTATTTTGTTCAGCTGTCCCCACAGTTGTAGATTCTGGAACTGTTTTAAATCTGAATTGTTTTCTTAGGATTTGTTTTCAAATATTTATAAAACTGCTTAAAATCGCCAAAATTTTAACTAAAATTTTTGAAGGAAATCACCGTATTTGCACATAATACTTCAGAGATATTTGAAATTTAGCTAATTTAAAATGAATGTTAGTGGAATTTCATGATTATGTTTGACACAAACATGCAACCCGAGCTAGTGTGTTTTTGATTAACACTTGCTGTAGTATGGATACTTTTTTCCTCCTGTAAGGCTATATAATTTTTTAAATACAAGAATTCAAGTCTTTATATCTGTCTGGTGTATTATGAAATGCAAGTCCTGTTTTCTTGCATTACTTTGTAGACCTTTACCTCCTGTTAAATAATACTAACACTTCTGTGTGTTTTGTTAGACTTAGACCATAGTACAAAATATTAAAATATATGACGTAGGTTAAAACGAGTAAGTAATTTTAATTTAAAAGTGTATAAAAGCAGGATGCACTCATTAAACAAGGAGAAGGGTTCATTGTCTTTAACTCAAGAACAAATGTTTTACAGAACTATCTAATAGAAAACTTTCTCTTTTTTGTAATATTTCAGTTTTCCTTGTTTTCCAACATGACAATTTGTTTCTAGATAAATTAATAAAAAAGATTAAAACAGTAAGTGACAAAGAGTTTTTTAAATATATCATTCTTATTCAGAATTAATTGCAAACCTATCTTTCTAAAACTGAAATAACCCTGGACTCTGTTAAAAAAAAAATAAAAATCTAGGTTTTTTTACAGATCCACACAAAAAGAAGAACCAGACTCAGAAAAAAAGGAGAATCAGACTTATGAACAAAACACTTCAATTTTACTGCATAACAAATTCTGTCATAAGTTAAATCTATATTTATGTGTTCATTTGAAATAATTTCTAGATTTAAGACTTTGCAAAATAGGTTGAATTGCAAAAGACAAAATAAGTTAATACTATTAAAACATAAACTCTAAATTGTAATTTATGGTAGTAAATTATCCCTGGTAGCTTTTATTGGGTTTTCATACAACTTTGACCAATGACCTTAACATCAGATATCACATATAATTTAGGTCCTTGCTCTCCTCAGTGAGTGCTAAATTACACAAAACAAAAACTTACTTTTCAATCATAATATAGCAAAATAATAAATTTGACCACATTCTGCCAAAAAAAAAAAAGTCTGCTATAAAAATCACAGCATCAAAAGTATTTGGGAGATAACTGGATGCTGTGTCTTTACAATGGTGAAAGGATGGACAATTGCTCCAGCTTTGAACTGGAAGACTTCTGATATACTCAGTGTTGTTTTACACTCAGCTGTTCCTACTCTTCAGTTTCTGTTGACCTGAACTTTTCTCTTAAAAAACAGAGAAAGGGCAACTCTACTTCTGAACTCTCACCTGTCAGGTATGACAAACTACATAATGAAATAAAGAACATACTCCTGTGTTTAATGATCCTCCAGTTTAAATGTTACAAATTAAAACAATTAACCTTCTCTCAAAACGTGTCCTTAATGACATTTTCAGGATGGAAAATGTTTTAAAATCTTGAAAAATGACATCTTCTAATGTCAAATTTAATAAAACTGGTATTACTACTTCATAATCATAGAATGTAATTAAGTTATTTGTAGTAACTGAACTAATTAGTTCCAAGTTCCCTCTCTTATTATATAAAAAACTTTGAGGACATGCTTTTAAACAAAACACAATAGACAGGGCTCAGCCTAATTTCCTATATTATATACCATCTTTTGCTGTCTTTTTTTTATCATAAATACACATATAGTCATTTAATTAAACAAAGTATTCCCTTCAAGGTCAGAGGTGTGAATTCAATAGTCTTTAAGTCTTCTTCCTGCTCTATGTCCTCTATTTCTGAAATATCTCTGGTAAAAAGCAAAAGACATCTTCTTAAAAAAAAAAAGAAACACTAATGGTCTGACAATTTCTGAATACATTCCATTTATAAATAACTCTCTTTTAATATGTGCATGAAAATAACTTTTGTGCAACATAATTTTGGTCAAATGTGCAAGGTTTTTGCATTTGTTTCTCTACACCATTATATGTTTAGTAAGGTACTCATACTATAAGTATGTCAGTCTCAAGCCTTTACTTTATTATCTATCTTACTTCAGTCTATCTTCTGTGGAATTACAAGGGTCTACTGTACTAGACTTTGAAAGACAGCTAGGCAAAAAAATACCTTACGAGTAAGGCATGAAGAGACTATTTAAAGGTATCATATTCCAAACTGAAATTAGGGATTCTGTGATCATGAAGCCTCTTAAAGGGTGAGAAAAATCAATTAATCAACCAAAGAGCAATGTGTTTAAATACTGGAACAGAGAACGTGATTGAACATAAATCAGTATTAATAGATGAACTCTTGAATACTTGTTAAACCTCTTTGGGTTAGTGTGATAATATGATGGAAAATTCTAGATTAACCCAAGGTATGAGAATACTTGTGGCATTTC
Source organism: Dromococcyx pavoninus (assembly GCA_033558185.1). Taxonomy (NCBI): domain Eukaryota; kingdom Metazoa; phylum Chordata; class Aves; order Cuculiformes; family Neomorphidae; genus Dromococcyx; species Dromococcyx pavoninus. The sequence continues at coordinate 2,510,640 of JAUMJL010000110.1, forward strand.
TGCAAACATCCGTAACCAAAGTATCACGTCTTAATGGCATGCTTGTGGATGTTGTCATTACAAAAATAAGACAGAAATTTTTTTTTTAGATGCAAGGTGTATAGACAGGATTGATAAAAAACTTATTTATCTAATGAAATTGCATTTCAATCAACTGTCCTCTATGTCTGTTTATGGTTGCTTAGAAATCAGTGTTTCAGAAATAGAATATGTCAATTCTCTGAATGCAGTTTAAGCATCAAATTGTTTTGATAGAAAACCAAGTTGTATCCCAGTTTTCACTCCTGTCATACCTCTCATGTATTTTCTGGAAAGCAATTAAACATCACCTTACAATTTTAAGTAGAACATCATCAGTAAACCACCAAAAAAGTACAATTTTTGAAGAAAGAGGAAAAATTCACGTATGTACTTGAGAAGTGTAATTGGACGAAAAACAATTTTGGGAAGTTTATTTTCCCATTTTGCACAGAGAACATTCTTCTATGACCCAACACCAACACCTACTCATCATTTAAACCATGGCACTAAGCGCCTCATCCAATCTGTTTTTAAACACTCCAGGGACGATGACTCCACCACCTCCCTGGGCTGCGCATTCCAATGGCCAATCACCCTTTCAGTGGAAAATTTTTTCCTAATATCAAGCCTAAACCTCCCCTGACGAAGTTTGAGACCATGTCTTCTTGTTCTGTCACTGGTCGCCTGAGAGAAGAGACCAACGCCAGCCTGCCTACAGCCTCCTTTTCGATACTTATAGAGAGCAATAAGGTCTCCCCTGAGCCTCCTCTTCTCCAGGCTAAACAACCCCAGCTCCCTCAGACGCTCTTCATAGGGTGCTCTTCAAGTGCTCCATTATTCTTAAAGAATTTTTTCCTGATGTTCAGATGAAACTTCCTGTGTCCCAGTCTGTCCCTTGCCCCTTTTCCTGTCACTGATCACCATAGAAAAGAGTCTGCACACATTCTCTTGACACCTGCCCTTAGATATTTATAAACATTGGTAAGATCTCCTCTCAGCCTTTTCTTCTCAGAGCTAAACAGACCAAGCTCACTGAGCCTCTGCTCATAAGAGAGATTTTCCAGTTCCATAATAATTTCTGTGCCCCTCCACTGGACTCTCCTTGTCTTTCTTGAAATGGGGAGCCCCAAATGGGACATAGGATTCCAGACATGGCTTAGGGAAGCGTAGAGGGGGAGGATAACTTCTCTCAATCCACTAGCCACACTCTTAATGCACCTCAGGGTACCATAGGCCTTCAAGGCCACAGGGGCACACTGCTGGCTCATAGTTAACATGATTCACCAGGATTCCCAGATCCTTTACTGCAGAACTGCTTTCCAGCAGGTCAGCCCCTAACTTTTTCTAGTGCTTGGGACTGTTCCTCCCAAGGTGCAGGACTCTACACTTCCCTTTGTTGAACTTGATTATGTCCCTCTCTGCCCAACTCTCTACCCTGTCCAAGTCTCTCTTAATGGCAACACAAAGTTCTGGTGTATCAGCCACTTCTCCTAGTTTTGTACCATCAGAAAATTTGCTAAGGATGTGCTCTGTCCCCTCATCCAGGACATTGATGAATATATTGAACAAGACTGGGCCCAGTATGAACCCATAGGGAACACTGCTGATCACAGCCCTCTGAGCTCTGCCAGCCAGCCAGTTGTCAATCCACCTCCCTTTGCAATCAATTAACCAGCATTTCCTATGTTTACCTACAAGGATGTTATCAGAGACAGTGTCAAAAACCTTCCTGAAGTAGAGGTCGACAACATCCACTGCTCTCCCCTCATCTACACAGCCAGTCATGCCATCATAGAAGACTAAGAGATTGATCAAGCTTGATTTCCCCTTGGTGAACCCATGTTGATGACTCCTGATAACCTTCTTTTCCTCCAGTGCTTAGAGATGACATTCATGATGAGCTGTTCCATCATTTTTCCAAGAGTGGAGGTGAGTCTGACTGGTCTTTAGTTTCATGGGTCCTTCTTCTTTCCCGTTTTGAAGACTGAAGTGACATGGGTTTTCCTCAGTCCTTAGGCACCATTCCTATACTCCATGACCTTTCAAAGACAATAGGGAGTGCTTAGCAATAACATCTGCCAGCTCTCTCAGCACTCGTGAGTGCGTCACATCAGGGCCCATGGATTTCTGGATTTACAGTTTGCCTAAATGATCTCTAACTCAGTCATCCTCAACCAATGGAAAATTTTCTCCAAACTTTTTCTCTTACCTCCAAGATCTGAGGTTCCTGAGGACCAGCCTTAGTGGTAAAGACTGAAGAAAGGAAGGCATTCAATATCTCTGCCTTTTCTGTACCCTTCTTCACCAGGACATCCATCTCATTCAGCGATGGGTCCATATTTTCTTCCTTTTGCTACTGATGTACTTGAGGAAGCCCTCTTTTTTTGCCTTGATGTCCCTTCACAGATTTAATTCCAAGTGGGACTTAGCCTTCCTTCTTGCATCCCTGCATACTCTGATAATGTTCCTATATTCTTCCCAAGTGGCCTGTCCCTTTTTCCACATTCTGTAAATTTCCTTCTTCCATTTGAGTTTTTCCAGAAGCTCCTTGATAATTTATGGAGGTCTCCTGCCACTTTTGCTTGATTTCTTATTCCTAGGGATGCATCAGTCTTGAGTGAAATGTTACAGAAGTGCATTAGTGTGCTCCATGCTGACCCAAAACCTTCTAGGGACAATGTGCTACCAAAAAAAGGGGCAAGTTGCACGTTGTTTATTTCAATCTGAATCTCTCTTATAGGATGTGAAAGGGCTGTATGGTTCCTTTCATCCAGTTTCAGAGGAAAGAAGACTATACAGGAATTCACAAAGCCTGTGTGATTAACAGTAAAAATCACATCAAATATATACACTTAAAATGTCAGTGTGGCCCTGGTCAAATGTATTATCTGGATTTCAGTACATAGTTACTCTCCCACTTACAATACTGAATCTCCAAGGTGACGGTGTATGTGCATGTGCTTGTGGGTGTATTACATATTCCTTGCATCTAGTATGATGAAAAGCAAACAATCTGTAAAGACAAATGCTTCCTTATTTTTTCAATATGTGGGAAGTGAGCAAACTGGAACAGCATGTTCTCTTGCTCAAATCTACATTAACAGAAGCTAAATGCCTTTGAAACAGCTAAGATTTTTTTTGAAAAAAGGAGAAGGAAAAAGAAGAAGAAACCACTTTTTTTCCTCTTTTCTGAATCAGGCTTGGCATTCGGAGAAGATACCAGGGCAGCTGCTACAGGAAATGAAGCAGAAACAGTTAAACTATTGTACAAAACCAAGAAAATGACTGCTAGTTAAAACATGCAAATCTGTGGCTATCGGACATGGAAATGTGCTTGGCAATAACTGCAGAACCAGGGACAGAATGCAAATGGCTGAATGGCAGTGTTAGCAGCATCTTCTCCCATTATGCTCTCTAGGACAAAACACATTTTTAAGATTCATGCCTTGAACCCATATTGCTCAGGGAGTTCATGTTCTGAGATTGCCACTGTAGCTTGAATTGGACAGTAATGTCGTCATTTATAATATGTGTGTAAAATATGTAAATAACAGACAATAATAATCTCTAATAATTAAATGGATAAGAAATATGTTTTATCTTTATAGTTCGTAACTATATGTAACAAAACGTATGACTTCTTTTTATCCTGTGATAAAATAGCACAGAAAAAATACGCAATTTATATAATGATGCTCAAGAAAAATGCTGTGACGTCATTACATAAATAAACCTTACTACATCCCTTTTTCAGATGCATCTACCCTGAAGGATATGTTGCAAATAGTAAGTATTTCTGATAAAAGCGACCACTTCTTAGACTGTTCTGGAAAACACTGAAATCACATAATTTTGTGCTTTACACAAAGTTTGAAATTGAAGTCCTAAAAAACTCTACAAGATATAAAAAGAAGTATTAACTTAGGTTGAAATCAGGCATCTAAAATTCCTCAAAATCTTTCTTCAACTTTTATCTTTCTTAAGAGTGTATCACAGTAGACACTTCTGAAAGCATACCACTGTTGCACCTTAAAATTCCCTCAAGAAATTATGGTAGATTTCAAATCACTTGTTTTTAACTGTCTGAAAATTAAGCACATAAGTAAAAGTCTTTCATTACATAACCAATAAAGGCTCATAGAGAGCCTCAGAGTAGACAGCAAGTACTATATATGCCTTCACAAGGAGTTCTTTTTTTATCACTTGTCTGTGGTAGGCCAAACCACCACTGTCCAGCTGGTTATGCAAAGCCAAACTGTGTATTTCATCTCCTTCATGGGACTGAGTCATTTTTTGAAAAAAAAAAAAAAAAATCATGTCTTGAAGTGTGTTGAAGTGTGGCATAATCCAGCAACAAAACTTTCAGAAGCCTTCCTGTTCATTTTAGCAGTATAATCACAAACACAGGCAAAACTACACATCACCATTCACACGAGTCATTCATTCATAGTTACAGAGTTGCAGCAGTAATTAGAAGTCCAGTCCCAATTACACGATTAGAAGTAGAAGTTTCACTGGCATATCAGTTGCTTCTAAGTGTTGGAAGAGCTCTCTCTCATAAGGTTTTGTTTCTGTTCATCTTGAACAAAATTCTGAAGCTTTTGCTGGCTCAAATGAGCAGCTTCCTCTTATCTCCCCACCTTTTAGATATGATCTGAGTTACAGGTTTCTTGATACACACGATTTTACTTCTCCATTTACCTTTATTTGTGGATTCAGCACTCCATCAACTTGCCAGTTATTGATACCCTTGAGAAATACAAGCCCTTGTCTTATTAGTCAGCCAGTACTTGGAAACCTTTGATATAAAATTTTTAAAATTCAGTGTTTTGTCTCATCACACATTTACCATTTTTCTGTTCTTCAGACTTTTAATCTGGCAATAACTTATCATACCAAAGGAATACATTAATTCCTCTAAGCTTTTGTTTGTTTTTTATGAAAAATCCCTGTATATGGTTATAGTAAACTTATAACACATGACCAAAAGAAAAGGACCACCTAGCACCTGATTGAATCTGCCATCATCATCTGACTGTATATAAACATGTCCTTTAGGTGTGCCGCTCACTGCAAATCCAGCCACTTATATTTCAGTTAAGTTATCAGGATTTTGTGAAGAAGAAGAGACAGTGAGGTCCTCAGGAAAAAAGAAAAATATTACTGTATGTGATGTGTATCGCCTTCATATAGAAAAAATAACATTAACAAAAAATATCTGATTTTTATATTCCATATCCCATACCCAAATATGCCACTGTGAAAAGACATAATTGTGGGGATTTAGGGTTTGGTTTTTCATAAGGCATTGAACCTTGTTTTTTCATATCTTTTGTTGAGGAAAGGAACAAATGATAGAAGATAAACAAATGAGGGAATAATCTGCTGATTAAGCACCATCCGTAGGGAAAAAAAATCATGTTTTCTTTTTTTTTCAGAGTGCAGAGCAGAATAATTGGAATAGTACAGTCTGAGAACAGAAGTTTGTCACAACACAGGTACAGAGGGGCTAATGGGAAGGAACAAAAATGACTTAACTGACAGAAACCTTTTCTTCCTTTTTCTATCATCTCTTCATTTTCCTACAGTTGTTACAGTATTTTCTTCCACAATAATTGTAAGAAAACATTCTGCACACACTTTGAGCTGTACATCTTTGCCTTTAATCCTTTCTTTTATCTGTTTTCCATTGTACTACTATACTGTCTGTCCATATAAACTGGTAAGACGGTCCTATTATACTGAAAGAGTACCTTTCTTACACTCCTACCAATCTAAAAGAATAATATGTTCAAAGAGAAGAGGTTTAATTTTTCCTTGTCTATTCTAATTTAGCAAGGAGTGCGAAGCAGGCAAAGTATCTCACTAGGCCCAAGGGGTGATGAGCACTGGCACAAAGTCCATTTGAAGTCTAGTAACTAGTGATGTACTCAAGGGATCGATACTGTGTCTAATCCTCTTTAATGGCCTGAATGATGGAGCATAGTGTATGAATATTTGCTGAAGACACAAAATGGGAGGAGTGGCTGATACACCAGAGGTTTGTGCTGTCATTCAGAAGGATATTTGTAGGTTGGAGAGATGGGCCCACAGGAACCTCATGAAGCTCAGCAAAGGGAATTACAAAGTTCTGCAGTGGAGGGAGAATAAATCCATGTACCAATACATGCTGGTGTCCACACAGTTGGAAAATAGCTTTGCAATAAAGGACTGGAAGTCTTGGTGGACATTAGTTTGAGCAGTAGCCAAGCTCTTTTCAGTGGCATGCAGTGAAAGGACCAGAGTCATTTGGCACCAACTTAAACAAAGGAGGCTCCCTTTGATCGTCAGGAACTACATTTTTACAATGACAGTGAGTGAGCACTGACACATGTATATGTAAAGTATGTTCTGGAGTCTCCTTCCTTGAAACTATTGAAAAGCTATCTGTCCATGGTCCTGGGCAACTGGGTTGCAGTGACCCAGCTTGAGCAGGGGCATGGACCAGGTGACCTACAGAGGTCCCTTGCACTTTAACCATTCTATGACTTTGCAGTATTGCGATTCTATGTGTGCATGCGCACACGTGTGTACACAAACATATAGTATGGATGTACTTGGATGTGCAGTGAGTACTAGACCAAGAAAATATGTGACTATCCGATCACATATACACACACATAAATAAAGAGGAGTACAGATATCTATTCTAATACTGTGTTTCATGCAGTCATTTAGCTGAGCCAATGCCTATATTGGGCGTGTGAAGAGTGTTAAAGAGTATCTCTAGAAAACTACACTCATGTTCCACAATTAAAATGACAAGTGAGTTAGGAACCCAAACATGAATCTGAGGTGTAAATATCTTTTGGAATTTTAATAGGTACAATGTAAAAGGTCCATATGTATTAATATATTGCTGAATCTAAGCCTTATTTACACTATGGAGGCTATAAGATAACAATTTTTTTTTAAAACTGAATGAGCAATTAATAAGAGGATTTAGTCACTTTTATTTTGTTTTTACTTGTTTATTTACTTGTTTTTGTTATAGCTGTTTGTTCGCTTGTTTTTATTGGGGTGCTACAGAGAGGTACTGTGACAGTATTTTATTGCAGCTAGTCTCTAATAAACAGATATGGTTTCTTTAGGATTAAGGTTAATTAACATGCAAAAGTTTTGTTAATGTGAACTTGTAAACCAGCAGAGTGCCTCAATTGGCTGTCAGACTGTGTCCCAAAATTTTGCATCATTGCAAATTTTGTGGTTGTAAGAAGAATGTCAGACTACACTAACCAAGCCAACAACTAAAAAAAGTTTCCTTCAAATCTGTTTCAGCAAAGTAATAATATTGTATAAAATGGAATAATAAAGAGTTTAAAATGTTGCAAATAAGTAAAGCAGTAGCCACATATGCTGGTTTCAGCTGGGATGAAGTTACGTTTCATCTTAATAACTGGTATAGTACTCTGGTTTAGATTTAGTATAGGAACAACATTGAATACACACTGATGTTTAGTTGTTGCTATGTAGTGTTTAAACTAAGTCAAGAGTTTTTCATCTTCTCATGCCCTACAGCAGGAAGGGAAGTGCTGGCAAGAAGCTGGGAGGGGGAACAACAAGGACAACTGACCCAGACTGGCCAAAATGATATTCCATAATATATATGAGACTCACAGAATGATTTGGGTTGGAAGGGACTGTTGGATAATCTAACTCCTACCTACCTGCCACAGGCAGGGGCATCTTTCACTAGATCATGTTTCTCAAAGCCTCATCCAACCTGGCCTTGAACATCTCCAGGGATGGGGTTTCTGTATCTTTTCTGGTCATCCTGTTCCAGTGTCTGATCATACTCACAGTAAAAAATGTCTTCCTAATATTGAATGTAAATTTCACTTCTTTCAGCTTAACACGATTTCCTCTCGTCCTATCACTACACTCCCTGATAAAGGGTCCCTCCCAGTTTTCCTGTAGGTGCCTTTTATGTACTGGAAGACTGTATTGCAGTCTCTCTAGAGCCTTCTTTTCTCTAGGCTAAACAAGTCCAACTCCCTCAGCCTGCCTTCATAGGGGAGGTGCTCCAGCCCTCTAATCATCTTTGTGGCCTTCCTCTGGACTTGCTCTACCAGATCCATGTCCTTCCTGTGTTGAGGATTAAAGAAATTAATTCAGTGCTCCAGGTGATGTCTCACCTGAGTGGAGCTGAGGGGGAGAAACACTTCTCTCAAACTGCTGGTCACACCTACTTTGCGGTTGACTTTCTGTGCTGTAAGCACACGTTGCCAGTTTCTCATCCTTCAGCACACACATCCAAATCCTTCTCTTCAGGGCTTGTTATTCAAAGTTCCCTGTATAAAAAGTTAAAACTCACCTATAAGAAGGCCTGTGAGGACAATACACCATCTGCATGACATCTGACTTGTGTCCTCCTTACCAAGATCATTAGTACAAGACCTGTGAAGAAATGTGTATTTAAGAGCAGTGGATTGTACAGTTCCCGACACCTTCAAAAGAGCAACAGTGAACTAATCTGCAGAATGGCTAAATCAAATAGCAGTCAACACCTTAGTACTAGTTGGCATGTGCAGATTTACACAAACTGCACATAATGAGAATTCCTGATACAACCTGAAATATGTAGATGTTTTTAAAACTAGAATGAATGTTCAGATTTATATACTTGGCTGATAAAATTAATTCCTTTGCTCTGTTGGCTAAATAATATGCTATTTGATTATTTCTGATTTGAGCAAATTATCCATATTCTTTAGAAATGTAGAAGTGTGTGATGTATTATGTGTTAAATACATGAAATAGAAAAATGGTGAGACTCGACCTGAAAAGAAAATTCAACCTGCACAAATGTTCAGTGTTCTTTGAAATACTCTAAACTACTTGAGAGAATAAAGGAAGGCTGGTGAACTTGAGAGTCTTTAAGATAGCTAACGGAGAACTGGCTATAGGACATGTCAAATGGCACCAGAAAATTATGTTTAATCAACTGAATTAAGCCATGGAAATTTTCTTCACTACCTTTTCATTGACCATAATTTCTTTTAATATCAGGTTAGGCTTTTAACCCATGTTATTTGGCTCACATTTAGGTAGCTTCATGTGTGCATGTTTGGCTGTGGAAGACTCCCAATTTATCTGTGAGTAAAAAAAAATGAGTCTAATATTCTTCAACAACTACATTGTGAATCAGAAGTTAAGATTATTTTGGAAAAAGAAGTGGTACTTATGGACACAGTGGAAATGGAAAATATTTTTTCTTATGTGTGACTGTGAAGAGTTATTTTAGATTTTATGGTTAGTGAAAAAACCTTGGGAACTTTCAGACATGCAGTGGGTCCCAGGGTGTACTTCTCAATCCAGTATTAGGAAGAGAGAGATTAAGATGAATCATACAAAACCCCTATTATCATGAATATCTGAAACAATTTTGAGTCAGTCTGAATGCAGAGTGAAGTGGCTTGGAAAATAATGGCCTCAGCTCAGTGACTCGCCTGAGTTTTAATTGCTAGGGCTCATAGATGTGGGACTCAGTCCTTGAGCAGCACACTACTCCCACTTACAGCATCCGTCATATATGGCAGGTCATTCATTGTGTTGTTGCTGGTGGTTCTGTCTATACCAGCTGTATGCAAGGATTGCTGTGTGCAAGTTCATGCTGAGGAATACAATTTATATCAGGCTGTTTGGAAACCCTGTTTTAAATAAGTGATGTTGAATTATTTTGCTTTAACAGATGGTACTAAGCTGTAACACAGTTGAAATTACATATGGGATTAAAAAAAACCTGCAGTGTTTCCTGTTGCTTCTTGAAGTTCTTAACTTGTCAGGTCTCTGTAATTGCTTTCTTAAGCACTTGACACGAGTGTCAAGATACAGACTTTCTGACATGCAATGATCTGTGATGCCATAAACTATATGACCCTGTACCATCTTGTCCTGAAGTCTGCAGATGAAAGTGCCAATTTTTGCTAGAATATAAAGTATATAAAAAAACTTTCCATTTATACCTGCTCTGTATAAACCAGTCATATGTGTAAGGAAACAAGCAAACGAAAGGAATTAAAAGGATTAAGAAATATTAGAGGATCAAAGAACAAACTCACTAAAGACAGTAATATAACTAGGTGTTTTCAATCTGTGGCTCCACCAGATACAGAGGAGTCAATCTTCTATTCTTCTGGTTTGCTTCTGGCTTTCCTACAACAGTCAATTCTACGACCTGTCAGTATTCACCTTATAAGTAAAGTGCCTTGGAATTAATATCTCTGTGAAGAAGTTGTTTGTTGCCATTGCTTTGCACAAAAATTTCTTCACAAATCCTGTTAATCTTCTACAGAGTGTTTTCAGGGTTTCCATAATAAAACTTTACCACAAAATTTAGAATGATAGCATTATTTAAACAAAACCTAAATGTACAGTTATGTTCTGCAGTGTGTTTTTATTCATTCTTGGCAAATGAGCCATATTAATATTAACATTTCCTGAAAAGGTAAAAGAAAGCATTGCAATTTAACGACCCATATATTTACACTCTAATAACAGTCTGCATAAATTGTATTACTTCATAAAGCCCTAAATATTGCAGCTTTTGCAATTTCTTTTCCTTTCTCACCATTGATGAGCGTAAATCTATTGACTAAGGAAGTCAATCCAGAGATGATGTTCTAATAAAGATATTAATATGCAATAAAACCAGTAAATTAAACAAAAAAAACCCCAAAAGTAAATAAATAATTTACATTCAGTTCATAGTAACAGGAATCTCACAATATGTAGCCTTCCGAGTAACGTATTTATCTCTCCACTGAATGGAAGAGATCTTTCCTCCATTACTCCTTTCTCAAGGGGCATCTGATCACGCAGAAGCAGAATAGAGAAGGTAAGTAAAGAAGTAAAGTATGTAATCTCTTCAGAGATCTTCTTGGTAGGGTACCATGGGATAAGCCCTGGAAAGATGAGAGGGCCAAGAAAGCTGATTAATATTCAAGATTATCCTCCTCCAAACTCAGGAGTGATGCACCCCAACAAAGAAGAAGTCAGTCATAAATTCCAGGCTTGCGTGGACGAACAAGAGCTGCTGGACCAACACCAAACATGAAAAGGAAGCCTAGAGAGCATGGAAGAAAGAGCAGATAGCCTGAGACTACTACAGAGAAATTGTCCGAGCAGCCAGGGATCAGGGTAGGAAAGCTAAAGCTAAAGTCCAGATCAATAGAATTAAATCTGACCAAGAATGTCAACAGCAACAAGACAATCTTCCATAGATACATCAGTGACAAAAAGAAGACTAGGGAAAATGTGGACCCTCTCTGGAAAGAAAGAGAAGACATGGCTACCAAGGATATGGAGGTACTCAGTGACTTTTTTTTGCCTCTGTCTTCACCAGTAAGGGTTCTAGCCTAGTGGAGACCAGTAACGAGTGGTATTCCACAAGGATTAGAAAGCCAGCTTTATCCTGGGCTGCATCAAAAGAAGTGTGATCAGGGCAAGGGAGTTGATTCTGCCCCATTCTGCTCTGCATTCGTGCGACTTCACCTGGAGTATTGCATTCAGTTCTTGAGTCCTCAGCACAGGAAGGGCATAGATCTGTTATATCAGTGAAGGGCCACGAAGGTGGTTAGGAGCTTGGACCACCTTCCATAAGAAGACAGGCTGAGGGAGCTGTGGTTGCTTAGCCCAGAGAGGAAAAGACTCCAGGGAGACATTGTAGCAATCTTCCAGTACTTAAAGGAGGCCTTACAGGAAAGCTGGGGAGGGACTCTTCATCAAGAATTGTAGTGATAGGATGAGAAGAAACAATTATAAGCTGAAAGAAGTTATATTTATAGTCAATATTAGGAGGTATTTTTTTACTATGAGTGTGGTGAGACACTGGAACAGGTTGCCCAGAGAAGTCATGGAAGACCCATCCCTGGAGATGTTCAAGGCCAGGCTGGATGAGGCTTTGAGCAATCTGATCTAGTAGAAGGCATCCCTACCCTGTCAATTAACTAGGAAGAAACAGGGAAGTGTAACCCTTTTTCTTTCCATTAATCCTCCTGTAATCTCTTCTGTACCAAAGTTTAACTCCCTGTGGATTTTAGCTTGTTTAATTAACAATTTTCAGATGATGCCTAGACTGGTTTCCAGAGACTCCTAAAACAAAGACATTTTTGAAGTTTCTGGTCTCTTTAATAGTACTGGTGACAAGTCTGATAGGCTTTGCGAAGACGGAAATGATGAATGGTTTTGCTGTTTCTTCCCAACAGGTAAATGAAAAAAACATTTGAAATTAATGTGTCTTAGAGAAAACCTAGGAAAATATATCTGAAATTGAAGTTTTGTACTCAGAATCAATTTGGAATTAACGTAACAAAGAAATGAACTCAAAAGTGTGAGAGCTGTTTGAGGAAGTTCTTCACTGAAAGGGTGATCGGCCATTGGAATGCGTTGCCCAGGGAGGTGGTGGAGTCACCGACCCTGGAGGTGTTTAAGGGGAGATTGGATGTGGCACTGAGTGCCATGGTTTAGATGATGGTTGGTGTTAGTGTTGGGTTATAGGTTGGACTTGATGATCTCAGAGGTCCTTTCCAACCTTGTGATACTGTGATACTGTGATACTGTGATACTGTGATACTGTGATACTGTGATACTGTGATACTGTGATAGTACTTAGTTGACATCTAAACTCACTAATCTCCTTCTTCAAGCTGGAAGTAAAGATTACCTTTATGGCCATAAATATGTAAAAAATGAAACATGAAAAAAACCTGGCTTCAGTACCATCAAGTTTTAAGATTTCACCCGTAAGGTCATAAAATAATAACAATAAGGACAACAACAACAATAATATGATGTACTAGAAGGGAAATAAATTTTGTTTCTAGATGTGGCAGTTTGACCTTGGCTAGCTACCAGGTACACACCAAGCTGTTTTATACTCCCTTTGCTCAACAGAACAGGGAGAGAGATAAGGATGGGCAGAACACTTAGTAAGTACTGTCATGGGCAAAACAGGCGATACTAGAGGAAATTAATTTAGTTTATTGACAACTAAAAGTAGAGTAGGATAATGAGAAATAAAACCAAACCTTAAAACACCTTCCCCCAACCCTCTCTTCTTCCTGGACTCAACCTCACTTCAAGTTTCTCTGCCTCCTCCCCCTGGAGCAGCATAGAAGAATGAAGAATGAGGTTTACAGTCTGTTCATCACGCATTTTCTCTGCTGCTCCTTCTTCATTGCATTCTTCCTCTAATCCAGTGTGGGGTGCGTCCCACCAGAGACAGTCCTCCACTGCTTCTCCTACATGGGTCTGTTCCACAAGTGGGGTCACAAGTTCTGACAGCAAATCTGTTCCAGCATGGGCTCCTCTTTTCACAGGGTCATAGGTACTGCCAGGATCCTGCTCCATCAAGGGCAATCTCCTTTGGGCAAACCTACCTTCTCCACCATGGACTTCCATGGGCTGAGAGGAGGCAACATGCTTCATCATGTTCTTCATCATGGGCTGCAAGGGAATCTCTACTCCAGCATCTGGAGAACCTCCTTCTCCTCCTCTTTCTTCATTGCCTCTTGGCAGGGCTGTTTCTCTCACTTATTCACACTGTCCTAGATACAGCTGGAACTGGCACGGGGGCAGCTTCTTTTGTCTTCTCACAATAGCCACTACCAAAATCTTGCCACATACGATAAGTTACAGTAAAAAATAGAGTGCATCAGACCCTGAAATCAGAAACAGAGAAAATATTTTTATATATATATTTGTTTAGTCACTTTAGCAAGATATCGTTGTAAAACATATTTGTATATTTTTTACTGTCAAAGAATCAAGGAACTAATACAAATTTGAAATGCGTTGCAGTAGTTTTCACTGGAAGCTTGAAACTGCTGTTATATTTTATGAGAATATACTTTAAACCTTTACAACTTTCTCAAACTAGCTCAGATAAGGTATAAAAATACATGAAAGCTATAACACATTCAATAAATCACAATTAAACAGGATCTCTCAGCATAGTTTGTCTTACTGTTAGTAAATAATAGAATCCAAGATATTTTTTGCATTAGCAAAAATCAGGGACTAATTCATTAAAAGGAACAGCAAGTTTAAATCTATTTACCTAAATTGAGCAAGATGTGCCTTAGTTGTTGGTGACAATATGATTGGCCTTTTAGCCTGGGATTTTTTCATTTCTGTTTGCAGATGACTTATGTTTTAAATGAGGTGTTCTGCTGAAGATTTCAATATGATTTTCCTGAGCTGATGGACTTTTGCTAATTCCTTTTATTCTTTACTTAGAATAAGCAACAAAATATCAGGTCATAGAAATTCTGCAGCTGCCGTGTTTTTGTGTTATCAAGTCTAACTAGCTTCCATAATAAAGTGAAAAATGGTAGACTGCAGCAGTTACAGATTATAATACATTTACAACAGCTGCTGCTGACAGACTAAAATTGCTATGCGTGTTTTCCTATTACTTGTTTTGAACAACATTACCTCTTAAATATCTAAAATGCTAGCACTTCTGACAAGATGATTCCCTCTCAGGTATAAATAAAAAATTTTTATCTTTTTTTATTTTTAGGAGCTTGGGTACTACTATGAAGACAATTTGCAGAAAAAGGACCATAGTTCACAAGGCTGAAAATAAAGTCATATATCAAGACAGCTGAAAGTCTGCTGAGTCTTATATGACGAATTCTCAAAAAAACCCCAAGAACTTGAGTCCTCAAGATCAACTTCTATCTGTATGTCTTAAATATCGTCTTGGTGCAAGTGAGCTGGTTTGATCTAGTTTCCCTAAGCTCTCTAACACTCAGTTTACACCCTTTTCCCAAAGCTTCCCCCTTTTCAAAGAAAAAAACTATAGAAAAAACAAATTCACACTAAATATATATATATATGTATTTTCTAAATGTAAACAACTACGTACAGCAAGGATATCATGCAAAACTCCCAAGAAAGGAAGAGGGGAAGGGAAAATTGGAAAAGGGACAAAAAAGGAACCAAAACAAAACAGGTATGCACATTTGTAAGACCCAGTAACTAACAAAGTAAAGAACTAGCAAAATCTCACCACTTCCCTTGAAGAAAGCAGAACAGCTAAATCCGACCCAGGACTCTCCTCCCACACATGGGCAGATAACAGCAGCCACCGCAGGCCTCAGTTCCAGACATGACCAGCAGCAATGGATCTCCTGCTCTCCAGCCTCCTGGAAGAAGAAGAGAGCATATCCCTCATCTACACCTTATTTATATGTTGTGTTACGTTAAAGGAAGATATGGAATACTTCCGTGGATCCTGATCTCCATTATTAAGGAAGGGTTATAAAGGTCATTTTTAAGGAAGATCTGAAAAATCCAAAAGCCAACCCACTACAGCAAGACTGTGAGTACCTGGGGGGCTGTGCAGTTTGGTAGCAGCAAAGGAGAAATGGGGAGGTGAGGGAGCAGGTGCTGTTCCCCCCCACACCTCCAGCTGGGCTCCCGGTGGACAAGGAACTGTCCTAGGCTGCTGTAGCAGATGCTGAAGAGGCAGGAGCACCCCTGACTGCACATGCACACTCAGAAGGACCAAGTGGCAGTTATTCCATTGTACAAGAGTCCCCAGCCCCAAATCAAGAACTTTCCTGAAGAAACTTATGCACATGTCCTAATTCAAGAATTTTCCATGCAGAAGTACAGTGCAGGCACAGTGAGACTGCATCTTGTAAGGTCATAGGGGAAGAGCTCCTCTATAAATAATCTATGCCAACAAGCACATTTGTACACTCTCTGCCTCATGGAGTCTGTTTCCCGAGGAAACTTCTGTTGGATTTAGTTGTGGTGGTGATTATTTTTATGTTATAATCCTCTTCTTTTCTGCTACTGAGGGAACTGGGATTGTTCAGCCTGGAGAAGAGGAGACTGAGGAGAGACCTTAGCACTGTCTAAAATTACTTGAAAGGAGGTTGTAGTGAGGTCTCTTCTCCCAAGTAACAAATGTTAAGGAATATAGGACATAGCTTAAAGTTGTGCCAGGGGAGGTTTAGATTACACATTAGAAAAAACTTTGTCACCAAAAGGGTTATCGGGCACTGGCACAGCTGCCCGGGAGGTGGTTGAGTCGCCGTCCCTGGAGGTGTTTAAAAGATGGGTAAATTAAGTGCTCAGGGATATAGTTTAGTAGTGGACGGGTATGGTTGGACTTGATGATCTCAAAGATCTTTTCCAACCAAATGATTCTGTAGTTCTGTACTTCTTTCTCTGCTTTATTCCCTCTTTATTCTCTTCCCTTATTCTAGCTCACCTTTTTTTTTCTCTTGGTAATTTTGGGTGAATTTTGTTGTATCCAAGTTCTTGTTGTAAACTGTTTGTAACTTTGACTATGTTCAAAGTTAGGATTAGAATTTGAGTTGTTGCTTTGACTGAGCTCGAAGTAAAGAGCTGTAACTTTGTCTGTGTTCAAATTACAGTTTGGAATTTTGAGCATTCCCCTAGAGAAATTTGTCATCTCTCCATCTGGGTCATAACATTAGCAAATGTCAACAAATTCTATTCAGAAAAGACTGTTCAGGAACTATTACATAGACAGTATTTTCTTACTTAAAATATGATAAAATTAGCAGTTTCTCAGTTACTGTTTCTGAATAATTTCTTTTTCTTTGTATTTTTCTATCCAAGAACATTTTGATTGAATTGTATCATGAGGTTTTAAGAAAAGATTGACCAATATTTGTATTACAAACTAGAGACTATAGTTGTAATTTGTCACAATTTTTGAGACTACAGGGTCACAGAAGATGATGAATTCCAGTGACTGGTTAAACTACAGAGAAATATGCAACAGGCTTATCTCATTGCAATAGACATTTTGGATAAAATTCCACCTGGCATATGGGCCCATCAGTTCCCAGCTGGAACATGGTCCATTGCATAGTCCACAGCAGCCCCTGGTGGGTTAACACTGGGCAGTAAAACAAAAAGCTGCAGACACTCAGCTGCTGAAATTCAACACAAAAAAACTATGAATCAAAAAGTTCAGTGGTAATGAGGAAGAAAAAATAGCTGCCTCAAAGGCATAAATATAGTCATACTATCTAGTTAGGAAAGTGATCTATACTCTACAACCAGAAATTAGATTAATTCTTGGGTAAGCATTAAGAGATGAAATGAGGTTGTGCAGTGGCTTAGTGACATAAGCAACAATCTCAACCTTTGCCACAACTTTCTCCTTAACACCTTAGCAAAGTGAATGCATACAGGCAGACCAGAGGCCAGAGAGCTAGGGAGAAAAGCTTAACTGCATCATTTAAATAAAGACTGTCCACTCATGCATATTGATTTCTATATTATGCATGAATTTAATGAGTAGCAATACTGAGAGATTTTTTTACTGTTACACGTTGTCTACATGATCTGGAAGACTTAAGAACTTCCTTCAAAAGTTTGTGAACAGCCTTTTTTAGACAAAATGGAAGAAGTAAAATCACAGATTTGAAGATTCAGATGGGTATGTTATTGTAGTCCTTTTTCAATTTGAAGGAAAATATCTTTGCGAATATAGAAAGGTGCAATATTTGGGGGTTTTTAATTGATTCTTATATGGTTTTATGTGACGACAATGCATCTCTCAAACTTCAGTTTCAGCATAAAAATGAGACAAACCTTTCACCTGACAGAATTCCCTCTTTATGGATTTCTAAAAATGTAATTATCAAAAGCGGGAAAAGATGTAATTTATGTCTGCCTCAATTGAAAACTGTGTGTCACAGAGGTATAAGCTTTCATTCCTGGCCCACTGAAATTATTGTATGTTTTCACTACTGTAATTACTAACTTTGGAATAGAAGATATATATTGATCAATGGAGGTTTTTCTATGAAAAAATACTAAGACATCATTAAAGCCTAAGAAAACTATATTTCCTGGAAATCAAATATAGAAGATAAGAGTTTGACAGTCTTTATATTTAGAAAAATTTATAATCAGACAAACTTGAACGCATTGTTGATCAATATCTATTATATTCATTACTATTACATGAATTATTGCTATCAGATAGCATTAACTTAAGATATTGTCTGGATACATGACAGTTACATTTACATTACAAGAAGGAATATTTACTGTCAGATTTATGTCTGTAGAACAGTGTAAGTAACTAAGTATACTTGATATTCTATGGTAAAAATATTTCATATGAAGGCAATTAAGAATGAAATAAAAATTCTCCACATAATATCAAGAAGAGTACTTAAGAGATTCCATTTCTCTTTGGTAACACATGTATTTATTAGGCACCTCAAAATTCAGTGCAGGAAAGAGAATTAATTTTTTCTTGATTTTGCGAAGGTTGGTGTAGAAAAATGAAACAACAAAGATTCTTCAACAGAAAGCAGGTCGCTGATGGTTGTTGAATATTTTAGTTAATTTTTATGCTACCTGGGAAATATCCCTCAAAATTTTATATAGATAAGGTGGTTTATTTTGTACTCAGTTACAAATAGATATAAAGGTATTCTAAAGATGCAAAGAAAGAATGAAAGAGATTTTGCTTGCTGCTAGTCATAGCAATTCCCAGTCCAAAAGCAGTATCTACAGTTCTGACCTGTACCTCCATGAAATACATGATCCATCCCTCTCACCTTGCCACTCTGTCTCCCCACTCTTGATTTTTTAATTTTTTTATTATTCAAAAATGGAAAGTAAATACTGCCTTACCAAATAAAACATAATGATTTGCAAGTGTGCTCCAAAGTGTGTAATTTATGACTTTTATCCCAGCATGTGGCTGATTAACTCACCACATTTAAGTGTAAGGAAGGAAACTAGAAAATCTAAGGATTATCTCTGCTCTGGCTTCACAAACAGCTAATAAGACAGAACTGCAAGAGAAACAAACTTACTTTTGTCCCTATGAGTGGCCGTTAATATAAAATATTTCAAGAACCTTTTTTTCCCCTTCAAACCAAGCAAGTGTATGCATAATATGACTTTTTAAAAAAGGCTTAGGAAAGCGTCAAAGTTGTGGTGGGAGGTTATTTTTTTTTTAAACAAACCTTTATTTAACTTAACTGCACAGCATAGCTCTACAATGTTCATTTCACTATTGGTTATTATTGATATGTCATGGTAGTGTTCTTCTAGAAGAGTAACTTTGTAAAATTTGAAGCCACATGAAGTATCCACAAGAAATCTGGCACTAATTCTCCCTCTCTGCAGGAAAAAAGTACTCTCCTTTTGTTATCATCCATTTCTAACTCCTTGTTCTACCAGAGAACAACTTGTTTTCTCCTAAACTGTGATCTTATTTTTGCTCCTGGTGTGAGAGTGAACCCACACGCAGTGCACAGTAGGTCTCAGGCCTGGTACATTGCAGGGACCTGAGAATAAGCAGTGCATCTGATGTGTACAGGATGGGATAGGAGGTTGCTTGAAGTGTGAGCTACAGGACGCTAGCAGCTGTGGCAAGGTTGCCAATGCATCACTTGATCAGAGCTACTCTTTATACACCTCTGCATTGAGGTTGGAGAAGCAAAGTTTCTCTCATATGACCATAGGATTATTCATATGGGTTTTACTCCTGGAAAACTGGAAGTGTACATAACTGGAAGTGTCCAGCCAGCATGGGTTTATAAAGGGAAGGTCCTGCCTTACAAATTTAGTATACTTCTACGACAAGGTCACCCACCTGGTTGACCAGGGAAAACCAGTCAATGTCATTTTCTGGATTCAGCAAAGCCTTTGATATTGTCTCTCACAGTATTCTCATAAACAAAATGTCCAGAATACAGCTGGATGAACACATAATACAATGGGTGTGCCAATGGGCCCATGGGTCAGGTTCAAAGAGTCATAATGAATAGACTTACATCAGGCTGGCGTCCAGTCACTAGTGGAGTCCCACAGGGATCCATTCCAGGGCCAGTGCTCTTCAATATATTCATAAATGACCTGGATGAGGGACTTGTAGTTTTATTGACAACGTTTGCTGATGACATGAAACTGGGGGAGAAGTGAACACTCTTTCGGGCTAAGAGGCCCTGCAGAGGGATCTGGACAGATTGGAAAGCTGGACGATCACCAAAAGCATGAAATTTAACAAGGGAAAGTGCCTGGTTCTGTACCTGGGAGACAGCAATCCTGGATACAGGAACAGACTGGGGCCTGAGAGGCTGGAGAGCAACCCTACGGTTAGTGATCTGGGGGTTCTGGTTGATGGCAAGTTGAACATGAGCCAACAGTGTGCCCTGGCAGCCAAGTGGTCAGGGTCAGCCATGTCCTGGGGTGCATCAAGCACGGTATTGCCAGCTGGTCAAGGGAGGTGATTGATCTGCTCCACTCTGCACTTGTACATCCCCACCTCGAGTACTGTGTGCAGTTCTGGGTGCAGCAGTATAAAAAGGATATAAAACTAATGGAAAGTGTCCAGAGGAGACCACAAGGCTGGTGAAGGGTCTAGAGGGGAAGTTGTATGAGGAATGGCTGCAGTCACTTGGTCTGTTCAACCTGGAGAAGACTGAGAGGGGATCTCATAGGTGTTTACTGCCTTCTCACAAGGGACGGAGGTGAAACAGATGCTGATCTCTTCACTCTGGCAACCTACGATAGGACTAAAGGTAATGGCAGGAAGATGTGCTAGGGGAGGTTTAGACTGGACATTAGGAAGAGGTTCTTCACCCAGTGGGTCGTGGACCACTGAAACCGCTCCCAAGGAAAGTAGTCATGGCACCGAGTCTGCCAGCATTCAAGAAGCGTTTGGACAATGCCCTCAGTCACATGGTGTGAATATTGGGATATCCTATGTAGGGATAAGTGTTGGACTCAATGATCCTTTTGGGTCCCTTCCAACTCGGGTAATTCTATGATTCTATGATTCTATATTGAATAAAATCTACAATACTCTGAAGTCATTAGAGCTATATTCTCAATTTCAGTGTAGCTATGATTAGAAGCTGAAAACCCAATACAACTACCATTTACTTACCATTTGAATGCATAGTACTCCTTCTCAAGTGTTCAAGTGTTGCTGAACTCAAACGCATCTTACTTGCTGACAGAGAAATGCACCATAATAAAAGATGAAACTAGAACTCTTATGAAAGAGACCAAATTCTTTATCCCAAGTAGTTAGCTGAGACAAGATGGGAATGCATTTCTTTGTATAGAAAAGTGATGCAGTCTTTTCCTGCTTCAAAACAATGAACATAATAGGAGAAATGGTGTAACTCGGTAAATAAAACTACCCTTGATATTTGGCTGGTATTCATTTCATATAGCAAGAGCATGGTCAATTAAATGTTTATTCTGACCTAATAATTCTAGACAGAAATAAGGTCAACATATCTACATGTTACCCCTTTTTACTAAGGAGACTTCACCAAATTATAATAATAAAAGTAATAATATTTTCCTCTGTTTAGTTCCAATGTGCTTACTGATACAAAAAAAATCTTGTCAGCAGGAGTTATTGAAGTATTATGAAAGTCAAATAATTTTATGAGGTTATTTTACTTCTTATTTGAAATCTCTTAGTTAACACAGACAAAATTTACACTGTGTGAGAAAGAAATAATGACTACTTAGATAGGATATTATTGGCACATTTCCATTTAACAGATTAGAAACCTTTGTATAAAACAAGACTTGTTTGTGCTGAGCTTCTTACGTTAGTGAATTGTGCATCTGCAGAAAGGAACGGAAATTTCTTCTTAGCCCTCCAATATGCAATTTTAAGTGTTTCTATTTATTTTAACATGTCTTGGAAATCAATTGCTTTGTGTTGTATTTTTTGCATTGCCTTTAGACACTGCACATACTCCCTGAAAGTAGACTCACTGTGGATGTATGTGACAGAACACATTTCTAACGAATCACATTCCTGTTGGATAAAATTATACTAGCTTGTAACCCTTTAGAGCATTCTTAGACTTCTGATTGTGTAGTTAGTTTTCTGACAGTTTAGCTATGTCTGGCTATCTTTTCCAAAAAGTTCACATAATCCCTTTTCTCTGAGTCTAGTACTTATATACAGAGTGAAATTTCTTTTTAAATCCCACTGCTGGTTTTGCACAGTTTCAAATTGCTTGTCCAGAGAAACCACTCCTATTCCAAGATTATATCACTGTTAAGTTGCATTTTATACGATGATCCTCTCTATCCATGACCATCTTCAAAATACTTAGTTTACTTAATGACAAAATACTCACATCTGTACTCCAGAGGTAGCCATTCATTTTCAACAAAAAACATGGTCATTGAAGCCTTTATGTAAGAGTATTAAAGAAATCAAGTTGCTTAAAATCATTAATTATTATGTACTGTACACTTAGGACAGAGGTAAATTTTATCATGTAGTTCTGTTTCCATCCTTCTTAAACATAAGTAATGCTTCTTGTTTGCTGATGTAATTCAGAAATAAATATCATTTAAACAAAAAGATAATTAGAGTGATTTAATTATCTATCTAAATGAATAAATGTAGGCAGATATTTTTGTGTTTATATAATTTTGCATGGTAGACTTCATTTGAATATATATTAGAAACATGATCCAATGCTTTCTAGAATAGTCAGAGGTGATTGTTCACAGTAGTTCTATACATTAGTTGCTTTTTATATTTAGAAATCAAATTTCAAGACCTAAGTAAGTAAATTTTTGTCAAAGTGAAACAAGATACTGTAATGCCAATTCTTCTTTCCATTATATAAACATTAGTCTTCAATAATTCTTCAGATAAAGGTAAAAGCAAAGTACGTTAGCTCTTTACAATTAGTCCAAGTTAATATACTGAAAAGTAGGTATTTTCTTGTATTTTTCTTATTCTATTCCCTGGCAACAAATGTGTATGAATGGAAAATTATTAGCATTCCCTCAAAAACTAATATCTTCTTGGACATCTGTAGTACCTTCTCCCCTTCCAAAAACAAATAGAGCAGAAGTAAGTTAAACTGCTCATTTCAGATCAATTATGTCATTACTTTAGTTTTAATTTCTGTGAATAAATCATCTACTTTTTGTCCGTGTGTTGGCTACATGCTATATATAGTGACCACAATTTGATCATTATAAGTGGGGATTTAATGAATAAAAAACACTGAACCACAAATAAATGAGATGGATTTTTTTTCTCCAAAGAATGTCCTTTGCATACCAAATAGTTATCTAAATAAAGAATGACTACTGTTAGTTTTTAAATGAAAAAATAATTGTATTTCCACTTATGCAGTGGTAGATTTATTGGCAAATGAGGCACAAAAGACAAGTATTTGCAAATATACACTTTGTATTGTTCCTCTGTCTAAAGTATTGAGCAGATTATTGAATGCTGTTTTCATACTTTCCAGTTATTTTGTTGCATAAGATATTATATTTTTAACAATTACAGTAATAATTTGTAAAAAATACCTTTTGATGGATGAAAAATGGTGTTTTGTGATGAAGATAACTTCCAGATATTTTATATTGAACTTCTTTCACTGTATGAAATCTTCTTCCACGTCATTATAAATGTTCATGATATTATTCATATTCAGTATGATTCAGCTAATTTGTGTGTCCCTCTACGTCTGAATCTATGATATCAAGAGTTAAAATATCCATAGAAAAGTTCTGAATTATAGTATCTTCTCTATTCTGGCAAATAGATATTTTATATCAAATGCAAACATCTGCCATATTTGGAGGTACAAAAATATGCCAGATGCTGCTGCTGCCATTCAGAGGGACCTTGGCAGGCTGGAAAGATGAGCAGACAGGAACCTCAGGAAGTTTAACAAAAGGAATTGCAAAGTCCTGGCTCTAAGGAAGAATAAACTCATGTGTCAATACACACTGGTGGCCAACCAATTGAAAATCATCTTGGCAGAAAAAGATATGGGGATCCACCATCCTAACTGCATTTGAATGAATTTTGCTAGTAGGTCCAGGGTGAGACAAACCTGGAGTGCTGCATCTAGTTCTGGGCTGTCCAGTATGAGAGAGACATGGACATACAGAAATAAGCCCAGCAAATGTCCGCAAAGTTGGCTAAAGGCTTGAAGCATCTGTCTTATGAGGAGAGGCTGAAAGAGATGGAGAATCTAGAGAAGAGAATGCTCAGGGGGATCTTATCAATATCTATGAATGTCTGATGAAGGGAGCAAAGAAGATGAAAACTCTTCTCAGAGGTATCTGGTAAAGGTACAAGAGGCAAAAGGCACAAACTGAAACACAAGAAATTAATTTAAACATATAAACTTTCTTTTCTAGTGGTAAGAGAATAGTCTAACACTATGTGTTGGGTTTGCATGACAATGGTTTCTGTAGTGGAGAAACCACACGGGGTGGCTTTTACTGGAGACTGCTGGAGGCTGCTAGAAGCAGGGATCACTGACTCTGTGGGGGACCTGCCTCTGACCAAGGCTGAGTCAATCAGTCATGGCAAAAATGCCATGTGATAACATATTTAAGAAGGAGGGAAAGGGGCAGCCACAGTGGAGAGAGAGAGGAGGTGTGGCAGGGAGGTGCTGGCTTGCCCTGCTGTTTGTGACTGACAGGCTGCAAGGGCTTGTTGGACCAGTCATTCTGGTCTGGCCTGACCTAGCAGTGGCAGAGAGAAAGAAGAAGGACATGGGTGAAACAGCTGCAGATACCAACTGCAAGAGAAACAAATATGCAGTGAACACCAAAGCCAGTGAAGAAGGAAGGGGAGGAGGTACCACAGACACCCAAGAAGAGATTCCCCTACAGCCATGCAGGAGACTGGTTAAGCAGACTGCTACCCTGCAGACCACGAGGATTTTGTGATTCTATGAAATGCATATTGGGGTTTTTTTAAGTTTTAAGTGATTTCTTGATTTCCTTTACTTCGTTCCCTGTCCCTTAACACTATTTCATGTGATTGTACCTTTTTCTAGCATTTATCATTTTCATTAACAATTTCACCTTTACAAAATTATTTTGCTTTAAAAACCTGGTACCATGAATCATTTGTGTTTAAATCAAGAAGCATTGCTGAAGGCTTAGTAATTGATCAAGTGTTTGAACCAAATACATATGTCTTCTCTCATCTCACTGAGGATTTTTTTCTAAACTCAAAACTCTCTTCTTTAGCTGAACTAACAAATTCTTAACTGATGTCATTAAACATTCCTGACTCTTTCTAGATATCAACTCCTATGATATCTAGAAAGGATCAATGTATTAATATTGGAACCCTCAGATATGCGAGTGTCATTCTTCCTGTCTTTTAAGTTGTAAGCTTATCAGTAAGTTAGGAGTGTGTAATTTCACTTAAGCAAACTATTCACCAAGTGATATCAAACTCCAAAAATTTAATCTTTCATGTTCTATCATTTTGTTTTTTCTTTTTTAGTTTTTCTTTTTTTTTTTGGCAGCATTGTTGTACTGAAGGAAGTACTTGAGAAGTTTCCACTGCAGTTTTGTATAGCTGATATTTTCTTGATGCACTGAAAGACAAAATTCACAGTAATACATCAGTACTTGACATCCAGTATCTTGTATCTTTTCAAACATTTGTGCAAGCTATTCATTTGGAGAGAACTGGGATGGGAGTCTATCTAGATTCAAAATGAAATTTGTTTCTTTATCAGTTTTTTTGAGCTTACTCAGATCCCTAATCCATTTCACCACAAATACGTATGCCATTTTGAGCTCTTCTGGTGCCTAATAACTTACAAAGATTTATTTGATGCTTTAATAGTGTTATTTCTCTCAGATCTCTGAATGAATGGTGCATTATCTGCAGGGATAGAAGATGTGGCTTGAACGCATATAAAAAGTACGTGCAATACTACGCAGCACAGAAAAAGTAAAAACCTGGCATCTTAGTTCAGGATCCAACTGGGTGGACATGTTGATCCTCATCTAAGCAGGATTCATTCTGTAAAATACAGAGGTCGAGAAAAACTTCCAGAAATTGTTTTACTAATATTTCTAAAGCAGCCAGACACAGTAGAGAAGAGCATTATAGAAAACTCATAGAAAAATTATTGGTTCTACTTTATAGCCTATCCTAAAGCAGTATGCAATATACAGGTCATTGAGCCCTCCAATGAACACGAAGAAGACACAATCTTGCAAAGCAAATCTTTCTGAATGAAGAGGGAGACCTACATAGGGAAAAGTACCTGAGCTTATATCATAAGGCATAACCATAAGATGGACAAAATAAGGTTATTCAATCACTCTTACTGCTGCTTCTCTAACTAAATTTTTTTCTTTCAAAGTGTAATTTTAAGCAACACATTCTATATATTTTTTGAAAACTTTCGTTATAATAACTGACACCTTCAGACACCTTCTGCACTGTTCAGACCACAGGTTTGATTAAGGGTACTCAACCAAACAAAATCAAGTATCAATGGTAAATTAATGCTCTGTTAAACCCATAATGCTGTAACTAATGATTCCGAAAGGATTATTGTAATTTAAACACTCCAGCAAGTAGCAATATCTATGGTTAAAAATTAATGCTATAGCTTTAGGGTGGTAAAACATTTGAACAACTGTTGATACATTATTAGAATTACTTAATTACAAAATGCATAAATGTAAATAATTCTTTTTTCTTGTTGGTGGCATGGGGATTTTTTAGTGTGAAGATGGAAGATAAGCAATAGAAATTCACAACTAAGGCACACAGAGGAGGCTAATATTTATTGCTATCTTTTTTTTTAAAAAAAAATATTAAATAATTTTAATTCAAATTCTTGTGGAATATAGCCAGTATATTAGAAGAAAAAAGGTTTAAAGTACAGTTTACCTTTCTGGGAAAGAGAAAAGTTTTAACCTCAACACCAAATGCTCTAACACTTCTGTTATTTAATTGTCCCTTTATTTATAGTTCAGTTATATACAGCTATATATTTTTTTGTTAAAGCAGAGTGTGCAGTTTTGTTTGATTGTGTTATTTGTTTGTTTACTTTTAGGTTTTTTCCTCACTTTTAAATTCCAGTTTATTAAACATTTCCTGCTATGAGATTGAGTATATTTTTGCTTTAATTAATATATTGCCTTTCGGTAAAATCAATTGTAAGTGGGATCTAATTGTTAGGTAGTAGTTTACCACTGCTGAAATAGAAAATCTTAATAAATGTATAGTTTCAACATGGCCAATGAATCGTAACTAAATGTTATCATTCGCATAATGAACATTTAAGAGGCTGATTTACTGTTTTTTAAAATACATCTAATGGAATAGTTAAGGGCGTTTCACTATTCAATGACTCCCAGAGTAACAGTTTTTCTTATGTTCGGATGAAATTTCATGTATGTCAACTTATGTCCACTACTGTTTCTCCTGTCACTAGGCACTATGGAGAAGAGTCTGACTCCATCCTCCTTCCCAATAGGTATTTGCACACACTTGTAAGATCCTCGTGAGCTTTCTCTTCTCCAGGATAAACAGTCTCATCTCTCAGCTCCTTCCTATATCCCAGATTTTCTAAACCCTTAATAATCTACATGGTCTTTGCTGGTCTTGTATGTCCATGTCTTTCTTATATGGGGTATCCCAGACCTCAACAATGTACTCCAGATGTGGTTTTACCAGTGCTGAGTAGAGAGAAAGGAAACACCTACTCAGCCTGCTGGTAATGTTCCTTTCAGTGCAGCCCAGCATGGTTTTGCACTTCTTTGTTATAAGTAAGCTTTTCTATATCATCTTTAGTTTTTTACCCACCAGGACCCTTAGGTCCTAATGATCAAAGTTACCTTCAAGCTAGTTGTCACCCTATGAGTACTGCTACCAGTGGTTACTATCTACCAGAGGCAGGACCCTGCAGCTCTCTTGCTTATAATACAGGCGATTCTTTCCTGAGTGTAGCTCCTCTGGTGTATCAACCAGTTGTTCCAACCTTGTATTGTTTGAAAACTTGCTGAGGATGCACTCCGTCATATCATCCATGTCACTAATGAAGACATTGTTCAGTATTTTCTCTAGTTTTGACCTCTAGGGAACCCCAATAGTTGATGGCCTCCAGCTGGACTTTGAAATGCTGATCACAATTCTCTGAGCCCTATTCATCCAGTTTTCTGCCCACCTCACTTTCCACTTATCTAACTTACTCTTTGTCAGCTTGCATATCATGCCATGTGCAATACCAAGAACAATTACAGACTGGGAGGAGAATGTATTGACAGTAGCCCTGAAAAGAAGAACTTCAGAGTGTTGGTGAATGAGAACCTCAACATGAGTCGGCAATGTGTGCTTGCAGCCCAGATATCCAACTGTATCCGGGGTTGCATCAACACAAGCGTGAGCAGCAGGTAAAGGGAGGTGATTTTGCCCCTTTGTTCTGCTCTCATGAGACTTCATCTGGCATGCTGCATTCATCTCTGGAGTCCTCAGTACAGGAAGGACATGTATCTGTTAGACTAAGACCAGAGGAGGCCATGAAGATCATCAGAAGACTGGAACACCTGCCCTGTGAGGACAGGCTCAAAGAGTTGGATTTGTTCAGCATGGAGAAGAGAAAGCTCCAGGGAGACTTCATAGCAACCTTCCAGAACTTAAAAGGGACCTACAGGTAAGCTAGGGAATGACTCTTTATCAGGAATGCAGTGATAGGATGAGGAGTAACAGTTTCAAGCTGAAAGAGAGTAGATTTAAAATCAATATTAGGAAGAAATTTTTTACCTTAAATGTGGTGAGGCACTGGAACAGGTTGCCCAGAAAAGTCACAGAAGCCCGATTCCTGGAGGTGTTCAAAGCCAGGTTGCATGAGGCTATGAGCAACCTGATCTAGTGGAAGGTGTCCCTGCTCATGGCAGGGGTAGTTGGAACTATATGATCTTTAAGGTCGCTTCCAATCCAAACCATTCTATGAGTTCGTGATTCTAAGATATGAGGATCTTAGAGGAAAAAAGCCTTACTGAAATTGAGACAGATGACAATCACTACCCTCTCCTGGTCCACCAAGTAAGTCATCTCACTACAGAAAGCTATCAGGTTGCCAGGCATTTTTCCTTTATAAATTCATGCTGACTACTTTGCACCGTCCTCCTATATTTCACTCTCTTTTCTCCTGGCTTCAATTTTCTGTCCCTCCTGAAAAAAGAAACGTTATTTTATTTTGTTTCAGTCCTCATGAACCTTCCCCAGTTCTATGAACTTTCAAAGATAAAAAAGAGAGGATTCATAGACATCAGCCTGTTCCCTCAGCATCTATGGGTGGATCCCACAAGGTCCCACAGAATTACATATGTCTGGTTTGTTTAAATGTTCCCAAACCTTCTCCTCCACTGACAGTGAGTCTCCCTTTCTCCAGACTTTATCCCTGGTCCCAGAGGCACGGGACTCCAGAAGGCCAGTTATATCAATAAAGGCTGAGATGAAGAAGACATTGAATATTTCAGCCTTCCCTGTATCCTTTGCACTGTAAGGAGAAGGGAAGAAGAATGGAAGGGTGAAGATTTCAAACCATGTTATCTTGAAATGGAAAGCAGGCAAATTCCTTTTGGACTTCCAAGAGCTAGGTTGTCCATCTCTGATGAACCAATCTTATAAAAGATTTTTTGTTCTGACAGATGAAAACCATACTTAACTCATTAAGAAGGTCAATGCTTATTGAAGACAGCTTAAAACTGGAGAACTCGAGTGAAACTTCCAAGTTATGTTCATATCACGAATTTATGTCATGAAGTGAACAGGCTTTCAAGCTATTGTAGCACCATAGAAAGCCTCACAGAAGGAAGGAATAATTTATTATGAATGATTCGGACATTACTGAATCAGAGGAGAAAACTTACAGCATGTCATCAAGGAATACCTATACAAGTTTCGTTTCCAAGGACACTGATTGATATCTCTCAGAAATTGCAAGCAGAAGATTCGCAACCCTAATAACAGCACAGGAGCTCTTAAAAGCTTCTCAGGAATACTACCTATATTTCCATTGCATGATATGTCAGTTGCTTTAGTATTTTAGAGTGATGCTAAAACTCTCAGTCACCCTGAGAGTGCTTCTATATTCTACTACAGGTGCAATATGCCATACTTCCCCAGGGTACACAAGATACATTTACTCCCTAACACTTTCATGCTGCTTGACTTCAGCAGCTTCACACTGATATACCCTGGAGCAATTCTTTTATTTGCTTGCTCCTGAGCCTTGCTGCTGCTGTGGCAAGAACATTTTATAAAGCCACTGCACTTGAGGGATGATGATATAAAAAAATCACGATAGGCTAATGGTAGATTTGCAAGGAGGAAATAATGCTGATACTTCTCTGAAGTTATCTTTCCAGTTGCGGTCAAACAAAAAAACATTTGATGGAAAGCTTTCTAATAGACAGCCCTAGCCCTTCTACCAATACGAGGTTTTTGGGCTAACACAAACCTTTTCCTGCTACTTGATAATAGCAACATCTGCCAAGAAGCAATATGACAGCTCAGTGGATATAAAAAGTCAAGCCAAGATCCACGTATTAACTAATGTTTCTTTGTTATAGTTCAGTGAAGAAAGATAAAGTGAATACTACAAAAGTCCAGGGAATTTCCTGAGATAATTGTTGCTATAGACAGCAGTAGCTTCTATACTAGTACTTGCAGAGTGGCAGGGAAATCGTCCCACCAAAGAAAAAAGGCTAAGACACTCTTGCAACACAAAAATCTCCCATGTAAGGTATTTGAACAAGTTTCTCAAAATAGTGCACAAGAACTTTATATACATGAACAGTTTGTTGCATATTATTTTCAATACTTTGTTAGATCACTAGAGACTGGTTTATCTTACAGGATGAAAGTTTCAGATAACCTTCTGCACCTTGGTTTGTGCAAAGGTCCTTGGTTAGTCATTACCGGATGGAGGCAACCTAACAAATGATGCTGTTGCTGTGAAAAATTTTGTGGAAGTACCAAAACAAAACAGAACTTTTTTGAATGAAGGAGACTTCTTCTGCAAGCTTATGCTTAATTATTTATTTTTAGAGCAGAACTCTCAATAGTATAATGAGTTGTCTCAGGATTTTCAACTAAACAGCACTAAATGTGCATAATATTTTTGTACAGCTTTTCATATTTATTCTATTGCTAATTCATTCTTTACTTATAAATCATTCCACAGTATTCATTAGAAATAATTATTGATTTGTGGAAAAAATATTCACTAAATTGCTTAGAAATGTAATGTGAATTATTCTGAGACTTTTATGACTGTAGATGAAACAGATTTCTGCAGTAACTATGTAAATTTATGCTTAAATGTAATTTTCTGAATTGAATACATCCTATTTCATAATTCAAAAGCTTTTTTTCACTTAAAACTATTAAGTTCCAAAAATTGACAAAATATTTCCATCGCATATTTATTAATACTTTCTAAATGCTGTTTGAAAGTAGTCATGGCTATTGAAACTTGATTTAAAAAAGTTAATGAAACATAGAAATATTTTAGAGTCTGACAAGTATCATTCACGTATTTATCAATCTTATTTTATTGTTTTAAAAAGTTTTGTTTTGAAAGAAGTAACTTACATAAACAGTGTCCCCTAGCTAATGCATGATCAATAAATAAGACTGAAAAGAGCCTACAACACCACAAAATTTTTGGAAAAAACATAAACATTTATTTTGAAGAGGAAAGCAGTGTACATAACAATACTGCCAGTTTTATTCTACAGTATTCAAAGCACTTCACGAATAGTAGGGTTTGAAATAAAAAAATTAAATCCTCTGAATAGAAATACTAAAATGCAGTTTTAATAAACTAGGTGAACCAAAGAAACAAACTCCATATACATCTAGTTGACTGTATATCCATTTTCAGAGTGCAATCAGCTTCGTATACAGAGTTAATGATCTTTTCTTCTATTTCCTTTATCTGTATATCTGATAATTATAAATAAATCAGTCACCTCCACAATAATTCCCTACATCTTTTATTTAACTTCTGGATGATAAACCAACTCTAGAAACATATATAATCAGAATAACGTGAGTTATATAGAATATGTATGGTGAGACAGTTAATGATTTCTGCTAAGGACAGCTATTTGGAGAGACAGAGTGCCATCTGCAACAACAAGGAAGTATAAGGAATATAGTCCTTCTCGCTATTGCCTTTGTGCTAACACTTATGCTCTTGAAAATTTAAAGAGTCTATAACCACCAGAATGAGGTATAAAACTTTCTTCAAAAGGCAGTTAAACAAATCAATTATGGTTAAGATTGAGTTTGGTAAGATGATGTGTCACAGTTCAATTTACTAATTCACTTGCAACAAGGTCTACATTGAGTTTAGACTCAATGACCCAATGTATTTTACATTATTAAAAGTACCCTCTTGCCTCTAAGTTAATAATGGACAAATAAAATCTCTATTTATTAATATTAAATATATATAATTATTGATTCATTTTTTACACAACCATCTGCTTAGTATTACACAGCCTTATCAGCTACCTGCTCATTTCATAGTAGGATGTAGAAACTGCTAAGAAGAAAACACCAGAGGAAATGAAGAAAACATGATGAGATGAAGCCCATAAAATTCTAAGAAGTCCTATGACTCCATATTAGACATCTAAGGTGGGCAACTCAAATGATCCTAGAATAAATGTATCATATTGGATTCAGTAATATATGAGTATGTAGTCAATGCCATTTTAAGCACTTTTGACTATCCTGCTTAACCTTCACTTGCCACTCCTGCTGCACAGTGCCTTGTTTACTTTTCTGCCTCATGCCATCTCTGTTTGTCTTTGATATTTTAAGACATCTCATATGGCACTAGAATATTAAAAACTTACGTGTAAGCATCTAAGTTTTAGCCAGTTACGTTCTGAACAGGATAACACCCCTAAAATTTTGGAGAGCAGACAGTATACAGGGAAAAAGACATATCATAAAAAATTACATTAAAAATTCTGATTATGGCAGGCAAAGGAAGGATACTTAAGGTCGAATGAGGGCTACTTAAAGACAACCACAGCTCCAGCCTTCCTCTGGAGATACCCCTAGTAAGTCAAGGCTGAAGCCAGACCTTTATTGGAACTTTTAAGGCTTTAATAATTTGGAAAAAATAAGTCACAAGATAAAAAAAATTAATTTCACTAACCAATCATTCAAAAAAACACTGCGTTCAGTGTTTTGTAGCTCTGAGAAGTATTATTCCTACAAATTATTTTCCCCAGAAATTCTGAAATCACTGGGACTTAAGAAAAGGCTTCATGAAATTAGCAAACATGGAAAAAAGCAGACAGGAAACTTTTATGTATTAAGCATGTAGAGAAGATTTAGATATTTTATTGTACTGGGTTGTAGGATCTTTTAGTGGCAAAAATAAATGGTTCAAAACCTGTTTTATTTCCCAAAATGAATGCTACTAATTGTTTTCTACACATAAAATTCTCTTGCTCGTCATTTAAACACACCCCCACCGTCCAATTTTCATATAGTTGTAATGAGCTAGGTTGGATTTTTTCTCTAAATAATTCCCTGACTGGTTCCATATTTTCACTTTCAGTGAACATTCATACAAGGATTTCAGAGGAATTTGATGCTTGTTTTCTGCAACCGTGTCAAATGCTTTCTAAGTATTAAAATGTGTTACATTTCTGCTGCTGTAGTAGTGATATAAAGCCTTTAGGACAGTATTAAAAAATTAATCTAATTTTCAACATCTACAATGAAAAGAAATATGCAAATGTCTTTTGCCCTCTTTTGATTACGACTGGAACATAAGGGTGGGATTCATTTGCCTAAACATAGGCATCTCACCTTGTGTTATGTGCTGCAGTATAAGGACCTCCTGCATGATCTCTGGCAAATACACATAAGTGCAAATAACAATACATCATGGCAGTATCATAGAGAAGGTTGTTTAACTAAACTCTGCAGATATGAAAATGGTAAGAGTCAGCATATAGGAAATAATTTTGTCATATAATGTACAATGTAATACAACTTACTTATCTTTTTATCTTTTCTTTCTGTCTTTCATTCTTTGCCTTAAATAACTGCAGGAGGCTGAAAATTATGACACAGAAGAGGTATGAACTTCTAGATTTACAGTTGAAGGTCCAGAAGAAAAAACATTGAAATATCAAACAGCAGAAGATATCCAGCTTTAGGTAACGGGGTCAATTTTTTAATTGAATCCTTTAATAAAGAATATTTTAGATTCTGATTAAAAAATATGTAATTCAAATGCTTTAAGCCACGTTTACTCCAATATAATGTTTAATAATATACCCTTCAATTGGTAGAACTACTCATAGTGGAATTCATTTGCTTAGCATACCAAAATAGGGGTCAACATGCATATAAACTGTTATAAGTCATCTGTGCTTAAAAAACTGAATTTCAAATATTTCTGCATTTTTATAAAGCCTGACTGTTTATTTAAATGTTTAATCATTAAGAATGTAAAAGTTCAATTCACTTGGCTCAAAATAGACACCAGTGATGTTCTAAGGCTATCATTCTATCTAGCCTCCAGTTGACACTGTGTTATGAATACTCTATTAGTGTAAAGAGTAGTGCTTCAACTTCCTTGTGGTTTCTCATCTGTAAGTAACTAATTATGCAAAACTAATTGACCCAAAGGCACCAAACAACATAAAAAAGACTAATGATTATGGCATTCTCCTGAAAGCAGGGGAAGCCCTTGATCTTGTTCTTTAATTCTATAATTTTTCTGGTTTTTTAAGTATAAAAAAAGCAACACATAAGGAGTCTTTAGACCAGAGACTAGAATTCCCATCTTCATAGCCAAGTGAATTATGTTGCCTTCGACTTCATCGAGTTCACATTATTAGCTTATTAGTAGCCTATTTGACTACAGGAGATTAAAAGCAGGGCAATCCTAATTAGTTTATTTTCTTCCCAGTAGTATTTTTGCATTTATATTAAGCAGTCAGTAAATAACTCAATATAACATCTCAACCAAGGAATTTTCTCATTTTTTCTCTTCCTTTTCTCTCCCTCATCCCACTGGGGGTAGGGGAATGCGCAAGCATCTGTGTGGGTGCTTATCTACTGGCCAATGAGACTCCACAACACAAACCTTATTCTTTGTTTGCTCCACAGACCAAGAGTTCCAAATGAGACCTAACAGAATTTATCTAGGAGTGTGCATAACAGAGGGAAAGGAGGGAGGGATGACCAGAAACAACCCTGTCATGGACTAAGGTTATAGCTTCTACTCATATTGCTACCAAAGAATCCTACTATATCTGGAAGAAGGTTTGGATTTCAGATATAGCACTCATGAGCAGCCTTTTCTTAGAAACATAGCTTGTAGAATATGACTCGTAAAGACCTCAGATACTCCTAAAGTTTTGAAGTAAATTTCTAAATATCCCATCCAGGAACAGGGAACTTAATAACACTACTTTAATATCTGCTGCTTCTCCACTATATTTATTTATTTACTTTTCTAATGTAATTTTCTTCATTCCTACTGAGGCTGCTAGCATGTAACAGCTGGAGACATTCTTGTCTGAGTTCATATCCTTGTATTTTTATCAGCTAGAGTATTAGTCCTAATGATTCATTACTCAGTCATATGTATCTAGTACAAGAAGTCCAGAATCCAAAGCCTAGTCTTAACCATCTGTAGACTGTTCATATTCTAGGAAGTGGAAAGCAAAGAAATTCACACTATACTAAGACACTGTTCGCTCAAATATTTTGTAAACATATTTCAGTAGTCTTCATTATTTTTTATCAGACTAAAAGAAAGGAGGATCTTGATATAAATCTTTAATTACGTAAAACACTCAAATTCTCTAATTCCCATCCTTTTTCTTTGTTTGCTTCTTCATTGCTCTTAGTCAAACTGGACTCAAAGAAGATGAATTAACTTACAAGCATTTTGTTTTTTACTATGTTTACACTGTGCGTAAATCAGCTTTTAATGAACAAATCATAATCCCTAAGATGAAAGAAAATCCTTTCGATATTGGTTTGATGCAAAGTTGTTTTATGAAATTGAAAAATCATAGCAAACAAGAGGTTCAGTAGATTTTTCTTCTGCTTTATTTTGCTAAGATTCACTAAACTATCAGTATAACAAGAAGTCTCTTTCTGTCTTGTAGTCTTAAAACCCTATCAAATTATAATAAATTGACACTAAAATTAAAATGATGTTGTCTGAACTTTCCATACAGAACAGGTGAACATAGGACATATCATCATTTTGACCATATGTAAAATGTTAACATCCTTCTTCTCATCAAAAATAAAAATTTGAAGGCAAGTTGAATCGTTTCTGTAGGGCAACTTAGATTACAAATCCCCCTTAGTATGGCTCCTGAGTTTTAAAAACTTATACATTGATTTTCTGAGTAAGACCACATTTTTTAAAGAAAAACTAAAAAAAAAAGGAAACATGATTAAGTTACTAATATTAAACTTTGACTTATAGTGAGGGTCACTTCAACAGCACAGCTTTATTCATCTCACATCCTAAAGCTCTCAGCTACGTGTGAGTAGATCTGCAGAGCACTTAGAACCAATCAATAGAGTAAGGAGATGGAAGGAAGTCTAGGATGAAAGATGTGCAACTTGCCTTTCTCCTGTGTTTTCCAATTGTTCTAAAAAATCCTTTTCATTATCTACTAAAATGGGTACCTATGTAGTGAGATTATGTTACTTACCATGCTTCTGGTGAAATTTCAGATGTTATAAGGTAATAGGGATATCTGCACAGAGCCTCAGAGAGACATTCAGCATTCTAAACAGCACATAGGTCTATCATTAAGAATTCAGATATTTTAAATGCCACTACATGCTTACGTTTGTACAGATTAGTCACAGTCTTCAGACTTATTTTAGAGCAAGCTGATGTATGAGATATGGCTGAGATGAAGTCAGTTTTCTTCCTCACAGGCCATATAGCGGTGAATTCTGGATGTGTTACTAAAATGGAGTTGATAACACAACAGTGTTTTTGTTATTGCAGAACAGTATTTGCATAGGGCCAAAACATTTTATTCTTCCCACTCTACCTTCTCCAGCAAGTAGACTGGGGGGTGCCCAAGAAACTATGAGGAGACACAGCTAGGACAACTGATCTTAAATGTTCAAAATATACACTATATCATATGACATTGTGGTCAGCAATTAAATACGGAGAAAAGAAAGAAGACGGGGAGATATTTGGGGTTATGGCATTTGTCTTCCCATTACATGTGATAAGGATGTTCTTTCAAGGAAGCAGTTGCTAGTCAGAGAACAAAACATTTAATCACAATTATCTTTCACAAAAGGACTAAAATAAATGTTACCATTAAAACTGTACTTTCAAAAAAAAGTTACCATTTTTTAAAAATAACAATTTGCCACATTATTATAAATTTACTCCGTGAATCTCCAAATAAACATCTACTACCAGTTCCTGAAAGTAAACCAACATTATATTCCAGAATAATACATGCTGACACAAACTAATGAGTTGTCTTGCTGTAGG
Organism: Dromococcyx pavoninus; assembly: GCA_033558185.1. Classification (NCBI taxonomy): domain Eukaryota; kingdom Metazoa; phylum Chordata; class Aves; order Cuculiformes; family Neomorphidae; genus Dromococcyx; species Dromococcyx pavoninus. The sequence goes on from JAUMJL010000110.1 coordinate 2,548,037, forward strand.
GAGAGTCAGTCAGGAGACAAATTGCCATTGTTTAATCACATCAGAACAAACACTGAGAAATTTTGATAACCATGCTTGAATTCTGCTGTATAAAATTATATGAAATATATTTTCTTGTCTTAAAATATGTGCCTCAGTGGCTCAGCTTAATTTATGAAAATGTTGCATTTTGATTTGTTACTGAATGAAAAACAAAAGGTCTGTGTGACTTTTACAAGAATGTTCTTTACACTTTCAAACAGCTATCCTGTTGTTCAAGCAATAGTCATGCCAATTAAAATAAGTTGGTTTTCAGATTTTATCACTATTGTTAAAATATATATAAAGTCTTGACAGAATTAAAATTAGTATGTAGTGAACTCTTTAGTTTGTAACATTTTAGAACATATGCAAAAAATTACAAATTTTATTAAAACAGAATAAACAAAAACATAAAATACCATAATACAATGGAGGATGTAAAGAACTCACTACAAAGGCAAAAAGCCCTAACCTTTAACCAAATAATCTGGAAATCCTTTGAGAAATGAAAGCTGACCTTCATATCTCAATTGAGAACAAAAAAGAAGGAAAGAGTTTGAAGAAAGGTGACAAAAAGGAAGAAGAAATAGGGGACAATATTATTTTAACAGACAAGGAGAAGGAACGAAGAATGTGTAAAAGCAATAAAGTAGTACACAATGATATGTTTCAGGAGACAAATGCTTGATAATTGTACTTGTGAAATTACTAAAAAAGTAGTGATGTGACAGAGCTATTCTGCATCCTTTCTTCTACAGATGAAAGAAATATGTATATAAGAGACCTAGTTGTTGCTGGACCTACCAGAGAGGAATACAGGTTCTCAAAATGGGTATGTGTAGTATGTAATTGTTTCCAAAATGGCAATGTTGGACAAAAATATGCAGTTATTGCATAGTTTTTGAATCAGCTCCTTCTAGATAGTTCAATTTTTTCACCTTGATATTTCTTATGGAGTACATTTCTGTTTACACTCAGAATATCAAAATGTTGAGTGATGAAAATATTGCTCCTAAACTTAAATTATTAAATCTATGCGATGTGCTTCCCTTTCTGAATAATTACTTCCTGAACTAACTGTTTCTTTGAAACTTTAATTTTTTCAGTCCCTTCAGGCTAAAACTGTCTGAGTAATACACTAACTCAAGCTTGTAAAAAGGAGTCATACAATCACAGAAGAACTGAGGTGTGAATGGGCATCCTCCCAGAATCAGTGGTGCTTACTGGCCTTTAGTTCCCTGGATTGTCTTTCTTACTTCTCTTACTTCTCTTACTTCTCTTACTTCTCTTACTTCTCTTACTTTTCTTAAGACAGAATTGGCATTTATTTTCTTAAACATCTAAGGAACACCCCTCCCCTGTCACTACACTGTTTCAACGATGGTTGAGAGTGGGCTTGCAAGTGACATCAGTCAGCTCCCTTAGAATTCATTGGTGCATTGTGTCTGGCCCCATGGATCTATTTATGTCCAGTTTGTTTAAATGTTCCCTAATTTAAGCATTCTTCCCTGAGTGCAAGTCTTCCTTGCTCCAGACTTTACCTCTGTTTTCATGGGCTTGGAACTCCTGAAGGCTGATCGTACGAGAAAAGACTGAGGTGAAGAAGGTATTGAGTACTTTGGTCTTTTCCAAAACTTTTGCCACCAGGACGCCTGCTCCATTCAGCAACGGATGCCCATTTTAATCAGTCCTCCTTTTGCGGCTTGTGTGCTTGCAGATGCCCTTCTTGTTGTCCTTTACATCCCTCACCAAATTCAGCTCCATATGGGTTTTGGCTTTCCTAACCCATACATGCTCAGATAGTGTCTCTCTATTCCTCCTGAGTCACCTATATTGTCTTCCGTCTCTTTTATGCTTCCTTTTTGTATTTGGCTTTAATCAAGAGCTCCTTCTTAATTCATGTAGATTTCCTGTTACCTTTGCTTAAATTCTTGCTCAATTGGATGGACCATTCTTCACCTTGAAGGAGGTGATCCTTGAAAATCAGTCATTTCTCCTGGATCCCTCTTGTCTCCAGTACCATCACCTCCAGGACCTTGTCAAGAAGATCCCTTAATATGCTCTAATATTTACCTTCCTCCTTTCTCTCTCTCAATCCTGAACTCCACTATCTTACATTCAGTAGAGCCAAGGCAGGCTTTAAACTTCACATCTCCAAACAATTTTTTCCCGTTTGTGAATAACAGGTCTAACACAATTTCTCCTCTTGTCAGCTCCTCACTCACCTTAGTTCTTTGAGTCAGGAAATTGCTGTCATTACTACACCAGAAACATCCTAGATTGTTTTGCTCTGTGTATAGGGTTTATATGGCAAAGTTTTGGTAGCAAATGAGTCTGTAGGGATGGGGACTGCAGGGATGGGGATACAGGGGTAAGGGCTGCAGGGATGACCTCTGTGAGAAGAGATCAGAGGCTACCCTGTGCCAAGTACACCCAGAACCAGCCAGCACAGCAACAAACCCACCACAGGCCAAGCTAAGCCAATCAGCAGAGTTGGTGACACCTCTGTAAAAATATATTAAAGAAAGGTTAAAGATGCCACACAGACAGAGGAGGAGAGGAAAAAAAGTGAGAAACAATCCTGTGAACACCAATGTCAGAGAATAAGAAGATATCCTGTGAGCTATCCTACCATGTCTCTGTAATCCCAATGAGGTCATAGCCGTGCAAATGTTCACAGGCGTCTAATTCTTAATTTGTAATGTTCCTTATGTGTTGTACATTAATTATTACACAGGCATTTCAGAGTGGTGATGAGTTGCCAGAAAAAAGTCAGAGAGCTTCTGCTATAATGCTGTCCTCTCACCACTTCCTTATTTATGCACACACCTGAGGCAGGCCCCCTTCAGCCTTGTCTTGTTGAATAGAAACTTTCTCTGTGCACATCACCCTGACTCTTTGATTGCTGATACAGTCCACCCCTTCTCATTACTGTATAAGCTGTCATCTCCTATGTGTATCATTCCCAATTTAAAGTTCTGCTTCCCTTGTCGGTTACCCTGTTGGCAAAAATAATTTGTCTCTACTTGGCCAGGTGGATTCTGCCTCATTCTAGCATTTGTCAAAGGCTTGTAAATGTCCTCATAGTTTTAAATGTAAGTCGCTGCTGTTAATACCACTTGTGCAGCTTGTTGCTGATCTACAAGATCTGTCCACTCCTTAACAAGCCTTTCCCTCTCAGTGGTAGGACAGAGCTAAAAAACACCTGGGCCTCCATGTGCTCAAGTTACCTCCATGCAGTCACTCTTTATATGCTCCAGGTCTGCCCTAGCATTATCATCTGTGCCCACATAGAAGAACGGCAGGAGGTAATATAACAATACATTTTACCATACATATAACAATATAACAATATAACAATACTTTTGAAAGAGGAGGCTCATCCTTGGGAGCACATCTTGACAGTTACATTTTAGGGTGGTGCTTGAAAGCTACTTGGATACTTGGGCTATTAGAAACAATTCCTTTACTCATGTTCTGGCTATTGTGATTGCATTGCACTGTCCACCCTATACATGGATTTTATTGAAATAAACCTGATAGTAAAGCACACCAGAGGCAACATTTAATTGTTGTATTTTACTGTAATGTTACTAAGTTAATTAAAGATACAACAATACTAAAATCAAAATAAGTTCTTGTTACAGTCTGAATTAACAAGTCAATAATTTTCAATTACAAAACCATCAAATTAATACAAAAAGTAATAAAGTAGTACTCTGATTTTGACACTAATATTAACTATTTTATGTCAATTCTATTCAAATGCCTGTTTTTGCAGGCATTTCTTTCATAGTAAACTATCTGTTATTTTAACCAATGCAGTAGGTATCTGGAACCGGTTATAGACACACACTTCAAATGTAAATGCCAGTTATAATTTTTAATACGTCTGAAAGTAATGATGGCTCACTGCATAAAGTAAGTACTAAAATAGAAAGTAAGAGAAAACATAAAAATCATATAAAACTGAGAAATTTAGTACCTGGGCATCATAATATCTAAGTCTCATGTATTCAGCCACCTAATCTTATATATCCAGTGCCATTAGACATGCAATATTTATATGAAATATGAACGTGGGTTGAATAGAGAAGACGCAGGGCCTACAAGAGGCTAACTTCCTTCTGGCACACCAGCTGGAAGCAAAGGACACCAAATAGAACTAAATGTTTATGTTTAGAGACTGCGCACAGTCCAGAGGATGTGATTCAGCACACAAGATAAAAAATTATTGCTTACTTTATGTAAGCAAGTCTGATCAACTTTTCAGTTCTCTATGAACCAGAAGTAGATCTCTCTATTTGATCAGCTGATTTTCTCTCTAATACCCACTCTTCATATTGATAAGATCTTTAAGGACATTAGTGGGATCCATGAAACCAAACTCATGGTTAGAAAATTTAATAGAGGGTTTCTATATGGAAACTTAGATGAAATATGCATTGGCCGGGAGAGCCACATAGGATTTATAGATTTGGCATAGATTCTACAGGAAATCTCTTTCAGAAAGGATGTACCAATACATATATCTCAAAAGTTGTTAGATGCTTTTTTTATGAACCGTAACATTCAGCCTATAGATATGCATATCTGAACTAGTTACCATAGGCATAGCTGAACACTCTTAGAGAATGGTGAATCTGCTGTGTTTCTGAAGCCAACACCTGGAAGAGATAATTTATGACCTAGAAGTACATATTTATTCAGGAAAGGAGAAATAGCAGACTTCGACATTTTGTTAGATAAATCCCTTCCTAAGTTAGGCAGTCTTGTAACAAGCATCAACTAAGTATCTGAAAATTCAGTACTTTTAGTAATCTTTGTAAATTCAGAATTCAATTATTAAAATCAAAATGAGGTATTTTAATTCTACTTGAAGGTAAATGCTCAACGTAACTTTGATTATCTTTATATGATCAAATGTTGGCAAATTATCTGTGGTCTTATTTTCTTCACAGTTTTCTTTCTTTCTTTATGAAATACAAAGGAATTTGCAATTTCATGGCTGTACTTAAGATCATAATTATGCTAGGCATCAGTCTGCACAGCTAATGAATCCTTACATGTAGCTAATTCTGATGCAGGTAGGAGGATAGTGACTTAAGCAACTTGCCAAGAAAATCATCAGATATATAATCATCACTGGTTCATTGTTCAACTGCACTAAATGAAAAATTTCTGGATCTTTCTTTAATGGAGACAAATGCCTTTTTAAAAAGCCCTGGATGTATTTCACTCTATCAATTACAATGTAAAAGACTTGACTTTAATTGAAATTAAAGATTAAATACTTGTGTCCTATTCCGTACCACCATGATGTCAATTTCAGTGCAAGTTAATGCTACCAAATATTACAGTACCACCAAATTCTTATTATAAGTAAACAACAGTAACTGGCAAGTACTTTTTATTTATTTAGAAAAAATATTAGATAATTTTGTGGATTTTTCTTTTCGGTTTTTTTGGTGGTGGTGGTGGGTTTTTTTGCATAGGGTTTGGGGCATAGAGGTGGTCACAAAAATCATGACTCATCCAGAGCTGTAAAAATTTCAAAAGCTTAAAAAGCCTTTGTTACAAGTTATTCTTTTTTTCCTTGATATGAAACAATATTTCATGAAGTTTACTGCCACCTGTATGTGAAAGTAGATTTTTTAAAAAGCTGAATATACACTATGATAAAAAAAAATTGAAAAGAAGTGTAGGAGAGTAATCCTCAAAAGATTTACATATATAAAAGCAAACATATATTAAACTAATGACTTTTCATTGGAAGACAGTTTCACTCAATTTCCAAGAAAATTAGACTCCAATAAGAAAGTATGCTTCTACATAAAGACACAGAAATGTGATAAAAGGATGGTTACCCTTGTATCAAAAATGATTACCCTTGCATTTACCAAGACAAGGATGTTGGTGTTTCAACATAAAGAGATATCACCAGTACCAGAAGCTGATTAAAAAGCACTGGATGACAGGGTCTCAGTGCCTGAAAAGAATTAAAGACAGCACTAATGAAAAAGAACACCTGTAAAGTAATAGTTTATAAAACTGCTGCTCATCCATAATAATACTAAATAAATTTTCAATATCTCTTTGTTTATTTAATAGTGAAATATTTAACAGAAATGTAAAATTAGTGGAATCAGAAAAATAAGAAAAAACAGTAAGATAAGGAAGCACTCTACTATGTAATTTATGGGTTCAGTTTTCCGAAATATGTCTTTCTTAATTAACAACAAAATTACAAGGCATACAATGCTCTATCCAATAATCATTGCATGTAAATACTCTTTTGTATACATGACTGAAGGAAATAATTGTTAAATGGCAATAAAAAAATTCAGCTGCAGAGATCTTTATCCTTACAGGATTTAAAAACACAGTTTAATGATTTTTTTTAAGCAGGTAAACTATCTTTAACTTTTACATTTGCTTTTCAATCCATGAGAAGAAAACACATCTAATAAGTTTGTGATAAATCCTGAAATGAAAAAAAAATTCCATTTTGCAAATACCGTTTAATGGTCTTTCCATTTCTCATAAAATCCACTTATTTTTCCTCTTCTTTTAAAGAAATGAACTTTTTTGGTTACTAGTAGTAGTTTTCGGCAGTTTTTTAATTCCCAACCTAAACTCCTTCAGACTCTTGTGAAGGCTTGTGGTTGTTTGTTTCATGTATTATTGACAATAAAATGAAATGTTATCTACTTCCAGATGCTGTCTCCAAAGAAGAAAAACAGCAGCAGCCTTTTCTAGAAAAGATGAAACATTTCTGAAACTAGGTATCTTACAGAAGATGAGTATTAAATCACGAGTAGAAGAAAGAGGCTTCAGGGCAGGGAAGAATTAGCATAGTGTGAACTGAAGGAGATATAACAACTTAAAATAAAGAATTCAGCTGATTAGTACAGTCATAAAATTCTGCTAGACTAGTATGGTTAGACAACTGAATTGTCGTAAAGTTACTGTGAATATTGGTATGAATGAGACTGGTGCCTATAAAAAGCTTGATAGCAGATAATGAGAGATTTGAGGTTCCTCTAGATTCCTGTTAAGTCTCCCATCAACAGGACATGTAAAAATCTCTATGAACACTCAAGATAGTGCTTAGTAGTCCAGAATATTGGTATAGATATAAGGAAAGTTGATCTCTTTGAATAACATCTGGAATATTGATTCAAATTGTGTCAATCCACAATATAAAAAATAAAAATAAATGTTAAAAAATATCTTTATAAATGATAAATTATTAAAATCTTCCATTTCTCATGAACAAGACTGTTTACTCCTTAAGATAATCCAATTAGTAGTTTTCTACCGTGAAAACTTGCAAAAACATTGGTGCATTCTTCTACTGGACTCTTCAGCAATTTTAACCTTTTCTTCTGGGGTTCTGCCTATGGATTATCCATAAAAGATTGAGAAGAGTGTGTAAGAAATTTATGGTTTTTACAATAGGGTTTTTACATGCATCATGGGAGAAAAGAAAAAAATATAATTCCCAAATTAAATTATTACATATTGATGTAAGAATTTGGACGTGAGTGAGTGTGAATCTATGATGAGTTTTCAGAGGGAAAAAAGAGATCTTAAGACTATTTTGGATTCTTTTGGCAATGAACTAAATTTAGCTTGAAATCATTCTTTATTGTCTAATGATACAAATTGTATATTTGTTTTAGTTGTGACAGTTCTTAATTTCAAGTTTCTGGATTTTATGCAGTCAGTTGAACACCTGTATCTCAGTTTTCTGATGCTCACACCATACTTGGGTATAGCTTCATGTGGTTAAAGAATTCTTTCAGGTAGAAATAAATTTACTTGAGGATGAATTGAACAAATTGTAATGCCCGTTTACTTTTGAACTGATGCCTTTTCAAACCAATTTAAGAACATTTAGTTAAAAAAGAAATATTTTATTTGTCCTATTTCCTAAACATTGCAGCATTGACAACACTAAAAAACAAAATCACTTTTTTAATGCTTTATAATGTTATAATTTAACATGTTTGCAGTATATTTTTATACATATTTAGTTCTGTTTTAAGCAAACCTATTGTTTACCTGAGATCACTCTGTTCATAATAAAATCATTAAAAACATAAACATAACATTGTTTTGCAGTATAAGAAATGTAATTTCAGTGTTTAGTATATCATTAGTACAATCTGAAAATAATTCTAATATGTAAATTACATGTGAAACTACAGTAATCTTCAGTAAATTGTGAGAATGACACTTTATTTGGACTTTTTTGATAGTTACAAAATGGCTCTTAAAAGTGGTCATCCTTTCCAAGGGGGAGACTTTTTATTTGTCCTTCTTGAATTTAAAGAGGTTCCTGTCAGCTTGTTCCTCCAGCCTGTTGTGGTCACTCTGAAAGGCAGCCCTGCAACCCAGTATGTCGACTGGTCCCCTCAGCAGTACCCATCCTAAATCTAGTTCAGCTTCTTGTGTTTTTCTTACAAAAAAAAAAAAAGCGTCTTTATTTGCATTATAAAATCTTAACAAATTTTCATAATTTTTTTTCTGGAAGTATAAGGACATACTTATTTACTCAGAGTAGATCTTTCTGTTCTGAAAATTGACCGACCTTACATTTACATGTGGGTATAATGTAAATCAATGTATGTAGATGTACACTCGTACAGAGGGTATAAAATTCTGCAAAATCACTATAGAAGTGTTACAAATTCCCATTATGTAGTTGTTCTCTATAAATAATAGTATCATCAGCCAGAATATTCATATACAGAAATATTTCCATGGGTAGGTGTCAGACCTTCTGGATATATGTTCACGAATTTCTTTGTAATTTGTTGAATGCTCTTTACTGATAGCTTTCCTATATAACATTGAATCTATCTGTATATCTGAGGGTTTATTAAGTACTTTTCAAAATGTAATGATGTAACACTGAAATATATTCAGTATATCATATGAAAATATTAAAATTGCAAGATGAAAGAGGAAAAGTAGTATAACTTCTGATTTAATTCAGAATGAAGACATGAAGCCAGAAACTTCCAGGATTATATTCACAAATTTGAAAAGACATAGAAATGTAGAACTGTGTTAATTAGGCAAAGGGAGTGTATTTTGCATATATTTTATGTTACACAAGGAACTGGCAGGACTAAAATGTCATCTGAATACTAATCTTAAATCGTAGTTACCTCATTTCCACAAATCTCAGAAGAAACCTGAAGCTAATCCCATTGAAACCAGCAGAGCATCTGCTAAAAAAAAGATGTGTATCAGAGTGATGCTGAACGAAGTGTTACATTAGGATAGTAATGACCTTTTTATGTAGATTTGCAGTAACGAGGCTTGCAGATAAGTCAGCCTGTGAAATTCAGGGAGTCACTCAGGCTGGAAGGGACGTTAGGAGCTCAGGTGGTATGAAACACCTAGAGATAAGTCAGGATAGTAAATGACATAGTTAAAGTGACAGTTTTCAAACACTGTTAAGTACAAACATTAAAACTTAATAAACTTTAGTTTGTATGGCATAGAAGATTCTTAAAATTATTCTTGACTATGTTCAGTTCCAAAATGAAGTTTTAAAGAATTACAGGGAGATAACTGTCCACACAGTATAGTAGTTACACATCTGTATAATATTTTACTGAAAGAAAATCAAGGTAAAGAGGAGGAGGGAGGCAGGACGAAAAAATAATTGCTGGTCTTTAATCACCTGAAGTTCACTGTATGGATATGGATTACATTAATCTTCACAGGTTAAGAGTTCATGTACTTGTATATGATATCTTGAATAAATTTCATAGAAGTTCTGGTGTTGTAGTTTGCTTGTCATTATGTATTACATACTAGATATCATCCAGATGATAATTTAAAATTATTTCAGCAATGTGGATTTGGCCTCTTTTTAAAAATAAATTTTATTGAGGAGAGGTAGTAGAAACAAAGGAGTAAAAGTCAGATTAGTATCTAGCACAAAAAAGATAAAACTTTTGAAGCATGTCAATATATATCTGAGATATGTGAATATCTCACCTATTTTGCTATGACAAATTATTTACTGTTTCCTTCAATATCCAGCAAAGGTAATTTTTTTTGTGTTCTTTTACAGATTGAAAGCTGACTGCATATTGGCCTGTATTCATCTAATGGTATATTACACCATTCCTTTATGAATTACAGAATCACAGAATCATAGAGTGACCTGAGTCGGAAGGGACCCAAAAGGATCAAGTCCAGCTCCTATCCCTGTATAGGACAATTCCAGCATTCACACCATGTAACTGAAGCATTCTCCAAATGCTTCTTGAATGTTTTCTGACTTGGCACCATGACTACTTCCAGTGCTCCACCACCCTCTAGGTGAAGAACCTTTTCCTAATATCTAACTGAAACCTCTCCTGGCACATCTTCCTACCATTCCCTCTAGTCCTATCATCAGTCACCAGAAAGAAGAGATCAGCACCTGTTCATTCTCCTTTCCTTGTGAGGAAGCAGTGAACTGCTATGAGGTCCTGTCTCAGTCTCCTCCAGGCTGAACAGATCAAGTAACTTCAACCGTTACTCATACAACTTCCCTTCTAAACCCTTCACCAGCCTTGTGGCCTCCTCTGGACACTCTCCAGTAGCTTGCTGTCCTTTTTATACTGCTGCACCCAAAATTGCACACAATACTTGAGGTGAAGCCACACCAGTGCAGAGCTGAGTGGCACAGACACCTCCCTCTCCCAGCTAGCAATGTTGTGCTTGATGCACCCCAGGACACGGTTGGCCCTCTTGGCTGCCAGGACACACTGTTGGCTCATGTTCAATTTGCCATCAACCAGAACCGCCAGATCCCTTTCCACAGGGCTAGAGGTTATTATTTATGAGTCTATTTCTGTTAAGTTTTAACCACCTTTCTAGCTATAATAGGTTGAATATAAGTTACAGCAGAAATACAAATTATATTTCTGTGGGAACACCTCCCAGGGCACCTCAATGGCAGGTGTGTTGTTGTGGTGTCAGTAGCAGCAGGGCAACGAAGTTGGCAAGGGGATGACAGTAAACTCTCCCGTGGTTCAGTGGGTGGAGTGGTGAGGAAGGTATATGCATGTATACAGATGTATACGTACGTGTGCATAGCTGTGTTTGTGTAGACAGCTTCTTAGCATTAGTTACAGAAAAGTGATTTTTAATATGTAGGTATATATTTATATTTGAAACTATTTAGTATTGTGTTTCATCTGTTGCATTTTTGACTATGATCCCGAATGTATAGTTTAGTGTTTGTCAGTTAATTATATACTGATGAAAACATCATAAACTGCCTCGATCCTCATTTGTCATTAACTGTATGAATAGAGCCGTTTTTCCCTGAGGCGGATATCTTGTCACATGTGAGAGTATGAATTTGAATCAGAGGATATTAATAGAATGGAAAAAAGAATCCTATTCAGTTTTTATCTGTTATCAAACTTCTTTGGAGTCTCATTCTTATAACATTTGATTTGCTAAATTATTTTGAACCCTTAAAGGGAAGAGAAAGCTACTGGAAAAAGACCACTTTTTCTTTCCCAGTCCTGCAGAAACAAGATTCTTACTTTAAAGAAACAAATACGATTGCTAGAACCAACAGTTACTTTCGCTGCCCTGTTCCCCATAGATATTGTTAATTATAAGAACATGCTACTTGTGTATATTTCTCTTAAATTCTGCCTCAGAAATGAGCCCAAATCCAGAAGATGAAATATTCTGAGATATGGTAAAAAAAAAATGAAACAAACCCAACCTAGATTGTGTGCACATAAGCTTTATCTGTAGAAGCATCTGGAAAAAAAAATATAATTGCATATATACACACATACAAACACAAATCTTGGGAAAACACTGACAAAAATAAGACCTTGGGAGTCCATCTAGTCTATCTCCCAGAGCTATGCTAGAATCAATTATCCATAACACATTTGTATAATTTTTGTCCCAACTTTTTTTCCAAGTACTCTTTCTTTTCTAAGGTAATCTCTGCTATGCAGTTGAAAACTGTTTCCTAGTATCTATCTGAAGTCTCTGTTATAGCAGTTCAAGCCATAATAGTTCTTAAGTTTAGTCCAGTTGCACGATATTCTATGTCTAATAGAACTATTTCAGACATATTATTCTAAATATTAGTAGAGAGATTTTGATCTGTAAATAACAGATTGGAATGAGAAGTTTATTCAGAAATTGTGGATACTCTTAAGGGATTTGTTTTATCCTGATGTGAGACAGATTAAAAAAAAAAATAAAGAAAACACAAGGGGTTTTCTTCTCTACTGCTGTGCACATTTTATAGTAATTTGCATTAATACTAAGTATATGTAAATTGTTTGATTTGCAAGTGAAAGAATAATTAACCAAGGTGAAAGGTGGCAGAGAACCAGACTCAGAATATAGCTTTAGGACTTTGAGCTTTCCTACCAAAATTCAAGTTTGTGTATTATGAGCTATTAAGTTAGTCACTAAAACAAGGCAACTGAACTCAGATGAATTAAGGTAAAATTGTAGAAATAAGCTACATCTGGAGTTAGAAATCCCATTTCACACATAATAAAGCTTGCCAAATATACCAATTTCTTTCCTTCTTCTGGAAACTCCTAAAATTGTGCTTGTATTTAGAATAGGTTTAATGACAGATCCACATAATTTCTAGCTAGTACTGATTTTGCCTCAGCTTGGAGAGATCAGGGAACATCCTTGGCGCAAGTAATTTTACAAACCAGATTTTTGAATGTTTGGGTAGTTTTGACTTTGTTTAAAAGTTTACTATAACAACATTGAAGATCATAAATCTCATCTCACAAGTATACAAACACAGTTCAGTATTTTCTTTATGTCAAGCTTTTTCATGCATTGATCTGAAATTTTCTACACATGACAAAATATCCCAAACTTTGCAAGTCTTCTTACAGTATTCAGCATACTTTTTTTTTAAACAAGTTTTTTCAAAGCATCATTCAACCTATTTCTGTGGAAACTGTTTTCAGTTTAACAAGTACTGTGGCTTTTTGGTTATTTCAGACCTGCGCTGTGCTCCATGGACATGTCTACAGTTTGGACACAATGTGCTTCAACTGAGGTGCCAGGCTTCGTGCTGGCATGTGTACTGCCATTATCTGACACTGTCTGTGCTTGTTTAGGGCCCAGAAAATAACTCAAGAAGATTTAACTCAGGTGAAGCTATCTAAGGTTTTGATAACAACAGACTGCATTGTTGCCAGTAGAACTGTTCCTGTGTCTGTAAGTGGCATAGGTTGCAAGTCTCAGACATTTTGCTGGTAGCTAGTTTCTCTCCCCAGCTCCCTAGTTTCTTACAAACTCTTCCAATCTAACAGTCAGTCTTTAATTGGGAATTTTGATGCTCAGGCATTACAGGCTGATCCAGTTACTGGCAAGTGTGATTTATATTTCCAGCCAAAGTCTTCAATGGGCACAGAATGAGGAGTATTCTGTAGATAAAAATGATGTATGTTACTATGATACAAATATCTGAATTAGAGAATTGATCTTAGCTGAGGAGTATCTTCTGTTTTGTCAACCAGTGTGTACTTTTTTAGGACAGAAGTATTTTAGGAAAAAGACTATAATTTAAATAATGGTAGGAGTAAATTTTATGTGTTTTACTGAAAATTGTAAATATTTTAATGGAAAGGTGTGAAACTTAATTTACACTTTGAAACATCAAAAATATATTTAATTTTTAATTTATGACACATAGTATTTTGGGGTGAAATGTTGCTGGACATGGGAACTGGAATAACAGATTTACTATGTAAAATTTATATTTTTTTTAAAAAAATGACTAAATAAATTTGCTTGCTTATTTGTTGATTCATGCTTGCTTAATCGCAGTCTGGTGAAATCAGTTAATATACTCTGTATAAAAGAAGTGATTAACACCACCTTTCTTTGAATATTTTTATTTAATTTAGTTTTTTCAGTATTTTTCATAATTAGGGAAAAAATACTTGAAATTTTTTTTTTACTTTTTTTCTTTAGTCATTGATACTAACAAAATAGCTAAGACTAAATGTATCAACTAGTGAAAAATGAGCAAGAATGTTCAGTTAGAAAGGACCAAACTGCTCTCATCATTAGTTTTCTAACTAATATAAGCAAAAATATCCTTGCTGTCACTTGAATTGAGGTTGCTTCTATTGGTAGTTATAAACAATCCATGTTCTAAATATTTTTGATTCCTCTTGACTCATATATCACCTTATCTTTACAAACTGTGGTGACCAGCTCCCAGAGGACACTGGAACAGGTTGCCCAGAGAAGTCGTGGATGCCTTACTCCTGGAGGTGTTCAAGTTCGGTTTGGATGAGGCTTTAAGTTACTCGATCTAGTGAAATGTCCCTGCCAATGGCAGGGAGGTTAAAGCTAGATGAACTTCAGATTCCCTTTCATTCTAATCCATTCTATGATTCTGTGACAGCAGGTACTGGTTGAAGAGTCTCTATCAATATGTTCAATTACTGAACAATAGGGTGAAAACCAATAAAGAAAAAAAAACAGAAAAAGAAAAAAGGTGGGAGTGGAAGCCTCTCCTTGTGCAAAAGAGGCAATGGCTTTTGCAAGAGCAATCTAATGGGTACAAAGATAAGATATGCTTAGAGTTTTTTGGTCTTAGAAATGCACCTCTGTTTTTTTTGTTGTTGGTGTTTGACCAAAAATCTTTAAAGCTTCTACTACTGATTATTTACAAACTTTCCCAGTGAAAGTCTAGAATAACTTTGAATTTAAAGCTTGGTCTCAGAGTACATGACTTCAAGGTTCAGAGTAAACACCCCAAGTAACTCAAGGAGGAATTTTCTACAGATGGTTAAGCATAAGGTAAGTTTATGTAGCTTTAAGAAGAACAATATAGTTATGGCTATATTAAAATAGAAGCTTTCAACAAATCTTCTACAAGCTTGGTCCGAAGTGTAGCATGAAATATGATTTTCAATATGACAAAACAGTTAAGAATTCACAACTGAACAGGTTAGTACAGTAGGAAGGTAAGAGCCTTTCTACTTACTGATATACTTACTAGACATGTCTCTACTGAAAATCGATGTTTCTTGTTTCTAGTTTGATCAGCCAGGAGGTTAAATTTTAAAGTTTTGAATATGTAATATAGTGCCACATGAATAGATGGCATACCATATTGAATCTTCATGCCAGTTTATAGGAATTCAGGAGAACAAGTATTTCAAATATTGTGAAATGATTGTATGTCATAGATGTGATTATTATTAAGAAACAAACCTAGATGTAGGACATAGGCCCTGCATTTTTTGACACAGTGATACTGTAATGTACTGTATTTACCAACTACATCATGGAGCCAGTTGTCAGTTGCTATACTTTTATCTTATACTAATGGTTTTCATAAATCTACTGCCAACTCCATTTTTTGTATTATACAAACTGTTCTTTTTTTTTTCACAAACTCGAAATGTGTATGGATGGAAAGCTTATCTTGACATAAGTCCCATTTCTTATCTCAATAGTACAGAGCTATGAATGACTGAAGGAACAAAATCCTAACAAACATGCAGACAACAATTGTCAATGAGACAGTAACAATTACGTGGATTTGGGAATTTGTATGTTAAAGTTTAATAATTGTTGACATTACACTTGGTTCTGTCTTTGGTATGAAAGACTGAAATAACTAAACAGAACAATATATTTATGTAAACAGAAAAGTTCAAAAACAAAAGCACTAAGAGTTGGATTATTTTATCTTCCTTTTCAGCCATTTGCTTCACAGTGGGGAAGAAGTAGCATTTCTAATAAGACCTTTATGTAGCTTCTTAGTTTCCTGGAAGAACATCTTAGTTGAATCTCATGTACTTGATAGCTCTTGAAGCTGAGGAGGAAAAATGGTAAAGTTGCCCTCATAAAAGTCATTTCACCACAGGACACTTGCAGGGTTTTTTTGGGATGAAGAAGTCAGAATTTAGCTCCTGGTTGCCAAGCAACAAGTAGGAAGGAGCACATCTCCTTCTTACAGAAACTGAGTGGTCCTCCACAAGTATTTGCACACAAAGAGCTGCAACTTGAAAACTAAGCAACAACAACAACAACAACCAGTTTCTGCATAAAAAAAATTATGCTGAACATTTTAAAGAGGGGAAGGTTCTGCAGTCCATAAACTACCTCCTGAGATCAATAGGACTATTACTTCTTCTTTCTTTATATGACCATATGCATCAGTTTAGTTTGGTTGGAATGGGATTTTGTAGTTGTTGCTGTTTTGTTTTCTTTTTTTTTAACTATGTTTTTTACCATGTTTTTCCAACTTTGAGGCAATTTATTTCTAAAAATGTTTAGTTTGGGGGATTTTATTAAAACAAATCTTTTAATACTGTTGCCTTGTTTTCATTGATATTAAAAAAAAAGGTTCAAACTTATCGCTTAAATAAACACGCTGAAACCAGGACATTGAAATGCTTCAAACAAAACCAGTTTTAATGTCCACTACTCCCTCTTCTCATGCAGAAATAAACAAAAATAAGTACAATACTAATCCATTGTGAGTTTCCATGTTTTGATCTTATATTTTGTCACACAATTTATTGCTTTGCATGCTAATCTAATGTACCATATGTTACTGCATTCAAAGAGGAAAAAAAAAGTTTATCTAAAAGAACAGGTGGTGTTTTATGATAGATTTTTATTCAGATACAGAAATATATTACCAGAAGTCCAAATATACACAACTGTGGGAAAAATGGAATTTAAATGGGGACTTGTCCTGTTTAAGAAAACACCAATGTTTTTATTACAGTATCACAGTATCACAGTATGACAAGGTTGGAAAGGACCTCTGAGATCTTCAAGTCCAACCTATAACCCAACACTAACACCAACCATCATCTAAACCATGGCACTCAGTGCCACATCCAATCTCCCCTTAAACACCTCCAGGGTCGGCGACTCCACCACCTCCCTGGGCAACGCATTCCAATGGCCAATCACCCTTTCAGTAAAGAACTTCTTCCTCACATCAAGCCTAAACTTTCCCTGACGTAGCTTGAGTCCATGCCCTCTAGTTCTGTCACTGGTCGCCTGAGAGAAGAGACCAACCCCTGACCGACTACAACCTCCTTTCAGGTAGCTGTAGAGAGCAATGAGGTCTCCCCTGAGCCTCCTCTTCTTTAGACTAAACAGCCCCAACTCCCTCAGTCGCTCCTCATAGGGCTTATGCTCCAGCCCCTTTACCATCTTCGTTGCCCTCCTCTGAACACATTCCAGTATCCTGACATCTTTCCCAAACTGGGGGGCCCAGAACTGTACACAGTATTCCAGATGAGGTCTGACTAGTGCCGAGTACAGGGGGACGATAACTTCTCTGGTTCTGCTCACCACACTATTCCTGATGCAGGCCAGAATGCCATTGGCCTTCTTGGCCACCTGGGCACACTGCTGGCTCATGTTGAGCTTCCTGTCAACCAGCACTCCCAGGTCCCTTTCTGCCTCACTACTCTCCAGCCACTCTGTCCCCAGTCTGTAGCTCTGCATGGGATTGTTGTGTCCAAAATGAAGTACCCGACATTTGGACTTATTAAACATCATCCCATTGGAATCGGCCCATCTCTCCAATCTGTCCAGGTCCCTCTGCAGGGCCATCCTACCCTCTAACAGATCAACCCTTCTTCCCAGTTTGGTATCATCAGCAAACTTGCTGATGATGGACTCAATCCCCTCATCCAGATCATCTATAAAGATATTAAACAGGACCGGACCCAACACCGATCCCTGGGGGACACCACTGGTGACCGGCCGCCAACTGGATGAGACACCGTTCACCACCACTCTCTGGGCTCGGCCATCCAGCCAATTCCTAACCCAGCACAGAGTGCTCGCATCTAAGCCACGGGCTGACAGCTTCCCTAGGAGTCTACTGTGGGGGACAGTGTCAAAGGCCTTGCTAAAGTCCAGGTATACCACATCCACAGCCTTCCTCTCATCCACCAGGCGAGTCACATGGTCATAAAAGGAGATCAGGTTGGTCAGGCAGGACCTGCCCCTCCTAAACCCATGCTGGCTGGGCCTGATCTCCTGACCGTTCTGCAGGTGCCGCATGATTTCACCCAGGATTATCTGCTCCATGATTTTACCTGGGACCGAGGTCAGGCTGACAGGTCTGTAATTACCTGGATCATCCTTACGGCCCTTCTTGTGGATGGGCGTCACATTGGCCAACTTCCAGTCTTCTGGGACCTCTCCAGTGAGCCAGGACTGCTGAAAGATGATGGAGAGCGGCTTAGCAAGCTCATCCGCCAGCTCTCTCAACACCCTAGGATGGATCCCATCCGGCCCCATAGACTTATGAGGGTCCAAGTGGCTCAGCAGGTCTCTAACTTCCTCCTCATGGATTGCAGGAGGGCCAACCCTGCCCCCATCAACCACTTCAGAGGGCCAACTGTCAAGCACGCTGACATCCTTACTGTTGAAAACTGAGGCAAAGAAGGCATTAAGTACCTCGGCCTTCTCTGCATCAGTGGTTACTATATTTCCCTCCACATCCAACAAGGAGTGGAGGTCGCTGCTGCCCTTCTTTCTACCATTGATATATTTATAAAAACTCTTCTTATTATCCTTAACAGAAGTGGCCAATTTGAGCTCGAACTGGGCTTTTGCTTCCCTGATTTTCCTCCTACACGACTTAACAACATCTTTGAGCATGACGTGGCTTACGTCCCCTTCTTTCCAACGACGATACATCCTCTTTTTGTTACTTAGTTCCTTCAGAAGCTCCCTACTCATCCAGGCCGGCCGTCTGCCCCTACGACTCTTCTTACAACACATGGGGACAGCCCGCTTCTGCGCCTTCAAGATTTCATTCTTGAAGTGTATCCAGCCTTCCTGGACCCCCTTGCCACTAAGAGCTATTTCCCAGGGAACTTTCCTGACCAATTCCTTAAATAATTCAAAATCTGCCCGCCGAAAGTCCAGCATCGATGTTCTGTTCCTGGCTTTTCTTTTTACATTGTTTAGAGAGAACCTGATTATCTCATGATCACTACATCCCAGACAGCCTCTGACACCAACATCACCCACCAGCCCTTCTTTGTTTGTAAACAGCAGGTCAAGAAGAGCCTCACCCCTGGTGGGGTCACTCACCAGCTGCGACAGAAAGCAGTCCTCAATACACTCTAAGAACCTCCTGAACTGCCTCCTCTCGGCAGTGTTAAGTTCCCAGCAGATATCCGGGAGGTTAAAGTCACCTAAAAGAACAAGGGCAGCCGATCTATTCATTTCTTTTGTTTAGTGGAATGGTATATAGGTAAACAAATGTATGTTACATCTTAAAAATATAACTGTTAGGCTTTTCCTGTCTGTACCTAACTTTATGATAAGCTCTGGTAGGGGACAAGATAACATTCTTTACTGCAGTCAAACTGCCTGAACAGCAACATTAGAAAGAGTGATATAATTACTATGGAAACGAAGGTGTGGTTTTAAAACTTAGAAGTTAACTAAAATATAAGGATTTCCATCTGCTGGAGTCAGAGCAATGTACAAAGAGGAAACCATCCTCCATCACATCAGATGTAGATGAAAACGTTATGTAAAATTAAATGAGATATGTTGGTCCTAGTGTACAAGTCCCCAAGAAAAAATAAATTCACTTCAATAAAGACTGAAACTTATTTAAAATAAGTGTAAGTCAATTTTCTACTTTTTTTTAAAAAAAAATTCTCCATTGTGAACAGTTCTCTATAAAAGAAAATCATGAATGGAATATTTTAACATCATTACTAGCTGTCAAACCTGAAACCCATGTAAACATGTAAATGAAGACATTTGTATTTTTGTGAGGAAGCTTGTTTTGCAAGGTTTCTCCTTTGTTTTTTTTCTTTTCATCTTTTCCTACCAATAATATTTTCTACTTCAGTTTTCTTAACACCATCAACACTTGATTTAGAGATCTGGAATAATGACAGGATATTTGAAAGCACAAATATTTTCAAAATCATACAACTACATAGCATTTTTCTTGCCACAATCTCAGCTTCAGTAATTTCTTTTTAAAATGAAGGAAACATCTGCCTAACCTAGAGGTTTATTTGTATCTATATTTAAGATAATGATTTTTAAAACAATCCTGAAAAGAGTGTCTTATGTCCTATAAAAGTTAACAAAGATAAATGCTTATTAATAGGAAATTTCTTCATTGAAACTGGCAGATTGGGTCCCTTAAATTTGACGTAAACTAGTTATATAATTAAGACTTTGTTCAGATCCCAAATGAACTTTCAAGATCAGTTTCCTTCATCTATCAAGTTGGCATACATAATAAAAAATAAAATATTTTGTTGGAAAGATGCAGACTTTTTGAGATTCATGACACGGCTCCTTTCAGAAAGCTTTGGGACACCTCTGGCTCCTCAGGTTGAATAACAACTATCCACACCTGCTTTTTTAATTCAAAGTAACAGTTTATATGTTTTAGGATGTGTGAACTGAGCTCTCTGGATTATTTCGAACATTTTAATGCTGTTCAGAGCAGTAGAGGTGTGTTGTCTGAGCCTAATCTCGTTTTCCTTTCCATCTTGGCATGTTCTGCATGACATGCGCATAGTTACTCATCTACCACTGGGAAACAGCAGGCATCCTGACCTCAAATAACAGTTGCTGCACAGGACCAATGTATCCAATCCATCTAACCCCACCACCACTTTCTAATGAGCCACAGACTTAAATAAGCAGCAGGTATTTAACCAGCAATATGCATTGTGCTACAATTGTGCAGAGCCAGTCAGGACTTCCTTGAGATATAGCTGGGAGGATGCTTCCTCTGAGGATTTCAAGTGATCATGAACGCTTAGATTATCACTTCATTTGCAGTACAGTGATTCTGCCACTGAGGAAGTTTTCAGTGAAAAACATCAGCATGATTGGTATCCTACATGGTTAAACAGACTAAGGTTTGACATTGTGTTTTCCAATTTGCTTTCCTAAATATCAATGTTGATGTTTAGGACTCTACCTGAGTGGCACCACAGTATTCTAAGTTTTGTTTCTGATCACATAGATTCTTATTTATTGCCTCTTCTTTCCTATTACAAGCAAACCGGATTTGTGTATTTTGAGAGAGAGAATGCCTGAATGATCTATATTTCTACAAATCACATTCATTATTATCAGTAGATCCCTGGAATGGTGTTTGAAAAGAATATCTTTAGCCCAGGATAACCACATGGACATAAAAATTTCTTAACTTCTGTCTGAAGACACTTCCTCATTCCTCACATATTGTGGCATAGGCCTGAAGTTTATTTTCTTCTGGCAATTTTCTAAGTATAATATTCACTAACACATTGCCATACATTGATCTGGCACATTGTTTTATATGGAGGAAACATGAGATAATTCAAGGTATAAGAAACTTTTTGTTCTTTTTCTTTTTGTTTTATTTTTTTTCACACTACGTAAATCCATGCGATTTCTGTGTTTTACCTAATATTGGCTAATCAGAAGCATATGTGTTGACACCAGGTTTTATGAATATTTTATTTCATATTTCAAGTGTGGATTGCCATTGAACCATTCTCGTACAAGAACTGGAACTAGAGTCTCTTAATTGACTGAAGTAATGAATCATCACTACTGAAATCTTTATTTTCAAGGTTTACAGTGGTGGTTTTGCACTGGGAATTTATAGATGCATTAAGTTTGCACGGATGTATGCATCTCATTTAGGAAATAAAACAAAATATTCCAAATTTTACATGATATTGAATAATTTCTTTCTTAGTCATTTAACTATTTAGCTCAGTATTTAGCAATTCCCCAAAAAATAATCTGCTGGATTGCATACTTTTTGTAAAATATGTCTTTTATAAAGTCTCTAGGTTTGCTTTTTAGAGGTTATTACATTTTTTATGCCAATATGTGAAATAGAATCCTCTTTAAATACAGTCAGTGAAATATTTTAAAAGTTTCACAGCCATCAGAGGTTTTCTATAATACTAATATATTCCTCATATTTTCTACTCATCTGTAGACCTTTACTTTAAACCTTGTGTTATTAATTTTAAAAATGGTTTTAAGAAACATGGTGCTAAACCATTCTTTCAATTTTCACTAGCTAACAACGATTTTGCTAAACTTTCTAGAGTTGGTGGAAGAGGTGCTATTTCTCCACAAACCTCTTTCCTACTCCTCTTTCTTGCTGTCATCCTACCATACTCCCTCTCTCAAATGACCTTTTGGCTGTGTCATTTTACTTTAAAAAGCATTATAAATTAGCTGGAACAGACATATATTCCCAAGGTTTTCAAATTAAGACCAATCTTTTCTCATTCCAACATATTCTGAAAATACATATTTGTAATATTCGTGCTTACAAATTATGCACAAATAATAGGAATGAACCATTATAATTTTTTAATAAAAAATGAAATCCTGAAAGGGATAAAAAGAACACGGTATCAAAGTATTTCTCAGACAGGGATATTGTTGAGTTTTCAGTGAGTTTAGAAACTTAACCTTGGATACTCTAGCATTATTACATGACTCCCCTTGTGTTTAAAAATTGAAAAAAAATATTTTGTACATTTGATGTGTATTCTTTCCAAAGTCTATAATAATAACAAAACATGTTCTCGCCTCTTATTCTGAAAGGGACAAAAAACCCTACACCTTTTCCCACTACTTTGAGCTGCTGATATTATGAAAAAGTAGACATTATCTCTTAAATATGAACAAGAACCACATATTTATACTAATTTTTTTTTTTTTATTCTGTGGCTTTGACCTAGATGGAAGATATTCTGTAAAGCAGATACAGGACATAAATTTTACTGTTCTTACTATAGACAGAGAAGAAGGTAATTGAATAAATACATGTGCATCTTTTTTATATATATTTCTTGCTTGTGCTTCTTCAATAAGTCAGTCCCTTCCTAAATTCATTGCAATTTCTCTATGAATTATTAATATGTTTGGACTCACAATTTCTTCCATGAAGAAGGTTTGGTGACTGTGAACATATACTATGAAGTGTAAAGTGCCTTTTTTATAAAATATAAATGAAACAGATAAAGCACATGCTCATAACATAATTTCAATCCTAGGTTAATGGAAAATGATCATTCTAGGAAATGCAGAAATTTTTAGAACAAAGACTATTTAAAAAATAAGGCCGGCTTGAAGAAAAAAATACTTCCCAGAAAAATAAATAGGAAAAAACCTGTTGTTGGGGTTATTTTAGGGTTTTTTTTGGCGTGTTTTTTTTTTTTCAGAATTTTCATTTCAAGAGAAAAGTGATTGAGTTGATAGCAGAAAATCTGCAAAGAAACACAACAAATTAGATCCTGAAATGTGTAGTAATTTTAACCAATAATTATATCATACTGTACCACTTTTTTCTTTTCTCTTGTTCCTTTCCCTTCTCCTTTTATTACTTCTTTTTACTTTTCACAAATAAGGAGGGCCCACAAACTTCCCATTGAGGGCTTCATTTGATGACATACAAGTATCTATTTTCATTTGACTTATTCCAAGGCATCTTGCCAGGCTTTCAGTTGCCAGCCCAGTAGGGCACACACGTTTGCTGGATGACTAGGTTTAAAGCCGCTGGATGTGTATTAATTATTCTGAATAAACCAGTTGTCTTTGAAGGTACCAGATAGCTGTGTGGAGAAACGAATGAGATCCTAAGGATGAGATGAATAACTCACTGGGCTCTACTGAGGTATATTACTACTGACTACAGCATATATTCAGACTGATGTGTGCAAACCTTTAGATTACTCAACTTTTAACAAAAATCCACTCCTGCTTTACACAGGCAACAAGTATTCCTATCAGAGTCCTAGTTTTACCATGTTTTTTTTTTCCATGACAGAAGGCTTGGGATTCTACTTCCCTAATTTTGGGAACTTGATTCAACTACCTAAAAATTAGCATTTATTACCATTTGAGATGCACTAGTTTATTTCTCCTTACCTCCAGCTACTAAACTAAAAGTCAACTTGTCTCCCATAAGACTTTTTTTCACATCTGCTGGCTTTATGCAGATGGTTTCAGCATCCGAGGCATCTCAAATGGAATTAGATACATATCATTACCAACTGAATCAACCCTTAAGTGTCAACGTAGAGATATCTACTTTTGAGCTAGTCATTGAAGGCTGTCTTTGTAGCTAAAGAAGAGAAAGGAAGCACAATTTATTTGACTGAATTAAATAATCTGTAGTAGTATGAGGTAACTGGCAAACTGAAAGTTTATCTTTGTTTCCATTTCCTATAAAGAGACTCTGATGACTAACAGATGTAGTTACACATTTTAATTTATTTGATTTATTCCTTTGGTCTACATTTGGTTAGATTATTTCCGTTCAATATGATCACTCTAAGGGCTGCAATCAAGCATATGGAACAGTTTCTTTTGGTAACATAAGCTGTGATTTTATAATGGAGAAATCCAATAAGACTGAATCATTATTTCCAAGATACGTTCTTTCTCTAATACGAGTGCATTTTTAAAAATTCTGTTCTCATTTGTTTTAATAGCCTACTTCATCCTTCCTTGCACTTCAAAAAAAACTCTATATAAATGAAAATACTAATTTATTTTGTCATTGATTCTGTTTTGATATACTGAAAATAAAGTCAATATTACTACAAAATAGAAAACATATAGATTATTTCCTCTGTATTAGATATTAACTAACATTCCTGTGAAAATTGATATATTTAAATTATAGTTTATTTGATACTTCATAATTCACTTCCTATTTTTTAGTCATATATATGCTTTTAAAAGCTTTAAGTTCTCAAAAGTAAAATTAATGTAAGTTTACAGCAGTTTTAATCTTCCCATACTTGATTTTGATTCAAAATAATTCCCATAAGGCAGCTTTATAAAAGGATGAACTATGTAATCTAGTTAATTATGTAAGAAGAAGAAGATGACGATGAAGATATTATTATTATTATTATTATTATTATTATTATTATTATTATTATTATTATTATTATTAAACATCAAATTTTAGATATCTTGGCTGGAAACACAAATGCAATATAGGAATATGCCTGCAAGACAGAAAAGTTTTCTCTTGAAAACCAAAAATAATCTAATCCATGAAAATCCTTCCAGTGCAAGGACTTAAGTGCTGAATTGTCCTATTTCCCACAAGTATTCAAATCTGCTTATTTTCTAATGCTGACTGGCCTGTAGGGGTCTAGACTATTGAAGTTCTTCTTCACTTACCATGAAAATCTCCTGTAAATGTAACAACAGGCATGCATTCATGCTCAGAGATATCTGTTTTGGCTACAGAACCACCTATTGCTTAGCTTTTCTACAGTGCAGGCTACAGCGAATAACTCCTAAACAATGCTTAGTCTCTTAAGAAGGATGAAAGCATAGGTTTGTTGCCAGTATTTTTCATAACAGATAAGTGATGTGAGTGATTATTCCACATGAAATACAAGCCCTTTTCTATTTGTGGGATAGCACAGGATTTCTTCAGTTAGCAGGACATTTCTGGGTTACATTGCAGTAGCCAGTCCCACATCCCTTCCACTCTTCTTTACACTAATAAGTACGCAAGAGTTACAACAAACAGGCAAACAGGACTGTGGCTTCAATAGTGTTAAAGTCATTCTCATGAACAGACAAGAAAAGACTTTGATTTCACCTGCCAGTTTCTGTTCTATAGACTATGAAAGATAAATTTAATTTGCTTCCATCTTTCACGGAAATGGGATACTACTTCTTCCTCCTGTAAAATATTGGTTCAGGTTCCCTTTTACTCTGGCATCCATGACTTGCACTTTTGGTTCCACCATAGACAGCAACAGTAAAAGAGAGTTAATTTTAGGCCAAAGAAAACTGAACATCAAAGTCTATGCCCACTGAGCAATTGATCAAATTAACAGTTGAGGATGTAAAAGGAAGAAAAAAATGTGTCAGAGGACTGTCACTACTCTCTCACCCTTTCTTCTACCCCAGTAGGCAGTAATTCTATGAAAAAGTCTAGGAGATACTGCCAACAATATATTCCTAGTTTTTTATATTCTGTATTTTCTTTATGGAGCTAAGTAAGGCTAAGTTTTATATGGAGGATATTTCAGTCCATCCTTTTTACAAGCCTTGAAGGAAATCTCAATGGAGACAACTTCTATAGAAAAATCTAGGCTTTTATTGAGGAAAACTAGGTTAACCTATCTGGAACTTGAGTATTTGGATGTTTTAAGTAAGTGTTTACTTAGGAAAAAGAAAATACTTAAACCCAGCTTTTTTGCATAACATTAATTCAGTATTTAGAAAATTCAAATTGCACATACCAAAAAATCCCCAAAACTTCTGATTACATGTGTAATTACGTGTCTGGCATTTACATGAAAAAAAATAAAAGTGTCCTCCAATTTAAAGAACATATTAAGATTTCCTGTAGGTAACCAGGGCTAGTGCTGCTAGCAAAGAGATTGGACAGTAAAGAAAAGAATAGTAAAGGAAATTTATAAAAATTTTAACACACTGTGTGGCAACATTGAGAGAAGTGAGAAAATGTAAGAGGAACAGCCCTGCAGACTCTAAGGTCAGAGAAGAAGGAGAATGGTGATGATGCAGGTTGTCCCCCTGTAGCCCATGGAGGACCATGGTAAAACAGATACCAACCCTTCAGCTCATGGAGCACGCCATTCCAGGGCAGGTGGGTGTGCCTTGAAAGAAGCTGCAGACCACGGAGTGCTCATGCAGAAACAGACTTTATCACTTTTTTTAAAAAAGAGAGATTTTCAACAATTACTAACATTACTAACATTGTTGATTAGCATTTATGATAAAACGTCTTCATTAATTTTGTGC
This sequence comes from Dromococcyx pavoninus, assembly GCA_033558185.1. Classification (NCBI taxonomy): domain Eukaryota; kingdom Metazoa; phylum Chordata; class Aves; order Cuculiformes; family Neomorphidae; genus Dromococcyx; species Dromococcyx pavoninus. Next base: position 2,574,884 of record JAUMJL010000110.1, read on the forward strand.
ATATACATAAACAGAAGCAAATTAAACAAAAAGAGAAATAACTTGTACATTTTTTTTATATTATATCTCGATAGAAAATTATTTCATGGATTTTTCTACTTGTAGCTAAAGAAACAACTCTTTGCAGAATTTTTTGTTTTCTTTTTGATTTAAATGGATTTTCAGGCAGCTGTTTCTGTCAGATTAGAATTATTTAATTTTACAGGCTAATATATTCAGACTATAAAAATGTTGTTTCATGTGCCTGTCTCCAAATGAACGTTCTTGGAGGGATGAAGGGGGTAACTTTTGAATGTCTGCCTGGGAACCATGGAAGTGAAGGCCATCACACCAGGTGTCTACTCAAATTTTCAATTTCTACTTTGAACACGGTCAAATTTACAACTCTTTATTTTGAGCTCGGTCAAAGTACCAGCAACTTACTATGGGAACTTGGACACAATCAAATTCACCCACAAGTGCTGAAAGAAAGAAAAGTAAGATAGATTTGAGGAGAGAAAAAAGACAGAGAGAGAAAAAGAAGAAAAGTAGCAGAAGAAAGGGGAATATAACATAAAAATAATCACTGTTCCAATGAATCTATCGGAGGTTTCAGCAGGAAACCTGGTCCATGGGCAGGTGCTTTTTGGCATGTATTATTTACAGAGGCTTTCCATCCCTGTTAGCATATGAGGCACACAAACGAGGAGTCTCACCACACTTGTGCAAAATCTGCATGGAAATTTCTCAAACTGGGGCACGTGCAGAAGTTACCTAGGAAAAGTTCTCGAATTGGGGCTGGGGGCTTCAGAGGCCACTGGCAGCTCAAAGGACCTTTGCTAGAATAATTGCCACTTTGGGCATGCAGGTGCAGTTGGGTGCGCTGTTGCACAAATCCCTCAGCACCAGATCCAGCACAGACAGTCCAAAGAACCCCAGCAGCCAAATAGGGGGGCAGGGAGAAAGACAAGGGGAAGGAGGCAGGTACCTTCTCTCACACCTTTCTCTCTCTCCTCTGCTGTTGTCAAACTGCTTAAAACCTGAAGTGCACCCACACACAGTTTCACATCAAGATGGGTGTTTAAGGCATACAGACAAATACAAATAAAGAAGTTATTTGGAAGAATGAAAGTCTCCCCTTCATTTATCACAGGGTTGCAGTGAGCATCATACAGAAAATGAGTCTCCATGCCTCCATCTGTGTTAGGGTACTTACATATAATAATTTGATGGACTTTCAGTATAAATTTCAAGTTCATGAAAAAGTGAAAATGTGGAGTATGAAAACACATTTATCTAAACAAACAGTGTTCAGGTGAAATATTGGAAGATTAACATAATGATTTTCATAAACGTCCATAACTTTATCATTAATGATAATTTACAATAGTTCGATTAATCACAGAAATTTTATAGCTAGTGGTGATTGTTCAAGTGAAGCTAAGTGTTCAGTTCTGGGGAACCAAATAATTTTAACGATAAATCTTATTTTTCACATATGGAAATATACAGTATTCACCCTGCTAGAAGGCTTCTAAACACTTGCTAATAATAGGCACAAGATGGGAAACACATAGTCAGGGAGAATCCATGACATGAAGTCAAGATACTATTGCATATATTACCCTATCTTGGACCTTTGGGAGTAGGATTTCCATGCATATGCTCATCTAAACAGCCACATTCCTCATGAAACTTGTTGTCTTTATTTCTAGAGTGACACTTGTTCTTTTCTTCCTTCCCTTATAAAGTCTGAAAAGACAGACAATTTCCACTAAGAAGTCTGTGTTTTAGATAGTAGATCACACACTGTCCTACAGACGCTCACTATTTTCTGTCTTATAGCATAGTACTGGGTGTAGGCGTCAAAATTTCAGCAGCAGGGATGCTTTGGGGGTGAACTCTGTGAGGAGTGACCAGGGACTGACCTGTGCTCATCAGAAATGGTTTAAGCTGACTCCAACAGACCCGCCATGGGACACAGCTGAGGCACTCAGCCAAGCTGGTGGTGTCTCAGGGATAAAGTATTTAAAAAAAAAAACAAGCCCAAAACAGAAAAAACTTGTGAAGCAGTGTGTGAGAAGTGAGGGGAAAAGGTGTTAGAGAAACAATCCTGGAGACACCAAAGTCAATGAAGCAGGAGAGGGAGGAGGTGCTCCAGACATTGGAAAAGAGATTATCCTGCAGCCCCTGAAGAAGACCACAGTGGAGCAGATATTTCACTGCAGCCCATGGAGGTGATCACACTGTGGCAGATAACCACATTATGACCCATGGAAGACCCATGCCGAAGCAAGTTTATCCTGAAGGAGCACAGGCCATGGAGAGGACCCACACTGGAGCAGAGAAACAGTGTGAGGAGAAAGGAGTAGCAGAGAGTAGCTTTTATGTACTGACCACAACTCATTCCTCAAGCTCCCTGTGCTGCTCAGGGCTGAGGGAAGGAGGTAGAGGAGTTGAGCATGAAGAACTGAAGTCGAGTGTCTGAAAAATGTAGTGTGGGGAAAGTGTTTTAGGATTTGTCTTTCTTTCTCACCACTCAAGTCACCTTTTAATTGCAAATAAATTATATTAACCCTCCACAATTTGAGTCTGTTTTGTCTGTGACAATAATGGGCAAGTAATCTTCCCATCTTCATCCTCATCCATAAGCTTTTCCATCTTGTTTTCTCCCCTTGTCCTGTTGAGGAGGAGGAATGACACGGCAGGTGGGTGGAGTCTTGGTAGCTGGCCAAGGTCAACCCATCGCAAACACCAAAACTCTATACAGAACCAAGAAGTCACTTTCCTGCAGATCTATCTGGTATTTTCTTTCTTGCGTCATTATACTTTCTGTTGCATAGATGAGAGGAATATATAACTTCAAGTTTGCGAGACATATTTTGCTTCATTGTTCTGACTTTTCTCTCTCTTTTTTTTTTCAGGATAAAGACTTTCTTTAATTTATTTACCACCTTACATCTTGATTCTGTGAGCAGACAAGTATAATTAACTTTTTCAGCTTTTCCTATCTCATAGGACTATATATATAACTATCTAGTGTCAATTACTGTTAATTTTAAACTATAACCTTCATTATACTTGCTAGACTATTGAGGCCCTACATATATTTCTTATTATATGCATGTTCATCATAATATATTATTTCTTTTATTTATATGAGAATATTCAAAATTTCCTATGCTGGATTTTGAAAATTTTAAATAAATATTGCATACTAGATTTTTAAGAAGTGAAAACAATAAATTTTATAACATAACAAATTTTAATGAAAAGAAAAAAATCAAGTTTAATGGAACATATCCTCAGCTCTACAATAGATCGTATATTACACTTTGATATTTAGATATTTGGCATATTTTGATATTTGTGGGGTGAGAAATTACTTGTGTGTATGGATGTCATAATACGTTTCAAAGGTTTATCCATTCAAACAAAAGCAAAATTCTTCTTTGTGACTAAAGGCTATCCAAGTCATCACTTCATTGTCTTTACACATTCTTAAAGAAGTGGTATGACTTTCATAATAGCCAATATAGCCGCCATCATTCTTGCAATCATAGTCATTGGAAAAATCTTATATTGTAGAAACATTTAGGATTTTGGAGTTTACCAGTCTAAGGACTCTGTGCCTTCATTTGATTTGTACTTTTATGTTTCCTCAAAAATAAAGGGAAACCCTCTTCTGTTATCCTTCTGCACAAAATTGTTTTTCACCTCTTTCTTCTGTACATTCAGGGCTTCAGCAGCAACTTCAAGGAACAAAATCCTTTTTCAAGTTTTGACTCAACTGATATCCAGACTCTGTGATAAATGGCCTGCAACTTAAATGCAGTGGATAACATTTTCAAAACAATTGTTGACAGGTAGACGATTGAATCTTCAGAATGATGTCTATCAAAAGCATATTGTTGTTGCTGTTCAGGCAGCAGATTATTGTGAATAAAGAAAGAATACTCTGCAATATTTCAAATACGGCCAGTTTATTGAGCTTACTGATGGAGCATGAAAATCTTCCTTTTCATTTACTGCAAAAAGAAGGTCTGTGAAAGTAATCTGTTTGCACTGTATATTAAACAGTTTTGCAAAGCTGAAAATCATAATTTTGTATGCACCACACATCATATCAGTTTCAGTAAAGCATTTTTATTGTTTTTTGTTAGAATTATGCTAATTTTCTCTCAGAAAGATGAATTAGAGATAGAAAGGTCTTTTAAATGCATTAAATAACTTTTATTTTTAATAAGGTTTTTGATATAAACTGAAACAATCAGTTCAATAAATAGTCTGTGAACCATAAATTATAAACAAATCCTTCAAAAAATACACAATTTAAAAAAAAATTGTCCTTTATTCCACTGGGACATCTATATATCAAGAATATTTTCACCAGATGCTATTCTCTATCACGAACACTTTGGCAATAATGTCTGTAATATGCTATAACATTTGTTTGTGCTAGATCATCCATTTGCACATCAAACTGAGGCCATTAACCTAAGTATAACACTTTGCCAGCAATCAGTGCAACCAGGGCATAGAATCTCCCCTCAAGACTGCAGTGACGGTGGTGACTGCTGGGCTGTGTGGATGAAGGGTAATCACCCAAAACACAGACCCCATGGGGATCAGGCGAATCCAATCACCTCATCAGTAAAAACGGAGCTTTCTGACCTGGCTGCTCCCAGGGTTATTGAAGTGAGAGGGTTGTTACCAGTATGAGAGCCCCTGGGAGGTGTCAACCAAGCAAAATATTTTAAAATATTTTAAAATTGCTTTGTAGACCAAAGGGATTATTTCCTACAGGGATGTAATACTCATTATGGGATGGAGGTGAGGGAACATTTTTGAATAGTGCATAACTTCTTATCAGATGTTTTTGAGTAGATTGCAAGGATGCAAATGATTTCTTACAGGATACGTTTAGAAGAAGGAGCAAAGACAGGAAAAGAGAGGTATTAAGGTGAATTAGAGGGGAAAAGTGCTGTAAAATAGAAGAAAAAGGATAAAATTGGCCTTAGAGTGCTACTGGCATGTTGACCTAAACGCTTATTTGACTGAGTGTTATTGCTCAGCTTATCTTTTGTATGGATGCCCCTTCTATTCTTAGTATGTGTGAACATGAGTGAACTTCAAGACGGAACAGCCAGAAGGTCTAAGGTCTAAGGTCTAAGGTCAAAAGGTCTAAGCAAAAAGAGTGGGGATGTACACCTCCAGGACTGTAGGCCCAACTGCCAACACCTGGACAGACCTGGAAGAACTGAGGTCAACTGGTGGATAGGTTAATTGCCTAAGGACAGCTATGGTGAGGTGACAGTGTGTGTGCATGTGCTTACACATGCAAATCTCTATACATATTCAACTAACAGAGCTCAATTTGAACCATTTGATCAGGCAGAAAGAAACAAGCAGTCCATGCTATTCATACCTGTGTAAATTGCAATGGCTGGTAAATGCAAATTTATTCGTGTTACTCTGTGTGGCGTGCTCTATACTTATATATGGGTGTGTGTGCTTCTATCAGAAGTTCAGACTTAGTCTTGCAACTGGCTGAACCTGCAGACATGAAGCCACCATAGCCTTGTATCTATGGGGCTATAGGTTTCAGCAGTCTTTAGCAGTGATGTGCCATAGCTTAGTCTGAAAATGTCCCCACCAGATCAGAATCAGATATCGTGCCTGTGGGAAAGTGCTGCTGTCCTAGTCCCTGAGAGTGTCTGCTGCTCTGGGAATGCCCTAGCAGTGCCTGGTGTCTCTCTTCAGGGCCTAAGCAGTGACCTGACCTGTAGGAGGTGTGCTCTGGTTGAGATGCTGAAAAGATTGTGGGAGGAGGTGAGCAAGTTGTGCATCATCAGGGAGGATGAATACACAGACATGTGGTGTTGGAAATAAACAGGAGAAGCTAAAAGTTTCTCCACAACTGCAGAGCTGTGTCCTCACTGCTATTAAAGACAGGTGGTATAATATGTTGCATACCTGGAACCTTAGTGGTTGAGTGCAGACTTTTTAGGTAAGAGCGGTGAAGAAAGTAAGGAAAAGGGATTGCACTAAACGCCTTTGCATTGGGTAGAATGCAGGAAGCTTTGGAAATGGGAATAAGATGCTTGAACAGTTAATTGTGGGTAAAGATAAAAGGAGAGATAAAAATGAATCTGTTGTAGAAAGCATGATAAAAAAGTGAAACTTAGATGAAGTCCTCTTTAGACAACTTGAAAAAAACCTCACAATTGCAGGTTGGTTGTCTCTCCAAAGAGTAACAGGGCTGGATACAACCAACACAAGAGATTTCTAGAGTGTTTTGCAGAAAATGTCTTGATGCACGTGATCAAAGAGTCAGGTATGAGACATTATACATTGCTTCAGCTTTCAGTCACAGCTCATGAAGAACTGTTGAAGATGTGAATGTCAAGAGCAATCCTGACTGCAGTGACCATAAGACAGTATAGTTTAAAATTCTGAACAAATCAAAGTCAATAGATAGTATGCAGCAGAAGCAGAGGCATGTGATACCTATAAATTATAATTATAATAATCAGGATAAAATGAGTTTACTTTGAACCCAATATAATATATTAAAATAGTGTCATCAAAACCAGTATGTGACACCGTGGCATGGCTATATATAAGAGCTTTATGTAAGTGTGTGAGCAATGTGAACAGCAAAGGAGCAGAGATTTGTGTAACTGCATGCAGAATAAATGGGAAAACATGTCAGCAGTGACCTAAGTAACAGATTTTGTAAGATTAAGAACAAAAAATAAGTGAAAGGGACTTCAAATAAGTAGTACACTTGGCTGAATACAGAAGAAAGATTACTGGCAAAACAGCAATAAAATAAACAACACCGGGATGTCAAGAATACGCTGAATGAGAACTTTTGGATGTCATCGCTATTGACTCTCAGCTAGCTGGGATGGAATTTCTGTGAACACATGGAAAGCATACAGTGAAAAGAAGACAGATGAATCCCACCTCTCAAGTGCTTGCTTCTTATTTTCTGTAAAGAAGTTTAGATGTCAGCTTCAGGTCATAGAAATTGCACCTCAAGTAATAACCGAATCTCAAAAGATACAGAAGATTTGAAGATAAAAAGGGACAAAGGACACTAGAGGGCTAATTATACATCTTGGATATGAGCTAGGGACGTTTTCCACTCCAACCTTGAAATCTCAAAGTAGAATAAATCAAACAAAACCAAATAAACAAAAAAACATTAGACAGGATCTGCTTGCTGTGGTTATTTTTCAATAAAAGTTCTGTTCTTATATGTGGAAAGGGCAAATGACATGTTGTCTGTATCTAGTAGAGTATGGTTAAGCTATTGTTTAAGCTGAAGAGTCAGATCTGAAAGAACTAATGAGGCAAAGCTCCCAAAAAGAATACTTGCCTTTAGAGGAAATTGTAAACACACATTTCAAATCTCTTCAAAACTTATTGGAATTCAATACACATTGAACAAAATAAAAACAAACTCAGTGGTTTATCCTGGAGTCGACCTTTCAGGAAATCAGAGAAGAGCATGCAGACAAACAAATAAAAATTTTATGGTGAATTTCCTGATAGAAGCATTGATAGGTTATTGATTTTTTTCCAGCATTTGATCACCTGATTACCGGTTTTGGAGAATTTAATAAGGAATTGAAGACAAACAAATTCTTTCTGTATTGTTTATCACTTATTTAGATAACACTTTAATTTCAATTGGTATATATGCATATTAGACTGACACTCTTAAATGGTGACGGCTAGTGGTGACATGCTAAGCAGATGGTTTCTTAATCTTTGTAGAGGTATTTTAAAGAAGGCATTTTAGATCTACTATGGGTTCAAAGGTCTTTGTTAAATGCGGTAGGGAAGTGCATTTGATTTCACTGTGTTGATTGTATTGAGTGAAAAGACCCATTTACCTCCATTACAGTCATTTCTAGAGTGTTGTACCTATAAATGTCTTTATTTTTAAAGTATTTATATAAAGAGCTGCATACATTTGGTACAGACTTATATAGAGTTCTATAATGCCCCAGGAGACATAGCTCTCTTGTATCATTACAAACTCCTCCTCCATAAAAAAATTGTTTATTGATTTCTCTCTTTACCAGTTCAACTAATGCTTTCTTCAGGCTACTTGAATGTGATGTTGGATAACATTTCTTTTTGGTTTTCTATCTCCTTGCAAACGCTTTTATTTAATAGCATCATATCTCTTCAATCTAGCACTCTTTCTTTTGTATTTTTTGTTTTTGGTGTGTTTTGGGGCTTTTTTGTTTGTTTGATTTGGGTTTTTTTTGTTTTTGTTTGCTTTGCTTTGCTTTGGTTTTCTTTGTTGTTTTTTTTCTTTTTTTTTTTCCAGAGGTAGCTGTATTATTAAATCAACATACTCCATCAGGAACTGAATTCATTTAGACTATCAGATAAATGTTTATGTAAGGCTTATTGTGTGCTCTACTAATGTCCCCTATGGTGCCATTACACTGCAGGGGAGCTTATACTGTAGGACATACTTATTCTTCCAGAACTTCCACTCTCAAATGCTGTTGAGAGTTTGGTCTGAAAAAGGAATAAAAAGTTAAGAAGGAGTCTATGAGATTAAATAACTGGAAAAAAGATGCAATGAGTTATTTTGTGAGAGCATAGGTAGGCTTTTAACGCCCAAAATATCATGTGAGGCATGTTAAAGAGGCCCACCAGTTTATGGTTTCATTCTATTCCATCGTAACAGAAAAATTCACTCTCTAAAAAATTGCTTCCTGTGTCTACATGTTACCTTGTTTCTTTAGTTCAGTTCGTCTGATGAGTGTGTTTCTTCATTACATTCTTACATCTCCTACTAGTATAAATACCGTTGTTTGGTTCCTTTCCGTTAGTTTATCTCTTCACATGATTCATTACACAAGTCATACCAGTAAACATTCTATCTGAGGCTAAGGTTCACCTTCCAAATCAGTATTACTTCCTTTTAGTCTAGTGGTTCGATTAATCAGAGAGCAAGCTTACAAGTTTACTTTTAAGTAATGAGAGACTTTTCTTAATATATTGTCTTTTCTGCTGGTATTAGCTTTAAAAGCCCACTGTTCAGCAAATTTCATCTTCTAGCACTTTGTGACATAAAAGCGACAACCCATAACTCAGTAGTGTCTTTCCTTTCACTCAGTCACTCAATAACCATTTCTGGAATTGTTCTCAGCCATACCATCATTTCTTTAAAGACTGAAGAAAACAGAACTAGAATAAGGGCTTCTTTACAGTTCTATTACAACAGGAAGAAAGACAGTATTACCCAAAACTATAGGTTCATCTTTGGGCACCTTTGCAGATATTATCAAATCAACAAAGTAAAACAAAGCAAAATAAAATAACATTTAATTTTTTTGTTTGTTTTAAATAAAGACTAGATTTTTTTTAAAAAAAAAAAAAATAAAATAAGCTAACTTAATATAGCAGAGTTTTTCACAAGAGATTAACACTGGAACTGACAATAAGCCAGAGAAAAAATGTTACAATGTGGTAGTACTCACTGGATTTTGTTCTGTTAGAAGACAATTTAATAATAAACAGTAGTTAACAAACCTCTTTTTTTAATTTACTCTTCTGCATGCACATAATAAACTGCCACATGATATCATACACGTACCTGTGACAGATATATCTGACATAACCCTGCATTTTTGGGAACCAAGAAAAGAGACACAAGGGAAAGTAAAAAGAAACAAAGAAAGAATCAACAACAAATAAACAATGTCTAGAATGAGACAAAAATATACCAGTTGTTTTTGTTTTTCTCTGTCTAAATCATGTTCTTTCACTTTGTGGATGTTTTATATGCAATTATTGGTTTATTTCCTGTTTTCCTTTTTTATTTACATGTCACCTTTTTTTTTGGTGAAAAAAAACAACAGCTATTTCACTTTCAATTCCATTGTACTGCATTATTGAAAAGACGAGCAGTAGGTTCTTCCCAAGAGACTTGATATCCTTTCCTTCGTTTGTTAGTTTTCCTTTGACTAAAAAAAAGGAAAAGTAACTCAGAATGAAAGGTTCTGGTTTTGCTTTGTGTCTAAAACCAGTACACCATTCAGAGTTGATCATTAATGGAATTCTCTTATGATTTTTGCCTCTCTCATAGACTAGACAGGCAAACTTCCCTGTGACTGTAAGGCAACGGTTTCCACAGTCTCAAGTGCTTCACATGGTTTTATAATAGTTTGCTATAGTCTTCGATGCAATAATTCTCAGAATTATTATGGTCCTCCAAATCATATAATCTCATGAAGAAGATAGACTCAGAGACTGTATGATTGTATAATATCATCACAGTACAGTTTATGTTGGAAGGAATCTCTGGAGATCAATTAGTCCAAATCCCTGTTCAGAGCAAAATCAATTAGAGCAGGTTTCTCAGGAGAACATCTAATCAAATTCTGAATATCTCCAAGAATGAAGACAATACAACCCGTTTGGGAAACGTGCCAGTTCTTGGTCACAGCAGATAGATAGATAGATAGATAGATAGATAGATAGATAGATAGATAATGAATTTATCTTTTCTTATATTGAAATGGAATTCTCTGTATTTCAGTTTATGCATACTGACTGACATTGTGTCACTGAGCACCACTAAGACTCTGTATCTCTGTATCTGTATCTGCTTTACACACCCCATTCAGATGTTTATACACATTGATAAGATTCTCCCTCAGACATCCCATTGATTCATTTCTTCAGCTTGTCAAGGTCTCTCTGAATAGCAGCATACCCCATCTGGTATATCATTTACTCCACCCAGTCTTGTCTTAGCTGCAAATGTGTTGAGAGTGTATGTTGTCACATTACCAAGGTCATTGGTAAAGTAATTCAATAGTACTGTTTCCAGTGTGCAGCCTTGAGGTACACCAGCAGTGGTGGGCCTCCACTTGGACTTTGTGTCACTCACCACAAACATTTAAATTCAACAGTTCAGTCAGTAGTCAACTCACATCACTGTCCATTTATCTTGTCCGTACTTCATTTTTTTCTATAAGGATGTTACTGAAGGCAGTGTTGAAATCAACATATTACCGAATTACCGAATTATTGAAATCAACTGATTACTGAATCAACATAAAAACATCCGCTGCTCTTTTTTTTGTCCACAGAGACAACTACTTCTGTATAGAAGGTCATCAGGTTAGTCAGGCAAGACTTGACCTTGAGAAATTCATGGTTGATATTCCCAATCACCTTCATCATTGTATTATTCTTCAGATTTTTGAGAATTGTTTCCAGGAGTGTTTGTTCCAGGTTCATTGGCTTGTAGTTCCCAGGATCTTCCTCTTTGCCCCTCTTGAAGAAAGAAGTGACATTTCCTTTCTTCCAGCTCTTGGGAACTTCCCCCAGTAACTAATAAGGTTCTAAGACTATAGAGAGTTGTTAACGGCATTAAGAGCTTTGCTACCTCCTCCATCAGCTCTGGGGATCAGGACCTCTCTGGCCCAACTGTTGACCGCAACTGCCTGAGGACCCCCGATCTTTGCCCAGGCCTGCAGTGTTCTTCTTTGCAGGTTCAATCAGTAGTGAAACTAAGCACCTATCCCAGAGACACACAGACATATACAGAAGAAAGAATAGACAGAAGACAAATCAAAAAAGCAGTAACATTTGTTCATATTTTGTTTTTCCTAGGTTTTGTCATCTGCCAAAATTTCTAGCAAAATGGTGGAGTGATGAACCTCTCTCTTAAAATAGGTCAAAGTTTCCAGCAAACATAATTTTCCATTAAAAATGCCAGATGATAACAATGGAAGCTTTTGTCCAAGAATATAACAAAGTTTATAATTTCTATATATTAACTGTCACCTCCAGAATTATATCTGAGAAAATATCCTAAAATATCAATGTGGAAGAACAGTAAAATGTAAATGTCTGTACTTGGGCACATAGAACAAGGATTAAAGCATTCTTCTTGAATGTCTGTCTAACCAAATCACTGCCTATTCAAACTAGCAAAACTAATAAAATTGATTGAAAAAATAAATAGGAAAATAAGGTGACATGGAGGACACTTGGTAGGGATATATAACGTTCATTGAAACTTCTGAGAGCAGAGAACATGCCAGCTCATACCATAAGGATGTCACATCGTATCACATTTGCAAAATTAAAATTAAAGAAGTCATTCTCACATTCTTTTATTGTGTAAAAAAAAGTAATAAATTAGATTTTCTTAGAACCTACAATCTTGCATGACTGATTCTTTTAGGAATTCAGGAACCACTGAAAAGAAATAGAAAAAGAAACCGGATAGTGATAACTTCATAAATATGTGAAAGAAGTATTCAGAGGACAAAAAACCGAAGAATCCCCTTCTGTTGAGGGATGATCATCAAAAACATTGTTTGTTGCTACACTTTTCTTATTTTTTAAAATATTATTTTCTCTTTTTATTATTGACGTGACCAAAATCATATGTTGTCAAGACAGGGGTGATACATGGATTTATTTAGTTGTATAATAATGTTGGGGGGTTTTTTTGTTTACTCTCCATTCCATAATAATTTCTAATATTTTGTTTGTCTTCTTGGTTACTACTTCATGGTTAACTGATGTTGTAAAAGAACTGTGTGCTCAAAAGCATTTCAAAGATGCCAGTATTTTAAAATGGAGGTCATTAATACACATTTGAAACAAGAGGATAAAAAGAATTTTACTATTTCTTAACATTTAATCCGTGGCTTTCATAGGATTGCTTTTTTTTTAACAATCTTAGCCTGATCCAGAGCTTATTAACAGTAGTAATATGCTGTAGAAGTTTAGGGTTTGGGTTTTTTGTTTTGTTTTGTTTTTTTAATAACTGCTAAACAGAGAAAATTAATTAAGGCTTTAAATTTTAATTTTCAATTCACCTGAGATTTCTCTTTCAGCTAAATAATGAGTAAAATAACTTCTAATCTACAAAAAGTCATACCTACACTCCACAGCTGTGATGTTAGTTTCCCCAAGGTCTGGTTGGATAGTGTGAAAATATTTAAATGTTATCATGTCTGCCATATAATGTAAAAAGAATTAAAAAAAAAAGGTTCTTATCTGAAAAGTTAGAACTAATATAATTTAAACACCTAACCTACATGAAAATGATAGCTATCTTTTGAAATTCTATTGTTTTAAAAATTTCCTTATCTTCAGTACTTAATCAATGGAGACAGTTGAAAAAATATCGTGGGGACAACCCTATACAGCTTGCTTTGTTACCTTCTTTACTTTTCTTTCTTTTTTTCTTTTGGAGGCTGACGAAGTTATTTGCCCCTTTCTATTGACTGCATAGGCAATTCAGAGTAGAACTGACTTTGTTAGTTTTAAGTGTTTGCTAGCAATGTAAGTCACAGATAGTGTCACAGAAAGTAAGCTTACGAAGAGAATTGCTTTATTCTATTTAAGTATAAATTTCCATGTTAAAATGTTTATAGTTCATCCTATGTTTCTTAGATACAATTATTATTTTTTGGTATAAAAAAAGAAAAAAACAGATGATACTTTTTCCCAAAAATGCCTTTATCAAGTAAGAGATCCAAGTAAACTTCATCTGTGGATTTTGTTTTAGGCACTTATTGTGTGATGAAAGCTATCCCGCCACTAAGCATACCTGTAAATGAGTTCCTCTTCCCACAGCTTAACCACTGAAAGATGGCTCACCTCAACTAATCATTTAACTTTAGATATTATTTTATGTTTCTTTGTGATAGAAAAAGGAAGGGACTTCTTCACATCAGTTCAAGCCACAATGTAATTTGACTTCCTATGTTACAACAGTTGTGATAAGCACCTACAGAGAAAGCAAAACTGTGCGAAAAGAATTCTGTTGATGTTTAGGATATCTGGTATAGAAGTCAGACAAAATTTAGGCACAATCTAGGCAGAGTATAGATTTTATTTCTACTTTTAAAAAAGATTCTTACAAAGTTGCACATTCAGTTATGTTTCGTACAGTAAATATATATATATAAATATATATATATGTTTAATTACCACCTACCTAGATCTGAAGGTCTTCTTTATAGACAAGTCTGTGTCTTGACAACTAGAACTTGTTTAGGTGTTTTCATTAAGCATAAAAAAATGATAACAATAAGAATGCCTTAATGTTTCCATAGTTCATCTGTTTGTTAAGACTATTAAGAAGCTTTAGATCCATGACTGTGAATCAGCAAAAGAGTTCCTTGTTCAAACTTAGCATTCACATGTGAAAGGGCTAGTTTGTTCAGAGTCACTTCTTGCCACAGGTTTTTTAACTGTATTTTTTTTAACAGCTACACAAAAGAATGATTACTGCCACAGAATTTTTATGGCACAGAACTCCCCCTTTCCCTTTTCGTACTTCATGACTTAGCATTTATGCTACTGACCTTTTCAGAAAACAGTGGAAAATTGGTTGCAAGGCTTTTACATTCACAGATTTACTTCGACTATGTGCTGGGTTATATTTCCCATGTGCAACAAAAACCTAAATTAAGTACAACCTTTTTTACTTGTTTCTCTTTAACATTAAAAATAAATATGGAGTGAGATTACATTCCTTCCAAAAAAAATGTATTATCTTTCCTGAAGTATTGATATTTGGGCTTTAATTTTTCACAGAAATCAACAATTTATGCCATTGATATAAACACTGATTTTTGCTCCCCTATCCTTGAATAATATGTCACCCTTTACTGCTTTTTACAATATTTATAGCAAACACAGCACTCAGTTTAAAAGAGGTTTACCAGGAAATTTACATATAAATAGAATGACTAACATCCTACCATGAATACTGGGATTTATTTTTTTTTTAAATGTGGGTCTTTTAACATTTAGAGGCACTGTTCTTAATTAATTTATAATTTACCACCATAGCAATCAGCTTTTCCTTTGGGCTGACTTTCTTAGATGATGGCTGGATATCTGCAGTTTTCCTAGGAGTCCAGTTTACTCCGGAAATACAGAGTATAAAAAATAGGGGGATGCATTCCATAATGCATACTGAGATTTTGGGAAAGCACAAAATATATGATCAGCAGCGCATCAATTTGGAGTGGGAGGGAAGACGGAGAAGAATTGAAGTAAAAGAAGGTAATAAAAACTGACAAAAACACCCAGACACCAAAAATCGAACACCAAAATCCTGAACACTATGAAATCCTGAAAGCAAAAGAAAATATTATCTTAGCTAAAATTTGCATGGGTCAGTATGAATACAGCAGCAACCACGAGGGACATTTTTTTTTTTTTTAGGCTGAAGAAAATTATAATCATGCATTTGACCTATCTTCTGGCAATGATACTATGCAGGAAAAAAAATGGTTTGGAGAAAAGCATGCACTGCAAAATTAAACAGCATTCTTATTAGGCAGAAATGAGGAGATTGTCAGATCAAATTTTCTAAGAGTGAAAAGAGGCAGTTAGTGGAATACCCAAGGCAAAAATAATTGAGAAGAAAAGCTTTGAAGGATCTCAGGGCTACCTGAAAGTTGAGTGTATCTTCCTGCTGATGTCCCAGACTCCAGCACTAAGCATTCTTCAGTGCAAGCTGCATTGTGAATGGAGACATGTCATGCAAACTTAGTCTTTGTTTCTTTTTAACAAAACTCTGCGAAAGTGAAATTCAGTTTTTGCTATATTTGATCCTTCTCCACCAACAGCTACAAGGTAGCTAGATACTGTCCTTAATGTGGCTTTAAATAGGCGCAGTAAAGGAATATAAACATTATTTTTATTCATTTATAATGGGATCATAGAATGGTTTCATTGGAAAAATCACCTTAAAGATTATCTAGTTCCAATATATTTTATATTCAGGTGAAATTAGATATCTTAGAGTATAATATCAAAGACTCAAAAAATTACAAGCTTGTGCATAATCTGTATAATGCAAAACTTATTCAGATGTTTTTAAAGTAAATGAAATTCTTATCATTGACCTTAATGGTTTTGTAAACTGCCTCTAGATTAGTATTTTCTTATTGTTATGCAATGGACTATTCAAAACGCATGTGAAATCTGCCAGTGGTTTATCCATACATATTAGAATGATCTCATACAGGAAATTAAATTGAATTAATTAAAGCTGTGGTATTTTTCTCAAGGATTTTTGTTCTTTGCAATGGCCAGAATAATCTGATGGAGCTTTTCATAAATAGGCAACTGATATTGGGGCTGCTGCTGACAATTGCCAGGAGGCTAAAAATAAAAACTACACATATTGCTGTCAGATCCATTACATCTTGCTTACATTAGAATAAATTACATGATATCCCAAGATTATTTTTCTCCATATTTTCAGTATAACAAAGGCAGAGATGTCATTCACTGTTTAGGTTTGTTACTCGTTCTGAAAAGGCATTATGTTTTAACAAACTGAGAAAATTCAGATTTTCATCAATATTGCTGCTTATTGTTTCCAAATAACAAGTAGTTAAACACTTACATGTTTACACAGGAAGACAAATTCCTGCAAGTCTACTTCATCGGTTAAACAGTAACTTCCCAGCCTGTTCGGTGCTTTGCAGATGAAATAGGAAACCTTGCAATCAGAAAGGAGGATTTACTGTATTATTCTTTGAGGAGACTTCTGCAAACAAGTTGTTCCCAAGGCTGTCTGTCTACTGCCAGCTCTCTGCTTCTCTTTACTGCTGAGAGCATGAAATGGCATTCACAAGGCTGCACAGCTCCTCTGCAGGCCAGTAGCCCTCCCTTCAGTCTGAGAGTAACAAGATAGTTACTGTCCTAGATGGGAAACATTTGTTACTATGGCACTGTATTTGCAGGCTCAAATTTCTGTGTGACAATCTCAAACTCACTGTTTCTGGCTAAGATGGATATTTAGTTTCTTAGACAAGCCACAGGTCAGCAGATGCCCTGCCCCACACCCAAACCTGTTGCTGTATCCTTGTTCTTTCTGCCAATGTAGAATAAAAAGGAATTCCTCTGTGGGAGATCTTGTGCAACTGAATGTAGCAGGTCAATGAGAAATGACAGTATTTCAGTACAGATTTTTTATGCTACTAATATATTTGAACAGATACACTTCAATAGATGACAACCAGCTCTTTTTTCAGAAATGAAATATACTCCAAAGTTATCAATCATCTCCTTTATAGAGCACTGAAAACATATGCAAATATATTTATTTATTGATGCTCATGCTTAGAAGAATGCACTTTGCACAACTTAACCTTTATGAAAAAAAGAAAAAGAAAAATAAACATGTAAACAAGTCTGCATTCTTAGCATCTTCTTCCACAAGTAAAACATCTCGTTTTCCATGAACAGAGCATTTTACCTTTTCTGTTTGAATAATACATTGCAAAATGCAAATGAAATCAACAGAAAATCAAGCTGTCCAAATCAAAATCTAAAGAAAAATAAATCTTCTAAACCAAGCAAGTCAAGACTTGAAAAATTATATACCACGAATTTATGATAAGATTTTTTGTTCCTTATCCAATTTTTCATAAATGCATCTTGTGTACCAATGAAATACAGAACTGCGTATCAGTAGTAACATTATGTTGATCAATTTTTAGCATGATATAAATCATTCCTGCCATTCAGTATTTGTAGAAAAAGAAATAATTTAAATTTATAATTATTAAAATTAATATTTAATTAAAGTATCATTAATGATTTTTTAATGTCTACGTAAACGGCTCCTTGCAATACTCTTGTTTATTCATATCAGCTCCTCCTTTCTCTGCTATCCTTGAGTTTGTTCTCCAGGAGTTTCATGGCTACTAAGGATTACAAAGGCTTATATTACCTTTAACATGCCTTAGTCTCAGCCTATCTTTCCTCTCAAACACATGTTCAAATGCATGCCATTAAAGTTTTCAGAAAAGAAAGGGCTGTACAGAGTTGGCTTACTAAGAGTGCAATAAAAATCTCACTTTCAGGCATAGGTCATTTTTGCCTACACACCCTACTGACACTTCAAATAAATTTCAGATAAACATGATTTGGAGAGTAGAAATGGGACAGAGTATGATAGAGAAAACTGATTTCACAATTTCTGCTTCAGTTTTTTTTTTATTGTTATTGTGTTTAAATCTTCAGATCTACTTTTCTGAATGCTTATTCTGACCAGGGGTTGAAAATCTAATGATGTTGCACAGAGCATGGTGAAATAGTAGAAACACAGGTATGTCATGCAGGCTCCTTACAGACTGAGTAGAGTACTAAAACAATGCTAAGCTTTTAGCTTCTCAGATTCACATCATTAACAGACTAATAGATTTCTGACTTCCAATTCTATCTCTACAGTTACCTTCACCTCAGCGTTTAAAAAATGTCATGTGCTTTTTGGATTGAGAATAACGTGTAGCCTGAGACCCATCTCCCATACAAGTGCGGCATACATTCATCTTGGTTCAAATGAGGTGCCTGACTTACCTGAGTCTTCCAGTTCTCGTGTTTATGCCTGTTGTCACTGAGTTGTGATTTCTCAGTAGTCATGTAGTAGATGCGTGAAACCTGCTAAATACCTTGACCTTTCTAGAAAATAATTTTGCCACCTTGTAAAATGAAAGACAACTATTTCTTGCATATTTCTTTGAATCCTTCTAATCAAAGTTTTTCTTCCCATCTCTCTCTTTCTCAGTAATTCTGAGGAAAATCTGTATTTCTGCCATGTGTAACCACATTCCTTAGAAAGTTAGAAACAATATAAAAGTTTCAAGTGAACACATGAACTGACAAAGTTTAATGAAAAGGTCATCTCTAATAAGTTTTCTTTGTTTTCTTTGGGAATAAAACAAATGGCAGATGTCAAAAAACTAGCCTTGGAGAAAACAATTGAGTAGTGTTTTTTTCCCTCACATTCTGTCTAGTTTATATATTCTCTCTTATTGAATAAACTCAAATATTCTATAATGCATCTCAACACCTTTTCCTTTGCTTTACATTGCATTTTCATCTCCTCTTCACTAATAACATCAGAAAGGCTACAATGTTGCCAAAACATAACTTTGTAAATATCTCACAGTGTTTGGAATTAACATATCCTGACCCATAAATGGTGTAACAGAATGTTTCCTGATTAAACATCAACTTTATACATGTTTTAACCTATCAGTCTAATGCATTATGATATTTATTTCTTTATTATATGATTAGGAAAAAAACAACCCAAACCATAAACCAACCAAAACCCAAAAAAACCCAGCATCATGTGTACTGTACTGCACTCCTTTTTCTTTTTTAACAACTTCTTAATTAGGAAGGATTCTCAGGGCCTTAGTTACTTTCTGCTTACATAAATAACAGACCTTAACATAGACAAGAATTTTCATCCTGTAATTGCTAGATTTATATTACACTACTGTACTGTGGTGCATAAAATGTCTTTCCCCTCTCAGATGTCAATCTGACACTTGCTGATTTTTCTCTTTTGTTATCTAGATCACTGGAGAGACCCAAGGACTCCATATGTTACTTTATGACTGCCAACATAATGTCAAAGATCATAGCAAATTACTTAAACCAACACTACAAAGAGGTTTACTGAACATCCAAAAGTCAGCTAATGACAAAAATCAGTCTGTATGCATTGCTTTTGGAGCATGGAGTCTTACTTGAACATCTATCTCTGTAATTGCAGCCAGATTCTCTTACATCATCTATTAATATAAAAGTTTAATTTTAATACTGAGGATGAGATAATACTCAGTCTAAATAACTAGCTCCATGAACAGTAAAGTATATGAAGTCTGTTGTCCTGAAAAATTTTCTTTGGTAGTTAAAGTCATGGCTGTTCAATGACACAAAAAGCTATCATATCTTCTTTTTGGGTTATTTTTGTGTCAAATACGTGGGGCTCATTACGCAGTCTCTGTTCAGTTAGGTGGTCTTCATTCTAGTGGGCCAAAAATTTTCATGAAAAAAGAAAATCTCTGATCTTAATATCTCCGTTTCTCTGTCAAATTATGTAAAATTCACTGATAGGAATTACCATTGTTGTAGGAAATCTACTTAAAATCTGTATCAAGTACCAGATTTCTTAAAAAAAAACCAAACAAAAAAATCCCAAACGAAAACCAACCAAAACCACAGCCAAAAATTTAAAGCATTACATACACACTTACATTAACATATGCTGCATTATAGTCATACCCCTAGATCCAATTTGTAATGGAGTTAACATACAACACATTTTTATCAGTGCAGAGTGCAAACAATAATAAATAGTCTTAACACTGAAGCTGTGTAATCCACATCATGTTTCTGACTGAGACTGTGGAGAGATATTGAAGGAGAATGAAATGATTCTATCTCAATATTAGCATTGCTTATTCAGATCTAGTACAAAATAACAGTTGGCTCCAGCTCACATAGTTGAAGTACCCACAGACAGGGTTTTGTTGCTGGTTTTTTTTTTTGTTCTTAAACCATTATGAATGTCAAGCGATGGTTATTTACCAGTGCAAAATCCTTAAAATTTTAAATTATTTTGGGTTTAAGATTTTTGGATCTTGTGTCTTCAAATTGTTCAAATGAATAAAAAAAAATAACCCCCCCAAACACCCTGCTAAAAGGCTGTGAGCATGCAGAATATTAATAAGTGCCTGGCAGGCAACAGAATTAATCTAAAATCTTTTTCTGAAATTTTCCTAGGAACAATGTCAGCTTCCTATCTGTAACCATTGCATATGCAGTTAGAAAGAGCTACGTTATTCCTCTCCTGGCTTTGCATGTTTCTTTGAGGTTTGGTTTGGGGTTTTTTTTTGTTGCTGTTGTTTAATTGGTTAAAATTTTTAATGACTCCTGTATATGCTCAGACTCTAAATTAATAATATACTCACAGTTTACAATTAAACACTTAAAAAAAGTTATTTCCATTCTTTTATGTGCTAACACATGAGAGGATTTTTTATTATTAATTTAGTGGGGAAGGGAATAAGAGGAAAACCATCCAAAAAAATGAGGGGGCACATGTTCTCTGTCTTGTTTAAAAATAAAATAGAGATTTAATTTAAACTAAATACTGTCTAAAAAAAAGGAAATTAGAATTTTTGAACATTACAACATTAGTTATGTTGATATGTGAGCGGTCAGTTGTAGTCATCTGCAAGGCTTTCTTAAAACATACAAAGAAAGTCAGATTTAATGTTTAAATTATCATTACCTAGTAATAGAAAGCTTATGTTTTCTGACACATTACATAAACATGTGGTTTCCATGTGAGTCCTTACTTGACAATATCTAACAGAAAAAAAACATTGCTAGAAGTTTGGTACCTCTCAAGCCTTATAAGTTCTAATGTGTCCCAGTGGAGTAAAAAAATGTAAAGTTTGTTCCCTGGAATGATGTCGAAAATATGCTGAACCTTAGCACGTGGTGTGCATCACTTATAGAGCACAGCAGGAAGCACAAACCTGGGGACAGGAAAAAAAATGGGCCTGAAGGATCAAACAGGAAATTGCAGGTAAGGTTCAGTCTTAGTGAAGAGAATAGACTTAAAAAATATAAGTTATGTAATTCTAGATTATATAATGCTGACTGGATATCAACATACGTTGTATACTCACCCTGAGATCTAGGTGGTAGTATTTTGAAAAATTAAGAAAATAAAAATAATGGGAGACTCAGAGAATTTTCAGATTGTTTAGGCTGATTTCCCGGTATGGTCTCTTTATGTGTTCTCTTGTTCTACAGGCAGATTTCCACTTTTATTTTTTTGTTGTTCCTTGCAGTACACTGTTATCAAGGAAAAACTGTATTGTAAACACTTGGTTCTGCAGCAATATTTCTAGGAAAAGAAAGAAATCATCCTTAAATTCATAGTATCTGAACAGTGAAGAATGTTGATTTTATTCCAATTTTTAACTCAGACATAAGTAATTTTATGTTCCTTTGTTTCGGCTGATCATAATATATGAAAACTTTTGAGGTCTTGTGCCTTATCATCTTCTACTTTTACCATTTAGCTTTTAAGAAGGCTGATGGGACAAAACTCTTCCATTATGGAATGGAGGAATAGTCAAATTAGGTCAAAGTAAAGGCTGTTTACCTGTCTCCTAGTAGCAGATGTTACTGAAATTTTAAGAGAGGAAACGACAGCAACTTGTGATAATAAATTGTGGAATAACTTTGTTGTCACAAAAGGTTTTTATTTCCTTACTTTTCCATATTTCCTTACCTACATTAAAGAGTCAAATTGGTTTACACTTTTTAAATGATTGATTGAATGTAGTATTTCCATTCATTTCTTCTGTTTGTGAAATTTATATATTTTTACTTTTTAAAACTCATTATCATTTAAATGAGATTGTCATTTGTGGAGTGAAAAAAGAATGGTCAGCCTTCCCTTGAATTTTATCGTCTCGAAAACCACAATATTCTCATCTATAGCCACTTTCTCAGCTTCCAAAACAACAATAAAGAAACTTTTTCTTCCACATATGCTTGTAAAGCACAGTTTCTATTGGAAAAAATACCACAACTGGCATTCTATTACTCTAAATAGATAGAGTTTGTTGATTCCTGGTGAACTCAAGAAATATTTTCTCCTATGTTAAGAGTTAATCATTAAATAATGTACATATTCATGACAAGTTGGTATAAAATGCTTTTTGCTGTGTGCATTAATTTTTGACAGCTCTGTAGTTTTCAGTCGTTTTTGCAGGGTTGGGGGTAGGATGTAATTGCCCAGGAATAACAGAAAACAGCCAAGAGTATTTTACATTACCAATATTTGCTTTCAGTCACTGTAGATGCGAAACATTAAAAAATGATAATATGTTTCTAGTTTATGCTAAGAATAAATTCACTAGGTGATTTGTGCTATTTTAACAAAGTGTAGGAAGATCAACTTGCACAGAGAAGCAGCAGGACCTACCCATTGTAAAGCTGAACTTTAACCTACCTTATTGTATGCAGCCAAATCTCTTTTCTATGCTGTTTACCTCCATTGCAAATACTGGACCAAGTCTGAGATTGTTCTTTTCTTACTGTTCTCTAAATTCATTTCACAAAACAGAAAGTGATAAAATTTGCAATGTTGGTATTGTTTTTCTTCTTCAACTGACATGAAAAATAAATGGTACATATGCCAAATAAGTAAAAATAATTGACTTAGGGCATCACTTATAATACGTCATCTTGCCGCAGTGTTTGTTTCATGTATGGAAGAAAAATAATACTGCAAAATAATACAAAAAAATATGAACAAAACTACACACACAGAGAAAGGACACAGGCACAGTCGGTCACACAGGTGGCCACAGAGAAGGCACTGCCTTCAGAAGCACCTATGCACAGGATTGACACCAGACACAAAATAAAACCGAGTTTGGCTGTTTTCCCAAACGATGTTTTTCAAAACAAACCAAGCTGAACCATCCTTTGCTACCAAAATCTGAGCGAGTTTGAGCTAGCTTCCCTTCAAACTTTCCAATGCTCACTGAAAATCCCCTCGCCCCCTCCCCACTTCCCCTCAGGCAAAGGGAAAAAACTATAAAAACTCAGGAAAAAACAAAATCTCACTAAATATATATGTGTATTTCTATATATATATTTAACTACATACAGCAAGGATATCACGCAAAACTCCCAAGAAAGGGAAGAGGGGAAGGGAAAAAGGGAAAAAAGGGCAAAAAGGAGAAAAACCAAAACACATGTGCACAATTGAAAAACCTGGTAACTAACAAAGTAAAGAACTAGCAAAATCTCACCACTTCCCTTGAGGAAAGCAGAATAGCTAAATCTGACCCAGCACTCAGACAGACAACAGCAGCCACCGCAGGCCTCAGCTCCAGACAAGACCCATGCAAGGGACCTCTCGCTCCCAAGCCTCACTGGAAAAGGGATGAACTCTCTTATCTATGCCTTATTTATATGTTGTGTTACGTTAAAAGAAGATATAGAATACTTGCATGGATCCTGACCTCCGTTGTTAAGGAAGGCCTAAAATGGCCATTGTTAAGGAAGACCCAAAAATCCAAAAAAACAACCCACTACTCTAGCCCAAACACCCACATCCCCTCCTCCTCTTGGACTGGCAGAGGCAGGTCATCAGTGTAGCATGCACACCACAATTTACAGGTCCACAAGCTCAAAAACATTCCTAGATTCCACTAAGCACCATCATGGACCCTCTTCCTGGCATCTCTGCTAGGATCCTTGCCCCTTTTACCCAGACTGCTGCCCCCTGCAACTCGCCAGCTTGAAGTTTGCCCCTCAACACACATCCCCACAGTTTGGCCAAGATACAGACTCACGTCACCCACACCACCCCCCATCCCACCCAGCGTCCAGCACCAGGCACAAGGGCTGTGACCCCGGGTCCTGCTTCAGCTGACAGCACCGAGCCTCTCACTCATCCTCATCCCTCCCCCTATCCGGTTTTCCATACACATATTATTCCAGACCCCGTGACTGGGGGTGAAAGACTCTCACTGGCTCCAGTAGCTAAAATCATAGGTCAGAGTCTCCCACACCCCCGGTCTGATTCCAGTAGTTTGCGCCAGTTTTCACTCACACACAGTAGCTGGTACTGAGTCCTTGCAGCATGAACACACACACACACGCAGACAGGACAGAGAGTGAGATTATGCAGAGAGACAGTGAAGAAAAAATTAATAAGAAGATACAAAAAGACAGGACAGAATGCAGTAATCAGACAAGTGTACTGACTAGCCCTATTTTACACAAAACTGTCCCCTTCTATACTCCTTTCTTTCCACCCCTCCCTTTGCTTTGTTCCTCCCTGTTCCCCCTTTACCCTGCACACTGTCTTATCAGTTTGCACGTCCCAATAAAATCAACTTCAATCCATGCTGGCCCTCTCTGAAGTGATTCCTGCAGTTTGTTGATAGCCTATCAATTCATGTAAACAACAGAGTTTCATTTTCTCTGCTGTTGGTTGTCAGATTTGTTTCTGTATGCTTTGTTTATTGCCTCCCACATCTGCAAATCATGCCATTTTTACATGGTCTTCAATCTTGCTGATATCATGCCTATACTCCATATACCCTTATCAATGGATGTATCAGACCAAGTTTGTTTCTTGGTATTGTCTCCATTATCAGGTTCGTGCCCCTGTATGTTTTAATTCCCCCTTCTCCTTACTATCCCATTTTGACAAGGTCCCTGATCAGATAATCTTAAGGGTGCAGATGCTCTCTCCTTATATATACTCTTACAAAAAGACCTTTGAAATTATTTTCATATTAATTTACACATATATCCTGTCTCATTTTTATGCAGTATGGCTTTGCTGAGAGTGATGGGTTTGTCTGACGTCATTTCACTGACTGCTTTAAAAATACTTGTGCTATGTAACCACAAGTGAATACTTTTTTTAGTCAACATCAAATTGGTGTCATGGACTTCATGGACTGGGGAAGCTGTTTACAATTTCTTTTTTGCATACCATCACTCCCATGATATTTCATGTGCAAATGAAAATGTAATTTCCAAGGTTTCAGTATCATTTTTCCTATAGTTATTTCAGATGACCAGAATAATTAATAAAGCTTCTGAACCTGACATGCAAGCTTAGAAGGTAAATGATCAAACACATCCACAACACCAAGGCAATGTTCACTGAAGTTTGATTCAGGCTAAAAATCTGAGCAGCTTGGGAATTAGAATTGGCTGTTCTTCTTTCCTAGTATCAGAGTACTTAAATAACATTTATGCAATCCCAAAGTATTTATGAAGAGGAGATCCATGCCCCTAAGTATTATCTGTTTTATTTTAAAACCAATGCACATCAATGTTATGAATTATTCAGGATATACTGAATTTAAAACGTGTGACTTAGGTCAGACTCCAGGATCATGATGTTTAAAATTCAGACAGAAGCCGCTCTTGAGGGGATTGTAAGAGAAGGGGATAACCTCTGGATTAATGAATGTATTACTAAGGATTTTATCATCATCCTTTTTTGTATGTTCTGATCACAGAAATATGATAAGTACTGAAGTTAAACAGGCTCAAGTCCAAGACTTCTCAAATCTCAAGAAAAAATCAGAGGGTATATCTTCCGTGATCCACCTGTATGTTACCCAGAAAAACGATCAGTCCTCTTGTCTTCCTTTGAATCTAACATAATTAACAGTGACATGTAGATCAATATGGTTTAAGCTCTCTCCTTCGCCCACAGCTTTTAGTTTGTAGGACATTTAGAAATTTATAATTAGGAAGGAAAATGGCTCAAGATCAGTATTTGTAAAAGTATATATTTTAAACAGCTGCCATTGAACTCAGTTGTCCTAATATCATTTAAAGACCCTAGTAAATCTGGTAGTTGGTTAAAATTATTTTTAGTAATATAGTTTGTACTTTATACCTTTGCTCCCTCTTATTTTTTTAATATCTCCTTTTAAAAGGAGTGTTAATTGTCCAGGATTTTCAAAATACTTGGATAGTAAACTTATTATAATACTATTGAATAGTACCTTTCCTTTACATCAACATTAAAAATCTTAACTGTCATTCAAACATAAATTTTCTTTCTATTGCAAACCTGGAAAGCAAATGGAACAGAGATAATATTGTCCATTCAGTGGTGATTATAGGTAGCTGTCTAATAAATCATCATGGTTTCCACTGTAACAATTTTCCTATGTTCTGGAAGACCCTTTTGACTTGATTGTTCTGTGTCTGTTATTGTGGAAATATTTTTTAGATCCCAACAGATTTTCTAGTAACAGTTTGAACAAAATCTGATGGTTAGTTACACTGATTAAGAAGCTTAAGCTTTGAGACTAGTCTCCCTATCAAAGGAGAGGGAAAGTTATGTCTAATATGTCAAGAACTGCTTCTCCATCATACTGTAAAACACGAAACAGTAATTTCTTTCCTTCACGTAAAAAGAAGACATGAGAATATCATTGACTTCTATCACCATAGGCTTTGAGGAGCAAAGGAAAACAATCCCCGGATCCCCACTGTGAAGAGCCAATGACCTAAACTTGTCATGCCTCAGTAAGAATACTTGTTATAGTCAAGACTATATTAAGAGTCTTCAGAAGGGAACTTTACAGAACAAGACCCTTTGAACCATCTTGGTGTGGAATGGTGATTTATCCAAATGATTTGTTGCTAATAAGGTACGTCTTTTAAGTACAGATTTTATGGGACTCACTTAAGATGGGGAGATGTTCTATGAGGACCAAAAGACCAGAACCTTACTTCCTATTAACCTAGAGTAAGAATATTGGCAGAAAAGGTATTTCCCCTTTGGAAGTAGATCAATATGTTTAATTTGCCACAAGAAAAATGTACTCCATGCGTTTTTGTATTTTTTTCGTACTTCTTTCAAGTCATTCAACGATTTTCCCTTGAAATTTAATTTTAATACCCCAGAAAATTTTATCACTTTTAGGATCCCTGTTTGACAACAATATCACTATGAGCATTCTGTTCAACTCCTGAATTATAAACTTGCCTGATTTTTCTCATAGTCCTTATATACGCATACTGTAATACTTTCAACATATTTCATATTCCTTGTGACAGAAATCTGTCATTCAATGTTTTTTTTACACTCTTATTTTTTTGACTCTTTCTAAACAATATATCTCCAGGGATGATAACACTGTCTTTAAAATTGTATTCTATTACTATGTGAAAAATGTAACATTAAAAATTTGTCTTTCTGCTACACTTTCATTTAAGATAAAACGTAGGGAAAGTGATTTTTTTATAAACTGCACAAATGAGTCAAACATGAATATATATTAATATGATATATTGTGTGGATTTTTTGTGGCTGGTGTACTTTATTGAAATGGCTGTTATGTCTGAGAATATCGGATGTATGATGCTGATGAATGATAGCCTCAGTAGTATATAAAATATACCTTAAATTAACGAGATGTTGAATACCCTCCTACATTTTTGGAAACTCATCCTAAGCTTATTGAAGAATTTCCTAATTACTAACAAAACACTTTTTGTTTAGGGCAGTCAAATTTATTTGTACGAGAATTTGTTAATGGGACCTGATTTTTATAGATCCTGCATACATCTAGATTTGTCAAATGGTATTTGAAACTGTAAGATTACAAGAACGCAGTTTAAAAGAGGGTTAATCTTTATTTTACTTTAGTCAAACATTAAAATATCATAACGTAAATGAGAAATGAGAAAATTTAGTATTCTTTGAGCTTCTGGAATTTCTCAGAAAGTTTTGTGATTGCTGCTGCTTTTTATAAAACTTTTAGTACTTGTAAACAATTTGAATTTTGTGAACATTACCTCCTCACCCTCTACTGACAAAATCTTTCCGATTTTGTATATATTAACCAGATATTTATTGTTATAAAATTGCAAATTTTTACAAAACTGTAATAGTTTTGAAGCAATAGAAAAAGCAAATATACATTCACACATGCATACATACATATATATATAAACTCTCAAATAAGTAGAACCTGTGACTAGTGAGCAGATGAAGTTCCTGTGTCCCAAGGAAAGAACAACAGAAAATGCTGATACAAAAGAGAGAAAAAAGAAGTATTATGTAGTATTATATTCCTTGTCTTCCCTGTTACTTTATTAGGTTATTTACAGTGAACAAAAAGACATAGTTGAAGAAAAACAATTATATGTTCGTTACAGTTCTGACCAGTAGTGATATCAGAAAATTCTGCATCAGTTGCAGGAAAACTGAAATTTTCTTTTAAATCTGAAAAATTCAATAAAACTATTATGCAAAGATTATGTATTGAGGGGAGAGGTGCTTGCTGTCTCAGAAGACTTTGACCTTTGTCTCCCAAGACTTTGACCTTTGTTTCGGGCAATGCATGCTTTTCTTAAGAATTAACATTTATGCTAGACACTAAATAATAATTTTTATTTCTATTTATCCAAAGGCTAGAAAAGACATGAAAAACAGTCAGATGATAGATAGGACAAAAATCTCAATCCCAGAAAAAAATCCTCAGCAACCTTCAAAGGTCTAGGATTTCCTTAGCATAAAGTTAACTTATTCCACTTTCCAATATAGAGATAATTATGTAAGAATTATTTAAGCACGCAGCTGGATATATATTATCACAGTATCACAGTACCATAAGGTTGGAAAGGACCTCCGAGGTCATCGAGTCCAACCTATATCCCAACACTAACACCAACACTAACACCATCATCTAAACCATGGCACATTAATATATATATGCTATATATATTAATACAGTTGGGAATCCAATCTACAGTTATTGGCTAGTGATGGAGACATCAAGCAGGTACTGGCTTAGCCACAGGCATTTAAATAAATGCACACTCAGTTATGTTACAGATGGCAGGAACAGAGATGCCCCTTTAGCTCACAAAATTCATTTTCATCATTAAAACTTTTGTAACAACATTTTTTCAGTGCATTACATTAATGTATATGAAAACTAGCAACGTTCATATTAAACATGCCCCATGATACCTTGTACTTTCTGACAGCAGATTGTATTTCCCAGCAGTTTTATATTCTCCTGTGCTAACCATCCATGCAGAAAGTACAGCTGTTGGTGGCCAGCTTAGAAATTCAAATGTTATACATGAAAAATCAGGACAGCATGACTTCTTCATCAGGCCATCTTACAATGGCTATATAATGGAAGTAACAGAGCCTCAGTACAAGAAGGCATAATTCATGTAATTTATGCTGCTGGCAGTGAAGTGCTCTCTTGAATAACCATCAAGATAAACAGAAGCTTAGTTTTTTTCATGAATGGGACACTCTGTAAACTGAGTTTATTTTTGTTGTATGCAAGTACTTTTGTAATTAATCAACTGAGTCACGTATTACCTTAGCTTTTGATATTTAAAATTACCAGTAGCTACTATTAGGATACAGACAAAAACATAAACATGGAACAAGAACAGGAGTGTTACAAAGACAGTCCAATAACTTTATCAGATATTGCAACACAGTCGGAGAACTACTACAAACTCAGAGGTGGAAAATTCTTTCATAATCCACAGAGACCTTTAACACATCAAAAGCCCTCAGCTTAAAAATGTGTACAATAAACGTATGATCACTTCTTGGGAAAAAATAAGTCCCAAGTACACTTCACCTGTGACAGTCTGTAACAGCAAGGGAATTCAGGAGATAAATATTTCACTAGTATTGTTCTCCAAAACTCTTTTTTTAAAAAAAGGAAATAAGCTGTGCTTATGAGTGTACACCATGTTTTGTTTTACATCTTTCAGTGGGTGAACCCTTCCTTAAGAACAACTGAGGACTTAATTACAACAACACCTATAAGATGGTAGCCAAAAAAAAAAAAAGCTTACAAATTTCTCTTCTACATGTTATTTTAGCAACAAAAGATGAAGGACAGAAAAATCATTGTAAACTGCCTAAAGTAAAGCTCTTCCTGGTTCTTATGCTTGTGAGAATCCCATCATACTACAGAATATTAATGCAATAGAGATGGCACAGCACATCAGAAGAAGGACATGAAATGTTCCTCCATACTAATTCTGTAAGAACTTTATTGCAGGGTGAGAACAAGTATCCATAAATAACTGGTTATAAAATGTTTCATTTACAGATAAAAAACCCATAAAAAGTGAAAGTATAAAAAGCACTACATATCCACTCTTTATTAAGGTTTAGTAATAAGTCAAAATGGCTGTGGACTAAAATTAATTCAGCTTCATCATATGTCAAATCTGTCAGCAATTCATATTAGTGTTTTACTGCTAAGTTTTTTCTTGGGAAAAGTATGGAAGCAAAAAATATTTTTCCTTTCTGATGAAACAGAGTGCCAATACTTAGGCTTAGGAAGTGTGCAATTGTGATGCGAAGAATGAAGGGAGAAGTGGGACAAGAAAGTTAGTTATCTCCAGACTACATCTGTTCACTTTTTCTATTTTTTTTTTCAGTACTAATACAATACTTTGATTTACATCTTGGACCTGTAGTGTTTTTTTTCCCCCTGAAACATACATATTCTGCTTGATCTAAAGAAAAACCTATTCTTTAACTTCTCAGCTATGCTTCTTCTAAGTAACTTCAGTCTCAGAAAATTAATACCATGTTTTTCAGACAGTGTCTGCGAAGTGAAAGCACCTGAAATTTATCACCAAGGTGACGGGGCATTGGTAAGTAAAGAGGTCATTGCTTATATTTATTCCTATGTAACTCAAGGCCATCCTAAAGGCAGTAAAATGCCTTAATTAAAAAAATGAAAAAAGGGGCTCTCGCCTGCGGGGAGGAGCAGATAGGACAGGTGACCCAAAACTGATCAACAAAATGTTCTGTTCTGTGTAATTCATACTTAGTATAAACCTTAGGGATCACGAGAGTTAATCTCTCTTCTTCAATGGCTGACATCCAGTGAGGACATAGTTTCTCTGCCTGCCCCTGATCCCTGTCTATGCATTCCTGAATCAAGTGCCTGGATACTGTTCTTGTGTCCAGCTACTGCATGATGCTGAGTCCATTCTGGCACGTTCTTTGCACCTGCCCTGCAGCACCAGTGATGACATGTAGCTGTCAGGGAAGTTTGATTTGGTTTTATATACTTGTATTTTTTTTATTTTTCTCTTATTAATATCATTATTATTTTCTTTTTTTGTTATTATTTTTTCATTAAAGCTGTTTTCAGTTTTAGCTTCCAACCCACAAGTCTCTCTTCCTTGTCTTCTGCTAATCAGCGATGAGTTGTTATACTCTTTCAAGCAAACAGGGGGATATCTTATCCGTGTGTGTAAGTATCTGATGGAAGGGAATTAAGAAGATGAAGTCAGACTCTTTTCAGTAGTGCCCAGTGATAGGCTAAGAGGCAACAACTACGCACTAAAATACAGAAAATTCCACTTCAATACAAAAAAACTACATTTCATTCTTACTGCAAAAGTGAAAAAACACTGGCATAGGTTTCCCATAGACGCTGAAGAGTCTCCATCCCTGGTGCTATTCAAAGTGCAAATAAACAGAGACCTAGGCAATCTGCTGTATTTGGCCCTGTTTTGAAAACTGGAGTTACAGTAGATGATCTCCAAAGGTACATTTTCACTTCAACTCTCTGTTATTGTTTTTACTTAAAACTACTCTCATAACAGAAAACACATTTTCCTCAATGAAAAGAAAAATTCCACAGATTATAGTGTTTTGACATGATTAACAACAACCATGATAAATAATAAAAAAATTAAAAAAGCAATAGAAATAACTCATGAAATTCAAATATCTGTTACTTAACCGTTATATTACCAAGTGCCTTAAGGCAACGTTACAATCACCACGCAGACTAGGAGGTCCTCAGAGAAAGACATAGATGTTCATTAGTACTATTAATGTTGTTGTTACTATTATTAGATCATAATTTGTCAGATAATGCATCGACAAACTGGAAGGCATAATTCTTACTGGAACTTTGACTATGATTGTAATTACCTAGAGTATCACAAGATCATAGAATACTTTGAGTTGGAAGGGACCTTAAAGAGCATCTTGTTCCATTCCCCCTGTCATGGGGAGGGATACTTCCCACTACATCAGATTGCTCAAAGCCCCATCCAATCCAGTCTTGAATGCTTTCAGGGCTGGGACATCCGTGACCCCTCTAGGAAAGCTGTTTCAGTGCCTCATCCCACTCATAGTGAAGAATTTCTTCCTTAAGTCTAATCTAAATCTGCCCTCTTTCAGATTAAAGCCATCCCTTTGTCCTATCACTACATGCTCTTGTAAGAGGTCCCTCTCCAGTTTTCTTGTAGGCCACATTTACATATCGGAAGGCTGCTATAACGTGCTGCTGGAGTCTTCTCTACTCCAGGCTGAACCACCCCAGCTCTCTAAACCTGTCCTAATATGCGAGAGATGTTCCAGTCCTCTGATCATTTCATGGCTCTCCTCTGGACTTGTCCACCAGATCCTTGTTCTTCTGATGCTGGGGGCCTCAGAGTTGAACACAGTACTCCAGATGAATTCTCATGAGAGCAGAGGAGATGGGAAGAATGACCTCCCTAGACCTGCTGGCCACAATTCTTTTCATACAGCTCAGAATATGGTTCACTTTCTGAGCTGTGACTGCATTTTTCCGGATCATACTTAGCTTCTAAAGAACCAACACGCAATCTTTATTATAATGCATACAAATATTTGGCTAGTATGTGCATTATTTCACAGAAACTTACTATATTATGGATATTATCTTGAGACCAGCAAAGACAGAGCCTTTTTTGAAATCACGAATTCTGCAGCTGCAAGTAAGTGCAGACAGTCTTATGCCAAGTATTATTTATAAGTATAGTTTGTGTAATTCAGTCATTTATACAACTGAATGCACCTGTAAGCCAGGTACTTAAATATCCAAGTGAGATTAACTGCATCTATAAATAATTTCACACATAATAATGAACAACTGTGGAACCAGAGGTAAAAAAAATAAATAAATCCTTATCATAGAATCATAAAATTGTAGAATCTTCCGGTTGAAAAAGACTTCTGAGATCATTGAGTACAACTGTACCCATCTTCTGCTAAACCATGTCGTTCAAAAACTCATCTACCCATTTTTTAAACACCTCCAGGATGGTGACTCAACCACCTCCCCGGGCAGTTGTTCCAGTGCCTGACAACCCTTTCGATAAAGGAATTCTTCTTAATATCCAATCTACACCTCCCCTGGTGCAACATATGGCCATTTCCTCTTGTCCTATCACCTGTCACTTGAGAGAAGAGAGCAACACTCGCTCTGCTACAGCCTCCTTTCAGGCAGCCATAGACAGCGATGAGGTTTCCCTTCAGCCTCCTCTTCTCCAAGCGAAACAACCCCAGTTACCACAGCCATTCCTCATAGGACTTGTTCTCCATCCCCTTCACCAGCCTTGTTGCCCTTCTCTAGACGTGCTCCAATACCTCAATGTTCTTCTTGTAGTGAGGGGCCCAAAACTGAACATAGTACTCAAGGTACAGTCTCACCAGTGCTGAGTAGAGAGGCACAATCACCTCCCTGGTCCTGCTGGCCACACTGTTTCTGATACAGGCCAAGATGCCATTGGCTTTCTTGGCCACCTGGGCACACTGCTGGCTCATATTCAGCTGGATGTCAACCAACACCCCCAGGTCCTTCTCTGACAGGCAGCTCTCCAGCCAGTCTTCCCCAAGCCTGTAACACTGCATGGGGTTGTTGCGTTCCAAGTACAGAACTCGACATTTGGTCTTCTTAAACCTCATCCCGTTGGTCTCACCCCACTCATCCAGGTCTCTTTGCAGTGCCTCCCTTCCTTCAAGCAGATCAACACTGCCACCCAGTTTGGTGCTGTCTGCAAACTTGCAAAGGGTGCACTCTATCCCTTCATCCAGGTCATTACTAAAGATATTGAAAAGGACAGGACCCAGCACTGAACACCACTTGTGACTGGCCTCCAACTAGATTTAACTCCATTTATCACCACCCTCTGGGCCTGGCCATCCAGCTAGTTTTTCACCCAGCAGAGGGTGTGCCCAACTAGGACAAGGACAGCCAGTTTCTCAGTCAAAATACTGTGAGAAACAGTGTCAAAGGCTTTACAAAAGTCCAGGTACACCACATCCACAGCCTTCCCCTCACTTATTAGCTGGGTAACCTTGTCATAGGAGATCAAGTTGGTCTGGCAGGACCTGCCTTTTATAAACCCATATTGACTGGGTCTGATAACCTAGCTGTGCTGCATGTGCTGTGTGATAGCACTCAACATGATCTGCACCATGACCCTCTCTGGTACTGAGGTTAAGGTGACAGGCCTATAATTCCCCAGATTCTCCCTCCAACCCTTCTTGTAAATAGGAGTTACATTTGCCAGTCTCCCATCAACCGGCACTTCCCCAGTCAGCCAGGACTGTTGATAGTTGAGGGAAAGGGGTTTGGCAAGGACCTACGCCAGCTCCCTTAATATCCTTGGGTGGATTCCATCTGTCCCCATAGACTTGTGGACGTCTAATTGGCTGAGCAGGTCTTTAACCAAGTCTTCTTGTAACATTGAGGGTTCACCTTCACATCTTCTGGCTCAGGAGACTTGGAGCCCAGAGAACATCTTACCTTCCTATTAAAGACTGAAGCAAAGAAGGTGTTAAGTACCCCTGTCTTGTCCTCACCATTTGTTACTACCATTCCCCTTGCATCCAGTAGAGGAGAGAGATTCTCCTTGGTACTCCTGTTGCTGTCAATGTACTTGAAGAGACATTTCCTATTCTCTTTCACCAAACTGGCCAGATGAAGTTCCAGTTCAGCTTTAGCCCTTCTAATTTTATGCCTAAATGATCTCACCTGCTCCTTGTAGTCCTCCTGGAAAACCTGTCCTCTCTTACAAAGCTCATATATTTTCCTCTTTTCCTTAGACTAACACAGAGCTCTCTCTTAAGCCAAGCTGGCCTTTTTCCCCATCGACTCATTTTACGTCACACAGGGATGGCCCGCTCTTGTGCCGTCAGAACTTCCTTCTTGAGGAGCATCCAGCCCTCATGGGCTCCTCTGTCATTTAGAATTGTCTCCCACTGGACTTTATCAAGCAGCCTTCTAAACAGTTCAAAGTGTGCTCTCCAGAAGTCCAAGGTGGAAGTTCTGCTGACCCCCCCTCCTTACTCCTCCAAGAACTGAGAATTCTATCATCTCATGATCACTGAGCCCCAGGTGTCACCTCCCCTACAAGGCCCTCTCTGTTCACAAACAGCTGATCCAGCAGGGCACCTTCTCTAGTCCATTCACTCACCAGTTGTGTTAGGAATTTATCTTCCATACACTCGATGAACCTCCTAGACTCTTTCCTTTCTGCTGTGTTATACTTCCAGCAGACATCTGGAAAGCTGAAGTCTCCCACAAGAATGAGGGCCAGCGATCATGAGATTTCTCCCAGTTGCTCGTAGAAGAGCTCATCGGTTTCCTCATCCTGGCTGGGCGGCCAATAATAGACTCCCACCACTATGTCTGACTTACTGTGGGTTCCATTGATTTTCAACTCTGTCATTTACATATTTTAGTTCTACACAATCAAAATCTTCTCTAACATAGAGGGTAACCCCACTACCTCTCTTTCCTAGCCTATCCTGCCTAAAGAGTTTATTGCCACCCATGGCAGCACTCCATTTGTGCGAATCATCCCACCAGGTTTCCGTGATGGCAATTGAATCATAGTTTTCTAGCCTTACAATGGCTTCCAGCTCCCCTTGTTTGTAGCCCATACTGCGTGCATTAGTGTAAATGCACTTCAGTTGGGCTGTTTTTTCCACCCCTTTCCTAAGTGGAATATGCTCAAGTCTTAATTGTCCACTGGTGGTGGTTTGCAACCCACCGATAACCTCTGAATCCTGGCTGCCACCTGGAGTGTTATTCTCCACTTCCACTGTGGTGGCAGACCACAGGTACTCACCAATATACTGTTCTTCAGAGCCTGAGGTGCCATTCCCATGATTTAATCTATTGACCCCAGTGATGTCCTGCTCCCCCTTCCAAACTAGTTTAAAGCCTTCTTGATTAGTCCGACCAACTTCTTGGAGAGTATTCTTATGCCCTTGTGAGACAAGTGTACCCCATCTTTTGCCAGCAGGCCTGGCGTGTAGGCCAACCCATTGCTGAAGAACCAGAAGTTTTGTTCCTCACACCACATTCAGAGCCAGTCATTCAATTCCTGGCTCCTCCCACTCCTTCCCTCACCATTCCCTATGAGAGGGGAGAATACGATCTATTATGTTAGATACAATAGTGTAATATTAATCAAGTTTAGTATTCATAGTGGATTCATTATGTTTAAGGTCTTGAATCTCAGTTTGTGCCTAAACTTTACTTAGATGACCTGGATTTTACACATCTAACTTTCTGAATATTTTGCAGACCCATCTTCGGAATCCTAGTGGCTAGGAAAGAATTTGCTCTGCCCATTTTTTTCCGTCTAAAACTAATGCACTTCATTTAAGAAAGATGAGAATGAGCAGAGATTTGTATTTTTAGAAGACCACTCCTCTTATCTTAAAATGGGCAAAGTTGCAGTGGACTCTTGAGATTTCTGTACTTTTATTTGACTTTACTAGGTAGTTAAAGCAACTAATTGAATATTCACAAAAGGCTGATATTGTGCCTTCAAAATAATCCCTTTAGCCAATGATGAGACATGGGTTTATCCCAAAGATGATTCATAGCTGGAACCTAATTACACATCCTCCAAGTAATAGCCTGGGGCCGCTTATTTCTCTCTAGTAACACTATGTGAACTAAGATGAACTCTATATGAACCATTCTCTCCAGGCTAATTTTAGTGTGTACTTTCATGACCTCCTTTCTTAGGTCTTGAATGCTTCCTGGAACAAAATTTCAAGTGTTCTGGTTAGATGTCTGAATCTGATGAGTTGAATATAAGATTATTTTCAGATATAAAGTTGTGATTTGTAGCTATCTATCAGTTTGACATCCTCATTCTGAAAGTAAAGTGATCATGTGATGTATTTTTTCAGACCGCCTGTTCACTCCTTAACCATGACAAAAGTGCTAGACTTAGTCTTACCATTTATGTACACTACAGTAATTTAACTATTTACATGATTATATGTATCAGTGTACAGATGCCACCAGCAATGCTTCCCCAACATAGGAAAAAATCCAACACACATCGTAAACTAGTGAATCAAATAACCATGGAAATGTGCTGAAATATTTACAGAATATCTGTTAATTAATATTCAGTGCTGCTTCACAAATAATTATGTGCTAGTAATTAAAGTCTATCTAAGTTCTGTATGTCCAAAATAAATCCATTAGTTCCACTTTAAGAGAGCCTTATTTTTATATTAATAGATCCACTGTTTACAGCAGTTTAAGAAAACAACTAGATTTAGATCCGGTTGGATCTTAT
Source organism: Dromococcyx pavoninus (assembly GCA_033558185.1). NCBI lineage: Eukaryota > Metazoa > Chordata > Aves > Cuculiformes > Neomorphidae > Dromococcyx > Dromococcyx pavoninus. The sequence continues at coordinate 2,612,648 of JAUMJL010000110.1, forward strand.
TTTTCTTGAGGCTGTCCTGCAATTTTACACTAGCTATTATCTCATTGCTAATTTTTGAACTACATATAATTCTTGAAGATAAGGGAATATTACATAGCAAGTAATAGGACTGATGCAATGTAATTCAAAGTAAACTGCAATCTAACATCCGTGATCTCTTTTATTTCAAGGGCAATGAAAAAATTCAGCCTTTATCTGACAATAGAATTCATTGAGTGATGATGAAGATTATCACAGCACAGTATAAATTCTCAAATAATAACTGGATTATCAGTACTGCTTTTCTCTTCCTCCAACAAGTGTTATCACAAGAGGAAAAAGAAAAAAAAGCTTACTAACTCTATATGTTGTTAATGTCTGCAACATACATTAAATTCTAAAATAATATTATATTACAGATCCTATGTGTTTATGAGATAAAATAAACCCACCATTTGTTAAATGCCATGATATGATTATAACTGAATTTAAGCAGAGTCTTCAAGTCTTCTGTCCTTACTTTGAAAGTCTCAGTGAAGAGCCAGTACACCTTAGGGGAGGAACTGGACTACTCAGTCCAAATTGGTCTTCCTATTTGTATAGTTTTTAATGACGGTAAAGGAGATACACTGAGACGGTTCTCCCAAAACTACAATGATACATCTTTATGTGAGAAAGTCTTTTCTAAAGTTGACATTGTGCCAGTTCTCTTCCGTTACAGAAATAGATGACTACACATAAATAAGACTATTCTATTGCCTGTGAGAAATATTTCAACAAAACAAAAGCATACAAAATTAGTTGAGGCAAACTTTTGACAGTTTATCATCTTTTGTAGCTGATGATGCTAAAGGAAAATTTAAGAAATATCCTCTTGTATAAAATTTAATGAAACATGAAATAGTTTTTCGTTCTAGATAATTCACTATATTAATTGCTGCATAGCAAAATGAAGAATGTATACTATACATAAATCATTATTGATCTTAAAGATGTGTGGTACAAGTTTTGTTTATCTTATTAATCTGATGAAATTTCAGAACTAAATGAGATATAATCTTTTATCCATAAAACTGTGAGCATGAAGCCTCACACTATGGAGCATTGTAACTCTAAATATCTTTTAAAAGAAGACACATATTGAAAAGACATCTGTTGACTACCTGATCGTTATTGTTACATTATTACAAGATTATTAAACTGGGTATGGAAGAGAGACATTCTTAGGGTTTGAACAATACTTATATTTCTTTCATGCTATGATGTACGTTTTTAATTATAGCATGTAAGAATTGCAATGATCTGGCTTTGTTTATAGTTCATTCATCGGTAGGCAAATCATAAAACAGAACTGAAGAACAATAATTTGATAATGTATGTAAGTTATCCAAAATGTATCAGGTGGCACATATCTCCACTAACTTTCTGTCTACTATGTACTCATGGGCAGGTCAGTTGTCTTACACTACCTTAAGGTACAGTGTTGGGTTCACATGGCAAGTTTTGCACAGCAGAGGGCTGTAGAGAAGACATGAGAAGTTACCCCCATATTGAGCAGAGTCAGTTTTAGTCAGATCCAAACCAGACCCACTGCTGCCCATAGATAAGTGCATCAGCAATATTGGTGTCACCCTGTGGTAACATATTTCAGAAAGGTTAAGAAACTTTATGTGGCAGCTGTGAGAGAAGAGTGAGAAAATGTAAGAGAAACAGCCCTGCAACCCTGCAATGACCACAGTCATCGAGGAAGGAGTGGGAGAAGGTGCTCCAGGCACTGGAGCAGAGATTCGCCTGCAGCTACTAGGGGAGACCATGGTGACACAGGTAGTGCCCCTGCAGCCCATAAAAATACCCATGCCAGAGCAGGTGGATATGCCCTGAAGGAAGCCCATGGACATCCCATGTAGGAGAAGGCTCCTGGTACAAACTGTGGCCCATGCAGAGAAGTCCACACAGGAGTAGATTTTCTGGCAGGTCCTGTGACCCTGTGGGATATACTCACCACAGCAGTTCCTGAACGATTGCACTCCATGGTAAGGATCCATGCTGGACCAGTTCTTGAAGAACTGCAGCCTGTGCAAGGCCCTGCACTGGAGAAGGTTGTGAAGGACTGTATCGCATGGGTGGGACCCCATACTGCAGCAGGGGAAGACCATGAGCAGTGGAGACAAAACCTTATGAACTGATTGCAGAGCTGAGAGTGAAACTGAGTCTGGGAAGAAGGTAGGAGCTGGAAGAAGTTACTTTTGTTTTTGTTTATCACTATCTTACTTTGTTATTAATTGACAATAAATTAAATTGATTTCCCTAGTGAAGTCTGTTTTGCCCATGATGGTAACTAGTGAGTGATCTTGCCCTCCCTAACTCAGCCCATAGGTTTTTCCATCTTATTTTCTCCTCATAGCCTCTTTAGAAGGGGGAGCAATAGAACAACTTCGTGGACACATGGCTGCTAGCAAAGGTCAAACCACCACTGACACTTAAGAGAAATATTTCCAGGATGTGATTTGCTGAACCCTAGAAAAATAATTGAAGTAATCTTGGTATTTTGTTAAGGTTTTTTTTGGAGAAATCAGGGTGATTTTGTCTTTCTAAATGATCAAGCATCTGTTGTCTGTTTCAAGTGTTCTAGTTAATTCCATTTGCGTTTTATCTTGTTCTGATTTGATTAAAGACTTAAAAGATGATTTCATGCACTGGTGTTATACATGTTTGAAACATAATAGACAAACCCAGGAAGACTCTTGCACATGCAGGTAAATTTTAACAAGTAGATTGAAAAACTAGTGTTCTCCTGGGAGTTTTTCACCATTAGCATTTTAAATAAATAATAATAAAAAAAACCCTTGAAGCATAAAATAACAGAATTTTGTATTGGGAAGAAGCTGAAATTTACTCTTTTGGAAAAAAAAGAAAGATGTGCTGGGGAAATTGTGTTTCTTTAAAAGGCCTTTTAAAATAAAGCATTATATCTAATTTCCATATTGTTGTCCTTTATTTCTGTCTAAAAGTTGTCATTTTACGCCTAGGAAATAAGTTCCCTATACCTCTTATTATTACATGTATGGTTACAGAGATCACTTAAATTAGGGTTTTCTTATCCTGGATGGAATATCATACTGCTATAAATGTGCTACTCTCTTTACCTAAATCACCTCTTTCAATGCTAACTCAGATGCCTTTGAAAAGGACTCCAATGAGCTATTATTCCAAGTTAATAGAGTTTCTTGGCATCTAAGAACTGCCGAAGCTCTTTCTTGAGCATTTGAAGTCATCTACATCTTCCTGGTCTTAAAACTGGTAACAGACATTTTTAATTACCTTTCAGTATAGAAGTTTAAGAATTATAATCACACTTTTATTTTTAAAAAAATTGAAGCTAGTCCCAGTATTTATTCTATGAATTACTTGATTTATGTATTGCAATAATTTGCAAGCTCTTTCAAGGTGCATTAAGGTTAAGGACAACATATGGGAAAATGTGGTCCAAGCTGTATTGCCATAGTGTATTGCCCAATTATTCATTCAGCTGGAATACTACTTCTACCTTATATTATGTACAACTTCTAATATAGTTCTGTAGAAATTTGAAAAATTCTGATGCAGCTTGTGATGATCAGTTAAAATACTTTATTCAAAAAACTGTTCAATTTTCACGTTATATCTAGAATAATTTCACAAATGGAACAGTTGTCTACAGGATTAGTTTATTATTATATATATAACTGTACATAGGAATATAATTTAATTTACATTTCTATATCTAGTAATATGATGTATCTTCACATAAGTTTTTTGGGACATGGATTTTTTTCTACAGCTTAGTCTAGACTAGAGATACCATAACTATAGCAGGTACACCAGCTGCATACAGTGATACTGATAAATAGTGACAAAGTTGCTTGATGAGGACTATAGTGATAAGTTTTAAGTTCATTGTACTTTAGATATATTATCATATATTTCTGGTGTTGAATTGTTTAGAATTCTTTTTTTTAAAAAATAATAACCTCGAGCGCCACTTGAACAATAGAGTATTTATGTTCTCAGATACATAATTTGAGGAACTGGGAGTAGAAAAAAGAATTGAAAATCACTGTAAAGTCCAGAAAAATGAAAATCAACAAATGTAACAAATTTATTTGAGCCATCCTACCAAAGTTACACGTTTACTACTGTTTATCTTTAAAATGGTAAGCAAGTAGTTCATTTTCCAAAATATTTTTTCAGATCACAGTATCACAGTATCACAGTATGACAAGGTTGGAAAGGACCTCTGAGATCTTCAAGTCCAACCTATAACCCAACACTAACACCAACCATCATCTAAACCATGGCACTCAGTGCCACATCCAATCTCCCCTTAAACACCTCCAGGGTCGGCGACTCCACCACCTCCCTGGGCAACGCATTCCAATGGCCAATCACCCTTTCAGTAAAGAACTTCTTCCTCACATCAAGCCTAAACTTTCCCTGACGTAGCTTGAGTCCATGCCCTCTAGTTCTGTCACTGGTCACCGACTACAACCTCCTTTCAGGTAGCTGTAGAGAGCAATGAGGTCTCCCCTGAGCCTCCTCTTCTTTAGACTAAACAACCCCAACTCCCTCAGTCGCTCCTCATAGGGCTTATGCTCCAGCCCCTTTACCATCTTCGTTGCCCTCCTCTGAACACATTCCAGTATCCTGACATCTTTCCCAAACTGGGGGGCCCAGAACTGTACACAGTATTCCAGATGAGGTCTGACTAGTGCCGAGTACAGGGGGACGATAACTTCTCTGGTTCTGCTCACCACACTATTCCTGATGCAGGCCAGAATGCCATTGGCCTTCTTGGCCACCTGGGCACACTGCTGACTCATGTTGAGCTTCCTGTCAACCAGCACTCCCAGGTCCCTTTCTGCCTCACTACTCTCCAGCCATTCTGTCCCCAGTCTGTAGCTCTGCATGGGATTGTTGTGTCCAAAATGAAGTACCCGACATTTGGACTTATTAAACATCATCCCATTGGAATCGGCCCATCTCTCCAATCTGTCCAGGTCCCTCTGCAGGGCCATCCTACCCTCTAACAGATCAACCCTTCTTCCCAGTTTGGTATCATCAGCAAACTTGCTGATGATGGACTCAATCCCCTCATCCAGATCATCTATAAAGATATTAAACAGGACCGGACCCAACACCGATCCCTGGGGGACACCACTGGTGACCGGCCGCCAACTGGATGGGACACCGTTCACCACCACTCTCTGGGCTCGGCCATCCAGCCAATTCCTAACCCAGCACAGAGTGCTCGCATCTAAGCCACGGGCTGACAGCTTCCCTAGGAGTCTACTGTGGGGGACAGTGTCAAAGGCCTTGCTAAAGTCCAGGTATACCACATCCACAGCCTTCCTCTCATCCACCAGGCGAGTCACATGGTCATAAAAGGAGATCAGGTTGGTCAGGCAGGACCTGCCCCTCCTAAACCCATGCTGGCTGGGCCTGATCTCCTGACCGTTCTGCAGGTGCCGCATGATTTCACCCAGGATTATCTGCTCCATGATTTTACCTGGGACCGAGGTCAGGCTGACAGGTCTGTAATTACCTGGATCATCCTTACGGCCCTTCTTGTGGATGGGCGTCACATTGGTCAACTTCCAGTCTTCTGGGACCTCTCCAGTGAGCCAGGACTGCTGAAAGATGATGGAGAGCGGCTTAGCAAGCTCATCCGCCAGCTCTTAGATCTTAGACAGAGAAGCAGGAGGTCCATTTGAATCCACTTGTCCTGTCACTGTGATAATATAAGTTAATTAACATGGACTTACATTACTTGTTCTCTGAAAAGCTGTCCCTTTCCACCATCTGCTTTAGGAGAAATTATGAGATTCTCCTCCAGGTTAGTGTTGGGAAAAATCCTATCTAAAAGTAGGTATCTGAAAAGGTGGAGATTGTCTGCTGGGTACCAGCATACAGGGAGGACTGGTGGCTCCCTTTGTTTGGAAACAGGGCTGGCCATGTCCTCCCTGAGATGTGCTATCTCTTAAGGTTGTACCTGTGGAATTACTTTCATGTGGATAAATAACCCTTTTTGGATAAGGAAATGTTTTATGAGTAAGTACACCTTTTATGAATAAGTAAAAATGGTACTAACCCATGAAGTTGTACTGTCCTCAAATAATTTGGAGAACACAGGCATTATAATTAATGTGATATTTCTGAGACTACTTGACAACCTGTTTTGTCTTTTTGTAGAAAACACTTTAAATTCAGAAAAGATAAAACTTGTAAAAAGTATTTTCCCTTTGTTGTAAGAGATAGCATTCAGGTTTTGATAAGGCATAAACTGCAGAAACGTGCCAGCACACTTCTGTTTTTTGAATCATTCAGGAGAATTTTTGCAGCATGTTCTAATAATAGTAGTTTACAGTCTTTCCAGGACTTGAAATATGCTAAGACAAGTAATATGCCATCTTCTGAAGACTAGACCTATGTCTAGTTGACACAGCAGTTAACATATACTGAGTGGTAAACAAAGGAGCAGACTGAAAGACTAAAATATCTGAGGAAGAAAGAATAATACAGACAGGTGGCTGATTCAACTTATTCATATCCAGAAGACATCTCAGTGATAACCACATTTTCTAGGATACCTCTGTTCCTAGTCACTGCTGATGTGAATAGTTCACTGGGCAACAATTTATTGGAGTAAATTTATTGAACATTAAGACGAGAAGGAAGGAATTGCTGAAGTTCGGGATTCTTCAAATTCTTGAGGAGTACTTTACAAAAAGCAAACATTAAACCAGACCAATATTTTGAAAAGTTACATGACGTATAAATATTTATTTAATTTCAAAGACAGATAATGAGAAAGCAGAAAATGTCCAATCTGTTTGTTCATAAAATGTGAATTTTCTTCCCTATATGCATGAGTGTTTGCACTGCTATACAGAAAATATAAATAAAAGGACAAATACAAATCAAAAAATGTAAAAGTTTCTCCTATCTGTACTGCTCATAATGAGTATTGTGGTTCCGTCAATATTTCCTACCTCTAAACTCAAAGCAAGGATATTGTGTTCTACAATTTTTAAGTGTATATTCTCAACAGGTAGACGTGAAGAGAAATGTCGAGTACCACATTACTGTATACCATCTTTATCACATAAAAATTCCCAGATAATTACCTTAGCATGATAATAAATTAGTTCCTAATTCCCTTTTATATTTAATAATACAAGTGATACAGTTGGGAAAAACTACAACAACAAAAACAATAACTCCAAACAAAAGAAAAAGGCCCCACATTTATGCATTAAACATTTTCCACTAAGTAATTAGAAGTTAGAATAGGTAAGACAACCCCTTTCTCTTTACTGGTACCAAAAATCCTTCTGTTCAAGGTATGAGATGTTTAATTTTAGCTTTTCTTGGAGGACAACCAATCTCCAGGTGCAAACTAAGAGCCATAATTCTTTGCATTATTACACTAAATCTGTAAGTACTACTAGTTCATTCTGGATCAAATACTGTTTAAGAACAAAGATGCCAGTATCTGATGCCAGTATTGCGAAGTGCCTGATTACACTAATACCATCGTGTGCCACCAGATCATTTGTCTGTGCTGGCTGTAATAGAATAACTAGAAGAAATTTAGTATTCAGAACAGTACTGAATGTAACACTGCCATTTTAAATGATGTTAATGTTGCAGTTACCTTTGTTTCATTTTGGTTTTGTTTTCAATAGTTAGGTCATACATATGAATATATGAACACTGGGTGAAATAAAAATAAATAGAAAATAGAAAGATCAGTTATAACCTCCATGTGAATCACTTATGTGGAAACAAATCTGCTTTAAAGAGGTCATCTTATTAATGACTGAAACCAGACAATTTCCAATGAAGAAAGGTGACACTCACAAAGGATGAAATGAAACATATTCACGTTGTATGTTCCATGCATTAACTCACATAAAAGTTATTATATCTGATCTAGCCTTTTCAAAAAAGACTTTAATATTCCTAAAAGTAATTGTGAAATTTTCCAGTTTAGTGATCTTGTATTCGAAAGTGGGTATAGTTTGAAATCCTAGCCCTGCAGAAAATTGTAAATGAACTTTCAAAGAGATGGAATTTTTTTGGCAAAAACAAAGTTTTTAATCTACACTCAAGGCAACCCATGATACTTAAGACAGGACACGCAGATTAGGAATTCGCTGTTCAGATTTGTTCCGAGTAACTTAAAGGATTGAAACGTGTCTATTTATGCTCTGTATCCTGCCATGTAGAATATTGGATTCTGAGGTCCCATTCTGTCCTCTTGGAAATATTCTCAGTGACATATCTCTGTGATTACCTACAAAATATTACGATGAAATTTGAGTTATCACTTTAAAATCATTTGACAGTTTACATAATTTCTGAAATATTGCATGTTGCTTTTTTTTGGTTGGTTTGCTGAAGGAGAGATACTAAAATTGATTCTTGGTAAGAATTTATGAGAAAAGAAGCTTCAAAGATGAACACCCACCTGTCAACTTTAATATACAAGAGGTAATCCTCTAGGTCAAGGGTGTCAAACCCAGAGCCTGTAGGCCGAATCCAGCACTCCACCTTGTGTTATCCAACCCAACACCTTGTTTCTACCCGACGACAGCACCGAGCTCCTTGCCCCTATGCTCCTGACAGCACTGGTCATGAGTGCAGCGAGTGTGGTATCCGTTACACTGCAGGAGCAGGAGAACAGTGGGAACCATGAGTTTGACACTGGTGCTAGCTGTAATACAGCTGCAGCAAATACTGGGTAGAATAGAAGAAGTTAACAGGCAGTTTTTTGTAATGGTATAATGAAAACAAAAATTATGACAAAATCCTCAGTGGGAAATCAAACTTCAGACATCTGCAGATAGAACAAGTCTTTAATAGTCAGTGGGAAAAGCAGGCACTTTCATCTGATCAATTTTGTTTACCTTGAGGCAAGAGGATTCATGAACAAAACATGCCTATATCTTTCAAGTAGTGTTAAAAGAATTGTAGACAACTGCCATTGTATACCCATACCTGCATCTACTCAGCTAAATACATGTTCCACTGAAGACATCTTAGTAACTTGTAAAATTTGTCCTGATTTCATGGAAAGGACCTTGGTTTTCACTGCAGGGATTAGCCCGGATTAAAATACCATTCTTAAGGACAAGTTAGTACATAACATATTGTACTGAATATTCTGTGACACAATTCAAGGCCAGACAGTCAGTAAAGGAAGTGACTGGTCTGGGAGTTGTAAGTATAATCGTGAAATCTTAACTTCCAAGATTTTTTCATTCCTCCTGTTCCATACTGTTATATCTCATTGAATTTGAGCTTCTTGTTTATTTACTGTGATAACTTTTGTTCTAATAGGATCAAATTCACCCATGTCATAAACTGAATATATTTCTACCCATAACTTGTTGTTGGTATATCTAATAATTCTGTAGTATAAGCCTTATGGTCAAGTAAAATTATTCCTTAAGACAAATCCATTAAGAAGATTTCAGGTGAAAATAATGAGAGGAAGGAGAACTTTTCAGCAGCATGTGAGGCATTGCAAAGAGTGACTTGATACACCAGAAAACATTCAGACTCATGAGAAACAAACTAGGGGCACTATGATTGCTTCTGAATCTCACATGGCATGGCAGCTGACAGATAGCTAACACTATTAACAAGAGCAATACCTACACACAGCCACATCAGTGACTAACTCTGACATTTAGAATACTAATAAAATCTTAGTATCTCAAGTAGATCATTCTCCTCTGACCCTGATGTAACATTTATAACTATCACACACACTTGTCCTTGAATTCTCTGCCCTTGCCGTTCCTTGACCTTTCAGTGTTTGCGCTCTATCTGTCTGCTACATCGCCTTTTCTTGCTCTCTTTGAATGGAACAAACCTTTTTGTCAATGGTAAATGAAGTTCTCTCAGTTCTCAGAATCTGACCATTATTATCATGGGTCTGTAAGATACATTGGCAAGAATCTTATGTAGCAGTAGTTCCTCTAAATTTCAAGGTCATTTTCAAGGAATTTAGTCTGACATTTTCTTAGCAAAATATTGCATTAAATTCAGCTTTAGGTCAGATCTGCCAAACTAAATCTAATTAAGAAACTGTTCAGTGAATATTACCCCTTTTTTTACTTGACTTGAGTTCTGAGTTTATTAGTATTTTTTTAAATTATTATTATTTTTCCTTGTACTTGAGATATAGCACTACAAATCAAGTTTTTAAAAATAGTTCCTCTATTTTTAAAATATTGATGTGCAGGACTTCAAGGAATTATCCTAGATTGAAGAAGACCATGACATTTCTTTTAGAATTCTGGACTGCTAAAATATTTTGCTATTCCATGTGAGTATTTTTTGAGGGTATAAGAAGCTGTTTAATTTGTCTCTTTGTCTAAAGAATTAAAAATTTAAGCATCAGTTAATGAGAAATAACCAGGGAAAAAATAGCTGAATCACCTATAGTTTGCACTGACTCATTGCTGAGTGTTTTGAATTTAAGGGAAGTGTATGAGGGGACAACACAGTCTACTCCTCCTAAGCTTGATTCTTTCATCTTTGTGTCATTTTGACTCATATTTTATTAATGCATTGAGTAATTCCTGTGTAATGATATGAAAGATGTATAGAGAGGTATTATTTGGTTTTTTCTTCTGCTTTCATTCCTACATATAGTGAATTCATTAAGCTGTAAAATGCAACATAAAGGAAAAATGCCATTTGTTTAAGAAAAAGAGTAAAAATGCCATATCATGACCATAAAAAAGGGATGTCATGGTTTAATCTTATTGATTGTTCATTTTTCAATTGCAGTCACAAAGCTATAATTTTAAAACAAATGGGCTTGAGTTGTTGGGGAAGTATTGCTACTAAGAAATAAATGAATAAAGTCTTAAGATCTATAGAGTTCAGCAAATCCCTGCATCTCACTGTGTTTTCCTTGGTTTTAGTTTTCTTACTTACAAGAAAGTGTACCAGACATATTGTATTCTTATTTTGACACCTTCTTTTTATCCAGAACTGTTTTTAGGAAGGATATTTAAAAGTATCATATATGCTAGTCCACTTCTGACAAAAATAGATTTCAAGAGACTATTTGAATAATACACTGTGTACTAAACACATGTGTAGGAGTAAAGTCAGGGCATGATTGGGTCATAAAATTGGAAAAATTTCACCACTTGACTTTCCAGTAAAATTGGCATTTGCAGATCTGGCCAATTGACACATCCTCTTGTAGGCTGTGCACAGTTACTTCCATTTCTGCATTTCAGCAGCAGGCATTCATGTCTGAGATAAAAGAACTTTATTTTCCTTTTTCTGTTGCTCTCAGTTTCAGCAATTTATGTTCTGTGCTGGATGTAAAGGTTTTATTATGACTGCTTGCTGTATAGCAGTAATTCTGTTAAGCACATTTTTACTGCTTCAAAACAATATTTTGATGGATTCATAATGTCTCCAAATATTATTTTCAAGAAATCACTATCCTTATTTTGAATCATTTCAACTGGTAAAACTATTTGTGTTCTTTTAAAGCTTACACATCTATTTTACTATTATTATACTGTTAATAAAATGAAAATAAATATTTGTAAATCTTTACCATTGTAATTACTTTTCATACTGCCAATGTGTATTTTATATAATGTATAATTAGTTAATTCCACTTACTTGAACATAGCTAAATTTAAAGGTTACAGACTTTAGGTAATTGATATCTTAAGTACTTTTTACAGATATGTATTTAACATCTTTAGAATATAGAAACAAAGTTTAAATCACGTAAGTCTTTTAGATGTATGTAAAAACACTTTCACATTGTTGCAATACTACTGTCTTTATATTTGTTGAGATTTTGACTATTATGCTGAGTTTGACAGTATAGATTGCAATGCTGTCCAAAGAGTTTGTTGCGGGAATATAGTGTTTCTAAGTCTCAGTTGGCTCTTTAAGTCATTTTTACTAGCTTATTTTGTGATTGTTATGATCTTTTGTCACTTCTTCCTGTAGAAGGTAATAATTTTCACCTTGCTATCCATTCTACTGAAATTAACTAAATTTAAAATTTTAATATATAATTGTATTGCTTTCAAGTATTTTTTAGAAAGTTCTTAATAAATATGAACACACAAAAATGGTTTGAAACATAAAGATTTTATGAGTATTTAGTTTTTCTTTCAGTCAGAAAATATGCTGTAAATGCTTTATGATTTTTCTTTATTTGTATAGTTTCATAATGGAGTTGTAGTAGTCACTTCACAGATCATGAAAAAGAAACGGGCCTGTAGTCAAAGTACAGGCATTAGACCATATGAGGGTTGAGGTCTGTCGCCGTTTTTATTAGACTTCTGTTATTTGGGGCTGATTCATTACTCCATTGCAGTGGACTTCCGTTTCTGAAATAGTTTGAGACACAAGCTATTTCTTCCTCCTCCTGTTTTTTTCAGTCTTAGAAAGTGTATAATTTCCTGGCAAATGGAATTAAAAAATGCCATTAGTGTATTCTTCAATTTTTCAGCAGGCTTTTCTGTACAGCCTAATTTTTTTCCTCTCTTGAGAAAATAGAGGACAGCTGCCTAAGAAGCAAGTGCCCAAGAGTCACTACAACATCTGGGAAGTGACTGTTACTGTCAATGAAAACTGATGGAAAAGTGGAAAGTGGCACCTGTTACCACCACTCTGCTTCATCCTGTTATCCCTCTTCGTTTCATTCACAAGTTCATTTACTTGTGACAGCACCAGTAGCAGCAACTCATGCAATATAATAGTACAGGAGTATGTGTTCAGTACTCACTACAGCTGGAGATTCAAAAAACTCTCTATAGATTAAAAACTCTTGAGTTTGTAATTCTCAAAAGTACTTTTTCTCCAAAGCCTCTGAATATCTGTGAGATCTATGGTATAAATTACCTCAAGGTAAACATATGTAGACTTATGAAGAAACTCCAAAAAATCTGGATATATACCCATTACTGACAATAAATTTGTCAGAAGTTACAGAGCACTGACATTTTGATAGTCATAGAATCATAGAATCCTCCAGTTAGAAAAGACCTCTGAGATTATGGAGTCCAGCCACACCCATCAACCGCTAAACTATGTCACATATTATTAGACCATGATTGTTAGATGCTTAGCTCTTTATAATTTCTAGTCAGCCTGGCAATTAACAGTAATGCATAGATTATAATCCCATTCTCAAACTATCTGATCATTTGCTAAAGATATAAATGGTGTACTGTGTATTAATGACACAAGGATTCCTTTCTATACAAAAATATATTAGTTAAGTAAGAAAGCTATATTTTTATAGTAGAGAGGGTTTAAAAATCTCTCTGGTTAGATTAACAAAGATGCTTAATGATTTCTGTGGGAAGGTGGGTTATTCCCATACAAAGTATCAAAGAAGGTGCTATGAAGGTTGAGGACAGGAGGTTTTACATGTGCTTTATAAATGTTAAGCTTCATGTAATCTCTGCTTCCAAGGACTCATCATCCTTTTGCAAAGAGATATATTTTGACTTAAAAGAAAAAGGTGAATGTAATACAACTAAATTAAGTCCTAAAGAAGATACTAAAAATGGTCCACTACATAATGGAAAAAAAATCAAAATATTTTATTGAATTTTATTGTATTTTAATTTTAAATTATATCACATTTGACTTATTTTGAAAAATATATTTCAATAGAAATTTACAGAAAATCCCTATGAGTCAAAATTACCTTACAGATAACTGCAAGTGACATTAAGGATTGTGATATTATTTGTAATAACATGGTAATTCAGTTTCAATTCAGTGAAGCTTACTGATATGACAACCTGTGAAAATAAAACCAGAGCAGAAAAATCAGATAGACACTTCACGCATATGTCATGCAATTGGTTTTTTTCCACCCCGAACCAGACTACATAGTGTTTGATTTTGGATCTACTTATCAGACATACTATTACTGAAAAAAATTGACAGGTTGCCACGTAGTTTGATTATCTTATAACCATCAGTCTTGTTTCCCTAAAGACTATACTTATTTAAAACGTTTGAGAAACCATTTGTAGTAGTTTGAACAACTAGGTTTTTTGTATTCTCAGATATTTAGAAGATAACTTTGTCTTAATAGTTTGCTACTACAACTAATGTAATTGATATTCATACATAGACACTCAAAATATATCAATGAAAATAAAGCAACAAACAGGAATTACACAATCACAGGTAGGACACATTCTGAGTATGATTTTTTCTGTTCATGGTCTTCACGACCTGTAGAATAATGAGAAAAATGATCTGTCTGAGAAAAAGATAGCCTGAGAGGGCATGTGGGATTGAATTTAGACAGCTTTACATTCCGATAAGTACCACAACATTCATAGGTGAGCAGGCTAATGCATCATCTATTTTGAATTCTGGATAAAAGAATAAAAGAGAATTAAAAAAAAAAAAGAAGAAAATAAAAGGCAAAAAGACTTTTTACTTTTCCCATGTACTTCCAAAAGGTCTTTTAATACCTAGGAAGTATCTGATGGGAAATTAAATATTTTTGTCTTGCAGATTGACTCAAATCAATGCAAAAGACATTGTACTTCTGGTGACATTAGTAGGCGAATCTGAGTTACCTAACAGAGATAAAACTTCAGCTTTACTTATGAATATTTTATTTTGAAAAATATTGCCATATTACAGCCATCAAGAGGCTTAATAGAGTAAGAGGGTTTTTTTTTCAACTTCTTTAAGTCATCTGCTTATGAAGAAATAGGGGGGTGAGGGTGTACATTTATTTGGCATTCCTTGATTTGAAAGTCTTGGAATTAATTTGAATCCCACTTCTCTGAGCACAATTTGCATTCTTCTGGAGTAGGTTACAGGTCACTATTTCATCACAATATTCCAAAAAATCACAGAGGTGCTTCCTGAAAGAGTTCTGGGAAATCTTGATTTATGTGGAAGATGGTTGTAGGTGAAACATTCTTGACTTCAGAAACTATTTAAATTATTGATGATTTGGTTACTTAGGAAATAGAGAACGTAAACAACTGAGGAATTGAAAAAACCTCTGTTTCTTCCCCTTCTTCAAACTAAGATTAAGCCAAACACTTATCCTCTCCCTTTCTAGCCTCAGCTACTTTTATTTTCACCCTGTGTTACATTCACTAGGCATGTGGACTGGCATAGAAGGTTGGGGTTGTGTGTATAATGACTTCTACCTGTTGCTTCTATCCGCTGCTCTTTTCATCTGCAAATTTCCTCTGCTGTGGTCCCTCATGAGTGTGTATGCCCTGACGCGGGTTGCCCATGACCATAGTCTCTCTGGGGTGCACTTGTCCCAGCATGGTCATCTGCAGACTTAGTCCTTTTAGGGATGTTTGTGACCTTTCTGGCTTCAGGCACCTGCTCCTTGAGTATGTCTCCAGAAGTCTGCAGCATGTCTCCAGTCTCTAGCAGTTTTTTATTTATTTCTCATATATATCTAATTAGGGATGCTCTGTGCTTCTCTGATGATCTGAAGTTTTAGTGATGATGGGTTGCCCACAACAGTGTCAGAGCTGTCTGGAACTGGATGTGACTGTCATTTGGCAGTTCATACTCTCTTCACGCACAGGTCACCCCCTGAAGCCCCCTGCTACTTAAACCCTGAAATTTATGCTAAGTACAAAGATATAGATGATTGAAAATTATAACGCTGATGATTGCAAATTAATTTAATAACATGTCTGATTAATACTACATATTAAACTATAAAACTGCAAGCAGGAAGTTCTAAGGCTCAACACTGAAATGTCTAAATTTCCTGTTATTTACTGGTTACTTATCTACTGCTGAGAAAAATGTACCTCTACAAATGAGGTGCTCATGGAGAAAATTAGGTGAGCCTAAACTGGCCAAAGGGAAATTAGTGGACCAACAGGTGTAAGACATAGGCTACAATTACACATGATATACCGTTTTCTAAGTCTGAGTAGGTGAGAAGCATTTAAGTGAGACCAATCATTATCTATGAAAAAAACCCTCTCTCTTTTCCCACTTTAAGATGCAATAAACATCAACTGCAGATTTACATCTACAAAAGAGTCCGGTGCCCTGGTCAAGGACCTGGGAGCTGTGGCCAACAAACCTTTTGAGCCAGCTCATCTTGGGCCACACAACAGCACTAGAAGGAAGTGTTGTGGAGAGGCTGTTGAAACTTGTTTAGCCTTTGGACTGTTACCACCCTGCTACTCTTCCACGTAGGTACCAAGAATAATATCAAAGAAGACAAGTAGAATATCAGACTACCTGGCTCCAGAGGCAAGGATCAAGGGGCGTTTCCTCCTTGAGCCTGATGCCGCAGGTGAACAGCTTGAGGAAAGAGTAAATGTAACCAGAGGATCAACAGCTCTTTGCACAGCTGGTGTCAAGGAAAGAGATTTGTTTTTACAATCACAGAAATGCCTGTAAAAAATGATGATTGCTCAGAAGATAAAAGATTGACCTTTCTATAGAACAAAAGCATTACCAGCAGGCTGGTAAGGAGAACTTTAAATTAGGAACAAAGTAGGTGGAGAATTATGACACAAAATTAACTGAGGAAGTGGTGGACCAAGTTGACAAGCAAGAGTGCAGAGTGATATGGAAAAAAGATAATTCCTATACAATAAAAGTAAGCTGCAGAAGACTCACCTCAAATGTCCAGAAAAGGAAGTACCTATAGAAGAGCATAGCAGAGGAAGTTCTTATACCTCCTCTGGGGAATGGTACCTTCAGATTGAGGTGGGGGTGTGTGTGAGGAGGTGAATTAGACTCTGTGTGCAGTTGCAAGTCGCCGACCCTGGAGGTGTTTAAGGGGAGACTGGATGAGGCACTGAGTGCCATGGTTTAGATGATGGGTTGGTGTTGTGTTGGGTTATAGGTTGGACTTGATGATCTCAGAGGTCCTTTCCAACCTTGTGATACAGTGATACCGTGATACCGTGATACTGTGATACAATCTCACTGGGTTCACAGAGACATGATGGGATCACTGACACAATCAGAGTGCTGTAGAGAACAGACACAGGCTCTTTTGAAAGTACAGCCTTGGACAGTGAAAAGAAGTTGTCTTTTGCATGAAAGAAAATTGGTAATGCATGGAGCTCTGTCTAGAGAAAAATGAGGAGCCAGCTCAGAGACTGTGGTCCAGGATTAGTGGGAAGACCATCATGAACAATATAGTAATGAATGTCTGGTACAGACCTCATGATCAGGGACTAAAAATAGTTGAAGGTTTCTTCACAGAGTGGAATAAGCATCATGTTCACAGTCCTTTAAGGCCTGTAAGCAACAGAACAAAGATAATGATTTTACACTAAAAGACAGTAGATTCAGACAAGATATAAGGAAGAACTTCTTCACATTGAGGGTGATGAAACATTGACACAAGTTGCCTAGAGAGGCAGTAGTTGCCTCACCACTGGAAACATTTAAGGTCATGTTGAATGTGGCTTTGAGCAATCTGATCTAGTTGAAGATGTCCCTGCTTATTGCAGGGGGGTTGACTACGTGACCTTTAAAGTTCCTTTTCAACCCAAACTATTCTATGATGTTTCTGATATTCCAGTTTTCTAGAAGGACAACATATGCAGGGTACAAGCAACTCAGTGGGTTTCTGGAATGCATTGATGACAATTTCCTAACACAGGTGACTGAGTAGCTGATGAGAATCAGTCATTGAAATTTTATGATTCTATGATGATAATTTCAAGACCAGTAAGAATTCTGACTAGAGTAAGAGTGCACAAATCCTGAAAGCTCTAACTAGGAGACGACATGACCCTTCAGGACACATAATATCTACCTTGTTGATGCTGCTTCATTCATAAAATAATTGAGTTCTGAAAGTAATTTTTTCACAGAAATGGTGAACCTCATTTGTCTAACTAGTTCAATGTACTAAATGGATAGGCAGTCGTTGTTACTCTGGAATATTAATATTTAATTGTGCTATGAATTTCATACAATTTTAGAAGACTTGTTGAGGAATTCACACTTTAGAATATCCATTAAACTGATGACTAGCTCATAAGTATATAACCCACCACAGAAAGTCTGGATGTAAACTCTGGTGCAGGAGTCTGGGTAAAACTAAAAAGACCTCATCTTGACTTCTTTTTGAGACCTAGTAAAACATATTCTCAGGATGTTCCCTCTCTGGGGACAAGTCTATGCAATGGAAAAAAAATATCTCCATTCAGGAATTCAATAAGAAAGATATGAGACAGATCTGAAACAGACTCAAGTCTGCAAAAAATTAAGTCATTTGCACATACACAAATTAATCTGGGACAACAGAATATTACACTAGTCCCTCCAATTTAAACACAGAATCAGCTATACTTAATTCATTCATCTAATAGTGGGAAATGTATAATTTTAAAGAAAAATTTAAATCTTCATCTATACTTATCTAATATAGTTCAAATTAATCACATTCTAAAAATGTGATACAAGTGTACCAGATGACTGCTCAGAGAGATGTCTACAACGTACATATTTGCATTTTGTCCTTTGAATCTCACTTCATATTAATTAAAGACAATTCTATTTATAAGAAGAATTGAACTACTTAAATAGAGATGAACTACTTTAATAAACAGGGTTCAGACATAAATTGTATAGATGAAGAAAGTATTAAGTTTAAGGGAAGGAAATACAGAAAAAACAAATTAGAAATTGAGCTTCTATTTTTGATTATGAAACATAGATTATGCAAACGAATAAACTTTGCAGTTGTCATTTCAAACTGAGGCTGATATAATTTCATCTTATGTAACTGAGGAGTGCTCAAATCAGAAAAATTGTCAGCATAGAAGCACTTCTCTTTCTAAATTTCAGTTCTAATTGGTAGTTCAAATTCTGTGTTTTCTCTTTCAGTATTGTGATATTTAGTTGTTTTTACCTTCCTTAACTTAATGATAAAAATAAAAATCTATAAACATACAACAATTGATGTCTAAATTTAAATTGGATGCTTAAATGCAAAGTACTTCTTGATGGTCATAGGCACCAATAGAAATACTCGCTAATTGCAGAGCTGTATGTAAGAAGTTTAATATGTGTATGAAAAATATGAAGATCAGATCTCTTGGTGTAAAATTTTATTATATGTTTAATACATTAATGTCTTGCAATATGCTAACAAAAATTACTATTAACTCACTCAGTTTTTTGCCTTTTTGTTTTCATGCATGAAGGACTAGCTGACAGACAGATTAAAAAATGGCTAGCGCACATAAATAAATGGCTTGTAGAAAGCCCTTTAGGTAACAGTTCATCATGTCAACAAAATCCAGAGTATGTTTTGAGTTAGAAAACCTGGCAAAGTAACACACATTTAGGCTGATTTGACTTCATAGCTGGATGGTAAAAAGCAAGCTGAAAAAGTAGCATTCTGCAAACCATATTTCTCTAGTATGTATTATTTAAAGTCATTTTCTAGCTGGTATTATGAGCTTTTAAATATTGTCTCTAATACTGCCATGGATAAGAATTCACAAAACTTCAGTTTATCAGCAATTTAGACATTACTAAGGTAAAATTGCAAAATTTCTATTAACAATAAATTAGCAATTGATTATCAAAGTAATTAAACATTAGTCAGTGTATGGCGTTATAACCAAATCAGTTAGGAACTTAAGTTAAAAAACAACAAGATTCACTCCTATTTGCTACATGGTGTGATAAGTATATATGCAAACAACAGAGATACAGATATATGAACAGATACAAAGATATATCAATATTTAAGAGAATTACAGGTCATAACACAGAGAAAGAGAGAGAGAGGGAGACTATTCTGAGAATTTCCCTCTTGAGATTTGGTGAGAATGCTCACACATTATGCAGTAGCATTCCTAGTGGGCACTGATTTGATCTCAAGGTTCTTGCGATGAGTAAGAATATTCACATTCAATGCACTGGCATTCCCGACAGGCAATGATTTTCTCTCAAAGGGAGATAACTTCACCCAAGACCTTTTCATTCACTATGTTAGCTGACCATGCTTGAGCAACCAAGGTCAGCACAGGAGGGGTAAGGGATCAGGGAAAACCAAAATGACCTCCGTAAGTCCTTTTCAACCTCAACCATTCTGTGATTCTGTGAAATGCAGGCTTAATCACAGACATGGCTTGTCTTCCAACCTTGTTATTACTTATAGAACAGTTTGCGCATTGCAGCACAGCCAGGATATTATCCTGATGCCAGAAACGGGCTGTAAGAGTGATAGAGTGCTATTTTTGTTTTTCTATTAATTTCCCCTTTTATTTAGTACGTGCCTTTCTTCTACAAATACCATTTACTTACAATGTTCCCATCTTCCTTTCTTCTATTTAGTTCTTTCTTTTACTAAATATCTTTTTAATCCCTGTAGTATCTCAGCTTCCTTTTGGTATACGCTGCTAAGAGCTAGGTTGCAGAATAAGTTACCTACAGCCTTCACTGGCAGGTACTGTGCAGGTGAGAATTGCCACAGCACAGACACGAGAAAAGAGGGAAACTCTACTGTCTTTTCAAAATCCTTTGATGTCAGGAGGAGGAAATAAAAAGAAACC
The DNA here is from genome assembly GCA_033558185.1 of Dromococcyx pavoninus. Lineage (NCBI taxonomy): Eukaryota > Metazoa > Chordata > Aves > Cuculiformes > Neomorphidae > Dromococcyx > Dromococcyx pavoninus. The sequence goes on from JAUMJL010000110.1 coordinate 2,633,221, forward strand.
AAACTGTCTGCCTGCAGTCTTTTGTGAATTATACTGGAGTTGACATGAATGAGAATAATAAAAGGTACAAATAAGTGACTGTCACTACTGTGTGAATTTAACTTCAAAAGACTGACAACAGGTATAATAGAACACTTTTGTTTCTTTTACTGCTTCTTCCACCTACCTTGTGATTAAATTTCATATCATCTAGCCCATTGTTTCACCTTCTCACCACATGTTACCTTGTATTTATGTAGCCCTGACTTGAATTTCAAAAACAGTTTGGGATTTCAGTGTTGCTTGTATGGTCTTGGACTTATTTTGATTTTCTTGAAATTTCCATCAGCTGGTGGTAATTGATAACTTAGAAATATTGATACTTCTTGAAGCTAGATTTTCTAGAGTGTTTAAGGCACGTTATTTATATATATTTTGATAAATGTTGTGTGAAGGTAGAAAATGCTCAGCACATATGAGTAAGCCTTACCCAAAATACTTTACCAAGAGAGTTACACCAGGTAATGAGAGTTGCACCAGCTAAAGGCTAGTAGAATCAACATAGATAATGAGGATAGTAGAATAAACATAGATAATGATAAAAAATAAAAATCGCAAAATAAAACAGCCCAAATCTGTTTATGAAAGCTCAAACTATTGATTTTGGTCTGTTTGAAAATAATAATTTGGTGTGTTATTATGGAATAAGTCTCTTTAATGAGCCATTTTTATCAATAAAAACTGAAGTTTACTTAAAGGTTCAATAGTTAGTTTCAGGGCTTAGGTTTTTTTTCTAGTAAAAGTCATATAAAGAGTATTACTGACATAGATACAGTACTTTAGAGGCAAAAATAAATACATATGAAAAGTATGGTACCTTTGGAGGCTCTGCTTATGCTTATAAGGATATTTTTACAAGACATATCAAGACATAGAGGAATTCTTACATACAGTACTAAAAAAATTTACATTTTTTCTGATGAATGTAACACTGAAATAACTCCGAAGCTAAAGCATTTCCTCTTTAATCATTATTAAAAATGCCTGGTTTGTCAGGTAAACTCTGATAGTTAATTTATGCAGGCAAGTTTGAAATGCAACTGATAATTTTAAATATCGAATATTTGTAACAGATAAGTTGTAAAAAGGACCCTCAATGAAGTATATAACACGATTGTTTGTTTGTTTGCTTTTCAATATTGTTAAAGGGGAATAATTTGAAATGGAAGAAGTGCAAAACAATTCTGATCCTGACTATTCTTCTGTTCATCAACCCATTTTAATATCTTAGGTAAAAGGTGCTATTTTTGAAAAATTAACATACCTTTTTTTTGCAGAGTAAGAATCTGCTGAGTTACTAAATATATAGAAATTCAGCAGAATACAGTATTTGTTGATAAGCTTAAGAAATACTATAGTAGTCTAATTGCAGGTTCCAACTCATTGAAATCTAAGGGAGTCCATTGAAATCAGTTCTATATGGTTGTCTTTTTGCTTTTTGTGGGTTTGTTTTGTGTGGTTTTGACTTACATATATATAGATATATATACAGTAAATCTCCACATTCTGCAATTTTCTTAAAAGATTAAAGTTGTTCCTACTCAAAAGATCCCTCAATGATGCTATTAAGGGCTTTAACCTAGTTATTTTTTTTTGAAAATGTGTTTATGTAAACAATATTAGGGCAGCATCAAAAAAAAAATACAGAGTGCCAGATGGACTAGTGCACTACTGTAAGTGTTGGTATGACTCAGAATAAAAACTCAGTTTATTGTAATAAAAGTTAATGAATGAAGTAATTCTGTCGTCAATAAAATGTTGTTTAGGTCTCTGCAAATACTAAGATTTTACTAGTGCGGTAGTTGTAGCATTTCCTAGCTCTACTACCTATTTCTATAATACACACATGAATATATTTATAAATTTGCATGCAGAATACCACTAGAAAAATCAAAAACCTGTAGTGATTTTATTTCAGGTGGGTATTTTTCAACATAACTATTTCATACAACTTGAGGATACTGGAATTTTTGGAACTAGGTGTACTATCTTCTGTCATTAAGGATATTTTACTACTATCTGCAAACACCATAATTTAGGCAGAAATCTATGTATTATATTTAATGCAAAAGAGAGAGTAGCTGTTGTTATAATTCTGTATTAGCTGTAGAAAGGAAAGTAGTATATTAGAGGTAAACGTAACGTCATAAGTTGTAGTAAATCTGAACTCTATGTTCTGATATAAAATAAAATAAAAAAAAGTCAGGCAAAGCCTATATCAAATTAGGTGGAAAATTTGATCAGTCTTTGTTTAAATAAAGATTAGAAAGCTTTTCTTTTCCCTCATAATATTTAAATATTACAAGAGTTCCTGTCATTTTTGTATCTTCGTTTTCATTACATTTGGTGTGTTTTTTCTATCATGTCATTGATGATTTGCTTGCACATTTTCTAATATTTGATACGAGTTTGTCTGTAAGATTCACTCACCACTGAATGAGTAGAAGTTCCTCCAGTAATATCCATTCTGTTCCAGTGAGGTCTTTTCAGTCTATGTGAATTTTCTATTCAAAAGAGCATATTTTCTTTTGAAGAGTCACTGAATGTTTTGAGACGTTGTGAAAGAAGCTTTACTTACTATAACTATTTGAAGACACACTTAATAAAGTGATTATTTACATAAGCGGAAATGTTACAGAAAGAATGAAATTATTATAACAACCACTGAGAAAACAAAACCAAATTCAGATTTATTTCTAGAGGATCCACTGTATTAGAGAAATTTGTTATGAAATAATTAAACTCTAAATTCCTCATGAATTGATTTCCATCTTTATAAGAGCAAAATGGAATTCCAAATATTTAGGAGACAGTTATTGCTCAAATGTTATGATTTTTTCCAGTTGTAATGAAATTATATTTGTTGCATTAAAATGTCAATCAAAAGAAAATAATTTCTATCTTATACTTCTATTTGCAGATATTAATGTAATTAAAACAGAGTCCATTTCATCACTCTGGTTGTCTGGTCACCGAAAAAAAAACCCCAAGTAATAGAACTGTGATTAAAATCTGTGACTTCTGAAGCCTAATTTAGTATTTTATTACTAGAAAGTACAATCTTAAAAAAAGATTACTAAATTTTTATTCTAGAGTCCAAGCACACTTAACTTGTTCTTAATTCAACCTGTATAGTGTATGTCTTCCCACAATAGACAACCACAGCTTTTGTCTTCTTATTCAACACAATTTCCATTCTAGATTGTAATCTAATTCAGGATTTTCCGTTTTGAGTAGAGTAGTGATAAAGAAAATAGATTTAGAAAATGATTATGTATTTGAGAAGATGTAATGTAATGTTATGAAAAAGATCAATGTTGGCAGTGCTCAGAAGTACCTTGGATTTTTACTGCTAACACAGAAACAGTGTGTGATTCTGCGTTCAACAACTGGCCACATTCGCTTTTCTGTCCTTTGAAGAAAGTTCTGTGAAGTCTGCAGAACAGACAGCATCAGAAAATTAAGCAGCATGGATTTCTTTAAACATTTCAGATGTAAAGGAAACATAGTCCCACCAACAGTTAAATCTGTGAAGGATAAGATGAATTATTCTTAATCAATAAGCTATAGGTTTGCTCTGCTTTTAACAGTTAGAAATAATTTCCCTGTTTTGATAAGCATATTGAAAGCAAGTATTATATTACATCCATTATTACTATAATAATACCTCCATTTTATTTGGCACTCAAGCATCACAAGAGAGAAGATGTTTACAGAATATAATTTTTAAGGGAATTCTGGTAATTTCTGAAGTGTCTTTTTGAGTTTATGGACCAATCCCCAGAACACTGATGGCAATAAATTACCTTGTTCTCTAGTTTCACAAGTTAAAACTTAAAAAAAATATCATTTTGCCACTCTTCTAGATATGAATTCCTTAGAGTAGTGATATCCATAATACTGATTTTTTGTGTGGTTTTCTTTCTTTTTTCTCTTACCCATAGGGTGCCTTGTTTCCTCTGTTTATTTATGCTGCTAAAAAGTGAAATCTCAAAAGATTTGTACATTATAATTTGCTTTTGCTGGCAAAGGTTTGATATTTCATCATTCCTAACCTATTAGGTTTTACAGAAAGAATATTTACAGTGAGATTTACAGATGCTCAGAATTAGCAAATGATAAGCACATATAAGAGAAGGTGAAGCAGGTGAATGAACTACTAAAGCAGACACCATTATTAGATGAGCTGGCTGAAACAACACGTATAAAATATAAGAGACTGTAGGTAGTAAGACTTGTAGCTACCAAGGCCTTTTATAATCATTTAGAAACTTGTTTTGATGTGCTTGAACAGAGTGTTCCGAGGGATAGACTGGGGAAGTATAGAAGAGGGGAACACTGAAATTCTTTTTTACTGTAAGCTGGACAGAGAAAATATCAGAAAAAGTCAAGAAATTTGGGTATTTGAAAACCAATCAAGTACAGATAGACAGTTTAATCCATTTAAGAGCTTTAATATTATCTACCACAGTATTGATCAGCTGTAGTTAAATAGTTTACATTTAGTCCTTAAATAAAATGACACTAGCTATCCAGGCTCTGCCAAAAGTTAGTGGAGAAATACACACTCACAAAACAAAGGTAGTGCCAGATTCCAGGCGAAATATGTCTGGACAGCTTGTATTTCATTCTTGGCACAGCTCCTTCATTCACTACTTTTTTCCGTAATCTCAGTCTCCACCAACTTATATTAAGTATGGAAGTGTGGACAGTTGGCATTTAAATGTCAGATTCAAATAGATATTTCTCCTGGATCACATGGTATGTTTTCTAGCTTGGTTTCACAAAAAAAAAGTATCATATAATGGAAGAGTATAAACATTTTTTTGCCACTCACCTAAATTCAACTTGTGTGCCTGTTTAGTGAAGCAAATATATTTTTATTCAGTTAATTTCAATAAGCACTTTGCCTGCATAGGAAAACATGCTATAAAGCTTTGATATCTTCTTTATTTCTCACCCATGCACTCACCCATTTTCATTCCCTACCTTTTCCTTTTCAGTCTTCATTACTGCTTTATGTAAACTTTGTCATTAACCATCCCTATGGAAAAAATATCTTTCCTACTCCACAATTCATTTTCAAATATCATCCAAAATCAGGTGTGCTTGTCTCTAAGTAGTTACTGGCAAGAATTACAATGCCAAAATCTTTACTGAGAGCCTCATTATTCCTTTTTGTTTTCTATATCTGCTGTTTATACTTTGCTTCTTTCAGGGCAAACCAATGTGTGTAAAAGCTTGTCATCATCGAGCAAGATTTAAATCTGATAAAACATTTTTACTCTTTGCTATCTTTTCATGGGAATCAGTTGCTGTCTTTTGTGCTTTAGCTTATCTTTTTGAAATTTCTGAGGCAAAGGAAAACAAAGGTTAGACAGATAATGAAGGTATTTAAATATTTTATAAAATAAAAATTCTGATTAGATCTTTTGAATAAATTCCACACTGTCTTTAAAGTTATGAGCTAAAATTAAATGACAAGTTTCCTAAAGCAGTAGCAGGGTGAGTCTACTAGGTTGTGCTAAATTAATCACATTAATAACATTAAGCATACTGTTACTGCTATTAGTGTGTTGAGAAATTTTTTTTGACAGTTTGCACCCAAGGCAAAGAAATGCCAAGGGAAGCTAAAAAACAATCAGGAGCATAAAATGTTTTTCCATTAGAACATCTCTGAAACATTCTGCATTCTTTGTAGCAGAATGAATCAGCTGCGGCACAACACTGAGAAAGTGAACATTAATCACAATTTTTAAAGCATAAACAGATTCGTTAAAATATCCTATATCATATAAATATATTAGATCTATTTAAAAATAACAGTAAGAACAAATTGGAGTGCAGAAGCTAGTTCATTACAAAGGTTTAGGTTTGTAATACTTGTCTTATTCTCCTGTAGGATAGCGAAAAAATAGACCAATAAGAAAATAATAAGAAAGAAGAGAAAATAATAAAAAATAACAGGAATAAAATTAATTAAACTTTAAAGATGGGATTAATACTGAGATTTAGACACGTAAACTTAGGTGTTAACAACATCTGTACATGCAAATAAGCTATCTTTAAACTCCTCTTGCAGAAGACGAAGACAGGTATAGATTCAGTTAACCAAGAGAGACACCTCCTGCCACTGCCACCCCATAACAATTTAAATCATCTTCATGGGGCTGTCAGCTATTATACTAGACTTCAGAAAGATCTTCATCTTCTGGACTGACAGCTGGATATCAAGTAAGATGCCCCAAGGTATCTTACTGCCATGTGTGAGGAACTCAATCATATCTTTAATTTAATAAATCAGAGCAAGTCAGTTTAACAACCAAGAGGTTTAATTTAGTTGTCCACAAGACAGGTACGAAGGACTATTAGACACACCCTGAGTGTCATGTGAATTTAGGGAGAGGTATCTACAAAAACATCACTCAGTGACATAACATGGAAAATTTATTTGCTAAGTTGAATGTGTACAGAGAGTGGAAAGTAGTTTCAAATCTATGACACACAGACACATATACGTGCACTCTGTACAGAACATGTGCTCATGGTCCAATTCCAATTCCGGGTCCAGATAACCCATGGGCTTAGGCTCAAGGGAAAATGACTCTCTCTCCAGCTAATCAAAATGTGAGTCCTGAATTGTGTCCTGGCTTTACAAATAGTAGTTCCAGCTTTGGCTCATCCTTCAGTACAATGTGGCTCAGCCCTGGAGGTATTCCCTCCATCCCACAAGATTAACTTGTTAGGAAAATTTTATGGTACTCCTTGGGGTGAATTAAACAGATGCTTATGCTTAAATATAAAATCAAAAAATTATGAAAAACGCGTTGGGCAGAGTCCGATCGCAATAAGTGGTTCCACTTGGACTCGTGTGACAAGAAAATTCCCTATATACTCTTGCATCAGAACCAACCCTGAAAGCAGCTGCATGGGGCATCTCAGTCTGGCTTTGTGTCTCTCCCCCACACCTGCTGCCCAAAGTTGGCCCCAGCTTCTCCCATTCCAGGATGGCTACAGGAGAATGCTGAGGCTATTTCTTATCACCAAAGGAACCCTGCAAGGAGTCATTCTATCTCTGACATTCCTGCTTCAAGCCAGTTTAACACCTTCTTATATCTGGGCCTCCTTGCCTTCAAGACCAGATCATTCCTTGGTCAGAAATTACCACTGCTGAGCAGTTATAAATAAAATTTTGTCTTCAATTGTTTCTGCTAATCATTGCTTTCTGACTTAGATGATCAGTATAAACTGCCAATGGTCTTATTGATCATGTCACTCCAAGCCAGTTTCTCCACCGCTGAAGCAAATCAGTGGTTGTTACTTGGGTCACTGATCTGTTACATGGATGCAATATTCATCTATACTTGTTTGTTTTTTTGTTAGGAATTACTTAAACCATTAAAGCAAAGCAGGTGTGAGCTGCTCTATTTTTCTTCCAACAAATGCGTGGGGAGTTGAAGTCACCCATAAGTACCAGATTCTGTTGACCTGAAGCTTATGTAAGCGATCCAAGCATTGCTTCATTTGTCTTATCGTCTTGGTTTGTAGGTCAGTAGCAGACACCTAATGTAAGACCCCCTTCGAGGTCCCTCTGATCTTGACCCAGAAGCATCTGATAGGGCTTTCTTAATCATTAAAGCTGACATCTATACATTCAAGGTTTTCCCTAACATAGAACACAATGCCTTTAGCCAGCCATCATGATCTTCCAGTCACGAGTTGTCCCACCGTGTTCTAGTTATTCCTATGTTATCATAACTTTCTGACTGGGCATGGAGTTCCAGTTTCTCCTGTCTGTTCCCCAGGCTGTGTGTATCTGTGCATATACACTTGGGATGGCTAGTGTTCTGTTTCTTATCTTGAGAGATAGCTAAGGAACATTTGTTGCTGCTCTGGTTGGCTTGGCTTATTCCCCAGTTGGATGCAATTGTGTGAACATTGCTGCTTTGGACGCCCCTCTTTAAGTCCTTCAGTTTAAAGTCCGCCTCACCAAGTTGGCTGGTGTACTGCCAAAAATTCCTTTGCTTCCTCTAGACAAGTGGATTCCATCCTCCCTAACAGACTACAGTCATTAAAGAATGTCCTGTTGTCATAAAACAGAAGTTGGGTTGCATTATACGTCTCTTTCTGGCTTCACCCTTCCCTCTAACTAGTAAAATGGAAGAAAAGATTACTTGAATGTTTTTCACTTGCACACCCAGGGCTTTGTTAGTAGATAGATAGATAGATAGATAGATAGATAGATAGATAGATAGATAGACAGATAGAATGTTGTCCCTCTTATTGTTGTTGTTGTTCCTGTATATCCTAGAAATTTTTTCCTTTTATTTCCCAGAAAACTCAGAAAGGAAAATGCTGTTTCAAATCTTGACACAAACTCCTACTTGATAATGGAAGAAACCTGGTACAGAAGATAGACTAATGAGTCTTACTTTGAAGAAGACTTTGAGACACTGATAATATATAGAAGAGTCAGACTGCGTGACAACACTGTGATTTGTCTCATGTGCTCACACGAATACTGTAAATGAGGCAATCTAGACTGGATAAGACAGACTTAATTTCCAGTCATCAAAAGAGAGAAATGAGAAGAGAATAAAAGAATAAATGTGAGGAAGAAAGAGAGATGTGTAAAAGAAAAATTAGCAACTTCAGGTATATATAGCGAACAACAAGTCATGCCCATCCTCAGCTTACAGAACAACAATGAATAAAGAATCTTTTATTTCAGTGAGACTGAGATTTCAACCCTGTCCTTTCAGCCAGTGCTTTACATTCAACCAGAGACATTGGAAGTTTTTGTATTTACTTAATATTTCAGTAATCAAACATTTATACACAAATCATAGGACTTTATATATTTTACTGAATGTGATTTGACCCACTGAAATTTGAAGGTCTTTTTGTATGTTTATATGCTGTTTTAAATGAAGTAAAATTCTTCAGGCCGTGTTTTACACGTGTTGTACCTATTAATTCTGAGACTTTATGAAACCACGTCACCTGTGTTTTCTGCCTATATATTTTCTGTTTCAAACTGTCTTGTTGCCATGGAGTGCCTGTTCTGCATCAGAAAAATAAATTATTATTTAAAAGGGAAGATGCTTATCAAAGTACATAGCTTAACTAACCATATAACTATAGACCACAGAAAGCTTGAGAGGCTTTTAAAATTGTTTATGATGTTTATCTAAAAGCTGGTCTTTGTCACAAACCAAATAATTTCATCTTTACTGGATACCAAGGTATCCCCTGTGGTAATACAACCATTCTCAGGCTTTGATGTAAATGACCACTGAAATTAGTTACAGAAATGCAATGTGTGTGATCTGTACCAGAAATTTAAGCATAAGAAACATGAATCAGAGAGAGTGAAATATCGGTTATTCCAAACTTTGTAGAACAACATGCATGACCAAGATAAGAGCAAGCAGAGGAATTATTCTAACTGACCAAGCAGATTGAAAATGGTACTTTAGAGTGACTGGGTTGACTTCAGGTCTCTGAGAAATAGCAAAGGACAATCGAAGATGGCAATTCTGAATTCTGAAAGCCATATTTCAATTTCCCAAGCACTTTATTTTAAATGTCTTCTCTCTCCAAAGTAGCAAAAATTTAAAATATTGTTTAAATTACGTGTATTCAGATAATCTCACATGGACTGAAATAAAATTAAAATACTGCAGAAAAGGGATGAAATTTCTTCAGCTTGTGGATTGAATTGTAGTTCCCATGGATTCCTCCAAGGGTACAATACTAAGGACTAGATTTATACTCGAATGACTTAGTGACAAGCCAGTGGAAATCATAACACATCCTTAATTTGGAGAAGATGAGGACATTTGTGAGAACAAAATGCTGACTCAGATCCAAAAGAAATTTATAATACTGAGCAACAAATTTTAACAGAGTTACAAAGAAAATAAGATTTCAGGGCATTAGTTGTTTGTTTGTTTGTTTAAATTAAAGGTTATAAAAATTGCTAATGACAGCAGAAGGTATTGCAACAGATATAAACTCCAAATAGTATTGGTCACAATTAAAAATCAACATGATTTTAATATTCTTTAAAGCAAAGACTGTCTTTCCAGGGGAAGAAATTTGATCTGCTAACTTTCCTTTTTATGATAAATTGCCTGGTTTGGTTTACTGCTTTCAGCAATTCCGTGCTACTATATACTTGTATTTCAACTATTCTTCTCTATACAACTTAAACATAACTATAGTTGTAAATCAAGATTCCTAAAAACTTATATAGTAACATTAATAACAAATGAAAGAATCAGCAGAAGACACTGTTATTTAGATGTTAATAGTATTCCCAATTTACTTCTCACAGAGAGTATTTCAAAGGAAGAAAAATAATAAATATCTGAACTCTTAAAAAGACACATTACTTGAATTAATTTAGTGTTACAAAAATTAGAATGATAACTAAAAATTCTGAAGATTAATGAAACAGTTGAAAAGGAATGCAAAGTGTGTGTCAACTGTCTGCTGGATGTAATGATGTAATGTAATGTAAGTCCCTAGCAAGATATGAGAAAGTATTATTTTTACGTGGAATTTAGGTCCTTATGGAGTAACAAATAAGTTAGGAGAACAGAAATATTTTTTTAGAAAATGGAAATGGAGATGAGCATCTAAACCTCCAAGAAACTGAACAAGGAGGTTGTATAGAATAATCTTAATATACAAAAAGTTATCTAAGATGCATAGTCTCATAAGCTTATTTATTTCTACTGGGTATTAAGTATAATGCTCCCTGATACCTGTGACTTACCCTATACTAAATGAACTTCAGTAACTGGTGTTTACTTCCTCGTAAAATATATATTGTATTTTGTTATCTTTGGAGGGAAACATATTATGTAGTTGTTGATTAGTATTCATGTTTACATTTACAAACAGCCATAAAAAGAATAAAACGCAGGAGAGAGAAAAATGAAGTCTATGACTGAGGAAACTAGCATTTAATACTCTTCTCCAGTGAGTAAATATACATCATTAAACTTACTATTACAGTTGTAGAGGAACGACTTTTAATCCACGGAAGTATTCCATATCTTCCTTTAACGTAACCCAACATATAAATAGGGTGTAGATAAGAGAGTACACTCTCTTCTTCTTCCGGCAAAGCTGGGGAGCAGAAGGTCCCTACGTTGGTCCTGTCTGCTGCCAAGCCTGCAGAAAATTTTTTGATGGGTCGGATTTGGCCATCCGGCTCTCCACGGGGGAGGTGGCGTGGTAAGATTTCATTAATTCTTTACTTTGTTAGTTACTGGGTGTTATAGTTATATGCCGGGTGTTATATAGCTCCTTTTTGTCCTTTTTCCCATTTCCCCTCTCCTCTTCCCTTGTTCCTTTGCATATCCTTGCGGTGTAGTATTTTGTATTTAGAAAAATACAGAAATACATATATTTAGTGTGATTTTGTTTTCTTTCATAGTTTTTTTCCTTTGATAGGGGGAAAGTTTTGGGAGAGAGGCAGACTGAGCGGTTGGAGAGCTTGGGAAAGATAGCTCAAACCAGCTCAACAGTGCAAGAGCAAATGGGAGGCTCAAAAGTCAAGCTGTAAGGAGTTTTAAGGGTTTTCACTTTATCGAATTCAAAGCAGAGTATCACATACTGCATGTCAGTTCAGAAAAGTTGAAATTTCATCATCTATCATCAGATCATTTTGGTAATTAAGATTCAATTTGAACCTTATATTAGAGAATTTCATGGCATTTATTGACTAAATGAAATTTCTTCAGGGCAGAACAAAATTAAAATGTCTCATATCACTTGTAAAGGCCAGGAGAGTAAACTGTGAAATAACATTATAATTAAGAGGTTACATGTTTCCTGGTGTATCCACCAATTTCATTTCCTCATGACTGAAAGAATATTCATTTAATGGCAGTTCCTGATATTTTTTCCAGGGACTTTGAGGAAATGGAGTGTTAGGGAGACATCAGTACTATTAAAAGAAACAGTTATTTCTATTATTTGGATTACATTTTTGTCAGAAGACTTTTCTAAAATCTGCAAGGATATGGACTGTAGCTTGTTTGTTTGTTTGGGGTTTTTTCCAAGTTGTTCAATTGTTTTTGGATTAGAAGAATGATTTCTTCCTGGAAAGGTTACAGCAGCAGAACAGTTGAAGACTGAAGGAATGTTTTATGTTTCAAAGCAAGTAATCGAAATATTTTTATCTATGTTAAGGCGGTACATTTCAGCTTGTTTATTAATTATACCTATTGGAACAACAACATAAAAAAAAATCCATTATTCATCAGGTAGAAAAATCCTTGTTTAAACTCAATCTGGTAGTTAACATCCACAGGCTACTGAGATAACAAAAGAAGTACAAAGTAGGCTTCAGAGAAACATAATTTATTTCCTTGTAGGACATATAGACACTTATTGCAAGTGCCAGAAAGATCTTTCCATCTTTGCTGTAACTATTTTGCTGTAACTATTTCACTGTGAAATACTCAAGACTATACAGAGCGGCATAAAAAACAGACTGCAGTCTTTATGTTGCAGAGACAACTATTAAAAAAATGCACTTTTATAATTTCCCAGTTTTGACCTTGTTATTCCATCTTAAAAATAAAACCTGTATATTGTCCTTTACAGGAGGCGGATCAGTCAAAAGAAGCCCAAAATTGAAAATCTCAAGAGGCACTGCAGGGGGTTTTGTCTAGCTGATAACTCACGCAATTCAAATATTTATGCTGATTATGTATGTTACCTAGTCCTCTCATTTTTATACTGAATAACTTTAAAATTATATAAAATTAGACATTACATTTTATTTTCAAATAGCAAATAAAAAACGTCATAAATCAATACCAGGCATTTGTTTTTCTTAATATTTTCTTAAAATTTTGAAATATTTCTAATTTTTGAGCTCTGAAATTGTGCAGTTCCAGGTAATTAACAATTCCTGTTTCTAGAATTTTGTGATACTCTACACTGGAACTCAGTATCCATGAAATGTCCAAATTAAACTCAAGTAAGTTAATTCAGTGCCCTCAAACATTTACATTATCATTCCGTTTTTAATTAAATGACAGTAGTATTTATCCACACGCAAACTATATTCAGTTAATGAAAATTTCTTTTTATTTCCCTTTATTCTTCTCAGATGACCCCAAGGATTAATCTTGACATGTGATCCAAATATTTCATTGAAAATAAAATTGTTGAACTCCAAATAATTACCTAATGTCATAATAATAATTAATATCCTAGAGAATGTTACTAAAGCGTTCTAACCATAGCATCTGTGTCCTAATTTGATCTCAACAAGATTTTTGTGAAACTGACAAAAAAAGAGAGTAATTCAATATGCAACCGTGATACATACTATTCATCCTATACATTGATGACATGGGGATCATGTAAAAAATAATGTCATGTTATCATAATATTAAATACAGAAACTAAGAACATATATTATGTTTTATGGCCTAGTATTTCAAATAGGAAGGGATTGAATATAGAACTATTATTCCTGTCAACTTATCATTATCGTCAACAATATAATTTATGTTGTATGATTTCAATATCTTTCAGCGAATCATGGAACAGTTGAAGTTGGAAAAGACCTCTGGAGGCTGTCTGGTCCAACTCCCCTGTTAAAGCAGGGCCACCTAGAACAAGCTTCTCAAGACTTTGTCCAGATGTTTTATTTAATATCTCCAATGGGAGACTCCAAAACATCTTTGGACAACCTGTTCCCATGCTTAGTCAGTCTCATAGTAAAACAAGTGTTTACTGATGTTCAGAGGGAGCCTCTTGTATTCCAGTCTGTGCCCAATGCATCTTGTTCTGTCAATGAGCACTAATGAAAACGTGTCTGTTGTCTTTGCATTCTCCGTCTAGGTAATTATACATATTGATGAGATTCCCTAAAAGCCTTCTCTTCTCCCAGCTAAAAAAGTCACAGATCTCTCATCCTTTATTTATATGGGAGGTATTCCTGGCCCTTAATCATCTTTATGGCTCTCCTCTGGACTCTCTCCAATACGTTGATATTTATGAACAGTCTAGACTTGGACACAGACCTCAAATTCTGGCAGCACCAGTGCTTAAGAGTGGGGAAGGAATGCATTCCTTGACCTATGGGTAATGCTTTGCTTAATGCAGAATGTTTTGTTGTAATACTGCATAAGCTAAAACTATAAAAATATTGCAATAACTTCAGCTGGGATTATTTGATTTTAAGGGATGTGTTTGTTATCTTTTCTTAGTGACGAAAGGAGGAAGGAGTTTAATAACAAAAGTTCTTTCAGCTACATTTATATAATTTACAGAAGGTTAAATCAGGATTACTTCTCCTCTACCTCAGCAAAGCTATGGATAAAATGACAAAAACATATGAAGGTCAAAATTCAAATTACTATTATATTCCCACTAGCAAAGATAGCATAGAACAATTTTAAATTCATTAATAACTCAGGATCACCAATATTTCAAACACATCCAATCTATGAATTATCAGAACTATATTTCTATACAATAAACTTCTCTGCGAAGATGATTCATGAAGCAAGAAATGAAGTGATCAGACCATTCCCCACAGAAGTTTGAATTTCTCTATATTTTCAAAATGCTTCGTAATACTACTATCTTTGAATAACCTTAACCAGCAGCCAAGCACTGACATAGTCACTTGCTCACTTCTCCTTTCCCCAGCAGGGTCCAGGAGAAAAAGGATCACAAGCAAGAAAACTCATGGGTTGAGGTAAAGACAATATAATATGTGAAGAAAAGAGAAAACAAACAAACAAAACAAAATAAAACAAAAAAATGACACAAAGGCAATCGTTCAACATTTCTCACAAGAAGCCAAATTCTCAGGCAATCTTCAAGCAATGGCCACCTTGAAAAACTAAAAGCATCTTTTTTCTGATCACAATGCAATAAGGTGTGAAGTATCCCTTTGTTCAGATGAGGTCTCTGAACGAGCAAAGTGGGAAAAAGAAAAGATCTTTACACTCTCTAAGCAGTATTCACCAACAACCAAATCACTGTTGCATTACCAATACTGTTTTAGCCACAGATCCTAAACATGGCACCACACAGGCTGCTGTGAAGAAAGTTAACCACATCTTGGCCAGATTCAGTGCTATCTTCATCCTTTATTTCATAACATTTTTGTCATGCTTAGGTCCTACATTGTCAAATACATCCTCATTAAAGTCCTCTGAGGAATTTATGCCAGTAACACAATCTAGTGTTGACTAACAGTCATTCAAATTTACATCATGGCAAAGAATTTCCACAGGATCAAGGAGCCGTTATTTCTCCCTGAAAGTTTTTTTTGACTGTTTTGGGGTGGTTTTGTTCTATGAAAATGCCCCCACAAAGAAAACTTAATTTCAAGCTCTGATATTTATAATTATTTTTATATTTTTATAAGATTCAGTAGTCAATTCATTAAAGCAGCACATTAAGTTTTCAAAATATGAAGCAAATACAGTAGGTCAAAGAATAGAAGCAAGATAGCATGTGATTACTACAGTATGAAAACAAGATTTTTTTAATCAGGCTAGTCACAAATTGACTTCTTTTGGTAAAGATATAGCAGGGGAAAAGTTGCTTTTAGCAAGGTTTAATCAATAGATGTTCTACAGGGAAACGCACCAAAGAAAAAGTAAAAATTCAGACTGATGTGCATAAGTCATGATTGCTTCTCACCAACGTAAATGTATGTGTCCAAACATGTGTCAATGGGATACAAAGATTGTCTTGCCAATTACAATTAAAGGTGTTCCAATCACATATAATGTAATGAATTGTCCACTCCTAGTTTTCTGTGATATACTAGAAGCCAGGAAATTGTACTATCAATTGCAATTAGAGGGGTTAATACCGTGGTGAAAGGTCACTCAGCCTTTAGCTGAATAGAATAAGCTTCAGGAATGTGCTTTTAACACTATTTAGTATTAATATCACAAAACAATAGGTTTTCTGGTGTCTTGATATGAATGAAATAATGTTAGAGCCATTACAAATAAAACATTTAACATGAGACAGCTTCTTAACTGGGATGAAGCGCAATTCTTCGTATTTTCTTTAATAACAAACACTTCAAAAAGTTGAAAATGTATCAGTGCAAAAAGTTGCAGAGTTGGCAGAAGTACTAAAAGTACTAATATTGATTGAAAAAGTATTCAGATCAGTAATACAGACAGCAATGAATTGGGTCGGTCATTCATGTTAGATTTTCTTCAGATTTTAGTCAGAGGATAGTGAACAGGAAATGATATATTATATAAAAAATTAAATACTTTTTAAAGAAATAATGACATTTTTTTATACAACAACAACTCTAATAAGATAACTGCAGATTGCCCATCCTCCTATCAGCCCAGCAAAAATAAAATAATAATAATAAAAAATCAGATTAACCTCTTCATTGTGTTAAAGTCAGAAACCTTAGAAAAGCACTTGTGAGCCAAAAACCTGCATAATCTGGAGAGTTTTATATATTTTTTTAAAAAATAATACAATCATGAGCCAGCAATATGCACTTGCAGCCCAAAAAGCCAACCACACCCTGGGCTACATCAAAATAAATGTGACCAGCAGGTTGAAGGAGGTGATTCTCCCCTTCTTTTCCACTTTTATGAGTCCTCACCTGGAGTACTGCATTCAGACCTGCAGTCCTCAGCAGAGAAAGGGTATAGACCTGTTAAAGTAAATCCAGAGAAAAGACACAACTATGATCAGAGAAGAGAACAGGCTGAGAGAGTTGAGTTTGTTTAGCATAAAGAAGAGATGCTAAACATCTCCCCTGGGGAGACCTTGTAGCAGCCTTCCAGTACATAAAGGGGACCTACAGGAAAGATGGAGAGGGAATCTTTATGAGGAGTAAGAGTGATGGGACGAGGAGTAATCGTTTTAAGCTGAAATAAGGTAGATTTACATTAGATTTGAGGAAGAATTTTTTTACTGTGGGGATGATGAGGCACTGGAACAAGTTTCCCAGAGAAGTAATGAATGCTCCATTCCTGGGGGTGTTCAAGATCAGGCTGGATGTGACTATGAGCAATCTGATGTAGTGGAAGGTGTCCCTGGCCATGGCAGGATGGTTAGAACTAGATGATCTTTAATGTCCCTTCCAATCAAAATCATTCTATGATCTCATCAAGACCAGAAGCTAGTCTGATGTCCAAGCATTGCTGGCGTATAGTTAACTTATGGTTCACCAGGACTCCCATATCTTTTGCCACAGAGCCACTTTTCAGCAAGTCAGCCCTAACCTGTATTGGTGCGAGAGGTTATTCCTCCCAAGGTACAGAACCCTACACCTGCCTTTATTGAACTTCAATAGGTTCCCCTCTGCCCAGCTTTCCAGCCTGTTCAGGTCTCACTGAATAGCAGCACAGTATTCCAGTATACAAGCCACTCTTCCCAGTTTTGTATCATTGACAAAATTACTGATGATACACTCTGTTCCTTCATCCAGGTCATTGGATGGGCTGAGTACCGACCTCTGGGGAACACCACTGCCCACAGGCTTTCAGCTAGACTCTGCACCACTGATGACAACCCTCTGAGGTCTGTCATCTGACCAGTTCTCAGTCTATCTCACTGTTTACTCATCTAACCTACACTTCCTAAGCTTACCTGTGATGATGTTATGGGAGACAGTGCCAAAGTCTTGCTAAATTCAAGGTAGACAACACTCTCCACTGCTCTCCCCTTATCTGCTCAACCGATCTTGATATTATAGAAGGCAATTAGACTGGTCAAGCATGATTTCTCCTTGGTGAACCCATATTGGCCACTTCCAATAACCTTCTGTTCTTCCAAATGCTTGGAGATGACATCCTAGATCAGATGGTCATTCACCTTTCTGGGGTTGAAGGTGAAGCTGACTGACCTGTAGTTTCCTAGGTCCTCCTTCTGGTTGTTTTTGAAGACTGGAGTGACATTGGCTTTTCTCCAGTCCTCAGGCACCTCTCCTGTTTTTCATGACCTTCCAATGTGATGGAGAGCAGTTTAGCAATAACATCTTCAAGTTCCCTCAGCACTCATGGGCGCATCGCATCAGGGCCCATGGATTTGTCCTAGATGATCTCTAACCCAATCCTCTCTGACCAAAAGAAAATCATCCTTTCTCGAGACTTTCTCTCTTTCTTTCAGGGTCTGGGATTCCTAAGGGCCAGCCTTAGTGAAAAAGACTGAAGCAAAGAGATTCAGCAACTCCACCTTCTCTACATCTTCCACCACTAGGGCTCCCACCTTATTCAGCAGCTGGCCCATATTTTTCCTAGTCTTTCTTCTGCTGCTGATGTACTTGAAGAAGCCCTTCATGTCATTATTAACAAGTAAACTTTAAACAACCTCAGAAGAAACACAGTTCTTTGTATTATGAGAATTACGGAATCATAGAATCTTCCGGTTGGAAAAGACCTTGGAGATCATCGAGTCCAACCACATTCATCATCCACTAAACCATGTCCCTTAAAACTCATCTATCCTTCTTTTAAACACCTCCAGGGATGGTGACTCAACCACCTCCCTGGGCAGCCTGTTCCAGTGCCTAACCATAAATCACCTTTTTGCATAGTATCTGAAGTCCCATCTCTGTTGAAAGTAGTACTTAAAAAAAAAGAGATTTGAAATTAAAAAGGAAATAATATTTAAGTATAGTTTATTGTAACTAACAGCTTCAAAACAATGGAGGAAAATACCATCACAAGCTTTGAAAAATAACTAAGTTCTTTTGCATTTGATGACTTTTGCAGTCATGCAAAACAAAATAATTATGCTAATAAATTAGTAGAGGGCATCAGAACTGATTGAGTTGGGATTGTATAGAAATTAGAGATAAATCAAATGCTAAGAATAAAAGTATTTGCTTAAGGTGACATTCATTCTTTATCATACAAGATGCACTTATTTAGTTAGCATGGGTAGAGTCTAAGATATTGTAGCTGTCTTTTCATGTTGCCCTTGATTGCCTACTTTTTCATTAGCAATTCAGAATCATTTATTATATCTCTTTTTCTTTCTGAACTAACATTGAAAGATAATTACTAAATCTAACATTTCAGAAAGAAGTTAGTCCCTTGAAATACTACAGATAAATTATGCTTAATTTACAGCTAAGGTACAAATCAGCATATTCCTCTATAATTCCCCAGACATACATTTAGTCATTCTTATGACTAAATATCCCATCCAGAGACCAGATTTTTAATACCTACTAAATCCTTCTAAAAAAGTTACTGCAAAATTATTTATATTGGCTTCTTCATTTAGATTTGTAAATACAAGTTTGACTTACTGAAAATCTAGCTTTAATATAATTCACAAAAAAGCAAGAAAGAATAGTGTTCTACAGCTTTGAGCCGCTGGCTTTGAAAAGGGATATGTTTATGTTAGTCTTTGAAAAAACTCATACTGTGGTGTTGGAAGAAGTATTGTTCACCTCTTGAAAACCAGCACACATCTGAGATGGCTGTAGGTCAATAGTATCATTTGGGTACCATCAAGATGAAGTTATACATGTTTTAAATACTAGCTCTTTTTCATCAATTATATTTTAATGGTCAAGCACTGCTGATGCATTTTGATGCTAGAGGGTGAAAAAGTCTATTCTGAAATACTAGCTATGTCACGTTGAAAAGCCTTTCCTAGGATCTTGTGCATGTTCAGACTGTAGGGGACTTTATAAAAGATGTGTTGAATTAAGCCTAGTTAACTCAGATGAAAGAACTAGTCCCTGAAACAGGATGAACACAATTTGTGCTATCAGATTTTCCTCATATACCCCAGCTCCCCACTGATTTAAAGAGGATGTTAAATTAAAGCAATGTTACGGCAGCAGGGAGAAGACTCCAGCAGAAACAGCATTAAAATTAACTCTTTTTTTCAGCAAAAGCTGATGCATACGAGACTGAGGGGGGTACGGATGTGCTTAATTCCATGACACAAGGAATATCTCTGTAACTTACACAGACAATAATAATGTTGCAGTAAAGAGTTATCAGGTAGTCAAAGTTCAAATGAACCAATTTTACTTCTGCTACAATCAATGACATGATCTTTTTACTATTTGAAGTGGGATGTATATGATAGTATGTCATACTTCCCCTTTAAAATTTTCAAAAGAAATGTCGTCTCTTTTTTCTTGAAGAAAACTGAGTTTGAAATACTTGCAGTATTGTTGCTTTTGCTGAATTTCTGCAAGAACTATGAATGAAAGGGATTCAGGATTTATGCCTTTTTTGACAGCTTTTGGCAACTCACAATAATTTCTTTGAAATTCAAAATGTTCAAGGAAAAAAAATGGACAGTTGACTCTGATCTCAATAGAACCTGGCATCTCCTTGGAATCTTTTATTATTATAAGAGGCAGTTACTTCTAATTCCATGGATTTTTCCTATACTACAAGACATGTTGACTCCCCAGGGAGGCCTGCACGCAAGTCTCCCTGTTAAGCAGTCATCTAAGAAATCTGTTGGAGTATGCAGAATTCCTCTCCTCATCCATATTTGAGTGTTTCTTTTGGGTTCAAAGCAGACTTTGATGGGAAATGGTTTTGGCCACACGTATTTCTGACTTACAGCGGCAAACAGCATCTCTGTAGTTCTCTCATATCACCTGGCACATAGTAACTACAGATGGGAAAAATGAGAGAAAGACTGGAAGACACCTTAAAAACCTTAACTCTTTCTTAGAGCTCAGAGTAGTAATAAATTTATGTGTGAAGTGAGTAAAATTATATGAAAAAATCTCCTCTTTAAATTCTCAAGACATTTATTTTTTTCAAGAATATTCTTCCATTCAAAAAGATCATGCCACAAGGTAGCTGACAATTTGCTGACTTCACAACTTATGTTTTCCCATTACACTTGAATAAGCTATGCAAATAAACTTCCTTATTCAAGGATCTGTGCATCAATATCACTATGATTTTGTGCTAATAAATAAAACTAAAGGCAATAAATATTTTTAAAGCAGTTTTAATCACAATATTAAGAAATTTTTAAAAAATTGTTTACCTCAAGGTAACACAAATAAAAAAGCTTAATGAGATGAACAATGTCTGATTAATGTTTCAGGCAATTGATGAAATTCTCAAGAAGTAATACATGTATGAATCATGCTCATTAGTGGAAAATGTTAAAAAATTAGAACCACTGAGACAGACTGATAAAAGAAAAGAGGACTTTGAAACATCTGGATGTTTCTCATTTCTTTTTAACTTCATTTTTTGAGCCTTCCTAAACGTTGTATGTATGTTTTAGAATTAAAACTGTTCTTCTCAATTTTTTAATTACAATTTCTGCAATATAGACTTATTTTACACCTTGGTGTTATAAAGGGTTATAAAGGAATCTATAGCAGACATCTCAAAGGTTTGGTGGATTAATGATCCACATATTGAACTCTTCCTTTGCTTTCAATGTTGCTGCTAAATTCAAAAGTACACTACTATTCATTATGCTAAAATAATACTGTATTTCACCAAATATACTGCCAGATGTGGCTTGAGCTATTACTATCAAAGCAAGTCTGTGTTTACTGCATAACATAATATTAATGTTTTAGTGTCATATAATTCTTATTAACAGAAAGTTTTCTATGCAGTTAATATAATAATTCATTATTTACAAAATATGCATTCATTGGGATTAAACATTTTGTATTCCCTTTCTCAACAGGTTGGAGTTTCTCCACTAAGAATTGTCTTTGATTTTTTTGTTGAAATTCTCAAATATAAATGTGTAAAAAACACTCAAAACTCAAAATTACTCTCATTCCTCAGATTAGAACTATCATTTGGGTTATGCATGACTTCATTTTGCTGTTGTCAAGACACTGAAAGCATGTTGCTATTTCTTTCTTTCAGTTGGGAGTTAGAAAAAGGTTTTATGGTAACAAACAGACTTTAAAACTTCAGAGAATTTTTATAGCAATGTCTATGACGTAGACATGAGGGGTAATATACTCTGGCATTAACGCTTCTATCTGTACGTGAAGATAAAGAATTTCTTACAGTTTAATGCTGTATAATAAACCCCTCCCATATTATTTAATACCGTATAGTAGCTATAAATACGTTAAATCCTTCAGTGAAAATGTGGGAATACTTTAAAAATGGACTCCATGAACAATAGGATATGAGAAGGAAAGAAAAGATAAGGACATAGAATGTATAAATAAGGTTAACTGTTGTTTTGCAAGTATATTAAGCACAATGGTGTAGAGGATTAAAAAGTCTGTGCACTGCAGAAATTCCACATAGCTCCTATGCTGAAAGTATAGATAAAATTTAAATAATGATGAAATAGGATGAGGTTAGCCTCATGATCTGGAGGATGTGTCACTAAGTCAGCCATTCCCTAGGCCTAAATACAATAACCTCATGACTCTCACAGCTACCACCAAAACTTTTAAACAGCTGATGTTTTTTTGTGTCGCATTTTCCTTATGGGAAAAGAGTAAACAAAGAGAATGTTGTCCGATGCAACATTGAAGGAGACACATTTAAAAAAATCAGACAGCTAAAATTACTAGATGAATAAACAAGAAATCAAAAGAGTTAATTTGAATACGGCTGGCACAGGGGTGGAATTCCCTGAGGAAAAGGTAGTACAGGGTGATGACAGTATACCTGAGGTGCCTAAAATGTGTGAATAGTAAATGGATCTTATGTATGCAAGACTATATAGCAGTCAGTACATACAAGTCTTGCAGAGGCAAGAGGAGAGCAGGTTTCTCTCCAGGGACCAGAGTAACCTTCTCAACAACAGCAGGGCTCTCAGAAGGAGCTGGTAAGGGAGGCAGGGTTGAAAGCACAAAGTACATATCTGCGTGGACTCTAAGAATAAGGAGGAAGAAACTCCCACCATGAACATCATGTTCCTTCAAGTGAAAGACTTGAGGCAGTGGCGACCTTGATACAAACCCCCTTCTCCCTGGGAAAGGCAGACACTGTGGACCATGGAGCCTGAACTAGCATAACACCAGAGTAAACCAATGGACACTAGGAGACCTTTCTTTAACCATAACAGTATTATCAGTGAGACTGTATGGTAATAACAGGATAGTTTGGACTATAAAAGTTTAACACTTTAAATACCACAATAATAATGACCTGAGAATGTATTTCTATTAGCTAAACTAAGAGCAATTCTTATCTTTAGGCATGCAGTGTCTTCCTTTTTTCCCAAATAGAATTCTGAATGCGACAACAACTTTGAAATACAGATTGGTAAAGAAATACAACAAATGAAAAAAAGTTAAAATAACTTTGAGTGTTACATCTGACAGGTCTCCTTAAAAAAATGATAATGACTCCGTATCCATTGTTAATTTGAGATTTCACCAGCCAGAGATAAACTTCAAGCTTTTGTCTAGGGTTGGAAATACATATTTGCATGTTTGATTTATGCATCCATATCTCTCATTTTCCTTAACTGCTTCTAAAATGGCTAAAGGTGTTCAAATATGGCTAGAAAACAAATTTGTCTCTGAAAATGAAGGAAAGTAATTTAATATACAGGAGGCTCCAAATAAATCAAGAAATATTTTTTAGTCAACAGTTAAACGTATGTGCTAGAGATACGGAATCTCTTGTAGTCCGTGGATCAGGTACACCAGGAAAAAAAATATGGAAATCTAAAATGGATAGTCTCCTTTATTTAATTTTTAATGAACTTATTAAAAAACTAAGAACCAAGACAGTACCTAAACATAATCTATTATTTTCCCTTTCTGTGAGAAGATAATATTTTGTTAACCATTTATAAATATTTAATCCAATGTTATACGATGGTTGAGGAAGCATTCAGTTTGCTTAAAAATCAGGGATAGGATTTACCACAAGATTGAAGTGCTAAAATGTGAGTGTCTATCTTAGATTCTGAGGCTATTTCTGTTATGTTTCAAACAGTATTTACATTAGAATTTTTTATCAGGTTTTACCATCCTTCTCTTTCCCCTCACTAAGGATATTATACTCATTTTCATTTTAAATATTAGGTCCACAGAATCACAGGCTGGCTGAGATTGGAAGGTAGCTCTTTGGAACACCTAGTCCAAGCCTTCTGCTCAAGCAGGATCACCTACAGAAGATTGCCCAAGACTGCATCCAGTTGAATGTTGGGTACCTCCAAGGACAGAGACTCCACTGCCTCTCTGGGCAATCTGCTCTTGTGTTTGACCACCCTCACAGTGAAAAGTTTTTCTTGTGTTCAGATGGAATTTCACGTCTTTTAATTTGTGCCTATTGCCTGTTGTCACAGTGCATTATTGAGAAAAGTCTGGCGTCCTCATCTTTTTTCATTTCCATCAAGCCTTTTTACACCAGGATCACTCTGAGCCTTCTCTTCTCCAGGCTGAAGAGAGAGCCTTTACAGATGAAGCCAAAGGAATTCACAGATGAACAGTACAACTGGAAGTCAGTAAAGAGAGGTGTTATCTTCGTTTGAACTGGTAATCAATTTATGCTTTGATAGTATGAATGAAAGACTTCAGCTCTCCAGAGAGCTTCTACTTACTGTGAATGTAGATCTCATTATCACTTTTAAGGATAAGTGTTTGGAGACTTTTTCTTAAGGAAAAGCAGATGCACATTCATGACTGCAGAAAAAGATTAAATATGTATTTTTAAATGGCTTGAAATTAATATATGAAAACATTACTCTTTTCCAAAATATCTGAATTATTGAGTGTTTTGGATTTTTTCTTAAGGAAGATTTGTTTATTTAATTTATAAGTTCTTGGAATATGATTATTATCTGAACATTATAGGTACAGTTTAGATCCATTTCTTAACAAATAGAGGCTTACTGAAGTCAGTTAAGACTGCTAGTTATTGATAAATTTCTCATTGCTAATAAGGGTAGTAGAGTTATGTCCTCAATAATTTGAAAAAACCTCGAAGACTCATAAATTAATTAAAAAGGTCAGTACCATTTTCATTCAAGGTTCATTTCCTACTGTATTCATGGACCGCAAACTGATTGATTGGCTATATCAGACAGTTATATACCACTATTTCATAAACTGATGAATATCGGAGCTTAAATATCATTAATCTTTCTTTGCCCCATATCCTTTCAGAAATTGATCTGATGGATAGAAAACTTATTCCGAATTTATTCATTTGCCAGCTCATAGACATTATTTCTTCTGCCAGTCCTCTTCTTTATTCTTAGTCTTACTCTGCTGTCCAAACTGCTCATAGAGAACTTTTAGTGTATGGTTTCTTACAGAGCACGTATCTTGCATAAGAAATATTCTTTGCCTGCATAAATCCAATTTAAATTCATTTTTCTTGAACACCAGATTCAAGAACTGATAATGTATTTCAGCACTACTTCTGCTTTTCATATCAGGAACCGTATCATACTGTTGATTCTGATCAGCTATAATTCTAGATCTTTTCAAATGATAGCGATTTTTATTGCAGAAATCATCATTATTTGTTCTTAAATGTCACAGCCTCTTACTTTATTTTACTAAGTTTTGTCAATTAAAAATGTGAGGTTTTCCTTAGGTAGTAGCCCAGACTTTTTTTTGTTGTGACAGGACTTCCAGAATTCGTCTTACTGACAGACTACATCATTCACTCTTTTGTTAATTGGTCTTTAAAAATATTTTATTAACTTAACTTTTTTTTAATATATTAAAAATTTATGTAAGCAGACTTTAGTCTTTTACATTATAGGTTTCTTTTTGAAAGGCTCCTGTAAATACAGGTATATTAACAGAGCTAACTAGCATGCACATGAAAGTTCAATCTGTTCCTCGAGGACAGAAGAGTCCTGCTGAATTCATTAAGTCTGAGAATAAACTCTTCTTTAGTTTGATCCCTAAAGTTTCTTCAGCCTTTTGGGTAGGCTCAGTGTTTGTTTATTCACTATCTTGCTAGTATTTTTCCGGAAGCATAATTTATAAATCAGAATGCATCATTCCAATGTAATAGCAGTTCAGCAAATGATCTGCAGAGAAATATCTCTTATTCTATCACATCATATCATCATATCAGAATCTTTTTTTTTTATTCTTTTCAGTTAATGTTATATTTAGTTTTTTCTTTCTGTTCCGCATTTATTCAATATCTGATACAATATCTTGTCTGGTTTAGTCCTGGATTGAAAATATTCAGATATTTTCTGTAATTGTTAATCCAAGATCCAGCACACTACACTATCCTTTGATGAACTTCAAATGTAGTGTCAATGATAGTAATTAAACAGGTTTGACATCCTAAAATGAAGCTTATTCAAATGCACTATTCAGATAAGTAATATGTGTACTACACCTATGCCTCTCTAACCAACAAAAATAATTTATATATATTGTAGAACAGAGGAGAAACAGGTGAATTCTTTTATTTTCATCCTCGTAAATAATTTTAGGTAAAACCTAGAAGGTGATTGGAATACAGGTAACAAATTCTACTTAACATTAAATGTGGGGAAAGACAAAGAGATTAGTCTAGGTAACCAGCAAGGCTTTTGGCAGCTTATGCTAACTTTCTAAAAGTTAGGAAACAATAAGGAATGAAACAATTCTCACTTGAGGAGGAAATCTATGCAGAGACTTTTAACTCCATGTAGATGTTTGAAGACAATGTAAAACAGCTGTGAGTAGGGACTAGCCAGGAAATTTCAAACAGATTTAGAGTCCTGCACTGTTAAAATCATCCTGAAGAGCAGCCCTGTCCTCAAATGTATTAACCGTTCTCCCCAATTTGTTGTCATTCATGAACTTGCTGAGGTTGTCTTCTGTCCCATTGTCCAGGTTTACAATAAAAAGTTAAACAGTACTGACCCCAGTAATAATGTCTGAAGGACTGTAAACAGCTATTAGTTCACCAGCCACCAGTCAGACTTCGTACCATTGGTCATATCTCTTTGATCCTGATAGGTCTAGTCACTTTTCTTCTCATCTTTGTGAACATTTATCTACTCTG
This sequence comes from Dromococcyx pavoninus, assembly GCA_033558185.1. Classification (NCBI taxonomy): domain Eukaryota; kingdom Metazoa; phylum Chordata; class Aves; order Cuculiformes; family Neomorphidae; genus Dromococcyx; species Dromococcyx pavoninus. The sequence goes on from JAUMJL010000110.1 coordinate 2,660,202, forward strand.
TATCTCTTCAATTTGTTTATAAGAATATTACAGGAAACTCTTTCAAAGGTCTTGCTTTTAGTTATACCCTGCTCCCCTCTCATCCACAAGGTGAATCAGGTCATTAGAGAAGCCAATCAAATTGTTCAATTCTGTTTTACTTAAGGTAAATTTTTCCCTGCTATTCCCAATCACTTGGTTCTTCCTCACATGTTTTGAAATTAATTCCAGGAGATTTTGCTCTTTAATTCAGACTGTATTGATAAGTACCTCAAAACAATTCCTATGCTGGCACTAGACATATGTAGGTATGTAAATCTGAAAATAAAAGTAGCCAAAGCTACTTAAAGCTAAAGATTTAGCCCACTATTGTTTTGAAAGAGACTGAAGAGAAAGCCAGAATAGCATAGCTAGCATGAAGAGATGCTAGTGAGCTTGGAGTATGTCTTCCTTCTCTATACGAATGAATCCAAGTGATGCCTGTGATGACGATTATTATTATTATTATCATTATCATTATTATAGTTATTATCATTATTATTGTTCTTGATGTTATTAACAGAAGTAATAAGAGATGAGACAGCTACTAAAATTGGTACTGTTTAAGGGATAGCTAAACAAGCTCTCTGGTGCATGTTACTCAACAATTCTCAACTGTAGTCCTTTCATAAGTAAATAGAAACAATGGTGTAATGAAAAGCTTATATAAAAAGACAGTAACACTTCAAATTCGGTAACTGTTTTCAAACAGAAGTAAGAAAGGAATTCAAAGTTAAGGATTTCTCACTAAGAATGTTTTACTGATAAAAGGAAAGAACTGTTTCTGGTGACTGAAGCTATGATCAGTCTGTTGTGAAAAGCTGTGTCATTCTCCTTTGGTTAGAAGAAAAAACTCTTTTTGTTTTTCAGATACGCATTCCTACCTCATTAAGACTTTTGATTCAATCTTTGTAATGTACTCATCATGCATCTGTACAGGGACCTTAATCAGAAGTTCAGAGTAGAATAGGTAAAAGTTGGTCATATTTTGAGTAGAGTAATATCCCAGGTGGAGGGGTTTTTTTCTCTTTTCTTTTGTTTTCATACTGAGATAAGAAAAACTGTTGTCATAATGTATTTTCTTCAGTATACACAATACATTTTTATTTTTCAAACTTTATTCATTTGAATTTTGGATTTCTTAAAGTTCAAGATGTGTCACAATACTAGCCATGTTCTTGAAGTCAGGCAGTGGAGGAGGAGGCTGAGCTGTGTCAGGACTGTTTCATGTTGTCAAAGTTAATATTTAAGTCTCCTAACTGCAGGTTTTCAGATGACTTTCAGTAGATTGTTAAGTGATGTTTCATTAGTTACATAACATTTATTTTGTATTACTAAGAAGACCGAAGAGTGTGCTGCAATTGTTTAGAAGGTGCTTATTACCATATGTTTTCACAAACAGATTACATAAAACTAATGGCACTTGAAGTTGAACAGGTAAGAGTTTAGCTGCTGTGGACGTTCATTCTATAGTTCTCAACTATTCCCTCACCAATAAATACCAATGTGTCTCAAATTTGAATCCTCGCTTAACAAACAGAACAGAGAATAACCTTGCATGCCTAGCCTTCTTAATTTAAAAATTTTGAAATGACTGAATAATGTGGTACTCTATTATCGCTCATAAAATATTTGTAACCCTTATATGATTCAATGATATCACTGAAACCTTACTTTGTTAAATTTTAAAATTTAAACCATGTTTTGACATTTAGAAGATGCTTAGGGCTATGAATAACTTGCTGAGCTAAACAGAAAATATGCCGTGCTGTTCTTTGCTGTGAGCATATGAAACAGCTGTTTCCCTTTGGGTTCTTTTGTGCTAACTGCAATTCTGAAGCTTTATTTCCTCCCTACAAAATCTGATCATGATTTAGACTGACTGGTTTACTTGTTAGTATATCAGTTGCTACAATCAATATTTTGTTTATGGCTTATGAAATTTCTGGCATTTTAGGGGCCTCTTGAGTACATTCATTTTAACACCTTAATGAAGACTGAAGTTCTCAAATACTTTGTGTGCAGTTGTGATACAGCTGTTAGTCAAGTGTTTGAATTGGTGGTTCTCAATATTTATAGCTTATGTATAACCAGGACCTATATCTCTGGAATTTGAAAAGGTTATTTGAAGAAAAATTAATTGTTTTACTCTTTACTCTTTTATTGAGGAAAAAATATTTAAGAAAGAACCTCCCTCTCCAGTTCAATTTCTTTTGAAACCAAAATTAGCCATCTTTGCAAGCCAAATTTCAGCTTTCGGTCTTATAAAGAACACTCTCTAAAAACACGGTATTACTTTTCTGATAATTACTCAGTAGATACATGAGAAATTGTCTAGAGTGGAGTAATTACAAGTCAAAGCAAGGCAATGGTATTTGTTTTAAAATTAATTTTTATCTGAAATATCTAAACCACAGTACTACATGCACTTCCAACAGAAGGACTGACTGGAGGCCTCTCTTCTGCATGGACTTAAGGAAACAATCATCAAAACATACAGGTGTCTCCACTCTTAGACATTTAGGACTCTAAATCCAATTAAATATTATTGAACAACTATAGAAATTGATCAAGAATGAGAACTGGTTTCTCAGCCATGTCTCTTCAGCAGAAGAATAGTTTTAGGCTATGAACCCAAATTCCTCAATTACACACTTGAGATATGTTCCTGAACTTACACACAGTTAAGGGATCTAGTACAGTCTTTTGGCTGTTTTAGGCAATATCTTGCCTCTTGTGTACTCCAGACCAGAAACCTCCATATCATTGCCTATTCTGCAAGAAATTTAGGCTCTGGATCTGATTTTGCCATTGGTCTGGGTACCAAACTGTAGAAGTGTACTTAGACTTACATTCTTTTGTACAAATATTTATTCTGTTTAACTACTACAGCTAGGAACTTCTGTTAAAATATATTTCAATATTTTCCTTCTTGATTACATTTTTTTCCAAATTTGTGACATTTGCCTCTTGCCTTCACAGTGGTTCATTAAATGGAGATATAGGCAAAATCCCTATGTAAAAAATAGAATCATAGAATCATAGATTGATTTGGGTTGGAAAAGACCTTGAAGATCATCTCATTCCAATCCCCCTGCCATGGGCTGGGACACGTCCCACTTGACCAGGCTGCTCAAGGACCCATCCAGCCTGGCCTTGAACACTTCCAGGGAGGGAGCATCAGCAGCTTCCCTGGGCAACCTGTCCAAGTATCTCACCACCCTTATTGTGAAGAATTTCTTCCTATTTTCCAATTTAAATCTTCCCCCTTCCAGTTTAAAGCCATTCCCCCTCGTCCTATCAATAATAACCCTTGTAAAAATTCCCTCCCCAGCTTTCCTGTAGGCCCCCTTCAGGTACTGCAGGGCTGCTATGAGGTTGCCCCGCAGCCTTCTCTTCTCCAAGCTGAACAATCCCAACTCTTTCAGCCTGTCCTCATAGCACAGGTGCTCCAGTACTCTGATCATCTTCGTAGCCCTCCTCTGCAATCGTTCCAAGAGTTGCATTTTCTTCTTATGTAGGGGATTCCGGAACTGGTCACAATACTCCAGGTGGGTTCTCACAAGAGCAGAATGGAGAGTGAGAATGTCCTCCCTTGACCTGCTGGCAATGCTTCTTTCGATGCAGCCCAGGACACAGTTGGCCTTCTGGGCTGCAAGCACACATTGTCAGCTTCTGTCAAGCTGCTCATTATTCAGCACTTCCAAATCCTTCTCCACAGGGCTCTTCTTCTCCAGCTTGTCCAGATCCCTCTACATGACATCCAGTCCTTCTGGTGTGACCACTGCCCTACTCAGCTTGGTGTCATCTGAAAACTTGTCAATAGCATTACTGAAAATATTAAAAAGCACTGGTCCCAGTACAGACCTCTGAGGGACACCACTCATCACGAATCTCCATCTAGACATTGAGCCATTGGCCACTACTCTCTGAATGTGACCATCCAACCAATTCCTCATCCACTGAAGAGCCTAGCTATCAAATCCATATCTCTCCAATGCAGAGAGAAGTATGTCATGGGAGACTCTGTCAAAGATTTTACAGAAATCCAGACAGATTACATCCATTGTTTTTCCTATGTCCACTGATCCTGTCACTCCATCATAGAAAGCCACTACGTTGGTCAGATAGGACTTGCCCTTGCAGAATTCATGTTGGCTGTCTCAAATCAACCCCCGTCCTCCATGTGCTTTAGCATGGCCTCTAGGAGGATCCGTTCCATGATCTTCCCAGACACAGAGGTGAGGCTGACAGGTCGGTAGTTCCCAGGGTCCTCTTGTGCTCTGTGGGAAGTATCCTTGAATATTTGCTAACTCTGTACTGCTCCCTTATCCCTGAGAACTGTTTCCCATGTGGTCCTACAGACTAACTCCCTCAAGAGCTGGAAGTTGGCTTTTCTAAAATTTAGGGTTCTTATCTCTCAGGACCTTGAACTCCACCAGTGCATGATCACTGCAGCCCAGGCTGCCTCCAGTCTTGACATCACTGATGAGCTCACTTGCACTGGTGATCATCCAGTCCAGTTTTGCATCCCCTTGGGTAGGGTGTCTGTTATCTGGTTTAAGAAGTTATAATCTATACACCCTAGGAGTCTCCTCGATTGCCTACAACTTGCTGGCTTATGAATTAGGAAGCTGTTGATTAAACCTAGAGTCAATAGGTTTAACTTAACACCTAGAGTTCCCTCTATTTTTTTATGTAAAGTTTATACGGTGCTAGGAATCCTTCATACCCTTTAGTGAGAGAAATGAAACCCAAAAAAACCCCATATAGCTGCACACACTAGCAAATGTTTATGAGTTTTCATGGGACTTAAGTTCTAGGATAGCTGTTTTCTGGAGTCTCAATGATTGTCTATGTCAGCATATGTAGAATTATTTTCCCATTCCTAAATTTTTGTGAACACTAAATGACCTGGCTGAGTATCAGTTTCAAACAGGATAGGGAATACAGAGCACACTCATGCATGTGTGGAGAACTGAACACCTGACAGTCTCGATTGTAAGAAACCACAGCTCATTCAGAAATTATGTGCTTTTATACCTAAATAGAATCAGATATGAGCTATACAGACAGCTCAGTAATTCCCAGGGACGTACAGATTGTGTTCAGTAGCACAGTTGAAGATGTTTAGATATATTTCTGTCTGACAAACTTGGTAGCTTGACCTAAAACAGTCAAGTAAGGGTTTTTTCCATTTATTAACCTCTAAGTTTTGCATAATTAACATTTTAGTTCTTACAGGACCTGGAGCCTGTCTCCCAAAGTTTTGCAGATTTTCACCTCCCCTCTGTTTTAGTTATTTAATATTATATATGCTTAGCTTTGACATAAACCCCACATTTTTCCCAACTAGATTTATTAATAAGGAAAGCAAATTATTTCCTTATATGACCAAACAAAGGAGTTTAGGTAAAGTCTTTTATTACCTCTACCAAAGTGCTGAGTTTTTTGCAGAATTTTACCACCTATTCAAATATTAAAGTCACCACAACAAAAAGAAATTGAAACTGAATGAAATGAAGTATATATTGACATCAATTTTATTTTACGTAACCACTGAAACTAACAATCTCCAACCATCCCATCTCATTAAACAAATCAGTTCATTAACCACACCAGTGCTAGATTAGAATTTAAAAAATTACATTTCTTATACTGTTGTGAGAGTTAAAGAAATGTAAAGGAGGAACCTTAAAGAGACTGTAGAAACACTTGGGGAATGTCTTTAGGGAAGTTATCCTAAGGAGAAGGACTGCTTTATGCTTCAGTGAAGTCTATCCTTTTTAATATAAAAATATTTCCTATTCTCTGGGGTCCTATGTTGAGAATATTCTGGTGACACTGGAAAAAACAAGTGCTAGTTTTGTGTATAGCCAAGGTAGAAAATATCATTCATGTTCCTGTAGTATCTGGTTTTATTCATTAAGTATTCCAAGAACACAGTTCATGAATTATCTTACTGGATGAGACTGAAGAAAACTGTATTCAAATTATAAGTGAACTGCATCCAAAAAAAAGTCCAGTTGTTTATTAAGAACTGTATAATTCCTGGGGACTTGTACTATATCTATCTATATTTATCTGTGTGTGTAAAATATAGACATACATAAATTTATCACCTATGTATAAAATGAGAAAAAAAACCACTTAAGTCCCTCAAAATGTAAAGGGTTGTGACATAGTTTTCATATTATATAAAACTTTATCCTCATATATGTAGTGGTACTGATTTAATTGTGTGAAATTAGCCTCTACAGGAGCAGAGTTGTTGTTTCTAATTTTAGATGCTTTAAAATGCAGTGTCTAGTGTCAGCTACTTGTTTAGGCTCCTTCTGTAAAAGGTGAAGAATCATTTACATAACTTACTTGATTTTGTTTATCCTACCTACATTAGAAAGGGATGACATATCCTCCCTAAAGGAAGATAAGCACTTATATTAGAAAATCTTTAACTATAAGGTTAAAAAAACCTCAAAATAATATTGAAACAAATCTTAGCCTTCCTTCTATTTAGTTAACTTTATTCAAATTCCGATGTATTTGTCAAAAGTATTCCGCCATGACATTGCTCAAAAGTATAGTAAACAACATGATACACAGCATCTCTGGGTATAAAACACAACTGCTCTTAATTGCAAGTTAAAATAATGTTTAGGGAGGAGTTTGTATCAATTAAAAGTACATTGTGTTTTCAAAATGAAGAGAAATAGTTAACTTCAAAGGTACAACTAATGTGAACTATTTCAAATAGTAAGTTCAAAGGTTTTTCGTGCTAACTTACTTATCCTTTCAGTTTACTAAGTACAGAAGGCAACAGCCTTACACCAGGTACATATATAAAAGTACAGCTAGCTAGATTAATACTAGTACCCCAGTGTGTGCCACTTTTCAGTCATGTACTATGACCTAATTAAATGAAAAATTGTTACATGTGTATCTTTGCTTTGTTTCTTAATTCAGAGAGTCACTAGATGATGAATAAAAATTTGGACAGCTAAAAGGAATGTGATAAAAATCTAACATAGTCAGCATGCTTAATGCATTTATTCAGCAACTTTGAGAAGACCAGACCAAAGTTTGCTTAATTTTAGAGGCAATTATAAAGGCATAAATTGTATTTTTATATAACTACAGAGGCAATAAAATATCCACCATTCTAAACACTCATATATTATTAAAGACAACAATTACTTAGCTTTTGTGAGCTGCTACTTTTAAATTACAATTAACATTAGGTACTTAAGATGTCAGTTTACAAATACTATTCTGGTTTTCATCCACAGTTTTTAGGCAAAAATCATTATTGACTGATGAAAGTGCTTAGACACTATGAAAATACCCAATAAATAATCCACTTCCTGCCCAACTATTTCAAAAGTTTTATATTGGTCATTTAGATTGACAATAACTGTTGCTATTAAAGTTAGCAGTTTTAAGTGTGTTGCTCACACAAATTAGAAGACTTGGGATATTTACCTTTAAAGATTATCTTTGCTCTTGGTATCCTGGTATTATTTCACAATGTAAAGTCTTGACACTACGAAAAGCTGGGAGGTGTTTTCAGTTTCCATCCTCTGACAGTAAAAGGCCATGATATGTCATTTGCAGAAGGGGATCTTGACTTTGTATGATAAATATATGCCAAGAAGTACATTATACGTTCAGTAAAATACAAAGGTCCACTTGTGGGATATTTTGTTGTTGGAATCAAATACATGGGACAAAGTTCAACACAGTTTTTAAGAATGTGCATAACTGATGTGCAAGAATAATAATGCATTATTCATTAAGACCTCAAATGTGCTGAAAATATTTGCCATTTTTTTGTAATGTACCTGCTTTGTACTTATCTTCAATCTTGGCACCCCAGTCTGTCACATTTGGTGTTGACCTCTCATATTGATTCAAGTCTAATTAGATACCAAACTTTAAAAGAAGCACTGTAGCTCAATGCACAGCTAAATATAAAATGTCTGCCCGCTGCTTTCACTCCATAACACATCATTACTTCTCCAGCCTCTACCATTTTTAAATAAAGCCGAAGTAGAGACTCAAATATTCATTAAAAAAACTAAGACTTTTACTAAAACCTTATTTAAGTAATGCTGAGGAAAATTTATGCACTGCACAATGAAAGCAATAGCATCATAGAAACATTACTTATGAAAAAAGTATGAGAAACATAGTAATGTGGTAAAATAGAGAAAAATTATTTTATTTTTTCTTTAAAAAAAAAGAGATATGTGGGGAAAAATAAAGGAAACAATTGTTGTTTAGACATTCATATAAAAATTATTATTTCTGACTTTCGTGGTTAAATCAAAAGTCAGTGTCAATAAAAGGTGACTCTTGTACATGTCACTCAGAAGCTGAAAGGTTTTTTTGGCATCTGCTTAGCAATTATGATGAATTTATAATTTTTCCAATTTGGAAAAAATTAAGAAGTAAACAAAGGATTATAAGTACCAAAATATTTATAGGACATAAAATTACTTCCCTTCAGAGAAATATGTTTTCCTTAAAAAAATACAGAAAAGGAAGAAAAAAATCTAACCATGAAACTGTTAACCTTTGAGTAAATACCCAAGTGCTTCCTTTAATTAAGTCATTTCTAGAAGTGAATTTTTTTTGTGACTCCTCTGCTAGATTTATTGATTTGCAATGATAAGATGGTAGAAGTGACAGATCATGACAACCCAAAATGGTACAAACCTTGGGTTGTAAAAGTCAAAGTCATAAAGTGATTTGGATTTTTAACCCTTTTGGGGGGGGGAGAGGGGCCTTTTTTTTTAAAAAAAAATTCTGATTAAGAAGGCTGTGCAGTCAATTCTACTGGGATGAGAAGGCTATCATTATCAGAAAGAGATAAAATATACAAGGTTTTCTTCTGGTTTTACCTTTAAGGACATTGTTGGAGCAACCTGAAAGACTCATACTGATTGTAGATAGGTGTAAATCAGACATAACCACTTTAGCACAGTAAAATGTCTTTATAATAACATATAACTCATTTTGCTAAACCTAGATAAAGTGAAATCAAGAGATTACTTTTTAATTTAAAAAAATCTTTAAAAATTAGCTTTCATTTTTCAGACCAAATATGAGATGCTTTTAGAAGTATTCAGCTGCTACGTAATCTCTAGCTAAAATTCTTAGCTATTCTATTTATAGAGTGGACTATTTATTTTTTTTTATTATTTTAGTTAGTATATTCCTAGTTAAAACTGACATATGACAGGTAAAAATCCACTGACCATGGAAAACACAATCTGAGGGAGAAAGAAGAACTATCTTAGTGACATATACAGGAAATGTGTCTCAGTTAAATTAGACGACTTCTTTAATGAACCAAAAACTTCTCCTTAATCTCAGTGCACAATTTTTACCCCATTTCTTACTCTTATGACTTCAAGAATAATCTAAAAACTTTTACCTAAATCAGTTGTTAGCATTGACTATAATAATATAAGAAAGCAATACCTTTTTTCTTTTCAATCTTTTCCCCAAAATACTGGGTTTAGCTACTTACTCTAAGAGTTTAATTCCACATGGACAAAAGTGCCATTATTTTCTTCCATGTGAAAATTCACATCCAATAGACATATATATTTTCTGTGAGCTATTTTCTATGAATCCTTCTTATAGTTTAGAAGAAATGCCCACTATCATCTTTTCAACCCTGCGTGTAATTGGAATAGTCATCTGATTGAGTGCAATCAAGATAAATCTTGCAGAATGAGAAAGAAAGAAGATTTTGGTCCTTGAGATGGTCCTTAACACCACCAGCAGGGACCATCTTTGGCAGTTATTGTCTTGTGTTCCTGTTCACATGAGTACCAGAAGACTAACTCTGGTAACCTAGCAAAAAAAAAAAAAAAATTAAAAAAGATGTATCAGGTGTGATTAAATGGGAAAGTTTGTAGGAGCAAGAACCACAGCATCCCTTGATGAAACTCAAGAGCAAGCTTGCACATTGCACAGCAGTGCAGAGGATAAATGCTCAGCACTGTCTGTCACTTTTCACTGCAAATGGGGACTACAGTTTTCAGCCTCTGCATTTTCATATTATACTCTTCTACCTATGTGAAAGCTGTTCATATTTCTGGCAAGTTAAATTAGCAGCAACTAAACTAGATTTTCTTTCTCACAAATAAACCCCAAACTCAGTGATATTAGGCAGTGAATGTGTTGAGTGTAATTATCTGTAAAAGTTTTCAGAAATAAGGTTCTAGAATGCCCATGTTTACCTTGTACTGGGGAGCCCAGAACTGGATACAGTACTCCAGGTGAGGCCTCAGTAGTGCTGACTAGAGCAAAAGGAACATCTCCCTGCTGACAACAGTCATCCTAAAGCAGCCCAGGATACCACTAGCCTTCTTTAACGCAAGGTGACAATTTTTATTCTTATTCAATTTGATGTCCAACAGAACTTCCAGGACCTTTTCTGCAAAGTTCTTTTCCAGCCAGTATACCCCTAGCATTTACTGGTGCGCGGTGTCAATCCTCCCCAGATGTAAGACTATTATTCGCCCTGCTGAACTTCATGAGGTTCCTTTCAGCCAATTCCTCCAGCCTGTTGAGGTCTTTCTTGATGTCAGCACCACCCTCCTCCAAGTTTTATGCTATCAGCATATTGGCTGAGGGTGCATTTTGACTATCAAGGGGCATGACGCTGACATAAACACATAGAAAGGTGAAAGGAGTTTTTTAGAAGAAAACAGGAAGTGCTTTACCAAAATTGGTTGTAGTGAAGAGAAAGATGAAGGGTAGCACACTAAGTATATTTCGTGGCTCTGAAATCAGAAGGAATTGTGGCATTTCCTTACTCTCAGAAATATCACATTAGACAATTTTGATTCACTGACAAAAGGTGGTGGTATATACAGTAGTCATCTTCTATCAACACTTTTTATATCTGCATGAGACAAAGGCTACTGTAAAGTTTATATCCATTCTAACTTACCAAAGATCAAAGCATCCCATCCTCACAGGACTTGCAGAGATATGGTAAGTTTTAGTAGATCCAAAGCCTAGTACACACATGAAAATACTGCTTTAAATGACAGAGTGCATATGCAAAGAAGGAGTACAGGCTTTCCCCCTCCCACTCTCCCCCGCCCTCTCCCGTGCCCCCCCCCAACACCCGGGATAAGAGAACAGCTCTCATTTGGTTAATTAGAGTGGAATCCAGACATCATAAGCAAGTCTTTGTCGTAATTTTGCCACATTGCTTCTGATTTGTTGCATTGTTTTGCTTGGCTGTTCTAACTTGCTAGAAGCCATGCCCAGAGTAAGTATAGCAGCATCTGCTAGGCATAATGATAAGACTTAATGTTAATTATGCAAACATGTTGATCTGCAGGTTTGCTGAAGGCATCTCTCTAAGACTGTTGTCCTCTTTCTTAGGTTGATACAATTAACTTCAACTATGTCAGCAAGTAGTTCATGCAGGCAGTCCAGGACTTTCAGGACTGAGCATACCTCACATCCAGTTGCTCCAACAGTTGTTCTGCTTCTGTGCCTGACTCTGCTCTCTGCTTATCCTTCTCTTTGAGCTTCCCACTAATGCCCAGAACATGTCCTGAGCTCTATCGAGACAATAGAGAACTGATAGAGGGAAGAACGGTAGGTGAAAAAAAAGCATGCTCAACTTCTCGTCTATATCCTTCTTTGTTTACTTTCTGCTTCTGGCTGCTGGACAGTCTACTAAATTGCACACCAGAGAGTAGCTGATGAGTCAAGTAGAAAAACAGAGATGATGTGCAAGCAGTAAGGAATGGAGTCACCTACAATTGCAGTTAGAGAGTACATTGACTCCCTGACGAAAATGTCTATGACAGTTGAGCAATCTGCTACCACCTATAATCTAACAAATGTCACTGCTCCAAAACCAGGAATTTGTATTGTTTCTCTTGCTTTTCCATGCTTATGCTATTCCCATTGACCATCATTCATATCAGTTATGAAACTGCCTCTCTGTCTTTCACTTAACCTTGCCATAATGTTATATGTAAACTAACTTGGCAGAAATTAATGGAAAATTGATATTGTTCTTTAATAGAAGATTTTTAAATTCTGAAAATTCTCTATACAAAAATGGAATAAAACATAAAATAAAATAGTGGCTAATAATATTAATATTTCAATAATTTAAAAACATTCATTTTGAAATAATTTTACATCACATAAATATGTTGATATAAGTATATATGGTAATTTTTTAATAACTCAATAATTAATATTTGAAATGTTTAAACCAACAGATGCTGCCTTCAAAAATTTCTACTTTCTTAAGTAATTAGCTCCAAAGGGAGTAAGTATTTTCCATGTGTCCATTGGGGATGTTTTTACCACTTTGGTTATTAAGTTTCACACTCCAAAATTACTTAATTTAAAAACATGAGGGAAGACTTTTATAACATATGTGTGAGATAAGATCCAGGGATTAAAATATTCTAAATGCTTCAACTATCCTGAAAGAGTTTTTAAAAATATACGTATTTAAGAAGGAAGAGAAGGTTAATATAAGTATCTTAATACCACAAAAATTTGTAAAGCTTTAGAGAACACTATGTCATGGCCTCTCTCATTAGTAACAACAGAGATTACTCAGCAGTTTCTGAAACTAACCAGTAATGAGGATCACATTGTCATAATAGGATAACAACAGACTGCAGGAGCCTAAAGCATTTCAACAAACATATAAAAAGGCATCATTAAAATTAGTTAATTTGAAGGCATTTATTGTAACAGCCAAGCAAAGCAGCACATGACATAACAAAAAAGATAATAATCTTGCCTGTGATTCAAATAAAAAAAAGATTAAAAAAAAAGAAGGAAAAAAAGGAAGAAAAAGGACCTTGCTATGTCTGTATGTTTGTGCAGATAGTAAGTACTGCCTTGTAAAGTTATAAAATAAGGTCAACTATTTGATCAAACATGCTGTTCAGGTTTGCCATCACCAATGCTGTGTTCAACTTGTCAGACTTTAAAAATTTCCCTGGTATCATAGCATTCTAGTTTTACTGAAGAGTAGGTTGAAAGTTGTATGTGGAAGGATATCAAACTCAACATGTACTTACTCCTTCTGCCATTGATACACTGGTCAATCTGAATTCCAACTATTGTAATACTATTAAAGAGTTACAGAGATTGGGCATTTGTTATATAAAAATAGTTTATATTTTAAAAATAAGAATAAATTGATTTTGACAGAAAATAAAATTAGAAGGTAAAAGAAAAAAGTCAAATTAATCAAAAGCTCTGATTTTTTAATTTCCCTGTTTTAAACTCTTTCAGTAAACAAAAGAAATAAGAAAAATAAAGAAAAATGCCTTTAATCACAGAAATCGTTAACCAGATGACATACACACGAACTCAGAGATAGAAAAGCTGAACAGTATATTTGATCAATAATTTAATCTAATTTTATTAGTTTACAAAAGGATGCTTGTATTCTGAGCGAAGGGAATGTGGAAATGGATGGCACGTACTTAAGTCATTTAGTTGAGGACTATTCAGTAGAAGAAAATAATCATAGAATCATAGAATTGTAGAATCAATAGGGTTGGAAAAGACCTCCGAGATCATCAAGTCCAAACCTTGGTGCAACTCCAGTCCGTTTACTAGATCATGGCACTCAGTGCCACACCCAATCTCAGTTTAAAAACCTCCAGGGACGGTGAATCCACGATCCCAATGCCTAATTACACTCTTTGTAAAGAATTTTTTTCTGATGTCCAACTTAAATTTCCCCTGGCAGAGCTTAAGCCCATGTCCCCTTGTCCTATTGCTAACTGCCTGGGAGAAGAGTCCGACCCCCACCTGTCTACAACCTCCTTTCAGATAGTTGTAGAGAGCGATGACGTCACCCCTGAACCTCCTCATCTCCAGGCTAAACAACCCCAGCTCCCTCAGCCTCTCTTCATAGGACTTGTTCTCAAATCCCCTCACCGGTTTTGTTGCTCTTCTCTGGACCCACTCCAGCACCTCAATATCTTTCTTGAACTGAGAGGCCCAGAAATGAACACAATACTCAAGGTGTGGCCTCAACAACACCGAGTACAGGGAAAGGATCACTTCCCACGTCCTGCTGGCCACACTATTCCTGATATAGGCCAGAATGCCATTGGCCTTCTTGGCCACCTGGGCACACTGATGGCTCATGTTTAGCCTCCTGTCAATCAGCACCACCAGGTCCCTTTCCACCTGACTGCTCTCCAGCCACTCTGTCCCCAGCTTGTAGCGCTGCATGGGGTTGTTGTGACCAAAGTGTAGGACTCGGCACTTGGCCTTCTTGAACTTCATCCTGTTGGACTCAACCCATCTCTCCAGCCTATCAAGGTCCATCTGCAGAGACCTCCTGCCTTCCGGCAGGTCGACACTCCCTCCCAAATTGGTGTCATCTGCAAATTTACTTATGATGGACTCAATCCCCTCATCTAAATCATCGATGAAGATGTTAAACAGAACCGGATGCAACACTGATCCCTGAGGGACAACACTGGTGACCGGCCGCCAGCTGGACGTAGCCCCATTCACCAGCACTCTCTGGGCCCGGCCATCCAGCCAGTTCTTAACCCAGCTGAGAGTGCACCTGTCCAAGCCATGGGCTACCAGTTTATCTAGGAGTATGCCGTGGGAGACAGTGTCAAAGGCTTTGCTCAAGTCCAGATAGACTACATCCACAGGCTTCCCTTCATCCACCAGGCGGGTTACCTGATCATAAAAGGAAATCAGGTTGCTCAGACAGGACCTGCCCCTCATAAAGCCGTGCTGGCTGGGTCGGATCCCATGTCCATCCTGAAGGTGCTGTGTGATTGCACTCAGGATGATCTGTTCCATAAACTTGCCAGGCACTGAAGTCAGACTGACAGGCCTATAGTTGCCCGAGTCAGCCTTGCAGCCCTTGTTGTGGATTGGCGCGACATTCGCCAACTTCCAATCATCTGGGACCTCCCCAGAGAGCTAGGACTGTTGGTAGATGATGGAGAGTGGTTCGGCAAGCTCTTCTGCCAACTCCCTCATCATGCTAGGATGGAATCCCTCAGGTCCCATTGATTTGTGTGGATCCAGGTGGCTCAGAAATTTATAGACTATTTCCTCCTGGAACACAGGGGAGTCATTTGGTTTCCTGTCTCCATCGACCAGCAAGAAAGAAACACAAGCCTTCCTGAGTGCCATAGGTTTCTGGAGGAAGCATATCCCCGAATGTAACCAGATTGTAAGCTCTCTCTACTTGTTCTCTAGATCAAGTGGGAGATTGCTCATGTTGTAGCACTTGGGCCAGTCAGGACAGGACCAGACATGAAGAACATGCTCTACTCTGTAGCCAGGAATAATGGTCTTTCCTGGAGCCTTTGGCAGAAGGGACCTGGTGAGACTCGAGGTCGACCATTTGGATTCTGGATCCGAGGCTACAGAGGGTCTGAAGCTAAATACACCCTGACAGAGAGAGAGATCCTGGCCGCTTATGAAGGAGTTCAAGCCACATCAGAGGTAGTTGGCACAGAAGCACAGCTCCTCCTGGCACCCCGACTGACAGTGGATATTCGGGGGACAGGCTACCTCTACACACCATGCCACTGATGCTACTTGGAGCAAGTGGATTGCTTTGATCACACAGTGCACCCACATTGGAAGACTGAACCATCCTGGGATCCTGGATATCATCATGAACTGGCCTGAAGGTGAGAACTTTGATCTAGCAGATGAGGAGGGTGAAGAGAAGGTGGCATGTGCGGAGGAAGCTCCACTATACGATCAACTGTCAGATGTAGAGATACATTACGCCCTTTCCCCTGATAGTTCCTGTCATATTGTAAGGACAAACCAAAAATGGTAAGCAGTCATATGGAATTCCATATTACAAGTTGCAGACGCTAAAGTAGAAGGTGTGTTGAGTCAATTCGCAGAGCTCAAAGCTGTCCAGTTGGCCCTGGACATTGCTGAACGAAAGAACTGGCCAAGGCTTTACCTCTACACTGACTCAAGGATGGTAGCCAATGTACTGTGGGTATGGTTAGACTGATGGAAGACGGTCAATTGGGAACATAGAGGGAAATGAATCTGGGCTGCCAATATGTGGTGGGACATTGCCACCCAAGTGGAAAAGTTGACTGTGAGGGTCCACCACATGGAAGTACACATGCCTAAGAGCCGAGCTAACAAGGAATATCATAACAATGAGCAGGCCGACCTAGCGGTACGTGTCAAAGTATCACAGACAGACTTAAACTGGCAGCATAAAGGAGAACTGTTCCTGGCTTGATGGGCCCATGATGCCTCAGGCAATCAGGGCAGAGATGCCACCTATAGATGGGCATGGGACTAATGGGTGGATTTAACCTTGTACATTATCTCTCAGGCTATCCATGGCTGTGGGACAGGTGCTGCCACTAAGCAGGCGAAGAGAGTGAAGCCCTTACAGTACAGTGGACACTGGGAAGTATATGTACGGAGAGGTCTGGCAGGTTGACTACATCACATTGCTGCAGACCCACCAAGGTAAGTTCTATGTGCTCACCATGGTGGAAGCAACCACTGGATGCCTGGAGACACACCTGGTGCTCAAAACACCATCCTAGGCCTGGATAAACAAGTTCTGTGGTGACATGGCACCCCAGAGCAAAGTGAGTCACATAGTCACGTAATGGAACCCATTTCAAGAATAGCTTAGTTACCATCTGGGCGAAAGAGTACGGCATTGAGTGGGTGTATCATGTTGCCTACAATGCACCAGTTGCCGGGAAGGCTGAACGGTGTAATGGACTGTTAAAAACCACTTTGAAGGCATTGGTTGGAGGGACTTTCGAACACGGGGACCAGCATCTAGCAAAGCCCACATGGTTTGTCACAGTATCACAGTATCACAGTATCATAAGGTTGGAAAGGACCTCTGAGATCATCAAGTCCAACCTATAACCCAACACTAACACCAACAACAACACTAACACCAACCATCATTAAAACCATGGCACTCAGTGCCTTATCCAGTCTCCCCTTAAACACCTCCAGGGTCGGCGACTCCACCACCTCCCTGGGCAGCGCATTTCAATGGCCAATCACCCTTTCAGTGAAGAACTTTTTCCTAACATCAAGCCTAAACTTTCCCTGACAAAGCTTGAGTCCATGCCCTCTAGTTCTGTCACTGGTCACCTGAGAGAAGAGACCAACCCCTGCCCGATTACAACCTCCTTTTAGGTAGTTGTAGAGAGCAATGAGGTCTCCCCTGAGCCTCCTCTTCTTTAGACAAAACAGCCCCAGCTCCCTCAGTCGCTCCTCATAGGGCTTATGCTCCAGCCCCTTCACCATCTTCGTTGCCCTCCTCTGAACACATTCCAGTATCCTAACATCTTTCCCAAACTGGGGGGCCCAGTACTGTACACAATATTCAAGATGAGGCCTGACCAGTGCCGTGTAAAGGGGGACGATAATTTCTCTGGTCCTGCTCGTTACACTATTCCTGATGCAGGCCAGAATGCCATTGGCCTTCTTGGCCACCTGGGCACATTGCTGGCTCATGTTGAGCTTCCTGTCAACCAGCACTCCCAGGTCCTTTTCTGCCTGACTACTCTCCAGCCACTCTGTCCCCAGTCTGTAGCTCTGCATGGGATTGTTGTGTCCAAAATGAAGTACCCGACATTTGGACTTATTAAACATCATCCCATTAGAATTGGCCCATCTCTCCAATCTGTCCAGGTCCCTCTGTAGGGCCATCCTACCCTGTAATAGATCAACCCTTCCTCCCAGCTTGGTATTGTCCGCAAACTTTCTGATGATGTACTCAATCCCCTCATCCAGATCATCAATAAAGATATTAAACAGGACGGGACCCAATACCAATCCCTGGGGAACACCACTGGTGACCGGCCGCCAACTGGATGAGACACCATTCACCACCACTACGGGCTCCATCAACAGAGCCAGTCCTACTCAGTCAGAATTCCTTCACATGATAGATGGAGATAAAGTCCTTGTAATACACTTGAGAGGTACGTTAGGGAAAAAGATTTGGATTAATGCTGCATCATGCAAAGGCAAACATGTTCGTGGGATCGTCTTTGCTCAAGGATCTGGTTGCACCTGGTGGGTGATGCAGGAAGGTGGAGAAACATGATGAAAACTGCAAGGGGACGTTATCTTTGGGTAAGCTGCCCATACTACTGTATCTGTATTTACTAACTTGTAAGTGTGTATATAGTTTAAAAGTTTAAGTTTTATAGATCTGTTGGCACAGAAGAAAAATTTGGGGTGGATAACGTTGTAGTTCCAGTTTTTCCAGATAATTTTTCTCTCCTTGCCAACACGGGGATTGGTGGGTGCAGGGACCAGTCAGCCCAGTGGGGAATGGCCAGACCACTTGGGCCGCTAATTCTCAGGGGGCAGCACCATTGGTGACATCACGGGAAGAAGGGGTTTGCTTCCAGGGCAGGCACTTCCTCTCACGTGGCAGCAGGAAAAAGGAAAAACAAACCCCTATTTGCATGGGTAGCTGAAGAAAGCTCCCTTTGGATCATTACCCTCGCTTCACACAAGCTGTACCATTTTTCTTCAGAGGGAGAGAGAGAGAGAAGGAGGGCGGTCAGCACCAGTGGACTTCCTGGACTTCTTGGACTTCCCTTCCCTTCTGTTCTCCTCACGCCCCACCCAACCCTCACCAGCCCCCGGTACCCTTCTTGGATAGAGGGACAAGGAAACTCTCCACACTGCCCAGGAGAAGGATTTCCACCCTGCTCCTTGCGACCGCCATTCCCCCACGTGAGTTTTGTTTTCCCTCGGGATCATCATCTCTCTCCCTGAATGCCGTTTTTTTCAGAGCCCAGCCGAATCACTGGGGAGTGACTTTTTGCCACTGCCGCCCCCACCCCGCCTCCCCACCCCCCCGAGGTGCTCCACGGCCCCTGCTGTCCTTAAATAAAACTTCACCGTAAGGAGCAAAGATAGAACTTAACTCGTTTGAAATGGGAAAGCAGCAGTCACATCTCTTAGATGGGGCAGAGACCTTGGGTCCCCAGGTACTAATGTAGTGCTATTAGCAGGCAGGCAGAAGGAAGTCCTGGGCTAGAGTTGCTGGGATAGGCAGCCATTCTCAACATGCCTTAGAAGTCTGAATCCCCGTATTCTCTAATATGAAAGGGGTTTTTTTTAAAATTTGAAGCCTGAATACTGTTATGGTAGAGTTGCATATTGAATGCAATGTTGTTTTTAGAGATTTCAAGTAGGAACATTAAAGTTGTTCTTCTCAACCTGTATAAATACAGGTGGAATCTCACTTCGTAACAATGACTTATAAAGAAGAAAATAGTCAGGAAAGTGTAAGTTACTTTTTCTGTGTCTATTTTATTTATATAGGATGCGAAAAAGATGAAACCACTTCAAAATTCAAAGTTAGTGGAAGTTAAGTACTCTGGATTGGGCTGAGGTGCATTAGGCTTCACATTTTACTTCAAAGCAGAAGAAAAGAAAACATATAATCATAGAATCATAGAATTATCTGGGTTGGAAGAGACCTCTAAGATCATCAAGTCCAACCCTTAATCCAACACTATCATGATTACTAGATCAACTATTGAATCCAGTGGAAATCTTCGTATCTTTATGTTCAAATAAAAGATGCAATTTTAAGTATCATAGCATTGTGTACATATAGGAAAACTTTAGGATGACAACAAAATAGATGTATTCCATACAGAACAGAAAACATGCTTTCTTTCCTTAAAATTCCACCTCTTAGAATTAATTCCGTTCTTCTAATTTTGTATATTCCTTATTTATTTTTTCCACTCCCTCCTCTTCTCTAAAAGGCCTTGTTTTCCCTGGCAAAACTTGACATTCATGAATTTTGCCAGGAGCAAGGATTATTTTCCCACAACTCTCATGGTAAATTAGAAATGGGTGAATCTCTACAGGCATGGAAGTACAGATCAGATAAGCAATTTATCTGAAATATTTCTTAGTATCCTAGGGCCTTTAGTAGGAGTTTATCATTCAGTATTTCCCATGTATTTGAAGACTTAGCAGTGTATTTTTCCACTTCGGAAGAATCAGAACTTTATTACCTACCAGATATGGAGGGAGGACTTACATCTTCCCACGTCTTTTCCTACTTTAAATGCTTTAGCAAAGCTCTTCAAAACACTAGGAGCAAGTCTAGTCCCTGCTGTGTTGACAGTGAAGCTATATTTTACTGATCATTTCCTTTTGCATCTGCACAGGATAATAACTTCCCATTACCTTAATTTATTCCAGTGGCGCAATAGTAAATCCTTTTAGAAAAGGGAAAGTTTTCTATTGATTTTCTAGCTTCTGCAATTGATGAGTAATCTCGGCTCTAACACTCCTTGATTCTGGATCCTTAAACATCTTATTTCTCCTCCCTCCATTCTCCATTTCCTCATTTCAGACCTCAGATTACTATTCACTGTTGGTAATCCAGGCTGGCAGTGATGATATTAATAGGAGAAGTGCCAGGGCAATCAAAAAGGATTTCAGGGCACTTGGTAGAATAGTCCATGGGACAGGTGCACAGGTAGTATTTGCTTCTGTTCCTGTAGTGGCTGGAATGAATGGGGAGATGCATGAGGAGAGAATTAGGAAAACCTACCTTATCAATAGGTGGCTAAAGGATTGGTGCCACCATGAAAATTTTGGTTTTTTTGATCATGGGGCAAACTCCATACTACCTGGTCTTCTTAAATCAGATGGGCTTCATCTGTCTAAGCAGGGCAAAAGGGTTGTTGTCCATAAGTTAGCGGGGCTCATCAGGAGAGCTTTAAACTAGGTCTGAAGGGGGAGGGGATTGATATCAGGCTCTCCAAAGTTCAAACCAGGGGTAATAAGACTGAATTAAAAGTAAAATCAGCAGCCCAGCTGAAGTGCATGTACACTAATGCACGCAGTCTGGGCAATAAACAGGATGAGCTGGAAGCCTTCATGCAGCAGGAAAGCTATGACGTGGTTGCCATTACAGAAACGTGGTGGGACGACTCGCATGACTGGAGTGCTGTCATAAGTGGCTACAAGTTCTTCAGAAAGGACAGGCAGGGTAGGAGAGGTGGAGGGGTGGCTCTGTATGTTAGAGAGTCTCTTGACTCTGTAGAACTTGAGGTCACCAATGATAGGGTTGAGTGCTTGTGGACCCTAGTCAGGGGGAAGGATAACAAGACTGACTTCTTGGTAGGAGTCTGTTATAGACCACCCAACCAGGATGATGAAGGGGACGAGTTATCCTACAAGCGGTTGGCAGATGTCTCAAAATCGCCAGCCCTTGTTCTTGTGGGTGACTTCAACCTGCCGGATATCTGCTGGGAGATCAACACAGCAGAGAAGAGGCAGTCTGGGAGATTCTTAGAGTGTATGGAGGATAATTTCCTGCTCCAGCTGGGAAATGAACCTACCAGGAGTGGGGCCCCACTAGATCTGCTGTTTACAGAGAGGGACTGGTGGGAGATGTAGTGGTCGGAGGACAACTGGGGCACAGTGACCATGAAATAATACAGTTTTCAATATTCAGGGATGTAAGGAGGACCACCAATCAAACCTCTATGCTGGACTTCCAGAGGGCAGATTTTGACCTGTTCAGAAGACTGGTCCGGAGCACACCCTGGGACACAATCCTCAAAAACAGGGGCGTACGGGAGGGATGGCTGTGCTTCAAGGAAAAAGTCTTGAGTGCACAGGAACAGGCTATACCAATTAGCCAAAAGGCAAGCCGGCGGGGAAGATGACCACCTTGGTAGAATAGGGAGATACTGTAGGAATTCAAAGATAAAAAGAGAGCTTACTGACTGTGGAAGGCAGGGCCGACTACTCAGGAAGAGTATAGGACTATAGCTATAACGCAGAAGGAAAATCAGAGAACCAAAAGCGCAATTTGAAATTAATTTGGCTACTTCTGTTAAGAATAACACAAAGTGCTTCTATAAATACATTAATTACAAAAGGAGGGGCAAGGAAAGCCTCCATTCATTTTTGGACCTGGGGTGAATGTAGTTACCAGGGATGAGGAGAAGGCTGAGGTACTCAACACCTACTTTGCCTCAGTCTTCACCAGTAAGAGAGGGGGCCCTAACAATAACTGACCTCCGGAGCTCACAGATAGAGACAGGAAACCAAATGGCTCCCCTGTGTTCCAGGAGGAAATAGTCAATGAGTTACTGAGCCACCTGGATCCACACAAATCAATGGAACCTAAGGGATTCCATCCTAGCATGATGAGGGAGTTGGCGGAAGAGCTTGCCAAGCCACTCTCCATCATCTACTAACAGTCCTGGCTCTCTTGGGAGGTCCCAGGTGATTGGAAGATGCAAATGTCGCGCCAATCCACAAAAAGGGCTGCAAGGAGGACCCGGGCAACTATAGGCCTGTCAGCCTGACCTCACTGCCTGGCAAGGTTATGGAACAGATCATCCTGAGTGCAATCACACAGCACCTTCAAGATGGACATGGGATCCGACCCAGCAAGCACGGCTTTATGAGAGGCACGTCCTGTCTGACCAATCTGATCTCCTTTTATGATCAGGTAACCCACCTGGTGGATGAAGGGAAGCCTGTGGATGTAGTCTATCTGGACTTGAGCAAAGCCTTTGACACTGTCTCCCACGGCATACTCCTAGATAAACTGGTAGCCCATGGCTTGGACAGGTGCACTCTCAGCTGGGTTAAGAACTGGCTGGATGGCCGGGCCCAGAGAGTGCTGGTGAATGGGGCTACGTCCAGCTGGCAGCCGGTCACCAGTGTTGTCCCTCAGGGATCAGTGTTGCATCCGGTTCTGTTTAACATCTTCATCGATGATTTGGATGAGGGGATTGAGTCCATCATAAGTAAATTTGCAGATGACACCAAGTTGGGAGGGAGTGTCGACCTGCCGGAAGGCAGGAGGGCTCTGCAGATGGACCTTGATAGGCTGGAGAGATGGGTTGAGTCCAACAGGATGAAGTTCAACAAGGCCAAGTGCCGAGTCTTGCACTTTGGCCACAACAACCCCATGCAGTGCTACAAGCTGGGGACAGAGTGGTTGGAGAGCAGTCAGGTGAAAAGGGACCTGGTGGTTCTGATTGACAGGAGGCTAAACATGTGCCATCAGTGTGCCCAGGTGGCCAAGAAGGCCAATGGCATTCTGGCCTGTATCAGGAATAGTGTGGCCAGCAGGACGTGGGAAGTGATCCTTTCCCTGTACTCGGTGTTGTTGAGGCCACACCTTGAGTATTGTGTTCAGTTCTGGGCCCCTCAGTTCAAGAAAGATATTGAGGTGCTGGAGCGGGTCCAGAGAAGAGCAACAAAACTGGTGAAGGGACTTGAGCACAAGTCCTATGAAGAGAGGCTGAGGGAGCTGGGGCTGTTTAGCCTGGAGATGAGGAGGCTCAGGGGTGTCCTCATGGCTCTCTACAACTATCTGAAAGGAGGTTGTAGACAGGTGGGGGGGCAGACTCTTCCCCAAGGCAACCAGCAACAGAACAAGAGGGCACGAGCTTAGATTCTGTCAGGGAAGGTTTAGGCTGGATATCAGAAAAAATTTCTTCACAGATTGAGTAATCAGGTATTGGAATGGCCTGCCCAGAGAGGTGCTGAATTCACCATTCCTGGAGGTTTTTAAAATAAGACTTGATGTGGCGCTTAGTGCCATGATCTCATAATCATGA
This sequence comes from Dromococcyx pavoninus, assembly GCA_033558185.1. Lineage (NCBI taxonomy): Eukaryota > Metazoa > Chordata > Aves > Cuculiformes > Neomorphidae > Dromococcyx > Dromococcyx pavoninus. The sequence continues at coordinate 2,683,865 of JAUMJL010000110.1, forward strand.
TAGTGTTGGATTAAGGGTTGGACTTGATGATCTTGGAGGTCTCTTCCAACCCAGATAATTCTATGATTCTATGATTCTATGATTCTCTTTCTCTGCTTACTAGAGATAGAGCCTTTTCAGTAGTTATGTGACCACAGTTCAATGCTAGAAATATCGTAGTAAAAGTAATAGTTGTCCCAGTCTGGATATCAGCTCAGTAATGTTGAGATTGATATTGAACAGCAATCAAAGTTATCTATTCCATAAACATATTCAGGGACTGCGGGTTTACTAATTTACATTATTTCCTCAGTGTCACTTTGAAATTACAGAATGTCTCAGACTGTGATTTTTTTTCTCTCTACCTATACGGACAATTCATCTCATTATATTAGCAGCTGGCCAATTTGCCAGTGTCTATATACTTTTTCAGAGCTCTCATAATCCAGAAAACAAAATGTGATCTTGCATTTTAACTGATTAAATTGTAATCCATATTCTAACAAGTGAGTATAAGCAGATTTTTTATTTCTATTATTCTGTTCACTGAGGCAGTCCTTCCAAAGCTATCAATTACTAACAGCTGAATCAGTGTAATGATTCTCAGAAATATAGATTCCATCACTGGTGCCTGGCATCTTGGAATCAACCACAGTCTTTTATATGGATTTGCTTCTCAGGAAACAGCTGACTGTGACTGTTGAGTGCAATCTCTCTTTCCTGAAGGGAAACATACAGATATTAGAGGTGAAAGGGAAATAAAACATCATTAGTAACGACTGAAAATCACAATACATTTAAGAAACGAATTCTTCAAGACTTCACCATCATTTGGAGAATAAACATATTCATGGGTAACAAGAATATTCCTATCACTGTTGCATGCACAATTGCGCACAAGAGTTGAGGCTGTTATTGATGTGATTTTAGTTGCTACCTTCTTTTCTCTTTTTTTTTTCTGCTGCATGTAAACTACTCAGAGCAGAGGTGATGTGTTCTTATGCAGACAATTCTCAGCATAAGAGGACTTACTAAAAGCACTGCTGAAGTAATACAAATTTCCAGAAGTAACTTTTAAAATTAACTGTTAGGATTAATTTGAAAAGAGGAAACAGTTACATGTTCATCTGATTACACAAAAGGTTTTCTTTGTAAATGTAGATAGATGTTTTCCTGGCAATGAAACTGGATATAAAAGTATTAATTATTCAAAATATAATCATTAAGAAATTGAGTAAATGCAATCACATTGCACAGCCAAATGAAATTAGCAGATGTCACCAAAAGGAATAGGACATAATATCTAGAATAATATTATATCATTAAATAGGGGACAAAAAAGCAGAAAAAATCCCATAAAGATTTAATAACACCACTATTTTTAAGATTAATGCTATCTTAAAGAAGACTGAAGGGAATAGAATATTATTATTCTGTGTGACTGTGCATGTCTTACATTATTAAATTTTCTGAACAGAAGAGGTTTTTAATGTATGTCTGGTTTCTATGCCCTGCTATGATTTCCTCTCACAAATAAGAGGATGTATGTGAAGAAAATTACCTGACTAATTTTGTAGATAGTTAGACTTCACAAAAGAGATCTTCCATCAGACACTCTCAGGGATCTTTGAAAAATGTTATTGCATTCACAAACAGGGCTTTCTGTCTGTTCCTTGAAAGACATATAGATTTAGGGGTTTTGTTTCCCAGGAGCATCAAGTCACAATTTTCTAGACCCACATCAAAAAGTATGAAGTGCTAAATGTGCTTATTAGTGGGTGTGGGATGTGGAATATTAGGGAAGTACAACTAGCTAATAGTGCAGCCTGAGTAATGCAGTTATGCTTTTAATAGGAATCGTCCTTCAAAAAGCCAACATTTGTTTTTACTAATTATAGAGGAAGACTAAAGTTATAATCTGTGTACTTAAGTCAGCTGCCTAAAACTAAGCACCATAAATATCCACCCAGATGAAAATAACTGCTTAGAACCTGATATATATGAGCTACAATTAATTTTTTCTTTCTTTTTTAAGAGTTCATATTTATGCAAACACGCGTATTATTGGTTCAGGCAAAACAAAAACACTTTTCAAAAATAGCAAGGTAAAAACAAATATAACCAAAAAATTAAACTGTGTAAGATATTGTTTTTCAGAACCACACATATGCTTTGACTTGAAAGGTGTAGGACTATTCTGAAGTTCTTCAAATCAAATATTAATTCTAATTGTTATATGATTTTACAATATTTTATACAGGCTTTACTTACTAGAGAAAAAAGGAATTGTAAAGAAGAGTTCAAGGAGCTTTCTGCAGCCTCTCCTTTTCAGCTTTCCTCTCTGCAAAGCATACAAACAATACTTATGTCTTATACCTGGTCCAGGTATAAAAAATAGACTGTTTTCACTGAATTCTATTTAAATAAATATTAAACAAAGGAAGAATACATTATATCCTAGGTAAATATCAGGAAAAAAAATGATTTAAATATTAATTTTATGTTGTAAAAAAACCCAACAATTTCACTGTTTATGGAAAAATAATATCATGTATGTGGCATTTGTACCGTTCCTTTTTTAAGAGGAAGGTGAACACTCCCATAATGTGAAGAGAAAAATCTTTATGCTCTCATGTTTAGTTACCTAGTCAAAGACATCACACAGAAAGATATTTTATGTAAAAATTTTTTTTCAATATGCTGATTATTCCCTTCCTTCATATATTTATGAAGTTTGATTGTTAACCAACAGAAAACTAGATGAAATTGTTGCACTGTTTTTGTAGTTGCAAAAGTAAAAACTGCTGAAGTAACCTGCTGGAAACGCATCTGTATTTATTAAAATATGTAAGTGTGTGTGTGCATTCATACATAGAGTATTTATGTGCTATATATAGCTTATACGTTCTTGATTGTATCTTACATAATAATAGTCAGTATTTAGGTAATTTTGGATAAACTTTCCAGGAATCCTGCATCATCTGTTATGGGTCACTATTGTGAAAATAGAATATACTTAACCTTCCTATTACAGATTTAGGTGCATGGTGAAATTCTATGCTTACGTTTCACAGGAGACCAAACTAGATCTTAAGGATGTTCTCTTGCTGTAAAATCCCTGATTCAGTGGGCTGCTTCTAATCAAGGAACAAGTGAAGACAAGGTTGATAAGGACTGTATGAAACATCATAGTTTTCAAATATTCCAGGTACTGTGCAGAAATCAAAGAACTCTTACATTCTGGGTAGTTATATATGTCCATATTTATTCAAGATTATATAAAATTTGAATCAATTGGCCTATTTTACACTGTTGTGTTAAAAAGGATAAGACTTTCTTTAGAATTACTACTTCCTCCTGTTGGTAATAGAAGAAGCATACTCATTTCAGAAGTCAAGAATTTCTGTGCAGAGCAACCAAAATGCAACTCTTGAAATCTACCTAACTTCAACATTGAAAATTTTGTATTTAGACTCTGTCTTGAAAATATTCTCTTACATTTCAGACATGGGATAAGTACTTTGCTCAAACAGAACCTGGAAAAGTAAATTAACAGTTCCGGGTTCACACGAGACATTTAAACACATGCTTAAATTTGGCCTTAAGTAATGTTTTTGTTTATATAGACATAGTATTGGGACTGAAATTTCTTTAATTCTTAAATTTCACTCAAATCTATCAATGCTGGTTTTAATAAAATAATTAATTTTTAAATATGGACATTTCATAATAGATATACTTCACAAATACAAACTCTTGGATGTCAGAGTCTAATATTCTCTGATTCTATTAGATTTTCCACATAAGGAGGATTTAATGTTTTAATTCTAGGTTTACCTTTTTGAAGATAATTGACATTATCTGTGATTTCTATATAGAAAAGGAATACAACAGTATAATGATCGCACAACACAAACACAATATACCAATTGCACTACACATTTGAATCATAATACAAATATGATTCCCATTAATGGTTCTACTTGCTGACTATCCCAACACTAGATATCTCTAGTAACTGGGAAAGAATACAAGGGTCAAAATTAGCTCAATGCCTTTGCTCTCTTCAAATTTTATTCTGTTTGTTCATTGATTTTTATACTCTATGTTGGGTTGAGCACTGTGAACATTTCCCCCATGTTGATCTGGCTGGCTCAGGAAGATATTATCTTGTATTAATTATTTTAGGAAGACCATTCACATCTAGTTGACCTATTTAACTAATACAGACATCTACCTATGACAAAGCCCACCTTCTGGTCCCCTTGATGTTGAAAATTCAACTTCCTTTACAATAGCTGTGAGCACTTCCTACATTCTTCTCTGAGATCTGTGAGCACATCATATCCTTGCCTGTCTTCTCTGAGTCCTCTTCCATTGTTGAGAGTTGTTACAGACTCCGATGTTACAGACTACATCTCATGATGCTTGTGTTAGTATTCTTTCTACGTAATAGTAACAAGCTCTGAAAAAAACACATTTTGCAAATTCAAATAAAACATACCAGAATGATCCCTCTTTTGGATCCAATTCTTTTTTTTTTTTTAATAAGAAATAGAAAATCATTTAAATGTCAGGTGTAAATAAATGAATAGCATTATATGAGTTTTATAATCAAATGAATTATAACCAATTCCTTCTTTTGTGTCACATTATTTAAAAACCCAAGATATCCTTGTTGAAACAGCCCATGTGGTCTTCTTTCAAATCCAGTCAGGACATAGTCCACCTATAACATTAGGCTGACATGGCATAAGTGTATATTGTGTGTACTCTTCAATTATTTCATCCAAACCCCACACTACACATGTTAACTGCTGTGGAAACAGAGAAAAGACAGATAAATTAACACATGTTCTTAGCATTGTTCTAAAAATTCGGAGTCTTCGTTCCCCTGCTGCATACCTTTCTCACAATCTTCAAGTTTTTATAGCTGAATTATTAATCCAAACCAGAAAAAGAAGGATAATTTTTCAAAAGAATTTTAGGCAAAAATCATAGAAACATACTAAGAAAACAAGTATGCCTACTAGAATGATTACTGCAGTTTCAACAGCCCCCCTCTTGTGCAACTGGTATGCATATATGCAGCTATTTAATTTCATCAGTCACTTAAATAGTTTCTAAATTATGTATGTATTCAGTGTACATATTGATTCACTTGACAAAGTTGATTCCAAAGAAGCCGTTACTGTCAATCAAGTAAATTATATGCATTTTCAAAATATTTATGTTTGGCCAATTATGTAGTTAATGGGTAAATAAATAAAAAAAAATAAAATTATGTATCTTTTTGAAAAACTATGTATCACTTCCGTATCATGAATAGTGACATAGATACCTTTCGACAATATAAGTATGTGTTTTAGTTATATGTAACATTATGGGATATCCAGAATAATCTGGAGAATTTGCTGGATTTATATTGGAACTATGCTGCTATAGATGAGGAAAAAATCCCCATTCTCGCTCTTACTCAGTAAAGGTTTAAGGAATAGACATTATAGAGAGCCTTCAATGTTCATTTAATTGGACATGATATTACTGACCATAAAAAGGGGGCTACATAAGCTTTGTAGTGTCCAGGAGGCACACAAATATTCAGAAAGGGAGTTTATTTATTTTTTTTAACTGGAGGGCACTCAAATGCTTGAATTGCCAAGAAGGAATCATCAACTATTCTGGACTTCATCTGCTTTCCACTCTCTACAAACAGTGCACAGAAAAGGATTCAATAATAATTATAGGAAGGCAATGAGAAAATGACTCTGTAGCCTGCTATGTAACATGGGAGTAGTAAAATAGGTTTCTGATCCTTGTTACTAAGGCTGCTTCTTTAATTTGCTTAATTAGCTATGTAAAACACATGACCACGACTGAGGGCAGGGACCATAACCCATGCAAGCATACTAATCACTAACTTGTGTAAGTATATACCCTTGAGAGAGCTGCTGGGCTATAGAAATATTCTTCACTTTCACATCTTCTGTACAGCAGTAAGCCTTGAGGTCTTCTCTGCTCCATGGAGAAGATTTATCACCAAAGAAGAAGAAAGCTCCCTGATAAGTAAGACAACTTTAAGGTTTTCTTACTTCAGGTTCTAATTGAGGTAAGGTCATCTGGTGCAGCTCAGCTAGTCCAGGTTAGCTGGAGCCCTTTCCCTCCCCAGAACTTCTCACGTTCAGGTTACTGTTGCTAGAAATAAAACATGCAACATATACACACATTCAAAACTACAACTATCTGCCTGGTCATCAGGATGACTATAGCTTTAAGAAGAACAAAATCAGCAACAGAGTTACAGTTACGTTCACTCACAATTGCAGTAAAACAACACACAGCACTGTGATTTAATGTTCTTTCAAGTTATTATTCTAGTGAAAAAAAAAACAGTTGTAGTTGTTGTAGTTATAGATTTTTACTGCCTTTACTATTTTTTTCTGTTGTGGTAAAATGCATATATTCATCCTCTGAGAGCCACTGTCACCTAGGAGTAGTTATAACTCTTACTGTTGCCTCTCTTTCCCCCACCAAATAAAGCCAAAATCCTAAGAAATTTTTGAAAGTAAATGTACATATGTAAGCTGTAAATAATTGTTATTTTATCTCTTATAAATTATGCTTACACCATAATTAGATTTTCTTTAAACATGTATCTCTTCATTCTAAAAAACCCTGTAGTTATATAAACAAACACTAGACAAACCTTCTGTTTACAAATTGTAACACCTTCTGCTGTGATTATGATTTAGAGTGATATGTTGTCACTTCTAATTGCTTTCCATTGACAACTATGTTTTTTTAGAATCGCAAGTTAATCTGGCCAAGATCCAGAATAAATAAAGTGATGCAAAATTGTCCCTGCATTTGTTGTGTTTTAATGATTGGAAGGGTTTTTTTAACTTTAATGCTCCAGAATAATTTTATGCAGAAGGAATTACATAGACTTCAAACGAAACGTTCCATTGATGTAACTTTAGGAAACCTACATAAAAGAGATAGTTTTGTTTAATCACTGAGGAGAATGAATGAGTTCCTGTGACCAGTGCAAACCTTATAAACATACTTGCTTAAAGCTAGAGGCCAGGCAAATGCCAGTAGAATACCTGTTAAAGCTTTTCAGTTGTTTTTGTCAAAATTTTCCAAATACCTGTAAGATTCAAATCACACCTGGAACTTCAGATGTTCTTTCTCCTACCCCTTCCATTCTAACAACTGTGTCTTACCTTAAAGACCATAGAGACATAAAGTCTCATCTTTGGATTCCCTATAGTTTGAAAAATGTCATTCTTTAGATTCTTAGAGAATACTGAAAAAAAACCCAATACATTTCTTTCAGCATTCTCTTGGTGCATGAACACTAAAATATCTGTCAATACTACATAGCAACAGAAATAATAACAACATGCATTTGGAAAATGTACATTTCTTTCTAAGACTTTGTGAAGGAAACAGACCAGAAAGAAATTTAGCATCTGTATTTTCTACTTCTCTGTGTTTCAAGAACATTTACACTGTGAAATAATAAATGTAAAAGTGACCCAGAAATTACAATGGATTAACTGAAAAAATTACCTCATCATAGCATCACTTAGTTTACTTATGCCTCTGGGCTTCTGAACAGACTGAATGTACCCAGCAGCATGTTCAATTGTTCATTTTTCAGTGCTTAGGAAGCCTTAAGCACTTTAGAAATGGTTTTACAAAATCCTGTGGAGTAATTAATAAACAGTTCTAAAAAACAGGAGCAAAAAAGTATCCTAAACTTCACATTCTCTGATTGAATTACACGTGATTGGATGATGGATATTGATATCCCACTGCACAGCCTCTGTGCCTTAAAGAAATGGTCTGCTTATGCAGGAAAGAAAGTATAGAACTTTTCAAGAATAACCTCATTGTTGACAATCTGCCATGTGAATGACAACAGTTTAAGAGTAGATGCATATTTTTGGAGATTATATGGGAAGTCTGTATGGGTTCGGAAATTTCTGTCAACTCTGGTTGATTTTGCAAGTGAGTACATCCACAGACCCATGCTGAAGAAAAGCACAGTTCTTACAGTCTCCAAAGAGCTGTGCATTTCTTCATCTAAGCAAAGCCTTGCAGTCATTTTTCTGTCTTTTTATTATTCCTGAAAATGTTGCTAATAACAATCAAGAAAAACATGTTATATTTCTTTTAATAAACTTCCTTATTGAGCTTACGTAGTGTCTATTTGCATATGTCTCTACCCTGCTGTTGTTTGACAATTTTTTCTCACTTATACCATCCTTGCCTTCAATACAAGAAAGACAGCTGCTGTATTCCATGCAAGTTTGGGAACTGAGGAGCAAGAAAGAGAGCAGATGAAAAGGAATGTTTGTAAGGAACTTGTGAATGGTTCAGTCAGAAGAACTACAAGAGAAATTTCAAGTTTTTTACTGCGTATTACATATATGACAACATTTTCAAAGTGCTTAGCAAATGCTTACTAATGATCCAATAGAGAGATTGAAAGTTTGTTATTTTTTGCCATCTTGATCACAAAGTAAGTATTATTAAGCTTGAAAAAAATCATGGTTAATCAGAAATAGTACTGAGGAAACCTCTTCGTTTAACATTTTGATATGACATTGTTTTGTCAGTAGTATAAATGAAACATCCATTTGCAATGGTTTATTTTAAAATGTTGGATGTATCTTGACACTTGCAAAAATTAGTAATAGGAAAATTTCTATGTCACTTATCATCACTGTCCAGAAGGATCTGAGAGAAAACTTATCTTTACAGATAACAAGATTTCTTCTTTGAAAATGACAAGAATCAGAAATATTTTCTGTTTATTACCAGTATTGTATAAGCCATGTACCATAAACGGTAATTTCACTAGCATACTTCAGCACATTTCTCTGAGGCTTGGTTAGAAAATTCTCTAATTAGACATTTTACATATGGAATTGGAAGCATATTTTCTTACTAGTATTCACAATTGAATACTTTACTGGACCTAAGGGAAATCATTCCAATACCGTGTTAAAAATATTTTGGTCTAACAAAAGAAAATACACAAGGATGTGGATAAACATAGGATCTTTTACTGGACCAACAATTATAACTGGGAAAAATTTATTAAGATCTTGGTACACAATTCTTTATTTTAGTCTAAATGCAAATTGAGAATAATTTATGAATTTAGTGTAATATGCATAAATTGTGCCTTCTTTGAAAGAAGTTGTAGTTGGCATCTGTGAGAAAGAAGTTATTTTAACTGAAAGTCAGGGAGAGAGACAGCAAATTGGGTGGCAGAGAGAAAGAAAGAGATACACCCTAAAATAAAGAGAAAAATTTGTACCTTGAAGTTTTTGGAACACAGAAGAAAATAACTGATAGGAAGAAGACAAGTAATAAAATACCATATATAGAAAGGGCTTTGTGAGTTTCAGGTTTCAGTATTCAACAATGCTTTGAATTTTAATTTCCATTCTCATGTTTGGAAGATACACTATGCGTCAGTGAAATGAATCAGTTTCTAATGAAGTGCTTTGTTTTCACTATTTTTTTAGAGTGTGTTAGTTATCACACATGTCCCACTTGATTAGAAAACATTTCTTTTTCATCAGGAAGACAGGCTAATTTGTTGCCACTTTATAACTGCAGAGGTATACATCACAGAGTGGAGGGATAGGTGTTGCTGCTTTTGGCAGAAAATCTTCATCATTGCCATCTAATGTGAGTGCTTTTTCCCTGAATAGTGACTACAATTACTGTAGCATGTATTGGTGAAAACCTTGTATACGAAATTATTATATTTTCATGTTCTGAAAGGCAATCGTTTAAGTATATTAGTTTCACTAATAAAACCACAAAATAATATAAAATAGTTTAAAATATTTATTATAAAAGTTCATAGGTATGTTCCTTTATATTCATTGGGAAGAACTGAGTAAAAAAAAAAAAAACAAGAGGGAAAAAAAAAGAATTCTGACATATTATTTAGAGGAAATTTTAATTTAAAACCATGTGTACCAGCCATCACAGATACCTGAAATCTGTATTGATGAGTTCTGGATCACTATTTTTAACATTTCAGCACTCTATTACCTCTGAGTTTCAGAATGTGTGTGCCTCCATATAAAGTATATAAGCAGAAATATTTTCTTATTATTATTTGACATCTGTGTCCTATCATTCTTTAGAAAACAATGAAGCTGGAGGTGGATTCCAGATTCTTATCTAAATGCTGTCATTTCTGTCATAATTAACCCCTTCCAAGGGAGTTAATTTTCTTCTCCTGTCTTCTGCCTCCAAGTGAGGATAGTCAGAGAAAAACTCTAGATATCAGTATTAGAAACCTATCAATCAACCAGAGAAATGACTGAAACAAAAAAAATAAAACAAACAAGCAGAAATATCTTGAGAAGTCTAGTTGTCTATAGAGAAATTAAGTCTCTATTAAATTCTTCAGTCTCTTAATATCCTGATGTTCACTGACAAGCCTTAAACTACAGATCAAATTAATCTCATTCATCACACGTGACACGGTGTAAATCTGACGGTTTAGTAATCTCATTTCAAGGTTGTGTTTGGCCTATTGCTACCCTAAACAAATAACTTTCATTTTCTCAAACTGAGTTCTACATTTACACTCAACTTCCCTGTTTTTCGTACCTTTCAGCTTTAATCTGTAACATCGCCTTAAAAAGAAGTTGACAGAAAACCAACTATGTAGCCTTTATTTCCTCTGAGAAAGAAGAACACAGATTCTTTCTCTAGGAGTCCATTGGAAAGACTGAACTGTAAGTCATTCCACTAATGAACAGTTCAGATAAAACAGATGTAAATTCAAGAGTTGTCCCTACAGATTTTTTAAGGAACGGAGGAAGCAAATATACAAATTAATATTCAGAGAATACTTTCCTCAAGGCAAACACATTAATCTTCTCATTCATTGCAGAAGTTTTTAGCTTACAAATTAATGAAAGTACTATCTTTATTTTGGCATGACTTTCCTTGATTGAAACGATATTTGTGCCATGACACTCAGGTCAGTGTCCTTCATACTAGTAATTTAATCTGTAAAATATTAATGATGTAGAAAAGGTTGGGTTTTATTTTTTTTCTTCAGTGCTAAATTGAGATGTCCTGAATGATATTTGTTCTGCATAGAAGGACATTCCTTTTATTTTAACACAGTCAAGGCTGAGCCAATCAGTGACAGCAGTAGGGCCTCTGTGATAACGTCTTTCAGAAAAGATAAAGACTGCTACACAACAGCAGTGGAAGAATGGAGTAAGAATATGTGAGAGGAACAGCCCTGCAGACACCAAGAAGCACCTCCTCGCCTTCCTTCTTCGTTGACCTTGGTGTGTAGTGAAATAGATTGTCTCTCTATAGCCTGTAGAGATCCACAGTGGAGCATATATCTACTCTGTAGCCCATGAATGACCCCACACCAGAGCAGATGGATGTGCTGAAAGGAGGCTGTGACCCTGTGGAGAGTCCACGTTGGAGCAGAATCATAGCAGAACTTGTGTCCCCTTAGAGAGAAAAGTCTACTCTAGAGGAGTAGAGCACATTGAGGTGCTGGACCATGTCCAGAGAAGTGCAATGAGGCTGGTGAGGAGTGACTGAGGGAATCGGGGTTGTTCAGTTTAGAGAAGAGGAGGCTGAAGGTAGTCTACAACTACCTGAAAGGAGGTTGTAACGAGGTGAGAGCTGGTCTCTTCTCACAAGTGGCAGGTGATAGGACCAAGAGGAAACTGTCACAAGTTTTGCCAGGGGAGTTTCAGACTAAACATTAGGAAAAATTTCTTCACCGAAAGGGTGGTCAGGCACTGGAATAGGCTGTCCAGGGAGGTCGTTGAGTTGCCATACCTGGAGGTGTTTAAAAGTCAGATAGATGAGTTTCTGAGCAATATGCTTTAGTAAGGGGACAGGTACCGTTGGACTCGGTGATCTCAGAGCTCTTTTCCAACCGGGTTATCCTATGATAATCTGTAATTCTATGTAATTCTATGACTGCACACCATGGACAAGACCCAGCCTGGAACAGTTTGTGAGGAACTGCTGCTCATAGGACAGACCCATGTTGCAGGAGTTCATAGAGAACTGTTTCACATGGATAGGAACCCACACTGGTGCAAGGGAGGAGTATAAGGAGAAAGGATCAGCAGAGACAATGAGTGATGAACTGACTGCAACCCCCATTCTCCATTCCTCTGTGCTTCTCTGGGGGCAAAAGATAGAGAAATCATGAGTGAAGTTGAGCCCAGGAAACAGGGAGGAGTAAGGGGAAATTTTTCCAGGATTTGGTTTTATTCCTCATTATTTTACTCTGACTTTTGATTGACAATAAATTAGTTTCTCCGAGTGGAGTCCATTTTGTCCATCATGGTAACTGATCAGTGATCTCCCTGTCTTTGTTTCAAGTCAAAAGGCTCTCATAATATTTTCTCTCTCATCTCCTGTTGAGAAGGGGGAGTGATTGTGCAACTTGGTGAGCACAGGGCATCCAGCCAAAGTCAATCCAAACCAAAATTATTTATTTTATTATTATTGTGGCAGCTAGAGTAATTAGTGTAACAGGAATCTATCAGAGCCAGCAATGTGATCACGCTGTGGGGACTCAGTAGCTTGCAAACAGACATAAGTAGCTTGCAAACAGCCATAAGTAGCTCGCAAACACATTATATGTATCTGTGGCAGAATCAGGGAAGCCAGAAACTACTTTCCAAACTTTTTTTGGTGTTATTGCACAAAAAAGGGACCCATTTAGCTATAGAAATGTGACTGCTTAATGGGAGTTTAATTTGTGTTTGAATTTAGGTATTAACTGTATCCAACACTTCCATTAATAGACACACATTACAGCTAATTTTCTGCAATAACAGAGAACAGATAGAAATAGTTCTGAAAGTGAGAATTATAATTCTTTTTCATTCTGGTGCAAAAGGAAGATTGCTTCAGGAGTCAAATGTAGAACTTGAATCCCTACAACTGAACTGTGAGGATGCTAGCTCTAGTAATATTGAGGATGATTGCAAAGATGCTTAAGATATATGGATTCCTTACATCATTCAGGTGTAAAGCCCACCTTCTTTTCAGTCCATCCTTTCCTTCTGCAGTGCTTATGATCACAGTCTCTAAAAAGAAGACCCAGCATCTCTTTCTTGTCTCTGCCTGCTGTAGTAACCACATGCTTGGGAACTTATATATGTTCCTTCATATTTTAGCAATGCTTGTTCTTCTCTCAGCCACTGTAAATTTCTTGGTATCAGCAAGGCCTAAGAATGTCATTGGACATTATAATGCAGAAGTTCAACTATGTGAAAAATTTAAAAAGCAAGTACATCACAGCAGTGATTACATCTTTACAAAACTCAGTAATTGTAATTCAGCAAGCATAAGACCATTCCTCTCCACAAAAGGATGACATAATTGATAATTACATAGAAAGATAGACAATGGCTGCAAGTCTAAAAATTCATAACATTTGACCAACTACCTACAAACAATAGTTCATATTAATAAAGTACTTTTCATTGAGAAAAGTCAAACAAGTGTGGAAAGATCATTACAGATTTAACCATTTTTAGGAAAAAATAAAGATTCCTGTTGTATTTCACAACTCTAGATTATACAGTCTTCATAATTCCTCCCAATGTTTCAATCATGAAAAAAATTATTATTGCCAAATTAAACTCTTAAAAAGAATTATACTTATATTTTCTGCAAAACATAAAAAAAATTATAGATGGGTTTTAGCAGATTACATTTTTAAAGTTAAACTGATGAGTTTGTCAATCTACACTGAAAAAAGTGACAAATTCAAAATAAAAATATTTAAGTTTCTACTTTAATTCTAAAAATATATCTTTGAAGAAAATACGATTTTTTTTTAAAAACATTTTATTTTATAATTTTAAAATGAGAAAGTATATGGGAAATAGAGAATAGAAAAAAAAAAAGAGACCAGAAAATACCTCTTTTAGTCTTTTTTTCCCTATAAAATTGACATTTCATAGATTAAGTGTTTTTTTGTTTCTTTCTCCAAGTTCTTACAGTCTCTGTTCCTGTCAGTTTCCTGCAGTTCTTAATCTTACACATAGCAAGAAAATATCAGAGAATTTAGAAATGAAGATGTAGGAGATTCATATCTTAAATATGGCAGCTGGTCTGAATGACTATTCATATATATTTTGTATAAGTCTTTTACTCTCAGAGGATTTCTATCCACAACTTCAATGTTTCATGTGCTTTTATAAGCAGTCTCTATATACATCATCACACATGACATGTTTTTTTATAGTTATACATTTGTCATTCTGTCGATATCTGTAATTGTTCATATTGACATAAAACTATAAAAAAGGACAATTTCTGTGTTTCCTTAAGTTACAAAGACTAATTACAATAGAAAAGATAAAGACATGTTCTAGCTAACAGTGATAATCACAGAAAATCTGCTTGGGGTGCGAAAATCATGGGGTGCAAATAATATGTATCTGACAGGTATCAAACACTACTTTCCAGCAAATCTTTCTTATTTTTGAAACATCAAGAAAGTATCTATCTCCTTTCATACTTATTTCATTTTTAAAAAACTATGAATACCAGAGTACCTGCTGCATGGAGGTTTGCATGTCCACCGTGTTTCAATAATATGATAGCTTATCTGGCGATTATAAAAAAAGTACTGTGTAAAGAGATGGAAAAGTATGATCTTGCCAACAGTTCTGCCTGAATAGTTAAGATCCTGTGGTTTCTACCTGGGAAGTTTCATACTTTTTTACTTATTTTTCTTCACCTGTTTACTTGTCTTTCTGTTCAATACTTCTAGAAAGATCTGACCTCCTAAGGACATATGATTAAATGGAGGTATTTTGTCTGAAATGAACCAATGTGAGTTCATGGAAGATAAGATAATATAGGTATAAAATTTGGATAATGATGAAATAATGACTGGAACAAATCCCTCAGAAGATACCTTTTGAATTAGTGATGGGAAGAGCTTTACTTTAAGCCACAGAAAATAAATATGCTGTACAGATGCTAGCAAAATCCGTGTAGCCAAAGTACTTCCAGTTTTGGTATGTGTTAGCTATAAGTTCCTAACCTACATGAACAAAGCTGTTAATAAAAGGAAATAAGATGATGGGTAGTTGAATAGGAAGCAGAAAGGAATCAGTTTGCTACCAAAAATAGTGTTTTGGGAAGCCCTCTGGTTTAGAGTAGGTAATATTTCTAACGTAACTTTTTTAATTTTCATAAAGTACCATTATAATGCTGAGTTTAGTTCTGGCTCCTGCAAAGAACAATGTTCTTTTATTGAAAACTTCTACTGGTTGTCTAAATTTCTCCCATGTGACCTATTTGGAAGCAGCCTCATTAACTTGAATTAAGTGATTACTAAGGCAAAGCTTGATAATTGGAGTCGTCTTTTTAAGACAAAAAATGATTTGTCATTAAACAAACAAACAAACAAAGAACAGCTATTAGAAAGAAAAGCACATTAATGTACATTTTTTGTTAGTGAGTTGAAAACAAGGAATGCTTGTCTGAAGCTTCGACCTGGAAAATCAGCATTGACAAGGGGATAGCATGGTGGGAGAGGAAATCATTTCACTGATAATAAATGAATGCTGGAAAAGACTGCTAAGGGCAGTTGTAAAATCAGCCTTAGTGAAAGTTTCAAAGTCAGTTTACAACACTGTGTGAGCCCTGGTTTTGAAATAATAGTAAACTTCCTCCTCTTATGCAGATCATTGACTAATGACCCAACAGAAACTTACCACACCCAAAACACTGTTTTAAGAAAAGAACGTTACACTTAGAAACGTGGTACACTTTTTTTAACTACCCAAGGAAAACATAAATCTAGGTTTCCAGTGGGTATTTTGGACATGAGCCAGTAATGTGCCCTTGCAGTCCAGAAAATCAATCATATCCTGGTCAGCAGTAAAAGGGATGTGCCAGGGGAAGTGATTCTCCCCCCCTGCTCTGCTCTTGTGATGCTTCACCTGGAGTACTGAATACAACTCTGGAACCCCCAGCAAAAGAAAGACCTGGAGGTGTTAGAACAGGTCCAGAGAACAGTCACAAAAATTACCAGAGGGCTGGAACACTTCTCCTACAAGCTAAAGATGTGAAAACTGAGGTATTATAGCCTGAAGAAGAGAAGGGTCCACGGACACCTTACTGTCACGTTTCAATATCTAAAGGTGGTTTATAAGAAATACAGGACTATTTATCCTGAAGTGACAAGACAAGAGGTTTTAAACAGAAGGAGAGTAAATTTATATTGGGCATGAGAAATAATTTTTTTTACAATGAGGGTGGTGAGACACTGGAACAGAGAATTTGCCCAGATAAGTTGTGAATGCCTCATCATTGGATGTGTTCAAGGTCATGTTAGATGGGGCTTTAAGCAAACTGTTTTAGTAAAAGATGTCCTTATTCATGACAGCATGGTTGTGTTATCCAAAATGCGGATCTACTACCCTGTGTGCAATTAGCCAATAACTACATCACCGAGAGACATTGTTTTATTCAGGTTTGCACAAATCCTAGGTGCTTGGAGGTTTTCCTCAAGTTAAAGCACACCTCAAAGGAGTTTGTTGCCTTTATTTATACACAAAGTCATACATTATTCATCAAGCATGTAATGACATATCTACATGTAATTATAATAAATCACAGTATCACAGTATGACAGTATCACAAGCTTGGGAAAGACTTCTGAGATCATCTAGTCCAACCTATGACCCAATGCTAACACCTACTCATTGTTTAAATCACGGCACTAAGCGCCTCATCTAATCTGTTTTTAAACACTTCCAGGGACGATGACTCCACCACCTCCCTGGGCAGCGCATTCCAATGGCCAATCAACCTTTCAGTGAAAATTTTTTTGCTAATATCAAGCCTAAACCTCCCCTGACGAAGCTTGAGACCATGTCCTCTTGTGCTGTCACTGGTCGCCTGAGAGAAGAGAACAGCCCCTGCCTGCCTACAACCTCCTTTTAGGTAGTTATAGAGAGCAGTAGGGTCTCCCCTGAGCCTCTTCTTCTCCAGGTTAAAGAACCTCAGTTCCCTCAGTCGCTCTTCATAGGGTTTGTGCTTCAGCCCTTCACCATCTTTGTTGTTCTCCTCTGGCCACGCTCCAGCATCTCAACATCTCTCTTAAACTGAGGGGCCCAGAACTGGACACAGTACTCAAGGTGCGGCCTGACCAGTGCCGAGTATAAGGGGATGATAATTTCTCTAGTCCTGCTGGCCACACCATTCCTGATGCAGGCCAGGATACCACTGGCATTCATGTTGAGTTTCCTGTCTACCAGCGCTCTCAAGTCCCTTTCCCCTTGACTACTCTCCAGCCATTCTGTCCCCAGCCTATAGTTCTGCATGGGGTTGTTGTGTCCAAAGTGTAGAACCCGGCACTTGGACTTGTTAAACTTCATCCCATTGGAATCACCCCATCTCTCCAGTCTATCAAGGTCCCTCTGTAGGGCCCTCCTATGCTCCAGATTGACACTTCCTCCCAGCTAGGTATCGTCTGCGAACTTGATAATGATGGACTCAATCCCCTCATCCAGATCATCAATAAAGATATTAAACAGGACCGGACCCAACACCGATCCCTGGGCTACACCACTAGTGACTGGCCGCCAACTGGATGAGACACCATTCACTATCACTCTCTGGATTCGGCCATCCAACCAATTCCTAACCCAGCACAGAGCACTCCTGTCCAAGTCACGGGCTGCCAGCTTCTCTGGGAGTCTACTATGGGAGACGGTGTCAAAGGTCTTGCTGAAGTCCAGGCATACCACATCCACAGCCTTCTTCTCGCCCACCAGCCAAGTCACATGGTCATAAAAGAAGATCAGGTTGGTCAGACAGGACCTGCCCCTCCTAAATCCATGCTGGCTGGGCCTGATCTCTTGGTCATTCTGCAGGTGCTGCATGATTGCACACAGGATTATCTGCTCCATAATTTTACCTGGAACCGAGATCAGACTGACAGGTCTGTAATTACCTGGATGGTCCCTACGACCCTTCTTGTGGATGGGTGTCAGATTGGCCAATTTCCAGTCATCCAGGACCTCTCCAGTGAGCCAGAACTCTTGATAAATGATGGAAAGCATCTTAGCTAGCTCATCTGCCAGCTCTCCCATCACCCTAGGATGGATCCCATCTGGCCCCATAGACTTATAAGGATCCAAGTGGCTCAGCCGTGTTAGCTCTTTAGCAACTATTTTGTGTAGCAGCATCACTGACTGAAGTCTTTCTTTGCAACAACAGTTAATTATCCTGCTTTAGTTGTGCCTTATTTTCTATTTGCATTTGTCTGCCTTGAGTCTTGTTATGCCTTTTTTGCTGTACTAAAGATATCGTTATAAAAAGATATGTTTGCAAAACACAATTAGGTCATTTAGCTATCTTCTCTAACAATCTTCTTAAACCTCCACAGGATTTTTTTTGGGGGGGCTGTATTTTTTCCCCCACTTCTATCCTTTCAAACCTGTGCCCGTAAGATCTCCAGAATATTTGTCAATCAATGTGAAACACAGAAGTGAAATCACCCTCACTGTTTCACTTCCTTGAACTCTGTGCTTCCAGCACACTTTTTGATTTGTTATACAGGCATGGCGTGTGTCCCTTCTAGCATGTCAACATCCTTTTTTATGTCACCATTTGGCCAGAGGTACTGGGATTAAAAATGAGTCATGCAATGAGCCACCCTGATGAGCCATTGCAAGAAAAGCTTTCTCTCAGTTTTAACATCTCCTTTCTTGCTTAAATAAGACCTTATCATTGATGAAATATACGGGATAAACTGGATATTCTCGTCCCAGTTCTTTCATTGACTGTCGGCAATCTGCTCTACAGAAATCTCATACAGCCTTGAAAATACTGAGTTTAGAGGTTACGCCAAGCTACCTGAGAGACTGAGAAAGTTTCAGCCTCTTTTCATGCACTGCCCTAGCATTAGCACCAGACTGTCAGTGTACTCTCTTACCAGGTTTGTTTATATATGCCACATGGGTAATATAAAGTTTTCTTATTTTAACATATTTGGCATTACACAGGACTTTGATTCAGCAGAATGCCCACTGTCATGATGCTGAGCAGTCCTAATTGCCAGGAAGAATTATATAGGCTGGTGTCACTCAAGCCTACTTCTCTCTTCAAGGATCATTTTGTTGGTTGCTCAGCTTTCTGGACCAGCTATACACTTCTCTCATGCTTGTCTAGCTAAATCAGTAAGACATTCAGAGTTTTTTATTAACTCAGAGAAGAACATTTACACAGCCATCTGATTCATTCAATTGATACAGTCATGTATTTAAGACAAAATCCACTTTCTGGTCCCATTTGTTTTCAGGTAAGTTCAGTATTGTTTACAAGGACTGTGATCACTCCCTGTATCTTTCCATGAGATTCATAAAGCACATCACCTGTGCCTTCTTCAGTTATAGGAGCTGTCAGTTATGCTGATTAGTCACAAAAATGCATCCCACTTTCAACAACAGAGCTTTCGCTGGTTCATACAGAAACCGCACATTAAGCACATCAATTTTGTATCAAAGGAAGCAGGAAACAAGAATAAATCAGAGATATAAAATTGCTGACCCGAGTCATTAACCATTAGCTCAACTTTTTGGTATGACTTGAATTAGAACAGATTTCTTGACCCATACATACACCTCAAATGACCAATTCTTATGACAGGAGTCATAGTACAGTAAACCTGCACTTCGAGGTTATAAAAAAGCTTTAAAAATATGCCTTCTTTTTTTTAACAGGTTTTTTTGGGCTAATGCATGCTCCAGCATAAATTTAGCAGCCTGTGGAGCTGCTCTAGCTTATGTCTACTTAATACATTTGCCTTTCAAGGTCTATATGACCAAGAGTTGAAACTCCTTCTACCCTCAGCCACAGCTAAGAGCTATTGGATAATGAAGTACACCATATTTGTGTGTATAGCAGATGCTGATTTGCTTACCACAACCCAACCAGAAACTCACGCAGTGTCTTGAGAGGGTGTTTTATGCTTTTTTAAATGCTTATGTAGGTCAAATAACAAATTTTTTCTTTACTATTTATTGCATTTTAAAAAAATGCAGTCAAAATAACACTGTGTTCAAAACAATTTAAATTGAGTCTAAGAACTGATTCCCATTAACTGGGGCAGTGAGGGTCAGTAATTTTTATAAAATTTAATATAGCCTTGAAGGATGTAATGCCTTGCATATTGTATCTGGATTACTTAGGAAAAATTACTTCCTTCCCAAAATAGTGCCTCAAATGACTATTGAGAATCTCTGGGAAAATCTGAGAAGTGTTAAGCCATCCACTCCTTCAGTAAAAGGAAATTTGTATTAGATAAGATTATCCAAACTTTCGCACGTCAGTGGGGAATAAGTCATGGTACACTTTAACTTACCTTGACATGTCTATAATCAGAAATCATGTAGAGCAAGCCTTACTAAACAGAACGTGCCAGAGGTCATTAGCAAGTCACTTGTAAAGCTATTGGTATTTCTGAACAAAGTAAAGAACATGTTGTATTTATTTCTTAACCATTCATCTCTGATAAAACTGAAACACAGTAAACCAAATAAGAATAGGAACAGCGTATTTGTTTACTTGATTCTAATATTTTACATTTTTCTCCTATGTTTTCAGGAAGAGTGTGGGTTTTTCACACTCAAATAAAGAAAGCTGAAATTATTTTTCTTCAGAAGAACTTCTTGTGTTGCTACAGAAATACTAGTAATATCATGTCTGAGCATCTTGGACACAACAGATGATAAGTGAGAATTTGGAAAACTAGCTACTGTCACAATCCAATTGACAGTTCAAGATAAAAGCCTTATCTACAACTAGTAAGTAAAAATAGTATAGAATAATAGTGTATTGTTATCTAGTCACTGCTTATCCCAAGAGGGTTGAACTTGCAGAAGGTTTAAAGCTACCAAGTTAAGAGGTCTTCTAATAGAGTCACACTAATGTTCTTGCGTCCTAGATGCCTAAATATGTTTTTTAATTATCTTTAAGTATAAACAAATTTTACCCTTAGGTAAAGTATCGAACACAGGTGAAAGGAATAATTCCGCATATACATGTCTTCATTATTTTATTTTGCTCAGTATAGGTATCCTAATATGTTAGATTTGAGAAATCCCATATGGGTACTTATCCCTCCTTCAGTCAAAGACAGTTCTGGCCAACTGTGCACTTTGACAATTACTCATAAAGTGGAGTGTGTAACTCATAGGTGTTGTATTTCTGTTGTGATGCTTATGTCTTTTTGGGTAGTAGACAGCTTGCTGACTTAGGGACTGGAGAATTTCAAGTCAGGAATTCAGGGCTTTTATACACTGTAAGAGAAGATTTGACAAATATAAATAGTTTCTACCTAACAAGAAAAAACAACAACCAGGAAAACTCACAATCAAACCTGAAAAGCAAACCCACGGTGTATTAAATGATAGGAGAAAACTAAGCTACTGCATAAAAAATACCCGGAAAAGGCTATACCTTGAGGAAAACATCACTATAAATGTTAGAGATTTTTTGAAAGCTTTAAACTAGATTGGAAGGAGGAGGGGAACAGCACTGGGCTTGGTAGAAAAAAGCACAGGAATGGCACCTCAGGTTCTGAGGGACAACGTACTTGTGAAGGTCCCTGGTGTTCCAGCTCAATGGAAGTGAGGGATAGCATTCCAGGTGGCAGTGAGAATTCAAAGGGAGTTCTTGGGTTATAAACCACAGCTAGAAGGATCTCAGGACTTACGGTTATTCCACTCAGGAAAGAAGTGGAAACAACCAAGTGGAGTGAATTTACACTAATGCACGCAGCATGGGCAGCAAACAGAGGGACCTGGAAGGCATTGCGAGGGAAGAAAACTATGAAAGAACTGCCATCATGGAAAAGTGGTGGGAAGATTCACACAACTGGAGTGCTGTCATGGATGGCTACAAACTCTTCAGGAGGGACAGGCTAAGAAAGAGAGAGGGTGGGGTTGCTCTCTACATTGGAGAATGTTTTAACTGCATGGAACTCAATAATAGCAAAGATAGGGTTGAGTGCTTGTGAGTTAAAATCAGTGGAACTCACAGTAAGTCAGACATAGTGGTGGGAATCCGTTATCAGCCTCCCAGCCAGGACAAGAAAAACAATGAGATACACTACGAGCAACTGGGAGAAGTCTCGTGATCACTGGCCCTCATTCTTGTTGGGAGACTTCAACCTTTCAGGTGTCTGCTGGAAGTCTAAGACAGCAGAAAGGAAGCAGTCTAGGAGGTTCATTGAGTGTAAGGAAGACAACTTCCTAACACAATTGGTGAGTGAACGGACTAGAGAAGGTGCCGCACTGGATCTGCTGTTTGTGAGCAGAGAAGGCCTTGTGGGGGACGTGACTGTTGGAGGATGTCTGGGGCACAGTGATCACGAGATTATAAAATTCTTAGTTCTTGGAGGAGTAAGGAGAGGGGGTCAGTAGAACTACCACCTTGGGCTTCCAGAGGGCAGATTTTGAACTGTTTAGAAGACTGCTTGATAAAGTCCAGTGGGAGGCAGTTCTA
The DNA here is from genome assembly GCA_033558185.1 of Dromococcyx pavoninus. Lineage (NCBI taxonomy): Eukaryota > Metazoa > Chordata > Aves > Cuculiformes > Neomorphidae > Dromococcyx > Dromococcyx pavoninus. Next base: position 2,706,419 of record JAUMJL010000110.1, read on the forward strand.
AATGACAAAGGAACACAAGAGGACTGGATGCTCCTCAAGGAGGAAATCCTCACGACACAAGAGCAGGTCACCTCCACGTGCCGTAAAAAGAGGCGGAGGGGAAAAAAAACAACTTGGCTGAGTAGAGAGCTTTGTATTGATCTGAGGAAGAAGAGGAAAGTTTATGAGCTTTGGAAGAGGGGGCAGGCATCCCAGGAGGACTACAAGGGTGAGGTGAGATCATGTAGAGAGAAAATTAGAAGAGCTAAAGACCAACAGGAACTTCAGTTGGCCAGTTCGGTGAAAGACAATGAAAAACGTTTCTTCAATATATTAAAAACAACAGGAGGACCAAGGAGAATCTCCCTCCTTTACTGGGTGCAGGAGGTAAAGTAGTCGTGAGGAATGAGGACAAGGAAGATGTACTCAAAGCCTTCTTTCCCTTGGTCTTTAAAAATAAGGTGAGATGTTCTTAGGATACTCAGTCCCTGAGCCAGAAGACTGTGAGAATGAAGGTCCAATGATTCAGGAGGATTAGTTTAGAGACCTGCTTGGCCAGAGAGAGCTACAGAAGTCTATGGGGCCAGATAGGATCCACCCAAGGGTATTAAGGGAGCTGGTAGAGGTCCTCTCCAAATGTCTTTCACTCATCTACCAGCAGTCCTGGCTGACTGGGGAAGTACCACTTGACTGGAAACTGGCAAATGTTGCGCCCATTTACAAGAAGGGTCAGAGAGAGGGTCCAGGGAACTACAGACCTGTCAGTCTGACCTCAGTGCCAGGAAAGGTCACGGAGCGGATCATCTTGAGTGCTATCGTAGAGCACACGCAGGACGGTTGGGTGATCAGGCCCAGTCACCATGGGTTTATGAAAGGTAGGTCCTGTCAGTACATTATGATCTCCTTCTATGACAAGATTACCCCATTAACAGACGAGGGGAAGGCTGTGGATGTGGTGTACTTGGATTTTGCTAAAGCCTTTGACACCATTTCTCACAGTATTTTGCTTGAGAAACTGGCTGCCGTTGGCCTGGACTGGCACACTCTCTGCTGGGTAAAAAAATGGCTGGATGGCCGGGTACAAAGAGTGGTGGTAAAAAGAGTTCAATCCTGTTGGAGTCTGGTCACAAGTGGCATTCCCCACTGTCCCGTTCAAAATATTTATCAGTGATCTGGCCGAAACAATTGAATGCACCCTTAACAAGTTTGCAGATGACACTAAGGTGGGTGGCAGTGTTGATCTGCTTGAAGGAAGGGAGGCTCTTCAGAGGGATCTGGACAGGCTGGATTGATGGACTGAGATCAACAGTGAGGTTCAACAAGATCAAGTGCCAAGTCCTGCCCTTGGGACTCAACAAACCTATGCAGTGCTACAAGCTTGGGGAAGAATGACTGGAGAGATGCCTGCAGAGACGGACCTGGGGGTGTTGGTAGACAACCAGCTGAATATGAACCAGCAGTGTGTCCAGGTGGCCAAGAGGGCCAATGGCATCTTGGCCTGTATCAGAAACAGCATGGCCAGCAGCACCAGGGAAGTGATTGTGCCCCTGTGCCACTGGTGAGGCTACACCTCATGTACTGTGTTCAGTTCTGGGCCCCTCACTACAAGAAGGACATTGAGCTGCTGTAGCGTGTCCAGAGAAGGGCAACGAGTCTGGAGAAGGGGCTGAAGAACAGACTCTATGAGGAGCTGTTGAGGGAACTGGGGTTTTTTAGCCTTGAGAAGAGAAGGCTAAGGGGAGGCCTCATCACTGTCTACAACTACCTGAAAGGTGGGTGCTGGTCTCTTCTCACAAGTTACAGGTGACAGGACTGAGAGGAAATGGCCATAAGCTACACCAGGGGAAGTTCAGATTAGACATCAGGAAAAATTTCTTCACTGAAAGGGTGGTCAGGCATTGGAACAGGCTACCGAGAGAGGTGGTTAAGACTCAGTCCCTGGAGGTAGGTTTAAAAGGCAGGTAGATGGGTTTCATAGGGACCCGGTTTAGTAAGGGGACAGGTATACTTGGACTTCATAATCTTAGAGGTCTTTTCCAACCAGATGATTCTATAATTTTATGATTTACCCTATATGCTACTAGAAAAAACAATTGTCCACGTTTTGATAGTGTAAGCAGCAGCCAGAAGAGACTTAAAAAATTTGTGTTCTTCATGAAGCAAATACATGTTTCACTAGTCAAATAAATGCTTACATTGACATGAAAGGTTTGATTTTTATTATTATTATTATTATTTGTTAAAAGCTCTTCATCTTTTCACTAATTACACCTTATCTGAGCAAAAGAGAATGCGAGAAGAACGCTGGGTGAAGTTGGTGGCACTTACACAGCAAGAGACCCATCTTCTGCTTCTTGATACATTGAATATTTAACAGCTTAAAAAACAACAGAAGAACTTCAGTAATTGCGAACAGAATGGGGTCTTCAAATCTGGCCTCAGTCTCTTTCAACTGATTTAATATTTATGACATGTCAGAGCATTCTGGCAATGTCTGAGGAGTGTTTTTGCTAGAAATCAAAGTATTTTAAAAAGGTTTTTTTGGTTCTCCAGTTGTTAATGTGCTGTATTCATGTTGCCTGTGGCCTTCAAAGCTCTTCCATTCATGCATAAAATATTTCTTTAATTGTAGCCAACCACCAGAAGAACTATAATAATTTACTTAAAAATTATTAAAAGTGCATTCCTCTAAATCAAAGTCTTTTTAGTCATGTGTATCAATAAATCTGGTCTAAAGTAGTAGTGAATAAATGGCCATGTACTCAAACTTCATAATGACATCAAAAGTTTTGAGCTTTGATTACTTCAAATAATTAGTAAAAATATACAGCTGAATAAGCTTTTCCCTGTAATTATTAAATAATATGTGGCATGGAATTCCTCCTTCTATAAATTTTCTTTATAAAACACACCATGTCACATCTCTTGAATATAATAGCACAGTATTTGGATTAACACTTTGTGTATCCCTTTACGTGATATCCTTTATGTAGCTGCTAAGAGAAAAATTTTTAACATAGTATATATCAGTTATATTAAGAAAGCTTAACGAAGATACCTATTGTAAAAATTTAGAAGTGTCTATGAGAAATATTTTTCTTTTAGAAGTATTTTTCATATAAGAAAGCATACTTGAAATAAAACGCATACAGAAATATAGATACTATTTCCTAATAAATAGCAGGTTACTGAACAAGGAAGATTGAAGAGATTTTAAGCTTTTGCAGAAAAATGATCAGAAAAAAGGCACTTATGTGCTCTCTGTTATATGCGTTACACTTACTCTGTTTCACAGAACAGAAGTCTTCATATTCTATTCCCTATTACAATAACAAAAGACATTAAGTGGGGAAGACTTCACCACTGTAGTTGTGCAAAACAGTTTCTTGGAAATTATAGAGTCATAGAATCATAGAAACATAGAATCGTAGATTGGTTTGGGCTGGAAGAGACCTTAACGATCACCTAGTTCCAACCATCCTGCCATGGGCACGGATAACTTCCTAATGGAAGTTGCTCAGAGCCTCATCCAATCTGGCCTTGAATGCACTTCTGGACTCCTTGTGCCCTGGTGTGTTGTCCATCCAACAGATATTAGTATGTTTGAAGTTCTCTATGAGAACCAGAGCTTGTGAACGTGAGGTTGTGCTTATCAGTCTATAGAGGTCCTCATCTGTTCACTCTTTCTTTATCGGTCCTCATCTGTTCACTCTTTCTTGATTAGTGACCTGTAGCAGCTCTTTGTGTTTGACCCCCGTCATAATGACAAAAATTCTTATATCCAAACATTGCAACTTATTTCTGCTTCCTCTTGCCCTTTCATAATGTAATACTCAGAAAATTCTGGCCCCATCTTCTTTATACTCATCCATTAATTATTTATAGACAACAGGACAGTTTCCCCTGAAACTTCTGATCAAACCTAACTCTCTTGTCTTCTTATATGAAATGTGCTCTGGCTGTCTGATCATCTCATTGACTCTCTGCCGGAACCGTCAATATGCTGCAGAGTAAAACTGCAATTCATAGGAGCCTAAGGCTGGAGAGATTGGCAAGTGGGAATCTCAAGAATTTCTGCAAATGCAAATGTCAAGTACAGCACCCTAGGCAGAACAGCCTCCTGCAACAGTGCAGGCTAAGGACCAACTGGCTTAAATGATACCACTAATAATTGGCCACTGGTTGGACTCAGTACTGTTTACCATTACTTTTCAAATTTGTGAGTCCAGTCAACTTTCTACCCATCTTATAATCAATAGTTGCCTGTGTTGTTGCTTGCATCCAGCCTCATTTCCCTATTGGCAGATGGAGGACTGGTGAAGTCCAGCACTAGTGCCTTAGATTTTAAGGCTTCTTCCAGCTGTCTAAAGAAGACTTCTTGTATTGGCTAACTGCAGCCAAAGCCTACCTCAACAGCACCTGTCCTGCTATCTCCTCTTGTCCGTACCTGCAAGCTCTCAAGCAGTTCTTTCCCAATTCCAAGGCAAAGCTGCATGAACTCCAGCTGCTCCTTTGCATAAAGGCAAACCTTTCTCCTGACTTTCTTCACTTGTCTTTCGTGAAAATCCTATGCCCAACCACTAAGGATCCAATCATGCAATCTATTCCACTATGTCTCCAAGTGAGGTCACAGCTCTGCAGCTGTGGACAGACCTTTATCTTCTCCTTTTTGCCATGCTGTATGCGTTTGCATGTAGGCAACTGAGATGGACTCACAAGAACCTCCTCTGTTATTCAGTGCTTCAATCTTGGAGACTGGATGAGGCACTGAGTGCCATGGTTTACATGATGGGTTGGTGTTAGTGTTTGGTTATAGGTTGGACCTGATGATCTCAGAGGTCCTTTCCAACCTTGTGATACTGTGATGTTGTGTAGGTACTGTTCAGCTGTAACTAAAACATCAGTATGTAATCAGCACTATTTTCAACACAAATTCCAAACATAGACTTATATGAGTTTTTATGCAAAAAAATTAACTCTACCCAGCCAAACCCAGTACAATCAGACAGTTTCTCACTGCCCCTCTATATTTTTGCATCTTTTCAGAAGATGGCAACCCTTTCTTGAAGTACCTACTTTAGCCTTTCATACCATTTGTCAAATGGATCCTGTCTTTTGTACACAAACCCTTTCGCTCAAAGAGTATCTTATGGTCATCGTAGCCAAAGCTCTGTGTTGGACACCAGCCACCAGATATGGTGTTGATATGTTATTGTGCCCACTTCTTCCTCAGCCTTTCCTCCTTACTGGAGGGACTTAGACCCTCATCTGGGCCTACAGATGGAATAATTGTCCTTACTACTCATTGCCTTTGTTTCCTTCCTGTTCCAAGAGCTCTGTAAAGACTCTTGACGTGAAGGGTTGCCCTTAACAGTACCACTGATGCCTACATGGATGAGCAGCAAGGGGAATAGTCAAAGCGTTGGACAAATCTTGTCAGTCTCTCTGAAATCCAAGCGCCAATCATGGGGCAAGTAGCAAATCTTCTAAAACATCATCTTGGTCAGCTGGTGGCTCCATCCCTCATAAGAAGTTGACTGCAGTGACTGTCACCATCCTTTTCTTCTTTGGTTCAGGCTAAGGTATCTCTGATGCTTGCATAAGTGGAGGTCATCTTACTTACCCATTCACAGGACATTATAACTTTTTAATAACTACAGAACTGCAGAAAGAGAAGGAGCTTTTGTGTGTTGCCAATTGACACGTTTGTAGTCCCTTTGCTGTGGGCACCTCCATTGACTCTTCTCTGTTAGTGGTCTCCAGTTGTCTCTCTGTTCATAGAACAAGGGATAGGGTTGTTGGCTCTTCATGGTCTTTGAAGACCCCATGAATACCCTGCTCACACTCCCTGATGGTGCACATCTTGCTCACCTCCTCCCACAACTCTTTCAACTCGTGACAGAGTACCTAAAACGGAGCACATCTCCCACATGGAAGGCCATTGCTTAGACTCTGATAAGAGGCAATTTTGGACTGTTTGTTAACTTTCTCAGGGTGTGTTTTGTCCCATCATCCAGCTCATTAATAAAGATGTTGAGCAGCATTGGCTGCTGTATCAGTGCCTGGGGTGTGCCACTTAGTGACACATCTCAGAGCGATTTGGTGCTGCTGCTGACCATTCACTGAGCCTGAAGTTCTGCCAGTTTTCAGACTGCCACATGGTTCATTTATCTGTCCTGTGTTCATCAGTTTATCTATAAGGATGTTATGAAAGTGCAGCTTTGCTGAAGGTGAAATAAAGAATATCTTTTCTTCTCTCCTCACAGACTAAGCCAGTCACCTCATCTTGGGAATCATCAAGTGGGATGAGCATGACTTGCCCTTCATAAGCCCATTCTTGCCCATTACCTTCTTTTCCTTCCCATATCCGGAAATTGTTTTCAGGACTATTAACTCCATTATCGTCCCAAGGATCAAAGTAAGGCTCACTTTCCTCTCATGCCTTGGATCTTCCTTCTTGTCTTTCTTCCTTTTTTGAAGAAAGAAGTGATATTTGCTTTCTTCCATCCTTTTAGAAACCTCCCTCGAGTGCCATGATGTTTTAAAGAAAATCAAGAGTTCTCTTTTAACGATATCGAGTAGCTTGCGTGGCACTTGTGGGTGCATCCCACCAGGTCCCATGGACTTGTGTGTAACCAGTTGGTTTAAATGTTTCCTAACCTAATCGTGTTCTACTGAGTGTGAATCTTCCTTGCTTCCTATTTTCTGTCAGGACTCAGAGGCCTGGAACTCCTTACCATTAAGGACCATGTTTATGTTTTTTATATATTTTTCTCATGACCACACTGTACAATTGATCATTTTCCACATTGATTGCCATTAGATTCTCTGCTCTATTCAGCAGAGAGACGCTATTTTTGCCAGGCTCTAATTTGCTTGTCTTGCATATACATCTTGATAATATACTGACTTTTTGGTGCAATTGATGTTCCCTGTTAAAGTACTAAGAAATATTTTCAGAGCTGGAAGATGAATGAAACATTTTTTTTTTTCTTTCTGCTTCATTAGATTTCACTCAGAGTATACACATAACATTAGATCTGTTTTTTTTTCTGAAATGTGATTTTGTTCATGAATACTTGATGTACATTTAAAAATGATAAACATATACATAGCTAGTAATAAAGACATTTAGGAAGATTTCCTTAAATAGGGAGAAGACACTAACAGGATATGCTCAAGACATCTGAGTCTATGTATTTATTTGCATTCCGATCAATAAGAGACATTCTCACATCACACAGAATATGTCATTGTAATGCACCTCCTACTAACAAATAAAATAAATTGAACAGAATGAAAGAAAAAAAAAATTGAAGAAGAAGAGAGGGTAGATTTTTTTTCTGTTTGATTTTGCCTATTTCTAACCTGCTCTGATTTTTAGACAATTTGCAGAAATCATGTTTATGAAATCCATTGTACTACATATATTTTATAATTACAGTGTAATATTGATTTCATTTATTGTGAACTATAGAAAAAAATTAGCTCTTTAATTTAAAAAACTATACTTCATGAAGGATCCTTCTAAAATAACATTTAAGAGCAATGAATAAATTATTTGAATTGAGTTTCTTTTTATAAGAAAAAAAAATACTATGGTAGCATAGCTTAATTTCAAACCTTGTCCCTAAAGGAAAACTACGAAGTCCTTGACTGTAACAAACGAGATTCTGATTTCAAATGTATTGCATTTATTTTTGGGTATTTTTTCTTTTAGAAGACTTTTTAGCAATGCTGAAGGACTAAGATGACTAAGAATACAGTTCAAGCAACATAACTTCGGACATCTCTAATGGATCTGTCTGGAATTCCAAAATACAATCATCATAAATGGGGAGATACAGGCCATTTTAAGGAACAATTTGGATGACCTAATCTAATTTGGAATCAGATGAGTCATGCCCTAGAAGAGCTCATCTCGTTTTATTCACCCTGAAAATATTCTGGGATACCTTATTTAGAATCAACGAATTATAGAATATCCTGAGTTGGAAGTCACCCATGAGACTAGCTGAGTCTAACTCTTGACCCCTCTCAGAAGCAACTTACTCATTAAATCATATAGCTAAGAGCATTGCACAAATGCTTCTGGAGCAGCGACAAGCTTGGAGTCATGACTACTTTCCTGGGGAGCTTGTTCCAGTACTTGACCACCCTTTCAATGAACTGTTTCCTAATATCAAAAGTGAAGTTCTAGAGGAGTATTTTTCTTTGTTTTCCCCTGCCCCAAAATGTCTTAGTAGTCCAAATTACTAAAGAGAATACTTATGTCACCAGTCTCGTTGTAACATTTCCTGCATTGTTTATTTTTTTTTCTAGATCTTCTTTTAGTCTTATAGGTATGTCAGTTTTCTTCAGCCTGTATTCAATTAATTTTGTTGTTTTCCTCCAGATGTCTAATGTCTTCCTTAAGAGTTGGTGCCTGAAAGTCAGCAGAATAAGGTATCTTCCTTCCTGAACATCCACATGATTAGGGAAATTGGGGAGGAAAGGAGAGGAAAGAACTGTTTTGTTAATTTAAGAACCTGTTTTTATGTTCTTATAAGACACACTTCATTACAGCTACAGTCTTGTCAGCATTAGAGAGTAGAAAACTATTTCTCTTTTGCTATTACTGTTTACTATTATTATTTTTACCTGACATGTAACGATCTTAGTCTGTCTCAGAATGAGATTTTCCTTTTCCGTTCAATACTATTTTTCAGTCATTTATAATGTCCATATTTTTTCTCTGCAACGCTGGTGCTTAGCCATTTTTTCTTCATTTTGTAGCTACTTGTTGGATTTCTCTTAGCAGGTATTTTCTTGAATATAATCATATTGATTTGGGGCTAGTTGTCCAAAACATTGATGAAATTCTAATGTCAATTTTTAAGTGTTTTAAACCTTCTTAGTTCTGGGGTCATAAACTTTTCCTAAGTGTAATTTCTATCAGTCAACTAAGTAATAATTAAAAAGTTGAATAACACTAATGTCATGACATATCTACAGAACCTCAATTGTAATGTATTACCAAATAGGTAGCAAATCATGTTTAATCTCTTACATTGATAAAAATTTCCTGTAAATGTTACACAGAAGTAAGGCATTTTCTGTGAAGAGAATATCTTCATCAGTAGAAAAGCTGGGTAGAAAAGGAGGGTAAAAGAAAAGTTTGTTAGCTTTGTTATGAGTTTTGTGATGTAATTTTCTATCCACACAATATTGTGGCCTACTGGATCCCAGATTTAGAGAAAGCTATTAAGTGACTAGAGGGCAGAGAAGGAATTGGGAATTTTGTGTTTTACTTAAACTAAATATGGGCTATAAAAGACTGAAATAAGTTAGAGTCCTATTCAGAATTGTCTTCATAGTTAGGCATAAGCAAAAGCAACCTTTGTATTTGCATGTAACTTTTAAGTCCTACTTACGTAAGTCTTGCACATAGGAGTCATGTCATGCTTAAGAGTTACTATTATAATAGCTACATTTTGTTGAATTCTCCTATATTGTTATCTCTGCCTGGAATAAGTGTTTTAAATCTCATCTGGGAAAGCCTTATATAGTCATAATAATAGTACTTACTATAATAGATATGATAATTTACGATGTTATTTTCTAGCAAGTTAAATTAGCTGTATCAGTGTTGTGATTATCAATGATCTACTGTGTTCAGAAGGAAATACTTAATTTTATATTTATAAAAAAAAATCCTGCAAAGAAAGAAAGAAAATTTGGTCTTGCATTGGTTTCTTTTTGCTATTCAAGAGTTGGTATGGATAAAATTTTATTAAATGAACTTATCTACAGTTATGCACATATATTTCCAAACATCTATATACTCTTAACAGCCACTATTCAAACACGGCAAAACATAAAGACTTGTATGAAAAGCATGGAAGTTAGGATGCAGACGTAAAGCACTAATTGGTTAAGTAAATTTACAGCTCATTTTCTAACAGTAAAGTTGCCTTAACGTTAGAAAAAATACAGTTTCAATACTTACTCTTTCCAAATAAGACGGGAGAAGTTTTATTATACAGAATGATTAGATCCGAGACAGACTGAAAAGAACCTAAGTAAATTTAGTCTATATGTTACTGCCAAATTACAATCTAACTTACTGTCTTCCCTGTCATGAAGGAGAAACGTACTGTACATATATATTTGTATACACATCTTTGTTTTCTGAAGCAACTGTAACATATTGCAGGGACAATGGGATGGATTTTTAAGGCATTTAGATAGCTAGTGCCAACCTTCCATTGAAAGCAATGACTAGAACTCTTTAACAAAACTATGTTATGCAGTATGCTAAAAATCCTGTAAAATACAAAGTATATTTTTAGTCAAGATTTTTTAAGATTCCTTATATAATTCTTACCTTAATAACCTATCAAGGAAAGGTAGTAACTTGTATAAATCCTGAAAATGTGAGAGGATTTGAAAAGGAAGAAAAAGAGTCCTAGTTCATCTCCGGGCTCATCAGTCAGCTCATTTGTGCATCTCCTGGATCATGCTGTAATTTGGTAATGTACTTTTAGTTAAACAGCACCTACTCATCAGAAAAAATGTATCACAATGCATGAAATCACTCTTTTCTGTTCTTCGCTCTTCAGTGCCAGCTGCAATATCAGTTCATTAAAGAAACAGACTAAATATAGAAATCAAGAAAGCACTGCTAAAGTCCAGACCTTATATTATCAGAGCCTTTTCTTTCTAATGTTGTTTAAAGCTCACTGAGAACAGCTTTGGATTTTGTGCATGTGATTAACAAATTAATCTTTTTAATAATAATCTACTCTTAACAGCATGTGGGGAGGATCTTAGCTAAGAGACATTCCTGCCTGTCTTTAGCAAGCATAAAACACTTATTAGGAATTTTATTGATAAAAAGAGCTATACAGCAACAAGGTTGGAAAAGACCTTTGAGACCAGGGTTATCCTACTTTTTGTTGCTGTATATATATTTAAACAAAGTAATAAAGGGGTATATTCGTTCTGTAGATTTCTTTACTTATAGTTCTGAATAAACTTTCAAGATATTTTTGTATTTAATTTAAGCTAATAAAGTGAGGTAGCCATAGGCTGTAGACTGAGGTGTACACTACTGATGGTATGTAATTTCCACACAAAAGTGATAGCATATTTTCTATGAATTGGTATCACTAAGGAAAAAAACAAACTGAAGTATGGGAATTTTACCTAATTTTTTTTTGTCATTCAACATAAACTGGTACTCACTGATTAAGTTACTCTGAATATATGAAAAAGGAGAACACCAATACACACTTCACACATATGTTTTCAAACACATATACATAAACACCTGTTTTCTCCTTTCCTCTTTCTCAATTTTACTTATTTTCACCATAGTTTGTACTCAGTCAGCCCAATCCATCCCATCAGGTGATGTATAAGAGTTTGAGGTGATGCGTGTCTCTGCCTTGAATGACTCCTGCCACTCCTTTCCAGAGCGCCTCTCCCCAGCCAGAGTCGTCCATGGGCTGCAGTCCCACAGGGGTATCCCTGCCCTGGTGTGGGTCGCCCATGTTTACCAAAGAGGGGGATGGTGTATTTCTTATAGCTCCTGTCTACACTTTTTTCTCAATGTTTTGTACTAAAAAAAATGAAACATGCAAATGAAACAATCAAAAAAAACCTAAGAACTGGGAGAAAAAATATATCAGTAATTTTATGGTTTTTAATTTAGTTCTATGGTTTTGGAAACTTTCTATTTATGGTATATTAGTTTATAACCACAGATTCTCTAAAAATTTTTTAAACAAAGTCTGTAATTTGGATTCTTAACAGTAAATTCTGAAGTACACTTTCTGTTATTTGTGGATTTGCTCCCGGGGTTAAGGTTTGCAGGGTTTTGCTTTGTTTACGTTCTCTTCAACATTTTAGCTAATTACTTTCCTTTGAAGTTAGTTTAACCTTAAATGTTCAGAACTCAATCATATCACTAGTTTTGTTTTCTTGATTAGCTAAGCTTAATTCTATGGAGAGATGCAGATCAGTGGCTAAAATAGGAACCAAGAACATGAAGAGAGAAAATAATTTCTACTTCAACTTACCCTAGAAAAATAAAAATTAAGAGATCAAACAAACCTAAAGAAAATAACAAGGGTTTCAGACCTGCTTACACTCTAACAAAGAATTGCTCATTCTAGCTAGTGAAAAAACCCCATATAGATAGATCAGAAATTCTCCAAAATTATATCCTTTTCACATGCTGCGTAGTCACTTCAAGATCAATATATATAATCGTGTGCTGTCAGGTAAGCAAATTATAACATCAGTTTGGGATTGACTATTCTAAACTGAATGTTACTCAGTTACCACAGCATTATTGCAGGCATGTGTATCACTATATGTAAGAAACCCTTAATGAGTTTCAAATTTCTCCTGTTTCTTTTCTTAGAATTACATGTGTTATACTTTCAATATCTTTCAGAATTAGTCTTGTTGACTTCTGGAACTCCGAAGTAAACTAAGGAACATCAGCAAAGGTTTCTCAGCTCTGCAAAAAAAATGAACTCAGGTAGCTATCTCCATAAATGGAATCCCTAAAATGCTGAGAAAAGCTTTGACATATTGTGTACTTAGAAAGCATCTAGGTTGAAGTGGGTGGAGGGTCGATGGGTCGCAAAGCCAGTGTATTCAGTAAACCTGAAATACTGTATTTTGCATGACTTTGAGTCCTCATCTGGTAGCTAAAGTTGAAGTTGTGAAACTGGTATTCAGAATGTAAAATCACTTCTACTAATAAATATTTTTTTGGTATTTGAGCACAGAAGAGGCAACCTACTTACATGATAATTGCAGCAATTTCCCATAAATGGACGGTGAAACTTGGGCTTTATGTCTTTCTATCTGAGGAGATTTGCATCTCTATCTCTTATCCATCAGGAAAAAATCCCAACTGTAAACTTGTGGGTATCCTGAACAGTTTAGTCATTCTCCTACAGCAGCTTAAACAGCGTATATTTAGGATTGCGAAATATATGGAGAAGTGATAAACCTGTTCAAACTACCTCATTCCAAATAAACACATAATCATGAAAATACAATGCAGATCATTTACACCAAGTGGATCACAGCTGGAAGTCCTGTGCACTGATTTTTCACAGAGGATTTTAAAGTGTTCTATGCTGTAAAACTGACGTAATTTACCTTCTTTTAACATGATATTTTCCTCCCTATTCTAATTATTCATGCTATTTTCAGACAATACATACCCTAACAATTTTGTTGTATTATGCCACCTATAATTTAAATATTAGCCTGATCTTGTGTGTTTCATTTTGGTCCAAAAAGATAGAACATGGGCCTATGTATTTAGGTATCTACCTCATACTCTCAGTTTATCCTGATTTTATATGTAAATATTTAGTTAAGTGAAGTTATAAAATTAACTGATCTAGATCTGAGCCACAATTGTCAATTTTTATCACTGCAAGTTTTTAAAGTAAGATTTCCTACATTTTGTACATTTACTGGTGTTACTAGGACACCCACAAAGTGATATATAGCAGAGTCAGGAGTTGATTCTGCTGTCAGCTCAGGGAAAGCAGAACAAGAAGAGAGTTCCTGTGATTCAAAATATGCAGTCAGAATTAAATACTGGTTTCGGCTTTCATCAGTTCCTGCCCAGAGGCAAAGATGGGGGCCAGCTTTTGAAAACTTCACACTTTGCTTGCCTGCCAGGAGACCCAGTAACTGACTCCAACTCTTGTACCTGCCAAGCCTGTGCATAGGCTTGGTATAACATTGAATTCTTTCTATTTCTAAACAGGAGAAGTTTTTGTAAAGCTACCTGAATATGAGCCAGCAATATGTCCAAATGGCTAAGAAGGCCAGTGGCATTTTGGCCTGTACCAGAAACAGCGTGGCCAGCAGGACCAGGAAGGTGATTGTGCCCCTGTACTCGGCACAGGTAATGGCACACCTCTAGTACTGTGTGTAGTTCAGAAAGGACACTGAGGTGCTGGAGTGTGTGCAAAGAAGGGCAACGAAGCTGGTGAAGGGGCTGGAGAAAAAGTCTTATGAAGAGTGGCTGAGGGAACTGGGGTTGTTTAGCTTGGAGAAGAGGAGGCTGAGGGGAGACCATCACTGGCTACAACTACCTGAAAAGAGATTGTAGCGAGGTGGATGCAGGTCTCTTCTCACAAATAACAGGTGATAGGATTGAGAGAAAATAACTGTAAGTTGTGCCAGGGGAGGTTCAGACTAGACATCAGGAAAAATTTCTTCACTGAAAGGGTGGTGAGGTGCTGCAACCAGCTGCCGAGGGAGGTGGTTGAGTTTCCATCCCCAGAGGCATTTAAAAGATGAGTAGAAGAATTTCTCAGGGATATGGTTTAGTAATGGACAGGTACAGTTGGACTCGGTGATCTCAAAGGTCTTTGCCAACCAGGCGATTCTGTGATTCTATATTTCTATGATTCAATGCAGATATTGCTTTGGAGCCTGGATTGTGGAATCAGTTTGGCAGAAGAGTGGAACAGGTCACCAAGTGTCCAGGAGGTGGGGCTGAGTAAGAAGAGAGACCCTACTCAATAAAAGAAGATGGATGGTGGATCAAGGAAAGTGAAGATGTAACTTGAATTTTTTTGAAGGAATGAACTACTATCTTACTAGAGAAAAAAAAGAAAGGATACTAAACCTGTCTCCTGTAGCCATGTGTACTGCCTGATGCAGAACTGTGTGCTCTTGCCATTGTTTCATGATTGGTACTCATTTGTGCAGCCACAACTGGAATCTGTCACTAAAAATGCCCAAATAAACTTTACCTGGGAGCTTTATTTAATGGTATCTTGCATTAGCAATAGAGTTTGTTCTGTCTCTTTAAAATGTAACCCAGTTTTAAAAGACAAAAATGGAGCAATATAAAGATGCCAGAGAATTGTGGATATGTTCTAAAGTGGGAATTCTGAAGAAAAATTTTTTCTTTTACTCAGGAGAAGAGGCTTGGAGAGAAAGAGTCCTATGCCCTCTTTTTTTAACAACCTTTAAGGATCTTTCAGAAAGTAGTCCTATGAAAAAGGTATTTCTTTGGGAAATGACTGGAAAGAGAAAATGGTAGAAAGCGTGGTTGTTGAGAGCAAGAAGACAGAAAAAACCCGAAGAAAAACAAAAGAACAAATAGTTTGGAATAAGAAGTTTAAGATTTAAATGTTTTCTTAAGTAATCTTGGAAAGGTAACCCTTAAAATATCCTTTATGGACAGATAGGAAGAGAATCTTAGAGAGAGAGAGAAAATTATTCTTTGTTAGCATAATACAAATCTTGATAGTCTAAGTCAAGAACACTAAAAATTTAGATGTAATTTTTAAAGAAAAGGAAGCATAATAATGGTCTTACTATTGTTATAAACACACTTTTCTTTCTACCTTTTCCCTTGTGTTATATTCACCTTTACATTGCTCTTCAGAGTCTCTTGGGGTGGTTTTATTTTGGTGGTGTGGTAGGTATTACATCAAGTCATTGGCATTTGGAGGCCTCTCGAATGTGCCCTTGCTCCACCAGATCTCTCATAACTTACAGAAAGAGCAGACAACCAAAATAATTCTCTGAAATGACATCCAGAGATCTCTGCAAAAGCACTTAGAACTGCCTGATTCTTCATTTTAGGAGACTCTTGCAACCCACAGCATTGAAGCAGTATTATTGTCACCAGTCTTTCTAAGAGAAAAACTCTGCTCTAGAAAACTCTAGGCAGTTTTTAGAGCCTCTATCCATTTCAAATCAAATAAATAGGCATCACAATTAATATTAATAACATAATTGTTATATCTATGGCTTCCATCTTATATCTATTTCTACTGGGAAAGAAGTGTTACAAAGATGGGGGCGGGGGGGAAGAGCAGTAGGATCCGCTGGGCACTCCCCGGGGCGAGTGTGGGGCCGTAGCTCTGGGAAGGGCAATGAAGCTGGTTGGAGGGTCTGGAGAACAAACCTTATAGGAAGCAGCTGAGGGGACTGGGATTGTTTAGCCTGGAGAAAAGGAGGCCAAGGGCAGACCTTACGGCTCTCTACAACCAACTGAAAGGAGACTGTATTGAGGTGGGTGCTGGTCTCTTCTCCCAATTAACTGGCGATAGGGCAAGAGAAAATGGCCTTAAATTGCATGAGGGGAAGTTCAGATTAGACATCAGGAAAAAATTCTTCACCAAAAGGGTGGTCAGGCACTGGCACAGCGGCCCAGGGAAGTGACTGATTCACCATCCCTGGAGGTGTTCAAAAGACAGGTAGGTAAGATGCTCAGGGATGTGGTTGGACTTGACGATCTGAAAGGTCTTTTTCAACCAAGCAATTCTATGATTCTAACCACTACAGCTGTTTTTGTCAGAGTAACTTTTCTAGTGTAAAAATATAGCAGAGAAGAACACTTCCTTATTTTTGTTGTTCTAAAATACTTCTCAAATAAACAAC
Organism: Dromococcyx pavoninus; assembly: GCA_033558185.1. NCBI lineage: Eukaryota > Metazoa > Chordata > Aves > Cuculiformes > Neomorphidae > Dromococcyx > Dromococcyx pavoninus. The sequence continues at coordinate 2,722,820 of JAUMJL010000110.1, forward strand.
TTTGTGCTCTTCCTATTTTTCCCTCTCAACAGGAAAGTAAATTTCTTAAAATCAATATCAATGTATCTAAACACATGTTTGTTTTCCAACAATGTTCTTCATATTTGGTTTTAAATACAAATATTTTTTTCATCCAATTTGACAGCTGCAGCCCTGAGAGGCTGCAGCTGGGCTCTGAGAATATAATTTAAGATGGTAAAGTTGAATATCTACTGTTCAGACTGACTTGTCATTGAAAAATATCTGTATTAAACACAGGCCTTTAACTTGTGCAAGAATATTACAGAGTTTTATTCTGGTACAAGTTATTTCATTATTATTCCAATCAACTCATATCAACTAGTTTGGAAACTTTTAGTACTTGTCATGTTCTTGGGCTAAAGAAAGTAAATGCTATAGTGTTTATCTCACAATAACTCCTTCAAAACTAGGAACTTTGCCAAAAAATTCTGCAGTATGTTTTAAGGATTAAAAGGGTCACTGGAATTTTGTCACTTTGAGACTTATGGAGCTATAAGATGCCCTGCATCAAAGCAGCTGCCAGTATTTTTCCAGTGTATGTGGTTTTTAACTACAGAAAATCAACTTGCTTCAGATTTGTTTTCTTTCCACACTTGTCTCCATTTCAGCATGATTCCTTTTGCAAAATAGTAATGATCTGTTTTTCAATAGAAGTTTACATACACTTTTATTTATTTATATTTTACTGGGGTTTTATTAACTGTGTTTCATCAGTGTAGTATCGAAAGTTCTAAATAAAGTCTCTATAAAAATGTCAAAGTATTTTGAAGATTTTCTTTTCATTTCTACCTACTTTTGATGATGTATTATCATTTATTCCCACTTATTATTTCCACTTATATTTGGGAAATGGAGGTTGTGCTGTCAGACACAAACACTGAATTTTTTGGCATTATGCACCCTAATTCTGCCGTAACTATTTCTTTTTACATTCTAATTGCTTCTAATTTTCAGTAAGATACAACTACGACTTAGTACTGCATTTTTAAGCACCAGCAGTTTGCACACATAAACAAATGGAGAACTGCTTAAGAATACCATTTAACGCGTAAAGTTATTTAAAAACCAGTTCTTTAAGTTTGATTCACTTTTCCACCTCTTTTCTGTGTAAAATAAGCAGACAAATCACAGCTCCTTAACCCTTGAAGGAAGTAAATTTCATATATCCTTGCAGTACTGAAAAGACTTGAGCTAAGACTAAAAGTATGCATTAGATAATATCTGCCACAAAGTACATTTCTCATTGCATTTGGATGTTCAGTTTCCATATAACTTTTGCCCTTAGAATATCTCCTCTCACTTTCTCATATGTTTAAAACATGAATTTGGCCTCTATCTCTTTGTTTCACATACATGCATTGTACTAAACACACTGGGGCAATCTCATATTGAGAAATTGAGACATCATTTCAATATTATTATTATCAGTACGAGCTGGAAGGAGTCATTATCAGGATAAGGTTCAACAAGACCAAGTGCCAAGTCCTGCACTTGGGACACAACAACCTCGTGCAGCGTTACAGGTTTGGGGAAGAATGGCTCAAAAAACTGCTTGGCAGAGAAGGAGCTGACAACTGGCTGAATATGAGCCAGCAGTGTGCCCAGGTGGCCAAGAAGGCCAATGGCATCTTGGCCTGTATCAGAAACAATGTGGCCAGCAAGACCAGGGAAGTGATTGTGCAGCACTGGTGAGGCCACACCTCGAGTACTGTGTTCAGTTCTGGGCCCCTCAGTACAAGAAGACATTGAGGTGCTGGAGCGCATCCAGAGAAGAGCGACAAGGCTGGGGAAGGGGATGGAGAACAAGTCTTATGAGTAGCAGCTAAGAGAACTGGGACTGTTTAGCCTTGAGAAGAGGAGGCCGAGGGGAGACCTCATCAATGTCTACAACTACCTGAAAGGAGGTTGTGGTGAGGTTGGTGCTCATCACTTCTCACAAGTGCCAGGTGATAGAACAAGAGGATGCAGCCGTAAGTTGCACCAGGGAAGTTTAGACTAGACACCAGGAAATATTTATTCACTGAAAGGGTGGTCAAGCACTGGCACAGCTGCCCAGGGAGTTGGTCGCCATCCCTGGAGGTGTTTAAAACGTGGGTAAATGTTTTTCTTAGGGACCTGGATTAGTAAGGGAACAGGTACAGTTGGACTTGATGATCTCAGAGGTTTTTTCCAACCAGATGATTTTATTATCCTATTTATTAAAATTATATCAATAAATAAATCATTTATACTTTCAAAAATAATTGACTAGAGTAATGATTATTACTGATACTCTTAAACAGACGATTAATAACCACTGAAATGTCTCCTCAATATAAAACTAAAAAACTTAAGGAATATTTTCCTCCTGAAATTTGATGATATCACAGACAAAATTTGTCTCTGTTTCTAAAGTAGCAGAAGCTGTGTCTAGCTTCAGAAGTTCTTTGAATCTGTTTTTCACAGTTGCTTCTGTCCTGCACATTACTAAATGAACACAATACTGAAATCAAAAGTAAGGTCTGATCACATTAACTCAAATATGAATGCCACTCTATTTTTAACATAGGACTCACGGTAATTCTACTGTAGGTCTCAACTGCCCTACTTTATTTCCATAATACAAGAAAAGGAGAGACATAGTAAGGTTTTCTTTCACTGTCCCATTGTACGTATTCTAACAACTCATTAAGTAATTAATGTTTTCAAAACCTTCAGTCTTAACCTTTCTCTGCTCACACTGACACCTGCGAATTAGGCCATCAAAGAACTTTTAAAAATCCAACAGAACAGTAGCAAAGTTATTCATTAAAACTCCAATTGCTTTTAAGTTTTTTTCTTTACAATTAACCTAAATGTTAGAAAAACTATGCAACCTTTTTGTACCTCATCTTAATTCTCATTGAAGACTAGAATTGTTACTGCTGTGCATTTTTAACCCATAATGTGTTTTTTTCAGTTTTCACTTTAATGCTTTCTCTTTAGAAAATTTCATTCCATGTGTAAACTGTCCTATAAATCTACCTGTAATCTTAATCACTTTGATCACATTATTGCATTAATTTTAATATGTTGTCAGTTTAAAACTATATTATCATTTTCAATTCATCATAATGAGCTGTTGACAAAATTTGTTTTACAGTCTGTCTAAATCATATTTGGAGACACTTTTTCAGACTAAATTAGAAATATATTGCACTACTACATGAAGTAGTTTCCTTCTGGTCATGTAGATGTGCAAACTTACTCAAAACCCTGTCAGAAGTGATATACAGCTGCCATCAGAAAAATTGCTAAGATTTTACAGGCATCTTCAGACAATATCAGTAACTTGTGAACTTTTTTAATAAGATCCCAAGTCTTGTTTCTTTCTACTTTTTTACCATCATAGAGCATTCACAATTGAGGCGGGGAAAACTATTCACTCTAGACAGTGTTATGTACTTTTTTCGATAACAACATGTTTAATAAAAATAAATTTTAGTTAAATATTTTGTTTTGTTCAAATGCTATATTTTACCTAGTTGCCTTTTGAGGTTAAAATATCTATTACAATATATCTTATGATATCTACTATGATGTTTAATTTCTTTCTATTAATTTTTACTTACACTACATTTCCTTTATGTATATGTGTATATACATATACGTACACACACACACGTGTGTGTGTGTTTATCATTTTATGAGGAGTGGCTGCAGGAACTGTTTGTTTACTCTGGAGAAAAGGAGGCTGAGGGGGGACCTTATCATTCCCTACAACTACCTTAAAGGAGGCTGTAGCGATGTGGGTGTCAATCTCCTCTCCCAAGTAACAAGTGACAGGAAAAGAGGAAACAGCCTCAAGTTGTGCCAGGGGACGTTTAGATTGGATATTAGGAAAAAAATCTCTTCGTTGAAAGGGCTGTCAATAATTGGGACAGGCTGCCCAGGGAAGTGATTGAGTCACCATCTCTGGAGATATTTAAAAATTGTGTAGATGTGGCACTTGGGGACAAGTTCTAGTGGTGGACAGGGCTGCATTTGCCTTTGGATTCAATGATTTAAAAGGTCTTTTCCAATCTAAACGATTCTTTGATTCTATATTGACAGCATTTGTGAGTTTATGTCTTAAATATAGGAAAATATTACTGTGTTTGTTTAGGGTTTTTTTAACATAATAGATAAAATTCAAAACAAAAATCCAGGTAATGATCAAAACAGATCATTTGTAAAATTTTGGTTTACAGGTCATGGACTTGTAAACTTCATTAGCCATTGTCTAAGCAGCTTTAAGTTATATTTTTTAAATTTTATTTTAAAAAATCATATTATAAGAAGGTAAAAGTGTGAATAGTTTTCTACACAGCAATAATTTCACAGATGTGTGAGTACATTCAAAGACAGGAGAGTGCAGAATTTAGGCTACTATCATTACTTAGCAATTTTGATTTCATTCTTTGCCGTGTAATGATAATTTTCTCACAGAACTGCAGAGCAGCTGAAGTGGTAAGGCATCTCAAGATAATTTCAGCCAAATTCCCTGCTTAGAGCAGGGTCACCCAGAGCAAGTTATTCTGGATTGCGTACATTCATATTTTTATATCTCCAAGGATGAAGACTCCACAATCTCTCTGGACAACCTATGCCAGTGTTTGGTCATTCTTACAGTAAAAAAGTATTTTGTGATGTTCAGATGACACCTCTTGAGTTTCAGTTTCCCATTGCCTCTAGTGCTGCCACTGGACGCCACCAAAAAGAACCTGGTTGCATTTTCTTTACACTCTCCTTTCAGGTATTTAAATACCTTGGTCAGAAGCTGCCAAGAACCTTTCCTTCTCCAGACTGAACAGTCACAGATCCGTCAGTCTCTCCTCATAAGAAAAATGCTCATCTTTATGAACTTTTGTTGGACTCACCAGATACGTATGTCTCTCCAGGACATGGTTTAGCAGAGGATGGGTATGGCTGTACTCAATGACCTCAAAGGTCTTTTGCAACTGGAAGATTCTATGATTCTGTGATTTTATGATTCCAGGAAGCACAAAACTCAAAGTAGTATTTGAGATTTGGCCCCACCAGAGGTAAGGAAAACTCGTTTACTTTTTTATGGGAGTTTTTACCTGAGTTTGAAACTTAGGTCTTCATTGCATATTTACTTTACCTTCAGCACCACAACTTTCACAGATCAAAGGACTCTGTAAATCCTATGAACCAGAGACAATACATAGTAGTATATGGGAGCTCGTTTAAAAAATTAAACTATAAGAAAATACCTCAATGAAAGAGCACAATCTTTTCAGTGATAAGACTGTATAACAGGTGACTTATAAAATATATTTTATTTTTCTGAATTTTATGATATTCTGGAAAATAACATAAAATAAACCATAAAAATACTACAGCAGTTATATATTTTTCAAAATAAAGTATTATTGAAGAATGACAAATACTTAAATGGTCTTAATACCTTTTCTGTTTTATGAAGCATAAAGATTTTAAAACAGCTAGTTTACTCCTATATTGTTTCTTGTGCTATTTTAAAGTATTTACAGACACTATTATAGATTTATTGAAATATTTAGACAGCTACAAATCTAACTTTTCAGTGGAAGCCCTCTGGGAATTTATTCATTTGCCCAGATAAAGGAATTTAATTCTATATGAGATACCTTACGGCATTCAGAATATCCGCATGAGCCTCACAAATGGGACAATGGATCAATAAGAAAGCCACGGCCTTCTACGGAATGGTCAGAGGCCAGATGGTATACCTTAGGGCAGGGGTGTCAAACTCACAGCCTATGGGATGAATTTGTTTCTACCCAGCAGCAGTGCCAAGCTCCTTGCCCCTCTGCTCCTGTCAGTGCACTCATCATGTCTGCAGCGTGTGTGACTCACATTTTGCTGCAGAAGCAGGAGCAGGAGAATTGCGGAAGCTATGAGTTTGACACCCCTGCTTTAGGACATCTCAGCAAGTACTAGGTGTTCATGTTTATTTAATTTAAAAAATGGGCACGTGATTTCTTCTTAAATTACACAACCTAAACATCATAAAAATACATTTTTTACTACCTAACATTGTTTCTGTATTTCTGTACCTATAAATCAGGCCACAAAACATCACATCAAAATCTCAAATCCTCTGCTGCACTTCAGCAGAAAACTTTTTTCCAAGCAACTTTTAGGTTGTTCAAACATTTGTAACCATGTCAAGAGGAATAAACCAGACATGATTTCTAACCTATTTTAAGGATGACAAACTGCAACATTTAGCAGTAAAATATTCCCTTCATGTGGGGTGCTTTCACGTTAATAACCTGTATCTAAACTTATTTGAGATCTTCATATCAAAGTCCAATAATCAGTTAAAGTATATTGTAACTCCAAGAGTTATATTGAAACACTCCATCTGAATACCATATAATGCATTGTATCTAAAAATTTATGTATTTCAGATGTGAATTGAATGAACTAAGATTGTGAGCAGAATCATTAGCCAGAATTCATATTTCTGATTTTCCTGCTATTGACTTCCTCCTTTAAGAATGTTTCCTAAACCATGGCTACCTTAAATTCTGGGAGATGTGAAGCACCAAATGTGAACCTGTATAAATAATAAACTGTATAAAAACACAGTAATTATATTTACAGTTACAGTGCATAAACTGCTGCAAAATAACTGTGCAGGCAATCCACAGTATTAGTCCTCTTAGGTCCTCCTTAGCCAACACAGAGAATCCTCCTCTTAAAAAAGACCTCTTGCTGTCACCAAAAAGAAAGAGAAGAAATATGGCCCAGTGCTTCATTGTACACCACTGGCTCATCAAATAGACATAAACATTTTAACTGAACAGCCTACTTAAAGAAAATAAGTATTTAAAAGACTGCAAAATAAACTCACAGATAGCCAAAACTCCCAGTGACAGTCTGTGGATGTGCCTGTTCTGGCACCAACAGTGAAGCAAAACACAGTAAGATCTACTGTCCTAAATTGCCTACAATTTCTCAAAGGCTTTACCCAGAGTCTGCATTACAAAGAAATTTAGATCCAGCTCAAATCTAACAGCTGTGCATCATCTCATATCTTACATTTTAGAGTACTGTCAAGATTTCTGTTTCACCAAACTTTAGGTTGTCAGTGGCATGTTAGTAAGACTCACTTATGTTTACAGATTCAGTGAAGTGGTATAAGTTTTGTTTATACAGTGAGAGGACAGAAAACACAAGAGGGGGTTTACTGTTCTTCCATTCATCACTTTTATTACATCTCTCTTGTTCACATATCTGTAACCTGTTTGTTTTTTAGAAAAAATTATATCAATGAATAAACTAGACCTCATGGTACCTTAAAGAACAGTGAATAATCATAGATATATATGACTGCTATATAGAGATGCATGTGTGTGAAGAAAGGTAAAAAAGAAAAATGTATTCAGAGTATCAATATTCAAAGGAGAGGAAACATTGGTCTTAAAATTCCTGAGAAATGTTTGAGCTGATAGTGCCTATGATATTTTGTAAAAAAATAAGTATATATGCAGATTATTCTCACAAAAATTATTTCTCTATCTGCTGTCCCTTTTGTCCTCTTCAACAACTACAATCACAAATCATTTTTTCTCTCTGCATGTACTAAATAATAGCTTCTTAAAACTTTCAGACTGTTTTTCTGTCATACTCTACTAGTTTCACTTGTCCTTCTGATTTATGTCCAAGTCTTCCCTCTGTCACCACAGTTGACATTTCTTTAATACGTCACTGAATTTTATCAGTTCCTAGACAAATAAACTTATATTTCAAATTTTGTTTCATCTCAATGTGCAGTTTCTCCAGTTTTGCATTCCCACGTTTGAGTTTCCATGGTTAAGATTATTCTTTTATTCCAATTCAAAGTTTTTGAATCTGACATATAAATCTACACTCAGTGAACTGAACTTGATTATGGAATAAGAATCCTGCAAGCAGACTGGATATACTTTTTAGTTGGCTGGTTTTCCCTCTAAAGCTACTCACTCACCCTCAGAATAAATATTTTGCATTCGGGTTCCTGGAATAGGCAACACATGAATACCCATTCTAACTTTGTTAATGTAAGGTGTAGGTGATCTGCAGAATAATGCCAGTTTTGAGTAATTTCTTGTAGTTAGATATGACAGCTCTGCTAGATGCTGTCTGAAATAATCTTTTTTTATTATTATTATTTCTCAGGAATATCGGAGCATACTTTGATGTTTCTCCAAGATTTAAGAATACAGCTAACAAGATGATACATAACTGTCATTGCAGGAGAGAAGAATAGTTAGCATGCAGTTCTACGATGAGAATGCTGAGTACTTAAATGGTATATGAAACTGAGCTTCGGGAGGGATTCACCTCATGATTAAGCCAGATCAAATTAGGCTTCTGTTGTAGGAGTCTACAAAAAGCCAGATATCCAAATTTCCATTGTAGCCAACAGCATATTTGCCATGATATAGGTAATTTTTAGTATGATTTGAGACTCCTTAGGCCATCCTGCCTAGCCTCCAGATGTCTCTCCAGAAGGACGAGTTTCCCATAAATGATCTTTCTTACTTGCCTGTGACCTGCAGTTTCTTCAATATTTTGCAGCTTCTCAAGTGGTGCCAGATGGGCATGTTTAAGCAACTGAACTGAGCCATAAACCTCTAGTCAAGTGGTTTGCTTCACGGTTTTGCTGGAAAATTGTCAAATATGTAGGATATAGGATAAATAGATAACCTTATAAGGTGCAAATTTCACTAATAACAGTTATATTTTAAAAGATACTTGTGAAACAATCCCAAATTAAAGTACTTGATTTCATAGCATTAATATGTTATTTCAAAACATATCATAGAAACAAACAAATGAAACTCTGTTATATGAATATTCTAGCAATGAAAAAAATATATTGTCTTTCAATTAGTACTACATATATTTTGAAAATGTAGCCTGTGTTTTTGATGACTGCAGGCTCAATATCTTCTCTGCTGTCAAACCAACAGGCTGCTTCTGCTATAAATTGTTCTAAATACATTTAGTATTAATGCAGAAAGATAAAATACGGTAGACTAATGAGAGCTTTCCATGTCATAAGGTATCTTTGCCATCCGCTGGCTGATAAGGCTTGCTTAGTAATTTGTATGTAGATATTATCAGGGAAATGATGAATGATGCAACCTGTCACTGTGAAGGACATTATTAAATCAACCAAAATTATGATAGAAAAAGATAATGCAAATATTTCAAATAAATTTATGAACATGCATAATTAGAAATAATTGAAAATACATTGATACAATATTTTATCTCACAGTTGTATCTTAGAAATCAAGTATATTCGTTAAGCAATAGAGATATATAAAATGAATTAGTATAAATATAGTATGTTAAAACTCATTGTTAAAACAGTCTGTAGTATATGCTTCTAATGTGGCAACTGAGGAAAAATATGCAGAAGTAGTGTATGGGAATAAAGGTTTTTTTTTTACTAAAGACTTCTCTCAACAGTGGGGTGCATGTGGGTGTGACCTTAGCTATGGGTGAATGTGAGATTGGGAGAGGGATGCAGAGTGATTTAAATTCCTGGAGAGTTAAGGTAGAAAATCACATGTCTAAGAAGTGAAAAATGAAACAGCAGCCTTAATAAATGTGCATTTTGTAACTACTATTGAGATAAATTTTAACAGACAACTTAGAAAATATTTTTATGTATCTTTTTTTTAGTTTAATACAAGAACTTTTGAATTTTTTGATCAATATTTTGGGGTTGTTTTTTGCTTAGTTGGTTTGTTTTGTCTTTTATTGAAAATGGTCCAGAAACTTGTATCTCACTCAATAAAAGAATCCTTTGGGAACTCTATGGCCTTTAACAGGTTATTTTTGCCTTATCTCTCAATAACAATACGGACACAATACTTTTTAAAAAATAACTAATTGGCAGAAGAGACTAATTAGCAAGTTGGGAAGAAAAATATTATTTAAAAAATAATGTTTTTATTAAAATTTTATTATTCATAGATATAACACTGTATATTCAAATAAATGAGATCAATCTCGTATATAAGAAAACAAATACAGTTATTTCACATATATATGAAATGGGGGTTTTATTTTGTAAGAGATTCAATCTAAGATCTATGCTATCTCCAAAACAAATACATTTCACATCTTGCGTCTATGTAGCATTCTGACCACCAATATATTTAGTCACTAATATTTTTATACTATCAATTCCTAGTAAACAATGGTTTGTATAGCAAACCTCTTTGCATAGCTATCCTATTCTCATGGAATTTAATTAACACCTGTTTTCAATGTCTTTTTATTGTTCCGTAATGGCCATGTAGTTGTGTTCCTTATATGTTTGCCTTGACTATTGCAATAATCAAAGTTGTAAGTTGTACCGATTGCTAACTCACATCTACATCCCCTTTTCAGTAAGTTGGTCAGAACATAGTCTCCTGCTGTAGGTACTTCATAGCATAAAAACTACAATTCTTACTATATGCCACTAAGTATTAACAACAAGTTTGAGTATTATACAGACAGGGTTAAAGAGAGATAAAGCTTTACAACATCTCTAAAGTGCTTTGTATAACTGAGCGCTTATCAGACTTGGTGGGAGATAAGAACAATTTATAGGAAATAAGTCAAATTAAAACTACACCAATACAGGTTTTAATCTGCATCAGCAAATTACATCTATTTTTTTACTTTTTTAATTTAAAATACAAAATAATTCAGAAATATAAAGACGATAGTTTGTGAACTGTTAGTTGGGCATTCATCACATTTAATTCAGGTCACCTAAAAAAGTCACTAAAGCAAGGAGCTTTACTATCTTATATTCCTTCTACAGTCAATGGAGATCCAGAATACAGGTGTGGGATATCTTGACAAGGTATTTACTCTCAGGTAGACCCATTTTCCTTAAAGGGGTTTTTATAGTAAATTATTAGATTCATCTCACATACAGTTGGAAAAATAGCTTGAATGGAAGTCAATCATTTACAATCATGACCTTTTTTGTGAATATTATTTTATATTTTAAATAACTCCTGTAACTAGAAAAAATATGAATTTATTTAACCTAATATTTATATCGCAGTATGTCTTCCCTCTTCTTGGGTACCCAAGGGGGCATTTGGGATTTGATGACATAAAAAGTCAACTTAAGTGAGCTTACTTGGCATTAAGATTGTGAGGCCTAACATGCTCGTGCTTTAACTTGAAGCTATGAAGCAGCTTGCTCCATGCCCAAATGTTAAGTGCAAACATTTATAGGTAAAAGAATTCAAGGTGTACAAGCTTAGTTTCCCTTTCCTTGACTGAGATAATGGGGGAGGGAAAAGTCCTCATAAACCGAAATTGATTCACTGACAGCTTTTCTTGAGAAATACGTTATATGATAGCAATATGCAAAACATTTCAAGTGATGAATTTAAAACAGCATCAACAACAAAAATTCTCAATTACTCATTAATTTGAGAGGTTATTTATATTATCTTTCTTAAAATTATTAAAATGTCAAAAATGAATATACTTACTTTTCTACATATTTGTTGTTTATTTAAAGTCATAATGAGAAAAATCGAAGAGTAAAAAATCCTCAGCCATTCAGCTGCACAAAGGGAATGCCTGCAGTCCTCGTTATGTTTGGAGCATTACACTGCCTGCACTGAACATCAAAGACACACATGAATGCTAGTCTGCTTTTATTATACATATAAAGAGCAATCCAGGCTCATAGAAAGTATAGCTGGCAACTTTGTAAAACATAACAGTTTGTTCATTGTTGTTTCTTCATACCTATCTAACAAAACAGTGTTTTCAAACAAATCACTGGCAGCTATTTATGTTACATCTGCCTCATTCGTCACTGTGCAGTGAGTATTCTCATTGTACTCTATTTCATAAAGAGGGGAACTCTACTCTCCTACATACTGCTCAAAATGAAATGCAAAAAAATCCGTGTTCAATGTATTGTAGATGTTAAGGATTAGGAATGTCTTAATAATACAGAAGTCACCTTTAGATGGACACATTTAAATTCCACTTAGAAATTTTTATACATTTAATGGTTCATTTTCTGAGTAATTCTATATAAACATGCTGTTCTCACAAATATTTTGGGAATTAATATTGTCATTAAAAATATTTATTTTTCACGTGGACAACTACATTCTTAATTCGTTATTATTCATTACTCATTTACTTATTCTTCAATTTTAAAACTTTCACTTATGCAATCACAAGAAAGATAATGTGTCACCTAGGTGATCAGTCTTCCAGTGAAATGAAAATAGCAATAAGGAATAACCACAGAAGTCTAAGAACACTCACAAATTGCACTTTATTTATTTTTTCCATGAGAACCAGTCACAGCTAAATAATGCATTTATAGAATCCTGTACTGATTCACAAATAATCTACTATAAAAATGTTAAGTAACGTGTACACAAAATAGCTTGACCCTTTCTTGCTTTATTATGCCTTCAGTCATGAAAAAGTGCTGGAGACTGACTAGACTGACTGTCAGGATTTTCCCTATTTTTACTATATTAAATCATATATATTTAAAATAGCTTACATTGAGAGGGGAAAAAAAAGAAACAGAATACAAAATCAAATTTTCATCTACTGGTTTTAATTTTTCCATGATCTGGAATGAATTCTGACAGAATAATTTACAGCCCCATTCTGTTTAGATTGTTTAGATTAAAGCTGGGTCATCAGCTTCCATTATCATTTGCAAAAATATTCTTTTTCTAGCACAGAATACTTTTTCCCCATGACTATTAAGAAACTAAATAGGAAATTAGATAATATAAATGACAGAGAAATTTTATCCTTCAGTTTCCAGAGACCCGTGACAAGTGGTGTTCCTCAGGGGTCCCTGTACTGGGACCAGTGTTCTTTAATATTTTTATTAATGATATTGACAGCAGGATCGATTGCACCTTCAGCAAGTTTGCAGATGACACCAAGCTGAGTGATCACACCAGAAAGATGGGATGTCATCTAGAGGGACCTGGACAAGCTGGATAATTGGGCCTGTGTGAACTTCATGAGGTTCAACAAGGCCAAGTGCAAGGTTATACACTATGGTTGGGGCAACCCCTAGTATCAATACACAGTGGAGGGACGATGTGATTGAGAGCAGCCCTGCAGAGAAGGACCTGGGGGGTAGTGGTTAATGAGAAGCTTGACATGAGCAGGCAATGTACGCTCCAGCCCAGAAAGCCAACTGTGTCCTGGGTTACATCAAAAGAAGCGTTGCCAGCAGGCTGAGGGAGGTGATTCTTCCCCTCTACTCTGTTCTTGTGAAACCTCACTTTAAGTATCGTGTCCAGTTCTGGAATCCCCAACATAGGGGGATATAGGACTCTTGGAATGGGTCCGCAGCAAGGATACAAAGATGATCAAAGGGATGGAGCTCCTCTGCTACAAGGAGAGGCTGAGAGAGTTGGGGCTGTTCAGCCTGGAGTAGAGAAAGCTCCAGAAGGATGTCATAGCAGCCTTCCAGTACCTGAAGGGGGCCTATGGAAAGCTAGGGTAGCCATTTTGACAAGGGCTTGTAGTGAGAGGAAGAGGGGAAATGGCTTTAAACTGGAAGAAGGAAGATTTAGATTAGACATTAGGAAGAAATTCTTCAAAATGAGGATGGTGAGACACTGGTACAGGTTGCCCAGGGAAGCTGTGGATGCCCCCTCCATGGAAGTGTTTAAGGCCAGGTTGGATGGGGTCTTGAGCAGCCTGGTCAAGTGAGAGGTGTACTGCCTATGGCAAGGGAATTGGAACTGGATGGGCTTTAAAGTCCCTTCCAACCCAAACCATTCTATGATTATATGATTTCCCATATAAACATAATGCCCTGATTTAGGAATTAGTACAGCATGAAAAAGGGAAAACAAAAGGAAAAAAATTCCCTTTTGAGGGAACTGTAGCTTGCAACACTAGGAAAATCCAGAAGCAACTCCTGATTGTGTCAAAAATTTTCATTTCCTAAGGATTGAACTCAGTTAATGGAATTTTTGTCTCAGATGGTGTTATGCATTAGATAGAGTTATTGAAGAGATAAATCATCTTGCCAGATTATCTTTCATCTAGAGATTAAAAAGACCTGAGGAAATTTTTATCAAATACTACCTAACTAGACACAGCCATTTCAAGCATTATCATTCTGCAAAAATTATCTGCTGAAGTGCTACCCTCAAAACTGTCAAGTGGTAAAACATCATTAGCTTTAGCACCTCAGTGGATTTATGGAGCAGTTTTCTTTAAAGCTAAACCAGAATAGTCAAAGTTTGCACCTGTTCAGAAGGCCTACTTCCTGCTCCAAAAATAAAAGTGAAATATAATGGGATATACCCATAAGCAGAGCAATTACATTTGCTGTCTGAAAGAGTTTATCTGCAGTTATATTACTTCACTAAAACATACCAAAAAAATTAAACAATTTTTTTTTTGACAAAGCATCATTCGAGCCAGCAGATTTACCAGTAACCACTCCCTTTAATTCAGCCAGCTCATCTGCCTTTACAGTTTGCTCATCTAGGCCATGCTGTCTCAGCTACACTGAATGTCAATCTTAAAAGCTTCAGTAAAATCAAGGTGTATGTAAAAGAATCCTAGAGTCATGGAATCATTGAATCATTCAGGTTGGAAAAGAATGATAAGATCATTGAGTCCAAATGGTAACCTAACACTATCAAGTCCACCAATAAACCAGGTCCCTAAGCACTACAACTACAAACACTTCCAGGGACAGTGACTGCCTCACTTCCCTGTGCAGCCTGTTCCAATATTTGCTAAGACTTTTTTCCTAACTATCCAGTCTAAAGCTCCCCTGGTGTAACTTGAGGCCATTTCCTCTCATCCTATTGCTTGTCACTAGGGAGAAGAGACCAACACACACCTCACTACAACTTCCTTTCAGGTAGTTTTAGGGAGTGGTAAAGTCTTCCATCAGCCCCTTTTCTCCAGGATAAACAACCCCAGTTCCCTCAGCCATTCCTCGTTAAGACTTGTGGTTCAACAGCTTTGTTGCCCTGCTCTGGACACACTCAGTAGCTCAACATCCTTCTTGAAGTGAGGGGCCCTGAAAGTGAACACAGTAATCAAGATATGGCCTCAGCAGCACCAAATATAGGGGGACAATCGCTTCCCTCCTTCTGCTGGCCTCACTATTTCTGATACAAACCATGATGCTATTGGCCATCTTGGCCACCTGGCATAAAGTGCTGGCTCATGTTCATCTGGCTGCGACCAACAGCCCCAGGTCATTTTCCATCCGGCAACTTTCCAGTTACTCTTCCCCAAGCCTGTAGCCTTGCATGAGGTTTTTGCAACCCCAGGACAGACTGTTTAGCTTTGCTGAATCTCATACAACTGGCCTCAGCCCAATGATCCAACTGGTCAAGATCTGTCCGTAGAGACTTTCTACCCTCAAGCATATCAATACTCCCACCCAGCTTAGTGTGATATACAAGCTTACTGAGGGTGCACTTGATCCCCTCATCCAGATTTGGATAAATGTATTAAACAGAACTGACCCCAACACTGAGCTCTGAAGAACACCACTTGTAACAAGCTGCCAACTAATTTTAAATCCATTAACCACAATTCTCTGGGCTCAGCCATCCAGCCAATAGTGAAGAGTAGAATCATAGAATGGGTTTGGTTCAAAAAGACCATTAAGATCATCAAGTATGCCCATCCAAGTCATAAGCAGCCACTTTCTCCAGAAGAATGCTGTGATAAATGGTGTCAAAGGCTTTACAAAAGTCTAAGTAGACAACATCCACAGACTTTCCCTTATCTACTAAGTGGGTAGATCATGGTAGCCAAGCAGAGCCTGCCTTTCATAAATCTATGCCGACTGGCCCTCTATGGCTGTATGATGGCCCTTAAGATGACCTATTCCATAACCTTCCTCAATACAAAGGTCAGACTGGTAGACCTGCAGTTCCTCAGAGTCTCCTTCTTGCCCTTTCTGTAGATGGCCATCATATTTGCTAACACAAGTCAACTGGGACCTCCATGTTGAACTGCTGACAAATGACAGAAATGTTCAGTGAGCACTTTCACTATATCCCTCAATACCTTTGGGTGAATCCCGTCTGGCCCCAAAGTTTTGTTTATGTTTAAGAGGCAAAAAGGTCTCTAACCATTTCCCATTGGATTCCAGGGGCTTCATTCAGCTCTGAGCACACAGAAAAACAAAATAGATAAATACTATCCTAAATGTTATTGTAGGTACCTAGACGTTTCCGTATCAAGATTGAACAGGACACTCACATTTACACATGTATAGAAGCTGGCTTCTCATAGATGAGCAACAGTACTCTGAAAAAAAAAATGGAGCTCAGGACAGACTTGCCAAATCTTGCCAAATCATGCCTAATCATATAAATCTACATGGCCAATTGCATTAACAGTGAGGCATAAGAGGGGAGGAGGGGCAGAGGAACGAGTGTAACAGAGAAAAATCATGTATTTAGAAGTAATTTGGGGCACATTGGATGAGTACAATATTAATTGATCTAATTATTTTGTGATTTAATTACCTCTGGATAAGCATAGGATGAAAACGGCAGATAGACCAAATAATGGACTCAGTTTATGACAGAGTCAGCTTTATTGGAAACAGAAATCAATAGTTCTGGAGTTAAATGAGAAAAGATTTATAACTGTTCCTGTGACATGTTAGTGTAAATACCGAACAAAAATGGTTGATTTTCAAATGAAATTTATAAATACACAACTAAATACTTATCAGTTAGAAGGGCAGAAGGATTCTGTTGATGACTTTTTAAAGAATTTGGCAAGTGTTTATTTTTTTCCTGAAGCAATAGTTCCTGGTTTCAGCATATGGACATTAGGATGCTAACCCTTCAGCCTTGACTGCACTCTGCTTAGGACAAATGATGGAATACGCAATGGCCTTTAGTAACTAATCATGTTTCCTGCCTAAATAAAAACATTTTGTCATCCTTATGATGTCTCATAACACATCATATAATCCATTTCACAATCCAGTACGTAGATACTTTAATTGTGTGTATTTTTCCTTATTATTGCTTTCCTTGTTACACTTACCAAATTAATCTGGAAAAAATATTTAATAACATCATTGAAACTAATTTGTTCTTATCATACTGCCTTCAATGATTACATATTTTGCTTTTGATCCTATTATTTTTAAAGCCTAAATCTTACTTTGTTCTCCATTGCTTTTGTTAACTAGTAGTGGCTGAGATTTAAATACAAGGGAAAAGACACAAAAAGAGAAAAAATAATGGTTAGAAACATTTATATTTCAAGGAAAAATAGGGATATGAAAAAGAATGGCTTGAAAAGAAAAACAAAATAAAAACTATTTTAAATCATATGAAAAACACTGAAGACAGAAAGCACGCACATCAATTAAGGAATTACAATTAGTAAACAGGGACTATAAAGAAGGAAACAGTCAACTATCAGTAAACCAAAAAATTCATAAAAAAGTGAATCTAAACACCTCTTAAAACCAAGTATAATCACTTTGAATACTCCTTAATTACAGTCCTGAAATATATACCCTAAAGCACTTACATTTTATACTGGGTACATTAAAGTCTGGTTTTAAGAATTATTAGAACGCTACTTTAGCAATGATTCCACTGAATTCTACATCAAACAAAAAATTATAGAACTCTATATTTCACCTATCCTACTTTATAGTATCAGATTTTTTTAAAACTGCATAATTATAATAATTTTACTAAAATTCATTTAAATATAGTATTTGAAGAAAATATCTTCCTATCCTGCTCTGGTGGGTTGACCCTGTCCAGCAACTAAACCTCCAAATAGTTGCTCACTCACTCCACTATCAGTGTGATGGGGTAGAGAATTGAAAGGGCAAAAATTGAAAACTCATAGGTCAAGATAAAAACAGTTTAATAAGTGAAACAAAGTTACATACAAGAGTAAATCAAAGAAGGAATTAATTCACTGCTTCCTATCAGCAAGCAGATGTCCAGCAACTTCTTGCCAAGCAGCTCTTCAGTATGTGTAACAGTTAACTTGAAAACACAAATGCCATAATCACAAACATGCCCTGTTCCTCCTGAGCTTTTACTGCTGACTACAACATCATATGGTATGGGATATTCCTTTGAACTTGGGGATCATCTGTTTTGACTGAGTTCCTACCCAGCCTCTTGTGTACCCCTAACCTGCCCACTGGTTTTGCAATGCAAGAAACAGAATTTTATGGATGCTGTGTAAATGCTCTTCTGCAATTGTTAAAATGTTGCTGTACCGTCAAAATTATTTTCATTACAAATCCAAAACACAACATTACACTGGTTGCTATGAAGAAAATTAAGTCCATCCCAGACTAACTTAGTGCATCTAATGCAAGTTTAAGGAGAAAGTTTGAATCAAGAAAAAATTAATGTTTTGGTTTGTTCTCGTAAGTATCTTCCTGCCAGTTGTCTAGGACATTTGTCAAATACCAGATATTATTTCTATTATTTGAGCATGTACAAATTAAGAGCAGATGAATTTATTTCTCCCGACAGTTCATTGCAGTTTTCACTTTGTACTGAAGTTTAAATTTCAAAAAAAAGCCTCTGTTACTCACTTCGGTTTTTCAGACAGATTGGCCTATTTTTCAGCAGTTTCAAAAAAGACATTTCAAAGTACTGGGAAGAAGATAAATCTTAAATTCCAAGGAGACATTGCTGTGTGGAATGTATAAGAAATGTTAACATCTACGTGCTTTACAACTGCTCTCTTCTTTTGTATCTTCATGACTTTAAATGGATAGACGAGCAAGGAACTATAACAGGAGGACAGACGTGCCTGAGGAAACTAAACGGCATTTATGGCATTGTTTTTTGTTGTCACGGATATAAGAAGCATTAGCTACTTTTTCCGCAGTCTACAGTTGGACAAAAATCCAAACTACCAACAAAACAGTATAAACGTTTTAGAAATAATGAAAAATAATTATAAAAATGACAATAAGATCAGACTGAGTCATAAAGTCAGTTACCTTGTCTGCAGACACACATGATCCAGAGGCATATTCTGATTACCTCACAGACTTCTGGTCAACAAGAGTTTATAGGTCAGACTTCCCTTCAGTTCTGATGTCCCTCCCCCTGTAGCCTTGCACGGGGTTTTTATGTTGCCAGGGTAGACTGCTGGTAGGTCTTCTCCTGTCTAATTTCATGTCTATATAAAAACCCTTCCTGATGACTGAATAACGGAAGAGGAGGTGTTTGCTGTAGGAGAGAAATATTTATTAGATGTTGTGCTAAAAATATTGGGAAATTTATTTTGGGTCAGATGATCAGGCCCAGTCAATATGGGTTTATGAAAGGCAGGTCCTGCCAGGCCAGCCTGATCTCCTTCTAGGTAGGTTATCCTACCCGTTTAATGGACAAGGGAAAGGCTGTGGATGTGGTATACCTGGACTTTGGTAAACTCTTTGACACTGTTTCTCACCGCATTCTGCTTGAGATACTCGGGCAAACTCGGCGAGGATCGGCGGCTGGAACGGTAAGTTCTGCAGCTGGGTGCTTGTTCGAGGTGGGCAGCGAATCTCCGGACAGGGGGAAGGCTCAAAAGCGAACCGCTGGTACGCGACTCTCCGCAACCCCGGAAGCGGCAGCGGTCACGTGGGTGGTGACGGCGCAGGGGGGCGGTCCCGGCAGCAGCCGCGGGAGATTTAAAACGTCTCCCTGGGAGCGACAGCGACCAGAACGCGGCTCAACAGGAGAGCGCGGCTCCGCAATTTGTTAAGGCGACGAACAGGAGCGGGCAAACAGGGGCGCGGCACGTTAGTTCGCACAGGCAGGACGAACAGGCAAGGAGCAGCCACCTAGTTAGTCTCTCAGGTGGGTTTTTTTTTTTGTCTCGACTAAAGCTGATAATGGTTTGCAAAAGAAAGACAGCTGTCACTGCTGTTAGCACTAGGAGTGCATCGACACAAACGGAACCCTACAAGAAGGATGCAGTCATACAGGTCGCTGGCTGCACAGACTGTTTGAGCCTGGCAGCATTAGCTTCAGAGGACAGTGTGAGAGGCACCTGTGCGAGATGTGAGCAGGTGAATGATTTGCTATACATGGTAGTGGAGCTCAAGGAAGAGGTAAAAGGCTGCGGAGTATCAGAGATAGTGAGAGGGAAATTGAATGGTGGAGTCAAAACCTTTCGATCTCTAAGGAAAGTCAGCAGAAGAGTGTGAACCCCTGCCTCTCCTGCCATCAGGCAGATAGAGCTAATAGAGAAGATGGAGGGAAATGGAAACAGGTTCGGAGAGGAAAAAGAACTCCCTCTGAACCCCCATCACATCCTCAGGTGCCCTTAAAAAACAAATATGAGGCCCTAGACACAGATAGTCTAGTAGAGGTCAGCTATGAGGGAGATTTGTCTGGAGAGCCCTCTTCTTCTTGCAGCCTGTCTTCCAGACAGATAAATACAACAGCTATAAGAAAGAAAAGAAGGGTAGTTGTAGTTGGTGACTCCCTTTTGAGGGGAACTGAGGGCCCTATATGTAGGCCGGCCCCAACCCAAAGGGAGGTTTGTTGTCTTCCTGGGGCCAGGGTGAGGGACATTACTAGGCAACTTCCTGAGCTAATTCAGACCTCAGGTTACTATCCACTGTTGGTAATGCAGGCTGGCAGTGATGGCATTAACAGGAGAAGTGCCAGGTTAATCAAAAAGGATTTCAGGGCACTGGGTAGATCAGTCCATGGGACAGGTGCACAGATAGTATTCGCTTCAGTTCCTGTAGTGGCTGGAATGAATGGGGAGATGCATGAGGAGAGAATTAGGAAAACCTACCTTATCAATAGGTGGTTAAAGGATTGGTACCACCATCAAAATTTTGTTTTTTTTGATCATGGGGCAAACTCCATACTACCTGGTCTTCTTAAATCAGATGGGCTTCATCTGTCTAAGCAGGGCAAAAGGGTTGTTGCCCATAAGTTAGCGGGGCTCATCAGGAGAGCTTTAAACTAGGTCTGAAGGGGGAGAGGAGATTGATATCAGGCTCTCCAAAGTTAACCCCAGGGGTGATAAGACTGAATTAAAAGTAAAATCAGCAGCCCAGCTGAAGTGCATGTACACTAATGCACACAGTTTGGGCAATAAACAGGATGAGCTGGAAGCCTTCATGCAGCAGGAAAGCTATGACGTGGTTGCCATTACAGAAACGTGGTGGGACGACTCGCATGACTGGAGTGCTGTCATAAGTGGCTACAAGTTCTTCAGAAAGGACAGGCAGGGTAGGAGAGGTGGAGGGGTGGCTCTGTATGTTAGAGAGTCTCTTGACTCTGTAGAACTTGAGGTCACCAATGATAGGGTTGAGTGCTTGTGGACCCAAGTCAGAGGGAAGGATAACAAGACTGACATCTTGGTAGGAGTCTGTTATAGATCACCCAACCAGGATGATGAAGGGGACGAGTTATTCTACAAGTGGCTGGCAGATGTCTCAAAATCGCCAGCCCTTGTTCTTGTGGGTGACTTCAACCTGCCGGATATCTGCTGGGAGATCAACACAGCAGAGAAGAGGCAGTCTGGGAGATTCTTAGAGTATATGGAGGATAATTTCCTCCTCCAGCTGGGAAATGAACCTACCAGGAGTGGGGCCCCACTAGATCTGCTGTTTACAGAGAGGGACTGGTGGGAGATGTAGTGGTCGGAGGACAACTGGGGCACAGTGACCATGAAATAATACAGTTTTCAATATACATGGATGTGAGGAGGACCACCAATCAAACCTCTATGCTGGACTTCCAGAGGGCAGATTTTGACCTGTTCAGAAGACTGGTCCGGAGCACACCCTGGGACACACTCCTCAAAAACAGGAGCGTACAAGAGGGATGGATGTGCTTCAAGGAAAAAGTCTTGAGTGCACAGGAATAGGCTATACCAATTAGCCAAAAGGCAAGCCGGCGGGGAAGACGACCACCTTGGTTGAATAAGGAAATACTGAAGGAAATCAAAGATAAAAAGAGAGCCTACTGACTGTGGAAGGCAGGGCTGACTACTCAGGAAGAGTATAGGACTATAGTTAGAACATGCAGAAGGAAAATCAGAGAACCAAAAGCGCAATTTGAAATTAATTTGGCTCCGTCTGTTAAGGATAACAAAAAGTGCTTCTATAAATACATTAATAACAAAACGAGCGGTAAGGAAAGCCTCTATTCATTTTTGGACCTGGGGTGAATGTAGTTACCAGGGATGAGGAGAAGGCTGAGGTACTCAACACCTACTTTGCCTCAGTCTTCACCAGTAGGAGAGGTGCCCCTCATGATAACTGTCCTCCAGAACTCACAGATAGAGACAGGAAACCAAATAGCTTCCCTGTGTTCCAGGAGGAAATAGTCAATGAATTACTGAGCCACCTGGATCCACACAAACCAATGGGACCTGAGGGATTCCATCCTAGGGTGATGAGGGAGTTGGCGGAAGAGCTTGCCAAGCCACTCTCCATCATCTACCAACAGTCCTGGCTCTCTGGGGAGGTTCCAGATGATTGGAAGTTGGCAAAAGGCACGCCAATCCACAAAAAGGTCTGCAAGGAGGACCCGGGCAACTATAGGCCTGTCAGCCTGACCTCACTGCCTGGCAAGGTTATGGAACAGATCATCCTGAGTGTAATCACACAGCACCTTCAGGATGCGACCCAGCCATCACAGCTTTATGAGGGGCAGGTCCTGTCTGAGCAACCTGATTTCCTTTTATGATCAGGCAACCCGCCTGGTGGATGAAGGGAAGCCTGTGGATGTAGTCTATCTGGACTTGATCAAAGCCTTTGACACTGTCTCCCACGGCATAATCCTGGATAAACTGGTAGCCCATGGCTTGGACAGATGCACTCTCAGCTGGGTTAAGAACTGACTGGATGGCCGGGCCCAGAGAGTGCTGTTGAATGGGGTTGCATCCAGCTGGAGGCCGGTCACCATTGGGTTCCCTCAGGGATCAATGTTGGGTCCGGTTCTGTTTAACATCTTCATCGATGATTTAGATGAGAGGATTGAGTCCATCATAAGTAAATTTGCGGATGACACAAAGTTGGGAGGGAGTGTCGAGCTACCGGAAGGCAGGAGGGCTCTGCAGAGGGACCTTGATAGGCTGGAGAGATGGGTTGAGTCCAACAGGATGAAGTTCAAGAAGGCCAAGTGCCGGGTCCTGCACTTTGGCCACAACAACCCCATGCAGCGCTACAGGCTGGGGACGGAGTGGTTGGAGAGCAGTCAGGTGGAAAGGGACCTTCCCCTGTACTTGGTGTTGGTGAGGCCACACCTTGAGTATTGTGTTCAGTTCTGGGCCGTTCAGTTCAAGAAAGATATTGAGGTGCTGGAGAGGGTCCAGAGAAGAGCAACAAAACTTCTAAAGGGACTTGAGCACAAATCCTCTGAAGAGAGGCTGAGGGAGCTGGGGTTGTTTAGCCTGGAGAAGAGGAGGCTCACAGGTGACCTCATCGCTCTCTACAACTATCTGAAAGGAGGGGGGCGGGCTCTTCTCCCAGGCAACCAGCAACAGAACAAGAGGGGATGAGCTCAGACTCTGCCAGGGAAAGTTTAGGCTGGATATCAGAAAAAAGTTCTTCACAGAACGAGTAATCAGGTATTGGAGTGGCCTGCCCAGAGAGGTGGTGAATTCACCATTCCTGGAGGTTTTTAAAATAAGACTGGATGTGGCACTTAGTGCCATAATCTCGTAATCATGATAGTGTTGGATTAAGGGTTGGACTTGATGATCTTGGAGGTCTCTTCCAAACCAGATAATTCTATGATTCTATGAATCTGGCTGCCATTGTCCTGGACAGGCACAGCCTCTGCTGGGTAAAAAACAATGCCCAAATGGTGGTGGTAAATGGAGTGAAATGTAGTTAGAAGACAGTCACAAGTGGTATTCCACCGGGCTCAGTGAGGGATCCAGTCCTATTCAATATATTTATTGATGATTTGCAGGAGGGGATTGCGTGTACCCTTTTGCAGATGACACTAAGGAAGCACTGATCTGCTTGAGGGCGCGGAGGCTCTGCAGAGGGATATGGACAGGCTGAATTAATGGGCTGAGAAAAACGGGATGAGGTTCAACAAGGCCAAGTGTCAGGTCCTGCACTTGGGACAAAACAACCCCATGCAGCGTTACAGACTTGGGGAGGAATGACTGGAGAGCTGCCTGGAAGAGAAGGACCTGGGGGTGTTGGTTGACAGCCAGCTGAATATGAGCCAGCAGTGTGCCCAGGTGGCCAAGAAGGCCAATGGCATCTTGGCCTGTATCGGAAACAGTGTGGGGACCAGGGAAGTGATTGTGCCCCTGTACTCAGCACTGGTGAGGCTGCACCTTGAGTACTGTGTTCAGTTCTGGGACCCTCACTACAAGAAAGACATTGAGGTGCTGGAGTGTGGGGTTTTAGAAGACCAAGGACATGTTCTGGGCAATCCAGAGCAGCAGGACCTTAGTCTGGCTAAGGCATAGATATATCAGCAGGCCATGCAGGAATGTTGTTGCTAGGACACCTGCAAGAGGCATTTGACAAGATAAACAGCCTAGCAAGTGAAAAACAAGAATGGGGGGGCAATGCATACGTGATTAAAACTAAGACCTTGAACGGGATCTGAAACTTACAACAGAGATGGATGGACAGTAGAGACTGACCTATTGTAAAGAAGCATTATTGTAGTGAACAGTGCATGTTAACCAGTCGTTCTTATTGTTATGCGTGAAAGTAGTTAAGATAGAGTATATAACCATTAGCAGTAAAGCAAAAAAACTCGGCTTCTGTCTGATCACATTGATCGTGTGACGAGTCTGTGACTTCTGCGTCAACACTGGAGCACGTCCAGAGAAGGACAACGAAGCTGATGAAGGGGCTGGAGGACAGGTCTTATGAGGAGCAGCTGAGGGAACTGGGATTGTTTAGCCTAAAGAAGAGGAGGCTGAGGGAAGATCTTATCACTGCTTACAGCTAACTGAAAAGAGGTTGTAGCGAGGGGGCTGTTGGTCTCTTCTCCCAAGGAACAAACGATATAAAGAGAAGAAATGGCCGGGGACGTACAGATTAGACATCAGGAAAAATTTCTTAAACAAAAGGGTTATCAGGAGCTGGAACAGCTGCCCAGGGAGGTGGTTGAATTACCATCCCTGGGAGTGTTTAAAGGATGGATAAACGTAGTGCTCAGAGATATGGTTTAGTAGTGGACTGGTTCAGTTGGACTTGATGATCTCAGATCTTCTCCAGACAAGCGATTCTACGATTCTATGAGCTTGGCCCTAAATTCACCCTGACATTAGGAATTTTAGGTGAAGACCTTGATGTTGGAGCATCAAATACAAGTAACGAATAGCTCACCTGCTCATAGAAAGGCAGTAGATAGAAGACTACCTCTTTTTTATCAACACGGGAGGACAGAATACACCCTCAACAAATATGAGAACAGCAAGAAATCTGAAGGCAGCAAAAGGCCTGATATTCCATATAGTAGACCCTCATCCTAGAGAGGCTGTGATAAATTTGATCATTGGGCCAATAAAAACGTCATGATGTGCAATGAACAGAAATGCAAAGATATACACCTGAGACGGAAGAAGGCCACAGAACAACAGGAGAATCTGGGGAGCACCTGACTGACCAGTAGTCCTACTGGAAAGGACAAGGGAGACACAGTGGACACTAGGCTGGGTATGAGCTACCAGTGTGTTCATCTCAAATAAAGCAAATCTTGCCCTGCTATGCTACATTAAGGGAAGTACAATCAGCAGAATGAATAAAGTTATTATTACTCTCTACTCAGCCTTAGTGAAGCTGCACCTGGAATACTGTGCCCAGTTTTGGCTCCCCCTGGTGAAAGGAATGTTGTGAAACCAGAGAAGGCTAAATTGTTATGCAGCCTAGAGAATGTAAATACAAACAGAGATTGAGGTAGCTGATCTTCTTCAGTCTTGCACAGAGAAGTCTAGGCATGATCTAACAACAGCCCACAACTACTTGAAGAGCACTTATCAAGTCAGAGATTTGTTTTTAATTCCATTTGAATATAAATTATTAAACGATAATTAGTACATTAACTGGCATCATAACATTATTTTAATGCATAATAATAATTGTAGTATGCACTGAGTCTTTCAATATTTCAATCTCTTTGCATTGCAGTTAAGGATGGTTACTTTAGTTATGAGACTCGAGAAGAATTATTAAGAGGAATTATTTTCTCAGAAAGTAGATTCATGCCTTACTCCTACTTAGTCATATTTTTCAAACCTTGAAAACAGAATTATATGACAAAAATGATCAAAGTAAGTGTGGAAAATGCCCTAAAAAGTCTTTTGTTTCCCTCCATCTGACGTAATTTCTTTTGTTTTATTTGTAAGTAAGATCATTTATATGTAAAGTTAACATTTTCCTTGAGTATTGTCTCCCATTCTTATCCTTCTTGGAATAGTAACAGCCAGTATTCTGGGGACTTATGATACAAACCCACAACCTCTATTGTGATAAAAAATAATTTATACTTATTTCACAGTGATTGTGAATGATAGACCTTTCAGGTATTTATGGATTTAGTAATAGTTAAATAGAAGTTCATTCATTTAATACTATATTTTGTATATAATTTAATTTAAGCTAAGTATTGAGGCTTCAGAGTATTGTTTCTTCTACAAATAATTGTCTTGGCCAACTAATTATTCTTTATATTCAGATTAAATGTTACTTTTATAAATGTCAGGATGTTATTTTGGATTATGTTCTTATTATGTTGTTATTGCAAAGGGGAAGGGTGGGCTATGGAACACATGCGTTACATTCATCCAAGAAAATATATTGTTGCATATATATTTTTTTCAGGTAATTCTTCAGATAGCAATAGAATATAGGTAGCATTAAAAAGATCTGATTCTGTATTCAGAACTGATTGAGGCTCCAAAGAACATACGTCTATTAAATTGCCTATGTTTTATTATAATCTCACATATCATTAGTATTTAAAAAGTTTAGTATGGTATTCTAGGTTGCATTTCAGGATGGAAAGATTGTTACCTTGGGAACTCTGCAGGTTTATTCTCTCCCTCTTTCTTTCCTTCCCTCCATAACTACAGAAAAAGCTTAGGTTAACCCAGCTTTGAGATCATACTGACAAAAGGATTTCACTGACTGTAGATAAGATAAACACCAGCTGGGATTTACTAAAACCATTCAGTAGATGAAAACTACACGTTGCACAAGTTAGCAATATTTCTCAAAATTGACAAATCATAATGTAAAATAAAGTATGAAATTCAAATAACTTCTCCCTACAGTTAGACAATCTTCCAATATTCTGAATTAGTCCAAGGTAGAGAAGCTACCTTTGGCTCTTTTGTATACTATGTGCACTCTGAATAAACTAACATGCATTCGTCTTTAGTTACATGGAATAAAGGCAGAAAGGGAAGAAGCGTGGGAGGAAAAGAGTAAGCAAGTGAGAAAGGGAAACAGCCAGGCATTCAGGCCAGCATATTAAATCACTTTGTGGTAATGGAGATACAGTAAAATTGATTAACTCAAAAAAAAATAATCTGGAACAAATATTCCTAATTTGTTAATGTGTTGTTTACAACTATGTTTTCTCTGAATGCCTTAAAAGGCCAAAGTGAAATTTTCCAAATTATATGCTATTAAATGGCAGACTCATGATGTAGTTACAACCTGCTGAAAACATAAAAAGTAGGTAAAAAAAAATAACATCTGGAAAACTACTAATGTAATATGCATATTATGATAGCAATAAACTAAAAGTTTCATAGATGCTAACTATAGAAAATGAATATTTTCTTTGTCTTTAGTCTCTGACATCCATCCTTTAGGAGCAAAAAAACCAAGTGAAATATGGAGACTTTTTTCAGTATTTGAAAACAATATTCCTTCTACAAAATGCTTGAGCCTAGTAGTCACAGTGAAATTTCTTACTCAAAACAAATTAATTGGTAAGAACATGTAAGCATCTTTAATATATGATCAGGTACAGCTTCACCTGTTACAATAACATAGAACATTATAGACATCTATAGTTGAAAAGTTTGAAGACTTTTTTCAAATTTTCTTAGTTTTAAACATGATAGATTTTATGAGCATTCATTTCCCACATAACAGTCTCAATCACCAATTAATTGTCTTTTTAGTATCATGGTCTATGGATGTGTTGCAACAGGCATGACTAGCTATCAAACTCCCACCCAGATGCGCACTGCTTAACACTCCTCAACAGGAGAGGAAGAGAAAACAGGATGAGAAATCTTGTGCGTTGAGAGAACAACAGGGAAATTGTTTACCAATTACTATCACAGTCAAAAAAGATTCAATTTTGGGAAAATTAATATATTACCAATCAAAATTGATTCAGAGAAGGCAAATCAGAAAGACAAACATTAAAACCACACGTTCCTCCATTCTTTCCCGGGCTTAACTGTGCTCCTTCACTTCAGACTTCCGTATCTCCCTCCTGAATAGTGCAGGGATGCTGGAGGTGGAGTATGGCCAGTACATAGAAAATTCTCTGTGTTGCTCCTTTTTTGTGACATCTTACCCAGAATCAATATGTATCCTAATGACTAAAGCATTTTTTGAGCCAACATGTTTTCCAACTTTATGATTCTATGATTCTATGATATCGATTTCCCCAGAGTGGTTATTTCTACTGAAATTTCTGCTCAGAAATTCTGGGTTCATGAATGGTCAAAACATTTTTTTCAAAACTAATCTTGGAATAGACGTACAGGACAATTCAATTGCCCTTAGATATCCATGCTGAATTGTTTGTGCCTGACAACCTCCAAAAACATGGTAACTTTTTCAAGTAAACAGAAGTTCATCTATTATTTCTAAGTGCATTTTTTGAGCCAATAAACTATTTTACATTTATAAACACACAGGCATAATTTAGACAAGGTACCATATTTTAAGCATTTGAGCTGATAAATCCCAGTAGAATTCAAAGCATATACACTTATTTGTAGGCTTTTCATCTCTGGTTGTCCAAACAGCCCTTTAGCATCAGGAATCACTCACTTAAGTCTGTTCCACCAGTATTTTCTAAAATATAAAGGTATCCTCCAGCTGATATGAAAAGATTTTAGCTGTTCATTAGTTTTAAATTTTTTTCTCAAAGCTAGCAAGAAAATGCATAATTTAGCACTAAAATGTCCTAACTATTTTTAATAATGTGAATGAATACAGGCACAGAAAAATGATCATTTTTGCTTCCACTAAAATTAAACTTAAATGTGATAGAACATTTTACTATTTTATATGAAAGGTGTGCGTTTCAACCTGTTCTCCACAGTCAGGAATTTTAACAGAGGTTCTTAATGTTCCTGTAGATATAAGAAATGTGCAACATCACATGACCTCAGTCAAGACATATTTTTACTGGTGAAAGTTGATGAGTAATTTCAAGTGGAGGATCCTGAAGAATTCTGAGATCATGAGAAAACATTTTAATCTGAGCCAGTAGTGAAACCTAGTTAAAAAAAAAGGTCAATACACTATTTGCTAGATCCTGCTTCTGTTCAGGTAGGCTTTTATAAATGGAACACGCTATTAGTCTCCAACTTGGATTAGAATGTGGATGAGAATGGGAAATTGTTGAGCTTTCTGAGGATTTTGATTGTCAGGAATATCTCCTTTGGAGATTTTGATGTTATGCAAGGTTTATAAAATTAATGACTACGTTAGTAAGCAAGTAGTCTGAATAATAATAAAAAAAGATGAACAAGGGTAAATGTGGATTTATTAGCACATACAAAAGTAAAATAAACTCAAACGGTTTCCAATGTCTTATTAACTATGTGCTAAAGTGTGTGTTCAATTTTCAAGTGTTGATACAGATATTATCACAGTATTAATTTGACAACGAGCCAAGCAGTTCCAGAGACTTGCTTTAATTGACTTAAAGGGTATTAATGTTACTGATCACCTCATTACCAATATGAGTATTTTACAGTTTGACTATGAGATAGCTTTTCTTTTGTTTTCTTGGAGATTTTGAGTCACCAAAACATAAAAGGATGAAAATGGCAGTTTCTCTTCCCTGTTCTACAGAGTGAGTTTTGTGTTAAAAAGTTAGGCAGCAACTTCTGTAGGGTAAATGACTCAATGAAATCATCTATTACCAATATGTAATACTAATGTTACAATTTCACTATGTATTAGTATTATATGCTGACAACAGATTGAACTTAGAATTAGTGGTAGAAATTGATTTAGAAACTCTTAATCTCTTGGGTATGTAACATTTTGAACTTATTATTAATGTTTTTCAAAAAACGTAAATGGATTCTATGTGCTTATAGTTATTCTGACTTGATATGTTTGCTCTGTCCTGTTCTGTCCATAGATATTTTTTCATATTTACGTTTGAGATAGCTTTAAGACTATAACAGCATTTTCAAAGCATAGTAAAAAACCTAACCAAACAAACAACCCTCCCTGTTGTTTTCCTTTCCATCTTTGTCTTAAAGGCTGTACTGCCATTCGCCTACATAGCTCTTTCGATTATGATGATGAACTTTATTAAGCTGCTAATTGTATTCTCAGCTTTTTCAGCTATGACCTCAAAGATAAATATTTATTCCAGATAAAAACAAATACACAGACAAAATTAACCAGACATAAGGCATGGCATTTCTAAGATAAAGAAAAACTGATAGAACTGATAGCTAAATATATTTTACAAAAATATATTCTTTATGTTCACTGTTGCAGGAATTATGAATTAGTGACTTTGTGCTTTCACTTGGAGGAATTCAAGGACCCACAGAGGAGGAAAGAAGAGATTGAGGGGAGTAAGACTAAGTGCATTTACATGAGATCAGAGAAAAATGGAGTTTTCTTCAAGTTTTCATAAAAAGAAAAGCACCAATAAACAAGTGGAGATGAATCTTCTTTTTTTTGTGAGTGAAATATAATAGAAAACATGAAGATAGCTGCTCTTAGATATTAAGGAATAAATGCTTTTCTTGCTATGCTAATGCATTTAACTGTTTTGAAACAAAATTAAGCCAATTAAGAACAACATTAAACACATAACTCCACAGATTTATCTGTTCCAAAATTTTAGTAATTCCTCACTTATAGTCTCTCACTTATTCATAACAAATAGAAAATCAGCTAGTTCCGTTGAACAAGTTATATTCATAATGCTTGGTTTTTAACATTAGGTAGTATCCTGGGCACAGGCTATCGTGTTTTGTCTTCTGTGGAAACAAGCTGTGCAGTAGCAGAAAATGCAACAGTAAGATAATGTGTTTATATTAAATAAATAATATCATTTCTGAATATTTTCATAGTCTGGTGAAGTTTTATTCAGTGCTTGTCCCCAGTCAGCCATAGAACTCTCAATACAGCAATATTTATAGCTAACAGCAATAATATCTAGAAAGAAGAAAAAGGAATTTTCCTTCATGTAAATATTCCATATATTTATATCTGTATTACATACAATGTAGGACAGCTCTAGTGTTGCTGTGTATAATTGAGTAATTTGAATCCAAAATATGATCAAAGAATGCTAAAGACCTATGGTGGGTTGACCCTGACTGGCTGCCAGACCCCACCTTTGGCTGTTCTCTCATTCCTTTCCTCAGTTGAAAAAAAACACTTTGTGACTTGAGATGAAGATGGGAAGATCACTTGTCAGTTACCATTATGAGAAAAAAAAACTTGGCTCGGGGCAAATTAGTTTAATTTGTTGTTAATTAAAAACCAAGTAGATTGGGGATAAATAAAGAGAAAAAAATAAAACACCTTTCCTTCAACTCCTTTTACCCATATTCAACTTCACTCCTTCATTCCCATGTCTAGTCTCTTCTTTGCTCACGTGCTTGTCTGGCACAGGGCAACCCTGGCCTCTTCTCATAGAATTTAAGGTTACCCCTGCTGCTTCCCACCTACTAAAACTTTTCCACTCTCAACCAATACAAAGCCCTAAGAATTACAGTCTATGCGTCTTAAAAAAAACCCCAACAAATGCATTGGTCCTAGAAGGAGCTACTGCAAGCAAAGAGAAGTTCCAGGAAAGAAAGAAAAAAAAAAAACAAAACAAAAGAAAGGAAAGGAAAAACGACAATAAAAGATTGTCAAACAAAGGAAAAACAACAACCCAGATTGAAAAGCTTATAACAAAATTTAACACATTACATGATTCCATGGTGCCTCTATGTATTATCAAGCACAACTGATTAGGTACTTTATAAAAAGTGATATGTTCCTATAGTGTACTTGGATTTCCAAAAGCTTTTTAACAATGTCATGAAACTAAGCAGCTTTAGCATGAGACAGAAGGTTCTTTCATAGAGAGTGAAAAGGTAGAGCATACAGAAATGAATAAAAAATTCTTATTGTCTGGGAAACTGCCTAGTAGAGTTCAATGAGGATCTATGATGAGACTGTAGTTCTCAAAATATTCATAAATAACCTGGAAAAGTGAGATGATTTCTTCAGGACCGTTAAAATATTGCTATGGAGAACTGAAGAAAGATCTTTTAAGACTGGTTAAATAACAATAAAGAAAATTAAATTCACTACACGAGTGTAAAATTATGCATATAGGATGAAAAAACCCTTTTGCACATAAAGTAATAGAATCTAAACTGATCACTTTAATTTTGCAAAAGTTTGTGGTAACTATGACAGATAGTTCTAAGGAAATACCATCTCACTGTTCAGTAGAAGAATTATCAGGTATTTTTATAAAAGAAAGTGAGGTATGACTAATTAAGCTGTAACTGAAATTTAAAAAACACAAATAAGAGTAAGGTTGAAAAAATAAGTAGTGGTTTGAAAGGATAAATAAGGAAATGATGAATACTACTCCCTTTAATAGAAGCACTGAAGTAGTGTCAAATAAATCCGATTAAATTAGGTTTTCATATTGAAGAAGAGGAAGTATTCTTCATTAAATAAGCAATGCATTTATGGAAAAGGCTGAATGCATGTGAAACTAAATACTTCATTCTGCCTACCACTGAATAAACGGTTCATTTTTCTCTGTGTATGAAGACACAATTCACTGAAATCCTGTTTTGTCAGAAATTGTCCCCAATTTATGAAGTTATTAGACGTGTATCTAGACTCTTTTGAGATAAAAACCTGACATGATTATATATTTTAGGCACACACAGTAGTGAAAATGGTTTATGTATGTCATTTTCAGAGATATTTAGGAGTTTTCCAGTGAAAATGGGAAATAAAAATATAAAAAATATTTCTGTAGAAAAACCCAAGCAAACAAAAAAAATGGCTTCAAAATGGTTGAGGAACAAAAAACTCTGAACCATTAAACAATTAACTTTGCTAAGGACAATAAGGAAATTTTATATTTTTATATTTTGTGACATTACATAAATTTTCTAATGCCTTTAAATATTTCTTCAATACAATGCTGACGTATTTCTGTCTGAAATAGAAAAAAAAAACAAACCAAAAGCAAAATATCAGGAACCAGTCCATGTTAAAACTCATTTTGCCTTTTATGTCTAGTGAATATATCTAATTAAGATTCAGAGGAGTTGAGAAATGGATATTAAACACATAGAATGTGTTTAAATTATTCATTAAAGAAAAAAGTGCTTAAATATCACAAGTGCACAGCCTAGGTAAAATATTATTTGCACTTGAAAAAATGTGTTTACAAAATATCTTACAGGTTCTAGATCATCCTGATTTTTCTGTTTCTATTTAGTTTTCTTCACTCCAAACTTTAAATACTTTTTCATTACCAATCATACCATTAATTGAATGATTTTTGGAATAAGGTTTATATCTCCTTGGAAAACTCTGTCAGGAGAATGTTTTGGAATAATATATTTAAAGAAAAAAAGACAGAATAAGGGGGGGGGGGCAAAAAGCACATATTGAAACCAGTTCACTTCCATTTTCTCTCTGTGTAGAAAAGGTACTAGATGAGTGGACACAAAATCCTGACCATAGACATGCCTGGTTACGTCTTGACTCCCCTCACACCCTGTAAACAGAACGGATATATGATTCATTAAAATGGAGTTCTAGGAAGTGAATTAAAATGAAGACACTGTATGCCTAATTTGAACTAATTTATTAATTTTAAGGCAGCTTTCAAATATTCAGTTGTCTATTAGTATAAAACAGCTATTGATTTGCAGTGCAGGTAGAGATGTATACATATATAAATTTTATAAATAATGCCATACCTCTCTGGAACCAAATGCAGAGGGAGAGAGAGAAGAATCAGAAAGAGGAGGGAAGAGGAAAATTCAAAAAAGGAAGCAGAGAATTGGTGGAAAATACGTAGTTCTCCTTTCTAAGGAACCTGTAATGAAATATGGCGCTGACAACCTTAAAAAGGTGGGAGCACTCACTGGGGGAAAAGAAATTTCCCCATTTATGCAGTGCCAGCTGATTATACCCATTTATGTCCACTGGGCATTCCTTTAAGAGGAGCTCTGTGTTGCATAAGCTGTCACAAAATCATTTCAAGTGAAGCATGCACGGTTGGTCTCAGGAGCAACAAGCTATAACCTAAATATCACTTCGTCAAAGCAGTGTGGGAGCTGTATGTTAGTAGGTCATGGAATACATTCAGGTAAGCAGAATTCACATTAATGCTAATCACAGGATAATCCAGTTTGAAAAGGACTTCTAGGTCCCTAGGCCAACTTCCTGCTCAAAGCAGCGTCAACTACTAAGATTGCTCAGGGCTATTTTAGAACAGTTAAGTTCTAACTGTCTACAGGAACCATCTACAGGGACGGATCCTTCACAACCTCTTAATCTGCATGAGTGTTTGACTACTCACATGCAGGAAAACTGTTTCGTTAGAGAGTAAATATCTCCCATGTTTCAACTTGGGTCATTTGCCTCTTCTTCTTCCACTCTGCATCTGTGGAAGAGATTGGGTGTCTTTTTCTCTATACCTCCTCCAAACAGGAATTAGTTGTAAACAACATAAAGGTCTCCCTCGAGCCTTCTTTTATGCAGGTTGAACAAACTCAGTTCTCTCAGCCTTTCCTTGTATTTGAAGTGCTCCTGTTCTTGAATCTTGTCAGTGTTCCTCCACTGGACTCACTCCAGTATGTCCTTTTCTTCTTGTATTGAGAAGACCAAAATTGGACACAACACTCTAGATATATTTGTTGTAGATGTCAGGAATGATCACCTTCCCTTGACCCACTACCCTCTTTCTTTTACAACCCAGAATGCCACCAACCTTCTTTGCCATAAGGACACATTGTTGGCTCACATTCAACTTTACATTGAACACCTGGATTTAAATTGGAAGGGGGAAGATTTAGATTAGACATTAGGGAGAAATTCTTCACGATGAGGGTGGTGAGACACTGGAATAGGTTGCCCAGAAAAGTGTTCAAAGACAGGTTCGATAGGGCCTTGAGTAATCTGATACAGTGGAAGGTGTTCCTGCCCATAGCAGGAGAGTTGGAACTAAATGGTCTTTAAGGCCCCCCTCCAAACCAAACCATATATGATGCTATGATATCTCCATGGCTAGGGCTTCCACGGCTTCTCAGGGCAACATGTTCTAGTGTTTCACTCCCTTACAGTTAAAATGTCTTCCTAATATCTAACCTAAATCTACTGTCTTTCAGCTTAAAACTATTACCCCTTGACCTATTACTGCACTCCTTGATAAAGAAGTACCTCTCTATCTTTCCAGTAGGTCCCCTTTAAGTACTGGAAGGCTGCTATAAGGTGTCCAAGGAGCCTTCTGTTTTCTAGGATAAATAAGCCCAACTTTATCATCCTGTTCTCACAGGGGAGGTGCTCCAGCCCTCTGATTATCTTTATGGCCCTGCTCTGGACTTTAACAGATCCATGTCCTTTCCGTGTTGTGAACTACAGAACTGAATGCAGTACTCCAGGTGAGGTCTCATGAGAGCAGAGTAGAGGAGAATCACCTCCCTCAACCTGTTGGCCATGCTTCTTTCGAAGCCCATGATATATGTGGTTTTCCTCGAGCATACATTTTCAGCTCATCCACCTGCACCCCCAAGTTCTTCTCTTCAGGGCTACTCTCAACCCATTATCCACCCAGCCTGTATTGTGCTCAATATTACCCCAACGCAGGTACAGGACCTTGCACTTGGCCTTGTTGAACTTCATGAGGTTCGCACAGGTCCAACTCTCAAGCCTGTCCAGGTCCCTCTGGACAGCATCCCTTCCCTCCAGCATGTCAACTGTGCCACACATCTTGGTGTCATCAGCAAATGGAGATATCAGTTCCCTCAGTTCCACTGTCCATGTCTGTGACAATGAATTATGCATTTTTCTGGTGTATAGATTATACGTGAATACATTTATTTTACTCATAACCATAGTCTAGATTTCATCTCACTTTAAACACTTAAGAGAGGCGATCATAGAAGCAATTTATTAGTCAAATGAATTACATCTACAAACAAAGGTAGTATGAGGTGTTCATTTCTGGGTCAGAAAAAGAAATAAGACTACGTTGAAAAAGGGATATCTGGGGCCTCAATGTAGTATATTTTTATCTCTTGATAGATGACCTTGCTATATTTTCCCCCCATGCAACTGGGTACATAACGTGAATACTGTGGAAATACTGCATTAGGATAGTAAGTGTGATATACCTAAAAGTCACTGCAACAAATACAAACATAGACACCATTGTTTCAGTACCAATTTGCATTGCACAAAGACCATGTCATTCTATAAATCACTTGTTTTACTGTTATTTACCGAATCACACTGAAGAGTATCCTACATAATAAATATGGAAGATCAGAATATAAAGATTGTGTGTAATTAAAAGTGTATTTTTTAACAGACCCAGAATTTCAGGACCCACATATTTTTGTCCAAAATCTTGTTCTTTTGAATGTCATCTCCACTTTGATTACATTTTTTTGAATACTTGCTTTTCCAGCAAATAATAGTTTTTCTGCTGCCAGTCAGAATTGCTGTAAAGCTCAAGGATCTCAAGGTGAAAAATCATCTTTGAGCCTGCAACTGTATCCGAGGTGCATATAAGTTGTTATGATGCACATATTACTCTATAAAAAGTATGCTTAAAAAGAGTATCTCACATCCATCTACAGCGATTCACTTGGGAGAGTATAGGGAAAAAAAAGAGAATAGGTAGAACATGGATTGTCATGAACTTCTGGAGGGCACACTTTGGCTTGTTTAAGGCACTGTTTGAGAGAATCCCTTGAGAGGCAGTCCTGAAGGGCAAAAATGTCCATGAAGGCTGGACATTCTTCATGAAGGAAATTTTAAAGGAGCAGGCTGTCCCCTTGTGCTGTAAGCTGAACTCATAGAATCATAGAATCTTCTGGTTGGAAAAGACCTTTGAGATCATCGAGTACATCCGCACTTGTGGAGAAAATGACTGGCCTGGCTGAACAGGGAGTTTTGCTGGGACTCAGAAAAAAAGGAGACTACCACTTTTGAAAGAAGGATCAGCCAACTCAAGAAGAGTACAGAGATCTTGTTAGGTCACGAAGAGAGAAAATTAAAAATGCAAAATCCCAGCTAGAACTCAATCTGGCGACTGTTGTAAGACAGTGAAAAATGTGTAATATATTTGTAAATGCATTAACAACAAAAAAGCAAACCATGTAGAACTTTCATCCTGGATGTGGGGGGGAACACTGTCACCAAGGATGAAGAAAAGGCTGAGGTGCTTAACGACTTCTTTGCCTCAGTCTTTAATACTGAGACTATTTATCCTCAGGGTATTCAGTCCCCTGAGCTGAAAGGCAGGGACAGAGAGCAGAATAAACCACTCATAACCAAGGAGGAAGCAGCTGACAACCTGCTATGCCACCTGGACTCTCACATGCCTATGGGGCCAGATGAAATACACCCGAGAGTACTGAGGGAACTGGTGGAAAAGCATGCCAAGCCACTCGCAATCATTTATCAGCCATCCTGGATATTAGCAACTGTGGTGCCCATCTATAGAAAGGGCCAGAAAGATGATCCAGGGAACTACAGGCCTGTCAGCTTCACCTAAGTACCAGGGAAAATTATGAAGAGGTTCACCTTGAGTGCACAGCAGGCATGTGCTGGACAACCAGGTTATCAGGACCAGTCAGCATGGGTTCATGAAAGGCAGGTCCTGCTTGACCAACCTTATCTCCTTCTATGAACAAGTGACACACCTAGTAGATGAGTGAAAGGCCGTGGATGTTATTGACCTTGAATTTGATAAAGCCTTTGACACTGTTTCCCACAGCATTCTCCTAGAGAAGCTGGGGGCTTATGACTTAGACAAGTGCTCCGTTCTCTGAGTGAAAAACTGTCTGGATGCCTGGCCCAGAGAGTTGTGGTGAATGGGGCTAAATCCAATTGGTGTCCAGTCACAAGTGGTGTTCCCCAGGGCTCAGTGCTGGGACCAGTCTTGTCTATATATCTTTATCAATGATCTGGACAAGGATATTGAATGCTCTCTCAGTAAGTTTGCAGATGACACCAAACTGGGTGGAAGTGTTGACCTGCTTGAAGGTAGGAAAATTCTACAGAAGAATATGGACAGGCTGGATCAATGGGTTGAGGTCAATTGTATGAGGTTTAACAAGGCCAGCTTCTGGGTCCTGCACTTCAGTCACAACAACACTATGCAATGCTACAGGCCTGGGGAAGAGTGGCTGGAAAGCTACCTGGTGGAAAAGGACTTGAGGGTATTGGTTGGCAGCTGGCTGAACATGAGCCAGCAGTGTGCCCAGGTGGTTGAGAAGGCCAACAACATCCTGGCTTCTATCAGAAAGGGCATGACCAGGAGGAGAAGGGCAGTGATCATACCTTGTACTCGGCATTGGTGAGTCTGCACCTCTAATAATGTATTCAGTTTTGGGCCATCATGGATGTTGGGATGCTGGAACATGTCCAAAGAAGGGCAACAAAGCTGTTAAAAGGTATGAAGCACAAGTCTTATGCACAGTGGTCGAGGGAACTGTTTGTTTAGTCTGGAGAAAAGAAGGTTGAGAGGAGACATTATCATTCTCTACAAATACCTGAAAGGAGGTTGTAGCTAAGCAGGTGCACATCTCTGCTCCTAAATAACAAGTGGTAGGCCAAGAGAACATTGCCTCAAGTTGTGCCAGGGAAGATTGAGATCAGGTATTTGGAAAAATTTCTTTGCTGAAAAAGTGGCGAAGCATTGCAGCAGGCTACTTAGGGAAGTGGTGGAGTCAATATTCTTGGTGGTGTTAAAAAAACATGTAGATGTAACAGTTTGAGACATGGTTTAGTAGACATAGCTGTGCTGGGCTAATGGTTGGACTTGATGATCTTAGAGGTCTTCCAACCTTAATGATTCTATGATTCTAACAGAGAAGTACCTTCTACTGTACTTCTGTGTTCTGGGATGAAGTGTGGAAATCTAGTTATTTTTAATTTGGTTTTATCAGTATTAAAATGGGTGGAGATAATTTCTGAGAATTCAGAATTTTTAGATCCTCAACAAGCTCCAAAAACTCCAAGGAAACTTGATAAAAATTAAATTACTCTAAGTGCTTTGGTGAATTTTCAGTTAAGGATTTGAAGACAATAAGGCTATAAAGCTTAATTCAGAGGCTTTAAAAGCAACACGTTATCACACATTTTGTTGATGCATTTGCAAGCAGCATCAATAAGTTGTATGTTTTACCAGAGGACATTTAAAAATGCATGTCCTTTTGAGACTGTGGATAATTATTTTTACTATCTTGCCACTAGGAAACACGGCTCAATTAGTGATTTTAAATGACTAGCTAGTAACTAGCTTGTAGTCCATGAACTATATATATTCATAATCAACATCCTTAATACAACAGATAAATCACAACTATAGAATTAATTAGGAGGTGTTAATAAACACCTACAAATTCATAAACAGCCTTTATAGAACTAATCTTATGAAGATCTAGCCCCAGACATACGTGCATATACAAGTACGTCCCCTGGATGTAGTGGTTGCCATCACCTCTTCTCCAATTTTGCATGCCCCTTCGCCACTCCTGATGCACCTAATGGTGAGGAGGTACCTTGGGAGGCGTCCCCACACCCTAAATGGGGTGGCCACTGAATGGTGCCTCCACACTACTGCACACTGCTCACTACAGGCTGCTCCTGGTTGTCTCGATCCGTAACTGATCTGAGAGGGTTTGAAATGATCCCAAGGGCGAAATTAAGACATAAACGAGGTCAAATGTCACAATCAAACATTATAGTTTATTATAACCTATGCAAAAGAGATGAAAAGAACAGGAAAGGAGAGAAGGAGAGAAAAGGAGAGAGAGAAAAGAGAGAAAGAGGGAGAGAAAGTATAGCTACCACCATGGATCCAGCAGCGTCCTGCAGGTCCTGCTTCAATGTTCGGTGGGGGAGCGCTTCTAACTCGATGTTGATCGTTTCTCCTGTTTTATAGCATCTTAAGCATCCCTTCCACCTGGTGATGATACACATGCATCGTGGGGGAGGTCTTCGGAGGTCTCCATGCCCCTCTGTCCAGTCTCCAGGCCCTCTGTCCAGCTCCCTGGCGCCTTGGTGCTTAACAGGAGGGATTAGGTTATCTCTTGCATAAACAGAAGATGGCCTCTCCAGTCTCTTCAGGAGCTCTGTACCAGATGCCAGCACAACCATAAAACTCCAGCCTGGTTTATGGTCTCAAGTGTCAGCAAGGTTGAGACAGTCACCTAAGAGAGTCTTTTACAGTCTCTTACACTGGTACTCCATGGGGGCCTGTGCTGCACGACTTGGGCAGGGGTCGAGGTGCCCTGGGGACACTGTCAGCAAGGACAAGCTCCCGGTAACGGCTGCTGCTTCCTGCCCACTATGTCTCCTCTTCTCCCTATGTCTTAAATATTCATGTTTCCTTCATACTTCTTTTAAGACTGACCTTTTCAGGAATGTCTGTAATTTCCTGGTTGCTATCTAATCCTGCTGATGGTCATCTTCCTCTCTAATATGATCATTTCAAGCACAAACTCTTCCCAGTTTTGTGTCCCTTGTGTGCACATTACCCTAGTTACACTCACATACTTGACAGCTGCTGCTACAATAATGTAGTATGCAAGCAAGTTCCTCCGCTGAGCCCTTTTTCTTCATGTGACTATATTCTCTCAGGGACACAGATTTGACAGAGGCCAGGAGCACTTAGGTAACAGTCCCACTTAGCTTGAAAATGTTTGCACATAAAGTAAAAGTATATAAGAAAAGTAACTAACTAGAATTATCAATCTCCTAAACAGGTTACAAGTAGGTTTTCTTTCATGTATATTCATGTATTGGCTTTCCCTCATCCCTATTCCCTTGTTTGCTCATCTGTGCAAGTGAAAATTGCCCTAAGGGGCCTATTTTCTAGTTTCCTTTGGTTGTTGCCATGACATCTGTACAATATATTCTTCCTTTGTAATTATGTCTTTGCTTTCCAGTATGTTCTGTCACTGGTTGGTAAAAGAAGAGATAAAAAAAGCTGCTGCTGTAGTCATGTATTCTTTTCAATAGACCTTATTCACTACAAGAGAGTAATGAAAAGACTGACAACAGATTTTAAGCATGTTTACATTGTTAATCTGGTCACTCTGTATCTCGCCCTAGAGCCTCTGAACTGGGCTTGTGCTAGTTTGTTTCTGTACATTTGTTTTTGGTAAAACAAAAAGCTTCCTTCAGGAGAAATTCAAAAAGCAATTATGAATGTTTTTTGCTCCCTACAAACAATATGGACAGTGAAAGAGCTAGTTTCACACTTCCCACCCAGTCTTCCAATCTATTTCACTTCCAACAGTTTAAGGCATCACAGGACACTTTCCTTTTTGCATACAACACCCCCATGAACACACCTCACACATTGTATCTGTGAATGTGCTTGTATGCAATCTGTAAAAACGCTGCTTCTGCAGGCTGCAGAGCACCCTGATTATTATTCAACTAGCTGGTTAGTTTGTTGGCCTGGTGTTAACATGTATAAAAACGTGTTGATGACTGAAAGGCCCAAAGACACTACTGGGATTCTGAGAAAATAAGATGGTTCAGTTTTATGTTCTTGGATCACAGCCTGAAACCAGTGTCAAAAAATTACTTCTTCAGCTTTAAGAAAACCCTAAGTGGGGCATATGAAGGCTC
Organism: Dromococcyx pavoninus; assembly: GCA_033558185.1. Taxonomy (NCBI): domain Eukaryota; kingdom Metazoa; phylum Chordata; class Aves; order Cuculiformes; family Neomorphidae; genus Dromococcyx; species Dromococcyx pavoninus. Next base: position 2,764,920 of record JAUMJL010000110.1, read on the forward strand.
ACTATGAAACGTTTTGTTCTGCTGCATCTCACCGTACATTCACATACTTACCTGAGCTGTGCTGGCTTCTAGAAGTTTGGGCACCTGACTCATTATGAGGATCCTGACTTTGGCATGTATCCTAAACCTGCCTAAATCTGGCTGTTGTTCTATGGATAAATTGCTCTCACTTCAAGTCAGTGGGGTTTTTTATCCCTTAGATTAAGTCTTTTAGGGAGAGGAAAGCAATATTGGCCTGTATTCTTGTGTGTGTTTTGTATAAAGAAATATTTATATTTTATGTAGTGTACTTCCTTTTCTCTGGAGGTATTCATAGGTCTCTTGGCACATTTTTCTTTCCCCTAGGGAGAAGTATGGGTCATCTTCTCAGGATAAATGGTCGAAGACTGAAAGTTGCCTGAAGAGCTCAAGTCTGAAGAAGCAGAAATCTGAAAAATAATGTAGGAAGACAGCAGATGTAAGAAAAACAAAATTTATTTCAAGGAAAGTTGGTTTTCAGGCTTAAAAGTATCCTTCCCCTGTACATATTTGACTCTGTGGTAACCTAATGTGGTGGACAAAATTATTGCGGTCAGAAGGAAGATTGTCTAGACCAACAGTCCTGGTCAGAGAAGGGTTAGCAAGGGCAGTTTGCTCAGGTTGCTGGACACCCTCTGTATCCAAACGGGTTTTGACTGATTCCAGGGTTGGAGATTATACCACCTCTCTAAACAAATTCTTCCAGAGTTTTACTAACCTCATTATGATTTTTTGTCTTTTACACTTAAACAGAATTTCCTGTAGAACAATGTCTGCCTATTGTGTCTTGTCCTCTCACTGGATACCTTTGAGAAGACTCTGACTTTGTCTCCTTTACTTCACTCCATCAGACACATATGCACATTGATTTGGTCCCCACTGATTCTTCTCCAGGTTGACCAATGCCAGTTCTAGCAGCCTCTCCACATATGAGAGATGCTTCAATCTTTTTATCATTTGATTGTCCTTTGCTGGACTTTCTCCAGCATGTCTCTGTTTGTCATGTACTGGGAAGCTAGGAACTGGACACAGTACTCCAAATGTGTCTCATCGGGGCTGAGTAGAGAGGAAGAATCACCTTTCTTGACCTGCAAGCACTGTTTTAGCTCAGCCAAGGAGTATGTGCTGTTAACTCTTCTTTGCTGCAAAGGTCTGTTGCTGGCTCACATTCAACTTACTGTCTACTATAACAGGTCTTTTTCTCAAAGATGCTTTCCAGCCCATCATCCCTCCACTTGTAATTGTGTATGGGTTTACTCTTTCCCAGGGGCAGGATTTCACACTCACAGTTTTGGAATTTCCTGAGGTTCCTTTTGGCCTACTTGTCAAGCCTGTTGAGGTCCTTATGAAGAGCATGACAACCATTTGGTCTGTCAGACACTCCTCCTAGATTTTTATCATCTGCAGACTTGCTGGGCATGCACTCTGTCCCTTCATCTAGGTCTTTAATGAAGATGTTTAAGAGATGCTTGCTTTCCCGCTCATTGGGATGGACCATTCTTGACCTTGGAGAAGGTGGTCCATGAAAATCAACCAGCTTTCCTTGACCCCTCTTCTATCCCGGACCCACTCCCCCAGGATTTGTCCAATCAGGTTGCTAAACAGGCCAAAATCTATCTTCCTGAAGTCCTGGGCCTTTCTCCTCTCATTATCCTGAACTCCACCATTCCACAGTTACTTTAGCCAAAGCTACCTCCAGTCTTTGCTTTCCTGACTGGCTCTTTGTTTTTATGAATCAATTCCAGCAGAATGTCTCCCTTTGTCATGTCCTTAATTCCTTGTGTCGAGAAATTGTCAACGATGATGTTCTCCATACCCTGCTTTGCTTATAGTCTGCTGTGTTTGCCTTTCAGCAGATACTGGGATTGCCCTTCATGAAGGCCAAGATCAGTGAACTGTCATATTAAATAGGTAAGATTCTTACAGGTGCTGAAGGAAGCCCTCTTGTCTTGTCATTAGGTTTCTAAGCATCCCCTTAGAGAGAAGCCTAGGTGCGGCTATATCTAATCTCTACTCCCAGACTTGGTTGACGGTTTATGACTAAAGGATTATGTGTGTGTGCTTATATGTGTTTTGCCACAAGTCAGAATTTCATTACCCGTGAGTCTCTTCAGAGACTGGTACACACAGGGTTGATACTTGATGCCCACAAGCCCAGCAGCTGCTAGTAGTTTAGAAAGTTCTGCAATGCCTGCCAGAGAGGCAAAGCAGTAAATAATTTAATTCAAGTGATAGATTAAAAGAAGTTTAAATTGCCATTGCTGCCTTAGTACTTAATTACAACCACTTAACAATAAGCATACATATACATGTATAAAATAAATAAAAGTAAAAAATCGAGTTAGTTATTTTCCAAGGGAAACATCTGACAGAGTCACCCTAATACTTAACAAAAAGATGTTCCCTCTTGTGAGTGGAAGAGAGCTCCAAGCCTGTCAACCTGTCTATCAGGTAAAGTGGTCATTTTTTCTCCCAGAAAGAAAGGATTTTCAGATGCTGAGTTCATACCTTTTGAGAACTCTTTGGCACATCTTGGCAAGGTGGGACTAAGTCAGTTAGTATGTGTTGACTGGCTCTTGGCAAGGTTGCTTCTGTTGTCAGAAGCAGGGACCAGGTAGTTTGCCACAGGTGGGGAGCTCAGTGCTTGCTTTCGGGGACGTTTCTGCTCTGAACTAAAATAACACCAGGCTGTGAGGTGTCTCACCCCAGGTGTCACTTAGTTGATTTGAGCACTAAGACTTCTACCCGTTTTATCTGTCTCATCTTTGTGTGGTGTCTGGATGATTTTCCTCATAGCAACCTATTACAGTGCAATATTTTAGATATATGATCAAAAAAGCATTCATAATGCACTCATGTTTTAGCTAATGATGAGTAGTGCTTACATAGAGTCAAGGCTGACTGTTCTTACACTGCCCTGCCAGTGAGTAGGCTGGGGATGCACAAGATGTGGGGAGAGGACATAACCAGGACAATTGACCTGAAACGACCAAAGAAACACCATCCAGATAAATCTTCAGTTGTAAAAACTGGAAGGGAGAGGGGGATTTAGTTAGGTAGACATTGCACAAAGACTATCTGGGCATCAGTTTACTGTGGGAAAGTCGTGATTTCCTTTGTATCACTTGTTTTCTTTGGGTTCCTCCTTTTTTTCTTTTTATCTTCCTCTTTTCTTCCCTTATTAAACTATTTTTATCTTGACCCATGAGTTTTGGTATCTTTTGCTCTTCTGTTCTCTCCCCTCACACTGCTGGGAGCAGGAGGACTTACTGAGCAACTAGGACTTAGCTGTCAGTCAGGGTCAAGCACTACATTCTTGAGAGAAAATATACTCACAAAGGTTAATGAAACTGCAGAAACAAAGCCAAATGTCTAATCTATATGTATGTGGAGAAGTGATTGAGTGTACTTGCTTTATTTTGTGTAAGCATGGAAGAGATTAATTTCCGTTAGCAGAACTTAGAAGGCACTTGCTTAGTATCTCTGCAAAAGGGGGTTTATCAACATCTAAATATGGATCTTGTCATTCAAAGATCTCGTTCTCTGGCCATGAAGACCCAGATGTTCTGTGTCATGCTCAGTTATTGCTCACCTTGAACTAAATGACTGCTAACACTTACACAATTAACTACATTTCTGTAGCTGTCAATCACAAGGGTGGCAGACCAGGAGTTGATGTTTAGGACCTTAATAATCTTGCCTCACTGAAATTGATTTGTATAAAAAAGCAAGTTAGCTAGCTTCATTAAACAAACCGTTCCTGTTAATAGCAAAACATCATCTTGATTTTGGAATTCATTCTGTTCAACACATTGGCTGAAATTATCACTCAAGTTTAACCTTGCAAAAGTTTAGGGTACATTTGAAAAAAATATGTGATTCTCATCCACTTAAGTTTGTGTGTAAGAGAAACATAGAATACTTTAGGGTATGTACGCTTTCATCCTGGAGATTCTGGATGTTGATGTCTTGAAGATTCTGACAGAAGACAATGTTGTATTTTGTTGCCAGTGTCAGCATACTCCCATGGGAAAGAGCAAACTGAAATTTAGGTCTTAATAACCTCTGTTGCTTCTGTTACAATAATTTTGCAGAGTCTTACATAATGAAAGATTAAGTCTCTTTCTAGCAATGAAGCCATAAACCCATGGAAGGTACTTCATTCAGTGTCAAATGTCCTTCCAGAACTGAAGAATTACCCTCCAGATCTAGTATACCTCTAGTGGAGTTCAACATAAATGATTCCCTACTGCCTAGTAGGAGTCCGAAATTGCCACAAGACTGCCACAGATACTCTTGTTAAAAGCATGGATTCCTAAGACATGGTAAGCTTACTGAACATCCAGTAAAGGGTTTCAAATATGGGCTATCATATGCTGAAATTATTGGAAGAAAACATGGGGGAAAAGAAAGAATTTTAGGAGTTAAGGTTCCTTTTCCTCTTTCCTCTGAAAGGCAAGGAATCCAGGGCCCAAACCTAGGTGGTTGCACCACTAAGTGTGTGTTTATAAAGCCTTCTATAAAGCAAAATTTACATTCCATGAAAATCTATATCTAGTTGCAAGAGCCAGAGTCACTGTGGCCTCCTAACACTGGATTTGTCAAATCCTCCAGTAAATATCTGACAGCATGGGCACAAATCAGTGTCTTAAACACAAGTGCCTAGGACCTCTTAGAACTCTCTAAAGCTTCCTAGATATCCATATGTCACTGCCAGAGGTGACACATAATATATGGCACATCTATACATTTTTGGAGAAAAGTGGACAGAGGCCAGACACGCATCTAAATTTACACATCTTCAAGTGACACTTGTCAACTACGCTGAGATCCATCCTCTAACTTTCAGCCAAGGAGTTTCATCCACTTGTGATTCATATGCTCCGATTCAGCACAGCTGTGTGATCATGGTTATATTAATAACAAAATGAGATCTTAATATGTGGGAGCATAAGTGAACTAAAGCTCTTCAGGATAAGTAAAAATACAGACAGAAGTATAACTGTTTGGATAGTAATAGCAACTCCAGTATTCAAGATAAAAATCATTACCATGGAAAGGCGTAAAACCTTAAGGAGAAAAAATTACATTAGAATTGAAAATTAGAAGTTAGCAGCTAAGGAACAATGAGGATAAGACCAATTAAAGCAGTAATGGGAGCTAACACCCTGGTTATTGAAAATGTTGGTCAGTAAAGATCTATTAGAAGTGTCGTTGGCATGGTAAACACAGTAATGCTTTGCATAGCAGCTGTTTAGTCCTAAGTGGTCTGATTCCATGTGCTTTGTGCTCTTTAATTGTGCATATCCTGCTTGCAGTGAACTTTAATGTTGTTCAAGTTTTGTAAAGAGAAGGACTCTAAGATACAGTGAGTGGTATGATCCTTCCCTCTTGTGTCACTTATCTTCAGAGATGTTTTACCACACAGGGAGACAATAGGTCTTGAATCACAGCAGGCAGGTGAACTGTAGGATCAAGAGTTACATGTGAGATTCATCTCCACTTTCAGTTACCTACATTTACAAAGGACTGTAGGATCATGTAGCAGGACAGAATTTCTCACAGGTGATATAGATAGTGTTCATAAACCTGTTTCTGAGTTATGGCATACGCTGATGAAGTTACATATTGTGCACGTTATGTGTAAACAGGGGAAAAAGAGCTTACAGAGTATTGCCTAGCAGGGAGAGAAGTTTTAACTGCATAAGTTATATATTATGATTTTTAATAACTTACTTTGATCAATAGCTTGTGTAGCTTAAGCTCAGATATAGCAGGTGCAACTACTGTATAGCAATATTTAACTATGAGGTTACTATGAAAAAAATCATAGTAGTCGACTATTTCTCAGCATGGCCTTCCTGTAGTAGATTCAACTCTGATTTATTCAGTTACTAGATAAATGTGATGACTATGCCTGTGAGAACAGGATCCATTAGTCTTAAGCTCTTTTCACTTTCCTGTAGCTTTGTAAAGATTTTCCAGATAATATTTTCTAAGGAAGACTTCTTTCTCCAGATGTCACACATCATGCAAACAGTCTAACTTTTTCTTTTCAGCAGAGTATATTTGCATTTCAGAGACTCTTGGTAATGCATCCTGGATTCATCCAGCACACTCAAGTTTTAAATTCTCTTTTAGCTCTGCATTTTCTGTAGGATGACTTGGCCATGACTAACATATGATACATCAGTGAACAGACCCATTCATGTAATTAAATCTTTCATTTTAAGTGGTTTGGTTTCACTTAATTACCTCTAGCTGTTATAAAAGTTTGACTCTGTGAGTACATAACCGATTGTTATATATTACATGAAAAGCCCACTATGCAAAAAGCAATATATTAATAATGCGACTGGAGCTATAACAGAAGTCATTGCAGATAATAACTAAGAATACTAAAGTGTGCAGGTTAGGTACCACCTTAATTCTACTTGCTGTATTTTGGAACTTTATTCACATTGTCCAAAGCATTCTATTATCATCTTCTCAGAACTGTTTCAATTATCCACTTTGCTTTTGTTCAGATTTGTAGGGGGTGTTTTTTGTATGTTTTATTAGCTGTTTAGGTTTTAATTATTACAATGTTTAAAATAGATGATTTTGCTAATTGAGTAGAAAAAAATATGACTTGACTGAAATATTTTCTCTGTAGAAAATTTTCACATTTCAGTGCAAGAATCTTCCTTTAGCATCTAGTAATTGTAATGGTAAAGAAAAAGTATAAAGGAAACATGCTTTGTGCTTATCATGTAATTCAGTGAGACAAGTGCAGCTTTTTTCTTATACACAATTACATTTATTAATGTCTGCCAAAGAACGGGAATTTACATATACTTCTTTCAAGTAATTAATTATGATTTTACAGGCAAATAGGGAATTTCAGATATCCCTTGATGTCACTAAAGTACAAGACTTTTTCTTTTAGCATTGGATTCTTCTTTTTTATCATTTAAAATTTATCTCTAAACTTCATGGTTTTTATTTTATTTTAAGTTAAGTATGTTGAAAAGCATATACAAGCATTTATAAGGCCATGTATTTTTATAGACTGCTCTAAATATGACACCTTCCAAAACACAATCAATATAAAATGGAATTTTTTGATCTCATGCTCAACACCACCAAGTTTACTGCAACAAACCAGATGGAATTTTGACCTTGTACATTGTGTTCTTTCTGATTCACCATGTACTTTCACAATTGAAAACAATTTTTATGTTCCATTCCCATTATGAAAAAAAGACAAAATACTGCAAGTTCTAAAGGTCACTTTCTCTTAAAAAGTCTTTGAAGGTACACAAGAACTGTGGGTAGAATTTCCGTACTCTGTAGTATCCATCTTCTTGGTGAGTAAGAGAAGGTATTGCCACACGCAAACTACACACTGTTGAAAAAAACACATATTTTCTGGAGCAGCAGGAGAAATTCCTGTATACCATCTGCCTTCCAAGAGGTGTGAAGGGAATTTCACATAAAAGAACACAAGCGACTTTCTCTGCCAAATGAGGAAACAGATTGCCATAATCTTTTTCACTCAAAAAATGATTTAGTCACAGTGCTCACAGCCTTCATGGTAACTTCACTGACATACAACAGTTATTTATTTAATTACTTATTTATTTTGGCAAAGGAAATGTGCTGTTCTTACTTTTTTTAAGAAAATAAAATCTGAAGCAAAAAAAGACAATAATTTAACAAACACTGAAAAATAAACTTGAGAGTTAATAAAATCTTGTTATCATATTGAGTTTCTACTGACTTTCTGAAGAACTGTAAATGACTATAGGAAACAATATGAATCTTGCACTTGCAATTATCAGAATGAATGTATTCAATAAAAGAGAATTTTATGTGTAAGTCATTAAATAAAACAAAAAATAATAAGTGTTATTTCACAAATTTTCGCATCAATTTGGAAAATGTACATTTAAGAGTTGTCCACACACTGTCATTAAAACCTTAGAGTGTCAAAAATCTAGAGAGAAAATGAGGGATAAAATATATTTTTTCTTTAGTTTTGGCAGTTACTTTGAGAGTACGTATTCCAATTAGGGAATGATGGCAAAAAATACCTTTATCATGTGATCTTTTCTTTTTTGGGGATGTCTTGCTGTTATAACTGCTGGTAATAATGCAAGTTTGTGACATTATTCATAAAAGAAAGAGAGTTTAACTTAAACTTGTATAATGATTCACATAAGAGCTCCATTTAAGGACACTTTAACACTATGTATCATTAATCACTTTGACAAATTACTACACTACTCTAGTAGATTTCCTGTTATGGACTTTAGCAGATGTCTAATTAGAAACTAAAAGTGAATTCAGATTAGACCAGTACTTGGCATATGTGTAGTATCAAATCATTATTTATTGAGATAAATACTTGCTTGGGGGCAAGACAAAATATTAACATTTTTCTCCATTTGCAATTTTCAAGTAAGGCAAGAACATTTAAATATTGCATTCCACAACCTTAGTTACTATGGAATATTTTAGAGATGTAAATTAAATAATCTATAGCATTCGTGTCAAAATCTGATGTCAGGACTATTAATGCTCTTTTGTTTCATAATCTTCAAAGCTTAAAATTTATCTCTTAACATTATAATATAAGAAAACTCTGATGAAACCAAACCTCACACCTTTTATTACATTTGCATTAGTCAATTTATATTAATGTACTATATCCTATACCGTTGTAGATCAGTGAGTACACAAACATAATTAGTCCAATATTTGTTTTAATATGTTATTTTTGTCAATAATTGGTGATTTATTTTGTAAATTAAGATATTCTTCTTGCAGTTGCATACTCCTATAATGCAGCAAATATTCTTAACTCTGCAATTGACTTAATTAATCATTTCTAGATCCAGAAAACCTAAACGAGCAATGGTTAGTACCCACATATTATTTTGCATTATTAAACGTAACAAATTTTTGCGCTTGATCATGTCACATGAAGGCCAAGAGCAGATTTATCAGTGGATGAAGAAGTCATGACTTGAATTGGGTTTCTTTGGTCCTTAAATCTTTAATTCCTTAAATAATTTTTTTTTTTTAAAAAAAGAAGCCAATTCTTAGGGATAGACTTGCAAAATAATAATGAATTTATGGCCCATAGCATCATTTGTTCATAACAGCTTTAAACCAAAGCTGAGAAAATAATTTCTCAAAAATACTTGCCTTTTCTGCATAAAGGTTTAGTTCACGGTAACTTGCCTTAGGCCACATGTACATTAAATTTAATTTGGAACAGAAAGATATTTTTAAAGGAATTCTCCTGATCATCCCATATCACTCATTTGTTGGATTTTGGAAGTGCTTTTAATGAGGTTTGATGAAGGTGAACTATCATTCTTATATATTTTTTTTAATTTCTAAAAAAAAAAAAAAACCACAAAAGCCCCACACAACACCTTCTTATACAGAAAAAATAATTGGAAATTCTGCTCCTGGTGCACATCAAACAACTAATACCTAATGCAAAAAGGCTTGATCTTCCATATACCTTTGAACAATATGCATTTTAGTGATGTTCAATTCAAGAGATAAAGCAAATCTATTACAAAGAAAAATAAGCAAACAATATAAACACATTGTAGCTGCAGAGACCTCCTAAGAAGGACCAAGGAGAATCTCCTTCCTTTGATGGATGCAGGAGATTCAGTAGTGACAAGGGAAGAGGACAAGGCAGAGGTACTTAATGCCTTCTTTGCCTCGGTCTTTAATAGTAAGGTGAGATGTTCTCAGGATACTCAGCCTCCTGAGCCAGAAAACAATGAGAGTGAAGGTCTAATGATCCAGGAGGATTTGGTTAGAGACCTTCTTGGCCAATTAGACATACACAAGTCTATGGAGCTAGAAGGGATCCACCCAAGGGTATTAAGGGAGTTGGCAGAGGTCCTCTCCCGACCCATTTCCCTCATTTACCAGCAGTCCTGGCTGACTGGGGAAGTGCCACTTGACTGGAAACTGGCAAATGTTACACCCATTTACAAGAAGGATCAGAGGGGGGATCCAGGGAACTACAGACCTGTCAGTCTGACCTCGGGGCCGGGGAAGCTCATGGAAGAGATCATCTTGAGTGCTATCATACAGCATGTGCAAGACAGTCGGGTGATCAGGCTCAGTCACCATGGGTTTATGAAAGGCAGTTCCTGCCAGACCAATCTGATCTTTTATAACAAGGTTACTTGTTTAACAGAGATGGAAAAGGCTGTGGTTGTGGTGTGCTTGGACTTTAGTAAAGACTTTGGCACCATTTCTCACAGTATTCTTCTTGAGAAACTGGCTGCCATTGGCCTGGACAGACACACACTCTGCTGGGTAAAAACTGGTTGGATGGCAGGGCCCAAAGAGTGATGGTACATAGAGTTAAATCCAGTTGGAAACTAGTCAAGAGTGGTGTTCCCCAGGATTCAGTGCTGGACCCAGTCCCGTTCAAAATATTTATCAGTGATCTGGCTGAAACAATTGAATGCACCCTTAACAAGTTTGTAGATGTCAGTGTTGAGCTGCTTGAAGGAAGAGAGGCTCTGCAGAGGGATCTGGACAGGCTGGATTGATGGGCTGAGACCAATGGGATGAGGTCCAACAAGATCCAGTGCCAAGTCCTGCACTTGAGACACAACAACCCCGTACAGCATTACAGCTTGGGGAAGAATGGCTCAAAAGCTGCCTGGCAGAGAAGGACCTGGGGGTGCTGGTTGACATCCGGCTGAATATGAGTCAGCAGTGTGCCCAGGTGGCCAAGAAGGCCAATGGCATCTTGGCCTGTATCAGAAACAGTGTGGCCAGCAGGACTAGGGAGGTGATTTTGCTCCTGTACTCAGCACTGGTGAGGTCACACCTTGAGGATTGTGTTCAGTGTTGCGCCCCTCACTACAAGAAGGACATTGAGGTGCTGTAGCGTGTCCAGAGAAGGGCGACAAAGCTGGTAAAGGGGCTGGAGAACAAGTCCTATGAGGAGTGGTTGAGGGAACTGGGGTTGTTTAGCCTAGAGAACAGAAGGCTGGGGGGGGGACCTCATCACTGTCTACAACTGCCTGAAAGGAGGCTGTAGCAAGGTGAATTCTGGTCTCTTTTCACAACTCACAAGCTATAGGATGAGAGGAAATGGTCTCAAGTTGCACCAGGGGAAGTTCGTATTAGACATCAGGAAATATTTCTTCACTGAAAGGGTCAGGCATTGGAAAATGCTGCCCAGGGAGGTGGTTGAGTCTCCATTCCTAGAGTGTTTAAAAGGCGGGTAGATGAGCTTCTTAGGGACATGGTTTAGTAAGGGGACAAGTACAGTTGGACTTCACTATCTCAGAGGTCTTTTACAACCAGATCATTCTATGACTATAAAATTGATTCTATGAATAAAAATTAGTTTTCATTAACTGGTCAATTCCTACTGAGGAATAGGGATTTAATGGAAAATTTCTTATTACTGCAAATATAACCTTACTCTTGACTGCAAAAACACATTTTCAGGATATTCCTAATCTAAGTATTTCTTTTTGTCCAATTTGAGCAATTCTATATGCTGACCTTCATTCAACCCACTTTTAAATATGTTACTCATCCACTACACCACTCCGGTAGAGCTGCTATTTAGATGTATAAACACGTTTCTCCTAAATATTTCAACATCAGTACTAAAGTAACTATTTTTAAAGTACCTGACTCCAACTGAGGAACCCAAAAGGTCTGCAATCACATTCTGGAATACCTCCCAGTCTGGGGTCCCCAGTACAGGAAAGACATGGACTTTATAAAGAGTGTCTGAAAGATCACAAAAATGATGAGAAGGATGGAACACCTCTCCTATAAGGAAAGGCTGAGAGAGTTAGGGTTGTCGAGTTCAGAGAAAAGAAGGCTTTGGGAAGACGTTATTGTGGTCTTTCAGTACTTACAGGTGGCTTATGAGAAAGATGATCTTTGAGAAAGACATTTTACCAGGGCCTATAATGACATGATATAGAGCAATGATTTGAAGATAAAAGAGGGTACATTTAGTATATAAGGAAGGTATAAGGAAGAAATTTTTCACACTGAGAGGAGAGATGCTGCAACAGGTTTCCCAGAGAAGTTGTGGGTGCCCTATCATTGGAAGTGGTCAGCGACAGGTTGGATGGGGCTTTGAACAACCTTATCTACTGGAAGGTGTCCACTTTATTTTTATTCAACATCTATTTAAGATTTTGGAGTTTCCTTTTTTTTTTTTTCTGTGAGAGAAGAAATCAGAGCCGGCCTCTATCAGATTTTTGACAGGTTATTTTTTTGTGTGTACATGTTCTTATGTAACTTTTCCTCACTGCACAACAAAATTAAGGATTAATTGTTTAAGGAAGAAAGAATGAACAAGATTAGTTGTGACATATTGATCTAATGGATAGGACAATTCTTCAGTAAAATGAAATGACATTTTCATTTCTACCTCAATTTTAGGTTTGTATTTTGTCTAATGATTATTTAATGCAAATCCATAGGGGCTAGATACATATGCCCATTGGCATCTTTGGCATGCACAGGGGTGAGGATTACACTGAAAACTGAGATTGCTGAAATGAACTTTTACAAGTGTATTGGGTAATGATACCGTAAAACCTCCAGTGAATCTATATCTTAAGTTGCTCATCAGGTGAAAAAAAATACTACCAAGAGTTTAGCATTTACCTAATCCCTAATGGGCTTTAATTATCTTAAGATCATGTACATGTATAATATCCATTGCTTTAGCTAGCTCAGACCTCTTCTCCTGAGAATAATGACGTCACTGAGTATAAAGTCACAGGATTCTGCTTACCTAGCAGTCTTGCAGAAAGAAAACCATTATTTTCATTTAAAAACAGGGTCAAGAGTACAAATTTGATTCCTAGTAAATTAATAATATTAGTACTTATTTATACTAATATATAAAAATATTGAAGGCGTTTGTGATATTTTTAGTTAGTCTGTGTTTAATGATCCTAATTTAAATAGATTTACCTTTTTTGCCTCTATTTTGTTTCTTCTTGTTCCTCATGAAAGGTCATTAATATTTACAAGCCTTCGTCACAATCTGTGATTACATCAGCATGTCATACAGATCAGCCTCTTCAAAGTCCAAAGGCGTGCTGTTGTTCTACCAAGATCTTAGTACTCCTCTTGTAGCATAATTTATCTATTTATATACTCAAAATGCTATTTTTTTATGTTATGCCTCTGAATTAATTTGAAAGTGCTCACTCTCTGCCATTGTTTTCTTTCCTTTCTCTGCTGCTTTCATGTTTTTCAGAACAGGATTTTTTCTATCATGCTGCCTTTATTAGAAATTACAATTGTTTAAAGCAGACATTTAAATTAAATTATAATTTAATATTTCTTTAATATTACTGCATTTGCAATAAGCCACAATACTGATAAGGTGAGGGAACAGATTACAACATTATCTGTAGTTACATTGCCATTCCCATAAGCTATTCCCTTCTATTTTCACTTGAGATAGATTTCAATACACAAGTTTGAATATTAACTGTGTAGTGCCAGTGGCCTGTGTTTTCCCTTGGGCATATAATTACACTGGCTACTAGGAAAGCATCATAGTTCCTGAGGGAATTATAGGTAACATTTTCAAAAGTGTTCAAGCTCAGCCTAACATTCCTTGCATGGGGACAGGATCGCACAATCTAACTGCTTTTGAAAATCTTTTCTTGAATGCTTACCTTTGATCACCTTCCATCTCTTCTTTTTATTAAGGAATCTTCCAGAAGTCAAAACAGACTTAAAAGTGAAGAGGAAGTGACTGCAACTAAGACTGTCAAAGGGTACACTGATTCAACATACTCCCTAAGCAGCTTATTAATTCAGATCCCTTGGGAAGTCGCGTATAACGTTAAACATTATTACAAGTTAGAAACCTTCTTAAGGTGCTGGTTCATGAAGAAACTTCTACTTTCTTTTTCTAGGGGTAAATCTTGAGCAATCACAGCAGGGAAAAAAGATACAGTCTGTATTTGTTTACATTTTCTGTGGCTAGTCTTGACAGTAGATTTCTGACGTTTGTTCTCAGTCACATATATGTATTTTCTTAATAGAATTACATTAGTAATATTGTTTTAACACTCATAAGCCCATTCCTATTGCTTTTCTACTGTTTGGCATTATTAATGATATGATGTCGATTGCTTTTTTAAAAACATACAACAAGGCTGACAGCTTTATCTGGGCATTGGTAGAATGTCATGAGTGGTTCCCATCAAAAGCTTTTTCTAAATCCTCCAGACTTTGCAGCAGTGTAAAACTGGAATTCCTGAATTGTTGAGCCTTCACTGATTAAGGATTCAATCCAAAGATATAGAAAAAAAAACAATCATAAAAAAGGAGTGAGGTAGTAAAGCATTTTCTTACTGCACAGAAGACAGTTCTTATTAAAAAGCTGATGAGGCTAAAACTAATTTTACTTTTTTTTAGCCTCACAAGACACTTAGAACAAGCAGTAGGGTTACCTTAAGCTCCCTATCGAGTTAGTAAAGATAAAATACATTCAGTATCTGAGTTTTCTTGTGGAGATTCTCTTTTCACTGACAATATAGAAAGCTATGTTCCCATAAAAGTTCCCAGGGGTATTTTCCTTACTTTTTAAGTTAGAGTGGAATATATGCAAATGTTTGTATGTGTTCACATATGAATGATTAGATAGATAGGGACATATATATAGAATCACAGAATCATAGAATGACACAAAATACGTAGAAAGTAAAAACTCATGTGTATGCCAATATGAATATCATTTATTTGTCCCTGTAGTATTAAACGTAGCTATCTGAAAGTACCACACAGGAAGTACCTTGCATGAAGTGTCATATAACAGACCACTTCCTGCCCCCTTGTTCATCCTGTTCTACTCTTTCAAAAGGAATTCTATCAAAGTTAATATTGTAGTATTAAAATACATACAAAATCAGTGCTTCATTATTTTGAGATAATGAAATAAGACAATAATTGCCACATGGCTGATTTTTCCTGGAAAACATAAATAGACAGAACATATACTCTACTAGTCTCAGAGATATCTGAAATGTTTTCATGTTTGTTATATGACTCAATACAGGAAAGAAAAACCTAAATAACCTTGATGGTGTCTCTCTGTATGCTGTCTTATATATGCAGCAGTTGCCTTTCATCGAAGGTCAAAGCATAAGGTAGGGTAAAGTAGAAAGATTTTAATTAGAATTGTATGTCTCCATAGTTAGCTAGAGTGATATCTTATTAAGTTGGAGGGTCACAAAGGAAAAAGAAACAGGATATGATGAGTAGTGAATATTCTCAGTAGCTTCTTGTGATGATTTATAACATTGATTTTGTTATGAATATTTATGTGTCCAATGAAAACAAAGCTGTCAGAGAACAGAATTGTAACCAGATCAAAGAGTTCTGTAGGCTCAGTGCATAAAGCAGACCAAAACTACTTCGTGTGAAACTGGAGCACAATATTTTTACTCTTTTGGATACAAAAAATAAGTTTAACTTTTACTATGAATACATAATCAATCAGCAATATTTTAGCCATTCATTAATGATTGATTGATTATGTGTTCACAGTAAAAATTAATAGTCCATATACAGCTGATTTTTAAAGTTTTTGTACTACTGTTTCATGACATAATTGTAACAAAATTGGAAAGGAAAATGCTGCTACTTCAAAAACTATGAAGACTCCAAGTACTATCAGCACAAGTGATACATATGTCATAAATCGTGAGAATTCATCTTTGAAATAAAAAAACCCACAGAAGAAAAGGGGTGTATTAATATTTGCTAAACCGTATTCATGTATATATATTTGTTGTCTTCATAAAATTATGTGGAACAGCATGAGAAGTATAAGAAACATTATTATATCTGTAGCCTAATGAATATCTTTGAAAAATATTCATAGTATTTCAAGCATCTTTCACAGAGCTTTTTGCGTACAGTATTTATATTGTTGATAAACTTCCTGACCAAATACTTTTATCTAAAAAGCTTGTCCTGCTTATCAGCTATTTATGTACTGTAAATATGAATTTTAGCAGCAGTGGAAGAGAAGGATCCGGGGGACCTCATAGAGGTGTTCCAATACCTGAAGGAGGTCTACAACAAAACAGGGGAGGGGCTTTTTACAAGAGCTTGTAGTGATAGGACAAGGGGGAATGGCTATAAATTGGAAGGGGGAAGACCTGAATTAGACATTAGGAAGAAATTCTTCACAATGAGGGTGGTGAGACACTGGAACAGGTTGCCCAAGGAAACTGTGGATGCCCCCTCCATGGAAGTGTTATAGGTCAGGTTGCATGGGTTCTTGAGCAGCCTAGTCTAGTGAGAGGTGTCCCTACCCATAGCAAGGGGGTTGGAACTATATGATCTATAAGGTCCTTTCCAACCCAAACCATTCTATGATTCTATGATGTCCTTCTTGTAATGAGGGGCCCAAAACTGAACACAGTTCAATCTGATAGTAATTGTCTAATTATTATTTACCTTTCCACACTAGCATCATAAATCAACTTTATTTTCTTATATTAAAAAAGATATAGTAATCTTGCAAGAGAGGGATTAAAACAATATTTGTTTTCTCACCTGTTGTTCGGGTTTGGTGTTTTTTTAATATTTATCTAGGTAACTCCATTAAAAAAGAAAGTTTGACTTGGTTTATCTGATTTTCTCTGTCTGAAATGTCCAACTGTGTGATAAATTTGGTCTTTCCATTAGGTTACTGTTTATTCAACCTGTCTTCAGGCAGTCACTTTTGCAGAATACATTGGCTACATTCAGAAGCACTCTCATGGTAAAGAAAACCTGGACTTTCGATTGGCTGTGGCTGTAGGATCACTACTCCATGTCCATTTGGAATCACCTTATAGATTATCTCCCTTTTTAAATTTTAATAAGCCTTGCTTCATATTTAAATCACCTTTCTTGGTAATTTATGGGGTTTTTTGTTTTTTGTTTTTATAAAAGCGAATAACTCAACGAACTTCTCTCCTGCAGGACCTGCAAAAGACAATCAGTCACACTTTGAATAAATATGATGGCACCCAAAAAATATTAGCTGTTCAAGGACGAAAAATAAACAGTCTCATTGATAAGTTTCTGCCACCTGACCATCACAGGCTTATATGTTACCCTTCTAGTAGTCTCACTTATTTTCTTTGTCATGGTAGTATTCCAGAAAGAATTCTAATTTATTGAGACTAGTAAGACTGTCTGGTGCAATCATGTTTGCAAGAATGTGATCAGAGCCAAGGCAGTTCTAAAAAGCCATTTAAAGGAATCGGAGCTGCCATAATCAGCCTTTAACTGGCAAGCCCTTCATCCTGCTTGCATTTTCAATTTGATTCTGAATTTAATCTTAAAAATTCATAGAAGATGATTTTTTATCAAAAAGCACTCAAATGTATGCCATCAAAAGTAATTAATTTTCTTAATATACAGAATGTATTACCTACTGTGTTGAAATATGACCAGACATGCATTATATGAAATAGAAAGATAATTTTCTTACTCTAATATAAATTAGGAATAACTTCCTTACCATTAGTCAAAGCAAGTTAACTGACAGAAATGAGAGAATTGACTCTGGACCTTTTATAATAATTCAGTTAAAAAAAAAGTGACTTGAAAGTTTGGCATATTTTCCAAGAAAATATTGTCTATAATGGCAATTTTTTTGACACTTCTCAAAGGTACTCGGTATTTCTAATTATAAAACTGTTGTGCCATTCATTAAGGAATGCCAATTATTATGAAAGCAGTGGTCAAAATTATATTCAAAATGTTATTTACAGTTGCATTGAAAGATGACTCTTATTTCCTCTCAGTCTTCAGGAAAACATCTGCTGTTCTTTAGTATAAGGATAAAAGTTGGCTTACTAGCAGGAGGAAAGGGAGAGGTTTTGACTGAATAAATTTAGTGTTGAATCGGGAATTTGAGCTTGAGACAGCAGGTTTCAGAGATATTTGTCATTAAAGGATTTTGCTGTATATGAGAAGAAATTGTTTCTGCCAGTTATGTTAGAAGCTAAGAGGATCATCCTTTCCTGGTGGATAAGTACATCCATAGCATATATAACTCCCAAGAGTAATGTTCTCTTACGGTCACCTAAGTGCAGAAGTGTCTGTTACATGTTTAAGAAACTCCTTACTTCTGAACAAGAATAGGAAACTTTTTGTGAGCTTCATGCTCATTAATAATGGAAGGTGTCAGCTATGCTCTTCTAGGTTAGAACTATCAGATGCTTTTAAAAGCATGAATCATGCACTTTCAGTAGTTATTCTCTTGCATATAGTTTTCTTTATCTTTGATAATAAATATTCTGGTGGCATTTCTGTGGTATTTTCTTAATACTGTTTGGCATATGCTACTGGTTTTGTATGTTTGTATTAGATGCTTTTTCTTGCATGCCCTACATTGTATTCTAAGACTACTTAACTGGTTAACTAAAAGGGAAATGTGGAATAATCAGAAGGGTCAGAAAGACATTAAAAAAAGAGAGAATAGTGATACAAAGATAAATGATACAGTGGATACATATTTAATTTCAAACAAAATGAAGTATAAAACTGCTTCATAAATTAACAGTCTGTTCCATTAACAATAATCAAAGGAAAAGTGAAATCTGATTATCAAGTATGTTGAAAGAATAAATTTGCTGCTCCTTGTTGATACTGAAGCTGTATTTAGAGTGAAATCTTCATAAATTAATGCATGCAAGGAAAATAAATCTGGCAGAGGAACAGCTTTCCTCTGTACTCCAAATATGCATTAAGAGATTTCAGATATATACGGAAGAAAATGAAAAAAAAAGTGTCATTTGACCTCTCTTTCTAAGAAATATTTTCTCCTTTTTGCTTTCTTGCATGTCTTCTCCTTATCCACTAGGAAATTAAAACATAATGATCATTGGATATTATTTAGATGACTACTGTACCAATGGCTTTTGAGTACAGACATTCATGTGGCTAAACCTTTACTTCTATGCAGACTCTCTTCCTGTCATTGTAAACACTGGTCTATTTGCAGTTCACTTACCTGTTCATTGCCAAGTAAAACCACAACTGTACATGATCCATGCACCAAAAGATGATCCTGGCTTGTTTTTTTAGGTTTCTTTTTCTTATTTGGGTGATTTTAGAGATAATACCTCCATCCCTCCACAAAAGAAAGGTGAGGGAAATACTGCACATGTACATTAAAATTTCTCCTTGCAGTAAATACCATCTAGCCTATAGGTTTCAATGGCCCAAGTCATCATTTTGAAAATGCCTAGAGGCTTGTGTTGAGCATGTTGCACATTTACTACAATTGTCTTCCACCACCTTGTGATTGTAAAACACATTCAGAAAACTTGTGCACAATTTAGAACATTTTGTACATGTGTGTACACAATAAAAAGGACTTTCCAGATGGTTTATATAGTTTAGTGCATTTAGATGACAATTTATTGGACAAACAGGTAGTTTTTAAATTTGAAATGAAAAGTGGTGAAATTATGCAATATATTTGGTAAGTGGTATCTTCAAAACATGGTCAGTCATTCAAATATTTAGTCTATGCATATAACTTAAAATATTCCTACACATTTGACTTTTTCCCCCAGAAATTTTAATAATAAATACAACACATAAAATCAAAAGATTTTTTTAACACAAAGTTTTAGATGAAAGAAGTGTTATCAAAACCACTTTTGAAGACTGGCTGTTCATCATCACAATACATGAAGAAGACTATTTGAGGCACATTTCAGCAGTTATAGAATCTCTCTACTTGTAGAGAATCACTGTTAAGTAGAATAAGTAAGGTATCCCCTCATAGATCCCTTGAAAAGAATAGTCCATAAACTTATAAGCACTGTAATATTCACCTTCAAACACTTAACTATGAATTTTAAGTTAGACAGTTCTGTGTTGAACAAAACTGATTTTAAACCTGTGCATATTTTTTTTTTAAATTCCGCCTAAACATTTTTAATTTCCATCATTACTTATATTTAAGTTGGATTCATACCTGTAAAATTACCTCCATGAACTATAGTTTTATTTTGAGCTGATGATAAATGAGAAATACTACTTCAGTATATGCACTTGTGTATATAATAAAACATCCAGCAATTTATAATAATTATTGAGAATTGTCAGATTTTCTCTGTCATATATAAATACCAAGATATTTTATGTGTCACTAGATTTATTAAAAAAAAAGAAATTAAAAAACTTGTTTGATAATGCTCATAATGAAAATGAAGCACTCCCGACAGTGAGTAATGACAGTAGTTCTATTCCATAAAGCTGAAGATATGCCAATAACCATTTTGATATTTTTTATTACATTTTGATATGATAGCATGTCCTTGTATATATTAGATATCCTTTGGGTTTTTTTTTCATTACAACAGATATAAATATGAAAAAGTCTTTAAAAAATCCTTAACTGTAAGGAGCTGCTATTAGATTTGCAAATAAAACATTGGCTTAGTTGTGATTTTTCTGTTTATTCTTGAGTTTCCAATAAAATATAATTAACATAAAACTAAAGTAAGTAACTTTAAATACCTATTTAATTATATTTCTCTGGGAATTTTAAATGAAATCCAGAACAAGTGACACAAGGACAATACTACTTAAAACTTCTTGCATTACAGTTCATTCAGATTGTAATTTAAATTTAATTTCAACTCAAATTTAATTGAATAATGTAACTGCAATGAATAACGAATATAGTAATGGAAAGGATGCATCCAATGTTTATTGGTCTAGTTCAATTTGTGTGGAAGGAAAACACAAAAAAGTAATCTTTTACTTAATCTTTTACACATATTATAGACAAATTCATGAAATGTTTTCTTTCATTTGTATAAGAGGTGTTCTCTGCAATCCTATTCATTTGCAGTAACTATAACAGTACATCTGATTTTATCTCTCTCATCTGATTTGTGTTCCCCTAAAATTCAGTTTTGCAGATATGGCACATATAGATCCAAAAGGTACTTGATTCTGCAAAATGTCGTTGCATGAGGTTAAGGTCTATACATAAACTTAAAAAAAAATAGTACTATACAACCAGTCCCTGAGGCCTAGTAGTGGCACTTTCAGACTTTTCATACGGCTAGGAGACAACCCTTTCTATGTCAAGCTACACAAGGAATGAGTTATTTGAGAGCAATATAAAACTGAGACAGGAAGCAGTCTAACAAGCAATCAAGGTTAATTATTAGGGATGCAATACAGGAGCTCATTCACTCAACTTCATTTAGCAATATAGATGCATGTAATGGGATCACTGCAAATTAGACACACACATTCATTTCAGGGTAGAGTAATAAGTATTCTTAAGGGTGCTCCTAGCTGAGTGGGGCTGAATCTTTTAAAAATCAACAGAAGGTACCTGTAAATTTGTTGTCTGTGTCTTCTTATGTTCCTAGTTGTAGACAGAGGTGGGAACACACGGCTCTTATGCTCCGTTTAAAATCCAGGTTATGCATCATTGAAGCTGATGTTGGAGGTTTCAAGAATTGAATTGGACAAAGTTCTGAACAACTTACTATGAATTCAGTGCTGTGCAAGTTGTTGGACTAGGTGATCTCCTGAAGTCCTTTCCAGCCTGAATGATTCCATGGTTCTATTATACAACCATCTAAAAGAAAAAATATATATATTTGTGTATTACTGCATTTTGCAATAATTTCTTTTTAAAATGAGATGGAATACAAGTGGAAAAATATGATAATGAAAAGTTCCTATGTGATTTGTAAACATGATTAACTGAATTCTACATTTGTGA
The DNA here is from genome assembly GCA_033558185.1 of Dromococcyx pavoninus. Lineage (NCBI taxonomy): Eukaryota > Metazoa > Chordata > Aves > Cuculiformes > Neomorphidae > Dromococcyx > Dromococcyx pavoninus. The sequence continues at coordinate 2,786,734 of JAUMJL010000110.1, forward strand.
TTGTTTGTAATCAACAAAGTAATTCATAGTTCCATGATGATGTTTTCTGGAAGGGAGTTTTAATTCATTTTCCTCCAAAATAAATTAAAAGAAAGGTAGAAAGGAAGACTGCAAAAATTGATCATATTTGATCATTATATGTAACATGATATATTGTCTTGTATATTTGTTTATTTATGTGTATTTGTAAATAACATAATTTGTAGTATTTCCTACCTTAAATTATATTGATTAATGAGAAAATTAAAACTTAAATGCATAATTTAATCTCTAAAATCCAATTATAAAAAAGAATAAGATGGTACTTGACAATAAGGAACGTCAAAGAAATTCTTGTGACTGGAAAATCACAAATATTTTGACTGCAACCAGGCCTAATCCTGAAGTTTTCTTTTGATGTGATGCAATTGTTCATGGATCTCTTGAATCAGTACCAACTACAAAACAGCTGTGAATGCAAATTTTTCAGTTTCCCTTGGTTGGTATATATCTCTTCTACTTCCTAATTTTTTGTCCTGCTTTGTTCTATTCTATTTAGACAAGAGTGGATGAAATAGTGTCTTCAACTAATGTTTTGAGTGTAAGAACAAATACAACTGTCAGAAAGTGTGTTTTAAAAGGTCAGCAAACACTCATGTATGTTTTTGTATATCTATAGTTACAACAGTAACTAATAGGAAAACAAGTAATAATCAAATGGTAGGCAAATATGATCTAGAAAAGAAAGCAGCTTCTACCTTTATAAAAGTTGCCTGTAACTCATAGAATTGGAAACCTCCTTTGAAAATCTGACTTTTTCTTTTGTTTTTCATTTTCTTGATTCATTGTTCATCCAGTTTTAAGGAATGTTGAAATTCCTTTCTTGTCATAAGATCAGCAAAGGCAGTAGAGTGAAGATAAGGACACAAGAAAAAGTCAGGACATAGGCTGAACGAAGAGTGCTAGGATGTAACATTGAAGGAAGGTGGTGTAAAGGACCTTACACTATTTAGGCCAGGCAACTGAAACCTGACTGTGAAAGGAGAATATATGTGAATCAGAAAGCAGTCAAAAGTTTGGTCAGCAGATATGGGAAAAGAGAGTCTGGCCCACTGGTCTTTCTTGTAAAACCACAGATTACTGACTGGGACTAGCAAATATATAGAATACTAATGGGTATTTAGAAGACAGACTTGGACCACAAGGTAGTTGCGAGAAGGGAAATGGCAGAGTCATGAAAGATGTATGTAAGGGTATTTGAAGGGAGATAAAATACATTTCTTTAAGGGTGTCTGATCAAGGACGTTTTCAGTGCAAAAAGTGTTGATCAGAAAGAATGAAAGTCATACACAAGAACACATAGAAACACAAACCTGCCTGGCAAATGATAAGGGAGGGAGTGACAAGAACACAATCTAGCAAGTCAAACTAATTGATAAGTGTATGTTGAATGTGAGAAAGTTTGTTTTAGTAAGACTACCTGATTGAAGATCTTGTCAAATAGGACAACAAGGAAAAAGTAGAAACTATAAAAAAAAATATTTAGAGATCTAGACTTGAAAAAAATAATGGGGAAAAAAGACAAAAGCAAACTTGGTCAGTCACACTAATTGAATCATAGAATCATAGAATAGCCTGATTGGAAAAGGCCTTTGAGATCATCCAGTCCAACTGTACCTGCCCACTGCTAAACCATGTCCTTGAGAAACTTGCCTACCTGTCTTTAAAATGCTTCTGGGGATGATGACATGGTGACTCAACTACCTCCATGGACAGCTTGTTCCAGTACTTGATCACCATTTCAGTGAAGAGATTTTTCCTGATGTCTAACCTGAACCTCCCCTGGTGCAACAACAACCTCCTTTCAGATAGTTGTAGACAGCGATGAGGTCTCCCCTCAGCCTCATCTTCTCTGGGCCAAACAATCCCAGTTCCTTCATAGGACTTTTTCTCCAGCCCCTTCACCAGCCACGTTGCCCTTCGCTGGACGCTCTCCAGCACCTCAATGTCCTTCTTATAGTGAGGGGCCCAACACTGAACACAGTATTCGAGGTGTGGCCTCACCAGTGCCGAGTACAGGGGCACAATCACTTCCTTGGTACTGCTGGTCACACTGTTTCTGATAAAGGCCAAGATGCCATTGGCCCTCTTGGCGACCTGGGCACACTGTTGGCTCATATTCAGCCAGATGTCAACCAACACCCCTAGGTCCTTCTCTGCCAGGCAGCTTTTGAGCCATTCTTCCCCAAGTCTGTAACACTGCATGGGGTTGTTGTGTCTCAGGTGCAGGACTTGGCATTTGGTCTTGCTGAATATCATCCTGTTGGTCCCAGCCCATCATCAACCCAGCCTGTCAGATCCCTCTGCAGAGCCTCCCTACCCTCAAGCAGATCAATGCTGTCACCCAGCTTAGTGTGTTATAGTTTCTGGTTTTTGAATTTTTCCTCCCTTTGCCAACATGCAGACTGGTGGGGGATGGGCAGGGCCGGCCTGGTGGGGGACCTTTCGGTCCGCTGGGATGCTGCGACTGTGAGTTTCTGGGGGAGCAGCATTACTGGAGACATCCCGGGAAGAGGGGTGGCTTCCAGTACAGACTGGCCACCACACTTCTTGGCGCTACAGCGTTGCTGTCTGTTCAGTTCTGTGTGGGAGAAATAGCCCCAACAGACATCTTAGTTTTTCATTTAAACTAAGACAAGTGTCATCTGCAAACTTACTAAGGGCACTCTCAATCCCCTTGCCTAGATCATTGATAAAGATATTAAACAAAACTGGACCCAGCACTGAACCCCGGGGAACTCTACTTGTAACCGGTCTCTAATTGGATTTAACTCCATTTACCACCACTCTTTGGGCGGGCCTGTCCAGCCAGTTTTTACCCAGCAGAGGGTCAACCTGTCCTGGCCGATGACAGCCAGTTTCTCAAGCAGAATACCATGAGAGATGGTGTCAAAGGCTAGGAAGTGCTGTGAAATGATCTTGCAAATCACGAAATTGCATGGAAACAATGTTATTGCAATTGGTAAGGATGCAAACCTGAGTGTCCAGAATGCTGAAGGGGTTTTGCTAGGATTGAGCCAACTGTTCAGGGATAGGCAGATAGGCAGGGAGGAACAAAGGAGGAACAGACGGAAAGGGATATAAAAGGGTCTGATTGTGTCGTGTAAATTGTGGTTGGTCAGTACTCTTGCTGACTGAGCCCTGTGCCTGATCACCTCAGTCTATTCTATCATTTTATTATATTCTTTCTTTCCATTTATTTTATAGCAGGGGAAAAATATAATTCTGTGATTTTTGGACCATGTAAGAAAAAGAAGGATGCTGGGTAGCCTTAAATATGTATCTAAGAATACTTCATCAAGAAAATCAGGTTAATGCATTTATGGTTCCAAATTTATATACTTAAAAATGAAGAGAAATATTAAGGATTTTAATTATTGATATTTAAAATAATGTTGTTATTTTGAAGGACTGACCTAACTGATTTGAACAATATTACATGAACTTCATTCTCTATTCCAGACACAAACTCAGAAGCATTAAACTGTAACAGCCAATGTTGCCTTGACTTTTTTGTCTGAGTTTCTTGAAAATAAGAGATTTATGGGATGGGTTTCAAGATCAGTGAAATCTATATTCTTTTTTCCAAAAAGCTGTTCTGTGAAAACCCCAGGGGACAGACATCACATGGAAACATTTATGAAGTTGCTCATTGATTTCTTTCTCAAAGGTAAAAGGTTCCACAGTACTCTTCTTCAATTCAAAGCATTATGCAGAAGAAATCTGAGGAATAAAAGGCTAATTTTTACCCCTCCTCTCCTATCACCTGGACATCACAGTGCAAGGTCTATCAGAGAGTACAGCCAGACCTTTCTCCTTTTGCTCACTCTGAATGACCAGAACCTGCTCCCTGTCCTGCAAGATCATCTGTTATACATTTAATATTCTGGTGGAGACTGACTAGCTGCCAAAAAATATTTAGCTTTCTTATTCTCCAAAATTTATACAAAAGCCTCTCTTTGCCACTCTCTGGGAAAATGTAAAGAACTATGATTTCTATGAAGGCAGTTTTCATCACCAGCCTAATCTGCAGACTCCTGTGCATTGAAAGGACAAAAAATAGGAAGGAATTTAAATGATTATAACTACCGATTCCAACAAGTACCTTGCTACTACTAACCCACTTTAATTCTTCTTTATTTACTACAAAAGAATCAGTGTTGTTCCTCAAAGTATGTCCAACAGGCTTTGAATTCCTTTGAGTCTATCACTTAAGTTCATTCATTGCACCTACTTTCCCTTCTCTTTATACTGGAATGTGTTAGAGTTCAACTTTATCCTCATTGAAATGTCATCTTCTTTGCTGAATGCAGACTCTGACATGATGCTAACATTTTATCCTGTTGCAATTTGTCATAGCCAAAGATGGTTTATGTACTCTTAAAAAAAAAAGAAAAAAAAACCACAAGGAATTGATTTACACAAATTCTAGTTGTCTGGAAAAGAAAATATACGAACCAGTTTCGGTTTTGATCTCCTGTTACTTCAGTTACGGTGTATTTTATCATTTCCAAATTATTTTATGACTCCTAGGTTCTTGAAGACAAGAATTGTTAAGTCTGCATTTTATGTGATTCATCTTTGCTTTCTGTATCACATTGTTGAGGAAAAATATAACAGGATGTTTCTATTTAGGGACTTAGAGCATGTCAGTTACTGTTGCATCATGATTAACCTCTTTTTGTCCCTTTTTACACTTATAATTAACATTTTAATTATCTTTTTCTCATAATCAATACTAGTTTAATAGCTGCTGACTGAAGAACACCACTTGATTGTCTCCTCTGACTTCTTGAATTTAACTTAGTCTGTTACTGAGCACAGTTAACTAAAACTCTTTAAGTTTCAGGGGCATAAGTAAGGAATATCTAAAAGCTGAATGTCTATGCACTCTTATCTATCCAGACTATTTACACATAAAAAATCCTGTATTAGCATTTGTCCTGGAAACAGTCTGAAGATAATAAATTCATTAGTTTATACTTGACAGTTACAGTCATGCAGTATGAATCCTACTCCCATGGTGGAATCTAACCTGTTAGACCTCACAAAGAGAGTAGTACATATGGAACCAAGTCTTTAATGACCAACTAATGCAAATAAATAAAATATGCTGCTATGATAACTGTTGAAGTCCATTGATAGTTCCTTTGCCCTTTGGAACTCTTTTTGATGATTGTTAAAAATGTTAACCCTGTTAGTATTAACAAATTCTTCTCTTGAGATATGCATAAAATCTACTGAATGGATACTCCTGAAGTATTTTGTTTTACAAGATACTGCCTCACTTCATCTTTTGCTGCACATCCCAATCTTGCTGATCTACTTACAAGACAATATGCAGTAGATATATTATCTTAGCATCAGTTATGTTCCCATATCTTCAGTATATAACAGAACTAGAAAGGAAACACTTCCTACTGCAGAGATTTCTCCAGATTATCTCTCCTGTACCTGATACACATATAACTGTCCTTTTCTAAGAATTTCTGAACAAATATTCAGCAAGAGAAAGGGCATTGCTGTGCTTTGTATTTACATAGCTGAATTGCTCTCCCTTTCTTTCTATAACTATTCTGTCACAACTTTGAATTTTACTATTTCTGTTTTATCACTTCTGCCATTTCTTCTTCATATGTTCACATGTCCAGGATGCTGTAAATAGTTTTGCTGCTCCTAACATGAATATTGAAGATCATCCCATAAAAGCTAATAGATCATAACTTTTCTGAGGAAGAAAGCTAATCTGGAATTTTATGCTGACATTTTTCAGAATGACAAAACAGGAGTTTATGTTGCTTTGCGAACACTGGAAGATTTGAGTGCTTAAGATATGTTTCGATCACGTCTTTTCTGTCTTTTACGGTAAGTACTTCCCATAGGTATTAAAATCTGCTGAAATGAAAGGAAATATTATATACTGGCTAAAGTAAATTTCATCTTCTTTCTATGAAATGATGCAGCAGAAAATAGCTAAGATGAGAAAATAAAAATGTCCTGTATGTAATTAGAAGGCTTCTTACCATCTCTGAAATGTAAAATAGAATTCAAAGTAACTAGATCTTATCTTCCTTAAAACTTATGATAATTAATTAAAGAAGTAACTCAGTTTTCCATACTGAAGTATTTTCTTTTTTTTTTTTTTGGATTATTGTGATGTTGACCTAATTTGCTTGGGACTAAGAGCCTAAAATTCATGGTGTGTATCAAGTCAGCAATAAATTATCTAGCAACTTCAGCACGTATTCGCAGGGAAGGGAAAATTGAAAGTCCTGACTGGTGAAATAAATCTTCAGTAGGTATAATGGATGAAAAGCATCCATAAAAAGTATAAGTATAATAAAATAACCTAAAAGCTCTCTTCCATCTGAATGTCCTCTCTTGATTTTTGAAGTTCTGTCCATAATTGTATTTAAGGAAAATTTGTTTCTGATTTTCTGAAGCCTAATGAATATATGGTGTTATTCTACTATTATTGTTTTTTCTTCAGAAATTTGGTAGAAATCCATATGAATTTATGTTAAAAACTGTGAAGGACCATCTAAAGCAGTGCCATGTTCAGGGTATCATTTCAAGGATTTCACAGTAAGTATGCTATACCTTTCTGATATAGATACATCAAGTAAAATTCTGAGTCAGATGATAACATATGATAGCATATTATGGTATCACTGACACAATCACCTCGCATGTTCCTGGAATAAAATGTACTTTATAGACAAGAAAATGAATGTGTTGCAATAAGTCACAGAAAAAGTAAAAAATCTTGGAGAGACACTTGAATAATTACATCATTGCTTGCTTGTGGTGAAATGCTTCATCACTAGCTGTAATGATGATGACATGACTATGTGGTATATGGTCATTATTATTGCATATGCAAGCCTATGGTCTTGGAGTCTTCTTTACATGATTTTACAGAGTAAATAATGAAAAGTAAGTTTAAAGCACAACATGCTTATCCTCTTCAGTATTAATGGTAAATTAGCACTTATGCAACTTACAACTTGCAGTGGTCTCTACAGTGTGAAATGAGCAAACATAATTTTTCAGTAATAGTACACATGTTTAAAAAGCATAGTCCAATGCAATGTAGTGATTACTATGTTAAGATAATAAAATGAAACTCATTAATATATTAAATACTGAAATTAAGTTTCACATTTTACAGGCTTCTTAAAATAATTTTCTCTCTTCTATAATTTGTTAACAGAGGTTATATTAAAATCACATTCTATTAATACATTTTTATAACACATAATCCTAAACAATTCCAAGAGCAAAGACACATGAAAATTTGAGAAAATTTATTTAGTTTCATCCTTTGAATTTACTTCAGATAATATTTGAGTGCATTAAAATAAATAAGTGGTAAGATACAAGATACATGTAGGGAGTGTAAATGCTTTTAAAAAACTTGTGTCTTGAATATAGGTATTCATGTATGTCTATATGTGTTTTGGAGTGTATATTATGCCAGGACTGTAGGCGTAACTATTGTACTCAAACATTTTCTCCTCTCTGAAGCAAAGACAGTTTGAAATCTCTCCAATGAAATGCGAGTAATCTTTGAAAAAGAACTTGTGTTAAGATAAGAACAAATTATACTGCTGGAAAATGTTTTACTATTTTTTTTCTCAATGTGCTGCTATCCTTCAGTTGTTGCTATAGAAATCCAGCAGAAGAGAATATCATGACTTTATAGATAGGAAGTTCACTTAAACCAATCCGTGCCCTACCTATTTAGACTTATCACGGTTGCCTCAGTGTCATTAAGTAAAAAGAGGCAACAATGGGAGTGCTGCCATACGAAACTTTAAGAACCCATTGCTTTCCTTCTTGTGCACAAGGCAGCCTGCCCAGTGTCCACACACAAAAGAATTTTTAATCAAACTCTTAAGTAGATTATATAGCTCACTGAATCTGACTGAGCTCCTTTCTTTTTTCTGATTCCCTAAATCCCTACTGCTTTCTTAACAGCCATATGGCATTCACTATAGCTATGTATGAAACGTATCCATTTTATAATACCTGACTCAAAGGCCTGCTTTCTTTCCATTTCTACCTTTCTCTCTCTATTGCACACTTTACTGTTTTGCTTCCTTTTTCCCTTTCCTTTAGTCAAAATTTCCCCCATATGATGATATGTGTTCCTCTACAGAAAAATGTCTTTCAGCTTAATTTGATCCTTTAAATGCAGGAGGAGAGAAAAGTAAATGGGAAAAAATATGAAAGAGTTTATAATAATCTAGGAGGAAAAAAGATGGACTAGAAAGCCATTTTTATTTCAAAATATAAAATTAGAGGGTTCATAAATATTTGCATTTGTCTGTTAGAATGTCAATTTCTAGGTACAATAACTGTACTAAAATTGTACATAAAACACTGGGATAAATACTCTAGCTATGAAAAACACATATTCTTTTGCCAGCATTATAATAGAGCATCCTTATTGACCTCTGGCTGGATTGTCCCTCACATTTCTTTATATCTAAAATAGATTATATCTATTTATATGCCTCCAAGTTATTTATAGCAGCATAGTCTCCTATAAAGAAATATAGAAATAATGTATTCCACCTCTGACTTATGATATACCAAAAACATTCAGACCTGTGCCTTCATTCAATATAGTTGGAGTGACATTAATTTTAACAGAAAGAGTATTTTGCCTATGAAACCAAGGATTTGTGAGCTTTGGCAAAGGAAAAAAACCGATGCAAAGCCATGTTCCCTCCTTTAATTTATCAAAAACTGTTACATATTTTGTTCTGGTTATTTTGTGTATTACAACACAGAGTTGTTTCTTTGATGCTTTATATTAGCTTTATTCTTATGACCTTTACTATTCACAGTGTAATATTACGGCTTCTAAATTAAACGATACTGTATTTGTCTAGGATTAGTGCCTCTAACGTCAAAAATGTGTCTTTTTCAGGAATCATACTTCTTAGTTCTTCAATAAAAAAAGTTAATATCTTATTATAATATATAAGAATTCTAGTTTGTTTCCTTTGCAATAAAGTAAAAAATCCTTTCCTGTTTGGTCTCTCCTTTATCAACTTAATTTAATGTGTTTTCTTCTTTTCAGTTCTTTGGCTTTAAGCACCAGAATTTTATCTTCTTTTCTTTCTTGATCTGACTTCCTCATGATCATCTTATAAAACAATATATTTTGCTCAAGGACGCATCCATTAAAAACATTTTTCCCTATAAATCTGATTTATAGTTCACCTTTGGAGTCTATGCTATTCTGGTAACAGTTTGGTCATACTAGGTGGTGCTGTCACATAAAATCTTTTTGATAAAGTATGATGGTTTGTTCTTTAGCAGTAAGGAGGGGGTTGTTTCATTTGATGGAATTTCTCTTTCTGGGGAGGAAGGGGAGCTACAGAAAGCATCCCAGATTTTCACGATTTTGCTTCTTATTCTTTGGAATATTTCATATTTATTGCACAGTTTTATCCTGGTAATTATATAAACTGGCTGGAAAGCTTGGTTCCAGCTGGAACCAGTAGCAAACCAAGTGTGTTTTAAATAATATGATATCAGGAATAAAATGGTATGCTTCATGTCAGTACACCTACCAATCACTGTTAAAAATGCACAGTAGATTAATAATTTCCTTAGGTCTTCAGGTCTAATTTATAATATTTACTATATTGCACCTGTCAAGTAGGACTATGTCAAAGCATTCAACCAACCAACCTTCACTCTTCTGACACTGTCCAATGTTTTAAAGGTATAGGAAATAGAGTGCGTACTGCATAAATCCTCCCTGAGATATCATTTCAAAATCAGCCTGTGTCTAAATTTTGTCAAGCTAAATGTGTACCCAAGCCATCACCTATGCTATATTCCTATTTCACATCAACATTGCTAATCATATGCAAAAGTACTTTGAAGTTCTTCCATAAACCAGTTACACAGTTGCTTGGTAATTTCATAAGGTATTGCCTATTATTAGGACAAAGAGAACTAGCAAATAATTCTATTCATCTCCATTCATTCATTATCTTTACTTTCTCTACCAAAGCCTTCCTAACCTAGCTTATTTTCATAAGCTGAAGTGCTTAGTAAGGCTAACTTCCCCATGCCCCAAAGTAGGCAGCACTTTTGTACATAGAAATCACTTCTGCTTTTATTGAAGTCTGTTTTGACACAGGTCAAAAGTATTGAGCATAACATTGGAAGTGCTAGTAAACCATATATTGAACAGGAATAAATAATCTTTCTAATTTGTTTTCTTTTCTTTACTCTTTTAAGTTAATACATAATTTCTCACTCTGATCCTGAACACTGAGTTAATCTTTTTAGAAAACTGTGAACAATAGCTTCAGGATCACTTTCAGTCATTTTTTCCTCAGGCACATTACCTTGCACTTATAAATACTTAATTTCATATTCTGTTCCATCAGCTACTCACATCACATTTTCAAATATTTCTGCAAGTCTGTACTATCAGTTTCAAATCTGTCCAGCTAGAAAAATTACATGGTTTGTTCTCTTCTCCAAATAATTTAAGAATGACTGAAAAAAAAATAACTAACACAGGTTCTTGAGTGAGACTTTCACATTGCTTTTTCCCTTTTTATTCTTAGATCTCTTTTTTTTTGTGCTATTTGTTGTATCCAACTGTATTTGGCAAGTGTCTTGTTACATTAAACCGCTCCAGCAGCAGTGCCAAGTCTGTGTTCCTGAACAAGTAGGGAGTAAGGAAGATGGGGAAGAAAAGCAATCAATGGGAGAGCAGTTGCGGTAGGCACAAGACCCCCTTACCTTTTTAAATTATGTGAATAGTGGAGGAGTGGAATATATTATTTATAGGACATGGAGGGCAAGAAAAATGAGGTTCGTGAACACAGGAATTTCAAGTTTGAGAATATAAATGGGGTGGCATACTGGTATTTTGTAGGCAAGGATGGGAAAGAACTGTGGCAAAATCCAGATGGTTGGGAAGTTGAGAGGGAGTAAAACTAAGAATCTATATGGAGTAGAAAAAAGTGGACTTGCTTGAAAAGTTATGACTGAAGCACATGGAAAGGTTGGGATTTTGAGGACCAGGAGGTAAGATTAGACATTCAGGACTTTTCCTTTGGGAAGTGCAGTAGAGCATGGAACTATGAGATCTCAGCTCAGGGGCAGTAGGAAGGAAAAAAAAAGGAGTTCTGAGATGTAATATCAGATGTAGCCTTAGAATTACTACCATGTTGTGGGGTGTCAAAGGGATCCATCTCGCTATATTCAGGTTTTCTATCAGAAAAGTCATAGACACTTCTGGAAACCACCATGAATTATGAAAACTAACCATAACCTTACCGTATTTTCTGCTTTTCAACTGATGGTTAATTTATAAAAGGAGTTGGGACTTATTTATACATCATTCATCATCATGCACTCTGAAGACTTTGTAAACACTTATACTGATAATTTATGAAAATATCCTTAAATAAGGAAACCTTGATTTTATTTCTTCATTTTACAAATTGGTAACTGAGGACAATTAAATTTCTGTCTTGTGTGCCAGTCTAGGATTTATCAAGATACTTTGTTTCTCAGTTTCACACACCAAATAAAGTAATTAAAGCAAAATTATAGATCAGCATAATCAAACAAAAAGAGACTGAAAATATTTGCCTGAAAAACTGGTAAACCAACCCAGGAGTGCTAATAGGAAAAAAATTCATTCTCCTCCTCCAAATATGTAATGAAAATTAGAAGTAGGTTTATGTCAAAGAATCTCAATAGAGGGTAAGATTACTTCCCTTACTTAAAAATAAAAGTAATATAAACCTACTTTTTTTTTTATGGTAGAGCAGTGTTAATTTCTTGCTTTACTTTATTAGCAACCTCTTCCAGAGAAAAGAACCATGAAACCTGTTTTATGGACTAACAAACTATTTTTCTTGCCTTTCCCGATGAGAGTAGACTCTAAGCGAGTTACTGTTTCACTTCCTTTTTACTTTCTCAGAAAATAACTAGGGGCTAGGAGTTGTGGATCTACGTTATAAAATATAGTATCAAGCTGAAATATAATAAAATTATCATAGAAGTTAAGATTCTGAAAACTTCACAAGTTTCAGAAGACTCTGCTCTGTCAAAAAGACAGCTAGATTGGCAGCACTTCCGGGCGAGGATGAAGAGTTGTATTTAATAAAAGAGAGATAGATGGAGAGCCTGAGCTAGAAAGATCACATTTTGACAAATGATAAGGTTCTAAGTTTTCATGGACTAGCCAGATGGGGTTTTCATATATTTTTACAGTAGTTTGGTCTTGGAGAAAAGAGAACTGGAGGGTGACTGACCCTGATTATAGAGTTGGCTGGCATTATTAATGAAGTGCCACAATACTTCTGGGGAAAAACATGCACTGTATTGTTGTCTCTGCTTGTATGTCACTGTGGCTAAAAGTGTCAAGGACTGCAAACCAAAGGAAAAAAGACAGAGCTCCCTATTTGTACAGGTTGATAATATATTCTGGACAATTTCTCTGATGCTCTTAACTGGCATAATCCTGTCCAAGTGGTTTATATCAGCTGAGAATCTGAATGTTTAGTTTCAAAAAACTGAGATGGAAGGGCTTTTATTTTTAATGCATTGAATGGAAAAAAAATGTAATTAATTTTTAAAACTACATAATCATTAGTTCCATAGGCAAATCACCTGAGCTACATTTTCCAGGTTGAGAATATTTCTTTTAAAAATGTTTGGTTTGGATTTTATTGGCTTCAGTGGGCTTTGGTGGGGGGTGGGGGGTTTGGAGTGGGGGAGTGGTGGGAAGAAAGAAACTGAGGGTGGATTTAATTTGTTTTCACTAGTGCTACTCAGTATACCATGGAATATGGAGCACCCACTGAGTGGAAAATTTTGCCAGAAAGTATCTGAGATTGTACAGTCAGAGTAATTTGACATCTGTGGTTTAGCATTTTTATGAGTCATTTATTAAATGCACTTAAAAATGTTTTCCTTCTAATCTACTTTACTTGTGTCATTATCTGTTCTTTGTAATGCTGTCATTAGAAATGGAACTAAAGAAAAATATAGAGTTCAGCACCTCTGTGTTGATCAAGAAACAAGAGCAATGCATACTGTGAAACACTAATATTTGGTTAGGATGATTGCCTTAGTGATTTATTTGCAGCTTTATTTATGAAAGATGCCATAATAAAAACTTCTGAAATCCGGGGGAAGTAAGAGCCCACTGAGGGACTTCAGCTGGAACGTCATCATCAGTATTATGGACAGCAACATTGTTCTCTTAGAAATTAATTATGATGACAGGCAGAACAATTTAAAAAACCACAAGGGTAAAACAAAGATTTTCCTGAATATGAATGAAGTAAACAATGTTTAAGCATGCCAAAAGGAGGTAAGTAAAAATATGAAAATACTTCCTTGTCTTTCTAAAGTACAGCCACCAATAGCTTTATATTTAGCATACAATCTACATATTTGAATTTATTTGCTGGATATTCTATAAAATGTATATAAATTGAACCAAACATTTATTTTGAAAATGCTTTCAATTTTTTCAGTTCTTTCTTTTTTTTATTAAAGGTAGACAAAATGGACACATTACTCCAGATTACGAAAAAAAGACAAAATTAACTTTTTTTTTTATTGCAACTTTCTTTCTGAAGTTAATTTACCTGGGTCAGAACGGGTTATACTTCACCAAGCGCCCCTGTCTTCACCATAGTTCTTTTACATCTGTGTTACTTGCTTTCGACTCCATTAGGATGCATGTCACCTCAGCCTGGTGTGTGTGCTCACAATTGATGACTGAAGCTGGTGTCCACCTTCTCTGGTCCCCTGACATGTTGTGGCCCTTGCAGGGGCAGGTCAGGTTTCTGTCAGGGGGCTTATGCAGTCTTGGCTTGTTGGAGCTGGTTCCCCACCTGCTCATGTGGCTTTCACTAACCATTGGGAGATGCTGCTGGCTTAGGAGAGCCACTGATCAAACTGCAGATTTGGCCTGACAGACTACAGGCTGGTGGCCTGGTGCTTGCCTGATGCCAAGGGTCAGGGGGTTCAGTGGCGTCAGTGCCCCACAGCTTTATATGCAGGGGTGTCTTACTTCTGCGTGGACTTGTCCACAGGTCACAGTCCTTTTGACTTGAGTACACACTGGAGGTCCAGCCTGTCCAGTGCACCAGCACAGAAATCGTAGACTTATCCTGGCCATATGGATGTGTTAAAGGGTATGTGACTTCTGCTAATCACTCCTTGGCTCTCCAGTCAATGAATCACGTTGTGGACATGAATCAGGGCAATGAGGGATGAGCATTAGTTGTTTTATGTATTCTTTTACTATTATAGTTATTACCATTCTCTCTTCCTTTGGCGTCCTATTAAACTAAAAAGGAAGAGGCCAGTAGGCAAAGATTTCAGAATATCACCAAGGGAAGGTGAAACGTGCTTAAGAGACCCCACTGAACAATAAACTAACAGAAAATGAGGAGAAATATACCCTGTTCACTGATGCATCCTGTCATATCATGGCAAAGCCTGCTATACGCTATTCTATTCAATAAATCAAATAAACTGCTGAAGGAAAAGGTGTATCAAAGCAATCTGATTCCATCCAGCTAGCTTTAGATGTGCCTGATTGAGTAAAAGTGGCCAGTGCTCTATCTCTATACTGACTCATCGATGGTGTCAAATGCCTTGTGGGGTGCTTATGGCAAGGGAAGTAGAGCAACTGGCAGCACAGAGGCAAACCCATCTGCTCTGTCACATTGTGGCAAGATATTGCTGCCTGGCTAGATCAGTCACTAGGCCATGAGGGTCATAATCACAAGGTTGTGAGTTCTTGCCCCATGTTGCATGCCAATAGAGACTGCTGTGGTTTAATTCCAGAAGGCAACTAAGCACCACTCAGTTGCTCAGTTGCTCTCCCCCAGTGATATGAGGGAAAGAACCTAAAGAGTAAGAATTATGAAATTCGTGGGTTGAATTAAAAGAAGTTTAATAAGTATAGCAAAAGCCATGCGTGCAAGCAAAGCAAAACAAAGAAGTCATTCACCATTTCCCATTCTCAGGCAGGTCTTCAAACGCCGCCAGGAGAGTCAGGCTCCATCATGCATAATGTTACTTGGGAAGAAAAAAATTCCATAACCCTGAATGTGTGTACTTCTCTGAGCTATATATGCTGAGCATGACATACGGTGCGGATTATCTCTTTGGTCAGTTGGAGTCACTTGTGTCCTCTTCCAACTTCTTGTAAACTCCCAGCCTACTTGCTGGTGGGGCAGTGTGAAAAGACCTAAGCTCTATATAAGCACTACTCAGCAATAATGAGAACACCCTTGTGTTATCAACACTACTTCCAGGACAAATTCAAAATATAGCCTCACGTGAGCTACTATGAAGAAAATTAACTTCGTCTCATACAAACCCAGCTGGGACAAACTGCCTTTAAAAAGTTAATTTTTCACTATTCTTTCTTTGAAAAATACCCTTTTATCTAGTGTTTCATTCAGCTTCTTTGTGGAAATAGAGAATTCTATTTGTTTTCCTAGGTAACCAAAGGAAGATGAAGAAAATCTTCAAAGAAGAAACCTTTTTAAAGGCTCATTTTCAGCTGAATGTTGATAGAAAAATCAATATTTTATTACTGAAACAAATTTGATCCTTCAGATGCACAAGCAATCATACTGAAATCACCTATAGGACAGTTGAAGTGCAGGGAGGAAAACAGTGAACTCTTTATATACAATGTAGAGTTATCAAGTTCAAGAAGACTGTGCAGAAATCAGTCTCAAAGAAAGGGTAAGATTGGGCTGCCTTTTGCAGGAATTGTATTTTTTTTAAAAAAAGCTGTCTCCAGAATGGTTTGGTAAACTTAAAAGCAGTTAATATATTTCTAAAATGTTTATGATTCTCAGGCTAGGTGACATTTGGCTGAGAATAAATTTGTGTCAGCCTTCCATTTAGTTCAGCAGCAGAATTTTATCCTGAAGTTTCCAGAAAACCAAAAGAGTCTTTTTCTCTTAGACTGTTCTGTTTTCTAATGAAAGTTGTCTACAACATTCCTACTGTAGTAAAATGTACAAGAAAATCATACATAAAACAGTAATTTATTTTCTTCATAAGATTGCTTACCTGGTTTTCTCTTTTACCTTGCAAGACACTTTCTCACTGAATAGAACATTAGCAGTTCCATTTATTTCAAGGAATGGGATACTATGTACAATGGATAAAGGTTTTATAAATGGGTCCAGATTAGTGTGTCATTCTCTTATCATTACCATAAATGACTCACAGCCCATGACTCGCTGAAATATGAAGTACAAAATTCATGAGCTAAAGTTGTTTTATTTTATCTTCTCAAACCTCGGTGCTTTGGATGAAGGAGAATAGACAAGGATATGAAAATTTTTAATTAACTTGTGCATGGGATCAAAAGGATATTGCCACTACCTAAACCTTTTTGTTAGCACCATTTAAAGTGCTAGATCTCACAAAACCATTAAATATTCTTTGAATTTTACTGCCAAGTATAGGCTTTAACATGTTGTCCTGATATTTTGTTGTATAAGTTGATGCAGATACACTGCTTTTCACGAAGTAGCAATTACAATTCATACATTTTTTTCTACTAAAAAAGAAAACAGTATTCAGTCTGCCAAGATTTCTCATTAAAAGTTTAAAAAATTAGAAATACTTGTTACTAATTAGATAATTAGGAAGCAGATTAGAAACCTCTAAAGAGAAATGCACTTAAGCCTACAAGTATGTTACAATATATCTGTTTGAGTTCATTTCTGTGGTATAATTAGCATTATGTATTACCTTCACAGTTTTGATTAAAATGTGTAATCTGAGGTATCATTAAATCTAACTTTGCATCTCACTGGATTCTTCTTATAACTAATTAGCACAGAGGTTGTAGTTCTCATTTTGCCAATATCAACATATCATTAAAGAAACACATCACTGATTATGTTGATAGATGTGGTAGGACACCACAGAGATGAATTTTTCAATTTCTTAAAGGATGAATAAAATTACAAATTTAGCAAAGGAAAAATCTGTGATTCAGTACATTACTTCTGTACAGTTGTGGCAATAAGAAAGAATTTTACAGTTACACAAAGAAAAAACCCTAATCTGAAGCAAGAATGAAAATAAAAGTCTCTTCACACGCCATTTATGAAGAACTTAGAAAACACACTAATTAGATCAGGATTATACATAGCTCAAATATTAACATTTTCAATAAGTAACAGTGAAGTATATAGATACTGGTGAGGACAATATCAAATGAGGAAACAGTCTAATGGTTTCAAACAGATGAAAGCACCCAAATATCATGACAGAAAACTTGAAAATAAGTATGAATAAAACTTTGGATACAGTTTTTCCTCTTCCCCATCTTCTACAATTTCTATGTATCTCACACTTCTCTTAATCTCAGACTTCTCTATGATTCCTAGCCTTCTGGAAATTGTGATGTCCTATCAATTATCTCCACTACCCTGCCTTCTCCCATCATGTATTTCATTAGATTTTCTGCCTACCCACTTATGTATATATGCAGAGTGTGGCTTTTTTTCTCTGGAGCCATCTGTTTTCACTCCAAAATTAGTAAATGAAGGTCATCCTTAAGTCAACAGATTTGTATCCACGTGGATACAATAAAAAGAAGTTACTCCATTATGCATCCATTATGCACACATGATGGTAAGTTTAAAAAATGGCATTTATCCTTCCTGACCCCTATTAAAGTGCACTTATATTATGAAGTTATTTTATGCAGCATCATTTACACAACAACCAGGTTCTTTTCTGCAGAAAAGTTACCTCAGAGTAGAAACAAGAAATCAGTTGCAGTTTAGGAGTTAGACACCTAAAAGTTTTCAGATGTTTTTTAGCTTGAAATGTGAAAGACACCTTTTTCTTAAAATGTTACTGATTTCAGCAGGAGTTAAATATCCTAAATACAAGTTAGGCATCCAATAATGATTGCAGCAATGGCTACAGGGGCTATTTTCTAGTAATTGTTATTACCTAGCATTTGAATAATGTAAATCATGTCTAAAATCTTATGCCCCTAACTAGGAAAGCTGGAAAAATTAAGTTCTCTTTCCCAACAAAAGGAGACATAATAAACTTATGGAAGCTAGGAACATCTCGGGATAAGATTAGTTTATCTGGGAAGGTCAACTTTAGAGCAGCATTTGGAACTGATCTCAAGAGAAAGGGAAGATACACTAATGAGCACTGAATATTTGTAAATTTCTGAATATGGCCACTGGAGTAAATGTACCCATCTACCTCAACAGCTACTGTTTGCCTAGATTTAGAATGTCCCCTTTAATCTACAAGGAAGTAGGAAAGGTTGAGGCAAGCTAACATTTTAAAAATAATTCTTATTGGATTACTTTCATTTTTATTTCAGTTGTTGTACCAGAGCAGTCTCATGTTCTGAAAAGCTGAGAGATTTGGAACACTTTTGTTTCTCCTTAAAGAAAGAGGTAAGATACTTAGTACCACTTAGTAGACATTGTTACTAGTGGTTTAATAATTATGCATATAAATTTAAATTATAAATGTATTCTGAAATCTAATCTTTTTTACATTGACTGAATCTATTTCAGTTCTTCTCAGCTACTACCTGGATGATGTTGTTTAGTTGTGGGTTTATTCCTATCCCCATATCCGAACCTTGTTCTTCCTGGCCCTTACTTTTGTTTCTTTGTTCCACAGCTCCTGTTTCATCATTTTACTTACAAAAAAAGAGATTAAATTAGTCCCGGAAGTGGAAGAGTAAATGCAATTGAATGGATATTTAGAAGGCCTGGAGGTGCATGAATTAGACCTCAGTACATAGTTTGGCCTTATGCCTTTAGTCTTTAAAGCAAATTAAATCTTGTATGGCATTTCTCCAGGAAGCATGCCTGATGGAATCTGAATCCCAAATATTAAATATAAGCTGAGTCTCTGAAGCATTTTTTCCCTTCATAAATAATTTTAGGAGGTGTAACTATTCTTTTGAATAAATACAGTGCTCTCCCAGGCCAGAGATTTAAAATTTGATGATACTGAACTGTAAGGAATTACTTACAATGTTCATCGCTGGTTGGTGATTGTATTAGGCTTCTGTAGTAAAAACACAACAGAGCAGAACAGACAAAAAAATGAAATAAAATATGTTTATGTAATTAAGTTTGTAGCTTTAAGCCATCTTAAGGTATTTACCGTGAGATTTCTAAACCATACACATAGGTTTAAATGTTCTAAACAACATCTTAGAAAAGTGAGGTTCAAAAGCTTTCCTGAAAATTACTATAGCAGACGTGCCCTAAGGTCATTTTGTCTTGGAGCTGAAGTTACTTGCTAAAGGGCTCCAAATATTTAGTGTCTTTTATGAACTTGAGTGGTGAACAAATCCTGATTTTATTTGAGCTTCCTCTATTGAATGTGTGACCTTTTAAAATATGAAGGAGTTGGCTAGCCTACACTTTAGCTAGAGCTGTGTTCAGGAAAATCCTCTAATATTTTGACTGTATAATAATAGTGCGTGTTTATACAGGTATTACTCATAGGCAGGAGCTCTGGACCAGAAAGAAATCATGAGAAACTTAGGACATATTAAATATCAGAAAATTTTATAGTTAGTTTCATCTCATGAGTACATTTTAAAACAGTAGACTAAAGGTTAAATTTAATATTCTCTAATATCATTGACTAGTTTATAAATGTGGTTTATTTTTATTTGAGACTAAAGGACTCGGATTCAGAGACAGAAACGGAAAAAAAAGTAGTTTAATAGTTATAAATCCAACATTTCACAAAAAGTAATGTAAATAAGTTTTGTCAAACCCCCAACTTAATTCCTTCAAATATAATTAAACGGAACAAGTAAAGGCTTCTGTTAGCTTTCAAAATAGGACAGACTTCCACCAACCGTATGCCAAACTGTTGATTTGTCTTTTCTGCCGTATAAAACTGAGATGACAGCTTTGGTAGTTATGAATTCGTTCACTGGGATGTTCTGACTTTTTAAATTTTTCTGAACAGAAACCGAAAAATTATTTTTACATCTAAATAAATTGCTGAATGAATACATTGTACAATACAAAACATTTACTTTCCACTTGTTTTAATAGTTATGTAGTTATATCAGAAAGTTTCAATAAAGAGCATTAAATATAAATAATAAATATTATATTGAATTTATATAAAATATATGACAAGTTAAATTTGGATAAAAATATTTTGAGTAGGGTTTTTCCCCTCAAAAACTTGACTCAAAGGTTACTGTTGTAAAACCCCAATATTATTGTAATGCTTAAATATAAAATAATTACAAAAAAATCCTTTTCTTGTTTATGAAAAACTTAATTTAGCAAGCTATGTTTTATTCTGGAAAAAATAGTTCATAAAAATATTTTAAGTACTTTCACAACAGTCCTATTTATGGGCTATTAACAAAAAAATAAGAATGTTTATAAAAAATTAAAATAATATGAGATTTTGATGTGGAGTTCTAAAAAAAATTACAAATGCATATTTTATTTATATTTTTAAAAAGTAATGGAGAGGATGTTCTTGCTTTTGAATACTTAAAGTGATTATGGTGACATACACAAAACTGTGTTCAAGAAGTCCATGGAGTGGCTACTCAAAACCTTGTTTTATGTGAAAGGAGACATATTTTACATATAAAATTAAGAATTTGGTTTTAGTTAAATTTAAATGTTAGCAGTCAAATCAATTAATTATTTGTCCAGGTTTAGTTATTACAGAGAGAAAAAAAAGAGAAAGTAATACATTACAGAAAATGTTTTATAATAATTAATTTTAAATTATTATAAACACACTTTATTTATCTACAATTTTCTCTAGTGTTATGCCTACTCTTCCATTGCCTCTTACGACCTTTTGGTCCCTAATTTTCCACATTGTCCTACACATATTGTATGGGTTTTGGGGTTTTTTTTTTTGTGTGATTTGGTGAATTGTTTATAGTCCTGGGGTCTCCAGTATAATCCTGTGCCCTTGGCATTATTGTCACATGCCAGTACCCTGCATCCTGGGCCCCCTACTTTCAAGGTCTTTTCTGTAATAAATGAACTACTTACATTTAAACTACGTTTTTATATTATTAGTGAATATTTCTATCCATGTAGATTACCAAAGTGTTACTACTATCTATATAAAAATTGTAATTATGCCACATAATTGTACAAAGCTAAGCAAAGTAAAACAAAGAAGATAGTAACTCCTTAGTCATTAGAAAATTACTGTTACAGCTAAACAAGTTAAAACACAGCTCCAGGTAGGCCAAGAGGAGTTCAGATACAGCCTGATGAGCCTCAGCCCCATTGGTGCAAAGCCTCTGACCTGTAACTAGTAATGGTAAAGCTGTAGCTACCAGGCTAAACGGTAGATGGCAAGGTGACACCATCTTGCTTGCTTCCTCTCTGCTCAAGGGCTAGCTTTTTTAGAAGAGATTGTCTGATTCCAAACCACATAGTATTTGTTTCTGGGTCTCCACATGGTGCCAACTGGTACCCCGCTGGCAAAATACATTGCTATTGTGTTTGAGAGTAATTTTCAGCTCCCATTATACAGAAGAAAATGTGAGGGTTTTGTGGAAGTCCACCACTGTCATCTTTTTTTTAAGTTGAAAATTTATTGTGCATGTTGCTCTGTGCCATGGGGTGTGATGTGGTCATGAGAAAGGAGAATTTAAAGAGCTGCTTGAGCAAAGCCTAAGTTCTGTTGGAGGACAGAGAAAGATGAAAGCTGACTCATTTGAGGGCAGTCCTTGGACTACCCACAAATGTATACATGTTTGGTCTTAAAATGGTTATTTTGGGAAGGGGTGGTAAACTGAGATATCAGGAAGCAAATTAATGTTCAATCAACGAGGATTATTAGGGGCTGAAGCTTGTTTAACTCTGTAGACATGTGCATCTAAGGTCATGTTTCTTTATTTCAAAAAGAACTCTGAAATTTTGGAAGTGGTTGAGGTCTATAGTAAATAATTTGTCTCAATATCTTTCTCAGAAAGCCAGTGCCAGACATTTTACGTATTTAGTGTATCAAATGTGACTGTATTACTTAAATGACCCATACATTCCTATCCACAGGTCCATAAATAATGTCAATTATTTATTTTAATGATGCACCTAATCCAAGTTATTGCAATGCCATTAATGAATCATTAATATGCTTAGATTCCCTGCTGGTAATAGCTGAAAAAAATTAATATTTCCTATAACATTAAAAAACAATCAAGAAGATAGATTAAAAAAAGTATGCATATTTCTTTCAATTTTAATCTATGTAGTGCTTGTTAAATGTATTCGATTAACAGAACTAGAGAACCATGGAGCAAATATGTGCTGTAGGTATATCATCTTTTATAATGTCATTAATTTTAATAGTAGTAAGAAAAACTGCTTAAAAGGAATGACATCGGATAACACTATGGAAAGAGGGCCATTTGGTTAAAACTGCTTGATTAGGGATATTTGAAAGAGAAAAGAGGCTTACTGACAAAAATAAATAAATAAATACATACATACATAAAGGATTACTTTCCTGAGAGTTATTTGAAAGTCAAAAATTCTTAGCAGTTAAAGACAATAACATTTCAGGAAATGCTAGAATATCTAACCCAAGGAAACACTAAGAACTAGATTACCTTTTGTAGTGTAAGAACTTCCTGTAATGAATCCTGTTTACCATCTCCCTCACGTGTTTTGCAGATATATAATTATGGAATTTCAACTGGATGTGGAAAGCACATTCAGATCTAGTTATGCTAGGTAACTCTCAGATAATAAATGCAATAAGTAGTATGAGCTACTAGGAAAAAATTCTTCCCATGCCCCCTGTTCCTGCTTTAAAAAAAATAGATGAGGTTAAAACTACACTAGGGCATGGAGGTAAAACATAGATTATGAATCTGTCACATGTCTGGAAGTCAGTGAGAACCTGAAGATTTGAAAACCAAGAGTGAGGAGCAGAGGTATTTGGGAATCGAATTGACAGAATCATTTCAATTGGGAAGATTTAAAAATAATTTTTTGAAGTATAGAAGGAATAGCTGTCTTCCATCAGAGATAGTTCAGCATTAAATCAAACTAATCGCAAATCCCTAATGGCACTTGTCATTTTGCAGCATGGCCAGTTAGTTATTATGATGAAGAATGTCAATCTTCCCAGGAAAAGTAATTCTTTATTGTAGGAATCAATGGTCAAAACTTTTGGGCCTATGTTACATAGGAACTTAGGTTAGATTAATAAAATGGTTTGACATGTAAGGCTATCAAGCTATCTTCAAGAAAATCATTACAAGAGTTGCTTTTCCTTTGTTGAACCAAATAGTATGTACTAACTGGATTCTTTTCTGTACTTTACCAATGTGATTGGTTGTTCTTTTCCTGAAGAAGATTTGAAATACAATTTCTTTGTTAAGTTATAAATCTTTCAGTACACAATGGCAATTTTAAAACCTGAAATGCATACTTTGCAATGCATTCCCCATCTGTTTTTTTTGTAGAAATATCATATTCACCTTTATAGAACACAACAGTCAGCAAAC
The DNA here is from genome assembly GCA_033558185.1 of Dromococcyx pavoninus. NCBI lineage: Eukaryota > Metazoa > Chordata > Aves > Cuculiformes > Neomorphidae > Dromococcyx > Dromococcyx pavoninus. The sequence goes on from JAUMJL010000110.1 coordinate 2,810,336, forward strand.
TTTCCCGTAACAGTTTATTACATTTACCAAGAAGTCATGTCCAATATAGTGAGGCTGTTTCACATTTTTCTTACTCTTCTCTCACACAGCTGCTGTACAGTGGTTGTTATCTTTCTTAAATAGTTATCACAGAGGCAATCTTTCTGCTGTCCTTCAGAAAACCAGATGAGATGATTTTGCAAGGTCACAAAACTATTTTGGTCTAGTACTTTTTTCCATTTTATAGTAATTTTGAATTTGAAGCCTTTGACATTATTTCTAACAGTATTCTGTTAGAATGGAAAAATGGGTTGCTTATGGCTTGTATGTGTGTTCTCTTTCCAGGGTAAAAACATGGCTGGATGGCCAGGCCCCAAGAGTTGTGGTGAATGGAGTTGAATTCAGTTGACAGCCAGTCACAAGTGTTGGTCTCCAGGGCTCATTACTGGGACCAGTTCCACTTAATATCTTTATCAATGATCTGGATGAGGCGATTGCGTGCACGCCCCTGTAAGTTTACAGACAACCAAGCTAGGTGGGAATGTTGATACACTTGAGGGTAGGAAACCTCTACAGAGGGAACTGGACAGACTGGATTGATGGGCTGAAGGCAATTATATGGGTTTGACCAAGGCCAAGCGCTTTGTCCAGGAGCCAAAACAACTCCATACAACACTGTAGGCCCGGGGAAGAGTGACTGGAAAGCTGCCTGACAGAAAAGGACATGGGGTTGTTGGTTGACAGCCAGATGAACATGAGCCAGTAGTGTGCCCAGTTGGCAAAGAAGGCCAATAGTGTTGTGGCTCGTATCAGAAACAGTGTGGCCTACACGATCAGGGAATGTATTGTCCCCCTGTGCTCAGCATTGGTGAGGTTGCACCTCAAATACTGTGTTCAGTTTTGGGCCCCTCAATACAACCTGCTGGAGCACTTGCAAAAACAGGCAAAAAAAGCTGCTGAAGGGTCTAGAGCACAAGTCTTATGAGGAGTGGCTGAGGGAACTGGGATCATTTACTCTGGAGGAAAGGAGGCTGAAGGGAGACCTTATCACTCTCTACAACTATCTGAGAGGAGGTGGTAGTAAGGTGTGTGTTGGCATCATCTCCAAGTATCACATGATAGGACAAGAAGAAATAGCCTCAAGTTGTGCCAGGGGAGGTTTAAAGCAGGTATTATGAAAAATTTCTTCACTTAAAGAGTTGTCAAGTACTGAAACAGGCTTCCCAGGGAAGAGGTTGAGTCACCGTCTCTGAAGGGATTTAAAAGTCTTGTGGATGTGGCACTTAGGGATGTGGTTTATTGGTGGACTTGGTAGTGTTAAGCTAACAGTTAAACTTGAAGATTTTAAGACTCTTTTCCAACTTAAATGATTCTTTGATTCTATGCTTCTATGATTCTATCTTAACATAATAGTCTAAAATTTTACTGGCATCAGTAATTGTCACTATATTGTGAGCTGCAAGGAAAAAAATCAGATGATTCATTCCTGGTGTTTCACCAAGATTGCCATGACTTCCTTTGGATGCAACAAGGTGCTAAATATTTGGAATGATACAGGGTACCATAGGTAAGTCACTGTGCTGAGTTAACCCTAGTTAGACACCAGGTTCTATGACTTTCTTCCTCAGCAGATTGGTCAGGGGAGATAAAAAGAAGGAAAAAACTTGTGGGTGAAGATAAGGACAGTTTAATAAAGCAAAACCCAAAGCAAAGGCTACGTGCAAAAGCAAAGGAAAACAAAAGATTTATTCTCTACTTCTCATCAGCAGGCGATGTCCAACCACTTCCCAGGAAGTAATGTCTCAGTATCCATAGCAGTTGCTCTGGAAGACAAACATCATAATAAAGAATGCCCCTCTCCTCCTCCTTTCTCTTAGCTTTAATTGTTGAGCAGACGTCATATGGTATAGAATATCCCTTTGGTCATTTTGGATCAGTTGTCCTGGCTACAGCCCCTCCCAAGATCTTGTCTACTCCAAAGCCTACTGGTGAAGGGGGATAGTTGGAGAGACACCCATGATGTTGTGCAAGCACTGCTCAGCAGTAGTCAAAACACTGGTGTATTATCAATGTTGTACTATCCACCACCACAAAGTATTGCACTATGAGGGCTATTATACAGAAAAGTCACTCAATTTTCTCAATTAACTCTGTTAAAATTAACTCCATTTTCAGCTGTATTTGTGTGACTGTATTTTCAAATACAGTCATACAAATTTTGTTTTGTAATAAAAGTTCAGTACCTGAGAAAGAAAGCTGCATATCGATCCCACTCATCTTTTAACTAATTTAAGTGAAATTTTATTTCTGAAATCAGAATCACAGGATCATAGAATGATTTGGATTGGAAAGGACTTCTAAACACCATCTAGTGAACCCCTCCTGCAGTAAGTAGAGACATCTTTAACTAGATCACATTGCTCAGAGACCTGTCCAATCTGACCTTTAACACTTCCAGAGATGGGGCAACCAGTTCCAGTGTTTCACCACCCTCAGCGCAAAAAAATTCTTCCTAACATCTAGTCTAAATTTCTCCTCTTTTAGCTTAAAACCATTACCCCTTTGTCCTATCTCAACAGGCCCTGCTGCAAAGTTTGTCCCCATCATTCTCATAGGCCCCCTTCAGGTACTGGAGGGCTGCAATAAGTTATCCCCAGAGCTTTCTCTTCTCTACGTTAATCAACCCCATTTCTCTCAGCCTTTCTTCATCTCTGATAAGTTTTGTTCTGCTGGACCTGCTCCAAAAAGTCCGTGTCTTTCTTGTGCTGAGAGCTCCAGATCTGGTCACAGAATTCCAGACAGGGTCTCACCAGAGTAGAGACTCAGAATCACCCCCCTCAACCTGCTGGCTACACTTCTTTTGATACAGCTCAGGGTACAGTCGGTCTTCTGGGCTGCAAGCACACATAGTCAGCTTATGACCAGCTTTTCATCCACCAGCACACCCAAGTCCTTCTCAGCAGGGCTGCTTTCAATCCCTTCCTCTCTGAGCCTTTTTTTTTTTTAGTTGAAGAAAATAATGATCCTGGAATGCCCCTTCATAGAGACATATATAATATTGCAAACAGCAAATACAGGATGTCAAGGCAACATGAATAAAAGCAGCAGAAAATCCAATTGTGATAGCTTTTGCTTCTTGACACAGAAGCCACAGGACAGAACATTCTTTCTACAAATAGCTTGGTGAAGTTAGCTTTCAGTTTTACTTAAAAAGCCTGAACAACTCTTTCGATAAAGTCTTTAATGCTTTTCCTTTTATAGCAGTGAAACAAGGATTATATTATAGAATCATGGAATCATAGAATCACCCAAGCTGGAAGGGACCCAAAAGGATCATCGAGTCCAACTCCTGTCCCTACACAGGACACTCCCAACATTCACACCATGTGTCTCAGGGCATTGTCCAAATGCTTCTTGAATGCTGGCAGATTTGGTGCCATGGCTACTTCCTTGGGAACCCTGTTCCAGTGCTCCACCACTCGCTGGTTGAAGAACCTCTTCCTAATATCCAGTGTAAACTTCCCCCAGCACATCTTCCTGCCATTCCCTCTAGTCCTATCATAGGTTGCAAGAGAGAAGAGATCAGCACCTGTTTTACCTCCCTCCCTTGTGAGAAGGTAGTAAACAGCTATGAGATCCCCTCTCAGTCTCCTCTTCTCCAGGCTGAACAGACCAAGTGACCTCAGCTATTCCTCATATTACTTCCCCTCTAGACCCTTCACCAGCCTTGTGGCCTCCTCTGGACACTCTCCGGTAGTTTTATGTCCTTTCTAGACTGTGGCACCCAAAACTGCTCACAGTACTCGAGGAGGGGCAACACCCGTGCATAGTAAAGCAGATCAGTCACCTCCCTCGACTGGCTGGCAATGCTGTGTTTAGAATCATCTGGTTGGAAAAGACCTCTGAGATGATCGAGACCAACCGTACCGGTCCCCTTACTAAACCACATTCCTAAGAAACTCATCTACCTGCCTTTTAAACATCTCCAGGGATGGCAACTCAACCACTTCCCTGGGCAGCTGTTCCAATGCCTGACCACCCTTTCAGTGAAGAAATTTTTCCTGATGTCTGATCTGAACCTCTCCTGGCACAATTTACAGCTATTTCCTCTCATCCTATCACTTGTCACTTGTGAGAAGAGACCAGCACCCACCTCACCACAACCTCCTTTCAGGCAGTTCTAAACAGTGATGAGGTCTCCCTTCAACCTCCTCTTCTTCAAACTAAACAACCCCAGTTCTCTCAACCGCTCCTCGTAGGACTTGTTCTCCAGCCCCTTCACCAGCCTGTTGCCCTTCTCTGGATGCACTCCAGCACCTCAATGTTCTTCTTGTACTGAGGGTCCCAAAAGTGAACACAGTACTCAAGGTGTGGCCTCACCAGTGCTGAGTACAGGGATACAATCACTTCCCTGGTGACACTCCAGGACACTGTTGGCCCTCTTGGCTGCCAGGGCACACTCTTGGCTCAATTTCAACTTGTCATCAAACAGAACTGCCAGGTCCCTGTCCACAGGGCTGCTCTCCAGCCTCTCAGCCTCCAGTCTGTTCGTGTATCCAGGGTTGCCTTGTCCCAGCTGCAGAACCCAGCACTTGCCCTTGCTATATTTCATGCTATTGGTGATTGTCCAGCTCTCCAAACTGTGAAGATCCCTCTGCAGGACCTCTTTGTCCCCATGAGTGTTGACAGCTTTGTGTCATCAGCAAACTTTGTCAATAAACCTTCAAGTCCTTCATCCAGGTAATTTATGAAGATATTGAAGAGCACTGGCCCCAGGATGGACCCCTGCAGGACCCCACTAGTGACTGGGTGCCAACCTGATATATCTCTGTTCACTATCACTCTTTGAGCCCAACCCATCAGCCAACTGGGCACCCATTGTATTATGTGTTTATCCAGCTGCATTCTGGACATTTTGTTTATGAGAATACCGTGAGAGACAGTATCAAAGGCTTTGCCAAAATCCAGAAAAATGACATTATTATCTGCACTACATATGCATTTCACAATATAAATTCAAATCTATGTGTGTTTTTTCCACTTATATACATACACAAATAAACAGTGAACACGTAAATGTCTGTGACTGTTTTGTGTACTGTCCTTTATAGACAGTTTGAAAGTTGTAACTTAATATTTCATTTCCAAAATGCTCTTTTCTAAATACAATTCTTGAATGTTTTGAAGTGTGCAGTACCTCACCATATTCATATCTTTAGAGAGAGAGAAATACATGCAAGATAAGTGAGATTATAAAGAACTGATCAATATAGTTAGACAAGCACTATCAAATAATATGAAATATTAATTTGAAGTACTATAGATGGAAGAAAAAATAATATATTTTATGGGCATTTACTGAATATATTTCTGTTGTTTCTATAAGTACGATAGGGGCTGCTTACCAAACAGTGTTCTTGAATAGTCAAGTCTGACATCCATATCCAAACTATCATAACTAGAATACTTCTGCTTTTAAGTACCTGTACTTGCCAAGCCTAATGGTTGTGTTCATATTCTGTTTCAATATGTAAATATATATAAGTATTTAAACTCCTGAAAATTTAGATCTGGTATACAGCACTGTATTTTGTATTATTTCAGCACCACAACAGGAAGGAATAAAAATATTACCAGTATTGAAACTACAGATTCCAAGGTCTTGAAATTATGTCTACCATCAATTACATTGTATTATTGTGTTATTGTCATTGAATATAACGCTCTTATTTACCAGCACATAATTCCTTATAGGTCTATACTTAATCATGAACTGGTGGTTTCAGTGGAAATGCCACCAAAACAGTTGACACAAAGATTGAACATGGAATTGACATTGCTGGATTTCTGTAATCTGGTTTGAATCTCAGGTCATCTACTACATTGGGTTTGCACGACACCTATTTGTTAGAGGGAGGAGAACTGCAGAGGTGGTTTCTGTGAGAAAATGCTGGAAGCTTCCCCCATGTTTGAAAGAGCCAATGCCAACTAGGTTCAAGATGGACCTGCCACTGGCCAAAGCGGAGTCAAACAGTGATGTTGATAGCACAGCAGCTAGAGGAGAGGAGTAAGAATATGTAAGAAAAACAACTCTGGAGACACCAAGGCCAGTGAAGATGAAGGAGGAGGAGGTGGTCCAGGTGCCAGAGCAGATATTCCCCTGCAGCCCATGGATAAGATAGTGGTGAAGTAGGTTGTTCTCCTGCAGCCACTGGAGAAACATGGTAGAGCAGATATCCATCCTGCACCCCACAGAGGACCCCACAACAGAGCAGGTGAATGTGCCCCAAAGGAGGAAATGGAGTTTGTTCATAACACTTTATCTCTGCTGCTCCTTTATCCTCACACCCTTTCCCTGCTCTAACACGGTCTCAACAATGGGAGATGTTCTTCCATGAATTTCTCCAACACAGATCCTTCCTATGAGCAGCAGCTCTTCACAAAGTGCTGCAGCAAGGGTCCTTTCTATCGGGAACAGTCCTCCAGACATGGACTGCTCCAGCATGGGTCACCCATGATGTCACAGATCCTACCAGAAGACTTTCTCCAATGTGGGATCCTCTCTTCATGGGCCAGAAGTCCTGCCAGGAGCCTACTCCAGAGTGGACTCTTCACCACTAGTCAAAGCAGAGCCTGGTAGTGTTGCTGGTGGCAACTCTGTGATAATGAATTTTAAAAAGGGTAAAAACCACTGTACATCAGCTATAAGGAAGGAGTGAAAAAAATCTGAGAGAAACAACCCTGCAGACACCCAAGTTGGTGAAGAAAGAGGTGGAGGGAAAGGAGCTCCAGTCTCCAGAGCAGGCTGTCCTCCCTGAAGCCACAGAGGGCAATGGTGGAGCAGGTGGGTGTGCCCTAAAGAAAACTACAGCCTGTGGTGAGTTCATGCAAGAGCAGTCTCCTGGCTGGGACATGTCTTATGTGGGACCCACACTGGAGCAGTGTGTTCCTGAAAGCCCCACTTTTCATGCAACCAGCCTCTTTTGTACTCTTTTCTCTATACCTCTCCTTTCTTTCTTTACTACTCCCCCTTCCTCTGCATAGTTTACCATCTTCTCAGTTGCAAAGTCAGTTTGATCTTTCTGGAGGAGGTGTCTGTGGTTTCTTTATAGCCCATTAATTACTGTGAATGGTGAGATTTACTTCTTGGTTTTGTCTCCATGTTTGCCTTGTCAGGTACGTGTCTCGGTATATTTTGACTTCTAGTTTTCCCCTTTTCTCTTAGTTTCTCAGTTGACAAGGTCTCCAGTCAGATAACCTTGCCGGAATAAACATTCTCTCACTCTCACATGCCCTCATCAATTAGTGTGACTAACTAGGCTTGGTTCTTATCAATACCTATTATCATTTTTCGGTCAGGTTTGTGTCCCCATATGTTCTTGTTTATGGCTTCCTTCTCTTCTTCTTATTTCTTGTTGCATTCAAAATGATCCTTAACCAGATACCTTTAAAGGAGCAGGTGTTCTCCTTCCACATACCCTTATCTGGATAAACAAAGCTATGTTCAGGAAGACACGGAATTTTACTATATATAACTATGTCTGCAATAATTACCTTTTATATTCGGCAATTTTCAGACAATTTCTTATCTGTGATTCGAACAGACTGACTGTGTGTTCAGCAAACTTTTCAGCTTTTCAACAGGCTTTTGTCTTGAGAAGCAGGCTTTCTGGCAGTGCACTTGTTATGTTGAGGTTTCTTCAGAAATACAAGAAGTTAGGAATTATTATTTCATGAAAGAAATGTTCATTGAAACCTTTTTACAAGAAATTTGGTACAAGACCAAATGCTTTTGATGGATGTGTTCAACCCTGAAATGAAATTTGAAAGGTTTTGCTGATGGTTAGCAGTTTCTCTTTTGGATGGTATTTGTTGCATATGTGCTCTGAAACAGACATCACCATTTTCAAGCTTATAAGCTCAGCTTTAAACAGACAAACTGGCAGTGAAACCGAACATTTTCTCTACCTTTTGAACGCCTTAGGTCCACCAGTCACAATATCTGCTTCAATACTCTGACTGCATGTCATATACAGAATTCAGAAGATCTCAGGTATTCTGTATATGAACCTAGCTAATCAAATAAGAAAGTAAATGAGACCTCAGTTCACTGATGTTGGTAATGTCAATTGAAAATAGCAAATAAAGTCAAATAATGACAAGCCCCTGCCCCAGACCCTCCCAGGGCTGCTCCAGGAGCCCTATGAACTGGAGATGACATTCACTACCATGAATCAGAAGGAACTGCTCTCTGGATCACCTTACAGACTGAGAGGGGATTACTGCCCAGCAGGTATGGGACTTACTATGGAATGCAGAGAAAGATAATTTTGGGACTGCACAAAGGTTATTATGGAACATTCAAGAGAGAAGCAAAAGGCAGGAAAGTAAGGTATCAAGGTGGTTTGTTGAGGAAAAATCACAGGAATGTATATACCTGAAGCTTTACCTCAAGAACGGCAGAAAGAATGTGATGAGAGTGGTGACTCAGAGGGATATCTGTCACAAAAAGTTTGCACCTCTTTTTTCTTAGCATTATGACACTGACTACGTCAAGTGATGTAGTGCCTCACCATTTTGTTAAACTTTCAGATGTTGACACAAATGTGTATATCATCAGCATGCTTTGCAACACAACATTGTGCACATGCCCATTAGAAGGTCAATCAACCAAGTCCTTAGGATGTCGTGGACCAGATCTTGGAACTGATTCTTGACAACCATAACAGAGGAAATGAATTTTGACAAAATCCTCTAGTGAGAGAAGACTGTGTATTTCATATACTTGGTCATACAGTATTCTTGTCATTTTCCCAGACTGTTCAGAAATCTTAGGAATTCTAATTTTAGATTTACCCTGGAGTCTGAAATTTGACTTCAGTCAGCTTGTGTATTCAGGCATAATACTTTGTCTGCCTTGCAGTTCAGCATCATTCAAGGTCTTTTATTCACATTCTTTTCCCTTTCTAGATTCTATTTTGCAATTCAGCTAAGTTTTTTGACACTTCTGAAATTCTGACAGTTTACTAGGACTTCTTCTGAGGTGTAAATAGTTTGCTGTAGGTGCTGCAGAGCTCAAAAAGACTGAACACTTGCAAAAATCCTGACTGTCATGTCAAAATCCTTGCCAGTCTTACAGAAAATTGTGTATAATATCACAGTCCAACAATTTAACTCACAATGTAAGATTATGATTTGGGAAAGTTTTCTTGCTCTTGTCATCAGCCCTTAGCTCACACATGCTATATTCCTCTGAGTTCAGCAGGACATATGAGGAGAACCTGAGATAAACGAGCTTAGACAGTCTTATGAAGAGAAGACTAAGCATAGATCTTCAGCTATCTTCAGTTACTTGAATGGGAGGAGGAAAGGAAGGAATGTGGAGGGAGGGGCAAGGACAGACTTTTCTTGGAAGTGTGCAGTGATTGATGAAAGATGAGTTCAAACACTGATAACTGTCTTTAAATATAGGGAGATGGGGTTTATTTCACCAAAAGAAAGATAAACCACTGGAATGGCTTGCCAAGAGAGTTTGTGGAATCTCAGTCATTAGCATTTCAGAATTCAGTTGGACATAGCCCAGAGCAATATACTCTTAAATTGGCTATGAATTGACTGACAATTTAGACCAGATGATTTTCAAGGGTGACTCCCAACCTACATTGTTTCATGATTCAAGATGTATTACTGCATGTGCAACAGCCCGTAAGTGGTCTTTCTTAAGAAACCTGCATTATATGTCCTTTTTAATTAGTCACTCATTTCAGGTACATTCGGCTTGTCATTGGCATTGTGATCACCCTTAAAGAGCAGGACACATAAGCCTAGCTTTTTTATTTTGGCATGGAGATAAAGTGTAGTTAGCCATGCCTCTAGGCATCACTATGATCATGTGGCAACTCTCAAAATTTTTTAAGTCTTCAGGCTTGTCCAGTTATGAGCTTTGATTTTACCTTCCCCCACCCCTCCCCCCCCAAGGCATCATAACAACACAGTTAGCACTTTGTTTGCTATACAGTAGTCATTTGCTAGAAGAAATACTACCTCATATAAATTTTAGCTAATTTTTCTGGTGAAAATACTATGGCAGAAGGCCTATGGCAAAAATTTCCACAGATTTCTTCTCCTTCCAGAACAGGAAAAGAGTATTTCTTATACTTGACATTTCATGAAGGGATAGCATATTTGAAAAATTTACTAATAAAGACATATACAAGTTAGCTTCTTCAGTCATCAGGCAAAAGAACAGAACTGTGCAGCACAATCAGATACAGAACTGTGTGAATAAGCTCTCTTTTGGCTGTTTTTCAAATTACAATTGTCTAAAATCTGGAAACATGTTCTACATTTGACTTACTCATCATATGAGTGACTTATCATGAAGTCGTACCTAATGGACAAGAATACTACAGTTCGTAGTCTGTTTCTGCAAGCTTTACAGAATTTATTTTGTTTCAGTTTCAGAGATTTCTGTATAAGCTCATATTGAAACAATGTATTTTCATAATTTATATCAAAACTACTTAAAAACTCTTCTTTATGCAATTAATCCTCTACATTATGTTACACAAAGATGCACATTTCCTGGAAAAGACCAGATGAAAAGCCTCAATGCCATAGTGATCACAGCTTTATGTTCCAGTAGCCTCTGGGAAAACAAACATAAAATTTATTACTACACACTGTTTTTACTGAGAGTAAATCAATTGTCCAGGGAATTTTTTTCTCTGCTTTTTCCTGACAGAAATTCTGTCTCAATACTCTTTGTATTCTTGTCCTAATGCCACACAAGAAAGCATTTGTATTTTCCTGCTTCACCATGTGTAGGACTAGAAAGTGTTTTTTTTCTTGGTTTTGATGTAGGCAGCTTAGAAAAATGTTAGTCTATTTTTTGGCCAACTATAATATCTGTTTATGCTGCCTGTGTTCTTTTCGTCCAAGCTCTTTGGAGAACACTCCATTTATATCTGTCTTCCCCAGAAATTAAGTCCAAGTAGAATCATGTTTTGCTATTGTTTAAATGTTACATACAAAAAGTTTAACTACTTAATGATCATAAGAAAAGTGGTTCATTCTTCATTTTGACCAAGAATTTTAATTATAAATATATAAATACATTTTTTAATGCAGTCTGAAGTCAAGGAATTCTTATTTCATTTTTATTTAAAGGCTCATATATATCCTTCGTCTCTCTGATAATAAAGATGCTCATACAAGGACAGAGAAGTTGTTGAAATCAATAAAACTATTTCAGAGTACATTACGATTGTGGTATAATTGAAACTAACTTCATGGACAGAAAGTACTTTGTGTCAAACAGTTGGTTCAATTCACAGTTTTACCTATTCTCCAGGAATCTTGAACTACGTGCATCCTGCTAGCTTTTCACAATTCACTTTTCAGACCCTACAAACTCAGAGTTCTTTCTGAATTACACAAAACCCAACATGCTGGTACTATGTATATGACAACCCAAAAGAACACACTAAACTTTATTTCATAGATGATATCTAGTCTGTGCAGTCTTTCTTGTTTTTAAAATTTGCAACATAGTACAAAATTACATCTATTATCAACAGAAAGTATTTTTGCTTCTAATGCCTCCGCATAATAAGCTAAAAAAATTATAAAGATACAAGTGCAATGTAGCTATAACTGTGCAACTTTTGAGGTTTGTTATTTTTTCTTTCTTTCTTTTCAGTTCCAGATGTTTATTTTTAAGTTGAGTTTGGCCCAGGATACCTTTTCTAGGGGGCTTTTTGGGGATAGACATTTTCTGGACATAAAATGAAGCATGACTGTGCCTACCTACTACATACATCTTTCTTGACCTAGGCTATAGAACACAGATATAATCAACACTTACTCATTCCTGGATGAAAACACTGAGTTGTGAGCTCTGAGCTGTTGTGCATTTTTAGAAAAGACCTATATATTAATGCAGTGATAAGGAGTTATAGGAAACTATATAGGCTGTGAGCTTTTTCTGGGAGGCTCAGGATATAACTGACCTCATGCAGAGACGAAGCTAAATCGATGATTTCTTGCCTGCAGTACACATTATCTTCTAAATGCTGAATGCTTTCTACTGAATGAAAGGAGTCAAAGGTATTGTAAATTCATCTTTCTTTGCATGATATTGGTATGCAGTGGACGGACCCACCACTTTTTCTCAAAAGGATGTTTTAGTAATGCATGTTTTTTAAGAAGTTAGCTAGTTCTTTGTCAACACCACATTCTACAAACAAACAGAAACAAACAGCATCTAATTTTTTTAAAAAACATAAACACATTCTCATTGAACACACTAATAAATACGAGGTCTTTTGTCATTTAAATAATGAAAACAAAATCCCGAATGCCATACAAAGTAGTGTTAAATAGTAAAAGTCTGTTAAAGAAAAAGTTTCTAAGTTTTCCACATCTGCCTGTATTTTTTTTAATATAATTTGCTTTCTGTCCTGACCCATGTATTTTTACAATGTTTTCTAGAAACACTGCATCTTGTATATCCTTGTATCGAGGAGATCCAGGAGATTTGCAGATTCGTAACATGTTTTTTAGTCATTTCTGAAAAGCTGTACAGTTTGTATATGAACAGCCTGTTATTAAATGACTCAGGTCAGGTTTTAACACGGTTTATGAGTTTGTCATGGGAAGTCTGAGTAACATAGCTGCAGAACTAAATCCACATCATTCAGGCATGCACAATCTGGTCTACTTGTTTGGTGGGATGGGTATAGCAGGTGTACAACAATCAGTGTGGTGTTTCTGGGGCAGTGATTGCTGTCTACTTGCTACACCCATCCTAAAAACCACATCTCCAGTCATATCTGTCCAGCTAAAACCTGTTCAAAGCAAATGGCCTGGTGTTACAAGACATTCATTTCAATCGATTCAGGGCCAAAGCTTAGTCCCTTTATAGGAGAAGATCCTCTTCTTGAATTTCAGCTTTGTACAACTTTAGCACTGAATGCTATCTATTGTGCCACCTTCTCCCGCATGAGTGATATTGTTTTAAATATTTATGGCTTTCTGTCACCATAAACCATAAATGGCTCTGCTATCCTCATAAACCTCATTCAATCTCTTTGACTTTCTCCATCCCAGGGACCAACTAGCGGTTATATCTCCAGTTTCTGTCACCCTCTAGGTTGGCTGCTCAAGTTGTTACTAAAAAAAATGTTGTCTTTTTTTTCCAGATGAGTCTGCCTTGTCAGTTCAAGCTGAACTGATGTAGTTAGGTTTCCTTTGCCCAGGTGGTACAGGTGGGTGGGTACATTCAGTTACAATGGCTTATACGTCAAAAGAAAACAACATAAAATTTTCAAAATATGTTCAAAATTCAGAATGCTATATTGCAATTACAGAAAATATTCAGCATTCAATAGGGTTTTTTTAATAGAAAAATAACAAAATTTTTTTTTGGGAAAACCTCTGTTTTCTATTGATCTGGAAATGTCCAGAGTTCCATCTTAGTCATTTGCACTGAACATCTCTTTACACTTAAGATTTAGGGATTTCATAATTCCCTTTTGACTTTTTTTCTGTTTGTATGGAAAATTTATGATAGTCAGATCTTGATTCCCTAGAGACTTAGTCTTTTCTAGTTTCTGATTTTGTAGACAACAACAGAATAAGAAAGTACGTTTCAATACACAAGTGATGAGCCTCAGTTTTTACCATTTTATAAGTGGATAAGAAGTTATGAAATATAAATTAACAAATACAGAAGATCAGAGCCAAAAAACTCTCTGCAAACAAATCCTCACTTTCTGAAGACAGCAAGTTTTGTAAGGTACTTACTGTACCTCAAGACAGGTCAATCAAGCCAAAATTAGCTCTAATTAGCAATCTCACAGGCCATTAAAATTGTCTACCTTCTGTTGAGATATGCACAAAAAGGCACATACTTTTTTTCCCACTTTTGAAAATATCAAAGAAGATTATTTCCTATCTGAACCTTAAAACCAATTATAAATGAGGACAAAGACAGTTATGATATTAACAGAATTTAGGAAACCATTTGCATTGCTAATTGCAGCATTATAGCTAGCTGAGGGAGTATGAAACATACAGGTTCTAAAGAAAGGGTCCCAAGTAAATTCTGGGGGCTTTTTAATATAAAACTCCACAAGGACAGAGAAATGGATTGACAGAGCTCCACAGCTCCTACAAGTTCTATAGCCATATTAATTCACTTCATGATATCTGAGTAAAGAGGTAGAACGGCAATAAGTATTTGTTTTTACCTTATACAGTACATAAATCAGTGGCCTTGTTTTCAAAGAGAGAGCCTAGTACAGACCAACCACTTTTTCATTTTTAAAAAAGTTAGCATATAATAACAAACTCAAAGAAGAAATGAAGGGCCTAAGTAGGTCTATAGTTTTCTTATCCCAGACTTTCAAATTCCTTATAATTATACTGTTTATAGAGAGGAAAGTGAGCTCCATGGAAAGCAATGAGCATGGGTTTTAGAACTTACAAGCATACGAGCCACTTTGCATTAGAATTGATTTTAAAAAAATTTTTAAAGAAGCATTAAATTCTTCACCAGACATGGAGAAAGAGGTGCTGATCTCTTCTCCCTGGTATCCAGGAACAGGACGTGTGGGAATTGTTTAAAGATGTGTCAAGGGAGGTTCAGACTTGATATTAGGAAAAATTTCTTTAATGAGAAAACGTGGGAAGAGGCTTCCTACAGGGGTGATCAATGTTCCAAGCCTGTCGGTGTTTTAGGTGCATTTGGACAAGGCCTTTAATAACATGCTTTACTTTAACTTTTGGCATGCACAGAAGTGGTCAGGCAGTTGGATTAGATGATAAATTATACTATTCTATTCTATTCTATTCTATTCTATTCTATTCTATTCTATTCTATTCTATTCTATTCTATTCTATTCTATTCTATTCTATTCTATTCTATCCTACCTTTTTTTTCAAGTAAGTTTACAGTTACCCATTCCATATTCATGATAACAGATTAGATTCACCATGAATTTTATTATAATGTATAATAACGTTAATCCAAATAAATGCAATGAAAACTGCTAGCAATTCATTGTAGCTGAGATGGGAAACTAATTTTAATGAAGCTCGTTATTTATCTTTCAATATTCAAATAATATAAAGGCGAGCACTTGTTTTTCCATTACATATTGCTCTTGAAGAATGAAAAACACGAGCTTCATCTCTTGTTACCATAGTTACCATGGAATAATAATAATAATAATAATAATAATAATAATAATAATAATAATAATAATAATAATAATAATAATAATAATAATAATAATTATTATTATTATTATTATTATTATTATAAGTATAAACAAATTCAACAATGTTTAGATCATACCTATCTGCAGGTAGAAAACAATATGGAACTCACTATATTCCTTTTCATCCTGTCCATAATCATATACTGACGGATTTGGCACTTTGTAACAGATTTGTTAGACTTTATCTAACATGATGTATGACTGATTATTTCTTTTTAATTAAAACAATACAATACAAAGAATCCTAATCCCTTATGCCTCGACATAAATGAGATTACCTGTACTCTTTTCCCACATAGTGGATTAACCTGCCTGTCTAAATATGTGCTCACTAGAAAACAGCAATCGCGTTACTGTGTTTCATCCAACGTCTCTAAAGCTGCATAGGAGAAAAGATGAGTTTTATAATTAGACCATGAGAGTAACAAATATGAGCTGTAGCAGAATCAGGAGGGGAAAAAGGAAACAAAAAAAATACTGAATCAAGTAGTCCTAAATCAAACCGCCTGACAGCTGATTACATTGAGGAAGATGTAGGTCAGGAATTTCTGGTTATCACAGCTCAGGCAATATGGTACAAGAAAAGAAACAGCCCAGCCAGAACAGTTTAGGCTTTAAAAGGTGAATCCTTAATGCATTAATTCTACGCAGAAGCTCATAGGAAGTTAATGAAACTCAAAGGTATGTTGGCATAAAACTGCAAATCCCTCGGATCAGACTGTTGGCTGAAATGGAATGCAATGTTATTATTTTGGTCTATATGTATTTCACTATGGGGTTTGTGTTGATGAAAATTAAAGAGTTCAAAGTAAACCTGACTCAAAAGGATTATTTTTTTCCAAGTTATCATGAAAATCACTGTGTTTTGCCCACTGTCCTCTCAAGTGAGACTTTTGGGGTATGGAGAGTAGGAAAATTAATGAAATTTGTCCTTTGCTTAAGTAAAAATAGTTCTGGAAAGGCTTTGCACTGTGTTTATTAAATAAGTATTCTGGAATTCTTTGTGTTAAATGTTGTGTGTTTCAAGAAACTAAATTGAATTGCACATAATCTTCTCCTCTCTCATATCAAAGCATTATTTCTAAAGACATGGCAAAAAGTACTTGCTGGACACTGATCAAAGCATCTATAATACAGACAGGGAAGTTACCATCACTCTCCTTTTGTGATTATGAAGGAAAAAAAGAAAATATGATTATTCAAAGCTCTGATTATTGTCATAGCCAAATGATGTTCATAGTTCACAAATGTTGAATCCCTCCTTAATTCTGAGATCTACAACTTAAAATAGATCTAACTAAATTCTATATCATTACCACAAATAAGAAGGAGACGGAAACAATTTTTTTGAAACTGAATAAAATAACTCAGGCCAGTTTACAAAAACAAGGAAAAGAAAAAGAGAATGTTCCAGAGTTTTCACTCTACTTTTTTAAAACTTACTTTCTTTCATTTACCCCCTTCTCCTTACTTCACACTGAGATTGACTCTAATGTTAATCCATATACATTGCAATATAGTCTCTTAGTAAGGTCAGCTATGAATTTAAATCTTGTAACCAACCTAGAAGATTTTAATTTAATTTATTTGCTTACCATAGAATAATCTATTGAGGTAACTTTGCTTTATCTCTTTCAAAGAAACTCTGATAATATAATTTAAAAATGTAATAAAAAGCAATTCTACCTGAATTTAGTACATTCAGAAAGTTCAGCTAAACTGCTTTATGACTCAATTGAGAAACTGGCTAATTCATACTGATTGCAAGAACAAGGAAAAAGATAATTGCTAGGGCAACTACAAGATTTAAATTCAAAACTCAATCTTGAGGATGAAAGACAGGGAGGAGTTATAGGACTCATCAAAATAATGAAAAACAAACACTGTCATAAAAGTAGTATTTATTTTGTTACATTAGCCTAATTTTTTTTAAAATGCTTAAAACCTTTAAGCATTATCCTTTTCACTGTATGAAACACAGCTAAATAGATTTGAACACCAGCTTAAGAGACAGTTATTTATATCTTATATACATCATATTTCAGCTCTGTATGATGGCTGAAGTGCTAAATCCTGAAAAAGGTCTTAAAACTGAAACACTGAAATGCTGGAAACTCTAACAATGCTACTGAGAATATTTAGTGCATAATAATTTTCAAACGAGATACTGCAGCTAGCATTACTGTATTTCTTTTTACTGTCAGTTTAGCATGATTTATTTCAAATTATAATTGCATGTATTGTGTTATAATTCCACTAGAGAGCTTACATAGTACCATTGCAATTTCAGTATACAAAAATAGCCAGTACAATTCATTAATGTTATCTTTACAGTGAATAAATTATTACTGCTAAAAATGTCCAGTTATTTAATACACTTTATGAATATTTTGATGTATTTGCTTCTTTATTTTTTACTACGGTAAAGCTTTTTTCCTACTACATTGAGAAACACTATGCATTAATTCCTCTAAAGAGAATATAATGCTTTTATTGAATATTATCACAATTTATGTCCCCTGAATAAAAATTTATGCTTCCTTCCACCCATGAAATTTCTTCATTCTTGAGCTGAAGCATGCCTATGTGTTTATAAGATTTAACTACAGTATTATGATAGGTAAATCCATGGATTTTAGACACAGATAAGAAAATCTGTTTGTCTTGGTAAACCAGCTTGATCTGGTCCCTTAATATAATGGAGTTTTGAAATCCTAGAACAGACAAATGCTGTTGATGCTACTAAGAAAATGTAAAAATTATGGTTTGTGTTTTTTTAAAAACCTCATTTGTTTCAGCTAATGTTACTTCAAGGAGAAGGCAAGCCAAATAATGCCATACTTGCCTTTGATGCTACACCTTTGTGTACCTGTATTCTTTGGCCAGATTTAACAAAAAATTGTGAAGGAAGAAGAAAATTTTATTCAAAGAACAGTTATTCAGCATCTGTTCTAGTCACCTAAAATTATGCTGAATCCAAAGAATATAAATCATAGATTTGCACTGCTGTCCATACTCTATCAATGATAGATTCACTGTCTATGTTGAAGAAGGAAACAAGATCATCCCCTAAACATGTTCCAATGTGTTGTTTGGGCAACTGGATTTTTTCATCATTAAGTGACTGATCCTTGATTACAAACAACTGAGCAACTTCAAAGGCTGTTATCCAAACCTACTGCATATATATATTGGGGGTGCAGGGGTGGGCAACGTTGTTCAAGTTTTCAATACTGGTACTCTTTCTAGTTTTGTGGTAACAAGTCATATTTAAATCTTTCTGCCTCTAAAAGTTTATCTTCATACTATTTTTCATATATTGAAGTGGGAAGGGTAAGAACTCTTACGACAGAACATCTTTTTAGATTACCCTCCACAGAGACACAAAAGATCCTACAAAGTTTTCTACTATTAATAGACTTAACCGAAACAAGCAAAAATGTCTTTAATTTTCTTCACGATGCTATGCACAATAAAAATTGCTATGGTATGTGTTGAATCCTTCAGGAAATAAATAATGTATTTGAACGTCACCTATGTACTTATATGTAATTCTAAAAATCTCCTTAGCCAAAAGTTTGTCAAAAGTAGGAAATTGTTCCTTGTTCCAAGATTGATGGAAAGTTTAATTATAAAACTCTTTTTTTCTACTGTAATAAATCATTATTTCTGCATTTAATCTAATTTTTAATTAGTAAATATTATTTATAAACCAAGAGTTCAATCATTTTAATGCAATTATTTAAAAAATATTTTACAAAAGAATACTTTTAAGTGTTCCATTTAAGTCTGAATAATCTTGCCTTAAGAAGATGTTCAGCTCAAAAATGCAAGGGTTATACTGTCACTGGCTGAAGTAGGAAATAAAAAAAAGTTTGTTTTAAAACAGTGATACGTTGACAGTATATACTGAAACATGACTTTTTTACATCTTTGCAGTTCTCAAACCTGAGAGACTAATAGTTGTTGCTTGGTGCCTGCAGAAATGCCAGGCACCTACTCTGCCTCTGAAGAGCAGGGGAAGTCTGTGTTACTAATATATACCCCACAGAGGTGGTACTGACTCCGTAAACACAAGCTCGATTGGCTCACTGTGAAAACACCAGGATCACAACTAAGAAACTGCTATTTTTGAGGAAGGGATACAATGAAAGAAAAGTATTTTTCATATAGGTGGTGTAACTGAAACTGCTGTTCTAACGACTTTTACCTGTAACTCCAAAAGGGGGAAGAGAAAGGCTGTCATTGAGACAGAAAGCATTAAGCCTTATGCCCTGTGTATGCACACGTGTGTGAGACAGAGGAAACATTATTTCTGGACATGCACACCCTGAAATTACTAAACCTTTGACTTAGATCACCAAAGGAAATGTAGTTTGTTAGATTTAAGTGTTATTTAGGCAGCTTTATAGAAAGGTGAGCACAATCAGTTAAGATTGTTTAGTTAATCAATGGTTAGTTGCTACCATCAAGGATTTGGTTTGTTGGTTTTTTGTTTTTTTCTAAAATAAGAAATTATTCTTAAGCATCTATTCCTTTATGCGCAAGTTATATGGCTTTTTCTCCGCCTTTCCTAAAATGTTAGTTTTCACAAGTAAATGAACTTCTGAGTTTTGACTTTTGCACAGAATGACAAAATTTCTGTGTCCTTTAAATGTAATTACTGGATGGGTTTGTAGCATAATTAATACTCTCCTTTTACTAACATGAATTCTAAGTGATAAGAAAATCCCTCCTCAGAGAATTTCTTTCAAAATTACTTTCAGTTCGTTCATTACATCCTTTCTGCAGGAGATGCATGACAGCTGATCAAAAAAATTTCCTGATTCCTTCCTATTTTATTTCAATAATATTAGAGTCAGAAAGAAGTAATAGCTATTTCAGCTTACTCTGATTAGATTTTAAATCTTAGTTATCACCTGTGGTACACATCACTGTTTCTCAGATAAACAAGGCCTCTGTGTACTGCTATTTTGAAAACCCATTACCAATCTATTTCTTCCTATTTACTGATATAATAGTTACTGCTACCATCTTTCTGAATTTTTAAGTTATAATTTATCTAGTGTTTGTAATGTAAAGCATGCATGCCATCTGGATGTTTTCATGTCATCATTGAATCTGAATCAATGTCATTTGCTCAGAACAGTTGCCTCAGCATACTGACAATACTTCACAGATCACTTGAAATGTGAATGGTAGAAGTGTAGGAAATGACAGCTTTGCATCATGTTGCTCAGCTGCTCTACACTTTCAAGCACATCCTGTCTGATTTGTGGTTCAGTTTGGGTTTTTTTTTAAGTAGAAGTAAAATATTTTTCTAAATTTAATGGGAATATTAGTTGCACAAGTCCTGTTCAAAAAGAAAAAATATAAGATTACATGCTATTACAGTTTCGAGGGGCAGGGTTAGGTCAAACTCCTGCTGATTTTAATTAAGCCTAAGTGAGAACTTCTGAATTTTAGCTTCAATAATTTACTTGTTTCCCCATTACAGTTCTTTGCAAAAGACTGTATGCTGAGCATAAAATGTAAAACTATACATTAGAAATGAATAGCTATCGCTTGTCAAAATATCTTTAGCAGTACTCATAGACACTGAAAACATAGTGATATGCAAATAAATTTTGATTAATATTTACATATGTTTGATGAGCTAATGTTTTAAAATGGAGAAGAGAAAGAAAAATAATTTGCATCTTTTTATCTCTTTCTTCTTCATTTCCCAGATAGAATCCACAAATAATCAGAGCAGTATTTAAGAACTCAAGATATTTTCCTAGACCCAGCACTTAGTACTATGTGCAATACTTTGAAACTAATCATTTAATCTTGCTTCTAATTAATAAGCCAATAAGCTAATCAGCTGGTCTCCATCTGTGAATGTCATATTACTGGTTTGCCTTTGTGAAGAATAGAGGTCATTTGAAAAATTAATCATTTGGAATAGGTTTTTTGTCCATTCACATTTTGATGTCCATATCACATTTTGATGAGGTTACAGAATTTTTTGTACTAACTGAAATTGCTGAGAAGCGAGGTCATTCAAAGGAGATAATTCTTGAGTTTCATTTAAGGAAATGGCACTCAGCCTTTAACAGCTGAGGAGCATGGGGCTACTTAGGTAGGCTTCTCTGTGTGTTCTTTCATGCTTTCAGGTTCCTCTGCCCAGCCTATTCTTTTGTCCTTTTCTCTACTTCCACCTACTCATTTGTAATATTTTTCTTAGCAAGTACCACTCTTCCAGATGTTTAACACCAGAGACACTGTACATATTGTAAGTGATTTTTCCGTAGGTCTCGTATGCCACTAGCAGAGATGTACCAATTCTTTTCATTTCCCTCTTTTATTTTTCTTTTTGACCTTTATCCAGTCCCTAAATATCTGTTACAAATATAAAGCTGTTTGCTGAGTGAGGTTAACTTGAGTCTATTGAGTTATAAATTAATAATATAATACTTATACTAATGTATATTATATAGCTATAATAGCTACCTAATTTTGGCCACACCTGGAGTATCGTGTCCAGATCTGGGCTCCACAGTACAAGAAAGACTTGGACATAGCAGAGAGAGTTCAGCAAAGGACCACAAAGATGATGAATGGTCTGGAGTATCTCGCTTATGAGGAAAGGTTGACTGTTCAGCCTACAAAAGAGAAGGCTCAGAAGAATCTCATCAATGGTTATGAATACCTGAAGGGAGGGTGCAAAGAAGATGAAGCCAGACTCTTTCCAGTGGTGCCCAGTGTCAGGACAAGAGGTAATGGGCACAAACACAGGAGGGTCCCTCTAAACGTCAAGAAACACTTTTTCTCTGTGAGTTTGTCTGAGCAGTGGTGCAGGTTAACCAGAGAGGCTGTGGAGTCTCCTGCTTGGAGATATCCAAAAGCTGTCTGGACATGGTCCTGTCTGACTGGTTGTAGACGGTCTTGCTTGGTGGGTCGGACCAGATGACCTCCAGAGGTTCTTTCCAACCTCGACTATTCTGCGATTGTGTGATTGTGTGATTCATGGTAGCCTACTCTTCCTTTTCAATTGCTGTCAACTATGATTGTTCATTGAGCTGATTTGAGCTAGCTTCCCGGTGTGCTCTCTAACGTTCAGCGAAAGTCCCCCTTTCCCCCTCCCCACTTTTTCAGGTAAAGGAAAAAAAACTATAAAAACTTAGGAAATCTGAAATCACACTAAATATATGTGTATTTCTATATATATTTGACTACACACAGAAAGAGTATCATGCAAAACTCTGAAGAAGGGAAGAGGGGAAGAGAAAATGGGGAAAAAGGACAAAAAGGAACAAAACCAAAATAGATATGCATAACTGAAAAAAAGGGTAACTAACCGTAGTGGATTGACTTTGGGATTTTTCAGATATTCCTTAAAAATGGCCTTTACAGGTCTTCCTTAACAATGGAGGTCAGGATCCACAGAAGTATTCCATATTTTCCTTTAACGTAACACAACATAAAAATAAGGTGTAGATAAGGGATACACTCTCTTCTTCTTCCGGGAGGCTGGAGAGCAGGAGCTCCATTGCTGCTATTCCTGTCTGGAGCTGAGGCCTGCAGCAGCTGCTGTTGTGTGGGAGGAGAGCCCTGGGTTGGATTTAGCTGTTCTGCTTTCCTCAAGGGAAGTGGTGAGATTTTGCTAGTTCTTTACTTTGTTAGTTACCGGGTCTTACAAGTGTGCATACCTGTTGTTTTTGTTCCTTTTTTGTCCTTTTTCCCATTTTCCCTTCCCCTCTTCCCTTTCTTGGGAGTTTTGCATGATATCCTTGCTGTATGTAGTTGTCTTTATTTAGAAAATACAAAAATACATATATTTAGTGTGATTTGGGGTTTTTTATATTTTTTTTTCTTTGAAAAGGGGGAAGTTTTGGGAAAGGGGCTTAAACTGAGCATTAGAGAGCTTGGGAAAGTTAGCTCAAACCAGCTCACTAACAAAGTAAAGAACTAGCAAAATCTCACCACTTCCCTTGAGGAAAGCAGAACAGGCAAATCTGACCCAGCAGTCTCCTCCCACATGCAGGCAGGCATCAGCAGCCACCGCAGGCCTCAACTCCAGACATGACTAACGCAAGGGAGCTCCTGCTCCCAAGCCTCGCCGGAAGGAAGAAGAGTCGAACTCTCTCATCTATGCCTTATTTATATCTTGTGTTACCTTAAAGGAAGGTATGGAATACTTTTGTGGATCCTGACCTCTGCTGTTAAGGAAGACCTAAAAAGGCCATTGTTAAGGAAGACTTAAAAAAGAAAACAAAAGCCAACCCAATGTATTCATACATATGTACCTACTACCCTTTGGTCCTTTCTCAAACTCTACTGTCTAACTTGAGACCTAGAAGAAATTCACTCTTCCAGCATAAGTATTATCTTCACGACTACAGTTGTCCTCAAATCATCAGAGCACAAGCTCTGCCTTTAGGTGTTTCCCAGCTTTGTTTCAGTCTGTTTGAAAGATAATACTGTTTCTACACTCAGCGGGTGGTGGGGTACTGGAACAGCTCCCCAGGGCAGTAGCCATGGCACTGAGTCTGCCAGCACTCAAGAAGCATTTGGAGAATGCCCTCAGTCACTGTGAATCTTGGGAGTGTCCTATGTAGGGACAGGAGCTGAACTCAATGATACTTTTGGGTTCTTTCCAACTCAGGTAATTCTATGATTCTACGATTCTTCCTTTCCCTACTTTTTTATCAAGGGAAAGGAGCGGTATTATGTCACATCTGAACAGGTTCTTGAATTCCTCTAAAGGAAACTCTTTTTAGATAACTTCCCCATACATACCTCACAAAAAGCTGCACAACAATGGGATATATAACATAAAAAGACTTCTCAACAGAAGTTAGAATTCTGCTAGGCAGGCAAGCTTGTTCCATAAGTGCAAGATTGCACACAAAACCAATTATACAGAATGAATTATATTTGGGTTAATGGCCTAGAGAGGTGATTTTGTGTGAAAACTGGATCAGAAAACTTCACATAGGAAGGCTGACCAAGGAGAATAATGTAAATAAGGTCTTGCAATATCTATTATTTTACCAATTTCTTTCCACTCTTTTCCATAGGTCATCAGATACTCATGAGGAACCTATAGAAACTGATATATGACTATCCTATAAATTTTTTCCAAGGCAAGCATTTAAACACTCTTGATTCAAAAAAATTTCTAATAGGTCCTCTGTGCAGCTGTGAAAATAGCTAGATGTGGCATACAGATATGACTTTGCATCCAGACTGCATCCACTTTTTTCTTTTTTTTTTCCGATGATTTCCTGTTGTGCAACAGGAATGAGCAGGACATTAAGAATAAGACAGGTGTAGCCAGAAATAACTCTATCTAATAGTGGCCAGCTCTGTCTGGAAATTGTGAGGTAATGCAGTTGTAATATACTATCAGAGCTATTTCCAGCACTTTTTTTAAGCATGAACGTAAGGATATCACAGGAAACATCACCTATCTTAGAGCTTGGTTTTAGATACCTCCAAAGCTTTTCACCTTTTCTCCCCAAATCATCGGTCTGATTTGGAAATGGACTTTCTGATATTTCCCTGATTTCAATTCACATTTCTCCTGCCTAGTTGGTGGAGCTGGTCTGACCCTAATCATTTTTTTTTCCCTTTCCTTAAATGGGGAAAATTCCAGGCTTGTAAAACTGAGCAGGGTCAGAGTTTTGTTAATTGTGATTTTACAGTGGGAGTGCACCCCGGTTGGGAGGAAAGAGAGGATTCATGGACAAATGTCACTGGGAAGGCTGGGGCTGGCAGGGTGACCGCATCCCTCACCATTCACTGGATAATTATGGTTGGGTTTTGCCATTAAGCCTGGCCCCATCTAATCTCCTCCATGTCAGGCCTCCCCCTCCAGATGACAGCTGCTTCTCCTTCCCATGAGTGTTTTTCCCAGCCCAGAGCCGATGTGGATTTGGTATCTACCTCTGTGCAGGCACCAGTGGAGCTGCTAATTTTCAGGGCTTCATGCTATTTTCTGGGCACTTTAAGAAATTCTGGGTGTTGCCAGGCCCCTCCCTGACCTGAACCCGGACTAGATCCTCAGGCTGAGTTTGAGGTCAGCAGGTTCCAACAGTGACGGCTCCTCAGCCCCCGGCTCCTCTAGTTTATTTTAGTGGATTTGGTTGAACCTCAGTGCACAGGTTGAGGTCCTCTCTTGCCTGTCCTTGCATTATTATCTCTAGTTTAATTAAATTTTTCCCAATAAAGACTTTTTGTTTCTGTGTACTTGGCACCACCTTATCCAATGATTCCACTGTGGTTGGTGACAAATGCAACAGAGAACAAAGTTTTTGCCATAAAATATTGTATTTAACTGTTTTTGTTCAGATTTCATCCTGTTTTAGAAATAAAACTGATGTTCCCTGAAGAAAAAAAACAAACAAAAACAATCAAGGAAAAAACCCTCCCAAAAAACTTTGCACTCAAATGTGTGAAGTTTCCTACTGCACTATTGCCAGTTATATTGCTGCCTCTTTAGAAAGAGTATATATAAACAGTGTCCATTGTATGAAGCATAAGAGCATGTGGAGATGTTTAAGGATCTGACAAAGCCTACCAGAAGAGTGGAGAGAACTGCAGAAGTTAGAGGAGACTAAAGTTGGTGTAATCATATTAATAACTACATTTTTGGTGC
Source organism: Dromococcyx pavoninus (assembly GCA_033558185.1). NCBI lineage: Eukaryota > Metazoa > Chordata > Aves > Cuculiformes > Neomorphidae > Dromococcyx > Dromococcyx pavoninus. Next base: position 2,836,244 of record JAUMJL010000110.1, read on the forward strand.
AGCCCTTGAACCAAACTATTCTTATAAACATATTAAACTTGGACTTTCAAAGAGAAGCTTGGAAAAGTCTCAAACACAGGTAGGGAATGAGAAAAGAAACATTATAGAAGATTAAGGGTCTAGCATTAAGATTTTTTTTTACTCTAAACAATAGTAGTCTAAATGTGCCTCAAATGCTTGACTTCATAATTTTTTTTTAAAGTTTTTAAGGTGAAGAGAAGATTAATAAGATTTTTTTTTCCTTTGCAACTGAAATGTTATTCTAAACAGAAATAACCACAGATGGTGGATTCATTTACTTTAATTCTCAACTTTCTGAAAATACAACAGCCACACATGTTTCTTTTATAATCAGTGGAAAGGAAAATTCCTATCAGTTACTTCCTGGTTAATATTAGAAACCCCTTAGTGGAAAAGCATAACTTTTCTACTGAGCGAAATTGAAGCATAAATTTCTGAATTGCTTCTAAAACCCAAAGTAAGATGCAAACTATTTCATTCTTACAGGGCAGTACAACTGGCCAAGAATATGGTCTAGCTTAGTGTTTATTTGCCATAGTAAAAGCATACTTACCTGACCTCTGATTAGATGCTCTATGTGGGAAGTGTCAGCTGTAACATCCACCTCCTTTATTTAAAACTGTTGCAAACATGGTATGTATTAATCGATGCCAAATTAATTCAAGAAATAACATAGCACAGAACAGAATTTTCTGGCTGTCAATGAACTTATTCCCCCTATAAAGAAAATTATTAAATTCAAATAAAATCATGATTATTCCTTCTGAAATATGATGATATTCAATTCATATTATGAGCTTCATCAAAACCCAGTCTCGATTATAAAGGTTAATTAATTAGATACATGGAAAGGCTACGTTTGACTTCAAAATCACGCAGTATCACATAACCACGATTTACAGGGGTGTTTAGTGTACTTAAAACATCATGCATGCCTATTGCCATAACTTGCATGGGTTTAACACTTAAATGTCTGACAAGAGCACTTTAAATATTTTGAAAATAAAAAAATAACAATTCAGTGATCAAATTACTGCAAAATAGTTATTTTATATTTTTTGAAATATTTATTAGAACATCTGGGCTTCATCATGTAATTTTTAGGCCTTTAAGGTGTATGAAAAAAGGGAAATTGAATTTGATAAGACAAACCCCAATATCTCTTAGAATTAAACACCTTATTGGAGTTCAAGACAACCCTCATTTTCAGACATAATATTCCCACATAACTGTATTTTACATGCTCTTTTAGAGATAGATGCCCAGAAGAGAGGACAAATTTAAAAAATAAGCAAATGCTGATCTCAGTGATTTTAAAAGAGAGCAGGTTAGATAGTTACCTTTAAAAATGTATTTGGTAGCTCTGTACATTCAGGTTGCCTTTTTTACAAACATCCGATTTTGTTAAAAGGTTTATGTCTAAGCTTTTCAAAACCAATTGACATGAGAAATTTCATCATGTTGACTTTCAGTTAGAAAAAGTATAGGTGGCCAACTGGTTAACTTAATAGTAAGATTTTAATAAATCTCTATTGAAAATCATCAGCGTATAGGCAGTGTTTACAGTGAGTAGTGCAGATGCAAAGTGAAGCTATACCAGTTTAGGCCTTTTAAGATATTGGCTTATGATGCCAACTTACTCCTGCAGTTTTTCTGCTTGAAAGGAGCATGATGGGCACTCACTGCTTTCTTAATCACTGACTTATGGTGTGTTAAATGAATTTAAGAACCACTATATCTAACATATTTGAGAAGTTGTGGAAGTCCAATGAAGTTCCTACTGACTGGAAAAAGGAAAACACAACTCCCATTTTTAAAAAGGGAAAAAAAGAAGGATGCAGGGACTACATGCCAGTCAGCCTTATCTCCATACTCAGCAAGGTCGGGGAACAGATCCTTCTGGAAACTATGCTAAGGCATATAGAATTCTGGAAAATAGAAAAGTGATTGTTGACAACCAACATGGCTTCACTAAGGCTAAATCATGCTGGATGAATTTAGTGGTCTTCTATGATGGGATTACAGCATGGTGGACAATGGAAGAACAACTGTCATTACATACCTTAACTTCTGCAAAGCATTTAACGCTGTCCTGCACAACATCCTTGTCTCTAACTTGGAGACATGGATTTGATAGATGGACTACTCGGTGTACAAGGAATTGTCTGGAGTTGCACTTAAACTGTTGTGGTCAACAGCTTGATGTTCAAGTGGAGAGTTGTGTACCAAAGGACTTAATATTGTGACCGGCACTACTTAACAGCTGATATGGACAGTGGGACTGAGTGTGCCCTCAACAAGTTTGCCAACGACACCAAGATGTTTGATGTGGTTGACATGCTTGAGGGGAGGGATCCTACCCAGAGGGACTTTCACAGGCTGGAGAACTGGACCTGTGAGAACCTCATGAAATCACAACAAGACAAAGTGCAAGGTCCTGCACCTGGGTCAGGACAATACCAAGCACAACTTGGGATTGGCATAGAATGTATTGAGAGCAGCCCTGGAGAGAAGGACTTGTGGGTGTTGGTTGATGACAAGGTCATCATAACACAGCAACGTACACTAACAGCCCAGAGAGCCAGCCATATGCTAAAGGAAGTGTGACCAGCAGATTGAGGGAGGTGATTCTGCCCCTCTACTCCACTCTTATGAGACTACGCCTACAGTACTGTGTTAAGCTCTGGTGCCTCCAGCATAAGAAGGATACGGTCCTCTTGGAGCGGGTCCAGACAAGGTCCATGAAGACGACCAGAGGGCTGGAACACTTCTTCACTGAAAACAGGCTGAAAGAGTTGATGCTTCAGGCTGGAAAAAACAAGCCTCCGTGGAGACCTCGTAGTAGCCTTCCAGTACTACAGGAAAGCTGGAGAGGGACGGTAGTGATAGGACAAGGGGCAATGCTTCAAAACTGAAAGAGGATGGATTTATATTAGATATAAAGAAGAAATTCTTCACTATAAGGGCAATGAGGCACTGGAATGGGTTTCACAGAGAAGGTGTGGATGTCCCATTCCTCGAAGTGTTCAAGGCCAGGTAGGATGGGGATTTGAGCAACCTGGTCTAGTGGTAGGTGTCTCTGACCACGACAGTGTGTTGAAAATAGGCGATTTTTAAGATTCCTTCCAATCCAAACCATCCTATGAATTTTTCCCTATGCTACAATATTTTTTGCTTTTTTTCTTCCGCATGAGGATAGCCAAATAACCTGGCTAATGAGAGATTTGTAATGGGACAGTACAGGGAAATTTTCTTTCTTCAAATCACTATTATGGTGTTCTTCATTAGGAAAGAGAGATATAAGGTATAGATCAATGAGCAATGTCTTGCTTCTTTGTTAGATACCTTCACTACTTGATGCTGCAAATCTAATTTTACATGATTAATTCCATGAAAACTGCAAAATAGTTTCATGACAAAACCATTTTCAGGCACTTTCAGTATCTGGTACAACAAAACAGAACAGCAGTTTGTTTGGAGACGTATTTCATTCTCTGTTTGTTACTAAAACAAGGCTGTTTATACTTCAATTGACAAGTCAAGAAAAATGCATCTCTGATGTGAATAGGGAGTGAGAGGACAGCTGAGACTCCCTTGCTTCATATCAGATCACCTATCCAGCTGTGTCCCCTTTCTGTGAAAATTTTAAAGTAGTAGCAGGTGAACAATTCAGATTTTCTTTTTAGTAGGGAGAATTTCCTCTCCATTTCTTTCTTTTCTACAACTTTCAGACACATGAAGCATCCTTCACACAAACTGTGTTTCATTTGCTTTACAATACACATATGCACTTGAGGCATAGTCCTTCCTTTCCAGAAAGGAAAGTGCCTCCTTCAAATCAGGTCTCAAATTTACAGGTTTCATGTAGATGTCTCAGACACCTTAGGGCCTTTCAAATATTTAAGTAATTGAGCTGCAGTCATAAAATCAAATTATGAGTTAGCAGTTCAGTTGCTGTTCTGAGAAAGAGTAGTATCAGTACTGCAGCAGGAAAGCTGGATATTAGGACTATTGTGAAGGCTAAAATTTCTCCTATTCCTTCTCCGTCAATTTCACACATAGTTCTTCATTCTAGAATTTCTAAATATATAAAATATTAAGAAGAGATGTATTTAATCTTAATGTTAAATGTGTCAACACAAAATACTACAAAAACATGTAAGCTTAAAGATGTCAACATGTCTTGGTTTCATAGATGACACTGAAATATGGACTTTTTTCTAAAATCTGAGAGGAAGTAAAATGTAGACACAGGTGACTATGAAGCAATCAGTGTTTTGAATGTGCAAATTGTGAAAAGACAGCATAAAGAGCTCATATTAGGCACTAAGCCAAAATGTAATTAAAAAAATAGAGAAATTAGCTAGCATCCTATCTGGCATGTGAAAATGTCTGGTAGGCTATATTAAAACAAAACAATTTGTGAGAATACTTATTTATAATTACACTAAGATTATTTTTTATTTCAGAGGAGGTCTATTATGTTGACTAAAACAGCTGAATGTTTTCATATTTGTTATATGTGACCATTATAAAATAAAATGCATCCAGTAAGAAGAATTACAATCAGAACTGGTGAAAGTGTGCATTTACGAAATAAATTAATTGATTCTAACCACATTTGCAACATTTTTGTTTCACTTGTTTTGAATACTCCAGGAAAGGAACTTCACTAACAACATAACTCACAAAAATGGACACTAAATGTTGATGTTGGGTGAGTAAACACTGATTGGAAGAGTTTGTAGAACTGCATACAAACCCAACAAATAGGATCTTTAGACCACAATTCAGCTGTTGTCAATTGCTTAGCTCAGTTAGGAAATCAAGGAACACAGGTTGTACTACTCTGTTTATGCAACATGTTGCAAATTTTAATTACCCTCAGTGAATTGTTAACAAGTAATTTCAGGCTATTCTGTTAACCTGATCTGATTCATCAGACTAAATGTCTACGTGTTAAATTCTTTAACTTTTGAAAAAGACTTTATTAACAAAGTATTAGGAACTATTCACCTAGTTCACATTTTCTTGTCTTTGGCATACCTTTTCTAGACCCTATGACTGCTGACAGGATTATCAACAGCAAGTTAACTCTGACTTCAATTCAGTATATACTATGAATCCCATTGAAAATTAAGGGGAGATACAAGTGATGCTCTAGTATTTTACTGCATCATTTCAATGATTTATATCACTAGGGCCTAAAAATCCTGTGGGTCACTTTCTTAAACTGGGGAAAAACCCCACAAGTTCTTGTCATAAATAATAATTTATTTTATACTACGTCTTGATAATTTCAGTACAGGATAGACTGTCCAAGAAGACAAATTGAGACACCCTTTTTCCAGCACTCTTCAATAGAAATCCAAAGTACATCTCTTTGATCCCAAAACCTTTGCAAAGCTCATCACTGTGGAAGAGTAGGTTTCTCTAAGTAAAATTGCGTACTGGAGTTTTTCTGACACACAACTTATCCTGGTGCTTTCTTTGGGATGGTGTTATTCAATACACATAATGCTCAGCATCTCTACACATATAAAAATTAGATTTTATAACTTATTTTAAACTGCTGTGTTGTATTGCAGAAAAGTGTTACTAAAACATAAACCAACTCACATCTTCACAATGAGGAGTCTTACATGTTAAAATTAATGTGAATCATGCAAACCCATAAACACATAAGTATTTTATTCATACGAATGGCTTCCAGGTACTAAATGTATAATTCAAATATTTTGTTATTTGAATGAGTTACAGTGTAAAAAATAAAAGTCTATATTATCAAAAGCTACCTATATTGTATTCATCAGGTTTTCCATTTTTTGTTTTAGTCATAACTAACAAATTAGCAGTACAGTTGCCATATTGACTTATTTTTCAAATATTGCTTTTAAAGAAGATAATTGAGAAGAGAAAGGATGCAATCATGTATAACCTAAATCTTATGTCTTTACTTTTAAACTATTGAAATTAAAGATAAATTATTTTAAGGTATTTTACATATCATTTCAGTCTTACCATTCTGCAAAAAACCAAAACAAAACAAAAATAAAACAACGCAGATAAATTAGACATTTAATTAGCCTAATGTAAAGAAAATTAAACTTCTTTAGACAACATAGACAGAAATAAAAATCATAGGGTAATACATTCCTGGAAAATATTTAATTTATAAAAAATGTAATAAATCTTAGGAGATATATATGAAAAGTACAGTCAGTAAAGAGGTTTGATAGTTTAAAACACAATTGCTTCAGTGGCTGCAAAACAGTCATATCTATGAGTTTTCAGTCTACCAGGGCAGACTTTAATCTACAAGAAGCACTGGTGATTCTGGATCAAAGACTTAGAGTTCTATCACTATGAAAGCAGGATGCGTGACTGCAATAAAACATCAAGCACATCTACTGGAGCAGTTACCACTGATTTTCCTCGATATAAATAATTACCTGAAGTATAAAACCATAAAGAAATCTCCCTATTATTCTCAAACTAATCTAGAAACATATAATAATTTTTCAATTATATTTTTCTTCATATTAACCTACGTTTAACTCATAATCAAAAATTTTATTTACTAAGCAGTACTATTCACACTGCAGAATTGGTGGGGAGGGGAATTTATATATTTCCACTGGAATGCTTTATACACAAACTGAAAAATGGTAGCAGAATATTGTCTATTCTTTATTGCTTTAGTTTTTACATACATTGTTTACTTAAATTGATTTTTATACTAGGATAAAACAAGTTCTCAGAGAATTTAGGTTAAAATCAGACTATTTAATATTTTGCCTTAGCCCTGTGAAAGGCAGAGCACAGAGTCCTGGTGCTTGCACAAAATATTCTTTATGCAGTTTTCCTGACCTAAATGAAAGGTACAAAAAGCGTGTGCAGAGACAAGAATCTGAGACTCTCTTGTCTCAAGATGCCACTAAACTACAAGCAAATATGACTTGCTTTTTCTCAACTAAACCATAGAGTTGTTCAGTTTGATGGCCAGGGACAGAAAAATCATTCCCTCCTGGTTTTAGCCTTTATCAGTTATATCTCTTGCAATGGCACTATCTCAGTGTACCAGGCAGTAGTGTCAGGCACAGAAAAGCCTCAGATGCAGGTCCTGAAAGGAGTACTCTATCTAGCTGGCGATAATACAGAAGGATATAACAATGATTGCCAGTGTTTGCCATGGCAACAACAATGGGTTATTATCTTAATTAACAAAGATTTTTTTTCCTATGGTCCTAAGATTTCTTGAGTCTACCATCAATCAAGAACCTTGACCCTACCTATCTACGTAAATTAATTAGAATTCTAAAATATTTCAATTTTTATCTCAAGGATATTATTTTCTTTCTTCTCAGAAATTTTCTCTTTTTAAAACAGCAATCTTCCTCATGAACTTTCTTAACTTTTTGAAGTTATTCTTCAAAATAACTGAAAATACACATTATCTTCATCAGATCTATTGATGTATTCTTTTTCACTACAAAATACTATCATGACAATTATTTTTATTCACTGAGATGTTGAGTTTGAGGCCACAACTGCTGTATCAAATCGGTTGGTTTGGTTTTGTGGTTTTGTTTCTTTTGATTTTGTGTTTGTTCTTTCATTAAAGAGCTGGGTTTCACTTATGCTACATGGCATGTTTTTTCCTATATGTAGTCATTATTACTATTATTTAAAACCCAGTACATCAACAACTATTTTTTATTCCATGTCAAAGATCCAATGATGAAAGAACTTATGCTCACACTATACACTTCTGGCTCTGTCCTTCCCATTGAAATAATAATCCATGTTTTGTTACTAAAAAGTTAGTGTACCAGAATTTTCCATTTCACAATATCAAATAAAGAACAAATGTAACTAGATTACTGTGCAAGAAACTTTCACTTCCTGGCCATGCCAAATATTATCTTTTGCACTGAGTCTGGCTGGGATGCATTTAATTTTCTTCATAGCAGCCCATATTTTATACAAGTTAAAGTTATGTATTTTATACAAGTTATAGTTTTATATTAACTACATTGGTACCTTATATTCTCTTAATTTGAGAAGTTTATTCAATGCACTGGTTCATTTTACAAATTGTAACCCCTAAAAGTATGGGATCATGTGTTTTCTTTCAAAAATTAAACCGATTTTATAAGTCAGTAGGCAAAAAGACATAATCTTAAGAAGCACTTGGAAAGATAGGCCAGTGGTGATCTAGGGACATAAAAGCCTTGTGTTTTTTTTTTTTTCCTTTAAATAGACACTTCTATCTTAAAATAAAAAAGACATCATCAAACCATACAGATATTATTTACAAAAGAATAAATAATTAAAGTAGTTAAACAAATATTTGAACAACAAATAAAAGTGGTTTCCTTAAGATTTTCCTGTTCACCAACATTCATACTACTAAGACAGAGAAAAAACTAATTTTAAACAAATGACATCAGGTTGAAATTACTTTTAAGTATTGCATAGAATAAGAAGAAAAAGCACATGGAAACTTTTCTCACTTTTTGGGAATTCCCTGAAGAACAGAGAATACTGACAATTGTCAACACAAACTAAGAGCATTAAAATGGGATTTTTTTTCTTCAGATATTAATTATCTCAATAAAATGTAGGTGTCTTCAGTGTACAAGGCCTGACACAAAAAAACTGAGACTAACCTTATAGCTTGGGAACCAACAGTGGAAGGGGAGAGACAGAAATATGGTTACAGAACATGGTCTAACCTGTCACAGTGAGAAAAGGCTCAACTAGATCGCTTCATTCGGTGTGAGTGGACATTCGATATAGATATATGCTTACCCTCAGTCAGAAAATGTCAGTGTGCAAGAGTGCACAATGCATTAACATCAAGACTATGCAACAGGACACAAAACTTTGTGAAAGTTTTTAACTAATAACAGCATCACTGTGCTTACGCAACCAGTCTATTTGCTAGACCTGGATCCCTCTTCTCAAAGATCATTTCAGTGCTCAAAGGAACCTGTTTTTTGTAAGCAGAAGAGCAAAAACACAGACATCCTCAACAGCATTTCAGAAAATGATCTGTGGAATTGCTTTGAACATTGATAACATCGTATGCAGCTATGTGTTAACTAAGAAAGGAACTATTTTGAGGGTGATCATAGTTAATTTTCTTAGTTTGTTAAACAAAAAAAATTACAGGCACAGTCTCAAGGGTTTTTTGTGTCAGATTTCATAAATTTAACAATGGAAAAATCCCATTTATTGCTAGATTTTTGTGTTTACTCATGTCACAACAGGTGATCTGAAAAATAGATGGATAGGTGGATAAGTAAATGCCCTCAGATACATTTTTTCAAGATCATAACATGATCCCACAGCATGATAAAAAATAAACTTATAAAAATGTGTAAATAGCAGTTTAAATTAAACATGAAATTGTAGTTCTTCTACTATCACAAAGAAGAAGGTCTACATCATAGTTACCTTCAGAAAGGAAAAGGAGTATGGAAGTGACCTTGCGACTGGTTAAGAAAAAGATTAATCAAAATAACACACAATACTTCATGCAACCCTGAAAAGACAAGACTTTGTCAATATGTAAAGACACAGTAACACTAGATGAGAATAAATTGTTCCAATTTTAGAATCTTTTTTCACTCTCAAAGTTATTTAAATAGCATGGGATGGAACATCCCACTACTGACAGAAAAAAAGGATGATAAAATAAATCTAAATAAACTATATCCAGGCATTGAGCCTTTTAAAACAAATTACAAACTTTTTTTTTGGCTGTTTGCCAAACTTCCAATTTTTTACTTAACTCAGTTTTGCAAAAAAATTATAGACACATATTATAAACACTGGCATGTTGCCCAGAAAGGCTGTGGAATCTCTATCCTTGGAGATTTTAAAAAGTCATCTGAACATGGTTCTGAGCTGCCTGTACTAGGTGGCTATTCTTGAGTTGAAGAGGTGGACAAGATAACATACGGAGGCTCCTTTCAACCTCAGCCATGTTGTGACTCTGCAATATATTTGTGGTCATACATGAGTGTGTATGTACGGATATTAATACACTCATACATAGTTATTCATCTGTGTAGGGAACACTTGCTAAAGCTTAGTGTATCCATTACTGGAAGTCACCAAAACAACGTCTTCCAGTTTCCAATGGAATATATTGCAATAAAGATAAAGTTTTCTGAGTACATGTTTTGATATATATTTTCTAATTTCAGTCCTTATTGATTATGTTTTGCTGAACGTATTTATTATGCCTGTATTTGGATAAACAGTAGGTATACTTGGTGTTAACTCTTTATGACTCCCTGCTCTCACAAGAGGATAATTCTAAAACTCTGCTTTAAAACTAATTTTGAACAGTGTGGTTGAGTTTTGCTCTTTCCCTGACTTCTAATTTTCATAAGAGAGTTTAAGACATGGGTGTCCAGTCTACTTCTCCACAATTCGTTTTATAGAACTTTGGATTAAGAAACTAACAATTTTCATACATTAGCAACACAGGAGAGTCCACCTAGGTTCATGTCCTTGACAGTAGTTACAATCACCTATTTTACAAAATTAGTCCAAGAAGAAGTAAGCTTTGCTGTTTAAAAAATGGATGCATTGCACTGGGTCTGACTGGGATAGACTTAATTTTCTTCATAGCAGCATGTATGGTGCCATATTAGGTTAATGGTCAAAACAATGTTGAAAACACACCAGTGTTTTAGCTATTGCTGAACAGCACCTGCACAGCATCAGACACTTCTATGTTTCTCCCTGCATGGAGTTGACTAGTGGGCAAGAGGCTGGTATGAGACACAGGTAGGACACCTAACTTGAACTGACTAAAGGATATTCAATACCATATAACATCACAGTTAGCAATAAAAATGGGTAGAGAAGTGAAGATCTGTAGTAGGGGAAGTTTTTCTGAGATAGGCATAGCTTGGAGATGAGCTGGGCATTAATCCGCTAGTGGGAGATGGTGAGTGATTACTTTTGCAGCGCTTCATAGAATCACAGAGTGATAGAATGGTTTGGGTTGCAAATGACCTACAGATCATCTAGTTTCAATACCCCTGCCATGGGCAGGGACATCTCCCACCAGACCAGGTTGCTCAAGACCCCATCCAATCTTGCCTTGAACAATTCCAGGGAGGGGGCATCCACAACTTCCCTGGGCAATCTGTGCCACTGTCTCACCACCATCATCATGAAGAATTTCTTCCTAATGTCTAATCTAAATCTTCCCCCTTCCAATTTATAGCCATTTCCCCCTTGTCCTATCACTACATGCCCTTGTGAAAAGTCCCTCCCCAGCTTTCCTGCAGGGCCCCTTCATGCACTGGAAGGCCACTGGAAGGTCTCCCCAGAGCCTTCTTTTTTCCAGTCTGAACAACCCCAACTCTCTCAGCCTGTCCTTGTAGCAGAGGTGCTCCAGCCATCGGATCATCTTTGTAGCTTTCCTCTGGACCTGTTCCAACAGTTCCTTATCCTTCTTATGTTGGGGATTCCAGAACTGGACACAGTACTCCAGGTGGGGTCTCACTAGAGCGGAGTAAAGGGGGAGAATCTCCTCCCTCAACCTGCTGGACACACTTTTTTTGATGCAGCCCAGGACACAGTTGGCCTTTTGTGCTGGAGCACACATTGCCAGCTTGTCCTTCTCTGCAGGGCTGCTAATCGCGTCAGGCCCCAGCCTGTATTGAAGCTATGGATTACCCTTACACAGGTGTAGGACTTTGTTCTTGGCAACTTCATGATGTCCACACAGGCCCACTTCTCCAGCTTGTCCAGGTCCTGCTGGATTTGTTTTGTTTTATTTGTTTTCCTTTCACTTATTAAACTTCCTTTATTTTGACCCATGAGTTTTTGCTTTTGTACCTCTGATTCTCTTCCCCATTTTACTGAAGGGAGAGTGGATGAGTGACTGGGTGGGGGCTTAGATGCCAGCTGGGGTCAACCCACCATAGGTATTATAGTTCATATCCATTCCAAACGTCTGTGTACTTTAATAGTTCAACTCTATATTTTTGCATTATCCATATAAAATTTAACTCCCTTTCAAGTCTTGATAAATGTATTGCTCAAGGGCTACCAAGCTGTAATTAGTTCCCTGTACTAATCGGGCATTATTAAAAAGTGTTTCCATCATCAACTTTTCTGCTTTTCAGCATAATTGACCGACAGCTTATTATTTTGCTAGAAAACAGGATGGGCTTCACAAAGAAACGACATATCATTTCAAGCTATATTATTATTATGCTGAGCAGTTCACCTTTTATTCAATGGACAACAGTAAAAGTAGAATACAGAATGCAAACAATGACAAATATCTGCTCTTTCTTACATCTCTTAGAAGTCTCGTCTTTTGACAACATGCAGGTCCTGAGATGATGAAAGGTGACTTCAATTGTGCAGTTTTCTGCCCAAAATGGGAATGTCAAATTTCATGAGATACAGAGCTCCCAGTGGTTTAGAAATTGAATGCCTCAAAGCTCCTTAGAAACCTGTGGCAACATGATGGCAATACAACAATAACATACTATTTGGTATAAAGATTTTCTTAGGTCCACAGAGTAGAGTACAACGAACACATCTGTCAACATGGCTTTTTTCTCCTTCTTTCAGGAATGGGAAGAAAATATACCTTCTAAGATATATTTTGAAATAAAAAATCCATTTTCTTTTTTAAGGGCCTTTTTGGCTACTGAATTTCACAGCTTTTTTCAACAGTTTTTTTTAATAGTTCTTTAAACATCATGGAGATCATGTCACCCATTTATATATATTGCAGTACTTAGAGTCTCTAATTTGATAATGGTGAATGATTAAAATACTGTGATTTGTGTCTGCCTTTGAAAAACAACAGGGGAAAAGCCACAGTAAAAGCATTAAAAAAACCCCCAAAACCTCATGTAAAACTAACAAGTCAGAGCAATGTGGAGGGAAAGTAATTTTCACTGAGAGGCATCCTGATGTACAGTTTAATATAGCAAGGCTGCACTACTCCTATATATGGCAGCATATTCAAATAGAAGAGATACTGTCTTCCTCAGGAAATCCTGTGCATGATAAGACACAGACTAATTTGTACAAACACTTCTGATTCCTTGATATAGATATTATAGATACATCCAAAATCACTGGCTTGTGGCCACCACTTATTACTGCAGAGGAAAAAGAAACTTGAAAAAAATGCGTTTCTTTAAGAACAACAAAATTACTGAGAACATGCATTTATAGGTCCTTTCCTTTTACATGAATACAGCCCCTTTTTGTTTGTTTGTTTGTTTGGGGGTTTGTGGGTTTGTTTTGTGTTTTTTTTTTCATGAAAATTAATACAGAAATTGGGGAGATTTTAAAGATAAAATCAAAGTGCTAAGAGAAACTGGACACCTAGAACGACTCCTGGTGAGCAGCGATCAGTTACTGTGCTATGCACAGAAGAGAAGTTTGACAGCCTGATACCCAGACCTGATTGCAAAGGGATTTTTGCTGTAACTCCTCAGGGGTCTTCCACATTTCTACACTACATGGTCAGCCTCGAGAAAGTAATAAAGTTAGAAGCTATAAGGAACAAAATAGTAAGGTGTATTTGGGTCAGGAATAACACAGAGAAGTATGTTTTTTAAAAAGTCATCCCCCACACTCCTCACTTCCTTCTTCTTAACACTGATTCCTTGTATGAACCGGCAAATGCTTTCAGCTATTTCCAAGTAACACAAAGGAAAACCAGAAAACTGTTGCCCAAGGGGTTTTGGATAAGGTTGTAAGCCCCCTTTGCATTAACACCTAAAAATATTCACACATAAAATTCATGTGGCCTGAAAACTACTTGATTTACTCACAAAGGGGAAGGGAGAGGAAAGGGAAAACAAAGAAAAAACTTAGGTAATAGAAAATTTTGAAACTGCTGTAGACTTAATATACAGGTCATTAAAACTAACCTGTTTTTAATTACTGACTCGTCAAATGTATGATTGGATCCCTCTGCCTTCATTGCAGGCTTTTTTCTCTCATGTTTAAGATATTATTTAAGATGACATTGTGTTATATAGTTCAAAAAATGGTAGTGTACTATATATAGCTTTATATTATTCTAATAAGTACTGTGTACTTATTAGGGGAAATAAGAAAGTATGGGTTTTGCTCCAAACTGGTTTCCATGTTTTTGCTATAATTATGCAAACTTTTCAATGAAAAAATGAGAGAAAGGGATTAGAAAAAGAATGCAGATAATGTGTCATAACACAAATGTTTTAACTTAGGTTAGTGGCTGTATTTCTGAGAAATGTAGTTGCAGAGGTATTACACAAATGAAAGTGAACTCTCTACACTGCGTTACCTCGCAATATTCGATATCAACAAAAAAATGAGGAACATTCAGAATGTCTGCAGAAGAAATAGAATTGTAGCTAGCACCCCTATTGAAGTAAAAAGAGGAGGACATGACTATAAATCTGACTGTAGCAAAACTGGGAGAATATCATTCCATCACTTCTATTTAGTTTAAATATTGCTGCTGTTTATTTTTCATAAATGTTACCAACTCAATTTTTATTTGTCTCAACGAAAATTAAAAAAAAACCAAACTGCTTTCCTTTCATTCTACAAGCTTAAAAAAGCCCCTGAAGACAACCAAGAACTTTATTTCAAAACTTGATATCTTGTAATTTCTTAACTTTAAAAAATGCAATATTCCATCAGAATATAAAACACTGAAAGAGTAATAAAAATATAGAAAGTGAAATTGCAGACATAGGGCACTGAGATATTTTTTCTAAGAAACCTTCAGAGATCCCAGTACTAGTGAACAGACTCTGCTTGCCACAGAAGTTGTCAGTATTCTGGAAAAACTGCAGCTGTACTTTGAGTCCCACAGACAGCTAACTTCTGACAGCTGTGAATGGTTCTTTGTAAATGTAGACTTCTGCCTTTGACTCAAAGCTTAGCTTCTGGAAAAGCTCCAAAATAGCCACTCTTGTGCAGCTGAAAAATGCTCTAAATGCATGCTAGGAAATGGCATGGCAGACTAGGCATATCTCAACATGCATACAACCTGTCAGTGCCCTTTCTTTCCCCATACAGGAATTGCAAATTTTCCATTTTGCACTTCCTGTATACCTAACGTCAGTAAGTATAAAAAATATTGTAGAAAAGCAGGGTTGGAATCATGTTGCAACAGGATTCTGTTGATTTAATGTAAAAGATAGGTTAGGTTTCAAGTTCGACAAACAATCTCAAAATGTTAAAAGATGTTAGAAAGAAAAATGTCTTTTTTAACATCATAATCAACTCAGCTGAAAGAGAGTTTCTTTCAGTGGTATCTTTTTCTGTCATTATTTATTCATTATCAGTTTAAATTGGTGAGATTTCTACTGTTTTCTTGGTAAGGAATGTATTTTAAAAACTGCACTTTAATCTGAGTTTTTCTTTTTTAACCTTAAAACCCTTCATCGTAGGAAGCCTATTGATCATATGCTCTGATTTATTTGTTCTCTATCTTGGGAATAATGTACTTAAGAGTATTCTTAGCAATTACTGTCATCCTCCCAGCTAAGACATCATTTATGCAAACTGAATATACATATTCTTCAAAGTATTTAGAAACTGAACTCCTGTTCATTGCAAGCATGTTTTCAAAAAGCTGTGATGGGGTCAAATCAGTAGCAGAGAGGGTAGAAGTTTTACATCTATGTTCACATATCCTTCATGTAGGCAAAGAGAAAACACAGCTACCGTGTCTCGGGGAACTGTTTGTTCACTTTTCCTCTGTAGTTGGGTAGCATCTTAAAAAATGCAGATGAGAGAGGAATGATGCATCACTACTGGGTGGCAAGGCCCAAAAAAAGACAGAGATATACTTGTAGATACAATATAGGAGACTTATATACAGGAAATACATTTATATACTCTCCTACACATACACACAGTCACACACACGCATATATATGCATACGGGAGAGTTACACTGCTAGGACCTTCAAATGCACTCTGCAGAACCATTCTCTTCATGTTTCTCTTGAGCTGATGCTGCAAGCTTTTCCTTCCTTACTATGCAACTATATCTGTTTTCAGAGGAGAACCTTATTCAGGGGTCAGACTGACCTTAAAAATCTTTGGGTAAAGCAGATGGAATAGTGCCTTTGAAATATCATGTGACTATAGGCTATACAAAACAAAGGTAAATGTATGTATTTGCCCACGTTACTTTCTTATATCTGCAATATAGAAAATAGTGAAATAGAACAGGAAGATATACCATAAAAAAAATGCATCTAAGAATGAAAATCATCCTGCTTCAATTATACATTCAGAAATATATTTTGAGTATTTTTCTGCTTGTAGTAGATATTTCAGTATGTATTCAGAAGTTTTCAGAATGTATTAACTAGCTGATTTCAAAGAATTAATTCATTGTCATCACAAAGTTAGTTTACAAGGAGTAGCAAACACCATGTTGTGAAACTGAATTCTGAAATATTATTAATTTAAAATTTTGGCAATTATAGTATAGTGCATTTACGTATCCTGGCATTTTACTGCAGACAATCTTGCAAAACAAGTGATCAGCTGGAAACAATAATGAAACACAGTAGACTCCATAGGGAACTCAAAGTTCATCTCACACTAATCTCTACAGTCTCTGGAACTGGTTTACTTTTACGTGAGAATTTTAAACAATCTGATATGCCAGTTATAGTCATTTCTTGTCCACTGAAAAAGTAAGATATACATGTGGGTTGGAGGAAAGAAAATAGTATCTTCACTTTATGTTCTGATATAAAAGAAAAGGATTTTTTCTTTGATTTCCCTGATTTACAATTTCCAGATTTTTGTAAACTCTGTGTTGATTAGAAATATATTTTTAAACCTGAAAATTTAACCGCAAGCATTGGCCTGCAGTTATTGAGTCATTTCACATTTTCAGTGAAAAAAAGTCACCAAAGGAAACCATAACTTTTTAAAATAGTGTGGTCAGTGTGTGGAGAATTTAGCCAACATCATTGACAAACACTATGCTAAGCACTGGATCTTAATGCAGCTCTTTTCATATTAGCTAATATAAATCACTGAAAAAGTAACCCTGCTTCTGTTCATTAAGAGTTTGAAGAGGTGATGCTCAGCTATTACATGAACAAATGAAATACTACAAACTATCAATGACTAAAAAAGACATTTTTGCAGTGAAATACCAGACTAAGGCCGCTCAGATCGTTTGAAAGATTATTAAATGACTACTATAAATGAAAAAAAAGGAATGTATAGACAAGCTTGATGAAATACAATAAAAATATTAAAGGTTTAGAACCTTAAATGGCTTAAAAAACTGTAAAAGCCCAGCCTCCTGTACTCAGAGCTTCCTCTGACTGGGAAGATGTGATTTTGAAATCTGTCAATTTGAAGGGACCGTTAAACTCATCAAGTTCTTTTGTCAAAATTTCTTAACACTGTACTTCTACATGAAAGGAATTGTCTCAACACATTTTACAATAAAATAGCATGCTGATGGATATATTCTTCCTGGAATGTCCCTTGGACAGCTGAACCAAATACTCTGTTTTTAATGAGCTCTAAATCAGATAACTTGGTACCAAAATACACTGGAGTTCAGAAACACAGAGTTGAAACAAACAAACAAACACACACACCCCCAAGATACCGTTAAGCCTAGGAAATATATCTTATGTCATAATACAGAATTTGTGGCAGAATAACATCATATCAAATGTTTTATAAAGAAAGCAGAACAATGCCACAATGAACAGATTAGCAAAAACAGCATAACAAGAAGAAAAAAAAGTAAAATCCATGTTAATGATTTTAAGAATATTGTAAGGTATCCCAAAAAACCCAGAATTCTCCAGGCAAAATTCATTGATAGTAACTTATAGCATTTTGACTGAAAATACTGTAAGCCACCATCAAAGCCAATGCCTTCCAGTGGCAGTTGTCTTTAAGCACTTTTCAAAAACAGTTTTATACCAGACAAAAACACACAAGTAACTTAACATTAGGTATTTTTCACACCCTCAGTATATCCCTGCCCTACCATACCCTGCTCTCCACTCACCCTGCTGCATTAATACATAAACACAAGAAGGCTTACCTGGATCCTATTTTTGGGTGCTAATGAGAATGAGCCCAGGCCTGCAGGCTCTCTCAAGGGAAATGGAGACAAAGTTCCAAGTCATGTGTTTAGTAAATAAAGAGTGTAATTAAAGGGGAATGACTGTGCTGAGTGCAGGCACTCATAAAGACTGAACCTATGGGATAATTGACTTTCCATGCTGCTCTAGATCTCTAGTGTAGGAGAAATGCAAGATCTAAGAAACTCAAAGACATATGGTATGGACTTAATTCAGACTCTCACTTCTAATTTCTGGTCTACCTGTGGTGCCACCACCACATGCTGACATCTGACAATGAGCATGCTAATGCTGGAAAGGTTTGGAGTTGTGTCAAAAAGTGTCATCATTTGGATAAGTTATTGAGAATATATATTTATATATGTTGAAGGACAAGACAAGGAAAGACCTGTTACAAGACTTTTCTGTGATAGATAATAGGAAGTAGATGATTTATGCAAGTATGGCATGTCACGTCACTAATTCTAAAGAGCTTTGTTAAGTATACCTCCTGAAAAGAGGCTGCCCAGGGAAATGGTGCAGTCTCCATCCTGGAGGTATTCAAAAATGTGTAAATGAGACACTTCAGGGCATGATTTAGTAGGTATGGTGGTATTTGGCTTACAGTTGGACTTGATGATCTTAGAGGTCTTTCCCAAACTTAACAATTCTGCAATTCTACATATTAGACAAGACAGCTTCTGATTCTCCATGTGCCAAATCTAAATGGACCGTAGAAAATCAATAGGTCACAAATGAACATTGAAAAAAAACTCAGCAAAGCTTGAAAAAACTTGAAGTTATGAGTTGCTTTTCAGACTTACAACATCTGGATCAACAGGATGAGTTTAAACAAGAGCAAATGCCGAGTCCAGCACCTGAGACACAACAACCCCATGCAGCGTTACAGGCTTGGGGAACAATGGCTGGAGAGCTGCCTGGCAGAGAAGGACCTGGGGCTGCTGGGTGACATCTGGCTGAATATGAGCCAGCAGTGTGCCCAGGTGGCCAAGAGAGCCAATGGCATCTTGACCTGTATCAGAAACAGCATGGCCAGCAGGACCAGGGAGGTGATTGTGCCCCTGTACTTGGCACTGGTGAGGCCACACCTCGAGTACTGTGTGCAGTTCTGGGCCCCCCACTACAAGAAGGACATTGAGGTGCTGGAGCGCATCCAGAGAAGGGCGACAAGGCTGGTGAAGGGGCTGGAGAACAAGTGCTATGAGGAATGTCTGAGGGAATTGGGGTTGACTAGCTTGGAGAAGAGGAGGCTGAGGGGAGATCTCATCATTGTCTA
This sequence comes from Dromococcyx pavoninus, assembly GCA_033558185.1. NCBI lineage: Eukaryota > Metazoa > Chordata > Aves > Cuculiformes > Neomorphidae > Dromococcyx > Dromococcyx pavoninus. The sequence goes on from JAUMJL010000110.1 coordinate 2,855,678, forward strand.
CAACTACCTGAAAGGAGGTTGTGGCAAGGTGGGTGTTGATCTCTTCTCACAAGTGACAGGTGATAGGATGAGAGAAAATAACCGTAAGTTGTACCGGGGAGGTTCAGACTAGACATCTGGAAAAATTTCTTCACTGAAATGGTGGTCAGGGATTGGAACAGCTGTCCAAGGAGGTGATTGAGTCTCCATCCCTGGAGGTGTTTAAAGGGCAGGTAGATGAGTTTCTTAGGGACATGGTTTAGTAAGGGGACAGGTAAGGCTGGACTTGATGATCTCAGAGGTCTTTTCCAACAAGACGATTCCATGATTCTACGATTCTATGTTCTCAGTAACTGCTGTAAATCTCTTATGGACACTGGTTTTCTTTTGGGAGATGTGAAGAAGAATACAAGGTTAATTAACTCTTGAAGAGGCTTGTACTGAAATCCAACACATGGAACATTTTCATTGAGGTTTATAATAAAAATGTCTGTTAGCAGTCTGACTCATTCAAATTTTGTTTTCTTGAGAATATTTTGTCCCTTATATTTGTTAATTTATCTGTTTAATGCTTAAAGACTTCCTACAGACATAACATAAAACTTGGATTTCTCATGACTTACCTTTAAAGAACATAATGTAATACTGTAGGTCTTTCATGCAAGCTGCTTTTCCTCAATTCCAGAACTGAGCTTAGCAATATGGATGCTTACTCATTTCAGTGAGTTCTGGCAGAGCTAAAAATAGATTCTTGAACCTGAACTTTCTCCCATCTAACTTTCAGCACTTAAATGAGCCTTAAAATTTTCTTAGTTCCCTACTTTTCCTAATGGACAAAGGGACATAGCCAACTGAAAGAAACAGCTATCTTGAGAGCTGATTCTATTCTTAAGCAGGCTTTTAACACCTTTTAACACCTATTGTAAAGTAGGGGGACAGCCCAGAGCAAGGAAATTTCGTTTTGAACGGTAAACAAACAGTCAGTCCTCTTCTTTCCATTGCCTAGGGTATAGAAATTTTAAACTGATAATCACTAACAGTAAATAGTAAATTAACAGAGAAAAGAAAAAAAAGGCAGTCCTTACATACCACTTATCTTTTTATATATTATATATTAAAAATGTATTCTATAAAGATGCTCAAGTTTAGCTGCTGCCAGCTCTATAGTTCAAAGAATAAGGGACCGCACCACAATATCTGCAAAAGAGGATTTTCAGTTTTGTAAAAAATCTGTCTCATATCTTTATATCTTTTCCTTTTTTTATTTGTCACCATTTGATCTACTCAAGTGACCAGATATATTTAATTTTAATTTAATTTAAAATAGATATGTGAAAATCTAAACCCAATACCAGATCATCACATCTGTCTGGACACAAGTTGGTTTCACTTTGACTTTCAGTCATTCTACTTCCAAAGAAGTGCCAGTAACACGAAGCAGACAAGACCGGCTGAGAACAAGTAGCTATGGTTCACGAACGTATTCATCAGTTCATGTGTTTTCAGTACAGTGAACATGTAACAACTGTGCCTTTGGGCTAAATGACTGTGGACTCAATTTTTACACTAAGAACATGACTCTCTTAAAACCAATAGAAACATTCCAGATGGCCAACTGTATCTTGGGCTGCATCCAAAGAATCTGGCCAGCAGATCAAGGGAAGTGATTCTGACCCTCTACTCTGCTCTGGTGAGACCACACCTGAAATACTGCATCCAGCTCTGGATCCCTCAGCAAAGGAAAGAGACAGACCTGCTGGAGCGGGTCCACAGGTGGGCCACTAAAATGATCAAAGACCTAGAACACCTTCCTTATGAATACAAGCTGAGAGTTGGGACCAGCTTATTGTGGCCTTTCTATACTTAAAGGAGGCCTGTGAGAAAGACAGGAAAAATATTTTAGCAGGGTCTGTAGCATTAGGACAAGGGGTAGTGGTTTTAAACTAAATGAGGAAAAGTTTAGACTAGATGTAAGGAAGAAATGTTTTTCACTGAGGGTAGTAAAACACTGGAACAGGTTGCCCAGAGAGGTAGTAGATGCCCCATCACTGAAAACACTCAAAGTCAGGTTGGATGGAGCTCTGAGCAACCTGATCTAGTTGAAGATGTCCCTGCTTACTGCAGGGGGTTGGACTAGATGACCTTCATGGTCCCTTCTAACCCAAACCATTTTATGATTCTAAGATATCAAAAAAATTGTGTTAAATTACTAAGTATCTGTAAAATAAAACCTCTTTCTCTACTTCCAAATTCTTAGACTGTGTGTGATACAAATGTCCAGCAGTAAAATATTTAACAGTTCTGACATCTCCAAAAGAGAATCATTGTTCTCTACAAGTTCAGATCAAAATTAGTTTGGGGATTTCTGACCATAGGTTCAGAAAAGCAGCTTTTCTGTAGCCATTTTTTGAATAGTATTTAGAAGGATGAAAGTTTGTTTGTTTTTTAAGGTCTATGTTTTGGAAAAGACAAGGTACTGTTCAAGAACTTCAAGCTTCCAGACAATATCAATGTAATGCATCTCTCAGTATTCTACATGCTGCATTTTCATGTTACAGGAAATAGTACAGTGCAAGACAGCTGTCAAACAGAACTCTAAAAATCACAAAGAATGTTCACTAGCATGTTTTCTATGCCTGCTGCTCGGTTTCTCTTCTCCTTCAGTTAATGTTTTCATTAAGCATTCTCCTACACACAGGCACACAGGTGCATATAGGGACACCTAGCGGTAGTAACTAATGAAAACTCCCCATTCAGAAGATCCGGAGGCGTCGCCAGTGGTCTGAAATTCAGATAACTCTGAATAGACAGAACACACAGTTTCTGTTCTTTGTAAGGCTTCACCACTTTTATTGGAGTTCGTGTACTTAAAAGCCAAAACAAAAGGGAAAAAACCCCATCATTCCTCACTTCCTTTTAATAAAAATAACATAGTTGTAATACCTATTAGGCAGAGTGGTTAAATAATAGATTGATTTTTAATTATCACTGTATAAATGAAGCTTCATATTTATTTTAAATAAAGATCAAACTCTCTCATTAAGAGTCAGTCTATTCTATGTTATTAAGTGAATGCATGTAGATAAACACGTGAAACTAACATGTATTATGTTTCTATTTTGTAAATGTACGCTTAAACATGCAATGTAGAAATCCATATGAGTGTATTTGTTTTTTAAACATCAGTTTGAGGATTTACCTTTTTTTATAAAAATTGTATAAATTATGGTGTGTGTAGATATGTTGTCTTAAATAACAATTCCAAAAAAGTAGAACAATTGATTACTGTCAGGTAAAACTATTAAAATGACAAACCATAAAGCTAAGGACTGGTATCCACTTATATTCACACAGGGCTGAATTTACAAAAATATGTATGTATGCTCCCACTTATCTTTTACAGTATTTAGACCTAGATCAAATATTCAAAACCGCTGAGACTGCCGAAGTTCTTGCTAAGTTCCTTCATGTGCCTCAAGGATCTACATTCCTCGCTGTATATTTTATTGCCAATAATATTTAACTGGACAGCAAACTTTTCCTAAATATTAGAAATCATATTAGTACTGTTACTACTGAGTCGCTTGGAAGTCTAATTTATACATAGTCACTGATTTGTAATTTCTGACTTCTCTTGCTTGTTTTGTTTCTGAAGAACAGTTTAACAGAAATTCTCATGGTATGCCTAAACCCCCTAAAGTGAACAGGAACAAGACAGGTCAGTCTCTATATTTGGAGGATGGTATACTCACCATATTACAATTTTTATTAAATAATCTGGAGTAAAAATATTAACCTAGCTCTCTCTCTATTGAATGTTTTAACCATTAAGACAGAAAACTCCTGGTAATTCTCCGAGTCTTTTCTGTTAAATCTGTTTTATAATACCGTAAGAAAACTAAAGCAAAGAAATAAAAAAAGAATGTTCATCTGATATATTTGTGCCTTGAGGTTATCCCTGTGTGCAAGAACATGAATAAACCTCTCTATAATTCCTGTCCTACAATTTCCACTAGAAAAAAAAAATAAGCTACTCCTGAAGAAGTGTTCAGGTTCATATGAAATCAGAACCCTTTATTTCAACTATTATGGATAGAGTTATATACGTAATATTAGACATATTTGATGTAATATAATTTTAATTATTTGATAATTCTATGTATAGCAAGGAGATAAGAGAGGTGAAAAGTCATATCAAATGTATAATGTCAGAATAGTTAGAACGTGCTAACACGTAATGGTTGCTTGGTATGAATGCCATACCTCCAAATTTGTTTACCACTTCCCACTAGCAGGCAGTTCAGCCATTTCCAGGAAAGCAGGGCTCCTCACATGTAACAGTTACTTGGAAAGCCTTCTTCCCCCATCTTTATATGCTAAGCACGATACTGTATAGTATGGAATATCCCTTTGATCCTTTTGATTAGTTGGCGTCAGCTGTCCTTGTGGTAAGGTGGGAGGCAGAAAAGGCTTTGACTTCACGTAAGCACTGCTCAGCAGTAACTAAAACATTGCTGTGTTATCACTATGGCTTTCTGCACAAATCTAAAACTTAGTCACATACTAGTTACTATGAAGGAAATTAACTCCATTGTAGCCAAAATCAGCATGGAAATTTTAGGGAAATTTTTTTCTTATGTCACTTACTATGACCTACTGAAAATGCTGAAAGTTTAGCTAGCATTTTTTGGGAGAATGGAACTAAGTTGAATATGATTTTCATAAGAATGAGTAATAGGAAGCATAGGAAAGTAGACCTGGAAGGGACTAACTAAATTTCCACATCCTACAGTTGTGGCTTATATATACTAGATACATAGTAAAAATAGAAAAGAAAAAAATTTCTTACAGTATTATAAAAAAAATAAAAATATATGGGACTATGTTTTAGATTTGTGCTGAAAAGAGATTTAATAACACAGGGATGTTTTTGCTATTATTGAGCAGTGCTTACACAGAGCTGAGGCCTTTTCTGTCTCTCACACCACCCCACCAGCAAGCAGGTTGGGAGGTGACACAACTGGAACAGTTGACTCCAACCGACCAATGGAATATTCCATATCACATGGCATCACGCTCAGCAATATAAAACTGGGGGAAGAAGAAGGATGAGAGGCAACTTCACAGTTATGATGTTCATCTTCCGAAGAAGCCATTATATGTGATGGAGCTCTCCTTTCCTGGAAATGGCTGAACTGTCTGCTGATGAGAAGTGATGAATAATTTCCTTTTTTTTTTTTGCTTTGCTTGCATGTGTGACTGTCTTTATCTCATCCCATGAGTTTTCCTACTTTTACTCTTCTGATTCTCTCCTCCATCTCACTGTGGGGGGAGTGAGTGAGTGCCTGTGTGGTGCTTAGTTGCCACCTGAGGTTAAATCACGATGTAGTACTATAGAGTACAGTACTGCTTTTATACTACATAGTACTGCTTTCCAATACTGAAAAAAAAGCCTTTAACTTTGCAGTAAAAACCAAAACGCAGACCTCTAATATTTCTTGGGGAAAAAGAAAAAATGGGGGAAGAAGAGGAACAAGGGCATCACCAATGGTCTACTGAAGCCCCTGCAATAACAGTTAATACGTTAGAAATTGCTTGCAGAATGTTCTAGAAATTAAAAAAATTCCCACTTTACAAAGGAGAAGAAAGAAAGAAAGAAAGAAAGAAAGAAAGAAAGAAAGAAAGAAAGAAAGAAAGAAAGAAAGAAAGAAAGAAAGAAAGAAAGAAAGAAAGAAAGAAAGAAAGAAAGAAAGAAAGAAAGAAAGAAAGAAAGAAAGAAAGAAAGAAAGAAAGAAAGAAAGAAAGAAATTAACAGAACTCAGAATCTAAATTATGCAAGGGGAGAAAACATCTTTCCTGACCTGAGCGCCTGCAGTAAGCCCCGAGGCAGAGAACAGATACAGTATAAATGTAGAACCATATTCCATCTCTATCAGAAAGCCATTTCCTTTCTAACTTAATGTTACTTTGCTAACAGAAATTGTCCCATTCAACTGAACAATACTTTCTGTTCAAGTTCTATTTTGAGACAACTTTTGTATATTGGCTTAATTGCCTATTTGGAAGACTTTTCCAGTATCTGACTTTTCAGTTAGTAAATTGCTTCATATTTCTAGGCTATGCTAAAATATTATCAATACGTAAGTATTTAATGGTGTGCCAACATAATTCTCTAGTTTTAGTATTTAACTAAAAACGCGTTTGTAAGGGAACACGTGGCCTTTCAATATCTATCCGGCTATGTATGCCTTCAAACAAACCCACAAATATCTGTTCTGTAGACACATTTTCTGTGCCCTAATTATCCTGTTTTCTTTCTGATCTTTAAATTTCATTTTAAGATCTTCCTTGAGTGTGTGACTAGAATCATGCATAATACAAAAAGAACTCATGAAAAAACCCATCCTTTACAATAGTGTTGACACCTTCCCACCTGTTAGGAAAATCCTGCCTAATACATCAAAGAATCACATTTCTCTTTTCCTTTTATATCAGTACTTCTTTTATAATGGCAACATACAGTCACTTTCTGATTGACCACTACCTTCAGATTTTTAAATTTTATATAAATTTGGATCTTCCCAGTTTATAGCAGAAGTTTTCATTCATGACTTTGTAGATCGTGTTACTCAGTTTCACACTATTCCCATCAGTCTAGATCAAAGGAACATAATATAAAGATACACATGAATTAAATTTATAAATACTGATATGTTAAAGTACAGACAGTAACATTAATTTTGTACATATATTTTCAGTGTAAATACAGTTACATACATGTATCTTGACATATAAACATATATAGAAGTATACAGAAGTATGTGTATATATGTGTATGTAAGAGGTTTGACACAAAAAGCCCTGAGACTGTGCCTTTAGCTCTTTTTATTTAACAAATTTGGAAAATCAACTACGATCACCATCAAAATAGTTCCCTTCTGAGTTGACACACAGCTGCATATGATGCTGTCAATGTTCAAAGCAGTTCTACAGATCATTTTCTGAAAAGCTGTTGAGTAACTTCCACCATTTTTGCTTTCACATCTTCTACAGACAAAAAATGGGTTACTTTCAGCACAAACTTGATCTTTGGGAAGAGGGAGCCAGGTCTGGTGAACAGTGTGGGTGATCAAGCACTGTGGTGGTGTTATTAGCTAAAAACCATTTCACAGACAAAAGCATTGTACCCTGGCACACACCAACATTTTCCAACTGAGGGTAAAATATCTATCTATGTGCACTTACTTGTACCGAGTGAAGTGATCAAGTTGAGCCTTGTCTCACTGTGACAGGTTAGAACATGTTCTATAACATTCTCTTTGTCTCTCCCCTCCCACCCTTGGTTCTGGAGCTGTTAGGGTTAGCCTCAGGGCTTTTTTTGTGTCGGACCTCATACACATGTATATACATATATGAGTGTATATACAAGTTGTCTTGTCTGATTATTTGGTTTTCATCAAGAATTCTAGTCTTCTGTGGTCTACAAACTTTGACTAGACCCACTTGCTTATCTTATACTCTGAAATCAGTGCTAAGTGCATTACAAAGGTCTGAACTCAAAACTGGTCATCAAGAAACTCCACTAATGACTTCAATCCATTCAGATAACTCCCTCTCAACATTATGTACTGTCCCCTTGCCTAAGCTTCTTAGAGATTTTTGCAGTTCTTGTATCCATCCTCCCAATTTCAAACATTTCAAGTCCTTACTTCTGGACTTGCATTTTATGTGTTGCTCTTTTGAGCACTCCAAGATATAAGTTTTCTGGACCAAATGCTTGTACCACACAGTACCAATTATGCTGATGATGTGGTTTCTCTTGCCCTATTCCCACTTTCATTTACTTATGCATTCTTACCAGAAGCAGAGGCAACTTCTCCAGTAACTACTTAGTCCAGGTCTATTTTATTCTTAGTGTCCACCCTGATCTTTAACATCCATCTCACTTCTTAAGTTCTCATTTTACTTACATGGCTTAAGAAGTTTTTGCTATGATTCAGTTTTCTATGCAACTTTTGGTTTAATGAGGTTTCTAACCATTCTCAGTTGGGTTTTCATACCTTCTAATTACTGATGCAGATTCCTCCTTGCTAATCAATATCTCTTTTCCATTCTTTAAAGGTTTTGTGCTTACCCTTAATAACTTGCTTTATGCTTTTACATTCAGGGAATTCTTTCTCATCCCTGTTGTTAGGTAATTTTTTTTTCTCCCTCTCTCCTCCATTACATAAACATTTAATAGAGTTGGCACTTTTTTACATATCATGCTTTATCTGAATTCTAATTTTCAATCTTACTAAACTTTTTTGTTTCTGTTTGCCTTTCTGAAACAGTGGACTGCAGTTACAGATCCTCCACATTTTCTGTCTTGCAATTTCACATGAAGTGGCAAAACTCAAACCCATAAGATTTAAGATTATTTTCTATCATCAGTTTTTCCTGTAGATCCTAACAAACATGCACTAAAATTAAGCCTAAGTTATCTGTGCCTTTTCCTTGCTCAGTGTTTGTTCCATACAAGAAGCTATACTTTATCATGTCCAAATTCATATCAACTCCCATAATCATTGGATGATTTTTTTCCTGATATTTGCCAGTGGGAAATCATACAAATTTGTATAATAACACAATATCAGTTTTTGTTTTTTTCCTGTATTTGTAGGCATTATCATCCGTATCCCATTTCCTCCAACAGATTCATAATAAATTACATTCTCATGAAACTTTTTTCCTATGCTTTGCTCAATTTTCATTCAAGCAGACACTATCTCATCTTTACCCTCAAATTTATTTTTTATTGCACTATTGCATAATAGTCTTTGCTCCTTAACAGTTTTCAGTGCATTAATATGAAATTATTCCACCACCTTTTTTATCTTTGCTAAACAGTGTGCATCCATCAGTTCCAATATGTTTTACTGACAAATTTGGTAACTCCATATTCCTGTTTTCTCATAAGGTTTGGTTGCACACACTATATCAAATGTTCCAGCTACTCTTTACTAACTGAAGTTATACTGAAAGTGGACAGACCAGTTGCAGTTATAAGTTGTTGTAGATATAATCTATGTCTTCATCAGATTCTTTTGTTTATCTTTCTTTCCTGTTGTTCCATTCTCATACACGTCTCTCTATTTGTTCTCCATATGAGGATTATACAAGTTACTCCCAATTCTCCTCTTGAGTTTTCAGTTTATAGTATTTAGGATCCCCTGGTTTAATGAAATACAGACGTAAGATAAATCAGCAAAAAACAACACATTATAGTAATAAAGAGCTCTTTATTTTTCACAAATTTAGCAGTGTTTATTGTTTATTTTAGTGTTCTCGGGTTTATAATGACAGTTCTAGTTCAGCTATTAAGATATAATTTATACTGTAAGAAACACTTTCAGACCATGTAGACTCCATTCAAATGAACTCTAATTTCTTGCTAATTTCAGTAAGGAATACAGAGCTGTGCCCTCTCATGACAATCATGCAAAACTTTAAGTTATTTTACTAAAAACATGATAATAATCAGAGCAAGAATGAATGAAACAGCAGTGTGATAGTTCTAAACTAATAACTGTTTAAATCTTGTGTGTGGTACTAAAATCATAGAATCATAGAATCTTCCGGTTGGAAAAGACCTTTGAGATCCAATCACAATAATCTAGCAGTCCAGCAACTTGGAAGTAAGGTTTTAAGAAATCATGTTTTCTATTCATTATACTTTTTACTATCTCATTATCACAGGACAAGAATAATTAAACCGAAGCATAGGTACAATACTGATTTTAACATAATATTTTTAGCATGATTCCGTGTTTGTGAAACTTTTCCAGAATGGTTTAATTGAAGGAGTTAAGCTCAGACTAGCCACCAAAGTTGTTTAAAATACCTTTCTCTCTTATGAATAAAAAAGTATTTATGTGTGTCAGAGAGAAAAATAGCATAGAAACACAGACAGATGCTATAAATACAACAGACCTTAAAATGCAGGCATATATACATAAAATCCCATATATTCAAAATACGTAAGTATTAATTCAAAACAAGAATGTTTTTCAAAAATAGTGAGGTCATAAGAAACTATTAAGAAACCCCTATTTACTATTTGGGAATTTTTTTTATTCCACTATTATCTCGTATTTCATGTGGAATATTAGAAAAGCTTTAAAGAGTGTGTGGGAGGGGAAAAAGTGTCTAGCATGGTTTGGAACTCTCTTCCTGACTAAAACTAGTCTTTTGGAACTCAATCTAAACCCTTCCACTGGTTTTGCATCAAAACAGGCATATCAGAGATTCTTTAATATCGGATGTAAATACTTAGTCCCACCAAGTTTTCCAAAACCTCCTCCAAGGCCAGAAATATTACCTGGTTTATATAAGAAAGTTTTCTTCCATGGAAACACTAGATCTTACTTATTTCACGGCTAGGGAAAGAGGTTTTAAGTCACACTCCTTTTACATTTGCAAAGAGAAGAATATACCTTTTGGGGAAGGCTCAGTAGTAAAAAAAAAGTTTCTTTAAAATCATCCCCAGGTTTAGCATGTCATGATGTTAAAAGTTGACAGAGGTCTGCTGAAGAGAGCGGTGTGATGAGTTTACGTTTCATATGCAGAGTATCCTTCCCTCCTCCATGTTTAAGACTCACCCAGGAAAGCCCATGAAGGCACAACTATGTCTAGCATTACATTTGAGTTAAAGCAGGATTCCAGCCTCTGTACTCTGTGTGTGGGATGCACTTTATGTACTTCTGAACGTATAACAACAATTTACATACTAAAATGTACACAATACATAACAGCAATCACAGAATCATAGAATGGTTTGAGTTGGAAGTGACCTTATGGATCATCTAGTTCCAACACCCCTGCCATGGGCAGGGACACCTCCCACCAGACCAGGCTGCTCAAGACCCCATCCAACCTGGCCTTGAACACTTCCAGGGAGGGGGCACCTACAGCTTCCCTGGACAATCTCTTGCAGTGTCTCACCACCTTCATTGTGACAAATTTCTTCCTAATATCTAATCTAAATCTTCCCCCTTCCAATTTAAAGCCATCTCCCCTCATCCTATCACTACATGCCCTTGTAAAACATCCTTTCCCAGCTTTCCTATAGCCCCTTCAGGTACTGAAAGGGTGCCAGAATGTCTCCCTAGAGCCTTCTCTTCTCCAGACTGAACAACCCCAACTCTCTCAGCCTGTCCTCATAGCAGAGCTTCTCCAGCCCGCTGATTATCTTCATAGCCCTCCTCTAGACCTATTCCAACAGTTCCATGTCCTTCTTATGTTGGGGATTCTAGAGCTGGACACAATCAATACACAAGTACAAACGTGTGCACATCTTTGCACGCATGCAGTCAAATTATGCTTTTGGTTTTTTGCTTTGAAGACCATTCAAATACCTAGTTTTGCGGTAAAATACAAACCTAAACGTAAAAAGCGTTACTGCTACCACAGTCAGCTTTGTACAGGAAAAAAACCCTCCATATGCAAGTGGAATAACGGCAACTCCTCCAACCAGTAACAAAGATAACACAGTCAGCACAGCATCGCCTCCCCCGTATCGCAGCCATTCCTCCTCCCGGTGGGCCAGTCCCCCGCCGCTAGCCCTCCCGCGGGGCTGCCCTGCATGGGGCAGCGCGGCCCATCCGCCGCCCTACGCTGCCACCTGGTGGCAGCGGGAGGCACCGCACCGAGCGATCAGGCGGCTCCGCGGCGCCGAGACCCGAGAGCGCCTGCGGCACCGTGGCCTCCCCCGATAGCAGGCGAGAATGACACGCGGCGGGGGGGAGATGGGCGCGTCTGCAGAGCCACGTAGTTGTTGCTGCATCCCCTCCGCGCCCCGTGGAAAAAGATTACAATAAAACACCACACACACCGCGTTTCAGAGGATACGTGTAGGAAACCTCTCGTTCCCCTTCACTGCGACCACCCGATTCCCCGCGGTCTCTGCTGAGGTTCCCGCAGAGTAAGCGGCAGCAATCACGGTCACGGCCAGAGAGCGCTGCAGCGAGAGCACAGGGGCAGCTCATCCGCCAGGCTGGGGAAGATCGGGCAAGGCGCAGGGAAAGTTGCCCCGTGCCAGCGGAAAGTGTGAGCTCAGCCCAGGGAGTGCGTGGGGTGGGGGTGTGGCGGGGGCGGGAGCGCGACGCTTGTTCTTCACTCAGAGGGTGGTGGAGCACTGGAACAGCTCCCAGGGAAGCAGCCATGGCGCCAAGCCTGGCAGTGTGAAAGCAGCATTTGGACAATGCCCTCAGACACTCGGTGTGAGTGTTGGGGTTGTCCTACGCATGGACAGAAGTTGGACTCGATGATCCTTGTGGGTCCCTTCCAACTCAGGCCATTCTGTGATTCCGTATCGGCATGTGCGCCTCTGCTCGCGCGTGTGCGCTGTGTGTGATCGTGCGTGCGGGGTGCGCGACGCCGCGCTCAGCTGCGGCGAGGGGGGGGACACACACCGACACCCCCTCCGACACCCCGCACCGCGGCCCACCCGGCCGCCCTCCTCCCCTCGCCGCCTCTCTCCTCACTTAGCCTCTCCACCACCCCCACCTCTCTTCCCGCCGCCGCTCCGCCCTCGCTCCCTTCCCACCCACCACCCCTCTCCAAACGCTGCGCTCAGCAGCGGCGGGGGGAGAGCCGGCCGCCCCCCCCCCCCCCCCGCCCCAGCCCCCGTTCTCGCCGTGCGGGTGCGCGCGCCGGAGAGCGCGTGTGCGGGAGGGGGCACGCTCGCGACTGCGCGGGAGCGCGCGTGTGTGTGTGTGTGTGTGTGCGTGTGCGTGTGTGTGTGCGCCCCTGTGCGAGCGCTGGTGTTCTCGGCGCCGCCTGCGTGCGGGGGGGTGTTTGTGTGCGTTCCGCACCGAGCATCCCCTTCCCGGCTGCTGAGATACTCGCCTCCGTCGCCGCCTCTGCCACCTCCGCCGCCGCCGCCCCGGCGGCTTCGCGCAGCGGGTAGGCATCTTCATGGGTTGCCACCATGCTTGGGCCCTGGAGATTTCGGGCGAAGTAAGTACCGGGGTTGACTTTTCCTCGCGCTCTCCTTCTCTCTTTTCTTCCTCCTTTCCTTCTACGCCCCCCCCCCCCCCCCTTCCTTCGCCGCCGGGTCTTTCCTTGCTGTTGCTTTCCACCCCCAACCCCTCCCCCGTCCCCCCCCATCCTTCCTCTCGGAAAGCCATTTCTTCCTTCTCCCAACTCTGGGTGCTGCTCAGTTGGGTGGCAGTGTCCGGCTGGGGCTGCTCGCTTGCTGCTGCTGTCGGCGGTACTGAAAGCTGCTTCGAGCAGGATATGCAGTGCGGTAATCTAAGGGTTGAACTCTTCGGAAAAAAAAAATGCATAAGAAAACCAACCACATACACAAGAAAAATCCCGATGCAACCCCTTTCCTCTTCTCCCCTCCCCCACGCGCCCCCCCCCCCCCCCCCCCCAGTCTGAACCTCTGTAGGGAGCTGGCAAACGGCAGCACGCAGTCTCATCATAGAGGGGTTTCCAGAGCGGGATTGCAACCTTGCATGTAGACAGCTACAACTTTATTTTCTTTGCCTCCTATTTGCCACACACACACTTTTTTTTTTTTTCCAGAAAAACAAGGAGGATGGAGGGAATTTTTGCCTCCTTTACTAACCATAATTGAATTAAAGTTGTGAAATGCCTGGGAGTTTAACACTGACTGGGAAGGTTTTCAATGGATTTTCTTTTTCCTCCCAAGAACTGTTGGTTAATGGATGAATGGATATGATCAAGCTGAGAAAGAATATGCTAGATACATGCCTTTGAATAAGATCTCTGCTGCCTTTATGCAGTGAAGCCTTTTGCTTTGAGTAATTCTGATCCAGTTGACGTCTGGTCAGAATTAGAGATTCTCCGAGACTTCCGATTTCTTGCTGCATGACTGCCTTTGCTGCAAGTGCTAGATTTGCAGCCTTGAACCTGATGCCACAGGAGATGTCTTGCAGTACTGAGACTTCCCATTTTTTAGGATGCATTCCTCCAAACCAGAGTTCTGTCATGAGGATTGGAGGTCTAAGGTGGACAACAGAAAATGCAAGCCTACTCCAAGATCCCAGCATTTAAGCCTGGATGGTTTACTGGTCTTTCCTTACTGACACACAATGCTTTTTTTTTTCCCCCCTATGCATATTGTTTTTTAGACTAAGAGAAGTAGAAGAAAGCCACGAGGAGTCAGAAAAATTGCAAGAAGGAATGGAAATGATATTTGTTTTTAGCTAGCTAAAAATCGGGTATTAAATTACTGACGTAGGTCACTGGTAGGGTTTCCCTTCCACCCCCTTGGCTCTTAATCAGCCTGGGTGTCTTCTCCCCTAAAGGATGAAGAGTACTGACAGCCATCACTGCTTATAATCAGTAACTCTGATGCTTGGAGTGTTGGCAATGATATATTTCTGTGAGACCCATTTAGATCTCTCCACTTCTACCAGGCTAGTTTTGCAGAATGTTGGGAATAAGCGATATGTCAGATATGGCTGAGACTCCGAAGATGATCTGCATGTTTTACATTTTTCACAAATTTTGGGTGAGTGGTTAAAATATTTTCTTTAAGTGTGAGTGTGTGAGTGTGTGTGTATATGTGAAAGAACTGAAGACCTTTTCTTGATAGCCAGCTCTGTTACATTGTATATAAGTGAGAGAGTGTGAGTGTATATGTGTATGTGCCTGTGTGGTCAATTAAAATTATTTACTTGTGTATACATGCAAAATTTCTCACACTGAAGAGAGCTGTTAAGTGCACTGAAGTAGGAGGTTAACACATTTTATCTCATTACTGGAGAGTTCCTCCATAAAAGTCATTTGCAGGTGCGTGCTTGTGTGTGTGTGTGTGTGTGTGTGTGCGTGTCTGTGTGGGTGTGTGTGTGCTTTGTAAATGTATAGATAGAAAAAAAGTAACAGAGTTTTAAGAAACGTGAGATGTGAAGAATGCATCAGTATTCCCTCTGTTGAATTAAGCTCGTGTTTTCAGCACTGAGCATTTTTCTTTGGATTTCTACCATGACATTTCCACCACTGGTTAAAAATCAAGGTAGAAGGAGGGGAAGACCTTGGTGCGCTGTTCACTGAGGAGGTTCTGAAGGGAAGGGGGAGCTGGGTAATAGGGGAGGTGGGAAACCTCGTAAAATGGTGCTTCTTTTCTCTTAAATTAGAACCATGAAACTGAACTGACAGCCATTTTATGTATATTTATGGGGCTCATCATGAAAAAAGAAATTCAAGAAAGCATTGAAATGCATCCCACACCACGAGAACCAGAACAATTCCAACTGTGACCTCACCTTTTGAAACATTACAGGCATTTGACTCTCCAGGAGTTGCCCATCAACATTTTAATCAATGCATGTCATCCAGTTTTCAAAACTGTGGGAATTGGAAGTGACAGGAGGGGTTTTTTTTGTTTCTTTGGGTAACAATCCATTCTCTACCTCACTGATGATATATGTTAACTTTATGTCCATTTTAAATTTTATGTGGCTGTGCTATTATGCTGCTTTCTTTTTTTCTCCTTATCCTTACAGGAAATAAAATGTATGCCTGCTGCTCTACAGTAACTTTGGAACAGGACCTCAATAAAAAAATGCATGTCTGGATACTGCAGACGATCGCGTTTGCTTTAACATCACTAGTTCTTTCGTGGGCAGAAAGCATCGAGTATTATGGGGAAATCTGTGATAATGCGTGTCCTTGTGAGGAGAAGGACAGCATCTTAACAGTGAGCTGTGAAAACAGAGGGATCATCAGCCTTTTTGAGATCAGTCCACCGAGGTTCCCTGTCTACCATCTCTTGTTGTCTGGGAACCTTTTGAACAGACTGTATCCAAACCAGTTCGTCAATTACACGGGGGCTTCAATTTTGCATCTGGGGAGCAATGACATACAAGACATTGAAACTGGGGCCTTTCATGGTCTGAGAGGTTTAAGGAGGCTGCACCTGAACAATAACAAGCTGGAACTTTTACGGGATGACACTTTCCTTGGACTAGAGAGTTTGGAATACCTACAGGTCGATTATAATTATATTAGCGTCATTGAACCCAATGCCTTCAGCAAACTGCATTTACTGCAGGTGCTGATTCTCAATGATAACCTCCTCTCCAGTTTGCCCAACAACCTTTTCCGTTTTGTGCCCTTAACTCACCTGGACCTGAGGGGTAACCGGCTGAAACTGTTGCCCTATGTGGGCCTTTTGCAGCACATGGATAAAGTGGTGGAGCTGCAGTTGGAGGAAAACCCCTGGAATTGCTCTTGTGAGTTGATTGCTCTGAAGGATTGGCTGGACAGTATCTCCTATTCTGCTCTGGTGGGAGATGTGGTTTGTGAGACCCCTTTCCGCTTACATGGTCGAGACTTAGATGAAGTCTCCAAGCAGGAGCTTTGCCCCAGGAGGCTCATCTTGGATTATGAAATGAGACCACAGACACCACTGAGCACCACAGGGTATTTCCACACTACCCCAGCCTCGGTCAACTCTGTGGCCACTTCTTCTTCAGCTGTTTACAAATCCCCCTTGAAGCCCCCCAAAGGGACTCGTCAACCCAACAAGACGAGGGTGCGACCCACCTCCCGCCTGCCGTCAAAAGACCTGGGATACAGCAACTATGGCCCCAGCATTGCCTACCAGACCAAATCCCCGGTGCCTTTGGAGTGCCCCACTGCCTGCACTTGCAACTTGCAGATTTCTGATCTGGGTCTCAATGTCAATTGCCAGGAGAGGAAGATCGAGAGTATTTCTGAACTGCAGCCCAAACCCTATAATCCTAAGAAAATGTATCTGACGGAAAATTACATTGCTTTGGTACGCAGGACAGATTTTGTGGATGCCACTGGGCTGGATTTGCTGCATCTGGGCAATAATCGGATCTCGGTCATTCAGGACCGAGCTTTTGGGGATTTAACTAATTTGCGAAGGCTGTACCTGAATGGGAACCGGATTGAGCGGCTGAGCCCAGAGCTGTTCTATGGGCTGCAGAGCCTGCAGTACCTCTTCCTGCAGTACAACGTCATCCGGGAGATAGAGGCGGGCACCTTTGAACCTGTCCCCAACCTTCAGCTCTTGTTTTTGAACAACAATCTGCTGAGGTCTTTGCCAGGGAACATTTTTTCTGGTCTGTCTCTCTACAGGCTGAGCTTGCGGAGCAACCACTTCTCCTACCTACCAGTGAGCGGGGTGCTGGACCAGCTGAAATCCCTACTGCAGATCGACTTGCATGAGAACCCCTGGGACTGCACCTGCGATGTAGTTGGCATGAAGCTGTGGCTGGAGCAGCTCAACACTGGTGTTCTGGTGGACCAGGTGATCTGCGAGTCCCCTAAGAAGTTTGCCCAGAACGACATGCGGGCCGTCCGGGTGGAGCTGCTGTGTCCCGACTACTCGGACATCGTCGTTTCCACGCCCACGCCGTCCCCGGGCCAGCTGCCGGTCAGAACCACCTCCTCGTCCTCCACCATTCGCCTCAACGGCACGGCAGCAGCGGGCGGCTCTGCGCCCACGGGCGGCGGCAGTTCCTCGGTGCCGCTCTCGGTGCTGATCCTCAGCCTGCTGTTGGTCTTCATCATGTCCGTCTTCGTGGCGGCGGGGCTTTTCGTCCTGGTGATGAAGCGGCGCAAGAAGGGCCAAGGCGACCACACCAGCGCAAACAACTCCGACGTGAGCTCCTTCAACATGCAGTACAGCGTCTACAGCGGCGGCCACCACCATCAACACCACCACCCCCACCTCCAGCAGCACCCGCCCCATCGCGGGGGGGGCAGCGGCGGTGGGGGTAGCGCGGCGCTGCCCAAAGTGAAGACCCCCGCCGGCCACGTCTACGAGTACATCCCGCACCCCTTGGGCCACATGTGCAAAAACCCCATCTATCGCTCCCGGGAAGGCAACGCGGGTGAGGATTACAAAGACCTCCACGAGCTGAAGGTCACCTACAGCAGCCACCCCATGCAGCCCGGGGGGGGTGCGCCGCCCCCTCCGCCGCCGCCCCCCCCACCGCCGCCGGCGTCCGGCGGGGAGGATGCGCCCGTGCGCAGCCCCGCGTACAGCGTGAGTACCATCGAGCCGCGGGAGGAGGTGCTCTCCCCGGTGCAAGACGCCGACCGCTTTTACAGGGGCATTTTGGAGCCCGACAAACACTCCTCCTCCTCTACGCTGGGCACGCCCGGCTCCACCCTCCCTGACTACCCCAAGCTCCCCGCCGCCTACACCTACTCCCCCAACTATGACCTTAGGCGTGCCCACCAGTACTTGCACCCGGGGCCGGGGGACGTCAGGCTCCGGGAGACGGTGCTCTACAACCCCCCGAGTACTGTCTATGTAGAGCCCAACAGGAACGAGTACCTGGAGCTAAAAGCAAAACTAAACGCAGAGCCGGACTACCTCGAAGTGCTGGAAAAACAGACGACATTCAGCCAGTTCTGAGAAACAGCCCCGTCCCCTCCCACCCCGCCTCCCCCGCCAGCCACAGCAGTTCCTTCTCTAGAGTATTTGTATTTAACAACTACATGCAAAACAAGGAAACGTAAATGCTGACCTCCCACCCTTATCCGGCCACCTCGCCCTCCTCGTTTCACACCCCCCCCCCTTTAATTCGTTTTATTGTAGGGTGAAGTGCCTTGGCACAGGATTTTTCAGCTTCGGGGAATAATTCTAAAAGGGTGTGCTGTTTATTTTATTTCATTTTCAGGGGTTTATTTTATTTTTTTTCCTCTTGTTTTACTGTATTTGGCAGCAGGAAACCAGCTGTTGTGTAAATGGGGCACAACACTGGCATTGTTCTTGTGCCCATATGTGCTTGGGGAAGGTGGCAGGAGGGCCATGTCAGGTCATATTCAGGTTACAAGTACAAAAAGTCATGCTAACTTTTTTTTAAACAGAAATTGTTTAATTTTGTGTTCTTTCTAGCTGAAGAGTACAGCGCACATTTTCCCCTTTTAGCCATGGGTGATCTAAATGGCTTTTATGGAGAGTTTAGCACACTCCGAATTTAATACAAGGTTTCCTTTTTTTAAGGATGTGTTTGTATGCTTTCTGGACTTTTGAATTAAAAAATATATTATGATCTTCAAAAGGATCACTGTAGATGTGGACAAATCATTAAAGAGTGCAGATATATATGATACATAACTGGTTAGTGAAAATTAACTTATTGATGAAATATAAAAAAATATTTTATTGTAGCACCTATTTTTATATGCACATTAGCATTTCTCTTTTCTTCACTATTTTAGGGCCTAATCCTGCAAATTCTTACTATTTTGAGTATCTCTGTTTGTGAAAGAAGTCCCAGCTTAGGCCTTCATTCTGCAGGCACATAAGCACCCGAAGAACTTTACCAATGTGTGTAGTCTATAGACTCATTCACTGAGCATAGTCAAATGCCCAAAAGATTAGGATAGAGGATGCAGAACTATTCTTACAAATAAAACTACTGGGATATTTAAGTGGGTTTTCATTTTTTTCAGAATGGGGTCCAAAGTATGTGGATTGCTTTAAACTGTTGCACTACATTGAGAGCTTTTGTTCCAAAGCTGATGTAGTATTAGGAGGACCTTTTAAATCACTACAGGTAATGCCAATTATGACCAAATCTTAACAGACAATCTATTTTAGACGTATAATCTGATCACAGTAGAAAAACATCATGTTCCTCTATTTAAAAATGTACATTTTAACAGCCTGCTGCTCAGACATCTGGTTGGGCAAACTAGTGAGGGACATGTAGAAGGCATTCAAAAGTGCTTTGCTTCTGATTTGTCAATTTTCTTTTTTCTTTTTTTTAAAAAAAAATCATTAACCAAAATATGATGGTTTTACAACTGTTATAGCCAGTTTCTGATTGCTTAGACAAGTATGATTGCACTTGTACAGATCCACATGTTTACTGGCATCCTGAAAGACCAAGTGATGGACTGTACACATCTAAATACGGTGTCTTACCCCTTTGGGCAGCAAGCAATGGCAAGGATATTCATAAACACACCATCACTGTAAGATGAGACAACTAATGTCTCATATGTATCCCAGCACATGTGATTTTTTAATAGTTTCTGAATAAACACTTGATAAATATTTCAAATGTAAGAACATGAAGTAATGAGTATCTGAAGTTTAAAATTTCTTGCTGAAATCATCTGTTTGTACGGTGGATTTTCTTTACTAGCGAACATGACCCATCAGAAAGATCTAACATTTTTAGGAAAACCTTAATGTGATGCTTATTTTCAAAATAAAACATATGGTAATTACCAACATATATTATGTGGATCAGAGAGTGACATAGGGATGTGTTTCATCAACGTATTGGGTAGGATAGTTTTGTATTTATATTTTGTTTCCTTGCTGAAATGTTCTTTAAAATACAGAACAGGGTAAGTGATATTTCCCATGCGGTTTTGTCTTTCTTCATTAGGTTATTATGTTTGGTATTGCTTGCGGAGTCACTCAGTAGTATATCTTTTATTGCAAAAGGGCTCTGTTCTGTTCTGCTTTTCCTATCCATGTACAATCTGTCACTTTCTACAAAAACAAAGCTATATAACTAGTCCTTTGGAATTCAAGATACATGTGTCTTTGGCATGTGTTCTTCCCACTATGCCACCCACTCTGATGAAAAAAAAAGAAAAAAGCATGACTATTTAGCTTGGACAGTTTAGTAAGTGGAATGTTATTCCAGTTTGAAATGCAGATATGAGGAGCGTTCTTCTGTCACCAGAGACACAATACATGGCTATTCTGCTCTCAGTCTCCTGCAAGCTTCCCGTTGGTACTAGTGAGAGATGTGAGTATTGCAGGCTGAGATGCAGCTCTGGAACCCTAATTTTGAATTACCTCCTGTGTAATTATCACTGAAACAAGTGACCTGGTTCTCTTTCCATTTAAACTCAGTAGAGGCACACTGTTGTTAAATGGATATAAGTGAGAAAATTTTCAGCCTCACTGGCTTCATCATTCACTAAGAAAAAGGCTAACTCAGTAAGGATTGAATGAGAAGGTCCTGCAAACAGTCTGTGTCTGTTCATGTGAATATATATATTTTTTCTCTGTGATTCAAAGCTCATAAACAGGGGTTTGCATATGTGTCAGTACAAATGTAGGATTAGGTCCTTAATGTGAAAGGTGCATTTGACATGGCATTCTGCCACAAAGAGGCAGCATCCACAAATGAGTAAATGAGCAGGAATTTCTTGGATTTGTAAGAAATAGCTGATAGAAATGCTTCAGCAATCTGTTTATGCTTACATTCTAATGCTGCCATTTCTGAGGCTGGTAGAACTGCTGCTTCCATTTTTTTTCTATAAACACTTAATAACTGGTAATGAAGATTTTTCCTGTGGGTCTACACTAAAATCAGAACCTTTAAATCTTTTCCATTTCTCAGCTTCAGTAGAAAAATATCAGTTCCATTATTGGAGAAAAAAATTATAATAAATGGCATCAATTACATTTACAAAATATGTTCTTGAAGATAAACCCTTAAAAAAGGGATACAGAGTGCAAAATAATATTCTTTAGTCCATAGTTATCCCGAAACACACCTGAAAGGCCTATTTGTGGATAAGCACTTTAGTGGAAGTAGGATTTCCCACTCAGTGGCTACAATGATGTATCATCTGTGGAAAATTAGAGTAAGAAAAAGTATATAAAATGTAACTTGACAAAGGGAGATGTGTTTCTGATTTGAAAAGACAGAATAATTTGTCGAAAGAAAAAAAGTGTGAATATGTCCTTGGTTTTTTTTAGCAAGACTAATGCAACTTTCTGTATGATGATTTGCTGAGTTAGTGCTGACCAAAGGGGTAAAAATATAATAAGAAGAAAATAAAATCCCTACTTTAAGAATTTTGAATATTATTTTACCTTGTTTTAGGTTGGTTTTCAGACTGGTTTAGGATGATTATTAATGTGATTTTTCCTTTTCTTTTTTAAACTTTTGACGCGTAATATTGAGCTTACAGAATCACTCATATGGCCTCAGGTTTTATTTCAAAAATGCATGAAACTCTGTGATAAAAGAAAAAAAATTATTCAATGTAACTACTAGAATCAAACCGTGGATTGGGGTAATATAGAACACTGATTCTTATGAAGTAAAAGCAATATTCTTCGTACTTTCCTTTTTTTTTCATCCTTAAATACTAATGGTGAGCTTAGGAGTGAGATACCTTTCGCTCTTTCTCTCCTTCCCTCTCCTTTTTCTTTGACCTTCCCTTCCCTTCCCTTCCCTTCCCTTCCCTTCCCTTCCCTTCCCTTCCCTTCCCTTCCCTTCCCTTCCCTTCCCTTCCCTTCCCTTCCCTTCCCTTCCCTTCCCTTCCCTTCCCTTCCCTTCCCTTCCCTTCCCTTCCCTTCCCTTCCCTTCCCTTCCCTTCCCTTCCCTTCCCTTCCCTTCCCTCCCCTCCCCTCCCCTCCCCTCCCCTCCCCTCCCCTCCCCTCCCCTCCCCTCCCCTCCCTTCCCCTCTTCACCATTTGCTATCTTGCATCCTTTACTCCCTTATTTGCTAAAAGTACCTGAACTGCTTAATCCCAGAAAGTAATTTCCAGACATTCGTACACACCACTTGAAATAGCAGTTGCTATATCAGTCCCATCATTAACGAGAAGTCTGACATAAATGCAGCTTCCACTTTTATAATTCTAGGGCCCAAATTCTCACACTTTTTTTTTTTTGGATTTACTTATTATTTTACTGGTCACTAAGGTTGTAAAAACATGTTCATTTTTTTCTCTATACTGTAGAATCTAATTTCTGCATGTTTTCCTATGTGTGTGTATTTTACAAAGCATATAGCTAATTCTTAGGTGTATTCCTTTTACGAAAACATATTAGATGTGGCAGCATCTTTTCTTATATCACATAATAGTTTAATTTTTAAAGTAATATAACAAAATTAATGGTAACATATAATAAAAATGATCCTCTGATCCATGGAAAAGACAATTTAGAAAATGTATCTGAAAAGGCTGGAATACTTAATTACCTTTTTTTTTTATAAAATATGAAGATAGCATCCTGGTTCTGTAGGTTGTGTAGACTTTCATTTCACTGGAGCTAAAATATCTGACCGGCATGTTTTATCTTTCTTACAGAAACTCAGAGTCTTTTAATGCATGTGGTTCCTTCTCAGAGGGTTGCTCTGTTAAGGCACTGCATGGTGAAGGAAGGGTAAACGAGCTCCTTCATTTTTAGAGGGCAGATTCTTTATATTGCTTGGCATCTCTGGGGGGCGTGGATAGCCTTTCATTTGGTTAAAGACTAGTACACTGAAATGCAGCGTCTTCAAACCAGCCTCTAGAGAATATGGCCATAATCTTCGTTGGTCTTACACAGAATTGAAAATGCTATTGGCAATACTTGCATTTAACAAGAAAAATGGGGAGAGAATAGAGAGTGGATGGCAGACACATTGCGTATCTGTCAGCGTTCAAATCGTCTTCACATCTGTATTGATTATTTGATTGCAGGGAATTGCACCTCCTTTCTGCACCATCTCTTTATTCTGGAAAATTTAGAACCTCAAGTTAAGGAATGACAAGAGGATGGAGGAGTAGACGACTGAAGTGGTTCTATGAGAGGAGTGCGCAGGATAACAGCACTCTGAACAGGGCAGCCCTACTAATTGATCATTTGCATCATTTCCTGACCCTCCTAAGAAGCTTTGCAATGTTCTCCAATAAAACGAGAGCGTACAGACCTCCTTGCAGTCCAGCAATACTGTCTTACAGATTTGTGTTTACCCATCTATGTATAAATATCATCCTAATATAATATCAAAAGTCTGTACAATTTATATTTTTTCTTTTCATTATTCAGCTACATTTCATATTACCTAGCAGTATGATAATACTCCAGAAATACTAAGCACAATGAATGCTTCAGAACAATTGTTTGTTCTTAAAACACTGAACAGAATAGAGTTAGGAAACAAAAAGAGGCACATTTAGGTCCTAGGAAACAGAGGCATTTAGTTAACTGAATATACAAAGCAGTGAAGTGTAATGAAGTTTGTAACTGAGTTATCAAATTAAGTATTTGACTTACAGCTAATGTGCCACATTTTTCCTCTAGTTGTGTAAGTGCAAAACTGGATTCCATTGACTTAAGGAAGTTGCAAAACATTTACATTGCTCTTAAGAGTTTGGTTTTTTGTCATTGAAGTAAGCCTTTCTCGTAGCATTTTTGTTTTGTAATAGGGAAAAAATTGTATACAATTATGATAAACATTTGTAGTTCTGCTGTGGACCTCCAAAATGAATTACATCTGTTTCCTGAACATGAACTGAACATGAATATAGTATAGCACTGCAAAATTTTTCTCAGAACCATATTGTCCTGATTAGATGGGAAGCTCAGTTTATGTCCATGTGTGCAAATGTCCTTCTTGAGAAGGTAGACCACATGAACTCAAAACGTACCTTTATTTAATGCTGTGGGCTTGGTCCTGAAGCCTTGAATTAGATGAAATAATTATTGATGAAAAATTATTCCCTTTGTCGTGTTTTTGCTATGGAAGAATCAACCACTTCTACTGCAATTCTGCACTCTCATATTTACAATATTTTTAAATTTTGCAGAAGATTATAGACCATGTCAAACATAAATGATTTTTTTTTTCTGTTTGAACACAATTAGTATTATATATCATGATATAGTTTTGGGTGACCTTCTGAAAATAGGTCTAGGGTGGGGTACAATAGTTGAAATAAGAATTGTCTAGTTTAGTATTTCATGTAATAAAACTTTGTTTTCATGATTTCAACAATGTATGTGATCTTTTTGAACATTAATTTATCAACATCTTCTGGTAATTTTGTACCAATACTGTGACAAAAAGTTTATATTCCTGTTTGGCAAAGCTGGCAAAGTGTGAGATGGTTGTTGTCAGAAACATCATATCAACTTTATTCAAAAATACTTTTATTTAAAAGTACTGAGTAAGTTAGATTCTTAAAATAAAACTTGAAAGGTGACAATCTAATACAATTTTCTTATTTCTGAAGACAGTTTAATTACCAAATATAATTTTAACTGTAATTTTTTACATTTTTTTCTTGAGAAAGAAATGTATGTATATATATATATATATATATGGAAGTGCATGTATACACATGTATGTATAAATGTACATATATATGTGTATGCATACTTCTTTAAATAACACTGACTTTACTGTGATGTAAGAATATTTCTATGTGTATTTGGAAGGCTTTTAGGCTTAGAATGAAGCAAAAGTGCTTCATATAGCATATGAAGCTTATAAATGCAATATCCACAAAGTCACGAAAAAGTCACTCCAGTTCTACAAGACTTAAGCTTGTCTAGGATAGTAATAAAAATGTTGGCTTGGGGTTGCTAGGAGCAAAAGTTCCAAATCCAGTCTGCAACTGGCTGAATGTAGATTGAGGGATGTTAATATTCCTGTACCTTAAAACTCTACCTTTTACACCTTTTACAGGAGTGGCCTGAATTTAACTTTACTGTAATTTAAATACAGTAGCAAATAATTTGTCCAGTCAAATGGATAAACACATACCAAATGTATTTATGAAAATTGAAAGAGTTCTTACAAAGCTCTCACTACTAAAGATCTAAATTTAGTTTCAAAATAATAAATTCATAACTGTGTTTAATTATGCAGTAATTATTGCATGACAAAGATTTTTTCTCTTTCTGAATGTTGAATTTAGGTGAACTATTTATGTTTTTAATCACAACTATAATAAAGTTGGTAGTCCTAATGGCAGTAGCTTTCTGCTAAAATTAAAGCAGGGTTGTTCACAGTATTGATACTTTTCAGCTATGATACTGTATGAATATTACAAATACTGTTTTAAAAAAATTTAAAATTAAACATTTAAATACATTTTCAGGTTAGTTTATTAAGTTGAATCGAATATGTCATTACATTTATCTAAATTTTACTAGTCATTGCTTTAAATAGTTTTCACATACTTTTTTTAAGTCTTTGATAGCACTATTTATGTGATACAATGATGTGCCTACATGAGTTCATGTATAGTTACATACAGTACTGCAGATTTTATCTGATTATTTATAGCCAATTCTAACGTGTACGTTATAGTATGTTTCACATTAAGCTCAACATTCAAGAATAGTACATTCTACTGTTTTTAAATTTATAAGAAATACCTACTTTAAAATCAAAGAAATAGAACCATATACTTTCAAAGAATGAATATTTTGGTGAATCTTTTCTTTGCGAGTACAAATATCTTCCTTTAGTTATGATGAGCAGTGCATCAAAGAAAAAAAATGGCTTATTAGTATATTTGATGTTATTCTGATGAATGAAAATTCTCCCATTGATTTCATTTTTTGAAAGTATGAAACACCTTTATAGTTTTATGTTTTTGTCTCATCCTGTTAAAAAGTATTCATTAGCTTACCTTGCATAGGGAGAACACCTGCTGCAAAGGTGTTTCAAATCTCAATCAGTTATAATATCACTACCAGTTATAATTTTGGGTGTTCCTAAGGATTATATTCTTTCTTCAGTGGTTAAATTATGCTTTATCTTTTAAGAGTGGATATGTTTAGTTTGTTTCCATCCAAAGATAACATGCAATGTAGTTAATACTGGTTGTGGAAATTCTTTTAAAATACAACTATCAATGAGTTCAATAAGTTTAAAACATTAATGTCTAAAAACCACTCTAAACCTTTAAACTCTTAAACAGTTACACATTCTCTATTTTAATTTTCTTTTTCCTTGCCTTATTATTTTTTCCTCATTACTGACTCAAACTCCTTGCCTTTGTATTTAAGTCTACTTTTTATTTTATTTTGAGTACGGAGCACAATTTTCTGCACAGGGATCTAAGCTATTGGTCTTAAGTGCATATATTGTCTGTTGAAGAAAAATACTGTACTGTTTCAGATAGCTACTGATTTTCTAAGCAGAATCACATGATCCACATTTCTCCCCTCCTTCTGTCTCCATTCTTACACTGAGGCAGTGAAGAGACTTAAGTGTTCGTCTTTGTAGCCCTGATAGCTCAAATAAGAATTTACGCAGAAATTCTCATCAATGTCAAAGGAAATTATGTTTTAGATACGGATTTTTTAAAAAAACTTCTATATCTATAGCATCATTAGTGTAAATCTGTAACATGAATGCATACGTGCATAAACATAGATTTATATGTATATATGTCTGGAGCACCAGTTAGAGCAGGATGAAGTGCTTTTTTTGTTGTAGCTGATTTTTTAATGCATCTTGTCTTAAAAAGAGGAACTGTCTTATAAGTAGGCAATGCCTTCATAATGAAGCTTTTCAGGAGTGTAATTTAAGTGGTGAAATGAACTCTTCATTGACAATTTCTGGTTGTGTCTGAAATGTTTCTTTTTACCTTTTTTACACAGCAGGTAATAGCTACCAACAAGTAAGTGGCGAGGTATCATAAAATCATGTTGAACAGTATAATCTACTAGGTTTATTGTGCAATATATTACTTAAAAAATTTAAATGGTAGAAGTCTGCTAATACATATTGTACGAAGTTGTACATTAACTCTTCTTTAACAATTTTTTTCATAAAGAATAAGAAGTTGCTACTCTTGAGGCAAGTTATTTCTATAAATAAGAGTAGTATTTAAATTAATGATTCTAAATTCACCAATTTTTAGAAACATTATTGAATGTATTTATGGTTAATAATTTTTCATCCATACGTAATTTTATATACTGAATGTGTTCTATAATTTTCAGTATATTTTATATACTGAATGTTATCTTCAATTAAATATTTCTTAAGAAATCTTGGATTACGAAGAAGTTTTTATTCAATTTGGTTAAGACCAGAGGTTTAATTATGGAGAAAAAAAGCATCCTCTCAATATTTTGTCTTCATATTCTTTATCTTAGCATCAATTGTCCAGATTACTTGGACTTTAAAATGTTAAAATATATGTTAATTTTACCTCATTTGCTATTTGAATGTTTGAGAATTATTTACTGCTCTATGTAATAATCTATAGTGAAATATAAAATTTCCTAACTTTGGCCTGATCATTACTATGTAATTTCAATGTACAGTTACATATTGCAACTATCATTCTTTTATATTTGTCTTATACTCAGTAACCCTTACCTTCTGCTCTGTGTGTTGGTGTAAGGTCTCACAAATTATCATTTAATCATCAAATGTCAGTATTACTTCACAACCTTAATGGAAAGATAAATTAACATAGCAACAAAGACAAAACTTCAGAGGTAGTTTTTTATTCTCTCACTACTTCCACATGTGGGTAAGGTGACTGATGTGAGTATTTTTTATAACACAGTTTTGTGTTTGGAGAAAAGGAGTTCAAATATATGTCTGACACATACTGGCTTAAGTCAGTCCTTAATCTGAGTTCTGGTTTTCTTGATGAACTAAGTGTTTCTGAACATATTAGAATAATGATTACTGTTACCAAAGTCTTGTCTTCCTCTAAAAAGGGAACTTTCTGGTTTTACTCATGTAGATAATGTGTGATTAGGTATATGTATGAGAGCATTTTTATATGCCTAGAAAGACCTGAGAACTTTGAAATGTAATGCTAGTTCAGTTTCTCAGATACTGACTTTTTGGTTTTGTGTATTTTGTTTTTAATTGAATGTTACTGTCTTGAAAAAGTTTTTCGTAATAAGGTTTAAGTCTATTGGCAGAAAGGTGCTTGAAGGGTTAATGAACACTTTTATTTATTCAGAGATTTGAACTGTAAAGCTGTGTATATGGAAGATAAGTAGTTACAGGTTCTGAATGTCTTCATTTTATCTTGTCTTCTAAAAAAGTTATATTTTTTAATTTGAACAGGGAATACAGAATTTGAATGAAATATAATGTGTTAAATAGCTGTTACCCAAAGGCTTCAATAAGAATCATTATTATTATTGGTTTTGTTGTCATTGAACTCAGAAATCAGGTCACATTTATTTTTGGGACTCACTGGGGTTTTAGGAGGTGAGTGAACAGTGGATCCTCTCTGTCTTAAAATTAACTAAATTGCCACAGTGATGAAAAAGGAACTCTTTGTAGTGAAATCATGCTTTGGGAATCTGGTCAATTTATACTTATCTCTGCATTTTAAATATCTAAAAGATCAGTCAAAACTATTTCTTGATACTGGGAAGAAAGGAATTATTTGGAGGGCAGAGAATCTGAAAGCAAGACTGTTGTTACCAGAACTGAAAATTTTATCTTCATTGTCCAAATGCAGGGGTTCAAAAGTAAAACCATGCAGAATATAGAGTACTGAATATTTAGAATATTACAAAATTTTAAACTTACAAGCATCCTTTTTTAGATACAAACAACCTTTTAACCCTTGATGTGAAAGTCTTACATATAAATGAGCGTTTAGCTATAGTTAGGGTAACATCGTCCAATAAGAGGCGGGTATTTTAGTCTATCTTATTTTATATAAACTTAAAAAAACCCTTTTGGTTTTCTTAGATGTTTTTATTCATTACACAGGAATCAAAATTCTTCATCTCAATGTGTCTCAAAATGTCTCAGTGCCTGGACAAATAACCGTTCAGCAGGAGCGTTAAAGCTGCTAAAGCAATCTGAAAGTTGAATTTAAGATATGATGCCCTGTGACTATGGGAGATATTTGTGAGAGTGCTTTGTTGACAACTAATTGATAATTATGGCTTGTATTCTTCTAACATCTTTCTTCCCAAAGGATCCTAAAGTGCCTTACAAAATTAGGGCCTGTTCCTGCCCTGATTGAAGTCAATGGGAGCACTGCCAATGGGAACAGCACTGGGCACTTCAGAAGCTGATAAAAGCTGCATTCAGACATCACTTCTACCACTGAAACGTGTAACTGTTCAACTTACACAGCAATACTCCCCAGTATTTTAAGACAGGAAGTGAATATTATCATATGCAAATTGCAAATTTTGAAAATAAATACTATTTTAAACATATGGTCTAAATATTAGTGTTACTATCCCAGCTTTTAATGAAGATTTCTGCTTAAGGCTACATCCAAACCCATTTTTGTATATTTTCAGAAGATTTCAATATTAGTTCCAGTAATTCTAATGGTTGATACTACTTTCATTATTCATATGTTATATACACATATTTTGGAGCTCAGAATTTGCATTTTTTTGTGCAATAGTATAAAAATAATTTCAGAAAAAAGTAGCATGGAAATATAAGAAATCCTCTATATTTGTTTTATGGTTTTGCTGATTATTTTTTGTTATCTGAGGAAAGCTTGGTATTGCCATCGGTATTTGTCATATATTTCCATAGTCTTTCATTTTACATATTAAACCAATTGCTATGGTATCTCAAGGACAGGTTTTGATGTTTGTATACATGAGATGCCAGTTGGAAGTAAGCCTTATGCCATGTATTCTGATATTTTTGTTTATTTTTAATATAGTGACTTTCATCTGAAGTTTGTCCACTATAAAATACTGTGGCATGCATTGATAGAAAAGTGGTGGGAATTAATTCAGATATTTGTAGTACTATGAGAAGGCCTGAACGTTATTTTTCACTCAGACATTCATATTGGTGAATGATGAAGCAATTAAATTATTTATCAGTTTTACAATTATTAAAATTGAACAAATGAAAGGGGAAAACTTTCAAGACACCATAAAAAGTTCCTTAGCTGTTGGATTGTTTTGTTTGACTATAGCAGCTTTAAGATTTTACTGAAAAACAAGCAACTGAAAGAATAACTAAACTATCAGAATAACTTATGTAACAGGCTATCTGTCAACTAAAATCTTTGAATCAGATATATACATACTGTATAATCAAAAAGAAGTTTTAGTTTACAGGACTAGATAAATTCAATACTGGTCTTATTGAATCATTCTAGTCTTATTGGTTAACTATTAATTAAATCCTCTGTCAAAATCACAGATGTAGCTTAGCATTTTTGACATGTCCAAGGTGAGAATACTCTGAATAGTATTGAAATACTATATTTACCTTATTAAAAACAAATAAAAATACCAACCAACCAAAATTAAAACCCACCAAAACCCAGATGTAATCCCAGTTTTAAAGAATGCTTTCTTTTTCATGCTTTACCTGGATAAAATAATTACGGTTGGACTGAATTCCATTGGCCGTACCAGAACAGAAGGTTAAGAAGATAGTTCATAAAAAGGGGTTTCAGAGAAATCACAGCATATTGTATGCGTCTGTTACATACATGTGGCTTTCAAGTAGTTCTGGATGTGTTAGGGGAAGGTACTCTGTTCAAACTTAATTCAGAATTAATTCATTGTTACAATTTAAATGTCTCCCTCTAATAGAAACAAAATTTACAGCCTTTCATAAGAGTAAGAACCTGGAAATATAGAAACTAAGTCTATGCTGGATGAACTAATACCATACATTCTTAACTCCATTTCTGGTTACAAAACTACATCTTCCCCCTAGAAGAACTGGTGCAATTAAAAATAATTTGTCATAATTGTACCAGAAAGCTACAGACAGCTATGGAAAATAGCCATTGAAGTTAATAGCCAGTTCTTTTCATTTTTATTTCATACATGTTTTCAAAGAAAAAAGTATTATATTGTTAATACTTTTAATTATGTCATGATTATATCATAAACACATTTTGTAGGTTATAGTTTAAAGGAAGATTTATGTATTACGATTTATATTGAACTCTCTTTTACACGCAGAGGAAAAAAATAAGAAAGAAGTACTGATGCATGTGCTGATGACAGACCAGGAGGAATTTAACACTTCAGTCAAAAACAGGATTAGATTTTATCCTTAGGATAGGATTAGTGTGTGATATTATGGGCTCTTAATATGTTTCCTATTAGATCTTCACTGAGGCCTGTTTTTGCAGTCCTTAATCAAGCAAAACCCCCAAAGAAACCAGTGCACTTTTGCTTAGCAAAGAAGTTTTCAATCTCTTCTTTAGACTTCAAATTATTTAATTCATATACAATTATAATAAATAAAGGGCTACGTTACACTTACTCAAAAAATTTAAGATGAAGTCTTATGTCTTTGAGGATCTGGACCTAAATGACTCATGCAATACTAAGAGCATATATCCATTTTGTATTGAAAATAAATTAGCTATTGTTAAATTCTGCATTCTTTGCTAATTTCATCTTGCTCTGCGAAGCATTGTAGGATCCGACCTTTAAAACTTTTTGTATTGTATTTCTTCACTAATAAATATTTTGTAAGACTTTACTGGGTACTACAATACTTTTTCTTTTCAGTAATTTTGGTTAAACATTTTCATTGGCATACCTGGAACCATTATAAGAAACATGAACTTTGTATTAGAAAGTGAGGTGAAAATAGCACCTTTTTTTAACATGCTCGATATATAAAAAATCCCACACCTTTTTTTTTTTTCTGACAAAGTACTGTTTTTCAAATGTGTTAGAGTTTGTAAAAGAAAAATCTTCCTGACAAACAAAACATGACTTTACCTAAAATAAAAAACAAGCATTCAACTTCTCTAATTTTAAGTTGAACTATAGCCTTTATCAAAAGTGAATATTGTTCAGTATTTGAACATGTATCACAAATCTTGCTCCTCCCTTTAAACCAACAAAAACTGTCAACAAAAATTGGCTGATCTAAACTGCTAGAAACAGTGGCATCCAGATATCTTACAGAATATATTTCTTTGTAGTCTTTAAGTTTCATTAATACCCCATGGTAATTAAGAGTATAAAATACACATTTTCATATACACTCATCTCATAATTGCAAACTGTAACAATGCATTTTACCAATGAATTATGTTAAGTTTCAAAAGACTTTAATTAATAATTAAATAATTCTTTAATATTTGGTTTAACAGATCTTTAAAAAGCCATACTCAAAAAATGAGGTCAAGTAATATTATTTGACAGAATGGTTTTAAAGGATTTAATGTCAAATAGAATGTATATTTTAAGTGTAGTTTTACAGCAAAAATAACACTTTTAGTAGTTAATGTTTTGCTGATATTTATATTTGCATGCTTTTAACCATGTAAGCAATTTTACTCTCAGAAATCTATTAATGTCACCAAGAGACACTTATGGGAGTAAAATTGTTCATAAATCTAGGCATTTGCAAGACTGAGTCTTTAATATTTGATTGTTGGATCAATTGGAAAAAATCTACTGAGAATTCACTGGAGTTTTTGACCTCATAAAACTGGTTCATGTATTTTTGTCTGACAGCTTCCTGTAACCATGAAAAAAACCCTTCACTTTGTACTTTATCCTTCAATGACCAGTAAAGAGAGTAACTATCAAATAGCATTAATTCCTCAGAAATACAGTGAGTTGCTGAAAGAATAATCCAAAGACTGTCTTTAGATTAATTATATTTGCAGTATTAAACATTAAA
Source organism: Dromococcyx pavoninus (assembly GCA_033558185.1). Taxonomy (NCBI): domain Eukaryota; kingdom Metazoa; phylum Chordata; class Aves; order Cuculiformes; family Neomorphidae; genus Dromococcyx; species Dromococcyx pavoninus. The sequence continues at coordinate 2,888,999 of JAUMJL010000110.1, forward strand.
CATCAGAAACATTAGAATATACCATGTATTATATATATAACTTTACAACTATAGACACATGTATACTTACAATTTTATTTTATAGAGCAGCATAGGTGTACATGATATGTATATATGCTTAGGTATGTATATAAAAGCATATGTACTTTAAACACATTAGACTTAAATTATGCAGCACAGTGCTACCGTAATGTACCTCAGTTTCACTGACTTCTGTTACAATGTTAGTATTAAACAGTGTCAGATAATTTTCATTGTTACTGGTATATTTCGGGGTGGTAGGGGAAAAAGCTGGAAATGTAAGGAAGCCTCTCTTCATTCTGATAGAAAAGCCCTATCCTTGTGGTGCTCAGGCACTTCACAAGAGTTTTTTGCAACATGATGCCTCCTGTGGTGCAGTGAGGCATGAAGCAATATGAGAGGTAGACAGAACTGAGGAATGTCATATGAGGGAGTGCTACATCATAGGAAACATTCACAAGGGGAAGACAGCTGTTGTTATGAACTATTAAAGGCAGCAGCAGGGTGTTCTTTTCTTTCAAGGCTTTGGAAGCCTGAGATGGCATTTCCTACTATCGTCTTCCCTCTGCTGTCGGTCCTCCTCATTCTCAAGAGGTCTGCTATGTCAGGTAGTTTTCATCGTGGCATGCACTGAATCATGATGGTTCTGCCTTTTGTTGTCCTCTCTATTGCCATTCAGTTAAATATTATCCAGAACTGGGCCTCAGAGTGCCTAAAAAGAGCTGTGATGCTTAAAAAAACACTCCAGGAAGGACTAAGGAGAAATAAGAAGCAGACAAGCTGAAAACCTACTGAAATGGCTGATAATGGATATTGTTTGGAAGCAGATTCAATTACAATTGCATGCCTATGTCTATGGAAGTGACACTAGAGATATCTTCAGATTAGTACAATTTCAAATTACTTTTTTATTAAGTTTAGACACAGTGGTCTCTGATTTTCAAGGATGGAGTAGAGGATGGGAATGACCAAGAGGAAACTGAGGTAGCAGTAACACTGGCTGTTCTTATTAGACCAAATGTTAGTTCCACATAGTTCCTTTAACTTTAGTGGGCTTGTTTTGCTTAAATCAAGCCCTACGTGTGATTGCTTGGGAGTATGCTTTAATTTTTGCATATATATATATATATATACATATACAAAAAAAATACACTTTTAGATTTCCACAGTGTTTTTTACAGGACTGCAATAAAATAGTAGCCTGAAATTTTCATGCTAAAAAAAAAAGATAGCTGTAACATTCAGGTTGTATAATATGCAAATGATTTTTATAATGATATCCTATGACAATGAGTATACAATTTTTAGCCCTGATTTCTCCATGTCTTATACTGATGAACTCTATAGACATTTCTGTCTGTCACTTACTCCTGATTTACATCGGAGTAAGAGAAAAGGTGCAAAAAGCAGAGAGCATTAGTCTACTTCTTCAGGTGAAGCATTTCAGAGTAATGAAGAATACCTTTAAATTATATTTATATTCTACATCTAGGAAATGGAATTTGAACAAAGGTAACTTGTTTATTATACAACATTGTTCACAAGAAATTGACACAAAGAGTGCATGTAGCAGACATAAAAATTCATGACATAATGGAGTTCAGATTCTGATGGGTTCTTTTTCAGTATAACATAAAATTAAGAATTTTAAAAAAATCAGAATAAAAAACCCCCAAAAAACCCCAAAACCAAAGAACAGCGATATCACAGTAAGGTGATTCAGACTAATATTTTCCCATGGATTTACTTCATTAAAGGAACTGTGAATATTTAAGCAGCAGAGATGCTTCATCATAACATTTTCATTTCCACAAATTCTTCAGAAACGTATATCTACATTAATCTAGACAAAATATACTGCAAGTGTTCATAGTTGTATTCAATTTTTTTAAAAACTGTTTCTGTCCCAAATTTAGAAGTGCACATCCATATAAAAAACTAAAAAGTGAATGAAAAAGGGTTTCTTGATGTTTTCATTATATTAGGGTCAGGAATGTCTTTTATGAAGAGGTCTTTTTAGAATTATTTTTTATTTAAATTCTGTTAAGGTATGGTAATTCTCAATGTCAAAATAATTCTGTGATTAGCTGTATTTAAAGACATAGTATATGATCTCCAGCAAAGCAATATTCTGATAGTTGCTAATTAAAGATCTTTTATTCTCTAGAAGAATACTGTAGATAATTGTTTCAATAGCTTTGTTCCCTGGCATTATTACACAGTGTTTCTATTGCTTTCACACATTGGTTAGTATTTGAGAAGCAGAACCAAATTTAGCCTGAAGCCTGGAGGAAGATAGAAGGAAAATATATTAGCTATATGGATGAAAATTTGGAGAAAAAAGATCTTGAAAATTTTATGCTTATGATTTTGGTTGCACAACATATGTCCCAAATTTTGCATGTATCCATTAGGCACAAATGCAGATGTAAAATTTTACATCAACAAACAGAAGATGTATATGCAAAATTTATACATGTATATAGAGAGAGTTTTGTATCTGCCTTTTAATATGACACAGACAACAGGTTATATAGGAAAATTGACCCAGCTAACAGGAAAAGTTCAGGGCATTTGAAAAATCTGGTATTACAATTCTAATATTTATTAGGAAACATTAACAGTGCGCTGAAAAAATAATTCTCCATATACTTTCGGACATTAATGGAACATCAGTTCTTCACTTTATATTACAACTTGCTGTGATACTTTTGATAATGTAAAGCTTTCAATCTATTGCAAGAGTTGTATATACATTATAAGTTATTTTTAATTTTACCACCCCTTCAAACTTTTAATTACCACTGAATTGGAAATGTTTTATTTTTCAGTTATGATTTTATTTCTTTTTTTTTAAAAAAAAATAGATTTTGCTACCTAATAAATTCTAATGAAGGAAGTAGGGTTTTTTTCAACTGTATGCATTACAGTTGATTGACATGATATACTTCCTTGATGAATTTTTGTTGAATTTTTGTTTTCTTAGTTAGTCAGGCCTGCTGTGTTGCATGAAGGTATGAATGCTTTATAGTTTTGAATAGTAGTTCTGAAAAGGTACCAGCAAAGATATAGCTTCTCTCTTGAATGCATATTGCAGTTTGTTTTTTGTCTAGCTATCCTAAAACATTCTACTTACACTCCCTTTACAAGTCAATATTTGTAAAATGAAAAGAAAATCTTATTTCATTAAAATTATCAGACCTATGTTGAGTCAGGCTTTCCCAAACTGTTCTAAGTAGTGGTAACTGTAAGCAATATAAAGATACAAATCACAGTGGTCTGAAGCAAAACTGGTGGGTGATTTTTTTATTATATTCTAAAAGATTTATATTCTAGAAGTTGTGTACTGCAAGCTGTATGCGTTTTCATGATTACAAATTATCACTTGTTATAATATTTAATTGTGAGAAGTGCACTTTAAGTTTATATTAATTTCTGTGTAAATTATTCTGAATAGTCATAGATCCTAACTGACTTTATTTGAAGCCTTTATAAGGTTATTCATTATTCATTGTGGAGACGGTCAAACTTTTATGCATGAGTTCACTTCCTTCTTATTTTAAAACTACATTAGATCAGTACATGAAGTCATATTAAACAGAATAGTCTATGCTCAGTGGCTCCATCCTGCAAATTAAATTATTTTCTTAATGAGACATGAATCTTTAGCCATAAACTGAAGGCATGGAGAGGTCTTAAATTTCTTTTAGGTGAAGAATGGTTAGGTTCTTTTTAAATTGTTATTGCTTTTCTTCAAATCCCGGAACAACACACAGGTGCTGAATATTAGCAAAGACAACACTTGGATATTTTAGGAGTGTAACAACTTATAATGACTCTAAGTTTTTTTAAATCAAGAAAAAGTTGTGAAAGTCACAATCTGTTTTCACTTGGTGGCCAGTATGTTGGGGATTATTTTTACTGTCTAAGAATAATGTATATTAAAATCTGGGCAACAGACCTGTTCTTGTCCTGGATTCTGTACGTTAAAAGTGTTCTATTCTCAACAAAATAGTGTCTCAAAGAATCATCAACAGTGCCATATACACAGTAAAATACCTTCCCTGGTGTGTGAAATGATTAAAGTTGTGAAGACCGGTGCTCCCTTGCATCTGTTGAAATAACTAGCTGTCAGTCACTATGGAGACTGGAGAAGAAAAAGCCCTCTGGTAATATGTCTCTCCCACACATGCACACAAATGCACACACATACATATTCCCATATTCACACAAACAGAAAATAAACAGTGTACTATTTCTGCTGTTTCATACAATCTACTGTTTCACACAATTAATTTCAAACAACGTCAACCCCTCAAAAAGCACAAACCAACTTTTTTTTAACAAAATTATTTCTACAGCTCAGGACACTGACATGTAGAAAGTTTGCTAGAATGCTGAAGAAATATTTTTAATATTTTAACTGTAGTAGAATTATATATTTCATGAATGGTGTCATATGTATGGATATTTCAAATATATGGAACTATTTTTAAATGTATATAATGGTCAGAAATTTTTTAAATGAACTTTTAATTTTTCTTTTGATGATGCTGATGATAAACACTCTATGCCAATGTACCTAGTTGCTGCCATGCCATCACCTGATAGCCATTTAAACTGCTTCATCCAAAATGATTTGTCATATTTATGGTCTTGCTTGTGATACACCTGTGAGCAATAAGGCAACACAGCAAAACATTCTAACTTTGATATGACATGACTTTTTAACGATACGTTCTTAGATCAAATTTCAGAGCACTGGCATTGAACATTCCCCTACATAACCTGCTAAGCCATTTGCACTACTATTGATGTTTTTATCTAAAAAAAAACCAGTTTCATCAGTGGCATCAATTTACTTTCCATAGCGGTTAATTATCTAATGTTTAAAGCTCACATAAATTGAATAATAATTGAAGAATTACATTGTCCTAGGACTATTGGTAATCTGAGTAGCAAAAATGGGTGGCTGACCTGGAAGACTCGTCAATAACAAAAGGTAAACATAGTAGATTGATAGAAGTGGAAGTACCAAGACAATGTGCCAGGAAGTCTTGAAAAGTTAAACTCATGGGAATAGAAAGACTCTCTTAAATGTTATCAATGTTTAATAGAGAAAATTCTGGTGAAAATAGAAATCAGAGCCTTATAATTAAGAAAAATATTCTGATTAAAAAGATTCTGAAATACTAAAATAATCTGTAGAAATAGATAGGGTGCATGCATTTATATTAGTCTGTGTGTGGACATTGAGTGAGGGACTTTGGTCCAACAACCTGATGTGGATATGTCATAATTTAGTCAGTTTGTGGGTAACAGCAGAAATGTTATGATCAGAATCAGAAACCTCATTATTTGCTGAACATGGTGATACATTGAAAAAATAGTCCAGAGAAAAGAATTACAGAATTATCTTGCAGTGACTGGGAAAGATCAATTTAGTTACAATTTCTTGACCTCTAATTCTTATGTTTTTATGGTCAGTTCTTATATAATCCTTTTCAATGCAATCAAGACTTGCCTATTGAAGACTATAGGGTTCATCATTTAAAACTCAGTTAGATAATTTGTGTTTAATATTTCCTGGTATCGCAGCACTACAATTTAGGCCAAATTCTGTTTCCTCCAGTTATATCAGAATACTCCCACCCATATAATGCTTAGACATTGCTTCCATCTGAAAACTAGTTAGAAGTTGGTTTGGTTTGGGGGGGGTGGGGTGGTTCTTTGTTTGGCTGGTTCCTTGGTTTGGGGTTTGTTTTTACGTTTTCGTTGCTTGCACATACTTTAGTCACACAGACTAATTTCAAGCAACTTGCATAAATGTCTGAACTGTAAGGCTTATTCCTTTGTATCATCTGGAAACAAGAAGGTAGAGAGCTGCTAGATTTTGTAACCTTCCAGGGAATTTATCTCAATCATTATCCAATCTACCTCTCTGAGGATGAATGCACAGCAAAGATACAGAGTGACTCAAGTAATGTTTGCCTGAGTAGTGTGTGAAATTTTTAAAACACAGAATTATCTAAGTAAATGTGGAAGCCGAATGCAATTTCTGTCAGGTTATCCACTGGTACTAATATTTCACTGAAGATTTTAGACTTTTTTTTCTTACAAGTCTAGTTACAAGGTAACAAGCCTTTTTATGAAAGAAATACTCAGGTCAAATAAGAACATTTTCATGGAAAATTATGGTTATTGGAAAAAGAATCATTTTGAAAATAAAATTTTCAGAAAAATGGCTTTCTTGCACATGAAGTACAGATACTAGAGAAGTGTGTAAATATTCCAATTTTGTTAAGAAATTTGAAGTTTCACTTACATTAAATGAAGGTTGAAAATGTCAAATGTCATCAATGCTTGATGAACCTTCCTATGGAAATTGGAATTTAAGGCATTGTGAAAGATACCACCTCTACACTTAATGTTGTTTCCAATGAAAAATAATTGAATATTCCCCCATAAAAAAAACCAGAAGTTTTTTAATACTGTATTTCAGTTGACAGCATTTGGGGTCCCTCACAGCTTTTTAAATCTGGTCAAAGAGGAGAATGAGAATTCTTACTTTTCATTCAATGGCTAACACCTTGACTGTGAACAAGAGAAATACATTTATAACTCTCATGTTATTTCTCTCTGAGGTGTGTGATACCAATCACCAGCTACAATAGTCCCACTGCCATAAGGCTGCTGAAGCAGAAAAAAGTTTCTGAATGGGTAAGATCTTTCTTTTCTGACACATTGATTATACCTACTTAGTTTTGTATGGGTCACTATCTTTTTGTAAGAATGGAGGTATTTTTTCAGAAGAGTTTAGTTTCTTTTTCAAATTATCTTTTTTAAAGAGTTCCATTGATGATTTTGTGGCATTACTTGATTCATCATTTACTGATACATGTATAAATAAAAAAATCACTAATCTGAAACCACGACACCGTGGCACAAAGCCACGATTCTCAAAGAGAGAAGCATTTGATTCTTTCTCTTGGTTCATCATGCCATAGTGAAATGATGAACCAAATAGTAACTTCTATTATTAGAATAAATCCTATTATTTTAATAGATTTCTAACAGTTACCTCTGGTAACTTCTATTATTATAATAGCAACTTATAAATGCCATGTTTTTCACATACTTCCCTGAACTTCCTGGGTTGTTTGTTTGGGTTTTTTTATTATCTAATACATTAGAATACAAATTCTAATACATTTCAGTAATGTCAAAAAAAAAACCCAAACCACCCTCAATTCAGTTAATCATTAAACATTTTCCCAATAAGGTGCCACAATGTCCCTTCCCAGGAACAAATAGTTTTACTAGTAAGATATAGGTCTAGAAAGATGCTGTTCAACGTTGAAATGATTTTAAAATATATAGTTAATGTAGATGTTCTGAATGGAAGTTTAGTGGTTTTAAACACTTTATTCCCCAGATTCAGAAACAGTCCTAATGGTGCATAGCTGTTTACTTACTCTATTGTGTGATTTTTATTTTTTCTTAATTTTCTAAATTTTATTAAATATTACCTTACATTCACAAAAATCTTTACTATGTGATGGAGCATTGTCATTGTTTAGTGTTTCAGCACACATTACAAATCTCAATGTTTAAATTTATAGTATGCTTAAATGTTCTTAATTTCCTAACATCTTGACTGAATTTACTCTCGAAAACTTCCTGACAATCAGGGTCTCTGTTTTCCTTTACCACTGTTTTTGTAAGCCTATATGTTTTTAAAATAACTTAGCTTTGAAGGTCTTCAACCTATTACATATGTAAGTCAAATGCTATCCAGTCAGTATTGTAAATTAGGTTTTTTTATGTTTCTTTTTTTATAAAACACAGATGTTCCTTGTTAGATAGGGTTATTAAACTTCTTTCCATACCAAACAAGATTAAATGTTTTAAACTAGAAGAAACTTGGGTCTGTGACACAGAAAACTCAGAACCTGAAAAAATTTCTATTTTAGCAGCAATACATTTTGTCTTTACAGGTGGATTTTGCATAGACTATATGTGGAATACTGAGTAACACTTGTAAACATAAGTTTGAACATACTTTTAAATAATGCATGTTAGAAATATTTAATCCAGAAATCTCCTATAGAATGAATATACTAGTCAAGTAAAAATAAAAACGTAAATATGTCATGTTTATATAGTTTAGGCATGTAGGATGAAGTCAATAGAAATATGAGTTAATAGGTTGTAGAAAGATTTACTTTATAACTCTAGAAGGCAATATTTAACACATCTGGAAGGCAACTGCAAATGTGGGGATATCTGTATCATCATTCCTTGGACAAAAGTGTAAAAGACAGGGGCTACATATGAAAAAAAAATTGATTTAAGGATCCATCTCATCCTCTGCTTATGGGAGAAAAGGTCCTGTGAGCAAATTGGATCCATAAGATATGATGTCTTGCATATTCATAAGATATGTAGTGTCAATTTATCTCTACATAGTTCAGTCATATCTAGAAATAGGTTATCCTTACATCATAAATTCAAAAACATGGGCAAAAGCACAACAGAACTGCATTATCATCTTATGTGCATCTATTGGCATAGTCGACAACACCATTGTGTCAGGAGCTGTATAAAGCCATTCTTGCCACAGATAGCTTGAAGGATAAATCAAGAGGTGGAGGACAGATAAGATGATTAAAAAAATGAGATGAACAGTAATATTTATTACACAGTTTCTAAAATTTCTTATATATATGGGGCCTTAAAAAAAGAACCTATTAATAACACTGCCAAAAATCAAAGTTTTCAGAACCTGAGACCTAAATGTAATTTACATAAGTGTAATTCTAATCCTAATGCTATTGTTTGGTCTTCTCTGTGGAAAACAAACAAAACCCTTATATCCGTTATTTATCTTTTTACACTGTCAAATGAAAGTGCAAAGGGAAAGAAAGTACAGCTTAAAACCAAGAATGAGAAAACTTGGTAATTTTTAGTTACTCAGATCAAAGCCTAATTTGCACAGTTGTCCAGTTTAAGGTCTTGTTTGAGTAATTAATAAGAATTTATGACAATGTGTAGAATCAGTTTCCTTCAATGAAAAGAGTCTTTGAGAAGTACTTCTTTCCCTAATCTTTGCAGACTTTTTTTTTCTGTAAGTTTTTAGAAACAAGGTATATCAGAGCACTGTTGGATAGTTTGGAAAAGCAACTTGACATTTTATTTAGTCTGTATTTGTCCAATAAAAACATATTAACTCTTTGGTTCACAGTCATAAAGGGAAAACTTTAGGAAAGAACAACTGTAATTTAGTAAAGACAATAGGTAGATAGACAAAATAGATAGCTAGGTAGGTAGGTGGATGGGTAGATTTTTTTTTTTTTTACTTAATTCTGCATTTTTTGTCGGGATAACTCCTATCAATAGACCATCCTCACAGAATATGTAGATATTTTCTCTGCAATTTTTAGGGCTCATGAAAATTGTTAGTCACATAAATATCATTCCTGCAATTGGTGGAACCACGTTAATGACCCTTATACATGTTTTTTTTTACCGTGTTTAGTAGGTTAGAGTATAAACATAGTGATCTGCAAGCTTATATGGAATGCAATATCTACTTGAAAGGTCAGGTAAAAAAATTGTGCAGCTAGCCTGCTGTGAGCTCCATGTGAAGCCAATAGGCAAAGATATATATCCAATTGGACTTAGACTCACAGAATTGACTATGTCATAAATCATTAATAAAAATAGACCATTTTGTACTAATTCATTTTGGAACCAGAAGATGATTTTGGCAAATGTTAACCAGTATTATAAATATTTAGAGTTTTGGTTTTGATTTACATGCAAAACTAACTCGCATGAAACTTTATACTTGTGAAGTATGCCAGTTTTACTTTCTGTTTAACATTAGTTTAGTGATGTTTTTATTTTGAAAGATGTGTATATGACTGATGTGGTAGATATGGCAATGTAATGCTATGCAGTGTGTGAAGATATGAAAAGTGTCGGAAATAATCTTGACATTTAAGAAAAATATATCTGTCCTAGTTACTGTATGCAGGCTAGATCTGAAATAATAGCAGCAACATTTTTAAACTATTAGGTAATACACTATTTAGTTTTAGATAATGGGATCCAAACTCTGTTCTTCGGTCAAAGGATGTTTTCATGCATGAGAAATAAGAGCTTTAGTTGTAAGTGTCTAGAACTTTTTCTTATTTTAAAGGAGTTAATTTATCTATGGGGTTGGAAACTAGAAATTTATTGAAAACCAGTTTATAATAGTGCCCAATAAATTAATAACTTATATTCCGTTGCACAGTTTAAATATGGTGAAGGACATTAATGTATCTTCTGTGATATATTCTTTTAGAGTAATATGAAGAGTAACTCTTTTGAAAATAATATTTTCTTTTATTTAGTTCATTTTTATAGCATCTTGTTACTTCAGCTACACCAACAGAAGGTCATGATCTAACTGCACAAAATCCATTAGTAACTTCACTTATTTTTGTTAAACAGGATATAAAAAACCAGGAGTTTGCATATATAAAAATTAAAAAATCTATAAAAATATGAAAGGGTTTTTTTATTTTTTTGAAAGTGGTATATCTGAGTTCTTTAGGTGCATTTATGGATTTATCGTCTTAATATATGTTTCAGATATTGAACTACTAGTCCAATTTGATTGTTAGAGATTTTGCATTTATCATTTGGATTTTCAAAGTCTTCAATGCTTACCTTTTGAATTCTATATGATACTGTTAATCTAGACAAGTTGCACAATGCCACAGGAAAGTAAACTCTCATACATCCAGAGGACTTTAATGAGCTGCAATCTAGGGCTTAATCACAAGATTACAATCTGCTAAAGACTGAACATGTTATTTGCTGAATCAGTCAATATTTGTTCATCACATAATTTGTCCTAACATCAGGGTAAACACTGAAGTTTCCAGATGATTCTTTCCAGTTCAGGCTTTTTTAAAAATACATGGAATCTATGATATCGAATAGTTACTGAAAATAGGTTATATGTATGAATCATTAAACTCATTAAAAAAATCAAACTATCTGCTAAATTCTTATAGCTACAATAATTTTAAAAATGATCATTTAAAAAGATCAGCAAATTTTTGTTAAAATTTAAATATGAAATATTTTGAAATACTATTTGTTATTAACTTGTGTTTTTAACCATTTTTCTCCAATTTCTAAGGACAATTTCTTCTCCCCATCTTTGATTTGGATGTGAAGAACCCCCAGAGTTTAGTCTAGAGCACAAGGGTTTTCTTACTTTAAAATGCAATATTGCTCTACATCTTTGTTTGGGATTTTTGTTGTTTGTTTGTTTTGTTGTTTTTGTTTGGATGGTTGAAAATTTGATTTTATTATTATTGTTATTGTTATTATATCCAAAAACCAGTATGAAGTAGACCTTTAATTTTACGGTAGGCAGTACCAATGTTTTTTTATTGACTGGTCTTTCTCCCAATTTTTAATATGGTACTGTATTTATATGTGCCAGAAATATGCAACCAAGTGAATCTATCTCAATAGTACAATATCCCATAGGTTACTGTATTTTGTGGCAGTGTTCAAAGTGTGTCATTCCCTCTCCAAAAAATCTCATTTCTGTGTCATCATAGTGACTTCCTGGTAAGTAGGTTTAGCATCAGGAGAACCTCTATCAGTTTGTGCAGAAGAACATGATGAATGCTTTGGAACACTTTAAACTCAGCAGAAGTTTTAATAGAACCATTACTCTAAAAAATTCCTTTTCTGGAATGAAAATTTGGAAAGAATACTTGCTCCCCTTCCCATACAGAGGTGCAGCTGTGCCTACAGAGTACGAGCTCTTTCTCATATGTACAACCCCTTGGGAACATAAGAACAGCCATACTGGTTCAGACTGAAGATCTGTAATCTCTGTATTCTGTACAGAACAATGGCCATAAATGGAAGATTGAGAAAAGCAGGAACAGCAAGTATATTTAATCACTCACCTAACACTTTTTTCAGAATCATCCCTACTAAGGTTATTTTTAACCTCAGAAGACTTCTGAAGTCTGAGTTATTTATTTTTCAGTTACTTAATTTGTCTCACTGGATTTTTCTCTTCCAAGTACAAAAATATTCTTCTCCTTCTGTCTTGAAATATATTCCACAGTCGTGCTGCATGTACATCAATTTCTGCTTTTCATGTCTTGAAGAGGGTGGCAAAACTCACCTTAGCTTCAGCTGCAAAAGTACAAGATTGCTAACTCTCTGTTTACGTATCATTATTCCTGTTATTCTTTTCTCAAATATATCTAAAACTTCCCCTCTTGCAGTGATGAAAGTTTAATCCTCTGCATCACTGATACTTGGAATCATTCTATAGTTTCTCTGTGTCATTCCACCTTACCTGGCTTAGAGGCCTCTTATAATTTTCAATGCTTTAATATAATTTCATTTTTTCACCTCCTTTTGCTAAAACAAACAAGCAAATACTAAAATAAGTGAATGCACAGTGAATTGATTGAATGTGTATGGATAAAGAATTGATTGAATTTATGAGTCATCTGGATGAAAGGATTGAGTGCTCCCTCAGTAAGTTTGCAGATGACACCAAATCAGGCTTGCATGCCGATCTGCTCAGGGGTAGGAAGGCTTTACAGGGGATCTGGACAGGCTGGATTGATGGGCTGAGGTCAATTATACAACGTTTAACAAGGCCAACTTCTGGGTCCTGCACTTCAGTAAAAGCAACCCCATGCAGTGTTACAGATTTGGGGAAGACTGGCTGGAGAGCTGCCTGGCAGAGAAGGACCTGGAAGTGCTGGGTGACAGTGGGTTGAATATGAGCCAGCAGTGTGCCCAGGTGGTTGAGAAGGCCAATGGCATCCTGGCTTTTATCAGAAATTATGTGGCCAGGAGGAGCAGGGAAACAATTTTGCCCCTGTAGTTGGTGCTTGTGAAGCTGCGTCTAGAGTGCTGTGTCCAGTTTTTGACCCCATAGCACAAGAATGTCGTTGAGTTGCTGAAGTGCATGCAAAGAAGGGCAACGAAGATGGTGAAGGGTCCAGAGAACAAATCTTATGAGGAGTGGCTGAGGGAACTTGGGCTATTTAGTCTGGAGAAAAGGAGGCTGAGGGGAGAGCTTATCGCTCTCTACAACTTCCTGAAAGGAGGTTGCAGTGAGGTGGTTGTTGGTCTCTTCTCCCAAGTAACAAGTGATGAGAGGAAATGACCTCAAGTTTTGTGCCAGAGGAGGTTTAGATTGGATATTAGGAAAAATCTCTTCACTGAAAGGGTTGTGAAACATTGGAATAGGTTGCCCAGGGAAGTTGTGGAGTCTCTCCATCCCTGGAGTTATTTAAAAGACATGTAGATGTGACACTTAGGGACGTGGTTTAGTGGGCATGGTGGTGTTGGGCTGACAATTTGATTTGATGATCTTAGAGGTATTTTCCAACCTTAATGATTCTATAATTCTTCTATAATTCTATGATAAAACTAAATAGGTGTATAATGGAACTAATTTTGTACAATATTCTCCCCAAAATAGGCAGAAAATAATTTAGCTAATTTGTAAAAAAAAAATGGCTATTATACTGGCTAAATAAGTGTTAGATGTAGAACAACACAGAGTCAAAATTCTGGGGTTTTTTTTTGTCATTTATGATTTATAAGAATTTTCTTTGCACTATTTTGCACTTTTTGGCAGCACCATCAGTGGTATGAAACTGCATTTTACATTAAGAATTAATATATACATAAAAAGTCAGTATAAAATGATAGTACTAATTTGCATCACGGGTTCTCTTTTCTTCTAATTGTAGAATCTATGTCTTGCCACTTAAATGTGATATGTCAGTGCTGAATTTGATAGATCAGTTTTTCAGATGTGAGTACAGGAATTAACTTGGCTGGAAACTGTGAAAGACATCAGCCTTAAAAATCTTGCTCTTTCCATGGGTTCTTAAAATGGCTATAAGACTTTCAGTTTATGGACTGAAATTTAAGACACGGACGTAATACCAGTCTTCCAAGATCACAGAAGAAAATCCCACTAATAAATTACCAGAATTGAAGTTGGAAGTATTAGAAGTTCCGCAGGGACAGGCTTTTTTTGCTAGGCGCTAGCCTTCTGAAAGGGTTTTTACTTTAGGCCAGTCTCCTTCTATGGATAAAGGAGAAAGAAAGTACCTCCGCAAAATGCCCTTAATCTACCCACCGCAAAGGGAGCTAAAGTATGATAAGGACAATATGGGCAGCTTCCAAAGTTTTAAGTTAAATATCATGAATCCCAAGTTTGATAACTGCTGAAAAACCCCCACAAATTTCATCTTATATATGACTGGAATACAACAAAAAGTCAGAATTTGAAAAAAAGTTCAGTAAATTCTGCTGTTGATACATAGTGGAAGAGTTAAAAATTAATATTTTCCATTGTCCCATGCATTCCCAAAGGCTACAGGAACTGGTTTTACATTCTTGCTCAGCCTGTCTGATGATTTATTTAGTGTTTTCTTCCATGATGCTGTAAGGAACGTATGCATATGGATGCAAAACATCAGACTGGAGTTCAGGTAAAATAAGACACTAATGATACCCTACAGAAAAAGCAGTTTCAGGAAATGAACAGAATAATAATCTGGTTTTCTGTTAATCATCTTCTAATGAATAATCATTAAAAAAATCTAATTCACAGTCAACTTAGACTAGTATTCATTACGTTTAGATCCATTTTTTTGATAATTCAATGATATTAGAGAGCCTTCCTGCAAGCTTAGCTTAGCAACAGAATATGCTCAGCTTTCCTGGAGCCATCCTCACAGATACGTACCTTTGTCACCTCCATGTTCAATGCAGAGTAAAACCTCCTTTCTGCCAGGAGAGAGCTTAATAGAGATTCAATAATGACTGAAGCATTTTGATTTTGCCAAAACACTGTTATAAAAATATATACTTATAATAATAAATTTTTGCTGTTTCTTGATCTTGCTGTCAATCTAGAAGTCCTCTTTAAGCAAGACTACAGTTCAGTGCATCTCAATTAAAGCTACATCCAGTTGAACATCCTAGCCCTTATGTATATGATCTTGACTCAATTAAACAATCAAAACCATGCTTATAAATATGCCTATGATGTGCCTTGCTGAATCATAAAATCATAGAACGATTTCAGTTAGCAGGGACCTTAAAGATTATCTAGTTCCAACTCCCCTTCCATGGACAGGGACACCTTCTACTAGATCAGGTTGCTCAAAGCATTATCCAACCTGGCTTTGAATACCTCCAGGGATGAGATTTCCACTAATTCTCTAGGCAACCTGTTCCAGAGCCTCACCGCCTTCACATTAAAAAATGTCCTCCTAATATCTAATTAAAATCTACCCTTTTTCAGCTCAAAACCATTACCCCTCATCCTATTCCTACAACCCCTTATAAACACCCCCTCTCCAGCCTTCCTGTAGGCCCTCAAACCTTTTAATATGTTGGGAACACACTGCTGTACAACTTACACCCCCCTCAATCATCTTTGTAATAAATGACAGAGTTCTTGCTGCCTCAGCTCTTCTCTATTTGCTTCCCTCTTACTTGCTTCAAGGCAGCCCTTTAACAATCATGAAATGCAGTATGAAACACATAACCAGCAAGGAAACATTTTCTCTCACTTTATGACCACTGTAAAATTGCTAATTTTTCATGTCATGTTATTCTCACTCAAAGCACAAAAATGCATGAATGTTTTGTTGTAGTTTTGTCATCATTATATACAAGACCTCAAAATTGAAGTGATTAAAAAGCATATTATACTTCTAGAAATATCTATTTTGTTGTATGACAGTTTTAGATTGATTTCTATCCCTTCCCTCACTTTTTATTGCAGAAGTGATCCTTCCAAAGAAAGAATCTGGAGAATCAGTTAAATCACTCAGTTCAAAAGCAGTAATGAAAAACTCATAAAATGAACAATTTGAAGTCAAGAATAAAACAAAACCCCACAATGAGGTTCTATATTATTTTCCATTCCACAAAAAGAGAGAGCTACAGCGGCTCTAGAGTTACGCTGTTTCCTAGACAACACAGGTAAAGCTGCATTAAGCATTCCTGACTTTGCAAGAGTACACTTAGCATAATTTCATTTTGGGCATATGAACTGTAATAAATCTGAATAGCAAAGAAACAGAATGACATGTTTGTTACACATACAAGTTTTTATTTTGCAAACTGATATAAAAGCATCCTTTTGAATTAAGTCCTTTCCCTGTAAATAACTTATTTTTTTTACAGATCTTTAATTCTGATACTGATTTTTTTTTAGCAATATATTTACTATTAATGTAGAGAAAATAATTATTAAAATTCTAAGCAACAGCTTATGTAAAGCCTTAGAATTTCACATAGTACAGAACTAACTACTTCACTCGCATGTATGAAATTCAGACATAGGGCTGGTAAGTGTCCTTTGACAACGGTTTGTCATTATTACTCTGGAACATTTTGAAGGTTTCTCTCATCTTCAAGTATGCCTGTAACAGCAGCAGTTTGTACTTTGTCTTTAGTGGTGTCAGGGTTTAGGCCTGGCCAATTTCGGCAGCAAAAACCAAGCAGGTGGGCCTCCGATTCCCTTCCCCTCAAACTCCAGGGAAAGGGGAAAAGGCAAATGAGAGGAGAAAAACCTTCTGGGTTGGAAACTAAATCAAAACAGCTTTAATGAAATAGTAATACTAATAAATTATAAGAAAATAATAAAATATATACAAATATATGAAATCACGCCCCCACCCCTCGATGACTATACATCACCTCAAATTCTGCAGAGGAAGTAAGAGAAAAAGTCAGTGGTAGAAGAGAGCTGGACACGGGAATTAGATTCAGGAATGCACTGATGTAGGATCAGGGGCAAATAAACAGACAAGGTCCTCACTGGACATCAGCCATCACAGAAGAGAGAGAGAGTCTTGTGAGCTCTCAAGTTTATACTGCGTATGATGTATACGTGACAGATATGATATATACTCTGTTGATCAGTTTGGGGTCACCTGTCCTGTCCACATCTCCCTGGAGGTGTGACCCTTCTTCGTCTTTGACTTATGGCACTCCACCAGCTTGAGGATGGCCTTTGTTACTATAGGTGTAAGTGTAAACATTGGCCTTTCTACACACCAATGCCACATGTTATTGCTTCTAGAGACAAACACTATCTGAAAAACATGCAGTTAACTTTCAGAAAACATAGTTGCTTAGACGAGACTTAGCTGAAGTTAGAAAACTGATTCTACTTTAGCTCAAACCAGAACAAGTGGCTTCTCCAAAATGCCATCATTCTTTGTTTTTATTATGAATACCATTCTTTCTATGGATGCTTTAATTTTTAGAGTATTAAACCAAATTATTTCTACATAAGGGATCACCACTGTAGTGGTGTTGTAAAATTCAGAGAACTCATTAGGGCTGTTCTTTAGCTTATCTAACTTAAATTGTCAAGCAGCTATTCACCTAATTAAAACTAATAATTTTAAGGTTTTGTTAGTCAATAAAGACAGATCTGTAAAGATCTCTATGTTAGGTTCATCTCAGGTGGCTGTCAGGTGCCAACCAAGTCATTCTATCTGTCTCCTCAGTAGGACAGTGGGAGAAAACATACTGGAAAATTTGTGCATCAAGATAAGGACAGGGAGATCACTCACCAACACTGTCACATGCAAACCTGATTGATAGACTTAAAGGTACTAATTTAGTTTATTGCCAATTAATAATATGTCCCTCCTATATGAGGTCTCCACAGGCTGCAGCTTCCTTCAGGGCACATCCACCTGTTCTGGCTTGGGGTCTTCTATGGGCTTGCAGTGTGGACAGCTGCAATGGGATAGTCTTCTCTACAGGCTGCAGAGGAATCTCTGCTCCAGTGCTGAAAGCACCTCCTCCCACTCCTTCCTCACTGACCTTGGTCTCTGCAAAGCTGTTTCTCTCCTGTTTTCTCACTCCTCTCTCACAGCTGCTGCACAATATTTTTACTCTTTCTGAAATATTTTATCACAGAGATGCCATCAACATCACTGATGGATTCAGCTTTGGCCAGCGGTAAGTCTGTGTTGGAAGCAGTTAGAGCGATCTCTCTGATGTGGGGAATGCTCCTGACATTTTCTCCCAGAAGCCACTCTTGGAGCCTCCCTACTACCAAAAACTTGCCACATGAACTCAATACAATCTTGGAGGAGGAGACAGAGAGCTGCTTCTCTCTGACTCTGCCACTGGCCTAGCCTCACCCCAGAACCATGGGGAAAACACCAAACAAGAGGTAAAAGAGCTATTGAAGAGCAAGTTTTGCATAGGAAAAAAATCAATAGAGGTGTTATATATATGTATATGTATATCATAGATCTGTGATTATTCTCATTTTAGTAGGAATAAAAATTAAATATATTTTTATGGAATAAAAATATAATGAGGTAGTTTGCCATAGCTATTACTTATAAGCTTTCAGGATATCCTTTGCCTAGCATTGGGATAATTACCATGTCCTTTAATACATTAGACAATAACAACAAAAATATGTTCTACCTTCTTGCTAGTTTTGTATTTTGATGCAGATGCAACATTTTGCCTTCCATCTGTATTAAAACAAATGCCACGTGTAAATATCAGACATGAACTTGACCAAAATGTTATGTAGTTTTTAAAAATGTAAAAGGGTATCTCTAGCTTTTAAACTTATTTTAAAATTCCAGTCATAACTCACTGTTCTTCATTACTGCATAACAACACTACAAATCTCAGAGAAAGCTGGCTAGTGGTATGTCTTATCAACTACAGCTACATTTCATCAGCAGCTCACAGTGGCAAGAACATACTGTGCATTCACGCAATTTTTTTTTCCAACAAATTTACTGGATGAGTTACCCAAACTCTGGTGAGTGAAGTTTCTTTTTATGTTTTAAATTAACAGTATTAAACTAACAAAACAAACAGATTGTTTACATAATATGCAATAGCTCTTAATCTTTCTGAATAATTACTCCTGTGTTATTCTTAACATTACATATCACAGCAAGTAATATGCAGAGCAGTTAAATGTGAATCATTCAATCCAGTAGATTACTATTTGATTTGAATCTGTATGACCTCAGCTACTAGTCTGAAACATTTTCCATCATTTACATAGAGAAGAGGTAATTGTTTATTCCCTCCAAGTGGTCAGTCCAGACTGGAGAAGTGAATAATGGGGTTAGTAATTTCTGTGTATTGAAAAGAGATGCCTTGAAAGACATTTTTGTTAAGGTCTAAACTCCTGTTTTCTCTCTGTAAGTTAAAAAAGGGAAGAATGTTTTTCACAGGAGAAAATTAGCTGACTACGTTCTCTGCTGTAATGTTATATAAAGACCTGTTATGCGTTAGTCCTGTAAAGTACAAAAGATTATTGTTTAAGGACTGTAATGTCCACATAACCAGTAATGCATAATTGTACGTTATTTTCATAATAGAAGCTTTTAGCAAAGAGGTTGGATTGATCAAAGTTGGATAGAATTTCCGATACATTATTGAAATGAAAGTAAAGAAACCTAGCATAGTTTAACTTAAATCATTAATTGACTCACTTGAAAAAAGATGGAAGAAACACTTAAAACATTATCCTTGGATACACTTGGGATATAACATAAAAATATTGAAATAATTTATCAATTTAATATAAAAATGCAAATAGGAACATAAAATAATTTTATTTAATGAGAAAAATGCACTTAATTTTACCTATACAGGATCTAAAGAATATGAAAATTGTAATGGTGAAAAGTGTTTGCATTTATAAGAGGAATAATCAATATTACAAAAATTGTGTAAATTTCAGTACAATTAATAACAGCAGAAACCAAGAAGACTTTCCTTTAGCAATAGTTAAGCATAAATATGAAAGAATCAAAATAAATTACCATTTTTAAAAGACTAGATCTAGTCCAATCTTTCTGAGCCATGAGAGAGTTTTCGGCAGTATACTACAGGGGTTCATGTTGGGACCACAACTGTTCCTTCATATAAACTATTAAATAAGTGATATTTGAAGATAAAGTATTCTTAAAGTAAAATAAATTGGAATTTTAAGCTAAAAATGAATGCTAATTCTAAAGCCTGAGATCTATGGGCATGAACAAATTCTTAGCAAAATACCGTGAACAGTAACTAACTTTAATTTCTTATTCATTGCCTTAAGCATTCTGTAATTTTGACATTAAAGGAATGTGGTGAAATCAGATTCTGTACACTTTGATATATAGGAAAAGCAAACTATGTGTCTAAACTGAGGTTTACATATTTGTAGTTTGTGTGGATGTATACTGTTCAATAACTGTTTCTCAGGTTGGGGATAAAACTGAAGACCGCGGTAAAAAGAAAGCAAAGAAAAACCCAGACTGTTTTGCCCTAATAAAGAGTATGTTTTATTTTCATGATTTTATTTCCTTTTAACTGTAGAATGAGATTCTTTTCTTAATAGAATTCTGAAACGCATTGTTGGTGGATTCCTGCCATCTAATTTTAATCACTTTGTTGAAAACACTACATGGAGTCCAAAATATCTAAGTTATGCATCTTATTTAGACTTGCCAGGTGGTCTGATCTGATCGTCAGTATGTGTTCGGTTACTGTACTTGAGTTCTGACAGACCATGAAGTCATGTATGTTCAGCTTCCAGAAGCTGCAGAATCTGCTTTTGCACTGACAATCAGAAAGCAGCCCATACCAACTGTAGTAATAGTATGCTAAATATGTATTTAACAATTTAACCTCAACTTTTAAGCCAAATTTTCAAATGGGGATCCATATTGCTGTTCATGAATTAATATTGTAACTACTTTCAGAAGATTATTTGAGTAAGCAAAAGCCTAAAAGCCAGATTCAGTAAAACATCTGGTGAGAGATTTCTGTAAGTTTAAGAAATGCACAACGTCAATGTGACACAGTTATTTTGGCTTTTTTATAGCCAATGGAGGAAAGCAGACATTTAAAGAGTGCAGTTCATTTGAATTTAGTTATATACTGTAGGATAAAATTAATCACATTCGGAGACAGTCTCTTATTTCCATCAGTTAAACTAAAGGAAATTCTAACCGATTGATTTCAGTTAAGACTTTACAGAAGAGGCTTTAGTGACTGAACTTAATTGCATAAACACATGCCTTTAGCACCATTTGAAATGATCCTTGAAAATTTATATTCTTGTTTTATCAGAAAGGTAGACCTAAAATTGTACCTCTTTTTATGCTTTATGCTCTGTAACTGTTGAGCTGAAGTGACGCATAGTAAAATACATATGAAGGATTGATTATAGTGTATGGATTGCTGTGATATCTGCATAGATAAGTGCTTATTATTGCAATTGTTAAATAAGGAGAAATTTGTAAGTAAAATCAAAACTGAAAAAAATGGTTCTGACATCTTAAATCATATTCCTTGTTCTACAAAGCTGCTCTTTACAACATTTTTATTTTCATATAACCTGTTAAAGGGGTTCATTATTATAGATATCTATACTTTAGTTTAATTCTGATGGTTTAAAGGTACATGCCATCATATTTGTTATTGTCAAGTATTAGTACTTCAGAATGGTCTAAAGAAAAATAAGAATGTGAATATATTAACAGAGAATTTTCAAAAAGAATGTCTCTGTTTTAAATTAAAAACCTGAATTATCTTGAATTAAAGTTTAGTAGAATTGTGTTTTAGATTTTATTTGGGTCTTTGCCAGTCTGTTTTAAAATATTTCCATCATTTTACAAGTATAGATTAAATCAGTTATGTCACCACAATTGCTCACATGCTTTTTCTTGGTTACTGAATGCTGGGTAAACGTTAGGAACATCACATAAGTCCTATGAATAAAATTCTTAGAATGTGGATGTTCTGAATTTCATATCAGCAAGTAAGAACACAAATTTTCCATCAAAACAAACATAAACAATTAATCAGTATATTATCGAAGACAGAAATCTGAGTGGATGCAATCAGATCAAACTTGGAAAACAAACCAAAACATAACAAGAAATCTTCTGTTGGTTAAGAGATTGAACTGATTCATAAACTTCCTGTACTGTACATCTTTGTAACAAATTTTCATATGTGATTTCTAGAAGATGAAAACTGAGCCTCTGGCCTGCATTAATTATATTCCTAAATTTTGGAGTCAATAAAATAATTAAATGTATTCATTCAAATAATTTGCTCTTCTGATATTTATGTGGTTCATTAAAATCTCAAACAAAAAAAATGAAACACTTTTTAAAAAATGTGTTCTGTTTTTGTACTACGATCATCAATTAAATTGCTAAACAGGTTTTTGTTTAACATGTTTTACAACTTAACTGATGAGAATATAAATGATTTCATGATGCTGTCCTGATGAAGATGTCATTGATGGATTCTTGACAGACTTGTTTACCTACACAGCTTGCAAACTTTCAGACTTCAGGAAAAGCTGTTAAGAAGAGGATAAAGTAGATGGACACCTGGGCATGACGCAGCTTTAATCAGCATCAGGTGATGTGTAAAATCAGGTATAGCCTTGCTTTTATGGATGTATTTTTGTTTTAAATGCACATTTCTTTTTTAAAATAAATGGATCTGACACAAAAACTTTCTCATTTCCAACATGTTAATAGCAGGATTTACGTTGTGCACTGTTTGACACAAATTCTTCTACTATACTGATTTGAATTGATTGTGTTCCTTACAACAGTGACTATGCAATATGTATTCATAGTGACACAAAATAAAATCAGCTGTGAGCTTGAGGAAAGATCCATTGGGTCCAAGTAATACTCATTGTTAGCGTAATTACTGAGATGAGCTGATTTGTCTTTTCAGGTAATTTTTTCTGGAAATTTTAATTACCATGTAAACCAGACATGCTTCTATAGTAAAAAACAATACTTAACACATTCAAAACATATAAATCAAAATATAAAATTTTTTTTCCTAATCCTAAATTTAAAAATTGTCTGTTTCTGAAAGTTGTTTTATACAAGTGACTTTTCTGAAATGTCACTGATTTTTAACTCCAAGCATGGACCAAAATTATTTCATTGACTGGAGTCCCATCATCTTATCAGCATAGTACAGCTCACATGCAGACTGTTTTACTTGTCTACACTGACTATGTGCAGATACACAAAAACAAATAGCAGTGACAGCCTTATTCTATTTACCTTTCTGGCCCATCAAGGTGAAGGTCTGTTAGTGTGAAATATATCCATATCTCCAACGTGGATTTTGGGTGTCCCCAAAGCTGTCTTTTTCCCAGGCTGAACAAACCTCAATCTTTCTATTTTTCCTCAAAGGGCAAGTGCTCCAGCCCTGACCAACCTGATGGCCTCCTCTGGAGCTCTCCCATTTATAAATGTCTCTCACACATTGCAGATGCCGGAACCAAATGCAGATGTGGTCACTTATTAGCTCACTGTACTCCTGACAATGTGACATCAAATGCTGTAGGTCTTCATCGCTGCCAGGCCACATTGCTGACCTTTGAGCCTGCTGCTCTCAGGGGCTGCCAAGTACATTTCTGAAGAGCTGAGTCTCAGCCATTAAGTTTCCAGCCCAAACATTGCAGAACATACATCCATTTGCCTTTGTCCTTGGTCAATT
This sequence comes from Dromococcyx pavoninus, assembly GCA_033558185.1. Taxonomy (NCBI): domain Eukaryota; kingdom Metazoa; phylum Chordata; class Aves; order Cuculiformes; family Neomorphidae; genus Dromococcyx; species Dromococcyx pavoninus. The sequence goes on from JAUMJL010000110.1 coordinate 2,912,627, forward strand.
TCTCAAGGTTCCGGTGGCCCATTCCTCTGACTAAGTCCCTCTGGATGGCAGTCTGGCTCTGGACTGTATCAGCTGCACTTCCAGAGTGTCATCATCCACAAATCTGATAATGATGATGTGGCAGGTGTGACACTAGTGATCTGAAAAACATAAAAAAACCCGTGGGCCTAGCAGGACTTGGAAGCTCCCTCCACAATAATATGGAAATATATTTCATTAGGAAAAGTCATATGCTGATTTAAAACAGAGATGCCAGGTTCAGCAGCTGAAATTCAAATGAGCTTTAGGCATATAAATATTTAATACAGAGTAGATGAAGACAAGTTTACTTCCTGTTCATAGCTGAGATTGCTGACTTTAATACATTGTGCTGGATTTATGTTTTAGGAAAAAGAAATGCTAATACAAATTTTTAAAGGAAAATATCTGCAAAGTCTCTTTCTCTGATTAAAGAGAAATCAGAGTGCATTTAGTGAATAAAAATTGTCCTCAAAACAACATGATGACTGGTTAGCATAGAAAGCTGATCTCTAAGGCAAAGAGTCTGACGAGTATTTTTTCATGTAGCACTTGAGCACTAACCTAATATAACATGAGCTCATGGACAGCATAACAAATTACTTTCATCTCACTAATGTATAGGTATTACATGTGGGATCTGTATTTGCAGCCAGGCTGGTTCACCTAAATCCCACAGATCTTCAGGGAGAAGCAGCTGAGGAAGGCACCTCTTTTGATGTAACAGAGAGCAAACTTTCAGTTCTGGGTCAATGCAGCCTGTCCCAGGTACCTGAATTTCTCTACCTATTTGTTCCATTGTGTTAATTGTTTGCCTAAGTGCTTTTTCTTCTCCAAAACAAATTATGTTCTTATTTATCTATGTTTACTCTAACAGTTTCAGTTTTTTAAATCATTTTTCCCCCCTCATGATCAAAGACTTAGACTATAGCAGTATTGATAACATAATAGTATGAACCACACTGAATGTCGTTGTACATAGTGCAACAGGGGGAAAACATAGGAAGAAATGGATAGTTTCCTTTTGTGCTTTCTCAAGTCTCAAGATCCTTATAAATTGCAGAAATACGCTTGACAATTCAGCTTCACAAAAAGATTCCTATACTTGTTAGTAAGAAGTATTTTTTTCTGTTCATTTGGACTTCACTGGAATCTTCCAGGGCTTCTATTCCCTATTAACTAATAGTCAGAATGAATCTACTTTGTAGATATGGACAACAGAGGGACAGACAGACATACAAAGGACACAGACACGACCAATCACACAGACAACCTCAGATGAGGTGATGGTTTCAGCAACCCACACACGCTGGACTCACACCAAACTCAAGCCCAGACAGCCACATCCCCTTCTTTTGGTCTGGCAGAGGCAGAAGGTCACTAATAAAGCATACACAATGACACTGTCCAGATTCACAAGCACACATACATTTGTGGATCACCAAATCACTGGCGTAACCCTGCTGCTCACCTGAAAACCCTGCCCGATCTCATTCATCCTACCTGCCAACTCATTCACCTTGAAGTTTGCTATCAAACACACACACTCCATGCACATCTGGTTTGGGGAGATACAGATATTTGCCCTCAGCAGCTGGCACCAGGCACAGGGGCTGTGACCCTCAGCCCCACTCCAGCCTCCAGTGCTGAGCCCCTCACTCATCTCAATCATCCCCTGACCCCTCAGTGTTTGGTTTTCAGTGTACACACTGTTCATACCTCAGTGATTGGGGCTGGGGCCCCACTCACACCAGTAGCTGGCAGTCAGGCACCCACTCATTCCAGTCACTAGCATCACAGGCTGGGGACGCCTATTATATCCCTGATGTGACTCCAGCACTGGCACCAATCCACTAACTCTGGTCACACCTATAGCTGGCATTGAGTTCTTGCAGCAGTCACTCAGCTAGGATAAAGATTGAGATTACACAGAGAGACAGTTAAGAACAGATTTAATAAAGCAGGACAAGAGTCTGTTTTGTTGTTGCCTTCTCCCTTTCTTTATAATCCCAAATTGACAAGACACGCAATTAGATGTTCTGAAATAAACATTGTTACACTTTGTATGCCCTTATCAGTCAGTGTAACTGACCAGATTTGGTTCTTGTCATTGTGAGAGGAGGGTTCTCTAGTGCATGCTCTCAGAATGAAAAGAACCAAACTGACCTCTTATCTTCCTGCTAGTCTCCATGTAGTATATGCCAACGAAGCCCTGAAGAAGACTGCCAATTAACAGTGACGGCAGAAGATCGTATTCATTCTCGTAGAGTTCTTTGGCAGAATAACAGGATTGTATGGATGCAGCACAGTCAATGAATGGAAACAGACGCCTTTAAAAAACGATTCCATAGGACTACAGATATTTGCTTAGACTTAGCTAAAAGGAATCTTCGCCTAAAAATTTTTAAAGAGAACTACCATTCGCTCATTGATCATGTCTGAAAAGTCTTCACCTGGGAAAAAAAGGGACACCAAAATTTAAAAATAAGTTCAGTGCCCAAGTTCAATATATTGGATCCCATCCTCTACCTCTGTATTTTAAAATGCAAGCAGGTTTAGCTCTATTGAAGATAAAAAATAACTTTCTTCGCTTTTGCTATGAATTTCTAACAAACATTTATAATTTATGCATATTCTGTCCAAAGGGGAGAATTTAGTTCAATGTAGCAAGTAGCAGTTTTCAAAAAAAGTAGCAGTTTTCAAAAATAATGATCTGTAGTTATGAAGAGTACAACTAATTTGCAGTTAATGTAGCTGAAATATACAGTTAAGCCAGACATGTTATGACTGAATTCAGATATTCACAAAAGACAAGTTAAAGCCTTCCTAAATACCTGTCCCTCTTTCATATAATATCATCCTTATATTAATTAAAAAAAAATCCTAGAAAAGGAAGACTCACTACATCTCTGAAAAGCAGCCACTAACCCTCTTTATGGATGGTACACTGATGCCTAGAGAAGGTAATTGGTTTTCGGAAAGATATATAGTCAGCAGTAGGAGTGACATTGGTTCAGTCTACAGATACACCGTCTTCCTCTCCTGATAGAAAGTCTCTCTTAGAACAAAATTCCACCTGATTAGTATTTGGAGTTTTCAAGGTAGTTCAAACACTGAATTTGTACTCTCACTACATCCATACCACTAAATGAAAGAATGCAAAAAAAACTCTGGAGCTGGACTGCCCACTATGCTTATTTGGGCCTCGCCAGCTTGGCCTTTCCAACAGAGATCTTATGCAGTACAGATGCCAACCAGACTTCACCACTTGATATCGAGGCTTTCTTTCCTATTTAGCAATATAGCCACAGCTTCAGAACTCAGATTGGCTTCTGTTAAATTCAGTACTAAAATTATGTTGATACTATGTGAATATACTCAAGAGTCTGCATGATATTGCTGTTAAAAATTGTATTCAAATGGACCAAAAGTGTTTGCAATGAGTTCCTGGTTTATATTACAGCAACACTTTTTGTGCTGTCAGGATTTCCCTTCTGTGTTTGCATAAAAGGAAGCTGGTGTGCATCTGGCTTTTGGCCTAACATGGGCTTGGGATGTAAGCAGAATATATCCCATGATGAGGGAGCCTGTACCTGGTTTGTGGTCCGTCACTTCAGACACATTTTTTTACATTATTTTTTAAAAAGAATGCAGTAGGCAGAATGGTCATTAATCATAGAATCATAGAATCATACGGTTGGAAGAGACCTCTGAGATCATCAAGTCCAGCTGTGCCTGTCTCCCTACCAAACCACATCCCTGAGAAACTCATCTACCTATCTTTTAACCACCTCCAGGGATGGAGACTCCATCAGCTCCCTGGGCAATCTGTTCCAATCCCTGACAACTCTCTCAGAGAAGAAATTCTTCCCAATGTCCAGTCTAAACCTGCCCTGGCGCAACTTGCAGCCATTTCCTCTCGTCCTGTCACTCATCACTTGTGAGAAGAGAGCAGCACCCACCCTGTCACAACCTTCTTTCAGGTAGTTGTAAACAGTGATGAGGTCTCCCCTCAGCCTCTTCTTCTCTAAGCTAAACAACCTCAATTCCTTCAGTCTCTCCTCACAAGGCTTGTTCTCCAGCCCCCTCAGCAGCCTCACTGCCCTTCTCTGGATGCGCTCCAACACCTCAATGTCCTTCTTGTACTGAGGGGCCCAGAACTGAACACAGTACTCAAGGTGTGGCCTCACCAGTGCCGAGTACAGGGGCACAATCACCTCCCTGGTCCTGCTGGCCACACTGTTTCTGATACAGGCCAAGATGCCATTGGCTCTCTTGGCCACCTGGGCATACTGCTGGCTCATGTTCAGCCGATTGTCAACCAACAACCCAGGTCCTTCTTCCCCAGGCAGCTCTCCAGCCACTTTTCCCCAAGCCGGTAACACTGCATGGGGTTGTTGTGACCTAAATGGAGGACTCTGCACGTGGCCTTGTTGAACCTCATCCTGTTGGTAATCTAAAGATGTTTCTGATAGTTTCAATAAATGCAGATAAATTACAGTGTTTCTTGGAGAGCATATATTGCAATTATCTCTCAGAGAAAGATTGTATCATAAGAATTGGAACATTATACCTGGGAATGTTGCAGGCAACCTGGGAATCTAGAACCAAGAATCTATTTTAATCTCAGATTTACGTATATCCATTTCTTGCTTCGGTGATGGCAGTAAAAAACTTTAAATTGTGAAAGGTAAAAGACTCAGTTATATCTTCAGAGATGTAGTCTTTGAAATACTAACTGCTTTGTATCTTTTGTATCTACTATTTCTATGACTTCATCGCCAGGAGGAAGAACATAACATTACCTCCTAATCATGGGTTGAAATGCAAGGCTTGAGACTTTTACTATCACCGCTCAGCATAAGACTCACAATTGCTTTCACGTGTAGCTGGTTTTCCTGTTTGTACAACCTGGAGCAGGTCTGGTTCTCAGGTGAAGATCTGTGCTGTAGTGTGCCAAATCAGCCTGGGCGTCACTCCTTCGCATCCAAAGGACCTTTAAAAAAACAGCATAGTTGATTCAGAAAACAGTGTGGAGTGAAAGAAGTTAAATTTAAATTCTGAAGTACAAAAGCGGGTTTTTTTTGGAAGAAAAAAAATCAGTGAAATAAACCTGTAGGTTTATAAGGCCATGTGCAGTTGCTTGTAAACTCATTACAAGAAACCTAGTGAGAAACAGATAGTAAAGAAGTAGTAAACTGGATTTGAAGTAATTTCTAATAACTGTTGGGTCCTACAAAAAAATGTTTTTGAATCTTTCCATAGAATTATTTTTGCACCAATGCTTTTTGATTACATTACAAGATGTAGAAAGAACATTTGTACGGGAGACAAGGCAGGAGAGTCATAAACAGCCTGAAATCAGTGTCAAGAGTCTGTGATTTCAATGGATATTAGATGGATATTAGATAAAGCTTATTCAAGAGAGAGGAAAATGGAGGATTTTCAAAGCAACAGGAAAGGAATAGTATAGTTATACTTATTTGATACTTGTTGGTAGCTAGCCAGTAATTTGTTGTTAAATTAAAATGTATCAGAAAGATACAATATCCAATATTGTTTTAAAGATTGTAAGTCATGGAAAAAATCCCACACCTTTAGGATATCTATTCCAGCATTAATTGCTTTCACTGTGAAAGGTTTAAATTTTATTTGTAGTACAAGCTCCGCTTACTTCAGCTGGAGGCCATTAGATTTTATTATGCTTTCCCTGTTAATTAAAAAAGATCTTTCCATCTTCAACAGAAACCTCCTTGTAAAGAGATCTCTCCTGCCTACTATAAATAGATCCTTTAACTATTCTATATATAGTGCACTTCATATATCACTTTTTTTAATCTCCTTTTGATAAGTAGATAATGCTCTTATTTTTAGCCTCTCTCAACTGTGTTTAATATTTTTACAGCTTTCTTACAATACTGACATACAGTACTTGAAAAATGACTTAATCAATTCTGTATACCATTTCACTGCTTCGTATTTATCTTTTTATTAGCAAAATGACATATTTGATATTTTTGCTACAGGAAACTCGCTGTAGGGTCGTATTAATTTAGTGATGAAAAAATGATCCAGCATTCTAGTCTAACTGAATCTGACCAGATTAATTATTTTTCACGATGCCTACCCACTCTTCATAAACGCATATAGATTTTTTCCAGACAATGTAAGACACTGATATTTATTATCTGGTTTTTAATATTAAATTTAAATTAATCTTTTCACATATTGAAATCTTCAAATCAGTAAAAAAAAAAAAACAAAAAAGAAAACTAACAGGTATATATCACATATGTAACTAAAATAAAACCAAAATACTCGAAAGCATAAATTGGTTTCTAAGTGGCAGCAGTATAAAGAAGTTTTCCCTATGAGTAAATTACTCTGTAATTATTTAATCTGGGATTAGTATACAACTGGTACCTCCTACAGGCAGGAGACAAAATAAGAAAACAATGTATCAGGTAATCAGTATTCCAGTTTTATGAAATAATATGCCAAAATTTAACTAGAAGAGGGAAGGTAATCAAAGTCCTCCTGAGACTTTATAAGCTGACAGGCATTTTGCTATTTGAGCCTGCTCTGCAATGGAGAAGCAGAGCTGGTGTCCTAAATGAACACTTCCTTTTCACAGCAAAACAAGACTTCAGTGTGTTACAGTTCAGTTACCCCAACACACATTTTCATTTAAAAAAAAAAGTAAATTTGAATATTGCCAGTAATTTCATTCTCTTCTGGGTAAATAGAATGAGAACAGGAACTTAACCTTTCTTTCTTGTACAGATTAAAGTATGTGCTTTCTCTGATCACTGTAATCATGGTACCCACATTTGCATTTTATCTTTTGATCTATCTGGTATTTTTTAGCAGCATTTTGTACAGCAGGAGTCATTTGGAGAGTCTAATCACTTCATGATGTGTTACAAAACAAGTATTTCTTTTTTAAAGGGTTTATTTGACGTCTTCAAAGTGTAATATGTATTCTCTTGGCTAGCTTTTATTAGCTAAATTCTGACAGCTTGAAAAAGGTTTCCAAAGAGAGTGTATCTGTTTTGACTACAGAATCATATTGGAATTGGAGTTTTTCCTAATTGTGTTGATATTGTTTTAAGAAAATCAAACCTCATCTTCAAAACTAATCTTCTTATTTATGAATATATTTATGTATATATGCACATATGCACATTGATCTACCTATCTTTTTGCCATACCATTACCGAAGCTACATCTGCAGAGTAGCTAGAAGACACTAGTCCTAGGATTGTTCAAAAGTCTGGTATGTTTCTATATTCTCTACATTGCCTTTGTATACAGATTGAATTTGATTTCAAAAAGGATCGCATGCAACTATATCTCTCCATTGTTGGTTGCATGGCATAACATTAATTTACATACTGCAGATGCCTAAATGAAAGTGTCAAAATGAACATCTCTATAGAATAACTGCATATCAAAGTGCCTAATACAATCAAAGGAGATGACAGCTTTATTTATTGCAATCGAAATCTAAGATACTCTAGTATCCAAGATAGTTGGACACAGAGGTTCCCAGATTCCTATGGGTGGTGGCTTGACCTTGGCTGTCTCCCAGACCCCCATCCAGCTGCTATCTCACTCCCCCTCCTGAACAGACAAGAAGAGAACATAAGATGAAATAATTCATAGTTTGAGATAAAGACAGGGAAATCACTTATAAATTATCGTCACAGGAAAAAAAGACTCAAATTTGGGAAAATTAGTTCAAGTAATTGCCAATTAAAATAGATTTGGAAGTTAAGAAACAAAACAAAACCCTAAAACACCTTCCCCCAGAGTCTTTCATTTTTCCCAGGTTTAATTTCACATCTTTGCTCCCTATTCCCATTTGCCCTTGCCCTGAGTGGAACAGGGAGGGTAGAGAACAATTTATTAAGTTCAGCACATAACCGATCTTTCTGTCACTCCTTCCTCTTCACGCTTTTTCCCGTCTTCATTGTGAGTCCTCTACCTGGCCTGTGGTCCTTCAGGATAAACTTGTTTCAGCATAGGTCCTCCATGGGCTACAGTGCAGGTATCTGCAGTGTGACAGTCTCCACAGGTTGCAGTGAAATACCTGGCTGTCTCCACAGGCTTCAGTTTCTGCCAGGAGAACCTACCTGCTCCAGCATGGGCTTTTGAAAGCTGGGGGGAATATCCAGCTGCTCTGATATAGGGTTGTCTACAATGCTGCCGTGTGGATATCTGCTCTAGTGTGGCTCTTTCCATGGACTGAAGGAAAATATCTGCTCTGAAGTCTGTAGCACATCCTTCCTCTCCTTCTTCTCTGACCTTGGTGTTCACACCACACTCCTCACTCCCTATGCAGTATTTTGCCTTATCATTAATACATTTTCCACAAGGCACCACCAGCTTAGCTGGTTGGCTCAGATGTGTCCTGCAGTGGGTCCACTGGAGACATTTGGAATTGATGGTTTCCAAGTAGTTCCTGACCTATTCTTACAAACACCACCCCTGTAATCCACGTCCACCTAAATCTTGCCACCTATTTCCACTACCCTATGCATAGGCAACTGTATCAACCTTCTGCTCAACACAGTAAAAGAAGTCTACAGAGCTTTCAGATGATGAAATGTGTGTGTCTCATTTAGCTGGATATCTGTCTACACTTAATGACTGATTCATTCACCTAAGCATAGGTGTTTAATGCCTTCCAGGAGTACTTAGGATGTTCCTGGCTGATATTCATATGTTGTACTGAAAATATGCAAGTGTCCTATAAGTCCTGTGTGAGATTAGCCAGCCCCTGGTAGGAAATGGAGATAAGATGCCTCTAATGACACTGAGGGCTCAGTCACTGATTATACTGAACAAAGATTCAATTTGTTTGTCTACATGCATACATTTAGTACCATCTGCCATATCTTAGGATATTCAAACATCTGGACAAGCTGGCAGATGTTGTTTAGAATGACAGCAAGCTTGTGTTACCTTGGAGAGACAGCTGGAAGCCAAGTGGGTTAGCCCAGAAAAACTGTAGGTGCTGCTGTTCAGGCAAATAAATCCCATCATCTTAAAAGTAGGTAGGATCCATTGTGTAAACATAATAATTTATTTTTACCTAAATCTTCTCACCATCATCTGCTGAATGAGTCACCTAGAGCTGTTTCTGACTCTTATGATACCCAAAACATTTGTATGGGACCAAGAGGTATTTTACAGGACCCACAGGAAGCTCATCACATTCCAGGAGGCAGAAGTAAAACAGACAGGACATGCTGAGACATGTAGATGCTACAATAGTCAGTCCTACTCTTGCTTCCTTGTATTAAGATTAACTCATCTTTCTGCATGACAAACATAAATTTTCCTCAATGTGTCATTGATATTGCACTCAAATATAAAACAGAAGGTGGACTAGCCAACCTGCTCTCATTCTCTTTTCATATGTTTTACCTCAATCCTGCAAAACCCCACTGTGATCCAAGAATGTTGTACAGCAGTGAAGATCAGCACAGTTTTAGATGTTCCTCTGGTGTAACGAATAAACACAGCTGAATTAATAGAGCTGGATCGATTACATTGGATTTAGATAACTGACTCCATTTCTAACTTTAAACACTATGTACACAGTGCCAACACTCAGTAGTGTACTTATGTTTTGTATTCCATATTTTACTGGTGTGCAGATTCATGAATATACTTTTCGTCTCATGTAAGGCAATAAAAACATAAAAGTTATTTTGATCTGTATCTGTACTAGTTCTATTTCTGTTTGTCCATTTATCTACAGAGATAACAACAATCAGCACTTCCATAGAAAAATATTCTTGAACTAAAAAGCATAATTGTAATCAGTTTGAAAGAAACTGATGAATAAACCTTCAAATAGTACAAACGCAGCCCCTCTTTTTATGTTTTTCATACAGAATTATTTTTATCCTCATATTTATGGTTACTGGTATGATGTCATATGAATTATATTGATGCTATTATCAATGTGCACAACTTCTTCCCTAACGATTAATTTCTAGCTGTTCTAGAGAGGAGAAATTCTGTTGATCTTAAGATAGTAAAGAGTACTTTAGAAAAATTTCTTTTTTCTTTTTGTTAATTAGACATCTCACATTCCTCTGTGTCTCTAAGGCATGCTCTCTAATTTGATGCACAACATTTTGGGCACATTTATGATAGGTGTATTTTTGAAATTAGTAATTAATAATGATTTTTAAGGACAAGGTCAAAGGCAATTTTGTCCCTCTAGTTTTGAAAGAAAGAAAGAATAATGAACAAAACCAATGCTATAAATAATATTTTTTTAGCCTTTTCATCTCCTCAAGTCCTAGATTACAAGAAACAGAATGCTGACTTTTTTCTGAAATTTTTTTTACTTAGATTTCCTTCATAGAAGCTATTTTGGTGTGTGTGTTTGACAGGAAAAAAATAAAAGGAAAATTTTCTGAAACCATACTATTAAAGCCTGTGTGAAACAGCTTTATTAATGCTTGAGCTGATTTAATCCAAATTAGATGCAGTACTGCAAGTCTTGAATACACTCACATCCTTACAGCTTCATGGAAATATGTGTTGCAGTAGAAGTCCATTGATTTAGGTGCTATGGCTACAAGATGCTGCAATGCGAGACTATCCTTAATAGCCAGAAAAAATTCATGAAGGAGAGGACATGTTGTAAAGTATCCTAACTGTAGGGAAATTTTCAGTATGTTTCAGATGTTGCAGGTTTTTAATTCAGTTTAGGGAAGAAACCTTGGATGGAGAGAAACATCATCTAAGACTTCAATTCTGCAAAGACAAAACACATTTATCAGCTCTGTAATACTTAGAACCATTGGTCAGATAGGTAGACATGTAGTGTGGATCTCTGGATATTTTACTCTGCCTTACAATATGGAGTCCTTAAGTCGCAGATCCAGATAATATTTTATAGTATGTTTAAGTATCTTTTTGGTCTCTGGTTTGGGTTTATTCATATTTTGTTATTTGTTGGCTTTTAATGTTCACTTCTTCCAGTGACAATGAAATTATAATACTTTTGGGGTTTTACTTTTAAGGATTACCACATTTGCATACAAATGTTATACAAGATATTCGCTATTACCAACTGTCATGAAGTGCATATGAAAAGGAAAAAAACCCCACATTTTAATTTAAAAATCTAATTCATGTCTAGTATAATCTTAGGTGATCTAGATATATATGAGGTCCAACACAAAAAAAACCCGAGACTGTGCCTTCAAATTTTTAGTTAGCAAATTAAGAAAATCAACTACAATCACCTTCAAAATAGTTCCCTTCTGAGCTGACACACAGCTGCATACGATGCTGTCAATGTTCAAAGTAATTCTCCAGATCATTTTCTGAAAGGCTGTTGACGATCTCTGTAATTTTTGCTTTCACATTTTCTACCATAAAAAAAAGGGTTTCTTTGAGCACCGACTTATCTTAGAATCAGAGAATCACAGAATTGCCTGAGTTGGAAGGGACCCAAAAGGATCATGAGTCCAACTCCTATCCCTACATAGGACACTCCCAACATTCACACCATGTGACTGAGGGCATGGTCCAAATGCTTCTTGAATACTGGCAGACCCAGTGCCATGACTAGGATCTCTTCACTACAGGCCTCAGTTGATAACTGAAAAGTTTCCATTGCGGATTTCTTCAGTATCAACAAGAAACTCAAAGTTGACTCGCTGCTTACTCTTGCACACATTTGAACACATATCCACTCTAGTTGAGCCTTGTCTCACTGTCACAGATTAGAACATGTTCTGTATCCATCTTGTTTCTCCTTTCTCACTCTAGTCTAATTTTTGTTTTATGTCAGGTACATAATTTAGGTAACATAATGTTTGTTGCTGTATATAGGGAATGGAATTCAACTAAGCAATATAGGTGTATACTTTAATGTAAGAATATCATGCTCAAAACTCCACTGAGTCTATTGATCATGGTGAGATAATTTCCTTAGTGTAGGGTTTACCATAGGCATCTTATATCATTTAACTCCCCTGTGATATAGCATCTGAATTTAACTGTCAGTTCAGAAAGACACAGGTGGTCTTGTGTTGCACCTGACAAATGTATGTGAAAGTTTTAGATGCCTGAGAGCACTTTGTTTAGTCAAGTGGCATATTCTTCTTAACTCCTTTGCTTATAACAGGATCTTAGATACCCAGCCTGCACACAGACACCTAAATTTATCTGTCTACACCTGAGCCCATCTCTTAGATGGTGAGCACTGGAATCTCATCCGTAACAGGAGCAAGCACTGCACTCAAAATTCTGTTGTGGGCTAAAAGGATCACACAATGTATACAGAGTTGAGAATTTACTGCATGTCAGAACTGTCTAAATTAGGAGAGAAAACCTTACTAATAATAAGAAAATAAAGCTTTCTAGTATTTATTTTGTCTCCTTGGTTTTGGACTTATCTCAGGGTCACTCTGACTCTTAAATCTGCTGGAAGAGTGGGGTGCCCACAGTGAGTGTGGCACCCATTGGCCCGGTCCTCAATAAAGGGCTGTTACCCCCAAGTAAGGAGATGTTCACACCAGGAAGAGGACAGTCACTTGAGAGTGGGGTGGGGAGTAGAGGGAACCAACTCCAGCCCCCAAAAGTTGACCCTGTCCCTGAGAGAGACCTGCTTGCTTCTGCTCCTGCTTCTGGCCCTGTCCCTGCCAGGCGATATTTACTGCTGGGAACTTCAGTAAGTTGAGGTGGCTGAGGAGGAGGGCACAGGAAATGCAAGAAACACTTGTTTCTAGTTACTTCTGTTTCACTAAAACAGCCACCACTGTATACAGAGCTATTTTGTTCAACAAAGGTCCTCTTGTTCTTAAAGAAATGCAAAGAAAAACACATAGACTTGAGGTAGATGGAAAAAACCTCAAGTGACAATAGAGCCCAGTGACTAGGGAACAGGAGAGAGGCAGCCTGAAAAACTTGATCTATTCCTGTCTGTGCCATTTATCTCCTTTATATAACAAAAAAAAAAAGATCCTGCATTTAAGTACTGAAGTTAGAGCATATATAATCATAAGAAACAGCCTACATACACACTCCTCCAGAAAGTGTTTTCCAAGCAACTAAACAGAGTTTAGGCTGCTGACACAGGCATTTAAAATTAGATTGCTAAGACATATGGTGTGAATATATTTATCAACTTTCAATTTTGCTACTTTCTCTTAATTTTTTTAGTGGAGCTATTAATGGCCTTTATTCCCTAGAGCACATGTAGCTAAACTTATGTATGTTTTATTATCCTAATATGGGACTGAAATTAAATCTAGGCATCCAAATTCCAGGCTGCAAGGCTAGGAACAACTCATCAGCTGCAAATCTCAGCCCAATGAACACCACATTAATTTTTAGGATTGAATATTTATTACTGCATACTTGCCACAAGACCAAGCACTTCAGTGTCATGTATACCCAAGCAAATTTTGAGTACTTCTGTGTAAATCACCAAAGGGCTTGGCATTTTCAGAAAATGTCCAACAATGCTGAAAAGCTCAAGCTTTTTGTAATATGATTACTAGAACTTTCTGATGCACTAGGAACAATAGATAGTTTAATTCAGTTGCATCTTTTCTAGAAAATTTTAAAGGAAGGGCTGAGTTCCCACATTAGCCTGGGACAATTCAAAACCAAATATCCTAAGACAGTGTCCTGATTACCAGATGAGTAGCTGAGCAAGTTGAAATCAGTGTTAATAGTAAAGCTTTTTGCTGTGATTAAGTGTTGATGTACTTGAGGGTAGGAAGATTCTACAGAGGAAATTAGGTGAGCAATGGAGCAATGGGCTCAGGGTATCTGTATGAGGTTCAACAAAGCTAACTGCTGTGTCTTGCACTTCAGTCACCACAACCCCATGCAATGCTATAGGCTTGGGGAAGAGTGACTGGAGAGCTGCCTGGTGTAAAATGTGTTGGTTGACAGCTGGCTGAATATGAGCTGTCAGTGTGCCCAGGTAGCCAAGAAGATCAACAGTATCCTGGGCTATATCAGAAATAATGTCGCCGGTAGGACTAAGGAAATGATCATTCCTTAGCACTGGTGAGGCTGCACCTGAAATACTGAGTTCAGTGTTGAGCCTCCTGCCACAGGACAAAAATTGAGGTGTCTGAGTGTGTCCAAAGAAGGGAAGCAAAGTTTGTGAAGGGTCTAGAGGAGCAACTGTGGGTTGTTTGGTCTGCAGAAAAGGAGGCTGAGGGGAGACCTTCTTGCTCTCTATAACTACAGATCATGTCACGGACATGGACAGTGGTATTGAGGGTACCTTTAGCAAGTTTATCAACCTCAACAAGATGTGTGATGCAGTTGACAAGCTGGAGGGAAGGGATGCCATACAGAGGAACCTTGACAGGCTTGAGAGGTGGGCCTGTGAGAACCTTGTGAATTTCAACCAGGCCAAGTGCAAGGCTCTAAACCTGTGTTGGGGCAATTCCAAGCACAAATACAGGCTGGGAAGAGAATGGATTGAGAGTAGTCCTGAACAGACGGACCTGGCAGTGCTGGTGGATGAGAAACTCAACATGAGCCAGCAATGTGTGCTTGCAGCCCAGAAAGCCAACAATATCCTGGGCTGCATCAAAAGGAGCACAGCCAGCAGGTTGAGGGAGGTTATTCCCCCTTTCTACTCGTGAAAGGTCATTCTCCCTCTCTACTTGTGAGAGGTCGCCTGGAGTACTGCATTCAGTTCTGGAGTCCTCAGCACAGGAAGGACATGGATCTGTTCGAAAGACTCCTGAAGAGGGTCACAAAGATGACCAGAAGGCTGAAGCACCTCCCATATGAGTACGGGCTGACAGAATTCAGCCTGTTCAGCCTAGAGAAGGCAAGGCTCCAGGGAGACCTTGTAGCAGTCTTCCAGTACTTAAAAGGGGCCTACAGGAAAGATGTGGAGGAGGTCTTTATCAGGGACTGCAGCGATAGGATGAGGGGTAATGGTTTTGAGCCAAAAGAGAGGAGATTTAGATTAGATATTAGGAAGAATTTTTTTCCTATGAGTGTGGGGAGGCACTGGAACATTTTGCCTGGAGAAGTCACAGGTGGCCCATCCTTGATGGTGTTCAAGGCCAGGTTAGATGAGGCTTTGAGCAACCTGATCTGACAGAAGGCATCCCTGCCCATGGCAGGGGGATTAGAACTAGAGGAATTTTAAGGTCCCTTCCAACCCAAACCATTCTATGCTTCAATGATTCTAACGACCTGAAAGTATTTTGTAGTGAGGTGTTCTCTCCTCTCAAGTAAAAAAGCGATAGGACAAGAGGATATGGCCCAAAGTTGCACCAAAAGAATTTAGATTGGATATTAGGAAAAAATTCTTTACTGAAAGGTTTATCAAGTCTTGGAACAGGCTGCCCAGGGAAGTGGTGAAGTCATGATTCCTGGAGGTATTTAAAAGAGGTGTAGATGTGGTCCTTAGTGACATGGTTTAGTGGTGGACTTGACAGTGCCAGGTTAACAATTTGACTTCATGATCTTAAATGTCTTTTCCAACCTCAACAATTCCTTGATTCTCTTTTCTGTTAGATTCTACCTCCAAATTAGGTTTGTCTACAGATTTTCTGATCTTACATTTTGCCCATGGTTGTTGATAAAGATCTTGAACATCTGCCCCATTATCAATCCCCAAGTAGTCTTTTTATTCCTAGAGCCAACTGGACATGGATCTATTGATTTCTGTCCTTTGAGGTCAGAAGTATATTCTGTCAAAAGCCTTCCAAAAGTCAAAATATATTACATCTACCGCTCTTCCATCAACCACATAGTCATTTAATCATAGAAAACAAATGAAGTCTTTCAAACATGATCTTATGTTACTAAACCCTTATTGGCTATTCTATGTCTTCTTGTCCTTTATGTGGTCGTAAATGGATTCCAAGGCAACATTATACATGTATGCAAATATAGATTGTATATATATATATATATGTAGATACAATCATACATGATTGCATTCTGTAATAAAATACTGGCTTTATGCATGGTGGCAGAGCAATAATTGCTGTTTAGTTTCACTTTAGTATGCCTACTGACACCTAATATACTTCTAGCAAAATTGCTGGTATATAAACTGGATAGGTAGACTATAAGGTAAGAAGAAAAGTAGCAGTATTACTGAACTCAAAGGGTTGTGATTAGCATTACCATGCCTGGCTGGTGGCTAATAATCAGTGGTATGTGTGGAGGTCAGTACTGGTTAATTATACATCTAGATAATAGAACAGACTGTACCCTCAGCAAATTCACAGAAGACAAAAAATTAAGGGGACTCTGGAAGTCACGGCTGCTATACAGAAGATCCTCACCAGGCTGTAGGAAAAGTCTGGCAAAATACCTCATTATATTCATCAAAAGCAAATGCAAAACCCTGCACTTTTTGACCAAAATAATGATACTGAATAAACCTTACACAGCAATACAGGCTGGAAACTGACTGAGTTGAAGACAGTTTTGCCAAAATGGTATGGAGGATCCTGGTGGTGAAGCTGAATGTAAGAAAGCAGTGTGTCCTTATGGCAAAGCAGGCCAACAGCATCCTGGTTGTGTTATCAAGATCATCTCCCAACAGGTTGAGGCAAATGATCCTTCCTTTCTCTTTTGCACTTGTGTAGCTGTATCTATGGTACTGCCTCTAGTATGGGGTTACCTAGTATAAGAAAGACAACACCGTACTGAGTTGAGTCCAGTAGAAGACTACCAGAGAGCCTGAGGGGCTGAAACACATACCATATAAAATAAAGGCTGAATGCTCTCTGCATAAGGGATGGAATACCTTATTTTCTGTACCTACCTATAGTAAAAGTATTACATAATGAACTGGACACAGACCTCTGCAACCTAAAATAAGTTCTCTATATGGTGTCCAAACCAGATGTCCTGTCCTTCCAACCGAAATTATGCTGTGATTTTGTCTGCCTGTTATGTAGCTGTAATAAGTGAAATAAACTTGATGACAGTTGTAGCTTGTTTTAGTTATGTATAACTCAAACTAAGTTTGGATGTGTACAATTAGATGTTTACATTTGATCTAACCAGCGTAATTCCTAAGATCTCATTTAACAGAACTAAGGTCTTCTGCCTTAAGAGCCTACTTGCCTTAATGTGGCCATCCAAAGCAAATTCTGATAAGTAGAAGATTTTTAGCCTAGATCAATTCAGTTGCTAGTGCCATTTGAAAAACTTTTAGAAACTGGAACACCCTCATGGCTGTATAGGAGACATCTTTTGGAGAACTAGGTAAAAGCCTAACAGAGTATCCTAGTGTATCTTGAATAATACAATTTGCCACCAAATATTGAGACATATGTAAAAAAAATACTGTGAAGTAATGTATCGACCATATATCCTCTTCACTACATTTAAAAATTACTCTTTAAACTTCACTTCTGAGGCACTAGAATGATTTTTCATCGTAAGATTTTCAGTGCTGTTCAAGAACAAGACAACTTTGAATAAACCGTTTACTTTAACAGATCTCTCTTTTACTTTTGTGGGCATTTATTATTACTGATCAGCACAGAGACAGCAAACTTCAACAGGAATATTTCCTATATTTAAAGCTAGTCAATAGTAGGAAAAAAGTTTAAATAGTTCAGCATATTTCTCAGCAAAAGAGTTTTAAAAATATCTTTTGAAAAATATTTGTACTTATGGCCCTTTAGTGATGAAGAATCAACTACAGACAGCTATTCAGCAACTGGGTATCATCCACAGACAACTTTTCAGCTTCTAGAAAGAAAATTGCCTTAAAACATCATTAAATATTTATATCTGTCTGTCTGCCTTGTTAGCATTTTGTGAATAGGCAAAAGCATATCCTGAAGATTTTCTTTCCAGTGAACAATTTTATACACAAACTTTTCATATATTTTAATAGCAAAAAATATTAGAAGGCTGAGAAGTTGAAGCTTACTATGCACCTATTTTTTGCACTGCCTATATACTTGCAAATGACCTCAAACCCTCTTCTTTATTCTGGAAATGTATACCTCAGAATTACATAAAAAAAAAAGAATAAGCCTCTTCCACAGTTTTTAATTATGCAATAATAAATATCAGGGAAATCACATCAAACTGATTTTTTGTAATGTAAAAGATGAAATACCAATATATTAATTCTCACTTCTCCATATCCAGGAGCTCCTTATTCATCTATGCAGTCCTCCTGGCATTTTTCCCCAACTTCCTCTTTATTGGGATGCATCAATCCTGAGCTTGGAAGCAGAGATCCTTGAATATTAACCAGCTTTCTTGGTCCCCTCTTCCCTCCAGGGCGTTATCCCATGGTACTCTACCAAGCAGGTCCTTGAAGAGATGGAAGTTTTCTCCTGAAGTCCTGGGTAGTGAGCTTGCCATACCTTGAACTCCACCATTCCATTGTCAATGCATCCAGAGCTTCCCTTGAGCTTCACATTCCCCATCAGCCCTTCCTTGTTGGTGAAAACAAGGTCCAGCTTCTTCTTGCTGACTCCTCTATCGCTTTGAAAAGGAAATTAGCATTAACGCATTTCAGGAACTTCCTGGACTGCTCATGCCTTGCTGTGTTGTCCCTCCACCACAGGGTAAATGGAGTCCCCCATGAGACCAGGGCTGATCAACATGAGGCTGATCCTACCTGTCTATAGACTCTCACTCTACTTGGTCTGGTGGCCTGTTTAATTGTTGATTAAATACTGATTAGATATCTAATCAAATTACTTTTTTAAATTGCTCCTAGTATTGTACAACTCAAGCTTTGTATTATTGATTATATTAATATATGTAAAACATGTAGTGAATATTAGTCAATGGTACCAAAACAACTTTCATATAAGTCTCTGTTAAGTGAGTATAACTGTCTATATATACAGGACTTTTGCTAAAAACAGCAGTCGCCACACAGTATAAAGAATCAAAGCTGAGTGTAACATGCATACTCTTGTTTAATTTTACTATATTAATTTAATGTAGAATATTATTTCACCTGCCATAGTTTGTAGCTAAAGTCTAATATTGAACAACTACCATAACCCTCTAACAGAGACATGGAAAATCAAAATTGTTTGTTTTCTTTGTATAAAAGATATTTAATTGTGCTAAAAAGGGAGGGAGAAAATTTGAGCATTATCATCCAGCTGAAGTCCACAGAAAAGTTTTAGTTCAGCAACACTTAGCTATAAAAAACTAAACATATTAGACACTGACTTAGGGGAATAAGTAACCATTGATAATTAACCATAACCACTGAGAGTTTTTGTTTCGGAAGGAAAATAGAGCAAAGAGTAGTTTAAGAAAACATCTCATGTTTTCTTATTGATTTTTTTTAATTAAAAGCATTAAAACATTAATGTTCAATTTAATTTGACATATAAATTTCAATTGTCTTCCCAACATTTTTATTATTTTATATATCACAAGGGAATAAATACAGATAATAATAAATTAGTAAACTGGACAATAAATAACTGATCACTGCAATAATTTATCATCTTACATGCAAATAACTTATTGGTTATACTGATAAAACTGAATACCTACTTAAGGACAAAGGGAGAAGAAATCATTTTATTATTCTAACTATACCAGTAAATAAACAAATAGAACTTATGCAAAGTGATTATGAGTGCAGAAATGCCTTTTGATTTTTGAATGTCATTCTTAGCAAACTCACAGAGTTGAATTCTCATTTTGAAGAGTAACAGAATAAGGCTGTACTTGGAACTGGGTTATAAAAGTACTGCATATTGATAAACCATAATTAATAATTCAAACTAAGTTTGTCTCTAAAAGAAAACAAACTGCCTGTTATATTGCAGACTAGATCTAGGTATGCAGGTCATTACAGCAGAATGACTTATGTTCTATATACCCATATTTTAGTTTACCCTACTTTCCTTCATATCCTGAGAAGTAAATGAAGAATATTTTTTATTTTTTAATGGTAGAAATCAGCATGTAGAGAAAGTAAATGAATATTATACAAAGTAAAATCTGTGGCAAAAGAGGTAAAAATTTGACTAAAGTATGAATTACATAATTTCATTTCTCAGTGGCAGAGATTACCCACCACTGCACCTATTTCCAGCACACTAAATTTAATTGGTGAGAGCAACAATGACTTTGAACTTTTAACAGCAGGCACTTGAACACATTACTAGGGTAAATGACAGCTGAATTCAAAAGCTCTGTCTCATGTTGAAAAACAGGTTTTGATATTTAATAATTTTTCAGCCAATCCTCTTTGTTCTTTTCTACACAATGTTAAAGGAAAAAAACCATGAACTGTGAAACTATTGGTTATACGAAGAAAAAAACAATTTCTAGAATAACAATATTTTAAACTGCGAAGTCCTCCTACCTACTCAGGACCAGAAGATAATAAAAACCCCTCAATCCTCAACCCCTCAAAAAACAACCCCAAACAACTCAAACACTCTTTCATTGGTGTTTATTTTATTTCATTCTGGTTCATTTGTTGACATGAAAAGAACATTCAAGTATCAGATATTTTTAGGCTGGTATGTTTGGAGGGAATTACCTTTCATATATTTTTCTCCTGTTTTCTATCTTTCTTCCTTTGCCAATCTTGCAGTTGCAAAAGTTTTAGTGATTTTCTGTATTTAAAAGAATTACATATTCGGAAAGTCTAATAGTAACATTATTTTTTTAAAATACAGAACTGAAATGCAGAGTTCTTTGGTCAAATCTAGCCTTAATGGTAGAGATATCCCTCTGTTAACTATACATATATAACATATTTTTAAACAGCCCCAGTAATTTATCCAGCTTTTAATTTAAAACAACAGAAACACAAAACGGCTGAGGTTAAGAAAGATTTTGAGATCATCTAGTCTAACCCCTGTGCTCAAAGCACAGTCAGTTGGCTGTTCAGAGTCATGTCCAGTCAGGTCTTGTTTATCTCCAGGGACAGAAACGCCAATATGGACAACTTGTTCCAGTGTTCTGCCACCCTTAAATAAAAATATAGAATGAAATAACTTTGTATTCAAGTGAAATTTACTGTTTCAGTCTGTCCTATCACAGGGTGCCACTGAGAAGAGTCTGACTTTCTTTTTTTCACTTATTCCTCAAAACAAAATCTCATTTATTTCACTATAGGATCCATAGCAGTAAACCGGCTTTGTTTGTTGACCACTTAATGCTTCTATTATTATTATTATTATTATTAGTATTATCTGTTGCTTATCTGTACTTATCACTGAAGGATCTTCTGCTGATTTCTGTTAATGCTATTTTTTACTGTTCAGTCTTCAAGTAAGTTTTTAATTATCGTTAGCTGCAAAACTATGCTTAATGTATTACCTGAGCTTCAGTTAGTTTTTCAGAGCGATGGTGCTGTATGAATTTTCTGCTAATACACTCTAGATATCATGTCATAATATAAAAGAATAGAGAACAGAGATCCTCAGGCAACCTGGCCCTGAAATGGGAAGCATTATAGCTCTGCTGAAGCAGTATGTGGATGATCCATTTTGCAGTGGGCTGAAGGAACTGGATTGCAATGAGAATCTGAACTAGTCCATCTGTACAGCATAGATGTTTCAGCTTGTCTGGGTCTAGTTCTGGGATTTCTAATGAACCACTATGATGTTTGGCACAGCTATAGAAAGGTATAGGAAGATAGCTACACAGAGATAAGCGAGCAGTGAAAAAAAATCTCAAACCATCCTATATTTATTGTGTCTTCTTGATGCAATGTTCAGAAGTGCACACCTTTGACCACATTCTGCTCGAATTGAATTCTATGACAACAGTAAACACTTTTGAAAACATCACCTTCAAAAATGAAAGTAACCCCAAATGAGGTATGCTGATTATGATAACTGTGAAATAATGAATGCTTGGTGCTTTTGATGAAGTTCTTTTTTAATGCAGCAAGTGTAATCCTTGCTGCACAGAATTTAACAGACATTTTGATATTGATTATAGTGGAACTGGGATTTCATCTTCTGTCACAATGGAGCAATCATTTCATATGTTTCAACTCGAGAGTCTTTTATCACTAAATGGCCAAACCTAATACTACTATGCTGGGTTTTTTTCCTTGAAAATCACACAAATAGATATAGTAGTTAAAAGCAAACACAATAACAAAGTGAGGTTTCTGGGAAAATGAAGTGGGTGGGGTTCGAACCAAACCCAGAAAGGAAAAGTACTGCACCAAGCTCCTAGACCCCTGTTTTTGTTTTTATGTTATGATGTTACATTTTTTTATAGAATATGAAGCAGAGAATACAGTGAAAGAAATTTTCTTTAACATGGTGATAGTTAACTATGTGAGTCTGTGAAAGCTAGGCTAATGCAATATTTTTGAAAGAAATCGCAACAGTTTTGAGTTGTTATGGGAACATCGGGGGGCTTGAGGTTTTTGTTTGTTTGTTTTGAAGGTGTTAATGAAACCATTGTGAGAAAATAAACACTTTTCTGAATAAAAAATACAGGCATTTTGGAAATGTTTTCATGATATCAAATTATTTTAGATAATAATCAATGTCACTGTGTAACAACAATCAGGAGGAAATAAAAAAGAAATAGACCAAAAGATGCTGTGACAACCTGCACTGTGATACCAAGTAACAGAGTACCCAGTTGGCTGTTGATCTGTCTTCCAATCAGTGGACTCATATATTGTATCACGCTACTATTTATAAGGAATGTATTTGTTTATAAGCTGTACAACTTGTTAGGAAGTGGTTGGGAAGATGTTGATGCTCTCAGACCTATAACAGGCACTGAGATGTTGATACTAGGATGTTTGGGTTGTCCATCCAAGTTTTCTCCTGTTGGCCAGAGAAAGGAACCAGCACTAACCTATTTCTGGTCCTCCTAACTGCCAAAGCATGACATATTGTTTTTCTGTTATGATTGGAACCACATGCTTTCTTGATTTAGACTGTGGTGATCAAGTGCAGAGCCGTCCAACAAGTACCCCAAAACAGCACCAATCATGTAATTTGCATCTTTTATTATCCTTTTTTCTTTTTAATTTCTTCACTCTTTTTTATTTGGTCTTATAACTTCCTTTTTCCCCAGCTTCAAGACAGTGAGATGTTTCCAGCCAGGTGGAATATTTTTGTTGTTTTGCTGGCTTGTACCACTAGAGTGAGCCCTTTTCATGTCTGTAGGTTGAGATCTTTGAACTGTTCTTGGAACCTGTCCCACTTTTGCACAATTTTATTACCTACTTCTGAGGTCATTGCACTATTGTATGATGTACTATTGTATGATGTCCAAGAGTCCTGAGCCATGCTACAAATTCCAAGAGTGATATCAACTGTTAAAGATATTTCTGATATACTTTGTCTGTGACCTCAGGTGTCCACCAATGGTGTCAGGTGCCAAAGTTACTGTGGAACAAGCATTTAGCTCTTTTATGTCTTTAAAAGCTGTCCTCTGAACTTGAGAGTTATAAATTGACTAACAGTGGAGTCACAGCAGACATTGCAGATGGTCCTGCAGCTATCACCTTCGTTTGTGCTTTAAAGGCATTTCTTCTGTACTGTCATATGAACATGATTTTCTGACATTTTATGGAA
Source organism: Dromococcyx pavoninus (assembly GCA_033558185.1). Classification (NCBI taxonomy): domain Eukaryota; kingdom Metazoa; phylum Chordata; class Aves; order Cuculiformes; family Neomorphidae; genus Dromococcyx; species Dromococcyx pavoninus. Next base: position 2,936,188 of record JAUMJL010000110.1, read on the forward strand.
AATAATGAGATTTCTATAGTCTTCATTAAGGCACTATGCTGTCTCTGAAACAGAGAAAAAAGAAGGTATGCTGTTAGATGCGTATTTAGTTACAAATGCATACTTGCATTCACAAACACACCAGTGATACGTGTATGTATAAATACATACACACTGCATAAATAAGTAAACACATTGCTTATCTCTCTCTATATATATGCAACAGAAGCCACAGTATCATGCAGAAGATACCACCAGGCTCTCTATTAAAAGATGACTTAATGGCAGATGGAGAAAAGGACCAGTGCCTGAGACAGAGATCCCAGGCAAACCTGTACGAAACCTCAGTGTTGTTGCCTTGATTTTCTCCCAGAAATCTTGATTTGTCATCTCAGGTTCTGCACTGTATATGCCCAATGGCACTACCATCCCACATGGGCTACAAAATTAAGCATTGCCTTCATGCTGGAAATGGTTTAGGACAGACTCGGTGTTCTTTCTCATAATATATAACTAGAGCACTGGGGTTGGACTAAATTATGTACAGAGGTCCCTTCCAACCTCAGCAATTCTATTATTCTGAATTCTTTCAAAAGGCATGCCACAGAATAAGAGAATCACAGAACAGTAGTGTAAGATATTAATATGGTCTCCTAACACAGCTTTTCCATCATTTGATCATTTTGTTATCTCTGAGACTAAGTCTGGGACTGTAATTTGAAGACGGAACAGTTGATAGGGACAGTAAAGAAGGTCTACATATTCATGAGGGTGGTAGATAAAATAAATAGACAGTTGTTATTCACCAAATATCATAACATTACAAGTAGGATAACCTTAATGAAATCAATCTAAACTAGATAAAAGGAAGTACCTCTTTACACAGCAGGTAGTGAATGCCTGCATCTTCCTGTCATAGAAGTGATGAAAGCAGCCAGTGTCAGCAGGTTCAAATTCATTGGTGAACAAAAAAAAAAAAGTATACTGAAAGAAATGGGAAAAAATACACACTATAGACTCCTTAATACAATAATTATGGACTCAGAAGGAATGTTGTGAGTGGATCATGAAAAGGGACTAGGCTTGTGTGTTCTCCTTAAACATTTCTCTGATCACCCCTACTGGGGACAAACTAAACTAGACTGGTCTGCCCAGATGAGCATGATGTGCGTTATATTCTTATCATTGATCTCCCTTAAAGAGTGGTCCATAGTTAAGTCCCCAAAAATTCTAAGAGAGGATTAAACAAAAGATGTGATTAATAAATTGTAAAGTTAAAGAGGGGAGAAAGAATGAGGGTAACAGCCACAGAGACTGATATGAAAAGTATGATTTTTTCCCAAGTCTTAAAGATTTACTTTTCAGCCTATTAAACCCATGAAGATACCTTCCCCTCCACCCCATGAATGCCACATGTCATTCTTGATTTGTGCTAGCCTGAGGGAGTCTGATATACACCATCTCAGCAGGATTACAAATAGAAACTTTGTCACAGAATAATAAACAGTTCTGGTATGCTAGCTCAAAAGTTAACAGAGAGAACTCAAAAGGATAACAGAGCGAATACACTGCTGTATTGAGTATGTGTGGCAATCTTTTGGTAGCGGGGGAAAGCTACAGGGGTGGCTTGTGTGAGAAGATGCTAGAAACTTCCCCTGTGTTCAACTGAGCCAACTCCAGCTGGCTCCAAGGCTGACCTACTGGTCGCCAAGGCTGAACACATCAACGACACTGGTAGTGTCTCTGTGATAATATATTTAAGAAGGAGGAGAAAAAAAACACTGTACAATGAAACTGAAGCCAGGGAGAGTGCTGAGAACATGTGAAAGTGACAACTCTGCAGACACCAAGGTCAGAAAAGAAGAAATAGAAGGAGAAGATGCTCCAGGTGCAAGAGCAGAAATTCCCTTGCAGCCCATGGTTAAGACCGTGGTGAAGTAGGTTTTCCCCTCAAGCCCATGGAGCTCCACAGTGGAGCAGATATCCACCTGCAGCCTGTAGAGGACAACACATCAGATGCCTGAAGGAGATTTTGAGAGCCCATGCTGGAGCATGTTCCTGGCAGTACCTGTGGACCCACGGAGAGTGGAGCCCACACTGGAGCAGATTTGCTAGCAGGATTTATGAACCCTTGGGGGACCCATACTGGAGCAGACTGTTCCTCTCTTTTCTTTCTCCTGTCCAGCTGAGACAGAATAGCAATAAAGCAGCTTTGGTGGGCACCTGGCATCTAGCCAATTTAATCGGACCAGAGCTGCAGTATCATAAAAATTAAAATTACTTAGTTTACTTTCAAGTTTCCGAAAAACGTTGTATATGCGTGGATTTTTTTTCTGTCATGCTATACCATTAAGAAAATTTTTATTATTTTTTTCTACAATATAGCAACAATCTTTTAAAAGCTTTTCTAAAAAATACTTTAAAAATTACATATAGAAATTTTTGTAGCATTAATTTAGGATGATATGTAGAATTCATTAACGTTTTCTCTCCTTCTGGCCATCCCAGGCTTATGTCTCAAAATCATTGAATGTATCCTTTCATGCATTCTCTGAAAATATAACATGCAACTGAAAATTGTATTTGGCTTAGGACAGACACAGGCTGGAAATTTTTGTTTACTACGCTTAAGAAAAAAATGAGGAAAAAAAATAAGTATACACAGAAAAAGAAATCCAGTCAAGTGCAAAGCACATATCAGGGGAAAAAATGAAAAGAAACACGGTCAATGCTATTTTAAGGGAGAAAGGTCTTTTGAAGTTAAAATGGGAATGAACAGGACAATATTAAAAACATAGTTTGAGTATCTACACATAAATGATTACAAAAGAAGTCCATACTTAATGCCTACAGAACAGTTTCTTATTATAATAACTAAGTTAGTAGTGGTGAAATTATAATTTAAAATAAAACAGACAGGACATTGAATACATATATGTCAAATTGAAAACAATCTATATATACTCAGTGAGATGTGATGTTGGTTGCTTTGTGCATTTCTGGCAACCAGGCATTATTGTTCCCTCAGTTTCCATTTAGCATGGTACCTTCAAATCAAGAATTTATATCAAGTGTTTGTATTTGTCATCTTAGATTAATATAAAATCAAAAAACTCTTCAGCTAGCTATTAGATCAGCTAGTTTCACTGCATAACTCACTCAAGGATAATGCTGAGAAAATATAAAAGTATGGTAAAAATTGTATTCTAAAAGTCTTCTGGGGTTAACATGTAAAGCAATATTGTCTCTTCCACCATCAAATTAAAACAGAATTGAGTGAAGTGTTATATTTATAGGATTGTGTTGGGGTTTTTTTTAAATGTTACTGAATTTGTTTTAAGTCTACATTCCCCTTCCTTTCTCCAATGTGTACTTTTCCTTTCTTTTGATACAATAAACTGTCTAGGGTTATGAATTTGGGTGCAGTTTACTGAATGCTTTTTTGACTTTTGACTTCTCTAGTGCTGATAATTTCCATCAATCTGATTTAGCTAGCTACTAGCTACTACATTTTTATTTGTTTTGTGCCATCAAAGTTGTATAACATAGCTGAAAGAATCCAGTGAGTCTATGCGTCCTTATTCACAACATAGCAAGCCTCAACCAGGCTGACATCTTTGTGCAAAGTATTCTGAAAATATACAGGAAGTGTTAATCCCAGCTTAGAGAAATTTATAATGCAAAAGCCAAAACTAAGATATTGATATAAAACAAGTGAGTAGGAAAAGAAGTAAAAAAAGACTTCCCTCTCCATTAATTTTCATCTTAACCAAATTAGAGTAAAGTATGATGTATGTTATACATGTTGTAAAACAGCAAAAAGGAACAATGAAATGAAGTAAAATATAGATCCATTTCTTTGATTTTTTTTTAGACATCAGCACCCAAGTACCATGCTATGTAATGTAATAATTTAATTCCTTCAAAATTTCCATCTTATTTAAATAATTCAAGTTTCAATTTACCTAGCCATTAATCTTTGAAGTTTTTCATACGTCTTTGGACGATATATTTACTGAATCATTGGAAAGTAATTTTTATGGGCCTGGTACTTGCCTTACAGCTTAATGACAGGAACAGAAACAACAAAGAAGGAGAGAGTCCACAGTGTTGCGCAGCAATACTGGCAGAGGACCACACAATTTTGTGTAATGGAAACTGCTATGGAGACTGTAAGGTGCATGAGGTCAAATGAGCTGTTCTTCTGTAGACTGCCTATGGATTATCAGGTCTGAATTCTCCCATGGGTACATATACCACACCTTTCAGTTGCAAGCCCAGCAAAAAAGGATTCATAGCAGAAACTGTCTTGGAAATTCATACTAAATTCATTCAAGAAAATTACTGCATTCATTGCAAAGTTGTCTTTTACTTTTAGGAAATTTTGAATATTGCTTCTTTATTTGTTCCTTTGGGGGCACAGACATGTGTAAACCTCTTCCTTTTATAATTCAGTAAGTGTAGTTAAGGCTACAAATTCTGAAACACACACTCAGATGGAGAATGGAATATTTCCTTATGTATAGAGTTTCCTAATTCCCTTTCAGAAAAGGATATCAATAGCAACTTGAAATAAGCACTGAGCTATAGAAGAAGATAAAATAACTCTGTAATTCACCCACTCACACCCTCTGACAACAATAAAAAGTAAAAATCAAATAGTTTGGCAGAATGACTGAGAATCAACGTGTTTATCTTTCTCATCTTTTATCTATCATCAGACCTACATACAACAGAGTAAAAACTAGCATTATTCTTACCTTTGCAATGTACAGTTGCACAATGGTGCACAATGCACCAAAACTTGTACTCTCACATTGAATAGTTACTGTCTAAAAATACTTACATTTTTCCTTTCAGTAAAAGGAATACATATATCAAAAAACAAGTGCACAACAGACTGAAATGAATGTACTTCCATTTTCGCAAGTATAAGTAGCCAGAATACTCCAACAACTTTCATCTAAGCAATGACTATTTCAGAGAGATTATACCTAGTAACATCAGAGAGCGATGGAGGCACCTGAGTATGAGGGATAAAAAAAAGTAACTGTGAATACTATAATAGAGTTGCTCTGCTCAGCAGGTAACTGCAGAACTTTGAGTACCACACTCACAACTCCCGAGTGACTTCTGACCAAAGGAGATAAATCTAAGGGAAAATGTAAAACAGTGTCTTTCTGAGACTGGAACAAAATGAAACTGATAACTTGATTACTTTCTCTTTCTCTAAATGAGAAGAATGCTTTTTCACATTGAACACATGCTGGAATTTAAAAAAAAGATTAAAAATTGCTTTGCTTTTCTGAAGACTTTCTTCCTTTTATTTGCTATAGTCCTTTGGTTTTCTTCTTAGACTTTTCTGAAATTTGCTTTTCCAATGTAAAAATGTTCTCTGTGAGACATTTATCCTAAAGAAAACCTCTCAATATTTTTCAGTCTTTTCTCATGTTCTTCACCATGCTCTTCAGCATTCTGACTGGGGAGATGTGTGTCTAATTCTGCAGGAAGATGTAGGTTCCTAAATTATTACTAAAAGATAATTTTTGTTATTAATTTAGCCTAATCTAAAGTGTGTTTCTAAAAATCCCTTACCAAATCCTAATATAACTAACACTTTGCCAGTACATTCTCTTCATGCCTAAATTTGTTTTCGATTGTTGCCAAGATCCATGTTTTTATGGGGAACAAAAAGTTCAACACATCGTACTGTTAAGCAAACTCTTAATTCTTAGACTATATCTTCGTGAAACTCATGAGGAATGTGATCCAAAAAACATTCCTTAAAGCACATCTTATGTACTTTTAAAAAATCCAGAAAATACAGTAATCCTCATCCACTATCATGTAATCAGAAAAGTGCATTCTGCTATATACCTGTAGTTTGTATAGATATTTTTTTAAGTTAGAGCAATTATCAAACTTCCCATGTGTAATATATAGAGACTAATAGAAGCTAAGACCTTGGGAAGATGCCTTCATGACAAGGGAATATTAAAAAAAGAGGACCTTATTTTGTAGATCCATAGATGGATAACCGTTCAGAAAAGGAGTATTTTAGATAATTCATTGCAGAGATGGGTAAACAATGACACTTTTATCTATGCTAACTGGGCTTTAATGTTTAAAGATTTAGGAAAGAGGTAGTCCACAAGAACCTTTAGCTTTGCTGTTCTTGCCCTGCAGAAAAAAGAATCAGAAAAACTTGATGATTTCTCCGTTGAGGTAAGTGAAAGACCAAGTTTGTAGCATTCAGTAAACTGAAATAATTATATGCTTAACTTTTCTCAGATTAGACCTCAGACAGTTTGCTTTATGTAACCTAATGTCTTCTGTGCACATGGATGTTTCTGTCCTTTTCAGAAATTAGTAGGTTATTAATGTTTGGTAAAAACAGTCATGATGCTCAGACTAGAACTCTAGAACTAGAACTCTACTCCCCCCCCCCCCCCCCCCCCAGTTTAATTAGTTACTTTTGAAATTTGTAGCTTTGATGTCCAAACCAAGGTTTCTCAGTGTATTTCCATTTAAGAAAGCTAAAATAGAAAAAACTTTCTAATTTCATTTTAAAAACTTGAAAGGTAGTAGCAGCATAAGCTACAATTAATGTGCTTATTGAACCTGTGCTTACTGGGACCTGATTATTATGAGAGACAATGTGGTGAGTATGATTTGATTGAAAACACATTATTAAGACTTGTTTATGGACAGTTGTATTGAATATCTTACAAGAGACGTTGTTCACATATTACTTAGGGAAGTACTTAGTATTTCTATTGGAAAGATGAAAAACTATGTGTTTTCTCTTTATAAGTAGAATTGTTTGCCGGCTAGAATACTGACAGACAGAAGTGAAACTGAGGCTGAACTGGAAACAGAATAGCAAGCTAGACTCACTTGGGGTTAGTGTACCAATTCATGAAGGGTAAACTTGATAAAAATAAATATATGGAGGAAAATGCAGTGGTGAAAGAACGTAATGGAAAGCCATAAATCTCAATTATCTTTATTAAATAAATCTTGTATTAAAAAACCCTCTACATCCTGGCAATATCCAGTTTTGTACTGCCCAGGAAAATACTAATTTTTTGTGTTATTATTTTATGGGTCTGAAAGAAACCAATGAATTGGGTTCAATCACAGTGAAAACATCATTGTAAGATCAGACTTATATGTTCTTATTGAATATATATTTATTTTATGTCCCTCATTTTTGAACCACAAATGCAAACAGTGATAATTTTAAGCTCTTAATAGCTAGTTTTGCTAATGTACATATCCAGTAGAGCTCTTTGGTACAGACAGGATCCTGCTCTATTGCTAAGAAATAGTATAGGGCTCCTCAGTCATTTTATAGAAGATTTTTTTAAGTAGGCAATGGGCTTATCTAGTCTATAATTTTCTATCTACCATCTCAGGAATTCTCTTTCTAATGGATCTGTTCTTCCTATCACTGCTGACAATATTCAAAACTTTACGGATGTTGCATTTTATTTCTTCACTCACTGTTCCAGATACTAACTTCCAAGCACCTCTTTATATGCTCTCTGGGACAGTTGAGAGTTTAATTTTCTCATCACAACCCAGACCGTGACTATTCACATCCTTCTTGCTAATGAAGCTAACTAACCTCCTCAGTAGACATAATGTTATTCTCTTAATTCAAAATGCTGTACATAAGTAAAGAAAGAGAAATAAGGAACTCTGAAACTCAATCTTTTCACTGATGCCCTCATACTTTGTTGGCAAATGTTGTAACATTTGATGGACAAACAGCCAGAGTCCATGAGAGATCACTGGAAAACATCATTCAGTTAAAGCCAATTTGTGTCATTTGAAATCACAGACACATTGAACATTAAGAAATTCACATTGCAACAAGTCATCCGTACCTGTAAGAGGATAAGAGACTGTCAAGGACTTCAAGCATGAGGACAGAAGTATATATCGTTACAATGTCTGTGAAGTAAATTTTTGGTCTGGTATTGGCACATTCCAAAATGAAGCAAGGACCGCTCTGAATTGAACAGTAATCTTATTTCTATTGCACTTCTCAGAACATTAAACACATTGATTGCTTTCAATGAGCAGGCTCACTTCAGACTAACAACTAACAAAGATGAGGATTTCAATAAGCTTTTCTGGAAATTGAAAAAAACACTCAAAGCCTAAATATATTTAAGCACATTTTTAGGTACTGTCCCCTGAAAGAATGAGTTCAACATTGAAATTACAGCTTCCAATTATTGTCTCCACTATGTTTATAGATGGTAGCTCCCGTTCACTGGTCTTCAAAGTGCTGAGACCTAGTAGCAAAAACATAATGAGAGAATCTTAGTCCTAAAGATGGTATAATTTAAACAGAGTGAGACAAAGAGAAAAAATTTAGAGAAAAGGAATCATCATAATACCAGGGGTTTATATTTGTGAACCACAGAAACAGAATCTCCTGAGTCTTAGGTTAATTACTAGAATACAATACTATTTCTAACTGAAATAATCACATAAAAACAGGTAGAAGAAGCAGTATTTGGAAAGACTGATTTAGCAGGGCTCTTTGAACATGAGTAAGGAATTAAAACTGAAGATATATTGAGAGGGAGAAGAAAAAAAAGTATGTAATGGATGTATCGAAATGTTAATCATCTGTAAACTAACTATATTTCTCATTTAAAATCTCACTACTCATGAGATTTTTTTAATAATCTCCCTACTTCTAATTTTTCCCTTACCTGCAATGATCTTTACTTCACAACTAATGATCAGTATGAGCTAGACCTGTTTTGGTAAAAGTATAACATGATAACATTATGCTAAGTATTTCTTCATAGAAAAGCTACATCAGAAATTGGATTTTCAACAAATGCAGTGTTTACCAAGATTCACTATTGGGTATTCTGAGGTCTGAATGCTGAGGAAACAGCAATTATATTTTCATCAATAGCAGAATCAGATTTATTATCTGCATGTGGTTTAACAAAATGTTTACATATTGGGTGAACAATTTGGTATTCTTCTACTTCGTGTTAGCTGTATGTTTCAGAAAACTTGTCAAATAATGAGGTACCAGCATTTGCAAAAGTGGTTTGATATCTGGCAAAGTGCATATGTTTGAAGAATTTGCTGCAGATTTAACTTGCAGCTGCTGCTTACACAATCATTCTGCTGCCTTTGTAGGTCTCTGATGTATGCAAAAGACTGATTATAGTTTGGCACAGCTCCTGGTGGCTTAACCAAGGGGACACTTCCCTTAATCTCACCTGGCAGTGAAGTTGCAAATGAGCCACAATATTTGAGTCTTAGCAACAGTGGTTTGTAATCAGCGATTCCAATTATGGGATGAAGGAATACTAATTGACCACCAGCTGTCAGAGCAAATGGGCAAGACAAAGTTATTAACTTTCTTACTTGACCCTCAAAAATTGAATAGAACAGACACAGGTGAAATTTCCTCTTTTGGAAATAGGAAAACAAGATTAAAATGGCCTTTCTTGTTTGATGAGGAGAAGATTATAATCTAGTTCATCTAAAGAAACATTTGGGAGGGACTAAATATAACTTTAGTGGCTCAAGAATGAATATGCAAAATCCTTTATTAACTATTGGATGTGTAGAAGATCTTTATTTATATTTTCAATACAGTAGACTTACACAGCAATGCTCACACCCCTGAGGGGAAAAAAATACATAAATATTTCAATGAGTAATTACATGAAAATAGAATATACCATCATGAATTTTCAAAATGACTTGCTTGAGTGTGTGAATTAAAAATACTGATTTTCTTTCCACTATCAAGTTTTATGACCATCAACAAATCATCTCAGCATTTAAGTACGTGTATAGCATGAAACTTCTCTTACATATGCCTGTTTGATTACTTAAACAATTTGTGTTGTCATTTTTCTTTTGAAATAATCTCAAATTATTTTCTAAATAACTCATTTTGACTGATACCAAGTAGTGTCTCCTTGTGTTGTTATATTGCCTCATGGGATTTTTAGTTTCCACTCTTCCTCTCAGGATAGATCTCCTGCACAAGGTTCTAAAGGTCTTTCTCACGGTACTCCAAAAACTTTATGCCTTCTGTCATACAGTAAGCCAAATATTTGCCTCCTTCACAAGTAGTCCTGACAGAAAAATTCAATCTACTAAGAACAGACATTTGAGCTACAGCTTCCAATAAGTCTAAAACAAATAGTTTCTCATTGTTAATATGACTTAAACCATTCAGTAATATTAATAACTGAAATTACTTTTGTTTGATACAAAATTAGCATTGAATGGTCCCAGTGGAAAATTGCATAAGGACTGATGAAAATATTTTGTGAAAGACAAATAAAAATGGCTGAACTGAACTGTTTCAATAGAAAAATTGTTTTAAAGAAAAAGCAAAACAAAACACCACAACCATTAAAAATACATTTTCTCCATTAAAAATTTTTCAACAAGTTACAAACCAAAAATAAATATTGAAAGAGAATATAGAAATTGTTATTATAAACAGATAATGATAGTAATATTTTGTCCATAAATCAAAGAGTTCAGATGGTGATTTGTGTCTGTGATACTGAAAGAAAAATCTAACAGTAGAAAGAAAAATGAGAAGAGGTGAATACTTTATAAAAAATGATATTATGTGTGCAGGATTAAAATGCTATTCAATATTGCTTTTCAGCTTGCCAGTACACACAGTGGGCATCTGTCCTCCAGCAAACATGTTCTCACTACTCTCCCTAGCTAAAATTGCATTGCACATTTTTTTTCCTCCCTCTTCTTAAATGCATTATCCCAAACACACTACCATCATCATTTATGGGCTCAGACTTGGCCAGCAGTGTGTCAGTTTTGGAGCCAGCTGGTACTGGCTGTATTGAACATAGGGGAAGCTTCTAGAATCTTCTCACAGAAGCCACTCCTCTAGCCTTTTCCCTACCAAAATCTTGCCATGCAAACCAAGTAGAGTGGCCTTCTCTATCAAAGAGACTTCTCAGAGAAGAAACTAGATGACTATCATAATTTCAAATCTAAACTCTGTATGAATAGAAAGAATGTGTATAACTGGAGTTGGAAACAAAGATTGTTCCGAAACCTAGGATAAGAAAATTCTGAAAAAGGGAAAACCGAGATCAATGTCAATAATTAAAGTAAGTTTGGATTTAAAATTAGTTAAAAAAAATAAGTTACATCGTGTCTTACTTTTTCTTTCAACATTATTTCTTATAACACTAAGAAATTAATAGTTAAAAAGCATATTTATTAGCCTAGTGAGCTCTCAATAGTAAATGGGTAACCAGTGCCATCAATACAGCTGTTCTGTCCATTAAACCATTACTGTTACTATTTCTCTAGTCATAATTTGCCAAAAAGATTTCTAGAAGACTAAGGGTCCAGTTAATATATAGCTAACATATATCTTTTCATTTAACATGGAGATTGCCCAACTGAGAGGTAATGCAGTAAACTTTTATAAAAATATTCCTGCTCAAATTTCTGTGAAATATGGATGAGTTTGGATCTCAGCCAGCAATGTAGAATTGTAGACCAAATTCCTTAGAGTTTTAATATTTTAGGAACGACTCTTCTAGTTTTTGTTATGCAGCCAGGAAATAATGACTAGATTTAGATCTTTGTTTTGGTCCTCTTTCATATACTTTTTTTTCCTGAGATACTTGATGTCCAGTTAGAGTTAAGAAGACAAAGGTAAAAATGGATTAGGAAACAGGAAGTAGAGGTAGAGAAAAATCATAAAGAAGAGTTAGATGATTTCAAATCAAAATACTTAAATAAATGTGGTAAAATCATGCATACCAGAAAATGTGGCTTTATTTCAGAGAGTCCAAGTATCCTTTATCCTTGGCTTTTAATTATGTCAACAGCTTTCTTGAGTGATTCAGCATTTTGAACACCAAACCATTTTTAGTTAAAGGCAGATTTATATACAGGCTTTTGAGCACAACCTACAAAGATAGATCTCATAAGAACTCAGTCATCTCTATTTCTGGCCTTTGTAATTAACATTCCTTTTAATGCCATATTTCTTATACTTCTGTTTCACAAATTGTACATAACTGTGGCCAAGACAGAAGTATTTCCTCCTGCCTTTAGGAAACTGACAAAAAGCCTAAGTAAGACCATACATCCTTAGCAATCTGGGAAAGAGAAAAGCTTCTTTTTTGCCACGTTATTAATGAAGGCCTTTAATAGAGAAAATGCAGGACGTAGAAAAAAATGACAGCTACTGAAACTAATTTTATTCTTCCTTTTCCTCTTTCAGATCATACCTAAACCAAATTATATATTCAGCATGTGTCATTATCAATAGCTGAGAAATCTGTGGGTGCTGTTCTAAGCTGGCAAGCCTATATTATTTACGTATCAGGATCTTTCTTCTAGCAATATGTGAGGCATGATTATGACACAGAATATTTTAATAAATAACAAAAGACAGAAGTAAAAAATTTAAACAGTATTTATGTAAATATCAGAAACCTATTTTCAAATGAGGCTTGATTTCATATAGAGTTGTGACTATTCAGTACCTGTGCAAACTAGATTCCAAATCTTTGCTACTACCAGTGATTCAAGCAGTACATGAAACCTGGTATATTAAGTCAGAAAAATAAAACAAAAAAACCCTCATAATCAATGTAGGTGTTCACTAGAAAAAAAAAAAGCTTCTATGCCTGACTTCAGAAAGCTTTGTTTTACGTCATTGAACCAAGTCTTCTTGTGTATCTCACAATCCAAAAACTAAGAAATTTGATTATTTTTTTCCACTGCCTTTTTGCTTGAACACTGAAAATCTATCAGTCATCTGCCAGAGCTAGAATTTGCTCATACTTTAACACTTACTTAAACAAGACACTAAATTTCCTTGAAATCTGTAACATCACATGAGAACAGCAGAGTCAAGTTTTGTCTCTCAGAAGCACGTCGTTAATAAAACTCTTTTTGATTGAAGAAGGACTGACAAACACACATAAGAAAAAAAAAAGTGTCCTGAGTGGAACAAATAAATATATAGTTCTGAACATTAGATTTTCATTAAATCCATGTAGAGATAAAATAAGTGACAGAGGAGTAGAAATAAAGAAGTTGTTTTCTACAAATACCAAATAGGTATACACTGGATAAATTTAGTCCCTATTTCCCCATAATAAAAATTCTGTAGAATGAAGTTTCACTCATATATTTTGTATGGATCAAACACTTAAAGAATTTTACTTTTGTTGGAAGAAGATTATACAAAAAGCTTTCCTTTCCAATGGATGTCTGTACAAAGGACACTAAAAGAAAACTCACCATTCCTCACTACATAGTTTGATTCCATTTATTTTCTAAATATGAATATATTATTAGACTTTTCACTATCATATGAGAAAGTAAAATTCCTTTATGGACAAAACTGTCTTGAGGGCTAAGGCAGCACCAATTTAATATTTGTACAATAGTAGCACTTTGGTTATCTATGAATATAGGTTTAAATAACTCAGCTTCCCAAGTCACTCATGGCTTCTAGCCTCTTAATAACACAAGTCCCATAAATGTTCATTCATTCCAAAACTGATAATTGGAAAGAACTATCTAGTTTCCTCTGAAAGAAAACACAGATGTGTCTCAAAAAGCCCTTGGCACCCTTCTGTCTCATAATGTCTTTAAAATTTTTAGTCATTTCAAAATCAAATGTTCAAATGCAGAGGCATTCAATGTAGCAACTCAGCATTATTTTACAAAACTACTAGTTTTGTGGGTTGTAACACAGTCCACACATGATTTCAAACAATTAAAAATGGGGGGAAAGATCACCTATATACACACAAAATAGAAACATTTTGAGGACTCAAGGCATGAATAATAGGGAAAGGAAGATGATAAGAAATAAAAGGTTAAGTGTACCATTACTACTATGGAGGTGGAGCCAAGCCTTAAAGGAGGCCTAGTCCTATATGTGACCATAAACATTTGGCCTGAAGACTGTATATATATATATATATATATATATATATATTATAACTGATGCATTTAACACCAGAGTTAAGGTTCAACCATATATTGGTATTTAACAGTTTGTGTCTAAAGGCCCTAAAACTGCTGCACATGATTCCTTAGGATGTTTGAAAATCTCATCAAATGCTTGCAAAGACTCCATCTTAGGGGATAAGATAACAGAAAACAGTAGTCTACGATGTTCTTTTCTTACATTATTATATACAGTATTATGGGAAGCCTACAGAGGGCAGAAGCAAGAACATGTAGCCTGGAAGGAATACAGAGAAATTGTCCCAGCAGCCAGCAATCAGATTAGCAAAGCTAAAACTCTGATAGAATTAAGTCTGGTCAAGGATATCACGGGCAACAAGAAAAGCTTCTAGAATTACGGTGGTGATAAAAAGAAGACTAGGAAGAATGAGGGGCCTCTCCAGAAGGAAATGAGAGACCTAGTTACCATGGATATGGATAAGACTGAGATACTCAATGACTTATTTGCCTCTCTCTTCACCAGCAAGAGCTTAAGACACATCACCCAAGTTCTAGAAGGAAGGGAGTGGGAGAATTAAGAACTGCCTGTTGTAGGAGAAGATCAAGTTTGAGACCATCTAAGGAACGTGAAGGTGCACACAAATCCATAGGATCTGATAAGATGAATCCATGAGCTCTGAGGGAATTCGCAGATGAAGATTTAAGCCATTCTCCATCATATTTCAGAAGTCATAACAGTCCAGTGAAGTTCCTACTGACTGGAAAGGAGGAAAAATAACTCCCATTTTTTTAAAAAAAGGAAAAAAGGAAGACCCAGGAAACTCCAGACTGGTCAGTTTCACCTCTGTGCCCAGCAAGACCATGGAGCAGATCCTCCTGGAAACTCTGGTAAGGTACATGGAAAATAGAGGGTGATTGGTGACAGCCAGCATGGCTTCACTAAGGAAAAATGGTGTCTAACAAATTTGGTGGCCTTCTATGATGGGGCTTCAGTGCTGGTGGATAAGGGAAGAGTAGCTGACATCATTTATCTGGACTTGTGCAAAGTATTTTACACTGTCCCGCACAACAGTCTTGTCTCTAAATTGGAGAAACATGGATTTGACAAATGGACCACTCAGTTGATAAGGAAGTGGTCAGATGGTGGCACTTAAAGAGTTGTAGTCAGTGGCTCAATGTCCAAGTGGAGTCCAGTGATGAGTGGTGTTCCTCAGTGGTCAGTATTGGCACCGTGCTGTTTAACTTCTTTGTCAAAGATATGGACAGCGGGATTGAGCAAGTTTGTCAAACACAGGAAGCTGTGTGGTGTGGTAAATAAGGTGGAGGGAAGGAATGCCATAGAAAGGGACCTGGACAGGCTCGAGAGCTGGGCCTGTACAAACCTCATGAAGATCAACAAAGCAAACGTGCAAAGTCCTGCATCTGGGCTGAAGTAATACTAAGTACAAATACAGGTTGGCCAGAGAGCAGATTGAAAGTAGCCCTGAATAGAAGGACTTGGGGGTGCTGGTTGATGAGACGCTCAGCATGACGGAGCAATGCGCACTTGCAGCCCAGAAAGCCAACCATATCATGGGCTGCTTCAAAAAAAGTGTGATCAGTAGGTTGGGGGTAGTGATTGCGCCTCTCTACTCTGCTCTCCTGAGACCTCACATGGAGTACTACATTCAGTTTATAAGTCTTCAGCACAGGAAGGACATGGATCTGTTAGAGCAAGTCCAGAAGAGGGCCACAAATATGATCGGAAGGCTGGAGCACCTTCTGTATGAGGATGTGCAGACACAGTTGGGCTTGTTTAGCCTAAAAAAGAGAAGAAGACGTTATAGCAGCCTTCTAGTACTTCAAGGGAGCCTACAGGAAAACTGGGGAGGGGCTCTTTATCAGAGAGTGTAGTGACAGGATGAGGGGTAATGGTTTTAAGCAGGTTTAAAGTGTGTAGTTTTAGATTATATATTAAGAAGATTTTTTTTTTTTTGCTGTGCTGGTGGTGAGGCCATGGAACAGGTTGCCAGAGAAATCATGGGTGCCCCTTCCCTGGAGGTGTTCAAGGACAGGCTGGATGAGGCTTTGAGCAACCTGACCTAGTGGAAGGTGTAACTTTCCATGGCAGAGGGTTGGAACTAGATGAACTTTAAGGTCTCTTCCAACCCAAACCATTCTGTGATTCTATGATTATGGTATAGTAGTATTATGTTACTATAGAGACTGGAGAGTAGCCCTGGGAAGAAGGGTTGCCAATGCATATGTAAGCAATGCTGCATAAACCGAGGACAAATTTGACATAAACTGTTAGTATGAATGTAAGACAGCAAGAATTACTTGTTGCTTTAGGCAATTCACAGTTATCTTACGCGTTGATTCGTAAAGGCATGATACATCATCATGTAGCCGTGAGGATTCATGTTTTGCCCAATGACCTCTCTTATTTGCTGTAATATTGTTTTTAGTATATAATCTAAAACTTTTCCTAATTAGTTGATAGATTCTTAACCAGATACAAATGCACAATAAAAAGGTACTTGTAGAGTTGCCAGCAACCTGCTTGGTGCTTACCACTTTTATTTCACATTGAAGATCAGATACTCTGAATTAGGTGGATACTAAACATTCCAGTTATTTATAATTCCATTATGTTAATTCACTGTAGTCCTGCCTCCTACATCACCACTGAGCACAGACCTATGTGCAGTAATGCCATGGTTCCACAGAAGAAGGTTCATTACAAAAATTATCCTTCCAGTTATGAAGTGCTGAACAGGCATGAAGCTACTCTACTGTTATGCAAAATTATTCCATGGAGCAAGTCCTCAAGCAGATATTTATTGCAATTATCTTGCATTCAGGTGATGCTCTTGGGCTTCTCTTGGCAAGTCTATGAGACTTGCTGGCCCATTTTTCATTTTTTCCTGATGTTGCTGTTCTCCTTTGTGAACATACTTACACTCCCCTTGCCCCCAACCCCACACAGATTTAAGAATTTGTTTTCCTGGCTGTACACTTCGTCATCTCAGATCTTTCTCTGTTAGGGCTCCAGCATTTTCTGTATGTTTACTTCATATAGAGGTGCTGGAACATGCCCAAAGAAGAACAACAAAGCTGGTGAATAGTCTAGAGAACAAGTCTTATGAGGAGCAACTGAGGGAACTGGTGTTTACCTGGAGAAAAGGAGGCTGAGACGAGACTCTATTGCTCCCTACAAATATTTGAAGGGAGGTTGTAGTGAGGTGGTTGTTGAGCTCTTCTCTGAAACAAAAAACATTAGGACAAGAAGACATGGCCTCGAGTTGCACCAGTGGGAATTTAGCCTGGATATTTGGAAAACTTCTTCACTAAAAGGGTTGTGAAGTATTGGAACAGACCGCCTAGGGAAGTGGTAGATGTGATACATAGGGATATGGTTTAATAGTCGCTTGACAGTGTTTGGTAAATGGTTGGGCTTGATGATCTTAAAGATTTTTTCCAGCCTAAACGATTCTATGATTTTATAATTCTATGATCCTGATCAAAAATGTGATGCTGTGATTGGATCTTTAATTCATAGAGGAAGCAGGCTGTAAGAAAGAGTCCTTGTCACTGTTAATATGAGGCAAGGTTGTGAACTTGCACACAGATCAACTCGAGATCATTTGTAGTATTTAACTGTTCATTCACTCATTTGCTGTGTTTTTGGACCATTCCAGTGGGCTCAGTTCAAGCAAATTTTGCTGTAGAAACAGCTAACCTTAATGTATATACGTGCAATTCCATCTGTGTCATTTAGTCTGGATTGATCTCTAAGGCTGATCCATTGCTTTGCGTTATTTAACAGCAGAGATGCAGTTATCAGGGACAACATACTCTGTTCCCCATGCAAAATGTACTTTGATCTCAAATGGACCCTAGAATAGATGCTGGGTTGGATTAAGGAACAGTAGCTTCTGTGCAGGGAACCATATTCTGAAACAGAGAAATTATGTCATCTGATGATATTGTATAGACCAAATAAATGTTCAAGACATGGGCTACAAATATTTACTAGACATATAGGAATACAATTCAAATGAATTGACACTCTTGGGCAGCTCTGGTGTCCTGTTCAAACTATGAGACGTTGAATTGGAATGCAGATGTAATAATTTGAATAAAACAGTAATTCTGTACAGGAACAGAATACTCCTCTATATGGAGTTCCTGTGTGGAATGAAGGCACAGCAATGTTCTTAAAAAGAGAGTGAAACCCAGTTCACTGAGGGAGAACATGTATCAAAATATTATGACCACAGTCTGTTTTTACATAGCCCTCCTTGGTCATATGATTTTCCCCTCTTACTGTTGCTGGTTCTGATGTGTTTCCTTTTTTTGTGCCTCCTTAAATCTCTTCTTCTCCCAGCCAATTCCCTCTGACTTATCAGACTCAAAACAAATGGTGACGATGTTGACAAAGCAAAATCTGACATAAAGCAGATCAGATTTGCGTCAAACAGATTTGCTTCAATTTCTGCTCCAAAAGTAAAGAATGCTTGTTCCCTATGACCCATCTCAACAAATCTTGGTCTCTATTATCTTACTTCTCTCTAAATTGCATCTTCTTCACATTTTCCTAACCAGAGGACTTATTACATGTCAAACAGTCATGCCTTCACACCTAAGCGTACCTAAAATGGAGCTTCTTATCAGTACGATGAAATAAATGTCTCTAGATACTTCTCTGTAACAGTAATATTTTGTTTCACTGAGCCTTTACAAGTTACAATCCTGCAATTAACTCTTTTCACAGCAGAAGGTGCAGTGACAGCTTTGGCACACACCAGTCTAGAGATCTGAGGGCAGGAGAAAATGTGGCTTTAATGACCTGTAAAATGGTAAGTATCTCAGCATGCAGTTGAGGGGTGTCTGTAGGAGCTGTTCTGAGGGCAGCTAAGCTCTTCCTTTTGTTTTCAGCTCTGTCCCAGGAAGTTTACAAGCATGATTTACACTACCAACAAGGAACCTTCTTTATCAGTCCTTCAGCCAGATCACTGGTGAGAAAGAACAACAAAACCAGTCTCTTCCAAGAAGAAGGAGCTAACGATTACTGTCCTTGAATAACAGTTAAAAAGGGGACATTTTCTTTCTAGCAAACATGGAACTAATCATTTTGTGTGTTGGTCCAAAAATGAAGTATTTGTCATAAAACAACATTACAGAAGAAACATGTGATGTTGTTGGAAGAGAAAACTCAACAGGACTTACATAATCATGGATAGAGCAAGGCAAGAAAGGGCATCCAGGAGTTTACGCACGGCTATTGTTGAGCTTTGAACTTCATTATCAATGTGCTAGAGTTGTGTTGAAAACTTACGCAGTAAGGTGGACCAGCGAGCAGAGTCCAGTATCAAGAGACTTATAGGCTATTTCTTCTAAAGTAACAAATAGATACTTCTCTACTTGAACAGCATGATTTCATCAGAAATTTTGTATAAATAGCTTACTGTTTAATTTTTCATACTTTGGACTTGTCCCAGTTCAGAGTTTTTTACAGTCAAAATGTTACTATGGGCAAAAGCGAACAGACTGAAGCTATGGATGCAGAATTTTTTTTTGCCTAATTAGAATTATTTAGTACAGAAATACTTCATTAATAATAACCTTTAAAGGGTTACACAGGAAAAGTGACTAACACTCCTTTTTTGGCGTTACATGTCTCTGCCTGTGTTCCTGGGTCCCAAAGCTGATGGAACTGATACTGCTTAGCGTAGGTTTGTAGCTGCCTCAGTAAGGCTTGGTGTTATGCAGTCCCTGCCAGGAGTAGTGCGGAGCTTGCAATGGGTGCAGCCTCCTTGGACCCAAGGCCCCTTCTGGGGCTCTGTAGGTGTGTTTATATCCTGTCCTGGAGGCTCCTTCTGGGTGCCCTGTGGGAGATGTGATAGGCATCCCCCTTGCCCTGTGATGCAAAGGGCTGTTATTCCTCCTGCTCTGCATTTGTCTGGTCATTGCTGCTGAGTGGCCAGCAGCCATTGACAGCTCCCACAGTGCAGCAATAGTCACATAAGAAGTGGGGTGGAGAAAGCAGCTCCAGCCAGTTCAAACTTGTTTCACCTGGCTCCAGATAGCCAATGTTCACACCAGTGTCTCTGAGAGAGACCTGCCTTACCACCTTTTACTAGATATTTTTAACTAGATATGGCAGAAATCTGACTCCCTAGTCACTGGCTCAATGAACGAGCTGAAGTGGGCAGCTGTTACTAATAGCTCCGTGTGAGCTTCCCCACTCCCAGTCTTCTGCTGTCTCTTCTTCTCTCACAGGCACTGTGCAGGATCTTGAAGGCAAACAGGATTGTCACAAGGGAATCTGGTAAATCCCAGTCTTGGAGGGGTAAGTCCTCCTGCTCAGGCTTGGGTAGACAAATACATCACCCCCATCCACTCCCAGCTGCATAGATAGCAACCGAAGAGGCCCTGATAATAGCTGGGGTTGTCAGTGACTCATGGGAGTGACACACGAGTCAGCAGTGACTCAGTTGTGGGGTTTAGTGCCAGCGGTGCACTACCCTGCTTGCAGGCAAGACTTGTAAAAAATACAAGCATCTTGTCCATTTCCTGGCTGTGATGGTCATAAGGACAGGAGAGTATTTATAACAGCCTTCAACCCAGCATAAAAAATACTCTTTCTATTGCTGGAATAGTGTTTTGAAAGCAGAAGGAAAATGTAGCAATTAAACACTTTCCAAAAGAAAAGGACAGGGGAAGAACATATGTTTTCCTTATCACCTGTAGAATAAACTCTCTGTGATCTTTCATGTCTTTACATCTAACTTCAGGTACCCCAAATACAAACCTTCCCAGAAGATACATAATCCTCAATAAAACACCCTAAGCTAATAGGCAAGAAAGTAATAGGCATTGTGGTTTTCAAAATAGAAAATTCTGTAATAATTGCTTTTTAATATTAAAAATTCTTCATCTGTTTCATATGTTCTTCACCAAGTAAAAGGTTGTTCAACACTTATTTTCATAAACACGGTCTGTTATTGTATGCTGTAGGTCTCCATCAATGCTGATCCTCTTAATTTTAGGCAAAGCTTGCAACACTGACGGCATTGTACTGAAGGAACCATACAAAGATGAGAATGGGAATGAGAACTTCCCCATCATGACAAGGAATAGCAAACCATGTAATAGGACATGCTGTACTCTGCTTGAGCTTGTCCTTGATAATAATATAGAGACAACTTTTAATCGAGGTAAGAAGAAGAAAGTACCCACTCCCAATTTCCACCAGAAGTTTTCCCCATGTCCTGCAGACAGCCATATGTACCATTCATCCTGGAAGTCATAACCCTTTTCTGGTCAGATACTCTGTTGAAATTGGCAGGACCAGCCACTATTTTCAGTTTGCCCAGGAAGTCCCCTTCCCTACAGACACAGAGGACTGACATTTTTTTCAACTGTTTTATGTCAAGGAGGACAAGTCAAAGGATAGCAGAGCTGGCAGCCACTTCCACTACACACTTAGTGCCCACCATGCTGTTTCAGACACAGTTTTATAACAGGAAGATTCCTTTTTTTGGTGGTGTCATGTCCCATCAGTTTTTATAATGCTCACCCAAGACATCTCTATCCAGAAGGACATCAGAAAAGTCAGTGTCCTCTCACTACATACAGGAAAACTGCCACTTCCGAGAGCATCATTCCCATGTGTTTTCATTCTGCTTTGTGACTAGCTAATGTCCATTTTTGACACTGTCATACCCATATATTCTTAGATTTTCGTCTGACTGATTGCATGCTACTTTGGCACTCCCTAAGAAGTCCAAAAAGGGACCCCTGGCACAATCACTGTTACATACAAAGAAGAAACTGATACTATGATCTGGAGTGAGAAGCCTCAGGATGTGGCCCATGGCAGCACACTGGCTGTGCAGTATTACTGGGGTAGACTTCAGGCTTTTCATGGTGCTGCGAGACACAGACAACGCTGTCTGCAAAAATGGAAAATCAGAACAAAATTTCAGCTTCAGAAGAATGTGTGCATGGGGTCAATAAGAAAAAGACTCTAAATCTCCAAAACCACTGCATGAACCAAGAGAAACAGTCACTGGGCTCATGAACCACAAAATGGATTTTGAGATCTCACACAGAAAGTGTGGCATGGGAGAGCTCCCTTTGCCTGTGTTTTTGGCAGTTACCACTACTTGTAAGACCATTATGGGGTGAAGACCGGTAGTGAACATGTTATCCTTAGGTCAATGACCTTGCATAACATTTCAAAAAGCTCCAGTTTACCGAGTGGGGAGGGAAATGTCAGAAATGTGCCGTGACTTATTTGCACCCGTGCCTGCAGTAGTTGAAGAAAGCAGGATGGGCATAGAAGTGACAGCAGTATTGAGGGAAAAAAAATGAGGAATCTTGAAGATAGCTCACTGATCAAGAACTCCTCTCATACCCTGTTAAAACAGTGTTTCTGCATTAGAATTAATAGCAGGGTGCTTTTAGACATGTCTACACCATCGCTTTTATCAGAAGAGATTCATTGTGCTCCTAGGGAGGTGGGAATCTTTTAGCGGAAATACTCTTTCTGAAGAGTATTTCTTCTGCAGAGCAGAAGCCACGTGCAATCTGTTTTACAAACCAGGATGCTTAGGGTTTACACAAGGCTGCAAAAAAGTACTTTAAAAAAAAAACCATGTGATTGTGGCAGGGATGAATGCACAATGGCAGGCAGACACTGTATTTGCAATAGTTTTCCAAACACAATGACTGTGTTAAGTACATCCTAAGAGTAATAGACATATTATCTGAGTATGTTTGGACCATATTTTGCAAAGGCATAAGAGTTTCTGAAATAGCTGTAGCTTTTGAAACAATTCCACTGGTATTGGGGTTATGAAATCAATAAGAATTTTATTTCAGCTTATAAAAAAGTAGAACTGAGCAGGTACCAAGGAATTGCTAAGATGCAAATTATATCCAGAGTAATTAGACAAAATTTTCTGCACCAGGAATAACTTATCTCGGAAATTGCAGGGCAACTACTTTGAAATCATTATTAAGCATCTGTCCAACACACAACAGAACGTGTGCTGCAGCACAATCTGAAGAGGTAAACACTGTATTGTGGTTTTAGTCCCTCTGGATATAACTTCTCCTCCCAGATGATCTATTATACTTATTAGGATTCTTACAGCTGCCCTTAAAAGCTCTGATTGATTGAGAATGCACTCTAATAAGGATTTCTGATCTGGAGTAGAAATTTAATGCTAACTTTCAATATTTTCATAAAATTTCTATACTAGCTAATCATCAAAAATATTTAAAAACATGTATACTAATTTCAGTTTGATTTTGTTTCTAACCTGCATCCAGCCACTGTGTTTACTTACACTTTTATCTGCTAGATTAAGAAGCCTTTTAGCATTAAAAATCATTTACCCCTTGAAGATACTAAAATTATTTCAATAAAATTGCTTCTTAACATTTTGTTTAGTAAGCTAAATAGATTGATCTCTCTGTCTTTCAAGCATCTGTCAGCATTAGGGTTCATATAAAGAACGTTACTCAGCTTATGAATTATTTCAGCCTTACACCAGTTTTACTTTATCAAAGTAAATATAGATGTGCAGACATTGGAATCAGATTTTGCAGTTTCTTCCTTTTAAAGCTATGTATCCATTTCCTCTTACAGGGTGCTTACTGAGGATGTTAAGCACTGCCACATTTCTTTACCTTTCTCTTGAAAGACTATTGTTTTTTCTAGAAGAGATTGTTGTCTTTTGAATAAGATCTAGGTTTCATTTCATCATCAATTTCTTCTCTTTTTTTCTGTCATTATCAGTTTGTTAAAAAAATTGGGTTTTTTAAAAAGTGGTTTATGATTAAATTACAAATTGGTATGAGTTATTTTTCTGCCTACTTCCATCTGTGCATTGGGAAGCAGACAACATATACAACTCTGCATAACTACATGTATTTCCTCTCCAGAAAAAGCATGATATAAGCTGAAATAGCACTGATGTAGTCCTTGGAGAAGGCTGGGGAGATGAAGGTAAAGCAGTGGATTTGCAGTTATTTCATTTCAGTGATGCATTTGCATCTAATTTATCACTTTCTTACTGTCCAGACAACCAATGCAATTTATGGTACGTTGTAACTCTCTAGAAATTCAGGATGTTTTATTAATTCAACCAAAACATGGAATAGTCTCATACACAAACATATACAAGCATACATAGATTAAATAAAACCTCTCATATGCACTGCATGTATATGAACACTTCTCATGTTTTTCTTAAAAAACTTTGCATCTAAAGGTGGCAGAATCATACAGATAATCAGTAACTAAATAAGATTCAGTATACTGCAATAAGTATACTGCAATAAACTCAGTGTTTTGTAATTACAGATGAGTTCTAATAATGATCCTCGGATTCAAAGTAAATTATTTATAAAGTTTATTCATATTTGGGTCTTTCTTTTTTTCTTTCTTTCTTACACATTTTAGGTCAGAGTGAAATATTCAGTTGCCTTCAGATACTTTATTCACCTCATAGCACTAAGTAATTGCTGACTTAATGTTTCTCACACCTGATGAAACATTTTCTTTGCAAGAAAAATAAAGAAGCAAACAAACAAAAAATGCTTTGATCAGGAGAAAGCATGTGTTGTTAGGAAAAAAACAAGCTACAGGAAAATTCTACAAAGGAAAGTTAATGAGAGAAGAAATAGACATATATAAAAGCCAACAGAGAATCAGATATACTAACAGATAAGAACGGGATTGTTTCCATAAACAAGATTAGACAGAAACATATCAAGATGACAGTGTAACATAAATACAATGCTAACCATATTGTAATATCAGCATGTTAGTGAATACATGCCTACCATGAGTTCAGTTCTCGTAATTCTCTTTTAGAAAAGGAGTATAAGCACTGATAAAATAACTCCTGTTGAAAAATGTTATTGTAAGAAAGGACTTAAAAGTGGAAGACAGAAATCCTCTAATTAAATCTAATTTCAGTCTTCTAAAGACTGAAGGCAAGCTAAGGAATTTTCAGATGCATCCATAATAGTTATATATAGATGGCTATCATGCCAATGGGATGTTTGCAGTCCAGAAGGCCAACCATATCCTGGACTGCATCAAAAGAAGTGTGATGAGAAGGTTGAGGAAGACTATTCTCCCTCTCCACTCCGCTTTTGTGAGAACTCACTTGAAGTACTGTGTTCAGTTTTGGAGTCCTCAGCTCGGGAAGGACATGTATCTGTTAGCGTGAGTCTGGAGGAGACCTGTGAAGATGATCAAAGAGCTGGAGCACATCTCACATGAGGACAGACTGAGAGATATAGTGTGGATCATCCAAGAGAAGAGGAGGCTCCAGGGTGACTTAGTAGCAGCCTTCCAGTATTTAAAGGGGCCTATAGGAAAGATGGTGATGGACTCTTTATCAGAGAGTGTAGCGATAGGATGAGGCGTAACGGTTTTAAGCAGGTTTAAAGTGGGTATATTTAGACTAGATATTAGGAAGAAAATTTTGCTGTGAAGGAGGTGAGGCCCTGGAACAGAGAAGTTGCCCAGAGAAGTGATGGAAGCCCCATCCCTGGTGGTTTTCAAGGCAAGGTTGTATGAGGCTTTGAACAACCTGTTCTAGTGGAAGGTGTCCCTACCCATTGCATGGGAGTTGGAAGGTCCCTCCTAACCCAAATCATTCTATGATTCTATGACTCTTATCAACATTTTAGCTGTTCTCACGCATACGTATGATATGACTTGAGGGAATGGCAGGAAAATGTGCCAGGGGAGGTTTTAGGAAAAGGTTCATCACCCAGCAGGTGGTGGAGCACTGGAACAGCTCCCCAGGGCAGTAGCCATGGCACCGAGTCTGCCAGCATTCAAGAAGTGTTCGGACAATGCCCTCAGTCACATGGTGTGTCTGTTGGGAGTGTCCTGTGTAGGAGTAAGAGTTGGACTCAATGATCCTTTTGGGTCCCTTTCAGCTTGGGAAGGGATTCTATGATATTCTATCATATTCTATGATACCGCCGTTATTCTCTTACGGTTTACATTAGCTCATTTTATTCTGTTTTTCTTTTCATGCTTTTTCAAAAAGCAAGGAAATTTATAAATCAGATACTTATATTTGGGAGAGAAAGTATAATATGGTATTATAAAATTTTCCCTGCTTATATTGGGAAAAGACAATGTTTTTGGTGTGTTGCAGGTATATATATTTTCTATGCATTTGTGTTGCATAATAGGACGGGCCAAAGTTTTAAATCAAAAGGAAGAATTTACAGTTGATATCTGTCTGAACTTTCAAATATGTTGACCTATGACTCCATTAGTTCCTTTGGACAAATAGTTTTAATAAAGCTACTTACGTTACAGACATCGGCCAAATACACCACATGGCTCACAGAAGGTGCTATCACAACAAAGACAGGAAGTTACCTCTTTTTCCTTAACGCTTAAGCAATATGCTACAGGTAGTTCGGCTCATTCATGACTTCTAGGTATTGCAGAATTTGTTTTGAAAGAGTGGATAGCTATTTTAGCTTCATAATGAATACAAATGTCAGACTACTATACATGTAAATAGTCCTTGGGTGTTCCCAAAAGCTAGCCCTTGTAATAAGCAGGTGCAAAAGACAATCATTAAAGTTACCACAAAATTTATTTTCCCTGTGAATAAAGCTTTCTTGCATTAAAGCCATAGATCGATCTTAATATAAATGTATATTAAATATAAAAGGAAAATAAATCTGAAATATTTAATAAGAAATTTTGAAGGTTTGAAATACCCTGATGCATCACAGCTGTAGGACCAGAACTTGAAAAACGTACTGTTCTTTCACAAACACTCAGCATTTCCTGCACCTTTGCTTATAATCAGCTATGTCTAGTAATGAGGGATTGGGATCCTTGTTCCCTTTCCAGATAGTCTAGGATCTAGGCAAGCCCAGGAACTGACAGTCTGACAGTTTATAATACTCTCTATTTTATACTGTAGCATGCTGTGATGGAATTACAATACACTGAAGTGGAACTACCTTCCCCTTTTCTTTAGAGAAAACACTCCCCAAACCAGCAAAAATCTTCCATTCTAGTTTTTAGAGCACAGAATAATAAACTAGGGAAACTATTCTTTAACAACTTAGGTCTTCTGAGAGAGACAGTAAAATAAAATTATATGTATCAGACACCAACTATTCCACATTTATTGTGGGCTACTTTTCTCATCTTACTTTCTAATCCGGAAGATTTTGGTGTTTTCCTTGGTTGAAAAAACTCCCATTTAGTCCCATATTTGTTTCTAAGAAAGCAGCTTCCTTCCCATGGTCTCTGAGAATCAGCTCAGGTTTAGATTTGCTCCCTGCTGCATGCAGGCACTCTGCTTTCCAAGAGATATTGGAAATTTGCAGTCTTGCTGTGTCTTTCATCTTCCTGTCCCTCCATGGAGAAGCTTTCCCAGCCTGAATGCTCTCACTTCTCCATGGGATGAGGAATCTGAAGGGGGTCTCAGTTGTTGCCACGTGGAGCAGGCAGGACAGCAAAACTAAAATATTTTTATAAGCAGTCAACCACATTGTCTTTAACAGAACATGATACAACACACATGTAATAAGCTGGGATCCAGTTAATCAATGGTTTCTGTCTGACATACACACCTCTGCTTGTACCAGTCAAAATTTTACCATTACAAGTGAAAAAAAGGAGCAAATTAAAAACTTCTTTAGTTTTCCAACATAAAACTTGGAACCCTGAAAGTCTGTTGAAACAGAAATTTGTGAAAATGTATATTAATAACAGACTTACAGAGAAGAAATGATGAAATAGATTTTTTGGTAAATAAATTGTACAAATATAAGGTCTACCTGATTGTAGAGTACCAGGAGTTTTTATACAACAAAACAACTAAAACACTAATGAAGATGCGAGAGGTAACAGGAAAACATAAAACAAGGAAGAGAACACTCATAAAACAAGGAAGAGAACACTTTACCCAACAGTTTTGAAGAAGAAAATTAAAGCTAATGGCTGTGTATGTTTGGGGTTTTGGTTGGTTGGTTGTTTTTTTTTTAAAACAGCCTTTTCAATTTAAAGAATTGTTGACTGATACATTGCTGCTGACTGCTTAATATTGACAGTATAATTAAATATTGCTTGTTATGAATGCCTGTTAAACAGGTTGCTATGCAAACAAGCCTATTAAGTTATCCACAATATGTTACATAACATTTTATACGTCTTTTCTTGGAAGCATTAATATGAGGCTTTCGTATAACAGAATCTGAAAGGTTATCCGCTTGATTTTATTAGTATAGAGGTTTTAACTGGGCAAAATTTATTGATGTAACTAGAGTTACAGAGATGGATTTAGCAGGTTTTTTCACAGCAAAAAACAACTAATTACTTATAAAACTCAGCTTCCTTATTTTATTTATATTAATCTTAATCTCTTAACTTATAAAACACATCCTGTCCACTGCATGCAATTTTTCATATAAAAGTAATTATAACATGAGATGACTCCTAGTGCGTTAAACAGACTCTTCACAAACCGCACAAATATTATTTATTTAAAAAAATATGGATGTTAATATTTATATCAAGAATATATTATTCGTTATCATCTTGCTGAGTAAATTCTGAACATCAGCATTGACAGCAGTGGTATCATGTTATTTATATGACCACTTACACAGGATGAATAATGAATGACAATAGTGATAACAAGCAATCTGCTGACAGCCCTTAGGCTGAAAATATCTGATTAAAATTATTTTGGAAATACTGACGTGTAAGTAGGATAGAGTAATCAGGATGAGTCTTTGATTGATTCAGGAATGAAACATATCTACCATTCATAAAAACTATCAGGGGTTTTCTGAGAGCTTGATCATTTGCCTTTTAAGATGTTTCAAACTGATTTATGACAATCAGAATTTGGATTTCCCAGTGCCTTGCTTGATTTCCTGATTGGTTTTCACAATCTGCCCCAAATTATCTGTAAAAAAACCCAACCAAACAACCACCACCAACAACATCAAAATGAAGGAGCATAAAACCTGGACTTAAGCCCATCATTTGGCAGTTAAAATACATATTTTATCCAGATACTGCAGCATTAATTTTTGGACAGCACTACACAAAACTACACTTCTTTATTTTTACAAAAAGAGATGTCAGTACTACAGGGAGCGCTGCCAGGTAAGAGGGTACAGGAAAAGGAGGAGGTGGTAAATGTTATTGGTTGCTGTGGAAACCAGTATTCTCAGCATGATGCTCTGAATAAAAACACTGAAGGACAGAGCTTTCTATATATTCAAACTTATTTTTAGATGACCATTGTTGCAGTGATACGACTATGAGAAGATCTATGCAGAATGTTGATAATCCCAAAGAAATGCAAGAAGATATTTCCACAGCAACATCAACTTCACACACCCATTGCACCCTCCCACAATATTTTGAAAACTGGGGTTTTTTCTTGTGAGTTTGAAATTTTAATTTTTTAAATTTATATGGAAATAAAAATAGTCTTTCAAACAAGATAGACTGAGAAAATTAATATCAAGTGTAGGAAAAAGATAAACTGTCAATAAAAGCTGGAAGTTTCTTGTAGCCAGAATCTACAGGTTTGTTTTCTTAATACATTCAGTATAGTCTAGATTCAATACCGCATTTTTTAATAAGACTAGTCCAGTAAAAGAGCTTTATATGAGCCAAATCATTTGCAGCTCAAAACCTTAATATAATTAATAATCATTACTCTGTCAGCTTCTTTAAGATTTAGAATATTAAGGAGGAACTGAAATAACAAACAACTATCACATAGAATTAAATGCATTAACAACTTGGACGTACTCAATTATGAATGGTAGCTTGATGTTAATAAGAGATTCAATTCTGATTTAATTCTGATGAAAGTCTGGATTATGAAACAAAAATTAATAACTGACCCACAAATATTAATTCAATCGAAGCTGTTTGACATATTTACATATGGATATATAGCCCGCATTTATTTCATTCTTTTTTACATTGCACCCTACGAAATATATAAAAGTATACTAAAAATTTAATAAGTAAAATTCCTTCAGACAAACAACTATTTCTAAAGAAGATATTGGGAGCACACCTGAATTTTGCAGTCTCTGTAAAGTAAAGCATTTTCTTCTCAAAGAAATGAAGATCCCTTAAACTTTATCATAGATCTGAAAAACCCCCATATATACCTTGTATTTTACGAGAGACTTTATTTCCTTCATTTTAATGTCTGCTCATTTTTTCTTTATTTCTAGGTTGTCCAGTAAACACACATGGATTATCATCTGAGATAAACACCAATTACAGTGTGGTGTAGTTAGTCTTCCATTCTTTCATACATATTACGAAATTTGCATTGAAATATCAAAGGTTCTGGATGCATTTTACATTTTCTTTGAGGCAGGCCTCACAACAGAATGTGGCTTGCAATGATAAGCTAACTCTGCTGGAGCACATCAATCCCATATAGTAAAACAAATGAAAGGTTAAAACATGTAAGTCAGAGAGATTAAATGCAAGCCATCTTGTACTAAGCATGCTAAATAATTTCCAAGAACACTACCCCTTGTTCTACTTGAGTAGGTTGAGAAAGCATATTTTTCCCTTCCTGCTACAGAATATTGATTTAAACACTTTGACACAGTCCTTTGTGCTGTGTAGGACAGAAGAATTTTTTCTCATGGATGTAAGAATGTAAATATAATTTTACAGTCAATATTCAAAATATAATCTTTCATTCTTATTTCTGGAATATAATTTTAAAAGAATGAAGCACTAAGACTGAAGCAAGAGTTGGGATAAAATAAAAGTGTTACCATCCTCACTCTGGTGTTTTTTACTTTTTCTCTTTCACTTGTACACAGATTGCTGGAGGAAGATGCTGCTGTTGTGGACCTCCAACATCTACCTTTTTTTTTACAGTAGAGGACTCATCTAGCTATGTAACTAATTGTGTTATTTTCAACATAATAATTCTGTAGTTCAGAATGCATTAATAGAACAGAAAGTAAAGATAAGAATTCTATCTCTGTGCCTTTTAAGGTGAGAGCAAAGAGATTACTATTAATCTTCATTTTACTTGATTTCTCTCTCCTGTAATGTTTTTTTGTATTGCTGGCTACGCAATTGTTTAGACTGAAATCTTATCCTAGGATGATATCTAAGGATAAAAATAGAAATGAACACAGAACATTATGAATAATGAGAATCTGAGGCAGGTGGTGCTTATCGTCTATCAAAAAAAAATTTTAATAAAATACTTACGTATCCCTTTACTGATGCATCTCAGACATTTTATCCTGCTTCTACTATTATTTTATTGCTTTAGTACCAGGTTTCACTCTCTTTGGAAAGCATTATTTTCATAGTGTGACCACTGCATTACTTCAATTTCATGGAAATATTTTTATTTTCAGTATAGCATTCTGTATCAAAGAACAAACCAGAAAGCTTTGAATTATTTAACATAAAAGACAAAATGATAGAGAACAGACAATGAGAATGTGACTCGGAGGACAAGTACAAGAAAATTTTAATGGAATAAAAGCCAACTTACTAAAAAATTTGAATTTTGATTGTTTTGCACAATATTTCCAAATATGTGGAGTAATAAAAATCAGGAAAGAGACTATATGTTAATCCACAGAGTTCTATACAAGGAAAAAAAATAAGTATATTCAGTGATAGATGGATTTTTAAGGTATGAATCGGATCTAGATTTCAATAAAACCAAAAATTTTGATCCATTTTATTTGTACATGCCAATACCCATTCTGTACTTTTAGTATCAAGCATGTGAATTATCTTCCAATATGCATTTTCACCCTTTAGTTTCAGCTCACTGAAAAGTTATTTTCTAGGAAGAAGCAACAGTTTCCTTTATTTCTCCTGAGTTTTATAATCAATCATAGAATACCAGGTTGGAAGGGACCTCAATGATCATCTGGTCATTGCAACACCATCAGCAGGGTATACATGTTAATCTGGAACTACTCTGTAGCTTAGTCCCTCCTCAGAGAAAAGTGGCTGCTCTGAAACAGCACCTTGAACATGATGCTAGGTGTTCATGAGTATGAATTCTAGATTGAAGAAAACCTTCATTATTTTATTTTTAAAAACCTAGACACATAGTGACCAAATTTTCCTCAAGATAAATCTTTAAATAGCACTTGAGATCTAAATACTTCCAAAACTCATTATATGGCTTATATAATTTCTAGTTTGTGTTTCTAAATGCCAAGGTTTTTGGTTTTGTTTTTTATAAAAAAGAAATTAAGAAAAATCTATGTACAATTAGGCTTACATTATACATTAAAAGGAACAACCTGATAGTTTATGTAATTGACATCTAGCCCAAAGGGGTAAAATGTTACAATGTCATGTGAAATTAAATAACCTGTTTTCTTTCCAAACAAGATTGTTCTGAATAAATATCTAAGGATATATTGGTATCTGCTGTCCCCAAAGTTGTTTAGCAAGACTCTCATTTTGAGGACAAGAGCCTGTAGGAATTTTTTCTACCATTGACTGGTCAAATTTGTTTGAATATCCATTTAATTGAGACATAGAAATAAATGTGATTATGATAAGAGGTATACTTAAGTCTTCTTAGCAAGTTTTCTTTGGAGAATTGAAGTCTATAGCCACTTGACAGTACTTCTCAAAGTACGTGTCACACATTGCACAATGAGTTGGGGTTTATTTTGTTTTACCCTTTA
This sequence comes from Dromococcyx pavoninus, assembly GCA_033558185.1. Classification (NCBI taxonomy): domain Eukaryota; kingdom Metazoa; phylum Chordata; class Aves; order Cuculiformes; family Neomorphidae; genus Dromococcyx; species Dromococcyx pavoninus. Next base: position 2,968,876 of record JAUMJL010000110.1, read on the forward strand.
CTCTGAAAAGGTCAATAAACACTTTTTTGAGTCTTCTATCTTTAATGTGAAAGAAAAACAGAAAGCAATCAAGACAATTTTCATATTGTCAGGGAAAACTGAGAAGGATGGAAGTAGTGGATAATTTTTCAGTTAGTCCTTTATGACAAAGAAAACCATTGTCACCTCCAAAAAGAAAAAACAGAAACTAGAAGTATATTTTTTTCTGATATCCTTCTGTTTAAGTTACTTATTCTGCATATTACACCACTGAGTTTGAATCACTGTTTATAAATTAGCTACAACAATTCTCGAAGTAGAATAAAACGTATACTTTTGAGTATCATAACCCAGGAGAAAATATTACATAAGTATTTATTGGAAAAAAATCCCACAAGCATCCTGTTTAGAAATTGTTTGGGGTTTTTTTTAATCAAGTGAAAGCTTATATGTGCTCTTTTCCCTTCTCTTCTGAATGAGTTGGGGGATTTATTTTATTTTATTCTATTACAAAATGACTTCAAGAGAGGAGAACAAAAGTTCCTCCACGGCAACACTGTCATTTAAAAGATACTGAACTACAGCATTTTCTAATACTGGAAAGAGAGAAATCCAGAATCAAATATCTTATTCAAATGAAGCCCACATGATTTGAAATTGGTCAAGTACCTTAAGTGGAGCTTTATGAAAATGATTTCTACAAACAGCATCCATTTAACACTTTATTTTAAATAACCTAACATCTTGTTCTTTATGCAGTGAAAATTCACAAGGAACAGGGAGAGGACAGATGAAGGATAGTTTATTTAAACACTTCTTGCATTATTATTTTCTCAGGTTTTGTGTTATTACTTTCCCAGTTGACAAGTAACCGAAAAAAAACAATTACTCACATAAACTCGTTCAGAGACCCTGTCTTAGTTTAAAGAAAAAACTAAGGTATCTGTTGGGGTTATATCTCCCACAGGAAAATCACCACAGCCCTTTGAAATTAATAGACTTTAATCAAGAGGAGAAGATGAAAATTGTATAGGAAAAGATAACAGTTCTCAACTACAACGCTGTAACCCAACAGTTCAAAACCTAACACCACAAATGAGTTCAGTAAGTCCTCCGTGCTCCAGCTGGGCTCCCAGGCGAAACAAAACTCACGTGGGGGAATGGGGGGTCGCAAGGCAGGTTGGAAATCCACTCCTAAGAGACGCCAGGGCGGGGGCGGGGTGAGGAAACAGGAAAGAAGTCCAGAAAGTCGGCACAGAAATCCAGCTGGTGCTGACCATACTCCTTGCTCCACCTCGCCCCCACCAGTCCCCCTGTCGGCAAGGGGAGGAAAAAACAAAAACCTGGAAGTACAACAGAGCCCAAAGCAGAAAGCAGTGTCTGGGCAGGAAAGAATTCTCTTTGTAGAAAAGAAGTTCCCTTTACTAGTTAAACTTCAGAACTGCCAGGGAAGAGTTTAGTTGAATAAGTTATGGTCAGAATTAAGGAATAATTAATGAAATAAAGGGCATACAGAGTATTACACAGATAATGTATCTGTCTGTTTTTCTGTTGCGGTGCTAATATTGTGGTACTAATAAAACCAGAGTCAACTGTATGAGGTAAAAAAAGTGAAAAACCTGAATACATAAAGGCAAACTCAGGCCTGCAGAACATAGATGATAACTATTTGTTCTCATTCCAAATATCAAGATGAAAATAACAGGTTTGGGTTTTTTTCCTTTCTGTCTTGATTTTGTGGAAATAAAAAGTTGTAAAGAGAAAAGAATCCCAATATTTTATCAATACAGACACTGAAACATAATTTTTAATTTCTGTATGATTTAAGGGTTTTTAAACAGCAGCTTATGCATCCACAGGGTTTCCACTCCAAATATTTCATGGCAGATTGTAGGTTCACAGACTAACCTGATAACAACCGTGGACTAATGTGTGTTTGAAATTAACCATAGCTACACTTCATTCAAGCAACTACAGTCTCATGAAACTAAGATATATTAATACTTTCATTTACTATGAAAGTTTCATGAATATAATTTGTTTAAACAAATTAAGGTTTAGTACCAGTTCTTGATTGTGCTAAATGTTTATGTATTGCCTCTATACCTGCTCTGTTAAGCAGGGACGACATATATTCTGTTTACTAGTAATAATTTCCCGGTATAATAAAGCTGTTCAAAACCACTTTTCTTTAGTAAGTATATATCATCTCAAATTACATTCCTAGCACATTTAATTAAATTGTTTTCCATCTCAATCCATCTGGAGTCTCAAAGGGTTATAGCAGCTCAAGCATATTTGACAGAATTGAGTCAAGCAGGTACCTGATTTTGATACATTAACCTTGTCACCAAGAGTAGCTTGACTCACTCTACACATTGAGGTGTTGTCTTCACGCAATGACAGAAGACTACTGTACTTGTAACTTCAGCAGAGAGGTGATGAATCAGTAACTGTTATCCCAACACAGTATGCGCAGAGGTAACACATATTTGTATGTCTTATGAACAAAGTAGCACTAAGAGAAAGAAATGACAGAATCACAGTGTTCTGTTGTGATTATTGGTTGTAAATCATTATTGGTTTAAAAGTCATTGGTTCTGATTATAAGGTCACAGAAGACTGAAATTTATTAAGACATAATAAGGAGAGGCAGTAGTGATATTAACCTTTGAGGACATTGTTCACACCATTTGAGTACCCTTATAGAATTTTCCATCCAACTAGTCAAGACTCAAATGAAATCTCAAACTTTTAATTCCCTTATGGGCAAAATCAATTAGCTCTCCAATTCACATGTGTGTTTTCTTTCCCCATACTTAGTTTGTGTGGATTCTCATAATCTCGTAGTGTTTGCTAAAGTAGCTTTAAAATGATTTAGTGAGAAATAAATCTTAAGTTTCTCATTTAATTTTATTCTCTGAATTAAGGAAGAAAAATGTGGAAAGCCTGAATTTGATTCTTCTCACTGTATTGAGTTTGAAGTCCTTAGCGTCACACACCATTGCACTCTGTGCTACTTACAATGTTTTAAATATGATAATATTGAATTTTATTAGATAAGTTATATTTAAGATTCATCTCTGTTTCTTTCACAGCTAAATATTTTTGCCTAAATCAATTCTGAAAGTTCAGGCCATTCAGGAAAACAAATCAAATCAAGTTGAACTTTTTTGTACAAAGATAAACTTCATAGAGGATGTCCAACAGAGAAGTAGAGTATTTCAACTATTTCTGTCTTCGAAAAGCTTCTTCAGTTCAGAGAGAATTGAAGAATCTAATGATGGCATATTTCACAAGTTTGCACTCAATACGAAACAAATGACACCAACAATAATAGAAAGTATTGCTGCTACAGAGAGGCTATGTCCCTGCAGATCCTTTTCTAGGACATAAGAACATGATAAACTTTGAAACTGATCAGCAATACTGCCCTCATCTACGGAGAGGTGGAACAGCAGCACAGCAGCCTGAGCTGAGAGAATTTTCTGTTTCTACTACACATTTTCCCTTCCCCTCCCCTCCCCGGTTAAGTAATGTATGAAGCAAAATTCTATTCATAATTAAAGGAACACAGCAAAAGATATTCTATTTTCTGCCAGCTCCACTGGTTGATTTTTATAGGTGTCTAAATATCATTAAGACATACATTTACATGCAGTATAAATTACCTCCTAGCCTCATTTATATTTTATGATAAGCTGGGAAATAGATTTACTTAAAAGACAAATTCAAGCTGCAAGAATTATATGAATACAACCTCTCAATGGCATAAGATGGTGCCATTAGGCTTTAAAATTTGTTTTAATTACTTATGTATCACTTGAATGGTACTTTTTCAAAAATAATCTGTTCTGAAATGGATTTTCTGAATGCCTTATATGATATTTCTTTTAGAGCTAGTCCAATGTTTTTCACTAGAAGAGTTTTTCATGAGAAGTACTGACTACATTGTCAAAGGTTTTTATGGAATGCATATAAACTATTTCACTTCCTTAAGATCAAAAGTTTTCAGTGTCTTCATTGACCATCAATACATATTTTATATCATGCAAGATAGAAACATTTCAAACAACATAGCAATTTTTTTTAAAAAATAAGTGTCTCAACGATATGAAAACAAATTATACAACTGTTTTTTGCTCGCATTTACTTCATCCAATTTTCAAGGTCCTAGAATTTCCACCAGAAAATATTTTCAAGTTTCTACTAAATAAAATTCTCCTTTACTTATAATCTTGCAATATCCACCTGAAGCAATGTTTGCAATAGCAATGTTTGATTGTAATGCTTAGTTAAAAAAATGAATAATCTGAGCATTTTTTTGCAAGGTTAGATTAAGTTAGTGTAAGACTACACTACACTAGAAGCAGCACTCATGATCTAGTACTGTACCTAGCACCTTCCCTATGTTGGCACTAGCACACTGACTGACAGAATTTTGGTTGGTTGTTTGTGGGGGAGATTAATTTTCAGACACGTCAGGCTGATAACAGAAGGAAAGGTAAAATGATGTTGAAGACAGGATGAGAGTAATTTTAATGGTCTGAAACCAGCTTTAATCGTGAAACTTTGTCATCAGAACCACTGTTCTGCCAAGCAGATTTGTTAATGTGGCATTTAATGCTTATTTTTCTGTATCTGTGCTTCCTCTTTACTTTTTTTTCAAATTAATTTTATTGATGTTCATTCTGCATTCATTTCAGTACATCTGATAATCTCTCTGTTGTTGTGGTATTTTGCGAAAAACAAGTTTCTCAGAAATGTCAGTACTTTTTCTTTACACATTAAAGCAGCATATTCAAAGAGATCATTTAAGATCCCATATGTTCCTTCTCCTATATCTTTCTCAAATCATTAGATTTTTATTATTAACATTTTCCATGGGTAATAAATGGAACTGTGTTAAAAAGGCACTGAAAGTGGGATAATTGTCCCTGTGCTGCAAGATGAATATTGATTTGCCATTGAAAGAAACGTATTTTCATTTTTTTTCATTACGGAAGGTGAGAACACAGAAATGAAGCTTCCAACAATTGTAATGAGATGTGTAGATGTGTAGGAAATAATGACCTTTACATGCAAATGAAACTGGTGAAAATGCCACTTAATAATAGTGTCTATAATTTTGAGGAGCATCCTGCTTAAATAAACTTACTGGTATCAATGTGATTGTTTTTCTGTTAAAGTACTGTATCTGCAAGGAAAACTGCTAAAACAGCATTGTATGTCTGTGTTTACACACCAGTGTAAAGCACAGAACACTTGGGATCCCTATCTCATTGACCTGATAGGGCATCTGATTTAGTGCACCACATCTCTCTCACTTGGGATGTGCATCTGCAGTTTTTGTCTACAGAAAGGCAACTCACACCTGAACCTCTCTCCTGAGACAGCTTTGGATTTCAGCAGTGGTGTGTACTCAGATCTTTAGCATTTACAGGTTTCTTAGTGGAAATGTTGCCTAAGTTGACACAATTAATAAAGAAATATGAAAACTTTGTTCCACACTCCTAAATGACAAACAAACAAACCCCAAAATCCACTATAGATTTCTAGAGTAAATAGTAATAAGCTCCACTGCAAGAGGGTTTTGTTTTTTTTCAGGAGAAATGAGTAAATGAATAAATTCTGATTGGAATGGTGAGAAAAGCAAACTTTGGGTCATTTTTCCGAGGTACGTTTGCAAAGAAGAAAACCACAGATGCTATCAAGTTGGAAAGAATATTACGTAGGGAAGTCCTCCAATTTTCTTTTTCTGCTACTAATTTTTTTTGATCAATTTAGAAGCAACATGGAGCATGGATGTGCCTACAGTGCCAAAGAAAGCTTACCATAGAGGTGTCAGACTAGAAGAAGTTGACCAGATAACACATCAATCCCCATTCATCTCCTTTTTCATTTTTCTGAAAGGTTCAAATGACAATATGGAGATATTTCCTATGTCAGTTATTTGCAGATAGTCCTCCGTTTCTTAAGAAAGATGGTTTCTAATGCGTGTGTTATGATAATACACTGGATGGATGCCCATTCAATTCCTCATGCATATTTCTCACATGATGAATTTTTATTGCAGATTAGAAGTGACAAGAACAGGCCCTCTGTCTTAAAAATACTTTATATTCATTTACATATATATGATCCAAAGCCTTTCTTTTGTGAAATGCACCAGTGAGCTACCACTTGAGTCTCTGTGCTATATATACTTATAACAACATTAACCTGTTAATTTTTATTTTTGTGTCCTTAAAAAAGTGCTTTGTAAATGTCCTGGAAAGCAGCCAGAGAGTAATAGTCTGTTCCTGGGCACCTAATGCAGAATGGTTTTGCATTTACACAGCTTATTTATGCAAGCTGGATTCATCCATGCTCCGTGGAGTGCAATGTGGTTCAGTACTATGCTACAGACTCACCTCGCTGCATACCCACATGGCTGCAGTACCTTAGTGCCACAACACATACCTTTACTCTGCTCTGTGAATTTGGTTATATTTGCCAGACATTATACAGTGGAAAAGTGATTATGTTTAAAAGAAAAACTGAAACAAAACTTGCTTAACTCACTCTTATCACACAAGCATTAGAATGTATGTGAAGCTCAAGAGGTCCACTGAGGGGTCATGGACCAGGGTAAGAGTGTTCAGTCAGTCTGGCCAGCAGCTGGTCATCACAGTGCTCATATCCAGATGTTAGGATGCATACTTTGCAGGAGAAGCCAATTATCAAGTCTTCTTCATGTCTCCTGGCTTAAATGACCACATGCAGATTTCAGATATGTCTTTTTTTATGCTTTTGGACCTGGCAATGTATCTATCCTGATACACATCTGTGAGCCAGCACTGTCTTTGTCTCCAAATCCGAGTGTTTATGAAATTGCACATAGATGTGCTGGGGTGCTAATCTGGATGCCATTAACACAGACACTGAGAGCCCCTTCGCTACTGCGTGCTCCTGCTAGTGTCTCCACACCAAGACATTCCCATTCATTCTTCATTCACACTAATTTAGCCTTTCTGATGCGATTCTTCATGGTTATTGTATCCCATTGACTTTTAATTTCAAGAAGTAGTGATGAGAGTTATTTAAACCCTTCTATATCAAACAACTTGCAAGTGAAAGATGAACAACTAATATGTCTAAAGGCTCCAAACCAGTTGAAATTTACTTATCCTGTGCCTCACAAATCAGCTCTTTTATAGTTGTAACACTGAAGAGACTTGACTTTTCCTAGAATGGGTCCTGCAAGCAACCTAGAAAATATGCTGCTTGATGAGAAATAGGAAGTGTAAAGGTCAGGTTCATTATCTATTTGCCTGTATGTCTTAAACATCCATCTTGGTGCAAAACTGTGTGTGTGCTTGGGGCTTTATGCAGTGTGGCTTGGGAGCAGGTACTGCCCCTCATTCCCCATGCCTGCAATTGGGCTGCAAGTGTTCGCTGAGCCGTCTGTGCCACAGTGGCTGAGGGATTTGCACAATTTGAAGAGGCAGGAGTGCCCCTGACTGCACATGCACGCCTTAAGGATTCAAGTGACAGTTTTTCTGGCAAGGGTTCTCTGAACTGCCAGTGACCCCTGAAACCCCCAGCCCCAAATTGAAAACTTTTCATGCAGAGATACTGCAAAAATCTGGCAAGGCCTCTCCTCGTATGCTAATTGCTCCTCTATAAATAATCCATGCCAAGAAGCACATGTGTGCACCCTCTTTTTCATGGACCAGGTTTCCTGCCAAAACCTCTGGTAGATTCATTGGGATGGTGAATATTTTCATATTATATTTCCCTTTCTTATTCTACTTTTCTTCTTTTTCTCCCTCTGTCCTTATTCTCTCCTGAAATCTACCTCACTTTTTTTTCCCCTCAGCATTTGTGGGTGAGTTTGGTTGTGTCCAAATTCTCGTGGTAAATGTGTTTCTTTGACTGAGCTCAAAGTAAAGAATTGTAACTTTGATTGATTCAAAGTACAGATTGGAATTTTGAGTGTGACTTTGACTGAGCTCAGAGTAAAAGATTGTTGCTATAAATCATTGTTACTTTGACTGTGTTCAAGGTAAATACTTGGAATTTTGAGTAGACCCCTGGAGTGACTGTCTAGACTTTCGTGGCTGCCCAGCAAACATTCACAAGCATCCCACCCGGTCTGACCCATCCTGCAAGTAGGTCTGTTGGAGCCGTACTGTAACAGAAGGGAAATCGGAAGTGATTCAGGATGACAGTGTAGTTGCACTCATAGCCTATATCTAGATTTATCTGCTGATCTGTGTTGCAGTACAAGTTGTACCTCTGGATCTTGAAGTCAAAAACCTCTTGGACTGTGTTCTAGTTCTTGGGGAGGGGGAGGAAACCCAAAAACAAACCAAAGAAAAGGAAAGATGTTTATGGAAAGAGAAGATGTATGAAAGGGAGGATTCAGTACCAGCCACGATATCATCCGATTATGAAGTTATAGCCAGGACTGACGTATATATCTGAAACTGGCAAAACAGAGAAAGCATGAAATTTCATGGTCATATGCATTAAAAAGATATATATATATGAACAGATAAATAGAGAAATATATATAGAGAGAGGGAGAGGAAACATAAATGTTAACCCATACAACAAGAAGCTATCTTCAGCAAAGGAATAAAAAAAGCAGATAAAACCCCACCCAAACCCAAACAAATGAAACAATATTAAAAAACACATCACCCCCATCCCCTTTATTTAATATTTTATATATATGAATTCCCTACAAGTTTGGATTACTCAATATTAATTACAATACTAGTTCATATCCTCCATTAGATCGAACTTAACAAAAAATGACCACATCAGAGTAAGCTTACTTTCAAACTTCATTGTTAAACAAAGGGTAAAGATTTATGTTCAATCTGCTCGCCATATTTATGTCCTTTTCTCAGCTCATTGTTTTTCATCAATGCCATAATCACAAAATTCTCTAGAGAACTGCTTTTTAAATTAGAAATTGAACACTAATTTTTGGCTACTTTGAAACATGAAAATATGAAGCTAAAAAATTAGGAAAGTGTTTGCCTTTTAATTTGATACTCCAGGTAAATCAGGAAGCTGAGGTAAAATCTAGAAGAACTTCTCACTTTATAAAGAAAAAAATATCTTTGGCTTTTGGTCACATTCATTCTTCATAACTTTAGGAAATGTACTATGTGAAGGGTTGATTTGAATAAACAAGGATAACTGCAATCGTGACACCTGCATTTGAAAGGGTTTCTAAATAACAGAAACACAGGCAATTCTTGAGTGAAATTAATCTTTGTTTCATTTAAGTCATATGGATTCCAGCCTACTTCCCATCATAAACCCAAATGTCAGTCCAAGGTACTTAGTTCAGTTGTAAATGTAAACCTGTATTTAGGTATGACAAAGGCCATTTTCCCAGTGTCATGAATGTAATTAAACAAAAAGCCAAGATCAACCAAACAATCCCCCCAAAACCCAACCCCTTATGTTAAAGCTGATTTACAAGAAATTTCCCCTCTCTTTAATATTAATATTGATGTAGAAAAAAATCTTGTAATTTTGTACTACAAGAAGAACAAAAAAGGTGGATATACAACTGCAGCCAGGCATTTACAACATGAGCTTGATTAGGAAATGCTTGAAACAATTTTGTGATTTTTTTTCAGTTTTAATGAGATTTCAGATTTTAAAGAAGCTAAGTAGATCGTGTTAAGGTGGAGTTAATATAAACAAATTTCAGCTGTTAAAATAAAGTAACTAGCGAAAAGTGAAATGTAAAATTCTTATTTTCCCCACTTAGATTAGTGCATAAGCACGTGTAACAGTTGGTAAGTAGCATGTGATGAGTACACCTATTACTAAAAAAAAAAAAAACACTTATTTTTACATTCTTGCCTTTCATTGCGTACTTTTCATTCAATGGGGAATATCTTGTTGGTCATGGAATCTTTTTTGTTGTTATATGCTTACTCAGCACCTTAACCTCCTTAACCTCTATTCTGAGCAGTCCTGATAATGCATTACAAGTGCACTACAAATAAATACTAAGTATACTTAGTCCTTTACACGCTGAAATCAGGAATGAAAGTTCCATTAAGTACAGCTGCAGAAGTAATACAAAATATTGTCTTAATATTCTCATTGTGCAAAACAGGAGAGAAACAGCTTTCTATTAAGTCTAAAGAATTCCCTGCTACTGCTCAACAATGTTGTATGACCCAGAATTGATGTTAGTATAGAAATGGGAATACTGTGCTGCTTGAGAAATTGACATCTGAAGTTGTTTACTGATTTGTAATTTAGGTGCCGGGCAGAGATATTGTTTTTCTAGCACCTTAAATTACACCTCAGATACCACTATCCTCAAGGTAAGAAGTGTAAATATTAGCTGAACCACACACTAAAAGTAAGAGGCTTGATATATAGTCCTTTTTTCTCATTTCTTGGGATACTTGTGTACTTCTTTAGTTCACTGCTTGCTGAGAACATACTACATGCTTTAAAGTATCTTTGTGATTGACTTTCATTTTGAAAATTTTATAGGGATGGAGGAGATATTGGCTTTTCCTGACACCAAAAAGCTTTACAAACAGAAACCCCTAACAAAAATATTAGAGGATTGAGTTATTTCCAACCCTTCCTTTTGCACCTCTGTGGTTGTGCCAAAAGAAAAGAATGACTCATGGGGCCAGCAAGAGAGAAATCAATCAAGAAAAGCACTGACCCTGAGACTGAGACTTAAGTAACCCTTGAATGCATGGGAAAGGGAAAAAGTATCTCAGAATACAGCTTTTTATTGGGGTACAGCTTCCATATTTTTAATTAAAAACCATCAAATAAAATGGGAGAATAATACTAAAAGCAAGCAGAAAACAATTCAGAAGGAAGAATGAAGAATAGCTAAAAATATAGTTCATTTTCTGGTTGATTGCTTTAACCACTACACTATTATAGAAAAGATTCAAGATATTAGAGCTTTATTTTGCCTGTATAATTTAATAGATCAAATCATGACTATTCTGCTTTATAGTGAGTTCAATGATTACTACATACATTAAGAATGCTCATAGAATGCCTTTCATCTAAAACTTCTCAGAAGATTCAGATGCAAAAATAGTTAGGCTGTGAATTCCAGAAGGATTAAAGAAAATAAACCTTGACTAGTATGGTCATGATGGTGACATCTCTGAATTTTTTGGTTATTACTTATGTTTCCTCCACAAGAATATAGACACCTATGAGTAAAAACTACACAGACTTCTTTCTAGTGAATTTTGATATTAGAATGATGTTCATGTCTGGAAAATTGAGTGAAATTCTGTGCAATTGTGAGGAAATTTAGTTGGCAAGATAATTCTCTAAGTACATAACTATATAATTATATAAGTGTAAAGCCATCAAGCTTTGCAATGTAACTAATCAATTCATTATTTTCCTGTTGGTACCTTCCAGTCCGTTTGAATATTATAATCAACAAACTTTCAACTTTTCATTCTTACCATTAATTTGATTTACTGTAAAACAAAAAAAATCATTCCTAAGCCCACCATTTCTCTTACTGTTTCTTTGAATTCATTTTGCAAAGGACTGTGGAACATTAAGTCTTTTATTTATAGTACTGTTTTCGTTACTGGATAACACCATGATCAGCAGTGGCATATGTTATAGAAGTACATGGAAATATTTCTTTCTGTTTTTTTTCAAGTATGCAGGAAATGCAAGGGGAAAATCCTGATGAAATAAGCATAGCTTTTGGCTTCTTTGTCAGAACAACTGAGTCGAAATATAATTCTTGGTCTGCTTTAGATTAAGGCTAAACACACTATCATATTTACATTAATTCAAAATGTTTATGTCAAAATTATGCTTGTATATTGACTTTAAGTTAAATATGGGAAGAAAGTGCAAACCCTGCTTAAAATGTACTGAGTGAAGTTTTTGTCCTATTTTTTTAACAAATGTAAAAACTGGTGAGTTAATTTATAACAGACTCATTTTGTATTATACCAAAAATACTATTGTTCATTCCTCATGAAAGGCATTCCCACATTAATCTGGACAGCTGAAGTGTAACTGTCTGTACCTGAGCTGTATTCACAGCTCAGTGTGAGTACTCACACACATAAGTGTGAGTACAGCTCAGCTTAGCCTGAAGTAGAAGTTAGCAATGGGACAGAAGAATTGCAATAAGTGCCTACTGATTTCTCCACAAATACGAGACACACTCAAATGTAGTTATTTACGCTGTAGTCATTGCTGCTAGATGAGATTAATCCAGTCCTAGGAGTGCTAAATGTGATTTAGGCATAAGGAAGGAGAGCTTCTGCTCCTTTGTGGGTGTGTGGTCAATGGAGCCATAGAGACCTAACACACATACTAACGGAGGTTGTGATAAGAATGAACCTTGTCAGTGGCACAAATTGGTATATGAAAAGGTTTAGGAGGATAAGAAAAGGAAGACAAAGACACAGAGATGTAAAATCTGACCTATTAGCATTAACAAACAATAACCAGTCAGTTACACTAATTGATGTGCCATCAAGAAACTGCAGGCAAATCAGTCCTTTGCAACTGATGAGGATGATAACCTGTGAGTCTTGGATGTTGGAGGGGTCAGTGGGGCTGTGCCAACTGATAAGGGAATGTTCAGGGGAAGGGGGAGCAGAAGAAAACAGAGAGCAGGGGAGGCAGGAAGGAGCATAAAAGGGACTAGTCATGTCTGAGAATGGTGGTCTGGCTGAGACCTGTGCCTGATCACCGCAGTGTGTTCTGTCCTCTTATGACTTCTTCTTAAATCTTTTCTTAACTCTCTCTCACCATAATCTCACTCTGTATCCCTTGTGTGCGTGTGTGTGTGGGAAGGACTCAGTGCCAGCTGCTGGCGAGACCTGAGTGTGAGTGAAAATTATAACCGGCTACTGGAGTCAGGTGAAGGGTGTAGGCACCTCTGACCCATGTCATCAGCTACCAGAGCCAGTGGGGTCTCAAGGTTAGCTGCTGGTGTCAGTGGGGATTTCATCCTCCATCCAACTGGGGCAGGAACAGGGTGTGTCCCTAAAACCAGTTACTGGGGCACCAGTGTGAGTGAGGCGAGTGAGGGGCTCAGTACCAGCAGCTGGAGCAGGACTATGGGTTACAGCCTATGTAACTGGTCTCAGCTTCTAGAGCACATAGAGTTACATGTCAAAATAACCTATTACAGATTTCAAATAGTATGCCGAAGCCAATGTGTTTAAAATAAAATTCCTAATTCTCTACTTAAATTCATGACTAGCTTATAAACTTTTTCTTATTTTACCTTTCTTGTCTTTTAGATTGAATAGCTCTTTTCTTTACCAGCTTTTGTATTCCTGTTATAGAGAAACAGAATAGAGAGAATGTAGAGAGTTCTCTATTTGTACTATATACACTTAATTTGCTAGGTCAAGTTGGTTAGTCTTTAGGTATAAAACAGTTAAATAGCTCATCAGAAGTGGAATTTCTCTATACTTTCCAGTTTTGAAGATACCTTGCCTGAATAGTGGTTATGAGACCCGAAGACAATATTTCTAATGGAACAAAAATATAAATATTTTCTTGCATCTGGAAGAAATTTATAGAACAAAAGATTGCTTCATTCTGTGATATACTAATATCCAGGTTTTCTCCTCCTTCCTTATTTCTGTCTGAGGAGCTCCCACCTTGCTATAGAATTTTTTTACTGTTAGTTCCCAAGTATCTTATTTTGTACCACATTATATTTCTTTTGACTCGGTTGTATTATTTCTGTCCTCTAGCTGACTCTGTTCATATTTCTTTTTTATGGGTGCATCCCAGTCTTCTGCCATCAGCATAATTTCCAATTCTTTCATGCTTAGGTCGCTAAATAAAGTGTGAGTGAAATATTAAGCTGTTGCATAAGTAGGTAAGGCTCTGATAAGTGGCTGAGGGATGCCACACAAGGTTCGGGACATACCCCCTTGCTTTCTAAGCTTCTCCTCAGAGGGGAAGCCTAGTTGTGGCCTGATCTGTCCTTAGTCTCAGACTTGGTCAATGATTTATGAACTAAAGGATTATATGATATATGTTAGCCACCAGTCCTGTCACCCACAAGATTAATACTTGCTACCAGATAGCCAAATGGACTGTCACCAGAGCAGTTTAGATAGTTTTGCATTGCCTGTCAGAGCCCTCCCAGAGACTCTTACTGAGATAATTTTGCAGTACTGGAACAGTAGGTAATTTCTCTGAAGCAGCATATAAACAAATTCACAATTGATTTTGTTAAATTGACTTGCTGCATTAATGCTAGATGATTACAATTGGTTAACAATGATCATATGTATTTATATAAACTTGAGTTAGTATTTATTTTCCCAGGTAACATCTGACAAAGTCAGAAGTTGGTGAGTCTTACCAAAAAGTTGTCATTCTTTGAGGGGAGGAGGAGAGATACAGGTCCACCAACCCATCCATCATATAAGGTGGTCCTCCGCCAAGAAAAGGGGTTTTGGGTGCTGTTTTTTATAATTTTGAAAACTCTTTGGCATCTCTTGGCTACGTGGAACTAAGTCAATTATTACGTGTTGATTGACTCTTGCCAAAGCCCACTGTGTTGTAAGAAACAGGACTTGATGACTTAGGCAGGGAGCTCAGTACACACTTTCAGGGGGGGTCTTTCTATTCTTAACTAAGGCAACATCAGGATGCCTCTGCCTCACCCCAGCTGATTTACATGATAGCCTGTCACCCAGTACAACTCTCTTACTAGATAAAATTGTCCAAGTCAAACCACTCCGTTTTGCAAAGTTACAGTCACTTCAGTGTCTACCCCCCCTTGCAAGATTGGCCTTTACAAGTCTGGGCAAGTCCATCATACCTTATAAGCAAAATTAAACCCATTGCAAGTCCTGTGAAACTGTACTAGTAACATCCTTACCTACCAGTACTGACAGTCTGGTCCAGATATTCTTCGTAATCTCAATCTCCTTCATCTCAATCTCCTTCATCTTAATTAATAGCATCTCCCCTGACAATATATCAACTTCTGTACTGAAGTCCAGATAAAACAGATAAAACATTGTCTTTGTCTGAAGGAAAAAAAAAATAGTTTTCTTAACAAAGATACATATGAGGTTAGTCTGTTACATTGATATAACCCTTCTACTTTTTATCTGCTTGCTATTTAATTCACTGACTTCAATGTCATTAGGTAACTTTTCTTTCCAAATTTAGCTGTTATACTCTCATCTTCCCTCATATTTTAATCTATATATTAAACAGCTACTACATTATCTGTTTCTCTATACAAATGAACCATGTTTAATTTTATTGCATTACTGGACATACTGATCCCATGAGTTCATGTAGCAGTTATCTCTGAATACTATAATGAAGAAATATCTGACATATCTGTTTCTGACATAAGAAATTGAGATGATTGAGGTTAACTTCCTCATCTGATGTTTCACTTTCCACTACTTATCACCACATTTGTATGAGCTATCCTGCATATCACCAGAGTTACAGGATTTATTTTTTTTTAAACTGAATTCCATAGTTTTCTCACACTTAAAGTAGATTACATTTGAATCCTCCCTGCGTAGTAATGGACTAAATTTTAATGAATATTTTCTGTTTTGTACCTTTTGGTAGTTTTTTCTTTTTCTGTTTCCTATTTCCCCTCTAGTAAGCACCTTGGACTGTCATTACTTTCTAGCTCAGTGTGCTTGAGCAACTTTTATGTGTCTGAAGGAACTCCAGAAGACACAATTTTAAAACAAAAAGACATTATCTGGCTACAATCAAAAAACTACTATGTTAAATGATATTGGGATATTAGACCACAGAGTCTCTGCTGACTGGACAACTGTCAGGAACTGGTGGAAGGGTCAGTCTTTGTTGCTCCTGCATCAGCCTGATTCTCAGTGTTACTCAATTGCCATCTTCAAGGTTCCTGTTTATCTCTTAATGTCTATGTTGAGAGTTGGGGTTTGTTTGTTTTGTTGTTGGTGGTTGGTTGGTTGTTTTGGGGTTTTTTTTTGGGGGAAGGGGGGAATTTCTTTTTTTTCTTTCTTTTTCGTGTAATTATTGAGCTGCAGACTGTCCCCATACCTGCAGTCTTACTCTGTCAGTAATTTTATATTTCTTATCTTGCTTGGCCCTACTCAGTAGACTTTGACTATCAAACTAGGCATTGGATCACTGACAACTCAGCTCCTGGGAGGAGGGGAACATAGTTTTTATAGTTTAATTCACTTTATCAGGAAGTAGAAACAGATATAAAATGAATCATATGAATCATGCTTTCAGTATGATTGACAACTTTTTTCCTTCAACTATACACAATGACTAGCTCAGAAGCAGATGTCTGTATTAAGGACACCTAAGTCAGGTGAGAGGAGATCTCTTCAAGGTCTTTGCCTTTAATCTTTCGAAGGAAATGACAACTGTGCATTTACAAATGAATCACTTATTATTCATGTGTTCTTGAGACTTCAAAAAAAGCTGTTTGTGAATGTTCCCTGTTAACAGGTTATATCATCAGAATTCAGTTATAGCTACAGCCTGTGTTTTCTGTGTTTTAACAGATATTCTCTGCCAAATTTCAGGATTGAGACTCAAGAGGATCCTCAAAGGTCCTAACCACATCCCACTAATCTCTTTCCAATAGTGCAAGTTAGAGGCGCTGCTATAGTAAGCAAAATACCACTGTAGGTGCAAATTTGAATTATGTGTTAGGCCGAACCCATCCAACTCTTATTTCTGCATATGACAGAAGTCTTCCCGTGTTCTAGGGCATCTTTCTCATACTGTGATATATCTATAGGCTTTAAATCATAAGACAGTATTTTTCAGATTACTTTTCCAGAAATGAAAGACAAAGCAGTAATTCTGGAAGCAAGTCCATTTTCCATTTGAAAATTAAAAGACCTCAATACTAATTTTCAAGCTTTAAATACTGTTACATTCTGCAGTCTGCAGAATCAGTGTAATATTTAGAAAGTGATGGGCTAGAATCAATATAACAACCACAGTAATGCAGTGGTATCTTATTAATAGAAAAGACAATTGAAAAGATAGTTCAAGAAAGTTCAAAATTTGTCACTGCAAGTATTTTTTTACTCCTCTGAGTACCAGATCTTTAATCATTATCAACTGGCTGTAATATTCCTGATTTACAGTTAAGATTATACTTCCCTAGATACAAATATCTCCAGGTTGTGGATGGTTTTGTGAGATCAGGTTAGAACATGGAAAAAGACAGAATTTTTATAGAATTGCAAAAGGTCTTCTTGTGATGGGGAATTAAAGGACAAAAGCTTAAAACTGAAAGCTCCATTAAAACACCATTAAAGTGATTGAGAGCTTCACTACTGATTTCAGAGGCTCTGAGATATTGTTAAAAGAAAACTGCAAACTAATACAATTAGGTTTATAATCAATCAAAATTTCAGGAGGAAAGTTGAGTTTATAAGAAACTGAAATTACTAAAATCAAAAGTATCCAGTGACTTCTCAGTTAAGGAAGATCTGAACTTTTTTTGTTGTTTTCTTCTCTTTCAAGTATGAAACCTGGTAGTAATACAAAAAAAAATACAAAAAATCACCCAACATTATTCTTACTTACCTAAAATGTGTCAAAGGTTACAGAGGTGGGCTATTCGAAACATTTTTAAAAATATTCAATAAAATATTGAATATTAAGTAAAAAATATTAATACCAGTATTAGGTTTTTAATGAAATTTTTGAGAATGTTTATTTTTTTGTAAGCTTGAATGGAGAAATGGGGACTGACATTTATCTGAAAGCTTGAAGATTATGTTACTGTAGAAAGGAAAGAAGGTGAAAATGTTGATTAGCTATGGAACGTGGTATGCTATGATTATTCAAGTTGAGTGAAGAAAAAAACCAGTGTTGCTGTAGAAAAGTGTGTTACCAGGTTTGTATAATGCACAATATCCTCAGCAATCTGCTTTATATTGTTTTGTGACTCTTTAAACTGGCACACTCATTTATATACCCATATTAATGGGCATGCACTATCATCTAAGTCACAAGGATAACAGCCTCGGGATGAGTGAAGCACCCTAAAATATTACATATGCATATCTTTTGAAGAAGCTGGTTAGACCTACAATTCTAAACAGGAAATACAACATTGATTTACTGAATATTTAAGTACTGTATGGTGTCATAAATTATTAGATTTACCTCGTGGCATTTTTCATTTGAAAACTGTATTATCCCATGATAACATGATCATCGTATTGATTTTGGTTGTTATTTTTTCCCTGAATTCTTGGAGTTCTGGATTTCCACACACATGTGTTTCTCTATACAAAAATACATATGTATAGCTGTTTCTCCCTCTAGAAATATCGGTGAAAGAAAAAGTAAACTTGTAATAAATGGTTAAATAATCTCTGCTGGGTTTCAATAAATTTAGTAGAAAAAAAAAGTTAATATCTTAACCAGCTTATCCCCCTATAGGCTTGTTCTCTATAGACTACTTCGTAGTTACTTAAAAACAGCTCAAAAGAAGTCTCTCATCCTAAGTTAATGGATCTAAAAGTCATTTTAATAGTACTCAAACTGAAAGTATTACACACAATCGGTTTCATGCTGTGGGCCAGAAGAGAAATATGACAACACAGGGGTAAAATACAGCTGCAATCTGCATTTACAACAAATATGTAGTACTATTCGTGTTTTCAGCCAAAAAAATCCTAAGAAAAATATTCTACACTGAATGTTCTTTAATGGAAAAGAATATTTGTATTTTGCTCATAAAATGTAAGTACTCAACATTCTTTTCTGCATTAACATAAATGCTAACAGTTTCTTGGAATTTTTTTCTTCATTCTTTCATGTATTTTAATAATTTGTTATGTATCTGTGGTTTTAAATGTTCAAACCCTGGCTGTAAGGTATATCAGCTCAGGGTCTTGAAATTATGGCTGAAATATAGTGTTAGTTGGAGCAAGGACTTTGCAGAACAAAGAAATTCTTCAAACTTAATTACTTTATGTTTCTATAAAGAAACCATCTGCAAGCCCCTTAAACCTTTAACTCAAAGTCTAAGAGGTTTATTCCATTCTTCAGTCCCTATAATAAAAGTACCCAATAGACAGGATGTCAGATCGTGTCTTGTTTAAGGCAATTCTGATTTCACTGTCTGCTGATGAAATATTTTTTAATCAGTATTCGAATTGTAGTATAACAAGTGTAAAATTAACAGGACATCTTTTATTGTCTAAAATACTCTGACAAAGTACAATGAATAAATTCACTAAATAAAGTGTCATTTCTACATTTTCAATTTTTAGACTGAAAATATGCATTAAATAGAGATGTTAGAAGAAATATAAGGAAAATAAAACCAAAAGCAGCACTAAAAGGCTGTTTTGAATGAGTGATATTTTCTTTTTCTTTTTTTTTTTAAGTAGCTGACAAAGCATTGTATATCAATGTATTCCAAAATCTAGGTTTAGATATTTTAGGTCCGTTGTGCAAATAATATTTTTAATATGTTTGTGCCGGGTTCCACACCTGGGAAACGGCAACCCTGGATTCATTTACAGACTGGAGTGTAGAGATGCTGGTGGAGAGCAGCCCTGTGGAGAAGGACCTGGGGATTCTTGTCAACAGCAAGTTGAACATGAACCAACAGTGTGCCCTGGTAGCCAAGAGGGCTATAATATTTTACCTGTTACTTCTTTCACCTGTGAAGAATTTTGTATATAATGTATCTATCAAGATGTCCTATTTTTCATTTATTTTCTTTCGTCACTGCAATTTTTTTCAGGACATGTGAATGGAAATAAATATTTGGATACAGTTACTTGAAGACCAGATGACATTTCAGCTTTACACTTATAAGCAACAAATGCACAGTGTAGGTAATGAACTGGGAAGTTTTGAAAAAGTTGCAAGTAAAAATCAAATTGTGATTCCTTGAAAGACAAGTAGTGTTAAAAATGGTTGACATCTGCCTGTGGAATTTGTAATTAAACATCCTTCAAACTGAATTAGTATGGCAGACTCAGAAATATTATTGTGTTTCAGTACTAATTTATGAGACTAATAAAGATATGTAATAGAGTGTGAACAGACCATTTCAGTTTTTAAAACATCATATGATTTACTAGAACTTACAGTATTACAAGTAATATGGTCACTCACCAGCATAATGCTTAAAAATAACCCAAACCCATTTTTTCAGAAACTCTTATTATAAAATTTTCATTATCCTTCTCAGAACAAGTATTTTCTATTCAGATTCCATGGAAGTTTAGCATCATTATTCTAGCTCTAGGTGATGGGGGTGACCATAAAGAAAAAAAAACAACTAAACCAACCAAAAAACCCCAAAAAACAACTGTGAAAACAAAATTCCAAAATAAAAAAGTAAATAATAAATGTCATGAAAGCTATTGCCAGAAAAATACTGTTTGCTTATTTTATTTAAACAGTACGACTTAGAAAGTTTTCCTCTGACTATGATAGGTCTGCAAATCAAGAATACTCCTTTTTTTTAACTGTAGTCAGTCTTTATTTGATTATTTTTAGTATTTAAAAATTTAGCAACATTATTATATTCTGTGATTATTATATTTCAGTCCAAAACAACAATGTGACTATGGAACAGAATACAAAAGAGACAGGAAGGGTATTATTTTTATTATCATAACAAGCAAAAGATCTGACTGCTGACAGTCATAACAGAGCTATGTTTACATTTATAGATAGTATGATTCTTACAGTCTAGAAACTATTTTACAACTAATTCTGAAGAAAAAATTCCTCAAGACCAATTAATTTTCAGATTTTGATTATCCTTTTTCTAATCGGAAAGTGAGTGCTCCAAAAATAGATATAAGCCCAAACCTACGTAATCTACACTTTGATACCGTACACCTAGATAGCCAAAAATACAAAATGTGCAAGGTCAGGGAAGTAGCCAGACCCTTTCAGTAGAAGGAAGACTTGCAGAGCAACTACAAGCTCTGATATTTAATGTGTAAGAATGTGAAGTGATATAGCTTTATTATTTTATTTTAGTACTAATATCAAATAGCACTGATATATGCATTAGTATATGACTGACTAATATATTTGCATAGTGTACTTGACTTTCACCCAGGGATTGCACTATTCATTCTGATTACCAAGCAGAATGTCTAAGCTATGATAGCTATCTAAGCCATCAATTTTTAAAATATCTATCATTTCACTAAGTAGTTT
The DNA here is from genome assembly GCA_033558185.1 of Dromococcyx pavoninus. Classification (NCBI taxonomy): domain Eukaryota; kingdom Metazoa; phylum Chordata; class Aves; order Cuculiformes; family Neomorphidae; genus Dromococcyx; species Dromococcyx pavoninus. Next base: position 2,990,059 of record JAUMJL010000110.1, read on the forward strand.
GTTAATATAATAAATTAACTGATATTACTTCAGGAATTAGGTAGGTACATATATAATTTATATCACTTAATGGACCAAAAAATATTCTAAATTAATGGTGGGAATATCCTTTATTAGCTTCTAATGCTTAAAAACTAGTTTTCTAGTCTAAGCTAGTGGTCAAGTATCCTCATAGTCAAGAATAAGAGCAAAATAACTATATCTAAGAATCAAGAGAACCCACCTTTCTCAGACATTTATTTTAGCAGTAGATAAATTTACATGAGCTAAGTCACACCTTAGGTGCTTAATTTTCAGATGTCCATTCTCTGGCAATGAAATAAATGTATCTTTCTAAAAGTGAAAACTGCTGTTTACTTGGAGAAAATGAAAAAAAAGAGGTGAACATAAAAAGATCTAAGGATTGAAAGAAGGAAACAGCATGTGCTTGTACTTGGAATAAAATAGCATGACAGCATGAGGGAGAGGAGAAATTAAGAGTAGTTACAATGATTTTGCTGTGTAAATGCTCTTAGAAGTACTGTAGCCAGTGACATTGATTAAAAAACCCCAAACATTATAAATAGTATGTTAAAAAATATTTTCTGCCAAAAAAATAGAATTCAGCAAGAATAACCACTATACCCTCAGATAAGAAGGTATTCACCCAAAATAGCCTTTATATCTTTTTGCTGGACCTATACATCTGTCACGGATAGAAACATAAAAAAATTTTGTTTGTTAGCAATTTATAATTTATTAAGGCATGATTGTAAAATTCCTATTAACACTTAATAATTAATTGTTTGACAAAATAATTAAAATAGTATATGTGTTATAATCAAGTTAATCAGCAACTTTGATTTGAAAATAATGAGATTCTATCCTATTTACTGCATGGTGCAAGAGGTATATATGAAAGCATGAATATACAGAGATTTATATGTTCAAACAAGCATACATCAATTTTAAGCATTTGAGGAGTACAGGGCATCATATATGAAGAGAGACTAGCCTGAGAATTATGCTCTTGGTATTATTGAGAGTACTCAGATGTAATGTAATGTACCAGCATCCTAAAACAAACAATGAAAGATTCCTTGAGCTGGATGAGAATACACATATTTAATGCACAAGCATTCTCAACAGGCGATAGTCAGCTCTCAAGACAGCATGACTTTGCCTAAGGCTTTTTTATTTGCTATGATGTGTCTCAGCTCAGGGGGAGATTACTGGTCTCAGCCTCCTACAGTCCAGAAGAGATCAAAAGGCCTTCTGTGTGATTGCATACTTAGAGGACCTGGAGATAATTGACTTTTGTGAGGTGTTTGAATATTTAAATTTTGATACTTCATTTTGTTTGCACTTGAAAGCTGCCATATTAAGAGAAATTTCCATGAGTTGCATCAGACCACCTGATCTGGACCACGATTCAGGTCTCAGGTAATCAAGGGCAGGGTGACCAATGGTCAGTCTCTTTCTTAGGCAATAACGGCCTTTTCCCAGGCCTACAGAACCCCAAGAACGCTGGGGGAGTTGCCCAGGCGTTCTGCATCACTGTGATGTAAAAATGGATGTTATTCCCCAGGATGTCTGGTCAAGTTGACCAGCTATCAGTCCCCTTCCTCAGGCAGTAACAGAGTTTCTTTCTCTGTTATAGCAATTTCAGGTAGGCTAAGGGGCTGCTTTAGTGCCCTGAATGACTGCCTCCATACAATGTGACTTCTCCCTACAGAGCTTGTGTTTGACTGGATCACATAATAGTTCAAATGAGGGAGAAAAGATGGTTTTCAAAGTGCATCAAAAAAAGTTATGCAAAGCAGAACAGAGTAGTCAGGATGGGAAGAAATACCACCACCACAACATTTTACTTCTCACTCAGTTTCATGATATGCAAAAACTGTTCAGTATCTAGTTCAAAAGAGAGATTATACTTGGTATTTGAATTACTAGGGTGGTGGAACTTCAATGGGAACAGAATCTATTAAGCCAATATTCAAGAAAACATTAACATGCTATTAATAACAGGAGAAAATACAGAATATCTAAATTAATAATAATATTCTGAGACGTTGCTTCAGTTTGTAAACATATAAAAGCAATCTGCAATATTCAGGGAGTGGTTTTGTGTTTGTATTTCATATGGCTTAAGTTTTGGTTATAAAATCTTTATTTTCCATTATGTTAAAAAAAGCTGATAAAAATAATCGATATGACTATATATTTGTTTTTTCAGGCTTTTTTTTCAGAGTTAAAAAGCAAAATTAGTCATCATCTGTCTTTTTGCCCCTGATCCCAAATCCTTGAATCCCTGAATCCATTTCCAGCATCCAAAGTCTTCCTACTGCTGAGTCCAACCTGGGACCTTTTCAAAAGAGCTTGACACTCATGATATAGCAGGATGGGATGTTCTCATGCTAATAATAGGTACAAACAATTGCATGAGTTACTAAAGATTGTAGTCTAGGAAGAAAAAGCCATATATTTTCCCTGTCCACAAAAGATGTAACTCTTTTCCTAACTTGTTTATCTTACATTTAATATATCCTATTTATTTTCCCTCTGTTCCTGGTGTTTTCAAACCCATAGAGCTCTCATCAATCTCTTACCTTCATGTGTACCTCGGTAGAATTAACCACCATTTGTTTGTTGTCTCTTTATAGTGCCATTGCATTTTCTTCACCTAATTAAAAAAAGATGCAAGTTCATTCTCCTGATGTTCTACTCTTCCTAGCCCAACCCTAGACAACATACTTCCCAAGTTCCTGCAGCCCTGCTGGGGGCCGGAGGAGGGAAAGGCCTGTAGTATATTACTAACAATCATGAATACCTTGCAAAGATGAACAAATGAGAATTTGAGTTTTCAGCCACTGATTAACATTGAAGGGAACAGTCACTCAATATCAACGGTGTGAACATCTTAACCACACAGAAACAATCATTACATGAGTTATCATCACTGTCAGTGGCTACAGTTAGGTATCTACACACATAAACAGTTATTTAAAGATTTAGAAGATGAAATCATATAATAAATATTATTTAAGTGAGAAAAATGTGGCAGGTCAAACAAGATCAAATGCAAAAGATAGAAGAAACTATTCTGTGGCTTATGAGGTCTGACACACAAAAAGTGGTAATAATAATTTTATTTAACAAATTAAGAAAATTAACTAAAATCACCTTCATAATAGCTCCCTTCTGAGTTGACACACAGCTGTATAAGATGCTACCAATGCTCAAAACAATTCTGCAGATAATTTTCTGAAAGGCTGTTGATGATCTCTGTTGGTTTTGCTTTTACGTCGTCTATGAACAAAAAATGGGTTCCTTTGAGCACTGACTTAGTCTTTGGGAAGAGGTAGTCATTAGCTAAAATAGTTTCACAGACGAAGTGTATGGACTGACTTCTTGTCTTGATCTTAACTCATTCTTCACTGTTGCACACTGATATTTTCCTGCTGAGGGTAAGAAAATATCTATATCTGAACAGTGTCCACTCACACTGAGTGAAGCGATTGAATTGAGCCTTGTCTCACTGTGACACGTTGGAACATTTACCATGGGAATATTTTCATATTGTCTTTGGAAGAGAGGATGGAGAGTCAGAAATTGTAGAGGGATTGCCTTGGTGAAAAAAGATATTTAAGAAAGAGCAAAAAATGCTGGACAGAGAGAAGAGTAAGGAACAAAAAAAGTGAGAGGTGAGAGAGGGTATAGAAAGATCAGATAAGGAGGAGGAGAAGATCTTCCGTGGTGCTGGAGTAGTTATTTTCCTGCAACTCATGGAGAACCCACCCTTGAGCAGTTTTCCTTACAGGAGCAGCAGCCTGTGCAAGTGCCCAAGCTGGAAAACACATAGAAGAGCAGGGGAAAAGTGTAAGGAGGAAAGAGTGACAGAGAAAAACTACTATATACTGACCATAAATCCCCATTCCTCCTCTGCTGTTCAGGGAGGAAAATGAGTTGGGAATGAAGCAAAGAGGTGGGGCATGGGAAAAGGCATAGAAAAGGTGTTGATTTAATATTTGTCTTTTTGTTTTTCACTACTCAGAACTATTTTATTGGTAAGAAATTAAATTTATTTTCACCAAGTTGAGTCTGTTTTGCCCAAGACAGAAACTAGCAAGAAATTTCATTGTCTTTATCTTGACCATGAGCTTTCTCATTCTATTTTCTCCCCTAATGCAACTGAGGAGGGTAGATGAGTAAATAGCTCGGTGCACATTTGGCTGTTAGCCAGTGCTAACCCACCACAAATTCTTGACCTGAAACTGTAAGAAACTGTTAAATGTCTTCCATATTGTAAAAAGGGGAATTATTTCATTCTTGATCCACCACAGATTATACTCTTTCAAACAGTATAATCTCAATGTCACTGCTTAGTACTTTCAGTGTGAAATCACATTGTTGTTTTATTATACTATCCAATGATTACATTGAATTCTACACAGTCACTAACATGTATTTGTTAGTATTTTGGGGATTCCTGTATGATGTTGGTTACAAAGCTTAAGTGAAATGGATATTTTTCTAATATGGAGTTATCTTTTTTTCCCTAAATTTAAATTGTAAATTGCTTGATAACCATACACAAGTCTATGCGACATACAAAACTCTGTGGGGACTGGCCAGTGTAATTGCCAAGACACTCTCCATGATATTTGAACAGTCATGGCAGTCAAATGAAATCCCTGGTGATTGGTAGAAGGTAAATATTGTACCCATTTATAAAGAGGATAGAAAGAAGGTCCTTGAGAACTACCAGTCAGTCAGCCTCACCTCAGTAGCTGGTCATGGAACAGATACTCCTGGAAGGTATGATGTCAAGACAAAGAGGTAGTTAGATTCATGCTTTGGCCAAAGGCAAATTATGCCTGCCTAATGTAGTGGTCTTCTGCAATGGAGTGACTGCATTAGTGAGTAAGGGGAGAGGTACTGGTCTGATCTAGCTTAACTCTTGTAAGGCATTTGACACAGTCCCACTCATCTTTGTCACTAAATTGAAGAGATATGGGTTTGGTATATGGACTATTTAGTGGATAAGGAATTGGTTGTATGACCACGCTGAAAGACTTGCAGTCAATGGCTCAATGTCCAAATGGAGATCAATAACAAGTGATGTCCCACAAGGGTCTGTACTGGAGCCAACACTGTTCAATATCTTTATCAGTGACTCTGATGGTGGGTCTGAGTGTACTCACAGCAAGTTTGCAGATGACATCAAGCTGAGTGATGCAGCTGATTCATTAGAGGGAATTAATGCATTGCTTTAAGGTTTGAGGAGTGGGCCCATGCAAATGAGTAGGAGGCTGGCACATCTCTCCCACAAATACAGGCTGAGAGACTTAGGGTTATTCAGACCATAGAAGAGAAATCTCCAGGGAGAGATTTTACAGCCTTTCAATATTTAAAGAGGGCTTATAAGAAAGATGGAGAAAAACTTTTTACCAGGGCCTGAAGTGACAGGACAAGGGATAACAGTTTTAACTAAAAGAGGGTAGATTTTGACTGGATATAAAGAACAAATTGATTTTGATTAGGTTTATGAGACACTGGAAAATGTTGGCCAGAGAGGGTGTGGATGCCCCATCTGTGGAAACATTCAGTGTCAGGCTGGATGGGGCTTTTAGCTACCTGGTCCAGTGAATGATATCCCTGTCTCTTGCAGAGAGGCTGGAAACACATGATCTTTAAAGGTACTCTCGAACTAAACTATTTTATGATTATTTGAAAAAAATGAAAATAAAATAAGTTCTTAACTTATATTGTGTCTAATCCCTTTAAAATAATTTTGCAGAGTTGGTAATGCTGATAGTTACTAGGGTTCACATGTTTTCTCACGTTAAGACAATTTTTACAGTCATATGATTTTAAAACTTCATCACATCTGAAATCTTTCAAGACAAACATGGGTTTTTGTTTGTTTCTGTGCTTTCATTTGTAGGATAGGAAATGAAAGGAGGAAAATTTAATAAGAAATGGTACATCTGATTCTGAGAAAAAGCCCTGAGGAAAGGCAAATGTTCTCAGCAAAAAGGAAATTAATAATAAAGAAAGCAAACAGAACCCCATACTGGCAGCCTTGGTAGAGACCTAACATCCTTCTAATTTGAAGTGTCTTTAAGAGACTGTCATTTTTTAAGAAGTCTGTGTTCTCTAAACTCTGTGAAATATTCCATATTTGGCCAAAAGTTAAAGTCTTTAAATTTTTGTTTCATATATGTTTAGAAACCAATTATTTTGAGTTTCCCAGGCAAAATTCCCTCAAGACCCATATTCATTACCATTCTGAGTACTGGGCCACCAATGTCATCAGATGATTTCTATTTAATTAAAAATAAAATTTAAATAAAAAATAAAAAGTAAATTGGATTTATGTGGCTACAAGACAGATGAGACAGTGGTCAACGTAAAATAAACAAAGGTAAGGCTAGATGATTTCTCAGTGAACTGGGTTAGCAGAAATAAGACTAACAGGAAGAAACTATAGAAAAAATAAACCTGAACATTGTGAAGTTCTGTCCAATGACAGAACAAGAGGACATGGAATCAGGCTTTGTCAGGGGAGGTTTAGGCTTGATATTAGGAAAAAAATTTCACTGAAAGGGTGATTGACCATTGGAATGCACTGCCCAGGGAGGTGGTGGAGTCATCGTCCCTGGAGGTGTTTTAAAACAGATTGGATGAGGCGCTTAGTGCTATGCTTCAGATGACGAGTGGGTGCTAGTGTTGGGTCATAGGTTGGACTAGATGATCTCATAGGTCTTTTCCAACCTTGTGACACTGTGAAATGCCCAATAACAAAAGAAATTCTATGACTTATCAATAACTTACCTGTGGATATCTCTATTTTCGGGAAAGAGAGATAATTTGTAAAAACTGCGAAAAGGTAGAGGCTCTATTAAAAAAATAAAGTCTTTGTACCGGAAAAAAGATTTCAGTATTACTCACTCTGTAGAGCAGCATCATAAGTGAATAAATATTGTTCAGATTTTCTCAAAACACAAATGTATCAACTGGATGGAATCTTCATTCCACACATGGGGGGGTACTACTTCTGAGCTGCACACAAAGTACGTCTTAATATAATACATTGAGTAAACGTTTGAAGAAGAAAAAATATTTTGAAAACAGGCAACAAGCAATCTAATTACATGATAAAAATACTTTCCTACAGTGGGTATAGGTGACAGAGATGAAGAAAAGTAAAATTAAATATTTTTCTAATTCTTTTGAGAAATGGATAACATTATTGGTTGCTGGAAATATTCCAAATTGATCTAATTGAGAGAAGTCAATTCCTAGAAAGACAATAACCCTTCATAGTTATATTTATAATATAAAAAATGCATTGTTAGATAGATACATGGGCAGAAAGACAGACTGATCATTGCATCAGAATACCATACAAAATATTTGTATAATATTTCTATGCTATCAATATTTCATGATATTGTTATCAAGACAAGAAAGGCATCAGGAACAGTCAACAAGGACTCACCAAGGGGATGCAATCTTGATAAACTTTAGAAACTTCTACAATTAAATACCTGACATGGTAGGTGAAGAGAAAGAACAGTGAATATTATCTACTTATACTTCACTAAGGTTTTTAACAGTCTCTTATAAGATCCTTATAAGCAAGATGGACTGGACATTGAGTTGGATTGAAAACTGAATGGACAGGACCAGACGTCTATCTGGAGACTAGCAGTGTACCCCAGGAGTCAATACTGGGTCCAGTTCTCTTTAACTTTTTCATTAATGATCTAGATGATGAGGCAGAGTGCATGCTCAGAAGTTTACAGATGATACCAATCTTGAAGGAGTGGCTGTTAAGCCAGAGGGTGGTATTGCCAGCCAGAGAGACCTTTGACAGGCTGGAGGAAATGTGCTGAATGGAACCCTAAGCAGTTCATCAAGGGGAAGAGCAAAGTCCTGCACCTGGAGAGAAATGATTCCAGGCACCTGTATCTGCTAGAAAATTGTTGCCCAGAAAAAAACCTGCAGTGGGACACAAAGTTGAATACAAGCCAGCAATGTGCCCTTGCCGCAAAGAAGACTAACCGTATCCTGTGCAACATTAGAAGGAGTGTTGTCAGCAGACTGAGAGAAGTGATTCATCCTCTCTACTTAGCTCTGTTGTGGCCACGGCTGGAGTATTGTGTCCAGTTCTGGGCTCTTAAGTACAAGTGAGACACATATAATGGAGGGTCTCAGAAACAATTAAGAGTCATGAACATGTCACATATGAGGAAAGGCTGATAAATCTGAGACTCTTTACCCTGGAGAAAAAAAAGACTTGGGAGGATCTCACCTATGTATAAAAATATCTGAAGAAAGTGTGCAAAGAGTTCGCAGTCAGGCTTTTTTCAATGCTGTCTAGTAACAGGCATGATGGTGCCTAGTAACCAGAGGAAATGGGCACAAATTGAAACACGGGAGGTTCCATCTGAACACAAGGAATCACTTCTTTTAACTGTGAAAGTGGTCGAGCACTGCCACAGGTTGCCCAGGGAGGGGCAGGGAAGGAGTCTTCTTCTTTCAAGGTATTCAAAAGCTGTCTTGATATGTCCCTGGCCAGTCATGCTTGAACAGACAGGTTGAACCAGATGACCTCCAGAGGACCCACTCAATCTCAACAATTTTTTGATTCTGTTATTCTGTGGTTTCTTATTTTTATTTCTCATTATTTTTCTTTATAAAGAAGATTAAGTTTCTGAAACTTGGAAAACATTCTAATTTCAAATAGCAGTTGAAGTCAAATCAGTCTAGGAAAAAATAGTATAAATCTATTTCCTTCTCTCACACATTCTTTCTTAAATCTCTTATTATTTACCTATTATTGTATTTATTCTCATTGTAACGTCAGATGTAATTTTAGAGTCTTGCTTAATTAATATAGTAAAACACAATACAATAGCTCGGGAGTAAAATACTGATTATACATTCAACAGTACTTGTGTTCTGTGCAGTCAAGCGCATACAGATTTAAGAGTAAATACAGGAAAATGCTAGTATATAACGACTCAACCATCTATAGTCTATAAAATAAGGGGCGTTTCAGGAAAGAAAAATGGTCAGTCTGAACTTTTAATTTAAGTCTTTCATAAAAAATATACAAAATATACAAACTACACCATCTTAACTTATATTTTACGGTTTTATTTCAATCTCGTTGCAACAAGTTTCTATGTATAGCATAAAAACTTCTATGTAGTTGTGTCAGAGAATAAAACTGAAGCTAATAGTTGGAGTTACGTTCTGATAGTAAATCATAACTGGTTTTGCTGGTACTATGAGTAAAAGATTTCAGAGTTCAAAAGCCTTTGTTACCCATGTATGTTTTCTGTGATATAGAAAAGTATTTTACTAATTTTACAAGTAAAATGAGGTAAGGAGAATTATAACTACAATTTAATTCAAATACTAGTAGCAAAAATGAATTTACCAATTTCATCCACAAAAGCAAACATGACCCTTTGTAAACCTAAGTCTACATCATATTATCTTTTTTTATTACACTTCTTATGTTTGCATGCTATTATTACTGACACCCTTTAGTAATTCATAGAATCATAGATGGGTCTGAGTTGGAAGGGACCTTAAAGATCATCTCGTTCCTGCCATCCTGCCATACCCAGTGACAACTTCCACCAGATCTGGTTGCTCACAGCCTCATTCAGCCTGGCCTTGAATACTTCCAGAGATTGGGCTTCCATGACTTCTCTGGGCAACCTGTTCCAGTGCCTCACCACCAGCATAGTAAAAAAATTCTTCCTAATATCTAGTCTAAAACGCCCCTCTTTCAGCTTAAAACCATTACCCTTTGTCGTTTCTATACACTACCTGATAAAAAGTTGCTCCTTATCTTTCCTGTAGGCTCTCTTCAAGTACTCAAAGGTTGCCTTAAGGTCTCCCCGGAACCTTCTCTTCTCTAGGCTAAAGAAGTCCAGCTCACTCAGCCTGTCCTCATATGGGAGGTAGTCAAGTCCTCTGACTGTCTTCATGATCCTTCTCTGAACCCACTGTAACAGATCAATCTCCTTCCTGTGCTGAGAACTCCAAAAGTGAGTGCAGTACTCTGGGTGCAATCTCACAAGAGCAGAGTAGAGGGGGGAGAATCATCTCCCTCAAACTGCTGATCACACTTCTTTTGCTGAAACCCAGGATTTGGTTGGCTTTCTGGACTGCTAGCACACATAGCTGGGTCATGCTAAGCTTTTTATCCACTAGCACCCCAAGTCCTTCTCTTCAGGGCTACTCTCAATCCATTTTCGTCTTAGCCTGTATTGTGCTTGGGATTACCCTGGCCCAGGTGCAGGACCTTGCATTTGCTCTTGTTGAACCTCATGATGTTTACACAGGCCCACCTCTCAATCCTGTCCACTTCCCTCTGTATGGCACCCCTTCTCTCCAGTGCGTTGACCATGTCACATAGCTTGGTGGGGCTGATAAGCTTGCTGAGCGTGCCCACTTTCCACATCTCCGACAAAGATGTTAATCAATTCTGGTCCCAATACCAGCCCCTGAGGAATGCCACTCGTCACCAGTCTCCACTTAGACAATGAGTGTGACCATCCAGCCAATGCCTGATCCTCTGCTATATAGGCAATTCTTTGAAATTCCAGTCCCTGCCCTTGTATTCTGTGTTTGAGTGGTGTGTCTTCAGCCCTTTTTGGTGAAGAGAGGCAAAAAATTATCGAGTACCTCAGCCTTCTAGCCTTCTCTATATCTTGGGTACCCAGTCTCTCATTTCCTTCCAAAGAAGGTCCACATTCTCCCTAGCCTTCCTTTTATCACCAATGTACCTATAGAAGCTTTTCTGGTTGTCCTTGACATCCTTGGCCAGATGAGTCACAGTTACTAAACTTTTCCTCTTCTTTCTTTACTCGATGTTATTGACTCTTCAGAACAATTCTATAAATTGCAGAAAACTAAATATCATCTAATAAAGCAATATAACAACTATTCAATTATGCTGTATCTGCACTCCATCTTAATACTTTTCATACTACTATTTAGAGCTAGACATTTTATGAATATGTCCCTAAAGAGGTTAGGAGCTGAAGGCAACACAAAGAGCTAATAAATGTATTGAAAAGAATGTAAAATGCATTATTGTTATAGAATTGTTTAGAAAACTCATTACAACTTTGAAACGATATTGGCTTTGGAAAGATATCAAGTCATCAAATTTATCCAAGTTACTAAAGGTACCATCAGCCTAATTTCATGAAAATCATCATTGTAGGCATTTTACAAACATGATCAAAGTTACTTTTACTGTAATAACACTGGAAATAAGTGCAGCTAAACTTTTCTAGGATTAAAAACTAAAAGAAAGTCTACTGTTACCAATCAATTATTTTATGCTTACATATCTATACACATTAAATAAAATAAAATAAAACACTATCATTTCGTTTCTATTGATATTTTGGGGAATCTAGGGACTGAAGTCTTTTATTCACTGAAGAGCACTAATTTTCTCCAGTTTGCCCTTCTAATTTATCTTCACCTTAAATCTGAGTGACTGCAGCCAGGATTTAAAATGCAATTCACACTCTGTGCTCAGTTTGGCCTGGTCACTTTCCTGAGGCTTCCAACAGGCAGACAGTCAGTGCCAAATAGGTTGGTCTTTTTAGGGAGTCAGACATCTGTTCATTAACAATAAGGAAGAAAATCAACTTCAGGTCTCTTCACGTAGCAATCTCATCTTTGCTATGTTTTTTTTCTTTTTTTTTTTAATTTTAATTGTTATGATCTTTCACAAAAAAGAAAGTTTTTACTGGATCGATTTTAGAAGTATAACTTAGTAAGACTAAACAAAATATTTTGGTCAAGTATTTTCATATTTCAATATTATTTACAAACGAAAAGGCACTGGAAACGCTCTGTTTTAATCTCTTTGTTCCTTTCCCCCTCTGATTCCACCTTTTTTGACTTTCCAGTCTTCTTGACAGAGGCTTAAGAAAGTTATATGTTACTACTTGATTACGATTAAATTTTGACAGATTGTGAACAACAACAGAGAGTCAACAATACACAAGTGAAATTCCAGATCCTACTCCTTAGGCTGCCAACGGAAATGCGAACTCTTTTTCAGGAGATTCATCTATATATGGCAAGTAGATTTTTAGATAACATGCTACTCGTTCTTGCCATGTCAAACAAAATTACAGTTACTGCTTTGCACTATGTAGCATTTTAGACATCTGTTTGTCTGTTTTTTCTTGAAACAATTTCAATGGGGGGTGGATTTGCTACATTAATCATTGCTTCAGTTCTCAGCACCAACGTAAACTGCCTTTTTCGTTAGCATCTTTTTGTATTCATTTTCTCCAAAAGCGAAAAATAGTCAGATATTTGTCTTTAGTAGAATGTGAGGGCTTTGAAGGGGAAGGTGGCTTGCCTAGTTATTTGTTTTTTAACATGTGCTCTGGTCTGAGAAGTAGAATCAGTTTTCTAACTAGCTGTCTCATCTAAGTAATGTCATTTTCTAAAAGTTAACTACGTGTTTTTTTCAGGTAGTGCTTCTCTCTAGAAATGAAAACACAGAGCATTGGTAAGGGCCATTGCTTACACTTACTCCTGTTGTACCCAAGGCCATCTTCGAGACAGGAATGCTGTAAGTCAGAAAGGTGCAAAAAAGTTCCACCTGCAGTGAGAGGCAGATGAGACAGGTGACCCCAAACTGGCTGACAGTGGTCCATCTCATATACCTTATACTTGGTATAAAACTGGGAGAACACGAGTGTCTCTCCCTCTTCTTTGATGGCCAACATCCAGTGAGAATCTCTCTCTTTGTTTGTCCCTGATCCCAGATCCATGCATTTCTGAACCCAGTTCCTGAGCCCAACTTCCTCCTGCCACTCAACTTGCCTGCTCTGCAGGATTTATGGTGACGTATAATCATTGAGGGTTAGGGACACAATTTCATATATTTGTATATATTTTATTAATTTTCTTATTAATAGTATTTTTTCGTCATTCTTTTATTGTTTCATTAAAGCTGTTTTGGTTTCCAACCCACAAGTCTTTCCCTCTCATTTCCCTTTTTTCTGGAGGTTGTGGGGATGAGGAAAGGAATTGGGAGCCCAAATGCTTGATTTTAGCTGCTGAAATTGTCTGGGCCCAGGCCATGACAAACATAATATAGAAATTACACAGTCGAGATACTGGAAAAAGTCAGATTTCACCATTTGAGTAAAAGCAGCATGTAGCATTAACAAAATTAAAATAAAATTAAAAAAAAAAGATACAGAAGAAGAGCAAAGTGCACATATCCTTGTCATACCCTTGTTCTTACACTTAAAATATTTTTTTGTCAGAATTAGAAAAATTACTTAAATATTCAGTAGTTGTAACAATAGCACAGATCTCAAATTTAGAATGGTCATCACTGAAGTGTTAGCTTTTACCTTTAGTTACAAAACAGAAAAATATCACTATTATTTCCTGTTCTATCATAGTACTCTTTATTATATCTTCAGTTTGATTTTATGAGAACAGTATTATTAATGTATTTCAAGACACGTGGTATTCTCAGGATTATTATCTGCCAGGAGAAAATAAGGGTTCTCATGGGACGCAAATTATGTACAGCAGGAAGAAAATCTTTAATTCCAGAATGAAAACCTGAAAATTACTGAGCCACTTGAAATACACTTCTTGATTCATACAAATGAGTCTCTTCATTTAAAGTAGTTCATTAAGCACTTTAGCCATCATGGCAACATTTTTTTTCTTTGGAAATGATCATTATTGCATATAAAGAAGTAGGGTAGAGGTAATCACTAGTTCCAGATCCTTGAAAACTCCTGATATGTCTACTTATACACAATTTTAACATCAGATAGTATGTTTGAAAAAGCTTTATTAAGGGTTAAATTTGTAGTAAGAGTATTGCAGGGAAACCAGAGAACTCCAGCACAAGACTGCATCAGATTTCTGTTTTTTAAAGCTACAGCCCATGTTTACAGTCGTGACCTGCAGAGCTTGCTCTCCATCTTTAGTTACAAATCAGACATGCAGTGTTAGTGGATATCTTCCAGCAGTAGCTCCAGCCTACGACCAGGAGCCCAACTCTGTGCCTGAGCATCCAGGGTCTCAGCCCACGCTAAGGGTCGCGGACCCTGCTTCCCTGGTTGCTGAGCTCAGAGACACACACAGGCACACATATGCGCACACACACACACTCATATCACCTCACACTTGTGGAACCCCCCAAATAGAAGCATGCAACCTCAGTCTGCCTGACACCCTATCCCCGACTGAAGGACCCCTGCTTGACAAGTGATCCAGTATTGTGTTTCCTGGTGGATACACATGTACCTTCCCTCCCGCCTCCCCCCCCCCCCCCCCCCCACCTTCCCCAATATGGAGAAGGTAATAAACCTCACTGCCAGCAGCTGGCACTAGGCATACAGTATGTGAACCCCATTCTGCTCCAGCTGTAGGTGCTAATGTCCTCACTCACCCCAGTCATCCCAGTCCCCTCGAGTAGCTAGTTGTGGGGACACAGACGGTTTCTGCCCCAGTAGCTGGAAAATAAATTCTGCACTGGCTCCGGCAGCTGATGCTGAGATCCCATGGGCTCCTGTAGCTGACACCAGGCATCAGGGATGTCCACACACGCAGTATCAATCCTTGCAGAAATAATACACACAAAACAGAAAGTCAGATTACACAGAGGGATAGTTTAGAAAGGATTTAATAAAATGATATAAGAAGACATGACATGTTGTGGTGATCAGGTGCTGGGCTCAGCCAGATAAACATGCTGATCAGACCTGTTCTACACGTGACTGATCCTTTTTATAGCCCTTTCTGTGTACCTCCTTGTCTGTTCTTCCCTCCTCCACCTTTCCCTCAACATTACCTCATAAGATGGCACAGTCGTGTCAACCCCTTCCAGTATCCTGGACTTTCAGGTTTGTATAGTTACCAATTGTGCCCAAAATTCATGACTATTATAAATATCACCAGATAAATCACACTCAGGCCATACATGATAGGGATTTCTTAATACTAGTGACTATGATTGACAGCAATAAAGATAAGATTGAGGGCCTTTAAGCAGCTGGTCATCACAAGTCCGATGATCCATAGGTAAACCATTAGATTTTCCATCATTACTGTGAATATTATTGTTGTAATCAACAGTCAAAGGAATTTTTCAAGGATAAAACATAATACTTTACTCAAAAGCCACATAAACTAGCCGCCCATCTTAATTTCCAACCCTCAGGTCTCAAGGAAAAAACAAACAAACAAAACTGTAATACTTTCTGATTTTACTTTGCAAATCTTGCCCTGATAAGATTTGAACCTCAGGCTTGCAGTGCCAGCACTCTACCAACTGAACTATGTCATCAGAGCTGCCCTATACTACTATTCGAGCCACTGCTATCCTGCATTATGACTCACAGCAAAGATTTTAATTAAAAGTCTGATGCAGTCCCAGCTGAATTCTCTGAGCAAGTTATATGGTCCAGAGAGGTCTGGAGGTGTTTGGTTCGTTTTGGTTCGGCCCAAAGAGATTGCCCCACAAAGCTGTCACATTTTAACCCCAACCTAGCTTGATTGGCAGCTAAACATGAGCATCTGTGTCCCAATTCCTCCATGCTGCCCCAAGAAAATGGGAAATGAAAATGAAAGAGACCTGTGGGTTGGAAACTAAAAGCTTTTATGAAAC
Source organism: Dromococcyx pavoninus (assembly GCA_033558185.1). Classification (NCBI taxonomy): domain Eukaryota; kingdom Metazoa; phylum Chordata; class Aves; order Cuculiformes; family Neomorphidae; genus Dromococcyx; species Dromococcyx pavoninus. The sequence goes on from JAUMJL010000110.1 coordinate 3,005,741, forward strand.
AATTATAATAATAAGGTAAATATTATTAATAAGAAAATCATAAAATATATACAAAAACACGTAATCAAAATCCTCAATGACTATGTTACTGATGCTAAAGAGTAAGCACAGGGAAAACCTCCCAGGTGGGATTTGGTGGCAGGAGGGACCTGTACTCAGGAACTGGATTAAAGAACACATGGATACAGGATCAAGGGCAAAAAGATAGATGAGGTCCTCAGTGGATGCTGGCCATTGAAGAAGAGAGCTTGACCCTTGTGATCCCTCACTTTTGGACCAAAAATGTCATATATGGAATGGAATATTCTATTGGTCAGTTTTGAGTCACTTGTCCTGTCCACTCCTCCTTGCAGTTGCACCCCCTTTTTTTTTCCCTTTCACTTACAGCATTCCACCAACTTGAGGATGGCCTTGGTTTCTACAAGAATGAGTATAGGCAAGGCCTTTCTACATACCAATGTCCTGTGTTATCAATTATGGAGAGAAACACTGCCTGAAAAACATGTACTTAACTTTCAGAAAATGAAATTACTTAGACGAGGTTCAGCTGAAAATTTACTTTACTACTTTATCTCAAACCAGAACATCTAGGAAGAAGGGAGAGTTGGGGGAAAGGGGCTTTTAAGATTTGGTTTAATTTCTCATTATCCTGTTCTTATTTAATTGTTAATAAATGGCAATAATTTTTCCCTATATCAAGTCTGTTTTGCCCAAGATGGCAATTGCCAAGTGATCTCCCTGTCCTTATCTCAACCCACAAACCTTTCATTATATTTTCTCTCTCCTGTCCAGCTGGCCACACTATTTCCTGATGCAAGCCAGGATGTGATTGGCCTTGTTGCCCACCTAGGCCCACTGCTGGCTCATATTCAGCTGGCTGTCATCCAGCATTCACAGTCGTTTTCTGCCAGTCAGCTTTCACACATTCATCTCCAAACCTGTAGCATTGCGTGGGGTTGTTGTGACCCAAGCACAGGACCCAACACTTATCCTTGTTGAATCTTATACAGATGGCCTCAGTCCATTGATCCAGCCTGTCCAGATCTCTCTGCAGAGCCTTCCTACCCTCAAAACAGACCAACGCTCCTGCCCAACATGGTGTCATCTGCAAACTTAGTGGGGGTTCACTCAATTTCATCATCTAGATCCTTGATAAGCATATTAAACAGAACCGGCCCCAACACTAAGCCCTGGGGAACACCATTTGTGACCAGTCATGAGCTGGATTTATCTCCATTCACCACAACTCTTTGGGTCTGGCCATTTAACCAGTTTTTTGTCTAACAAAGACTATGCTTGTCCAAGCCATGAATAGCCGTTTTTTCCCTGGAGAATGTTGTGGGAAACGGTGTCAAAGGCTTTACTAAAGCTTAGGTAGACGACATCCATGGGCTTTGCCTCATTCACTAAATGGGTCACTTTGTAATAGAAGTAAATCAGGTTAGTCAAGCAGAATGTACCTCTCAGAAATCCATGCTGACCGGACCTGATCACCTGCTTGTCCTGTACCTGATGCATTATGGTACTCAAGATGATCTGCTCCATAACCTTTCGCGGCACCAAGGTCAGACCATCAAGCCTGTTGTTTCCAGGATCCTCCTTCTGGCTCTTCTTGTAGATGGGCCTCACATTTGCTAACCTCTGGTCAACTTGGACCGCCCCGGTTTGCCAGGACTGCTGATAGCAGAGGGAAAATCGCTTAGTGAGCACCTTAGTACCCTTGGGTGAATACCATCCCCCCATAGACTTCTGTGTGTCTAAGTGGTGTAGCAGATCATTAACCATTTCCTCATGGATTATGTGGGCTTCATTCTGCTCCCCGCCCCTTGCTTTCCAGCTTGGGCGGGGGGGACAGGAGGGAGTGTACCTGCAGAAAAACAGGTATCATTATTAACGACTAAGGCAAAGAGGGTCTTAAGTGCCTCAATATTTTCCTCATCCTTTGTCATTGTGTTTCTCCCCAAAGATGGATATTCTCCTTAGCCCTCTTTTGGTTGATAATGTATTTATAGAAACATTTTTTAACTGTCTTTTATGACAGTAGTCATAACAAGTATAGCTGGCCTTTGGCTCTTCTAATTTTCTCCCTGCATAACCTGACACCATTTCTCTAATCCTCCTGAATTGCCTACTGCCCTTCCAAAGGACATAAACTCCGCATTTTTCCTGAGTTCTAGCCAAAGCACTCTGTTCATCCAGGACAGTCTTCTTCCCTGACAGTTCATCTTTCGGCACATAGAAAAGGCCTGATCCTGTGTCTTTAAGATTCTCTTCTTGAAGAAAGTTCAGCCTTCTTGGATTCCTTTGTTCTTCAAAACTGCCTCACAGGGGACTTCCTCAACCAGGCTTCTTAACAGGCTGAAGTCTGTCCTCAGTAAGTCCAAGGTGGAAGGTAGGCTGACTACCCTTGTCACTTCTCTGAGAATCACAAACTGTATAATTTTCTGATTGCTATGCCAAAAAAGGCCTCCAACCATCACAGAACCTGTAAGTCCTCCTCTTTTCACAAACAACAGGTCCTGTGGGGCATCTTTCCTAGTTGACTCACTCACCAGCTGTGTCAGGTAGTTATCTTCCACACACTCTAGAAACCTCCTACACTGTTTTATCTCTGCTTTATTATACTTCCAGTAGACATCTGACAAATTGAAGTCACCAAGAGAACAAGGGCTAGCAATTGTGAGACTTCTAGCTGCTTATAGCATACATCTTCTACCTCTTCATCCTGTTTGGTTAGTTTGCAACAGACTGCTGCCATGATATCTGCCTCGTTGGCCTTCTTCCTGATTCTTACCCATAAACACCCAATCCTATCATCACCATCATTAAGCTCTAGACAGTCAAAGCTCTCTCTTACGTACAAGGCTACCCTACCGTCTCACTTTCCTTGCCTATCCCTTCTAAAGAGTTTATAACAATCCATTGAAGCTCTCCGGTTGTGTGTGTCATCTCACCATGTTTCCATGATGGCAGCTATATCATAGCTTTCTTCTTACACAATGGCTTTCAGCTCCTCCTGTTTGTTTTCTGTGTTGTTCGCATTGGTGTCAATGCATTTCAGTCGGGCTACTGATCCTGAAATCTTTTCGTGGATGGAAGCTTTAATTCCTATAAGACTGTTCTCAGACTCATCTGTTGTTTCTAAAACATCAACATTTCTTGTGTATTTGCTACCACATGGATCTCCATCCCCCACATCCAATGAGATGGGAGACTGAAGAACCTCACTAGCATAACATCCTTCAAATACTGGCATAAACGCCCAGACTTATCTCTAGAGAACCTACTTTCATCCCCTTCCCTCTTCAAATCTAGTTTAAAGCTCTTTCAGTGAGCCCTGCTAACTCCTGTACAAAGATCCTTTTCATCCTTTGAGACAGAAGTAGGATCTAAGATCTTTAGGAAAGTGGAGAAAACAAGTAGCAAAGTAACCCTTGACCTTCAGTATAGTAGATTTCAGCTTGTTTAGGGACATGTTAGGCAGAACCTTGTAGAATACTATTTTGAAGGCCAAAGTTGTTCAACAATGCCACTTGATCTTCAGGATCAGCATCCATACTGCACAAGAGCTGTTGATGCTGATATGGAATGAAACAGGCATTGATTGCAGAAAGTGAGCTAATCAAACAAGGACCTAGCATAAATGGAAGAGAATGGGAGTTGGAAACTATGAAAGAGGAGCAATGTACCATCTCTGGAAATCCAAATGTGGCGGTAGGACAGTAGTTGAAATTCATAAGGGATGTCATAGGCTAGAAGAAAATTTTTTATGTACACTGATAGTAAAAAAGTAAAGTTGTTCATCCACTATTGGATGCAGTAGGTGACCTAAGGGAACAAAAAATGGCTGTCTTTTGCCAAAAGAGACAACGTCTTTTCTTGAGTCTTTGCTGGCAAGGTCGATTCTAACACCTCCTAGGTCTTTAGAGAGCATTGAATTTCATTTGAATTCATTGAGGCTTTAGATGTAATCTCCTGTAGGACATTGAGGGGATATAGACTGAATGAATGTCTCACTACACTATTGGTGTGAAAATGAATTAATCTAACTGGAAATTATTTACCAGAATTTTTCTCAAAAGTTAATAATGGGAGAAAGCTGTTTGATGTCCTCATCAATAAGTTCTTCAGTGGATGAACTGAATCCTTAGCAAGTTTGTAGGCAAGATTACGTTGAGGCAGAGAGAGTGTTGTTGATATTCTGGAGGACAGAGCTGCCATTCAGAGGGATCTCAGCGAGCGAGAGTGCTAGACCTCCAGAAACCTGCTCAAGTTCAACGAAGACGAAGTATGAAGTCCTATATGTGCATTTAAAACCTCAGGTATGAACAATGGGAGGACTGATGAGCTAGGCAGTAGCTATGCAAACATAGGACCTGGGAGTCCTCTGGTCATCATACAAGCTGACTGTGAGCCAGTATTCTCCCTGGAAATAAAGGTTAACTGCTTAGTGAGCTAGATAAATAGAAAAGTATGCAATGGACCAAGAGGAGTAGTAATTCTTCTTTACTCAGTGCTTATGAGGCTGTGTCTGGAGTGTTTAACTGCACAAAACACTGAGCAACCTAATGTAACTTTTATACTGGTCTTGCTTTGAACAGCGTATTAGAACAAATTGCGTGCAAAAGGTTCTTTTCAAAGTAATTAATGATGTAATTTTATGAACAAAGCATTCCAAAGACCTTAAGATTTGTAGTGATGGTAGTAAATATGAACTGGATTCATAATGACTAGAAAGATTTCTTTCTTGCCGATTTCACTATAGTCATCTTACTTGCACCTGACATTTTGGAGTGTATTAAATAAATCAGGATTTGGATGAGGACATGACTTTTATTGTTTTATTCTGACCCTTTTTTGGTTCTGACATATTATTGAGGCGTTAGCAGTGGTGCATAGGAGGAAGAAAAGCATTGAGTTGGAAACAACTGGAATCTGAACAAAAATGCTTCTAAAAGAAGCACTATTATTCTATGGATAGCATTAGATGAATTAGTTTAGGGCTATAAAACAAAAGATATTATTACTGGAACTACAGATGTTGAATAGAAAGTTCAGTGATAACATTTATGTCATGACAGTATCAGAGGCATGTTATCACAGAATATGTTGAAAGTAACTTTTAGTGTATTTTATTCTTATAATTGAAAAAGGCTGTTTAAAGTCAGTTGTTCCAAAGGAAAGCAAGAAAACAAAATAAAACTGAACTGAGAAATTCGTCCTAGTTATTGTGCTTTATAATAAAATATAATTAAGGACATTGTTTTATTGCATATGCTTATGCAATGTGTTGACTAAGACTTAATGACTTTAATGGGAAAAATACAAAAAAATTTCTGTATCTTATAACTATTATTCAATTTGCTCTGAAATATTAAACTGACTGATTAAATTTTAATTAATTAAATAGAAGAATTTTATGTGCCATTTAAAAAATAATGTCAGCCACAAGGCTCTCCTTCATTTTCCACTCACGGTATTTGGGAGTAAGTAGTTTTATAGAATCATAGAATGGTTTGGTTTGGAAATGACTTTAAAGATCATCTTATTCCAACTCTGCTGCTATGGGCAGGGACATCTCCCACAAGACCAGGCTACCTTGAACAGTTTCAGGGAGGGGGAATCCACAATTTCCCTGGGCAATCTGTGCCTGTGTTGCACCGCCCTCATTGTGTAAAATTTATTCCTAATGTATATTTGAATCTCCCCCCTTCCAATTTAAAGCCATTCCCCTCTCATCCTATCACTTGTAAATAGTTCTTTCCCAGCTTTCTTGTAGGCCCCCTTCAGGCACTTGAAGGCCACTGTATGGTCTTCCTGTAGCCTTCTCCAGGCTGAGCAAGCCCAACTCTCTTAGCCTGTCCTCATAGCAGAGATGTTCCGTTCCTGTCATCATCTTCGTGGCCCTCTTCTGGACCCATTCCAACATTTCCATAACCTTCTTATGTTGAGGATTCCAGAACCGGACACAATACTCCAGGTGGGATCTCATGAGAGTGTAGTAGAGGGGGAGAATCACCTCCTTCAACCTGCTGGACACACTTCTTTTGATGCAGCCCAGGACATAGTTGGCCTTCTGAGCTGTGAGAACACATTGCTGGCTCATCAGTTAGCCCCCCGAAGCCCTTCTCCACCAGGCTGCCCTGAATCACACTGTCCCCCATTCTGTATTCAAACAGCAGATTTCCCCAACCCAGGTGAAGGACCTTGCAGTTGGCCTTGTTGAACCTCATGAGGTTCACAGAGGCCCACTTCTCCAGCTTGTCCAGGTCCCTCTGGATGATAGTCCATCCTTCCGCTGTGACAACTACCCCACTCAGCTTGGTGTCATCCTTCCGCTGTGACAACTACCCCACTCAGCTTGGTGTCATCTGCAAACTTGCTGAGGCTGCATTCTATCTCTCTGTCTATGTGATTGATGAAAATATCAAACAACCCTCGTCCCAGTACAGATTCCTGAGGGACACCACTTGTCACAGATCTCGGTCTGGACATTTTGCTGTTGACTCTTAGTCTTTGAATGCAACGATCCAACCAATTCCTTATCCACCGAACAGTCCACCCATGAAATTCAAATCATTCCAATTTAGACAGAAGGACAATCTCATTTGTATTTTCTATCACATATGAAAAATTATGTAAAACTTGATTCAATAGTAAGCTATGAAACTTTCAGAAGAGAGTTATGGAGCTACACATCTTTCAAGAGAAAAATCATACTGAGAATAGTCTATTTGGTATATTATCCCCAGGAGTCATCTACAATAAAGATCATTATCCAAGTGTTAATGGTCATAAGGAAATCACTAAGCACATCCTTTCGTTCCCAGTGCTTTGCAGGCTCCATGCTTCGTGACCTGGAATACCTACCAATAACTTTGCCTGGCTTCTGCTTCTAAATGCCTGTCTATATTCCGAATCACTCTTGTGAATGTGATCTGGAAGGTTTATTTTCCACTAGGGACAAAGAATATTCAACTTACTTTTGTTTCCCATATTTTTAGAGTGACAACAACTGTAGCTCATAGTTTTTATTTAAAACCCTGTACATTCCTGTGGTGCCTGCTAGATAGCATTCATTTTACACTCAGCATATGAAACTTAGTAGTACAATTAGGTCAATAAAAAGCTACCACAGATGAGATGTTTTTTTCTCTACTACTGGGCATTTTGATTTGTTTTGTCTAAGCCCTGAAGACAACTAGTTCCCTCAACTTTCTTTTATTATTTTTCCTTTTTTCTTCTTTTGCATGCTTGTGTTCATTTTCTTCTTATTTTTCCTGTTGTCTATCAAGCTTGTTGGAGACTCTGTCTCCAATATCTGATTGGTAGATATTTTTGCTCATCTAACTGTAAGATTTTGTTGCTATCTCTAGTCTCTCAAATCTCTAATCATCAGAATTTATTCTAGAATCACTTATTTCAGTTTCCTTTAGTTCATACAAAGGGTTCTGCATTCTCATCACACAAGTATGAATACCAAATCTTTCCTACTTGGGTAATATTGAAGGTTCTTTCACTGATCTGTAAAGCTTATTCTGTCACACTCACGTTCTTGCTCACCTCCAATAAGGCCTGTTGTACAGTGTTTTTAATCCAAATATTACTACTTTTTTAATGGTACATTTGTGAAGGTATAGTAAATATATTTACATGTTCGTAGTAGCAATCATGTTCATCTTCCTCCATGACATAAGATGGGACATTCAGCTCCTGTGTGATGTTTTTCTGTCTTTATATATGTGTAACGAAGGGAACTGTTTTCAGTTTTAATGATGTCATTTCAGTAAAATAATGTGCTTGAATTTGTTTTGTTAAAATAGAAATTAAGTACGTGCACACAGTCTTTTCCAGAATATAATGATATTTAACCCCTTTTGTTAGCAGAGGCTGCCTGTGGCAGGATATGCTGTGTATATTCAGCCTGCTCTCACACCTTTCACTTCTGGAAAAAATGACCTACAGGGTAGATTAAAGACAACACTGTATGTATAGCTTTGCACTTTTCCTTCTCCAAAAGTTTGTTTCTGCTTGAATCTAGCAAGCAAAGTTTTGGTTTGTTAGTTTCAATGAGGCAATTGGAAATGTTTTATTCCACCTGTTTGAATAGAAATATTTCCCCCAACCCCCAACAATTTAACACATCTCACTGTATTACAAATGTAAGTAGAACCATTTTTGTCAACCTCGTTTTAGATTCCTAATACGTATGTGTAACAAAATATATATTATGTACTTTGTCTTTAATATCTCATTGAGGCTATTTCATATTAATATGTTATCTTGATTTTAAAGAAAAACTATTTTCTTTAAAGAAAAGTGTTATTTTTATCAGTGTAATATTCTAAACAAAACAATCATGATTCAGAGTGAAAGCTGAATATTATTTAAAAATTTTCACAGTTGTTATCATAAAGCAAGGAAGAACTCAAATCAAGTAAACTGATCTCTTTTTTCCCTGTTAATAATTTCCTTGAACAAATTCAAAGTTATAGATACGTTATATGGCATTAACAGGAAGTTTTCATCAAAAAAAATGAGCCTGAAGTGAAGAGACAGAATCATATTTTTCAATCCAAAATAAGAACAGGAAAGAATAAGAAATAAAGTAGTATTTGAAAAAATTTATGAAGACAGCCCATGAAATATCTGCACTTCTGCAGTTAAAGAATTTGGTGTGCTATAGGTAAACAGGAATGCAAAAAACTCTTCATAAATTGTAATATTATAATGTAATAATTTTGTGTATCAAGCATCAGAGAAAAAAATAAATTTAAAAAGTTTGTAATCAAGAAAGATTAAAAGTGAAACTATGCCCTAATGTGCCTTACGAAGCCCAACATTCCCTGGATATTTTATATGTGTCAGATATAAAACCATGGAAATAATATGTCCTACTTTTAATCATCTGAATCTTGACTCAGTAAATTGCTTAGGCTCAATGTATGTGTAGTGAAATGAAAGAGGTCACTTCATTGCATCTATTTCAAGATGGCAAAAATGAACTTTACAAAGAATTAATTGTATTGGAAAGAATCTTAAGCAGCTACATCAGACCAAATATGATATTCAGCTTCAGACTCTTGATATTTAGAATTGGATGTCTAAGTATTTGGGTTTACCTTTCAAATAGGCAAGAGCAACTATTACTTGGGGGTTAACAAAGTCTTTCCTTACCATGGCTATAAAACCTATGATTTATGTATGTATACAATGTGACTGTAATTTTTTTGGCATTTTTCTCTTGAATCTGCATTCCATACATTCATATGCTCATAGACATACAGAAACTCAAACACCCAAATATGCCTTTTCTTTTTTTTTTTGTGTTAAAATACCCATCAAGTCAAAAGCGTTAGAGCTGCCTCTGAAACAAGATATCCCATCATAGAAATGGAAACTAAATAACTGCACTCAGCAGACTCTTGAAATCCTGTCAGTTTACAGTATGTATAAAATGACCCAAATGATACATTGACTATATTGATCCACTCTAGTGATCCATTGGTTGGAATTCTAATTTATATCTAATTCACATGTAGACACTTGAAATATCTAAATCTCACCACACAGCATATGTATCCTGATTATAGATCTCTATTGTGTTTCTAGGTGCTGTATAGCATTGGAGATCTTTGGAGATCTTCATGAAAATCTAATGGATATGACACTCATGATCCTCATGATTGCAGTGATTAGAGAATTGTGTCAGGTTATGCAATAAAAGCTCATCTGCACACTTAAAAAAGGAGCAAAGAGAGTAAATGATGGTAGTGGTCCTGGAGAGGAGTCCTAATGATGCCCTGCCTTATCCTCTTCCAGACCATCACAGGGTCCATTAGCCCTTCAAAGGTGTAACTTCACAAACACAGATGAGTACGTTAAGGGTCTAACAGCAAGCAAAACCATATATTAAGGACTCAGAGGAAAAGGCAACCTCTTGAGATCCCTCCCATACATGTCCCAGGAGAGCCTCAGCTCTAGTGAATAAGCCTGAAGCCCTCTATGATGACTCAAGGGCAGCAGCTGTTCAGAACACCTTTTGAACTTAGGGTGGTCACTGCCAAGGAGCATTGCACACATGTATGGTAAGCATTTCAGGATCACACAAGTCTTAGTATGGGTGATTAGGGGAGGAACAAAAGGAATGGGTTTAGGTAGTTTGAGCAGGAACAAATATGGAAAGAGGAGTAAGAGGATAAAAAGGGTTGATTATTTGCAAATAATTTACTGGTTGATATGCTTGTCGGGCTATAACCTCTGCCTGATCACATGTGTATGTATTGGAGTCTGGGTGCCAGCCACTGGAGTCAGACTAGGGGTACCAGAGCCCATGTGACTGTGGTGCCAGGAGCTGTAGAGATCAGAGCAAGTGGTCTTAAATGGAAGCAATTGGAGTGGGAACTGGATTGACAGAGAACCATGGTGCAGGACCTGGAATGAGTGAGGGCCTGGGTGCCTGCTGCTGGATGGAGTCAGTAGGCTGGAAGGACGGAATTGAGTGAAACCAAGTGCCAGTCATTGCACTGGGACCAAGGTCACAGGGGCATGATTGTCCATGATGCCAGCAACTAGCAATGATCTAGAAGATGGAAATATGTATGTTTCCCTGAGAGCTAGAGCATGGGAAGAGCTGACTGTTGGAGATACCAGGGAGTCCCAACAAACTGACAGAGGGACCATGGTGCCTAGCAGTCTCTAGGGACAAGACCCACCGATACATGTGCCTCTAATGGCGAGGATGCAGGAGAACTAGCCACCGGACACCTAAGGAGACCCAGCAAACGATATATGGGGCTCTGTGTGTGTGTGTGTTTGAGCACAAGTTAGATGTAGTATGTAAGCAACTGGAGACATGGCCTCAGAGACTCACATATTCAGCTCCCAGCAACTGAGAAGACTTGGGCAGACTAAGTGTCCAAGACCAGCTGTTGGAAGGACCCTGTATGTATTTACATACATATCCTTCCTAGTGGATCTCTTCCTTGATCAGTCAGAGAAGGGAGCAGGATGAGGCCATTGGTATTGCCTGTGTTTGCTTTGTGTATTTGTCTGTGATCTTTATGAATGGACATATAAATGTGCATATATGAGCTGTATACTTGTGCTCCATATGCATGCGCCTGCTAAGAATACATGATCAGCCTAGCTACAGGTTGGACTTGGGGGAATGAAGCTATAGCAGCCTTGCTTTGTCAGGGTGTCATATTAGGAACAACCATTTCCTCTAAACAAATTTAATCCATTATAACCTGTAGGTCACAGTGAAATTTCATTCAAAATTTAAATTCTGATTTAACAGTGATAAATATTTTTACCTGTTGGCAACTGATCTCATGTATTGGTATGTGGACATAGTATTGATGAATTTATTTGACTGTACAAAATAATTGAATACTTACCAAGTAAATATTGAATCACCTTTAAGTCTTTCAGAATATGTACTGACATATCAGCTAACTGATAAACTTTACTCATATTCAAAATTATTGAAAATACTCTGTTTAGGAAGAAAGGATTATTGCTTGTAATAAAGAAATCATATGTGAATGAATTATGTAAAATTTATCTTTTTCCTCCTGCTTACAAAAACGAATACTCAAAATTGACTTCAGGTAGCCAATTACACAAGTTATCAGTATCTTATTTACTTGACCACCCAATCAGCCAGATCTCATCAAGCTACTTAGCATATAGAAAAGGTAAAATTCACAATACAATACATTTTTTTTTAATTAATTTTCTGGGTAATTACTGGGAATCTTGCTGTAAAATAAAATGGTTTTTTAAATTATTTGTGGGGAGATTTATTCCTAGCCACGTATATATTTTTTACCTAATCTTGTGCTACATGTACCAAAATAGAGTTTGCTAGGTTAATATTTTTCCACAAGTCTGTTCTGTAGCTGAAATATCTTGTCAACGTTGGTTGCTCTCGACTTGTTTTCATTATTAAGAACTCAAAATAGCTATAATTATGTTGATGTGAGTAAAGTTAATAGAAATTTTAATAGAAGTATAACTTCACTAGGACTAAAATTCAATATTCTGAATTATAAAATACGCATTTTGTCTGCTGGGCTCTATAATCTTTAGATAATGTTACCCACAGGAACACCAACATATTATTCAGCTTCTTTAGGGTTCAGAGATTTTTCTGCTAATGTAATAGAAGCGTAGTGAAAAAATTAATAACAGAATACTAGTTCAGAACAAGTTCAAAGTGAAAGTATTCCTCAGCTTCTATTGAGTTACTTGTATGAAAACCAGATTTCATTTCCCTTGGACTGTTTGTTAGAGAGGAACAAGAACTTCTTTAACCATATTTGTAGACATCCTGCTTTTTTCCATAATCATAGGGGTAAAATTCCTCTTCAGGTCAAGAAGCAGTCTTGTTTCAAACACCTGCACCCCTATGTGTATTAGGATACGATTTTGTCTTGGTTTTGGACATAATGCATTGAAATTTTCCTGTAGAAGATATTTAGTTATTGACTCATAAATGGGTTTGAAAGAATTTAGTTTTATTCCATAGTTGAAGAAATATATATTTTTACTTAATAGAGATATTTCGGTAAAATTGTGACCCTAACATGAGTCTGGAGTCAGACTAAGGGTGCAAATTTTCAGTCTTTACTCAGACCAGGTGACCTTTGAAATAAAGCATGAGTTTTGTCTGCAGCTTGAGCACTATGTCTATACCTCCTGCCAATAGAAAACTTCACCCAGAAGAAACATTGCAGTTGTGTTTTCCGCTGTAATTTAATGTAACTGTCTACCATTTAAAATAGATTTGCTAGATAGGGAGACCTGCAATAGCATTGTTAAAGCCTCGAAGGATTAGTTTCATATCAGCAAATTCTTTCACTTTTACCTATGATCTGAGACAGCAGTTCTTCAAATACTATTGAGTCATTTTTAACAGTGACTGTGAGTAAATTCAGCTTTTAGCCTTTTTCATGTGGGAGGTACTACTAGTCACTCTATCAGTACATGGGTCTTCAGTCCATTCCCCTGTCATTTTTCTGCTACATTGCTCAGCTGTGGGCTGAAGGAAGGACTGGGTTTAAAATCTGTTCTGGTTAAAATCTAAATGTATTAAGTGATGTTAGACATAAATTCAAGTAACCCTTTATTAAACTGAGAGTTTCAGCATGGCTGAATTTCTGTATTTGCTGTGAACTGTATATATTTTAGTGCTGATATCTGAGGCATCAAAGTGGTTTATTCCATTGCTTTTTAAACATTGATAATTTGAATCCTACAACTGTTTCCACAAAATGGATGGAAAGTTCAGAATAATTCTCTGATACTACCAAACAATGTACAATAGTGTTCCAAATAAAGGAGAAATCAAACAAGAAAGATCTTTGTTCCTCAGAGACTCAAGCATTTTTACTCTGTATTTCAGTCGAAAATGCTCTTGGTCTGACCACTTTATTTTGTTCAGGAAAATTGTTTTCTATTCGCCCCTGAATTTTTTTTCTGTGATTTGCTCCTGTTCCCTTATAGTTAAACTCAATACAGATGCAATTTTGTGTTCCACTCTCTCTGTTAAAACAAATGCTTAACATAATTCTTCAACTAGGAAAGTAATATTGGGTAGTAATATGTATTTGTGTTTTGGGTAGAGGCGGTTTTATAGTGGTCCCATTAAAGGTGTGACATTAGGTAGAAGAGAACTTAAATGAAGAACAGTAGATACACCTACTAATTGAAGATGTTTCTTCTGAACCAAAATAGTCTAGGTAAATGTTCTGTTAAGAGCTAAAGTAGAACCTTTTCCTAACTTTTCAGCTGTGCCTCATGTAAATAACTTCATTTTCTGAAAGTTAACTGCCTGTTTTCAGACACTGTCTCCTGGAAGTGATAACACGGGGTATTGATATGCAAAAAGGCCATTACTTACTGCTACAAAAACCAAGTTGGATGAATGCTGTGAAAGGGGAAAAAGAGGGTCGCACCTGCAGGGAGGAGCAGGCTCAAAACTGACCAAGAGAGTATTCCATTCCATATACATCATACTCACTATAAAAGTAGGGAATCACAAGGGTCAAACTCTCTTCTTCAATAGCTGGCATCCAGTAGAGATCTTGTCTGTCTTTTTGCCCCTGATCCCTCAATCATGCACTCTTGAACCCATTTCCTGAGTTCAGCTTCCTCCTGCTGCTGAGTCAAACCTTTTCCTGATGCCTGCTCTGCAGCATCAGTGGTGACGTAGTCAACAGGGTGCTGGATTACATATATTTGTATACATTTTATTGTTTTCTTATTAACAGCATTTCCCCTATTATTATTGTTTCATTAAAGCTGTTTTAGTTTCCAACCCATAAGTCTCTTTCTCTCATTTTGCTTTCCTCTTTCCCTGAGGCAGGATGGAGGGAATTGGGACCACCTCCTCGTGTTTGTCTGTGTATTAATGAGGCCAGGCTAAACCATACCAACAATTTAGATCCTGACCATTAGACAAACCAACTTACTTTTGATATTTTGTTTCTACAGGGAAGAACAATATGATTGTATGATTTAGTCTGCAAGAAAATGATTAGACTGCTGATAGGGTTCTGACCTGAGTTGAAGCTAACTGAAAAGTAAGTAGACAACTACCAGATATGGCAGAGGAAAATGCTAGAAGTAACAAATAACAGACCAGGAAACTGAAAGAAGCTAAAGATAACCGCATGACAGATGGTTGTATCACACAAATGACCCAAGAGGATATTTGTGAGAGACAGATGAGCTTTAGGGAGGCACTGTGGACTTTTTGGTAAGGGGAATCTCCCAAAGCCAGCAGCACCGCAGTAATCCCACCAGTGATACCATATAAAACAAAGACAACCATGATAGTGGTAACAGAATTTCTGATTATGGACAAAACTGAGTCCAAAGCAGAAACGGTATTTACAGGTAGCTTGTTTATTTAGGAGAAAGCTTACAGGGATGGAGAAAAAATAATCAAGAAAGGAGAATAGAGAAAACAAAAGATGCAAATCACATGGTCAGTACTGTCAGGAGTACTTGTTAGGCAGCTTTGCTCTTGATAGCCTCACCTGAGTCGGGGGACATGCAAAGGTGTTTTCCCTGGCCAACAGAAGAACACCTCGACAGTCAGATCTACCATTCATTCTGATACTATTACTATCTCAGTGCCTGCTTGATGACATTGACATCTTCCTAACCACTTCCTACCAGAAATAAAGGAGTAGTCTTTTGGTTGATGAATAAAAAAATTCCTACAAGAAATTGTCTATGGTACATAATTAGTTTTGTTATTTACCCACATTTCCTCCATAGAAAAAATAGTTGCATAACTGACTGTAAGAGAGAACTACAGAAAAATATTTCTTCACTCTCATTGAGATGTTAGTATAATTGTAAATGACAGCATATCTTTTTTACTTAAAGATTTTGCCTGTCATGAAAAAGTGAGTATATGGTACTAAGTTTCAGCTTTTATAAATATATAATGAATTTCAAGAATATAGTGGTTGGCTAGACCTTTTTTTAACATTAGAATTTCTTGGGAATTTTTGAGTGACTTTTTATTGCATAGTCTTATTCTGGTTTACTGAAGCAGAAACTATTAGCGAAAAATCGAACTAGTCATTTTCACCCAACTCTCTCCTGCCTTCTTGTGTATTAGTATTAGAGCAAACTTGAGCGAGTAGACACACTTTGTGTGTGCACAGATGTCTAAGTGGGCCCACTTATTTGGATATGTTTATGTAAACTAAGGAACTCTTGTATGTCTAATAAAACACTGACTACAGTATGTGCTGCAGTCTTTTGTGTCTTTGATGGATTTTTAATGGAGGGAAAAATAATTTCTTCTCATGTTAATTGATTATTATTTATCTTCATAAATTTTTCTCCATGATTATGTAGAAGAGGAGAATGACTACTAGCTCATAACAGTGACTGAAATCAGGACACATAAATAATAACTACTAAACTATTTGTTTGTAAAAAACAAACATCGTACTACGTCTAGCAAATAAGTAGTATTTTTCATAATTTGATCTCCACTCCTATTGTTTATCTCTTTAAAAATATGACAAATAGATACCATCTTTATTAACTTAGTCATTTAGCTTTTCTGTAAGTATGCTAATCAGTATTTGAAACTGGATGTAAAAAAATAAGAAGGAGTTCAAGAGAGGGAAGCATCTTGATTTTCCTCCAGTTATGCTCACAGCTTCAGATCTAGCCATTCTTCCTTTAGGAGAAAATCTATATGTCTTACATTTAGCTCATACTGTTATACACTGTCCACCACATTAGATAAAATAATAATTGAATAAGGAGATTTGGTTATAACATAGCCATCTAGAAGTTCTGTTCCTAAGTCTGAGCAAATTGTTTTGTAAAAGAATTATCCCTATGGTGAGATTCTTCTTATTTTGAGAAAGGTGTCCAAATTCAAACACAAATTGTGCTAAGAGAATACCTCTTTCTCTCCATCGATAATAAAAGAAATGCAGGATGACTAATTAAGACACAGAAGTTTAGCTTTTCAGAATTTAAATTTAAAGTTTTTTACCAATCTAAAAAGCTTAACTATCATCACATTTACACTTTGCAAATACACCACGCTGTTTCGTGGAAAAGTAATAAAAAGGCAGTCTTTAATGTTCTCATCTGGCTGTACTTAGTCTTAGCAACAACCCAAAAATCCAAAATAGATTGGTTTTATGGTATTAAATGTCCTGGTAGTTTTCTACTAGTTTTTCTTGATGTACATTAAAATTACTATCACTTTTAAAATTGGTGGCACACTAGGAGCAAAGATGAGGTCATGAGTAATCAGTAACAGTTTTCTAACCATCAGAAAGGAGCATGACTGAATGTAATTGTAGAATTTTAAATGTAAAGCTTAACCATTCAAATATTCATCTGGGATTTAAGTCACAATTCTGAAACTTGTTCAATGTAGTAAACTCATGCTACTTTATGGTCAAACTGCTATGATCAGGCCACATTATCAGCTGTTCAAATGAACTTAACAGAGCTGACATCAAAATGAGTGGTCTTGAGCGTGTATTAGACCACTACATAGCACATTTGAAGTTCATGACTCTAAATATAACTAAATATTTTATATTACCAGTAGTATTAAAATGTTTATTTGTATCTAACCATCTGACTTCATATACAAGGCATTTCATTTGGATTCAAATATTTGATGATGACAAATATTTCTGCATGACATACTAAGTTATTATAGGATTATATGTCAAACCATAAAATAAGGCAGAATATACTTAATACTTCTTTGTCAACTATCTTGGTTCAAAGAAGATATATATAAATTATAAATTAAAAATAGAAACAAGATCAGTAAGAAAAATGCAAACCAAACAAATGAATAGCCTTTCCTTTAGAAACATTTTAAACCTATTTAATAAATTGTGCCTAATTTCTCTACTTACGCTTGAAGCAAAATAGCTGTTAGGCTAAACATCCCAATCTTGTCAACAAATGATGAGAAACTGAAAACTTTTAAATTAGAATAGTTAAACAAACTAATGAAAATATGTATAGACTGCTCAGTTTATTTCAATTCAAGATATTTCTCTGCTATGCTTAATTATTAATGTTGTAATAAGTAGTTTGTGCAATTAATAATTATTACAGCTAAAATTTTAATTTAAATTTTGAGGAAAAATTTAAGTATATAAACAGATTCAGTAATTTATTTAACATTTGAAAAAACTGTGACCATGGATATCTAGAACAAAAAGAACAAAATAATTCAATTTCAAAAGTATTCAGAAATAGTTGTGTAAGTAAATGACAACCGGAAACTATCACGTGCCAGATCCAACATTCATTTAAGTTCATAATAAGGAATCCTTAAAACTAATTGAACTACTAGTTATATCTAATTAGCTATATCTTATGCAGGTGAATCAGTGAAGATGAGCTGAAAGATTAGCACTGCTACTGAAACCTGTAAGCAGTTGTGATGGTCTCTCACCTTTCTCTGACATACATGATACTTTATAAGAACTTGACTGTCTTTTTTTCTGAAGCACATCATTTTAAAAGAAAGCAGAAGTCAGTGCAGCATAAATACAAGTGATAAATACCTGGCAAAGTACGGAAAATAGAAACCTCGCATTAAGGCATTCATTTAATATGACATATTAGAAACATTGACTATGTTTGTACTATTACTGTGATCACCTAGAAGCAGTGACTTATGTTCTTTAGCACAACTTGTATGAGCTAAGTACCTCAAATGAACATTTTTTTTATTGAATTCTTTCTATTACATGCTGATCACATCCACGATAGGAGATGTTAATTAGCCTAAAGGTTTTTGCACATAATTCCTTCTATATTACCTGGGCACACTATTCATAATACTTGCTGGAAAGACCCTTGCAGTGTGGCAGTAAGGATTCATGCTGTGTACAGCTGGGATAGAAGTGGTTGTCAGAGAGTGCAAAACTTTACAGGACACAGTTGGAAGTCTCAGCCAAACAGAGGAACTTATTTTTATCTGTATTGCTTCTTGCAGTTGTCACCAGATGCATCAGGAGTTTGAGTGTTTTGTCTGGGGAGTGATTAATTCACTTCATGTCATTTGATTGACTTTGTTCAGGATTTTTCACATTATTGCAAACTTCAATACACCAAAAATAAGTTCTGCATGTTTTTTACATGACTCATGGTATGAGGACAGAGCATTTGGCCTTTTGTAGAGCAAAAAATCAAGACTATATTTATTGGTTTTTCTCTAGGTAGGAAGACTTGGACATTTTGTATTGCTAGTTTCAGTATGTATCCAAGGAACTTGGAATGTTTTGAGCACACAGAGTCGCACACAAATACCTCCTAAATCAAACCAACCAAATATGAAACAAGGCAGAACTGAAAACCGCTTTTCTGTTTATTCTCAAATATTAATTGCCAGACAGTAGTTCATCATTAACAAATTAAGTTCATTTGTAAGAAAAGTCTTTTTGTAAGTGCAATATAATTATTATTACTTTCAAAACCTTTTGATATTCTCAATAACATTGTATGGTAATTCAACCAGCACAGTTTTTTTGTCATAGAAATAATCCTTATTGTCTTAATTTTCTAATTACTCTCTCTCACTATATCCTAGAACTGTAAGATGACAATCATATAATTAGGGTTTTATCTGCATTAGAAACAGATATTTATGATTTAAACCAGTGATTTACAAAACTAGAGTGCCGTTTTGATTCTAAATGGAGATGATAAAGGAAAAAGATAAAGTTATAGATCATTTTAGAGCAACATATTTTATAAAACACTTTTAGTAAAGAACAAAACCGCTTCAAACAATCATGAGAATATCAATATGCCATTTTACTTATTATTTTACAAAGGAGACTGATGCTATATAAGATGAAATAGTCTAACTTTTAGCAACATCTCTGAAATCCTGAATTTAAAAGTATTTCAAAGTCCTAAAAATGTAGATTTTTTCATTTACATTCTGAAAAATATTGCATTTTTCCTACCCATTTCAACTGGATGTCAAAAAGCACACGAAAGCTGTGGCTGTTAAGGGAGAAACATCAGCACTTCTGTCAGTGCTTTTACTTAAATTTAACTTGGTACATATGAATAATTCCATTATATAAAGTACGTACTGTAATGTTCATGGGTCCACATACATTTTGGCTCCAGTTAACAGAAGGAATTAACCCTTACCCCTCTGTAGGAAAAAACTGTCTTCTTGTTTTTACTGAAGTTGCATCATTTTGCGTTTGAAACAGAGAGTTTCTTAAGGTCATAAAAAAACCCCAGGAACATGATTTTAAAAAATAAACACTTATGGAAAATATTGAAAACTCTTTAAGAACGAAAGAATAATACATATTTTTTCCCTGTAATGTTTGGTATGTAAAAGGAATACATAACTAATAAAAATCAGAACTAACAGAAATCTGGAAGAACTTAATGTTGAACAGTATCTCAGCAGTAGCAATTAACTGCTGTACTGCAAAATCATTAAAATGTATCACATTTTTCCTTGTGCCAGCTAATATTCATATGATTCTTAATCATGAGGCAGGAATTAGCAACAACCAGAGACCTTTAGCAATAAATATTTCAAATGTAATCCCTATATTCTGAGGCTTTAAGTATTAATTAACACAGATATGTATGGGACATTCTGGTTTTGCTGCCTTTAGTGCCAACTAAAGCATACTGGCCAGAAAAATCTGGAAAAACTTTAATTAGTAACATATATGTATATAACATGATAATGTCCGTACTTTTCCTTTGTTTATTGTTTGTTCAGTTGGTTTCTGGTCCTCATGTTTCATTTATGCAGCAATAGTAATTCTGTGGAAAATGAAGTTGTATGAAATGAATGCAATAGTCCACGTTTTTCCACAGAAGTTAAAAATAACAAATTTAGTTGGATTGTTATTTTTTAGTTTATATGTTGTTTTCTCAGTATAAATTGAATTACATTTAAATTAAGAACAAGATAAATTATTGTAAAATTTAAATGACTTTTAGGACACATTTATGACAATCAGGAAAAGAGTGAAAAATAAGTTAGAAAAGTCAAAGGTAGGCACAACACATTGTACTAGGCGTGGGTTGTAAGGCCGTGAGAGTGGTGGCAGGTTTCTGTTGGAAGAGATCAAGGGCTGACCTGTGCTGGGCACAGCTGCTTCCATCAGGCTCCACAATCAATCCATTGCAGGGCACAGGGTCGATTAGCCAAGTGTGTGGAACTTCTATGAAAACATATTTAAGTAAGACTAGAATATATCAAACAGAGAGGGAAGAGGAGGCAACAGAAAAGATAAACATCAGAAAGAACACCAAGGAGGAGAGGTTCCATGATGCCAGAGCAGATTTACAAACTGTGGAAGATCCACTGCAGAACAGATGCGTGTTTCCTGAAACAACTGCAGTCTGTAGAGAACGTACTCTCGAGCACAGGAAAAGTGTAAAAAGAAAGAAGCAGCAGAGATAAACCACTATGTAAAGAATGCAATCCTCTTCAATCCCCTCTGCTGTTCAGGGAGAGTTAGGGAAATACAGAGTGAATGAGATATCATCTACCTGGACTTCTGTAAGGCCTTCAATACAGTCCCACACAATATTCTTTCTGCTAAATTGGAGAGATAAGTCTTTGATGGATGGACTGTTTGATTGGTAAGCAAATAAATGGTTGGCTGATTCAAAAAATTTCCTCAGTGTCCAGATGAAGAACATGATGCCCCTTATCAGTTCATACCTGGATGTCTTTATCAATAACAGAGATAGTGGGGTTGAGGACAAGTTTGCAGACAACACCAAGCTGACTTGTACAGCTGTTCACTAGGGAAGGGGTGATATCCAGAAGGACTTTGACAGGTTTGGGAAATGAGCTTGTATGAATCACATGAGGTTGAACAATTGCATTGAGAGTAGTCTGTGGAGAAAGACTTGGGCATACTGGTGGATGAAATATTGAACATGAGCCAGTAAAATGTTCTGGCAGCCCAGAAGGCCAGCTATGTTCAGGACTGCATAAAAAAAAGCATAGCCAGCAGGTCAAGGGAGGTGATTCTCCCTTTCTGCTCTTGTGAGATCCCTCCTGGAGTACTGCATCCAACTCCAGGCCCACCAGCACAAGAAAGGCATGAATCTATTAGAGTGGATCTAGATGAGGGACACAAAAAAAAGATCAGAGGGTTGGAACACCTCTCCTATGAAGACAAGCTGAGAGAGTTGATGTTGTTCAGCCTGGAAAAGAGAAGGCTCCAGGGACACTTACAGCAGCCTTCCAGTACCTAAAAAGGGCTTATAGGAAAGATCAGGAGACGTTGTGCCAGAGCTTGTAGAGACAAGACAAGGGACAAGGCGATTCCACGGATCATTTTCTGAAAAGTTGTTGAGGATCTCCATGGCTTTTGCTTTCACATTTTCTATCAATAAAAAATGAGTTCCTTTGAGCACTGACTTGGTCTTTGGGATCTCTTCACAACAAGTCTTAGTCAATAACTGAAAAGTTTCCCTCACAGATTTCTTTAAGTTCACAAGAATCTTGATGTTAACTTCCTATTCATTTTTGCACCCCAAATTTTTCCAACCCAGGCTAGAAAAACATCTGAATTGGTGAGAATTGGCAGCAGAAATGGTAAGTTTTGCAGCTGAATTCTAGACCATGTAAGCAGGTGGTCCCCTGAGAGAGGGAAAACCCAGGAGAGAGCCGGGGGTGAATGACTCCTGAATCCCAGAAGAGGCAGCTCACTGGTTACTGACATGGAGGGAACATTCCCGTCAGCATCAGGCCATGGATTTAAACAGCCCCTCAGGAGCACCAGCAAACGGAGTGCTGTGAACAGGTGTGTGGCTCGTCAAAAGGCCGTGGCAAGGCAAGGTAGTTTGGTAAGACAGTTCTCAAAGGCAAGGTGAGCAGGCAAGGGGCTGGATTGAAACTCTGCCTGAAGTACCAGAGAACCATGGTGGCCACTCACCAGAAAATTAAGACATCTCCTAGCTTCACTCCAGCCATGACTGATGCAGCCTCCCAGACTGAGCCCCAGTGGGTGCATGCTGCCACCCAGATTCCAAGCTGCAGAGCATGCCTCCCTCCCACACTGTTATCAGACACCAGTGAGGAATTCACCTGTGGGGGATGTCCTTGGGTGGAGAAACTCCTCCTCTTGGTTACTGAACTCAGGGAGGAGGTGAGCAGGCTGAGGACAATCAGGGAGTGTGAGAGGGACATAGACCTATGGAGCAATACTCTATGCTACCTATCTCTCACCCAGGAGGCAGGCATGCCTAGTGTGATAGAGGATGGGGAGTTCTTGATCTGCTCATCTGAAGAGAGTAAATTAGGAGATGGAGGGGAATGGCAGCAGGTCCCTGCACAGCACCACAGGCATGTCCCCCATTGATTTCAACTCTGGCCTCCCAGGTTCCCTTGCATAATAGATACGAAGGTCTGCAAGTAGGACTGAACCCTAACATCAACAATGATCCACATAACCTAGAAACCTTCCCTAGGTTAAGACTCTCAAAGCCATCAATCACAACATCTTCAGTAAAGAAGAATAGGAGGGTCATTGTCACTGGGGACTCCCTCCTGAAGGGAACTGAAGATCCAACACGCAGACTGGACCCATTGCTTAAGGACATCTGCTGCGAACTTGGGGCCTTGGTCAGAAATGTGGGAAGGAAACTTCCAGCTCTGGTCAAGCCCACATGTTATTATAAATTACTAATCTTTCTAATAGGTAATAATGAAAAACTATCGAGAAACCAAATAAAAAGGACTTTAGGGCATTGGGAAGGATGTTGAAGGGTTCAGGTGCACAGATAATGTTCTTTTCTGTCACTCCTACGGGGAACGATGCGGGAAGGACTAGGAAGAGCCAGTAAATAAATATCTGACTCAGAACATGGGGTGAAGAACAAAAGTTTGGGGTTTTTTGACAATGGAATGGCCTACATACCAGGACTACTGGATAATGTTGGGTACACTTGTCCCCAGGGGACAAAAGAACACTTACCAGGAAGTTGGTAGGGTTAATATACAGGGCTTTAAACTAGATTTGAAGAGGGGGGACACACACACCCCCCAATACCAAGTCTAATGGAATAAATCTTGGGAACGGCAAGAGGGAAGGTGTACTAGTGAGGCCCCCTCAGTGGAAGTGGGGGATAGCGCTCCGAGTGACAGTCAAAATGCAATGCTCATTGTTGGGTTAGAAACTACAGCTAGAAGTAAGGGCTTTAAACTAGATTTGAAGGGGGAGGGGTGCAATAACAGGCTAGTCTGGGACAAGCAATGGGCAGGCACACAAAAGTCTGAGGAGCTGCATCTTTGTGAAGTTCAAACTGCTCCACAAGGGGATGGGCACAATGAACTGCAGCCGAAGTGCTTTTATATAAATGCACGCAGCATGAGGAATAAACGGGAAGCCTTGGCCTGGTACCAAAGATATGATATTACTAGCATTAGCAAAACCTGGTGTCATGAATCCTACGACTGGTGTGCCATGATGATTAGAAGCTATTCAGGAGGGATATACAGGGCAGGCGAGGCAGAGGGGTGGCACTGTAAATAGCAAAAGGGCTGGAATGCATGGAGCTTGCACTTGGCAATGGCAGAGTTGAGAGCCTGTGAGTAAGGATCAAAGACCAGTCAATTAAAACGGATGTCATCACGGCAGTCTGCTTGAAGTCACCCAACCAGGATGATGCCACTGATGAGTTATTTTTTAAGGAACTAAGGGAGGCCTCTAAGTCTTCTGCCCTTGTCCGCATGGGGGACTTTGATTTTCCAGATATCAGCTGGGAGTACCATATAGTTGGGACAAACAGGTCCAGATGATTCCTAGACTTTCTGGACAACAACTTCATGGCACAGGTGCTGAGGGAACTGACCAGGAAAGGTGCTTTCCTTGACTTGTTGCTAGTTAACAGAGAAGGTCTTGTGGGTGAAGTGGCAGCTGGAGACTACCTTGGTCACTGCAACCATGAAGCAGTCAAGTTTAACGTCTATGGCAACAGGAGGAAAACTGTCAACAGAACAGTTATGAGGAAAGCAGATTCAGGTTGCTCAGAGAGCTGCTTAGTAAGGTTCCCTGGGAAAAACCTTTTGAAGATGCTGGAGTCAGTCAGTGCCGGTCACTTTGTAAATGCCACCTCCTAAGAGCACAGGACCAGGGCCTGGCTGAGTAGGAATCTTCTACTCAAACTGAGGCATAGAAGGATGGTGTATGACCAATGAAAACACGGACAAGTGACATGGGAGGACTACAGGGATGCTGTTCACCACTGCAGAGTGGAAATTTATGTGGGCAAGGCTCAATTAGAGTTGAAGCTGACCAGCACGGTAAAGGATAATAAAAAGGGCTTTTTCAAATATGTTAGTAACAAAAGACAGGCCAGAAATAGCATTGGCCCGTTACTTGAGAAGCATGGGCACCTCCTAAGAAGAATTATAGACAAGGTAGAGACATTTAATGATTTTTGCCTCTGTCTTCAATAGAGAGGATGATCGCAGTAACTACAGACCTGTCAGTTTCACTGCAGTGCCTGGTAATGTTACAGAGAGGATTGTTCTGGGAGCTACTGAAAACCACCTGAAAGACAACAAGTCATTGGTCCCAGCCAGCACTTGTTTATAAAAGGAAGGTCCTGCCTGTCAAAACTAATTTCCTTCTATGACAGGGTGACTTACCTGGTTGACCAAAGAAATCTGGTTGATGTGATCTTTCTGGATTTCAGCAAGGCCTTTAATATTGTCTCTCACAGTATCCTTATAAACAAAATGTCCAGCATGCAGCTGGATAAATGCATAATGCAGTGGCTGAACAATTGGCTGATGGGTTGGGTTCAAAGGTTCACAGTGAATTGGGTTACATCAGGCTGGCAACCAGCCACTAGTGGGGTTCCACAAGGATCCATTTTGGGGCCAGTAATAATTAATATCTTCATAAATGGATGAAAGGATTGAGGGTTTACCAACTAAGTTTGCTGATGAAACAGAGCTAAGGGGAGCGGTTGACACTCTGGAGGGCAGGGAGACCCTAAAGAGGGATCTAGACAGATTGGAGAGCTGCATAATTGCTAAACATATGAAGTTTAACAAGGGCAAGTTCAGGATTTTGCACCTGGGATGCGGCAACCCAGGATATATATACAGACTGGGGAGTGAGAGGCTGGAGAGCAGCCCTGTGGAAAGGGACCTGGGGGTTCTAACCAACAGCAAGATGAACATGAGCCAGTAGTGTGCCTTGGCAGCCAAGAGGGCCAACCGTGTCCTGGGTTGCATCAAGCACGGCATTGCCAGCCGGAAGAGGGAGGTGATTGTCCTGGTCTACTCTGCACTGGTGAGGCCTCACCTCAATAGTTGTGTTCAGTCTGGGGTACCATAGTATAAAAAAGACGTCAAGATACTGGAGAGTGTCCAGAGGAGGGGCACGAAGCTGGTGAAGGGTCTAGAGGAGAAATCATATGAGGAGAGGCTGAAGTCACTTCATCTGTTCAACCCGGAGAAGAGGTGGCTGAGGGAGGACGTCATAGTCGTCTACTGGTTAGTCACAAGCGAAGGAGAAGCAGCAGGCGCTGATCTCTTCTCACTAGTGACCAGTGATAGGACTTGAGGGAATGGCAGGAAGGTGTGTCAGGACAGGTTTTGGTTGGCTATTAGGAAGAGGTTCTTCACCCATAGGGTGGTGGAGCACTGGAACAGGCTCCCCAGGGAAGCAGTCGCAGCGCCAATCCTGTTCCAGTATTTAAGAAGCACTTGGACAATGCCCTCAGGCACCTGGTGTGGACGTTTGGATTGTCCTATGCAGGGATAAGAGTTGGACTCGGTGGTCCTTGTGGGTCCCTGCTAACTCAGGTCATTCTATGATTTGAGCACATCTCCACTCATATGGATTGAAGTGATTGAGTTGAGCCTTGTCCCACTGTGACAGATTAGAACATGTTTTATAATCATCTCTTTGTCTCTCCCCTCCCGCTCTTGGTTCCCGAGCTATAGGTTTAATCTTGGATTTTTTGTATTGAACCTCATGTATAAAGCTGGTGAGGTAAACATATCAGTTCCCCAAACCTCAGGCTCCTGCTGCCTAGTGTGTTTACCACTGCAGATTGTCTTGAAATGTGCATTTCTCTAAGACCTGAGGGAGTTTCTATATACAAATCTGAGAAACGGTGTTTCAAGTGTTTTCACTTTCTTATATTTTTTCAAATTTTTTTTGATCCAAAAAAAGGTTAAATATTCTGTTCCCACTTTTATTTTTTTATTTTAATTCTTTATGTATAAAGAGTTTGAAAAGTAATATCACCCTCTGAAGTTCAAAATGGGTCATATCATCAGTTCTCAACAAAATCATGTTAAAAAATTTTGTCTTTTTGGCAAACAAGGTTTTAAAATAAAATAGATGTAACATGAAAAGATATCTGCCACGCTTACAGCAATATTTTTCCATTGAAACAAGATCTGTATTAGAAGGCTACACTAACAAAAAAAAAAGGTGAAAAAAGGAAAAGAGAGTAGAAATTTACTAAGAAAAATTAAAGGATGATAGGCTGCATATTACCCAGAGGTCAAGAACTGTCAAATCAGTATTAGCAGCTGAATTGACATACAGGCGTGCATGAATCCTCCCAGCAACCACCAGTGCCAAAAGGCATCTCAGAAAGAAGTCCACACTAACACTATGGCAGCTACTTTTTCCACTGACCTTGACAAAACATACTGTCCTTTCTAAGCAGTTTGCACTGTCTGCTGCTAAAGTATTATATCAGAAAGACAGAAAGGATTACTTGCGACTCTTAGTATTGCAAATCTGGCAGCAGGAATACTATTGAAAAGTTTCACCAGATTAACATATTCAGAGACTGTAGTAAAAATAATCAATATTTTCATATGCTGTTCAGTACATTGTGCCTTTAATTTCACCCTATGTCTCATTAATACTGGGGGCAGGAGGAGGGGGAGTAAATTCCAAATCCACTACTGCAGAAAAAAAATTATTTTCTGAGGAAAATATAGTTAATCCAGTAAAAAATCTGAAAGTTGAAAAAAAAATTAGAATTCTCCCAAATGAATTAGACCAGACTTTCTATACAAGCCACTGTGTTAGTATTTATTTTATGGTTCAGCCTTCAAACAACAATGATCAAAAACATCACATCATTGTCGCATACTCATCTTTTCTGCTGTATTAGATACTACTGCATGAAATAGAGATATTTTCAGATCCCGGAGAGCATTAAAGTGTAGTACATTTACACATGTTAATAAATAAAGAAATGCAGCTACCCATGCTATCATGTAAATCATCTATGTAAACTGATCGTGTTTTTTCCCTATGCATCTCTTATAAATCAAAATAAAAGAACATCTGCAGTTAAAAATTCCTGTCTGATAATTCATAGACTACATGGTCTTCTAAAGAAGGTCTGTCCAGATTTTATCAATGCAAATATCGCACATTTTAGTCTTTAATGTCTCATATAACACCCTTGGCATTCCCAAATTACAGCCAGATAAAAACTGGATTTCTTGTAAGTTAGATAAAAATATGACTAAGATTTCATTTCAGCTTCAGAAGTGTTTTGTATGCTGGTAATTAAATCAGTTTTCTATATATTTAACAGTCATACATTTTTAATCCCTGGAGCTTCGATAATCTCTGTGTAGACAAATCCCCATAACTTTTACTGGCTTTAAAAACTTTTACTGGGATATTTTTTAAGAAGTTCATAATGTATAATAGCATTGGACAGAAGACACTGTTCATTAACAACTCTTTTCTCAAGATTAGAGCTCTGAAGACATCAACAGTGCATGTTGGCTGGTATTTTTAAAATCTAGAATAGACAACATCTAATAGGATATGATGAATCATCGTATGTACTCTGAGGAATAATTCAGTCTCCACACAACTTTGCCCACATATTAGTCATTGACATAATCCTAATATCTGTTACTCCTCAGAATCATAGAATGGTTTGGTTTGGAACCTATATCTAAGCCCCATATCATTGGCAGGGAAAATTTCCACTAGATCAGGTTGCTCAAAGTTTCATCCAACCTGGCCTTGAACACCTCCACGGATGGGGCATCCACAGCTTCTTTGGGCAACCTGTGGCAGTGCCTCACCGATGCTTTTAGTCAAATATCACTTTGTCATTTTAAAAAAGTCTCTGTGGTCATTTATATATATATATAATTTGTTGATTGATTGACCTATCTATTGTAGAAGGAATTGTCTTGAAGCAGAGGAAAGAACATGCCTGTGTTTATGATGAATTAAAGGAAGAGGCGCTAAAACTCAGCATTGTGATTCATGGGAGAACTGAAGTATCTCAGCTCAGGGGCTCAAATCCAAGCTTTGGAAAAATACTTAAAATTGATCTTCATTTCCAAGAAAAATGTACAATCGTATATGTTGAAAAAAGAGAAAGAATTGCACACAAAGAACATATCAACAAGCTTCAATATCAGCTATTAGTCATGACTCACAATAGTCTTAGGTACTGGTAAACAATAAGTGAGATATGTTGTCAATATGTTCTTAAGCATTGTCTTATGCTGCTTGAGAATAATAAATATTACTAGGAGTACCATTTTTAAGCATATTTATATGCTCTAGATATATAAATTGGATGTCCTGCCTACTATAAATTTGTGTTTTCATCCAAGGATTTTGTTCATATCTGTTGCTTCTTGAAGAGAGACATCCTTTCTGATACGCCTAATCGTACATTGCCTAAACCACCATTTTTCACAGTATCTACTGTTTTGGTTTTGTTTGTTTGTTTGTTTTTGGCAAACCTTAGATGTAAAACAGAACTAAAAGATTTTCATTCAGGCAGATTTTCCAAACCCTTCTTAGTTCCCTCCTACAGTGGCATTCCAGGGGCAGATTTTCCCATTCCCTCGAAATTTTACTTACAATCAATCTTTCCTTCACAATGTCTTAACAATAAAACAAAGCAAAATAAAACAAAAATTCTCAGTAGCATTTCACCAATTATGGGACTGTGGAACTCATATGCTTCCACAACATTCTTTCACATTTTCTCACTGATTTCTGTTTCCCTAACACTTTTCCTTTTTTTTTTTCATATTGATGTGCAGGAAATAAAGTGTAATTTAAATTGAGAGTAATAAGACTTATCAAACTTACTGTACCCATGTTCTTCATTGACGTATTCTTCAAGTTAACAGAAAAAGAGAAAACTATACCTAAACAGTATAAACTACAATATTTACCAATAACCTTCAGAAGTTCATTGCAATTTATGTCAAGTTAAATATGTTCAGTCACAAATCAAAGCCACAATACTTCTTTGCTAGTCTAGTCTTTCAGTTATGTGAGTGACATCTAATTCTATAATATTATAAGACATTTGGTTCTCTAACCATCAGTTCTAGTTCACTTACATTATGTTTTCAAAATAGAGATCTTTGATTGTGTCTTAGTGCAGAGCTGTCATCATTATATCTGTAAGAAGCATAAAAGTTTTGATATTGTGAACTCAGAAAAAAAATGCTTATGTTGGCTATTAGTTTAAAAGTCTAGCTTATTGACAATACATCAAAGATAATATCGAAGTACTTGATAAATTTGCATAGAAACTTTTGAAAAAAACATAATATTTTATGAGCTGGAGCTAAGTTTTCATTCAATATAATTAATTGTATCTGCCTTTAAGCTCAAAGACAAATTGCAAAGCAATTTAAGAATAGTTTTATACTTTTTCTGTAAAAGAGAAAAGTAACTATGAATGGGACTAGCCTCTATCCATTCACTAATTCAAAGGAGAGAAGTTTCAAATAAAGGTTCTTCAAAACTTAATTTCCTAATTTCATTTAGATATTGGTATTTTCACAGAAGGTTTACTAAGTAGTTTCTGTTTTGTTCCTGAAAAAATTATGATGTTCCTTTATAGTCAGATGTTGATTTAATATTGGCTCAGGGGAAAGAAAAAAATATCCATTTTTGCAAAGAAGATATTTTAGCTTTTTGGTATTGATTTTTCACTGAGCCATAGAAAAATCTTGCACTTCTGTGAAAAGATCAGAACATGTTATCCATTAAAACAATGGGCTAAAGAGGGTCAGAATTTGACTTTAGTAATGATCTAATTTTATCTCTTTTTTTTTTTTGATCTATCTCTGAGCATGACTGGGTCCCTTTGAGAACTTAGTGGGTATCTATGTATGTCTTGCAGTTTAGGAGGGACACATATGTCACCATCCTCTGAAAAGATATACTTTTGAGCATGATGGTAAGCTTACCATTAAATGTTTAAGGCACAGTTCCAAATGCCTTAAGGTTAGATAGGATGGGGAAAGAGATAGCCTGGTCAACACAGACACCAAGAATTCTGACTCAAAGTTTAAGCAAATTCTGGTTCTTGCAATACTCCTATTTCAGAATTTGCTTCAGTGATTTCAGTAGAAATACTTGTATATCAGTACCATAATCAAGTATCCAGGCAGTGTTTATACCAAAGAAGTTACTTCCATAAAAATTAGTTTCTTGCATCAGTCTGCTCTTTGTCCTCCTTTGCTGATTCGTGCTTCGTATTTTGTTCTGCACTTCAGCTCTGGGAGACTGAGACACAGGTTCTTCATATACTGTATAAACATTGAAATGCAGCTTAGGCTTATGCATGAATAATATAAGAAAATTACAAAAGAAGCCTCTGGACATAGCTCGACAGACGAGGTAGTAAATTGAGTTCTGCGGGAAAAAAAAGAAACTGTAACTCAAGGGAAAGCTATCAACTATTTTTGCTAACAAAAGAAATCGCTACAAATGAACAAAGTTTTACAAGTCTCTCTGTAAGCAAAAGCAGGTTTCTGCATATTTTGGCAAAGTTTGCCGAAAGGGAGAAAGGTAGAAAGGCAGATGTGGGAGAGACTATTATCTCATTCTGTTTCAAAGGGAACTCATTACACAGTGTAAATGCATTTCACCTTATTTTATAATTTTTTTCTTTTAAATAACATACTTTTTTATTTCTGATGCTGATGGTAGGGAAACACAAGGGAGATGACTCAGAATAAGGAGGCAATGAGCTGTCAAAAATCATGTTAAATCACTTTTGAACCATGGTTATCTTTTACTCTGTATTAAAAAGAAGAAACACTTCCTCACTCCTTTTACCTCTAAAACAGAACAAAAGCTACTTTCCAAAACAGCATTGTGGGACCAGCTGAGATTTTTTGACTGCTTAAAAGAAAATATCTTTTGATACTTTTCACTACTTCTTTGGCACTTGTGAAAAATCTGTTTTGTCTTTCACCATGTCACTGAAAATAAAGTAGGATTGACAAACCCACACTTCTCCTTTAGATCACGTAGTATTAAATTTTATTCTGCATGTAATTTTTATTTTGTAAGTTTATTTCTTTAAGTTTGCTATGACCAAAGGAAAAGACTCTTACAATGTAGAGCAAAAATGGGAGACCCTTGAGATGAGAAGGGAACATACTTGCAGCAGGGAGCACATTTATAGACAGCCCTTAAAAAGAGTAGAGAGAAAAGTGCTTTCCTATGGACTTAGAAGAGACTACGCAGAAACAATAAGTTGCTGGAATACGAAACAAAACTAGAGTTCCAACAAGAAAATATAGAGAAAGAAAATGTAAGGGAGAAATATATTTTCAAACTTTTCCTATATAATCTCTCTGACATAGAAATTCTGAGTTTTCTCTGTGTAAAAGTTTATATCTTTTTACTAATTTGCATTCTAAAACTGTTTAACTCAGAAAATGTCTTCAGTATTTTTTGCCATCCCATCTAAGAGGGAGAAGATTTTGTAAAAATTATTCCTAATAATAATCCCTATGAAACTGTTAATTTTTTTGTTTCTCTTGTTCAATATAATACTGTAATCAAAGGGCTAACAGTTTGAACGAAAACCTGTAAGGTAAGCAATCAGCTTTTGTTGCAATCAGCTCTTTTTACAATCAATATAGTGTGGGTAACTATAATCAAATAAAAGTTTCCCAGTGTTACATTAATATTAATTTTTCAATCTATGTAAAATAGGTCTGTTTTAAACAACAAAAATAAGTAGCCTGGCTTAGAAGAGGGAACTTTTGAGGCAGTGGAGATGGCTGCAGTGCACACAGGTTTTTTCCTCTGAGTATGTGTTCTATGTGAGCAAGAAATAAGCAACTCACTAATGACTTCATGCTATGTTACACAAGTATATAACTTTACCATTTTCAGTCTTAATATATTTTTTTATCTTATAAAGTTTTAAGCCATTATCATTACTTTATTCCTAGTTGCCAAGTCCCAGCCTTCCTCCTCAGCCCCTTAAGTGAAAGGAGGATGTGGTTCATTAAAAGAGAGCTCTGGGAAGTGAATTGAAGAAAAAAATGACACTATATGGGTAATTTGAACTAATTTATTAATTCTAAGGCAGTTTTCAAGTATTCAATGGCCTGTTAGAGTAAAATAACTATGAATTCATAATGAAGGCAAAGATACTTGCATATATAAACCATATAAAGCAATACAGTGACTCTCCAGAAATGGAAACACACAGAGAGAGAAGGATTGAAGAAAAGAGAAGAGAGGCAGATTAAAAAGACAAAATAGGGAACTGGTGGGAAAAATAGTTTCACCTTTTGAAGGGATCCCATGGTGAAATATGCCAAAATCCTCAAGAATATTCAAAATAGGGAGATTTCCCCCTTTATGTAGTTGATGCCAGCTGATCATGCCCATTGGCACCCACTGGACATTCCTTTAGGAGGAGCTCTGTGTTACATAAGCTGTCATGCACTGGTTTCCTGATGGTCACACACACAGTCAATCTCAGGAGTGCTGGGCCCCCCTAATCCCTCCTGCAGTTGCAGTGAACAATATATAACCTCTTTTTGTACACTTGCACAAAGAATGATTTAGCAAGTGCAAAAATCAGTGACTTTGTTTTGGTCGTTTTGAGGTAGTTTCAACCAGTTTGTGTCCCAAACACGGCTAAAACCCAGTGTTTAAGACCCAATAGAAGGAACAGTCCATCGGCAGTTTGGAGCACTGTCCTTGACCTCAGTAGCTACTGTTTCTTTCAAGAATTTTTCTCCTTCTTAGAAAGTTGAACACTGAAAATTTACATCTGACAGTGTTTTGCCACCCCACCCCTTACCCCCATCCCAAACTAAGACATAGAGAGAGTCTGATAAACTAATAACCTGTAAGTAACAGAAAATATTGCAAAATTATGAAAACAACCCCCTTTTAAAGAATAATATTTCATCTAAAATTCTCACTTGTATGGTAAGTGTCATCACAATTTAGAATAGATCTACAATATTTGTCTGGCGCCTATTTCAATGTATCTTTAGTAGGTTATTTTACACAAAGTGCAAATCCACCCATACAGTCTGTAAAAAAGTAATATGCTGTCTGTTGTTTATAGTCAGAGCATATTGCTTGTAAGGTTGGGTCTCTGCCATATTTCTCAAGAGTTCTTAAAGTTGCCAGTGACAGCTTAAAAAAAAGTGAAAGTAAAAACGAGCACAATCAAAAGTAAAATATATTTCAAACTCATTCAAAAACCCAAGCAGGCTGATCATTCAAAGCTCATCCCTGGCATAGATTGAAACTGAACTGAAAATGTGTAATGCTGAACTTCTCACAATCCCTTTTTCACCAGACGATATAGTTTTAAAAACCCTTTTTATTAGAAAAAAAATGCGTTTTCCTCATGTTACGGTGATATCATACTATTTATTTTAATTCTACTTATTTCCAGAAAATGTGAATTCTTGAATCTCTCTGGAGACATTAAAAATAGAAGTACAAAAGATAGAAGCCTGTGGTCTCAAGCCTCTTCATACAGGTGGCTGTGTTCCATTCAAAAATTCTGTCTAGATATTACATAATTTTCAGCCATTTATTAGCTGTCCTTTAAGCCATCTCTGGAACATGACTCCCTTTATATATGGAGATGAGATGTATACGTTTTTTATTTCTTCATGATCTAACCTGCTAGTTCTTATATTTAAGTTTCACCTGTAGATAATTTTCTTAATAGGGACTATAGCAGAGAACAAGGAATAAGTTATTTTTCTCTCAGAGTGGAAGGCAAGGTTTTCAGCTTTCATTTCAAGTTTGCAATAAAGCTACCCAAACCAATATTGGTTACTACTCTGCACATGTTATTAAGTAGAGAGGTTAGATTTAATAGTTGGAAGAAATGCATGGCCCACCAGACTTACTTCATTTTGCGCACTGTGCAGAGTCTAAAGGTTTCCCTCAGGTGTGACACATATTGTTGTGTATGTTCTGTAGTAAGAACATGACTTCTGCTTCCTATCAAATTATGCATATCAGTGTATTTGACAACTATATCAAATATACTCAACTTTAACTAGCTTATTAATCAAACGTGTTGGACACGTCGCAAGTCATGTCACATGATATTAATGGCATTTATTAGTCTCACTTCATATAAAAATTTTAGGTCAACTTTGACTCAAATTTTAAATACTAGTCCTAAGGCTGAGGTATAACTGTGAAGTGCTTACTTCCCTGGGGATTGAAGACCTCATTTCAGAAATAAAGCTCATTCTTATATAAATGTAACACCTAATCTATGTTGCTCATCCAATATCAATACTATCTCCTAATAAAATCACAATCGTAGTAGTATTCATGCATGCATAATTATGACAATGAAAACTTGTTGTCAAGTATTTGAAAATAAATGTTTTTTAGAGATACAAATCATTGGAGAGATATATTTCATCAGAAGCAATGACAAAAAAAAAGAAGTCCTCTGTTTCAGGTATGAAATGTAGTTGACAGGAAAGGTAAATTAATATTATCCTATTTTAATTCTCAGTTAATATTGAAAATGTGACCTCTTTAAATGCCCAGCAGATTCTCAGATACTGTTTCAGAAATCCCTGAAAGAATTCCTGTCTATATTACCTGAAATGCACAGCAACCTGTGTTTCTTAGAAAGTAACTAGTTCTTATTCAGGAAAAATGAATTATAAATAATACATGTTACATGTCCATCATATATAGATATATCTTTATCTGACACTATTTAATCTGTTTTACACAGATCAAC
Organism: Dromococcyx pavoninus; assembly: GCA_033558185.1. NCBI lineage: Eukaryota > Metazoa > Chordata > Aves > Cuculiformes > Neomorphidae > Dromococcyx > Dromococcyx pavoninus. Next base: position 3,041,309 of record JAUMJL010000110.1, read on the forward strand.
ACTTGCTTCAGGTGAACAATGGGTTACTTTCAATATCGTCAGTTAGCCAATAAATCCACGATGGATATTTCTTTGATTAGGTGTAAGTTTGTTGGAGGACTTAGCTGCATAAAATGCAAGTTAGCAGAATTTGCTGCCAAACTACAGCTTTCTACAGAGCTTTTGCCCAAGCTGAAGTATTGAAATTATGTAAGCATCTTAATTTTGAAGTTGGTCTAGTATGTGAATTTTCTAAGCATGTTGCTTCTTTATCGCCAGAATTGTGGTTTAGAAAAACTACTTAAGTGTCACTTGATGTCTAGAACGGTTTACTGTTCAGAAATTACTTTTTTTCCTACAATACTATTATGATCACGATGTACTTAATTATGCTGTGTTGACATTTCCGTAAGGGTTATGGAATTATGAAAGCCAGTTAAAAGTTTGCCAGATGTAGACAGATTTGATAGTAGTTTATCATGAAAAGGATTTTTGGGAAAATAAATCATACTTGAAAGTTTGAAAATAATTAGTTGTTTGTTTGTTTGTTTAAATAAATATTTTCCAAAGTAAAAGATCTCTACAGGTATTAAACAAGTCCAGAACACCTTCTGCATCCTTGGTTTGTAAGTTTAATGACTATCAGAAATGGATATCAAGGCCAGAATCAGTCATAATTTTATTTTGTTTGAGGTGTTTACCTCTATATATTCAGTAAAATACAATGGGTTTCTGTTCTGTCAGTCTGTTTCTGAGCCTGAGGAAGAAGAAATAACAAGTCTTCCAATATGAAACTTTCCTCATGTAAAAGCCTGATGAAAAAGGCTCTGAAAATAGCAAAAAAATGTTACAGATATCTAGTAGAAATCAAACACAAAACTCTTTGTGAAATAAATTAAGTAAAAATAAATAAATAAATAAATAAATAAATAAATAAATAAATAAAAGACTGAAATCACAATCACAAAGGATAAGGCTGCCAGTTAAGGCCTGCTTAAATAGTAAGTCAGAACTGAAAAATAAGTCTTTGAGTCTCTTCTTTAAGAATAAATCTTTAAGTTAACCACAAATTTGTTACAAAGCCTCTCTTGAAAAAAAATGAATTCTTACACAACCAAGCTATTAATCTTGCTTTGAATAGAGGCTGGTCAAGAGGCATGGTTTGAAGATCATTTGTGGGAAAGAAATAGTTTCTTTAGATTTGTGTTATGTTTTAGGCAGTACAAGTACTTAAAGTGCTGCAGTCATGCTGTATCACCCCAAGACATCATTTTAGCAGTTCCAGCTAACAGATTGATACTATTCTCTTTTGCATGATTTTCCTGTCTGCTTGCACAGTGACCTGTACTACTCCCATTCTCATCTTGAAAAGGCTGAAACTCTCTCTTTGTTCCCTTCCTTGTTCTACTACTGGTTTTGCTCTGATATTCGTTGTTTTACTTCAAAGTGGCTTTCTTATAATCAGGACCATTCTTGCAAACGGATAATAAGTCATACCTTCACTAAAAACAGATGCATTTAAAATGAGATGCCTCTCCTGAAATTTCATAGTTTTGGCTATAAATAAAAACGGAATGTAAAAAGTTGTACCACTTGAAATATATAACGAAGGTATGAAAAAATGACAAATTCATCTTGCATGTGTATTTATTTTTGACACTGAAACTTCAAACTGAAATAAGAGGTATAATAGTATTAAATTTTAATTATTATGTTCTTAATTTCTGTGGTTTTTCTTTCATATTTTTCACAGTTGAAATTGAACTATAAAAGCAGATAATGAAGGGAAACTGAGGATAAAAAAGGATAAAGCAGGGAACTGAGGAAACAAACCCAAACATTTTAATGAAACATAATATTAGCATTTTTTTTAGAGACAATGAAAAATGTGGGGAATAGCTGTTTATTTACTCAGACAATGACTGTGTCAGACAATGTCAGACTGCGTCAGACAATGTCAGACAATGACTTTTGCCCATTTTAATGTGTTTTTTAAAAAATTAATTAACCTTCAAAGAAGATATTTCAAGTAAGTTTGAAATGTCAATTGATTGCATTGATAAAAATGCTTCAAGGTAAACTCTTTGAACCGCTGAGTAAGGAGGCTATAGTGATTCTTTTAGAATACTCATGGCAGCAAGGAAACAAGCAAAATCAATGACTTTGCAGTTAATGACCATACCCAAGAAAAACACAAAGATAGGTAAATAAGTAAGAAAGGATTGCACAGGGAAGAATCAGAGAATGAGAACTAGATCTAGTGAGATGTACTAAACAGTTGACTAAATATGAGGGAAGGACTTGATGGCAAATGATAGAAAATTGCCAAGGATACTGGAAGAAAAAAGTTATGTCAGTACTTTGGTGTAACAGTTTCTGTAGCAGACAACTGTAGAATGGATGACTCCTTGTTGCAATAGTTGTGAAAAACCACCTTTTATTATTAAAAGGAAGAAAACTATATGACTTGGCTGGTTTTTTTCAGATGCACAGACATGCAGAGGACAAAAGCATAAACTGCTTAGTATGGGAAAAGAACTTTTTATTACTAATACTTTTATGAATGTGCACTTCTTTTATAAAAACTACAAGATTTTATTTATTTATGCATTTATTATTTTTTAATTTTTTACAATTAAATTTAGAAATGCTTAAGGATAAATTGCTAAGAAATTAAAACATATTAATAAAAAGTGATCAACCTGCTTTGTATCAGGATTTTGTTCAAGTAAACCTTACTATTCTTAGGTTACTTTTCAAAACCAACAGCAATCAGTTCAAAGATATAATGCCATATTATGTTCTGTGGTAGCAGAAATGGCTTTCACTGATGCAAATGCAAAGCTTTCATAGATTAAGAAATCAAAATTTGTGCAGAGAACTAGTGAACCAAGGACCATATTAACCCATGTATATTTTCACAAAGTACCCTTGCATTGCATGGCTACAGAAAAAAACCCTGAAGTATTACAGTAGGAAATACTTCTCAAATTCCGTATTGAAATTCTCTAATTATAGAGTCAAACATCAAAGATCATTAGGTTAGAAAGACTATAGAAGCATGAATCCAATGTCTTTGTTAGGTCATCTCTACAAAGGTATGGAGGAACTCTCAGTCATAATCTTGGAGGCACTCACCAAGTGTTTTTTCATTTAATTTTTCATTTAATCCAAGAAGAGGAAAATGAATTTTTTGCCAGCTTTCAACTGTAGTTGAGTTTGAACATCATTTTAATAAAGGGAATTACTGCAGATTTGAACTAGAGTCGCAAGATTTAAATCATAGTTTATAAATTTGATGTGTTCATGAGAAAAATTGGAAGGGACATTCATAAAGCAGGCAATGAATTAGCATATAACACAACAAATTTATGTAATAGGATTTGTTATTTAAAAATCAACAACATGATTCAAAGAGAATGACAGCAACATAGAAGAAAAACTAGCTTCTTTCCAGTATCATGTTTGATATTATATGTTATAATCACAAAATTACTGTGTTTCTTGGTGTATTTAAGTGATATAACTGGATTTCTAGGGGAGGAGACCTGAAGTCTGTTTCTTTCACTCAGTAGTATGTTACTTTTCTCTAATTATGAAAAGAACTTTGTAAGAAAATTAACATACATTACCTCGGTGTTGAGGCAGCGTTGTATGAATAAGATTAAAATATACAGTATGATATCTCTTAAAACATTAGGGGGAAAAAAAACCAAAATCCAAACCAAAACCAAACAAAAAAACCCACTCCAAAACACAACTTAGAAACCTGAGACAAATTTATTGATGAAGTGTTCATAGATAGTGACAATACTTTTCACATCTATGATTATACTTTTGACATTTTCTTTAGGGATCATATATAACCAGAACAAGCATGTTAGAATTTAATATCACTTATTTGATGAACTGTGGGTCTGTATCATTTTTATTTGGAGCAGTAGTGTGGTTTTGACGTTTATTCTCCTTCTACCCTCAGTTACAGCTTGTCAGTCCAGCTCTGAATAATATTCACAGAGGAAAAATTCAGGCCAGAGAACCAGACTTAAATGGTTCTGAAATAATCCCCCTGAACTGCACATGGTGTAGATGTAGGACATAAGCACCAACTGCTGAGGCCCCAGTCTAATTACATGCACTTAGTGTGACAAAATATTACTAGTATAGACAGAGCCCGGACAGACATTTTTTTCCCCCCCGACCGCATAACTTATGCTTACAATGTTTAGAAGTTATTTGTTTATGAATGTCTTAAGAATAAGCTTGTGCAGCTGATTTGCCTACCCTTCAGTGTCTCATTCTCCCACTAAATTGTCAAAGTGTAAGTTGTGGATACTACAAAAATACAGACAGCAAAGAATTGCATTAATACATCAAGTAAAACTCACATAAATTGAAAAAATATCGACTTACATGACCTTTAGTATGGGAAAGTGATGAGATATATAGTGATAGGAAATCTAGTGAAGAAACTATCAATTTATATAATCTATTCTGACTTTAACTGAATTTTCTTCTTTGCTGTAAAATAGTAATCTTGTGTTTTAGAGACCTTAACACCGTATTTGTCCATATATGTTTTCAAAATTTACTTTTTCTTACAACTGTATAACCAGATTATATCCAATGTGTGATAACACCTTGACCTGTAATAAGCTCCTCACAAAATATATTTCTGCTCTTGATTGACCTTAGATATATGGTGATTCAAGGAAGTTTTCAAATTCCATGTACTCCCAAGACCTTCCTATATGAGGAGCTGCATCTGTGAAAACTCAGTAAAATATGCCTCTTCTTCTTTCTGATTTCAGTTGATTTTTTTCCCTTATAATTTAAATGGTATTGTTTTTTCTAGCAACTTCTGTGATATGTAAACTGAGTAATGTAAAATAACCCTGAATGTGAAAACTTCGTAACAAGTCCACAGTTACAAAGAGAACAAGTCCCCAACTACAATCAGTGATAATGATCATAAAAACTTCTCTGACTGGTTGCATCTATTTTACCTCTCTGATACCTGTGAACCTCTGTACCTCATGCTAATGCCATTAAACCAGGAACAGACACCGGTGTCACTGTCACTGTAACAATAGCAGAATGCTTGCTCTGTCTGTTGAATACTTCCTCAACAGAGAAAGCAAGAGACTTGCACCTCCATCCCAGTCCTTCCGACCAGAGGGAGATTTGAGTCATATGTATGGTCAAAATAACTGTACAATATAAAGTTCTGCTCCACGTATGTTGATCAAGCACAGAGCTACCCAGCAGGTACCCCAATTCAACCCTGGTTACTTTATTACTCATCTTTCCATTTCCTGATGATCCATTGCACTTCTCTCATATACCCTTTGTCTACCCTAATATCCTCCCCAATAAACAGAATACCTCTAATGACTTTTTCCCCATTTGTGTCAATTTTGCTATGTCCACATCCCAGTTTGCTGATTCTAATGTTGTTACCTGAGAAATCACAACCTGAAAAGGTTTTCCTGATGGTTTACCCAGGTACTGCTAACCTTGCAAGACTGCTGCTCTAGTGGACCCTTCCAATACTTTGCCATTAACCAATTGTGTTATCCAGCAGTTGTAAATGGAACCACTTGTAAGTTTGTTCTTGTTATCCGTCACATTCCATGCCCTTTTCAGAAATCACTCATGTCTTTATTCTGCAGTTTTCTATGTTCTCTTAATAGGCACCACCGCAGGCCTGAATCTTGTCAGCAGCCAAGACATTTGCCTGCTACTGTAGTACAGGTGTGAACTACAAAGTGCAAAACATTGACTCATTCCTGAAGACTTAACCACATCACAGAGCCAACATTTTCTGACTTCATTAAAGATTTTAGTGATAGAAAGACCTCTGATCATAGCAGCAATGGTATTTATAGTGAATATAATTAAAATTTTAATGTATTATTCTACTCTCGGAACATATCAACTACCATTATGAAGCATAATCTGATGATTTTTGTGGAGTGTCAAACAACCTTTTTCAGGCAAAGGAGGAGGAATCACCCTTGATGCTTAAAACAAGCAATGATATATAAATCAACTCCTCAAACAGAGTTAAAGTAAGATGTTTTTCCTTAAAATTTTGAACCGAGGTCTTGTTTAACTGTTAATGGACAACATTGTTAACTGATAATTTATGGCGCTGCTGACTGCTACCTCACAACAGTAACAAAGATGGGACATCTCTACTCTGAATTCCTCGTTTTGTGGGTGAAACTTACTAACACCAGAAAGATATACCTACTGATAATGTTTGACACAACTGTCCAAGAGTGTATCTAGTGTGAACACAATAGGACAGGATCTGTAAAGAAAACCTTTAAAAGCTTGTCTACCGTTTCTTATTCAACTGAAACTTATCTTTAATTCGCTGGTACTGTTCTACAGGACCGAAAGGTATCTGCATTACAAAACTGACATCCTTCTATGAGATCCAGCTTTGAAACGTCAGAATACAGCACCAAGTACTGTAAGAAAATTGTTCTGAGCAATGAGTAAGAAGATGTTTCTCCATTACTTTTTGGTATTTTGAAATAGGAGTACAGTTTAAAACAGAAATAAAGTGTTTTTACATAAGATATTTTCATTTTATGATAATTGTGTGAAAGTTACTGCTTCTAGTACACTCCATTTTAAATTTAAATGATCTCTTACTTTTTCATCAGAATGATTCTCTGTCCTTTTCATGTTAACAAAATGAAACTGATTGCTCAAATCTGATAAGACCTATTCAAACGGGATGCCTCTGCCAAAACATACAGGTCTCAGCATCCAACCACACAACAATAAATATTTTAATTACAAACAGAAAGCCCAAAATCCGTTTGCTTCTGCATGAGGAACTGAAAGTCATATCGTATTATATATTCTATGATATGATGATCGAGTGAAAACTCAAGAATAGCAAAGGAGATCCAGCAGTCCTGAAGTTTATACAATTGGAACATGCAAATGAGTTAAATCCTTCCGATATTATTTAGGACCTATTGTCCAGAAATATATGCGTGAACCTACATATTATTTCTGCATTTAAGTTCTTTCTAAATGTGGCAGCAGACATTACTATGGTTTCTATTGCAAAACATTTTAAGATATAATTCAACTAATTCAACCTGTTCAATCCAATCCTACAGTTTAAGAATTAGGTGTTAAGGTACTTTAAATAATCAATAAATAGAGCTGCATCAAAAAAGTGACACCACTGTTTTAAACCCTGCCAGTTTTGCATTCATGATGGATCTGCTTTAAATTACTGAAGGTTTAGAGTCTAACCATGTTAATAATTTTGAATCTTTTTTGATAGAACTTGAGGAGTTATTTAACATTTCTACCTCTTTGATAAAGATCAGTTCATTTTAAACACTGATCTCACATAGAGCTGTGAGTTGAAATTATTATACCATTGCTACAATGTTATTTTGAAGGTATTATAATTTAAGGCACTGTAATATAAATACACCCTAAGTAAGTTTGTAAATGATACAAAGTTGGGCAGGAATGTTGATCTACATGAGGGAAGAAAGGCTCTACAGAAGGATCTGGAAATGATGCATAAATGGGCCAAGGCCAACTATCTGGAAGTTCAACAAGTGTAAGTGTCAAGTCCTACACTTGGGCCACAACAACCCCTTGCAACACTAAAGGTTTGGGGATGAATGACTGGAAAACTACCTGGGACTGCTGGTTGGAAGCTGTCTGAATAAGAGCCAGCAATGTGCCCGGGTGGCCAAGAAGGCCAATAGCATTCCGGCTTCTATCAGAAATGATGTGGTCAGCAGGACATGGAAGTGATTGCCCCCTGCACTCAGCACTGGTGAAGTCACACCTCAAATACTGTGTTCAGTTTTGGGCCCCTCCCTACAAGAAAGACATTGAGATAATGCTGAGTGTCCAAGGAAGGGCAATGAAGCTGGTAAAGGATCTGGAGCACAAGCCTTATGAGGAGTGACTCAGGGAAATGGGGTTGTTTAGTCTAGAGAAAAGGAGGTGGAGAGACCTTATTGCTCTTGATGACTACCTGGAAGGAAGTTGTAGCGAGGTGAGAGTTGGTCTCTTCGCCCAAGTAAGAGGTGATAGGACAAGAGAAAATGGCCTCAAGTTGTGTCAGGGATGTTTAGGTTGGATATTAAAAAATTTTACTTCACAAAAAGGGTTGTCAAGAATTGGAGCAGTCTGCCCAGGAAAGTAATTGAGTCACCATCCTGGTGTTTAAAAGACATGTAGCTATATTGCTTAGAGACATGGTTTAGTGGTGAATTTGGTAGTGTTAGTGTTATGGTTGGACCTGATGATTTTTGAGGTCTTTTCCAACCTAAACTATTCTATGATTCTGTTATTCTATAACTGTAAACTAGAACATAACTGCAGTCACTCAATAAAATGACAGTATCAGGTGGACCTTAATGAAGCACTTATGCTACAGTCACAATTTCATACCTTTACAATGCTATCAGGACATAGTGGTTAGTAAAAGAAGCATAGCATAACAATTTTGCCACCTGATAGTGGATCCAATCTGTGATCAATAGCAGTCATATCACTCAATATAGTACCAGATTCCCAACACAATACCTGACTCTGTCTTTTTCAAAGTTTCTTATTTTCCTTTTATTTATTGATTTAGGTCTTCAACTGTCACTCATCTAGAAATAATAATTTCTCTAATTTTACTCTGTGATTCTGATATTTTGTATTTTCTATACTATTATTCATGCAAATATACTTACTCAATGTGACATAATGTTCTAATGCAGGAATTTTAGCTTTTCTCCTAATTACACTGGATTAATATTTGTATTGAAATAAGTGGAGTTACAAAGTGTGAAAGGTTCAGATGAGAATTAGAATTATAAAAAACAATTATTTTGTGCACATGATCATATTACGATTCAGGTCACCAAATTGCAAGCGATTTGGGATTCTAGTTCCTGATACTGAAAATAGTGTTTTTATAATCCTTAATCTTAACCATCATTCATAGTAGGAAAAAGTGGCCAAATATAAAATGAGACAGGTATAAATTGTTAAAACACATTGTGTGGATTCTGGATTTCATCCCTGGAAGTGTTTGCACCATCCTTGGATGCAGCAGGTTGGATGAGGTTTTGAGCAACCTGGTTTAGCGGAACATGACCCTGTCCTATCTTTAAGGTCCCTTCCAAACCAAAACATTCTATGATTATGTAATTCTATGAATGGGGAGGTAAGTGGTGAAGAATTCTCATGTTATCTTCTGTCACTATTTTTCTACAAGAAATAATGATTGAGTACTCATGCAGAACACTGGGAAAAGGATTCCTACAGAACTAAGTAGGAGAGCCCATCACTTCACACCATTAAGCTGCAGCTCATTTGCATCCTATTGTCAATGATAGCCTTTCAATCTAGCTCTAATGATACTGTTTATTTTTTTTGTCTTTGCTACCCTTCCTCTAGACGAAAGATTAGTTTTTCTGTTCTCTGAACCAGTTTATAACCCCATTTATTCGTTGATTATTGTCTCCAATGTAAAATTAAGATTATAATATACGTGCTGTGGAAAAATATTCACACTTTCATAAAAATATCTGCCATGATTTCCTATCCTATGTCAGGGATCTGCACCATCCTTTTCCAGTTTTGTTTTGAAAGAACCTTTAAACCCTCCTCTATGAATTTTCCTTTATAAGAAAACTAGTGTAATATGAAAATCAAAAAGTGATTATAATGATCACATTTCCTACAGTGATCAGCAGCAAGTAATTTCCAGTTTTCTCAGAATAAGCTCAGAATATTGAGCATTTCTGAAAGTGTCTGTATTCCCTTAGTGTCTTTTATGTTATAAAAACCCAAAAGTATTTCCTGTCTCTGAGACCTATGTACATATTTCAACTTCATTTTTTCTCTGGAATTGAAATCCATTTCTTTATTTAGTGTTCTGCAACATATTGTAGATTCTTGCCCTAATTACCATCTTCAATATTTGTAATTTTACCAGAGGGAAATATTGTTCAAGAATTCAAGACCCATTGTACAGTAGAAATGTACCAATCAGCCTTACAAAATGCATATTTGTACTCCACTCTGATTCAGAAATGCAGCAAGCCTCATGTATAAGTCAAATATTGTTCACATAGCAAGCACCGTTCATGTAGTAGTTCTTTTTTAGATCTTAGCTGAGCATGCCTGAATCAGCATGTTACTGCTTTTGTATTCATATATTCATCAATTTCCCACATTACATATAAGAGAGCATCTTGTCTGGATACACCTTGTCAGCTCACAGAAAAAGGAAATATAGTTCCCTGCAGAGATGGTTTTGTGAGCGTTTTTGAGATTCTGCAGGAAAATAGGTGGCATTGTTGTACTTGAAGTACAGTTCATGCTGTGTTGATTTGGCAGATTAGTACTTAAATCTTGCCTTGCAAGGGAGTTTCCATTTTGATTGAATATTATAGATAGAAACATTTATTTTAAAAATAAATCTTACCTGTGAGGGTATAAATCTTTACTTCTTTCTTCTGTGACTTCTCAGAGCATCACAGAACACCAATTTCATTAGTGTCTTTGAGGCCATTCTTTGTCTTAGATGAAAGAGGAGGGACAGTAGGCTTTCCATATATCCCATTATATAATTCATATCTTAATGGTTTCTTTTTTTTTTTACCGTGTTTCTTTCATCCACATATCTAGTAATAGGATAAGCAGGAGATTGCACATCTACATACTTTTACACATCTAATTCATACATGGTTGTCCTTGAATCCTTCGTAGTCAAAAGAAAAAAAGGACACTTTTAGTCTATAAACATTCATCTGACATATTTTATGTCTGCTTCACAGTGAGATTGATTGTAGTTATGTCTCTACAGTTATAAAGAAAAATATTAACCTAATCTAATGAAGGAAAAATAGTACAAAGCAAAGCTTTTTCACTTTGAGTAAGCAAATATTTAAGAATAATTTTAAGACCTAGACACTTACTTTTCGAGTGAATTAATTCTCAACAGACAATGATATGAACCTAGGACGAATTTAGTGACATAGATGTAACTGTGTGTAGAAAATGGAACAGTCATGGAATATAGGGAAATTAGATTAACAAATTTTACCACCTACGAAGCAGACTGCTCTTGTAAAATTTTTGTAAAAGCTATGTATTTAGGTTTCTGCATAGCAAGCTTTTCCACATCATGAAAGCCAATTGCATTTGTCACACTGTTCATGATTTAATGGAGCATACGTATAAACATCTGCCATGTGATAGAGCAGCACTGAATATTAATGTGGTAAATAACTTCTTGTCTGTAAAAAAAATTCCAGAAGATAAACTGTGTTAAGTTTGTACAGCAACAGTAAAGTCTGTTCTCCTCTGTGCTTTATTTGTAGAAGAAAGTCTCCCTGGATTTGTTTTTTTTTAAGTTGACATGGTTTAGTGGATTAGAGTTATTACTGTTTTGTAGCAAAGAAAGTTTACAATAATTTAAGCAGTACCCTACTAAGTACAAAAAGTATGTCACTTTCTTTTTCACTCAAACACTTTTCTCTGTCCCTGTCCTCAGTGGAGCTAACTTTTAATTAGAAAAATGTGCATTCTGAAATCAATATAATAAGTGTCTGGATCCATTTTTAAGTGTGTTCATCATGATAACTGAAAGACAAAACCTGTCCAAAATTCCTCACTCTTCTTAAAAAAATATATATATATATATATTTTTTATTTTAAACATTTTGATATGATAAAAGCAAGAGAGGAAAACATGAAGGATTTAATTAGTAGCTCATGGAAGACTTTAGCAGAAACTTTTAAAAGTAATTTTAAAAAAAAATTCTGATGTAATCCAGGTAGGCATTTTGAACCATAAAATCTCAGAAATTGTTGCATAACAAAAATAAGATGTGCACATACATAGTCAGAGAGTCAGATCTGAATTCACACAAGTTGAAGGTAGTTAAGATGGGATGTCATCCCTCTCTAGACATCTACAGTGATTTTATATCTAAGCTAAACACCTTTGACTTTCTCTGCAGCCAATACATAACTTTTTTTTCATTTTTGTTTGAGTTGTTGTTGGACAAATATTTTTTGCTGTGAAAATTTCAGACATGACCTTTCCATTGGCAACAAAGAAAACATATAGTGACACACACACATAGATTTTAAAGATGTCCACTCATAACCAGATTAATCCTATCTTTGGAACTAATTTGTCTGGGTTTTCTATAATATCAACAGATTTAAGGAAAGCTAGTAAAACTATGATTTTGTTATATGTTTTTTGTAAAATCTCTGAAAGGGATGGCCATATTCAGTAACTCTAAGAAACACCCTACAGTAGCTAGTATCCTAGATATGGTAGATATCAATGAGAGTAGACATTCCATTCCTTCATCACTTCACCATTCACCTTCATTCTTTCTATTCCTTCATCTTCACCATTTTAATACCATCAAAATTAAGAAGGTTACACTAGCATAACAAAGATAAAGTCTTGAATTATAAGTTACTACCTAGTGACATTATATGTTGCTAATTCTAGATTGCTTGTCTTTTGTATTTCTTGTTCTGTCAGGGCAAATGATAGGATGAAAATATTTTGCAAGGATTAAACTATTTGTTTCATAGGTCATACTTATTTTTTAATTAAAAACTAGTAGTTTTAAACTTAGTAAATTTTTTTATTTGTCCTTGATGTTTTATATTTGGAAGTCATTCAGTAGATCACCAAATGATACAAAAACTGTGAAATCCTTTGACATGAACCATATTAACCTATTTCTTCAGACTGCTTCTTAACTAGAGGAACTGAGGCTAACATTAGAGTTAATTTCAAAATTATAAAAGTGAGAAATGGATCTACAGTTAATTTGTGATTCCTAAGCCAATAGACATAAGATGTTCAACTCAACTATGTTATCCTAGAAATGTGCACGTGACATTTTTTTAAGTATTAGCTAATTGTTACGCTGTGAGAGTAGGTTGTGGTTTCAAAGAAAGTGTGAAAATAGCCTGAAAATGCTATTTATACAACAACCTTCTGTCATGAACACTGAAATGATCAGATGACTTGCACGTACATTATTCCTACAGAAATATTTGGACTAAAATCTTCAATGAAAGCAAGATCAAAAGATATTTTCTTTATATAGTAGCGGACTACTGCTCATTTGCATCAATTATTTTCCATCATGCACATTAGATGAATGAAGGATCAGGATCAAATTACATTGGCTATCTACACATCCATGAAATACTAATTTGCCATTTTCTTTAAAACAAAGACAACATGACTATTATTATATTTGAGGTGGGTTTTTTCCATTTAGTTTGTTAATATTTTGGTTGTACTGTCAATTTTTTCAATAGGTTCCTGTCTGTATTGCCTACTGTCTGTTTTTCCCACATATTTTTGTTCCTAACTTGCCTTATATTTTGCAGATCAGTCCTGTCTCTTCTCTCTTCTTCACCTTTATTTATATTTATATCGAATTTTTCATGACCTCCCTTTTGGTTTGTCCGGATCAAGTAAGTTTAAATGAAATCATGATCTACTTAGCCCTATTCAAATCTAAATAGGTTTATGTCATATATGATTACAATTTTCAATTAGAATCATCTGTATTTCATGAGGAAGAGTGTAATTTTGAAAATTAATATTTGGGCCACAGTCATAATGCCTAAGTCTAGTCAGTAGCACTGACACTGGGTGCTTTCTAGAGGCATTCCTTGTTTTCTTACCTATTCAATGGAGCAACCCAATCTTTTCCAAAGAAAAATATAAACAACCTTTATCAGCCTCTGTCTATGAGTGATTCACTGGAAAAGAAAGACTGTCATTCTTTCTTTTTTTATTAAACCTATTAACTACCTTCTTTAGAGAACTTCAAAACATAGATGAAGTACAGTCTATTGAAGCAAGGAAATGCACTTCATTCCTTCACTCTCAGAATGCCTACACTGATGTGGATTTATATGAAGATTCTTAAACTAAAAAAAAATTAGTTACAAGTGATATTAGAGCTAGTGAAAGTTTGTTACATAGCTAGCTGTTTAGCTCCTTGTTTTATCGATAATTATAATGTTACAATTCTATTCAAACTGGAGCTTCTCTTTTTATTATTCATCTGAAGTGTCCTCGATAAGAAGATATAGATTATTGGGTTTAACTATAATAAAACATAAGGGACGACTTCCTAGTCGGTTATTGTTAAGAGTATCAGCCCTGTGGATGGACAGACTTGATAAAGGTATTGAGTTTGATAGGATTACTTCTGTAGTCAAGACATACAGATACTCATGCTGATTATCTATCAAATATTTCTGCCTTAGATTTTCCTTTTGCATATCATAAAGTTGACTTAATTGGATCCATGGAGATTCTTGAAATGCAGGGTAGTGTCCAGGTGATATAATGTCTACATAAAATCCATGTCTTATGCAAGCCTACCTTGACACATCCATTCAAAACCCACCATAATGGATATATCAGTGACATATTGTAGCAAATATTTGATTATTGCAAAGATCCAAATGGGGACTGGTATCATGAGATGCTGTGTACCTGCTGTACATCATTGTTGTACAAGTTTTAGGTATGAACTGAAACAAACTTGACAAAGAAAAACAGAAACATCATCTATTGCCTGAAAGAAAAAAATAAATGAAGATGCAATACTGAATGAATCTCATGGAACAAATTTGATTTAAAATATCACTTTGGGTTTGGCATGAATTAAAGAACTCAATGTAAACCAATAGCTGTAATCTTGTAAAATATATTATATATTATATTATAATATATTCAGTTTTAGAGGATGCTTGCAACAAAAGATATTTTGATGTATACAACATTTTAAAAATTCAACTACTAGTGTCTCCTCCTAGACACTACTTGAGGAAATATTCCATTTCTATTCCACAATTGCCTAAATATGAGAAAGTCCTCAGCATTCTCTGTGAGGTCAGAGAGTGATAAGGTGTTGGATTCTGTGAAATGTGCTCCAGTCCAGACTTTTTGCCAGGAAAAGGTGCTTCTCTACTGATTTGAGCTCATAAACCTAAATTTCTGTAAATATCATGAAAAAGCAGCTGTAAAGCATAAACACAGAGAGAAAGTTTTTAAGTGCAGCCACTACCTTATCAGCAAAATTCCTACAGCAGAAAATATGAAATTCAATTTTACACAAAGGGACAACCACACGGGCAGCAATTTTATAATATGAAAGAAGAAAGCATTTTGAGAATGTATTTAGTTTGCTAAGATAAGAAGTCTCACATAAACTGCAGGAGGAACTATTTTATTTCACAAAAATTTCAAGTATGCTTTTCTACTTAAAAAGGAAGAGAATTAAACAATTTATTCTAGCATTGATCAGTGAGGCACTGGAAGATTCATGTAGATATTAATCTGTACATAAGTAATTAAGAAAGAAAATGTGCAGCTGTGACAGGCCTTCGAATTTTTCTCTCATAGCTTTTCAAATTGGTCAGCAGATTGTCTTTTTCTGGCAGTAGGTACAGTATGCTATTCTGCAGCAGCAATTGCTTACTAAAGGTTTGGGTGGTTTCTATTTTGTAACCAAGTTCAGAATCACAGTCAGTTCATTACAAGATGTGTGTCCATTCAGTGACGTGGAAAACTATGCTACCAAGGGTCAGATACTAGATAAAATATAAAAGGAACTGGACTGTGAATTCTCAGTGAGAAGAGAGACTTCTTGTGGTCTTGAGAAGTGACAAAAAGAAACATGGAAGTTAGTATGTTTCATCCTCTGATCTGGCCACAGCTGATGGCAGTGGCAGTACCTCCAGAGAAGTAAGTCTCAAAAATAGTAATTTTCAAGTAGGAAGTTGCTTAAGAATTACTAAGAAACTATTCCAGATGTAATAAAAAATTTAATTGCTTGACACTGTTATGGAGAGATTCTGTTCTGTACATTTAAAAATGCTGAGATCTCCATCTAGCTAGGAAGTGTTAGGGACAGTACCAAGAATATGAAAGTATTAATTTGCTAAAGTGTTTTGTCAGTTTGCCTCTATTGAGTTTCTTCGTCATTTTTGCAATGTATCACAATATACTGGAAGTATAAATTAGAACAAGCTTTTCAGTTAAATTAAAAGGAATTATTCACCTGGACATCAGCATTGCATGCATTTCATCACAATAATATGGTGATTCTGTTCTGTCTTCACATATAATATTTCTGTGCATCCACTGTTCTTTTTGTTCAGAAAGGAAGGTATGAGAAGTCATAAATGCTAAAGTAAAACTATGCGTAGTGAAAATATGAGATTTGGTGATGTGAGTCAGAACTTAGATTGTTGAACGAAGCATGTCTGAGATTTTTCAGTTTTTGTCTGCCTTTACACAGGCAAATGTATTTTTTCTCATATAAAACCTCAAATTCCATTTAGAGATTCACACAGTGCTGTCTTTCTGGTGCCTCTCAGAATCTTTCTATCAGAAAAACTGCTCCAGCAACAAACTTACTCATCTTACCTCAATAAGAATACCAGGTTTCTGTTGTTGTGATGTTGTGCAGACGCAGTAGGTATCTGCTGTTGAGTAAATAACATTTTCTTCTAACAGCTACAGCGGCCAGTCTGCCAAATCTTATCAGAACCAGTGATGAGTCTGTCCGTGGTAGGAGGATATGTTTGATTCCTGTCACTACACAGACTGGAAAGAAAGGGCTGTCCTTAAGGGGAATAAGAGTAGAAAGTTATTACTATGAGGCACATTAAGTGCAGTTTGAGTGATAAATAACCTAAATCCCATCTTTAAGGATTCTCAAATATAACACATAGTGTTGTAAATACAAATGAGTCTGTACAAAGACAAAATATCCAGGAGTTTTGTTACAGATAATCTAAATTATTAGACTATAAACATATAATATCCTGCTACATGCTGCTGCGGCAAGGTAGCAAACAAAATTTTGTGGTGAATTCTCTTTACAAGTTATTTCCAAAAATAGACAAGTATTTTCTAGATCTAAGTGAAGATTCTACATTCTTTTACATGGTGAATTTATCCTTGTTAGAAATTACACCCATTGGATGATTTTAAATCTTTGAACTCTTAAAATGAAAGCCTATGACTTGCTTTCTTTGACAATGAATCCTACATGACATATGGAGACAGAATTTCTGATTCTTCCTCTAGTTTGCCCACCTTATTTTTCCTATAAACTGTTGGATGATGTAAAATAAAAATGATTTTTTCCTTTTTAATGAAAAAATATTCACAATTTCTTTTTTTATTATTCTTTTCATTTTTCATTCAGCACTTGTTACATCTGAATCACATCAAATACAAAAGCTCAAGTTCCCATCGTAACATTAACATATCCACAAGAAACAATAAATCCTTCACAGTACCTCATAGTACAGTTTGTTTCACAGTTTCATAGTTTCACAGCATCACAAAGTTGGAAAGGACCTCTGAGATCATCAAGTCCAACCTATAACCCAACACTAACACCAACCCATCATTTAAACCATGGCATTCAGTGCCTCATCCAGTCTCCCCTTAAATACCTCCAGGGTCGGCAACGTTCTTATCTGTAAGCACTAGATCCAGAGGAGCATCAATCCTGACAACTGACATGCTCAGCAACAACATGATGAAGTTTTCCCTGACACACTCCAGAAATATTCTAGATTTGCCTGTACGTTGTTGATTTCCCAGGAAAGTTGAAGTCTCCTATGACAA
Organism: Dromococcyx pavoninus; assembly: GCA_033558185.1. Classification (NCBI taxonomy): domain Eukaryota; kingdom Metazoa; phylum Chordata; class Aves; order Cuculiformes; family Neomorphidae; genus Dromococcyx; species Dromococcyx pavoninus. Next base: position 3,058,992 of record JAUMJL010000110.1, read on the forward strand.
CCAGGACCTTCAGACCTAAGGCTTCTTTGAGTTGACCATCTATTTTCCCTGATCTGCAGCAGGCACATACTATAAATCTGTCTAAGTAATGCCTCTAGTTTTGACCCAAAAGCATTCTAAATATCTGCCCATTTCTCCATAGGTAACCTCCATACACTCTTAACTACCCTTTTTTATAGAGCACAAACCCTGCTCCTCTTCTACCCTTTTTGTTGTTCCTGAATAGCTTGTAATCATCCACTGCCTTCCTCCAGTCATATGAGATAGCCTGCCAGTAGTACTAGGGACCTAAAAAATAGACACAATAGGAAACGTACACATGGGCTTCAGCAATGCTGAGTAGAGGGGAAGGTTTACCACCCTGAAACTGCTGGCAACACTTCTCATAATGCAACCCAGTACACCACGACCCTTTTTTGCCACAAGGTCTCATTGCTGGCTCATGTTCAACTTGGTGTCTACCAGGATCCCTAGGTTCTTTTCTGCCAAGCTGCTTTCCAGCTGGGCAGTCCAAAATACATAATAGAACAGAAGATGATTCTTCCCAGATGCAGGACTTCACATTTTCCCTTGTTGAACTGCATGGGGTCCCTTTCAACCCATTTCTCCAACCTCTTTAACAAGTAGTTTTTCATTGTTGTCTGGGTCTTTGCTTTGGAACCAGTTCCCTAAGAAGCTTAGGTTAAAAGTCACTTTATTAAGCTATTCAGTCTTTGGCAGAGATGTCTTTTGCCACTTTTTGATTAGTGGATCTCATCTCTCCCCAGTAGCCCACAGTCTTCATGTGGTGTCTCATGGTCTTTCCATCTGGAACTTGGCTGTGACACCAGTCATACCAACCCAAAGGCTGAACTGCCCGATACATTTGTTTCTCTCTACACTCTTCCGTTTGACTGGAAGGATGAGACAGAAAACCTAAGCACCTCATCCTTTTATTTTAGTCCCCAGGACTCTCTTGTCTTGCTTGAGTGTTTTTCCAGATCACATTTTGTAGTATTATTTATGCCCATAGAGAATAGGAGGTAGAATACTGTGATGTTGATGAGTCTAGGCAGTACTTCCATGACATCCTGGGCATCATCTCTGGGCAATTAACAAAGTTCCTGAGACTCAGGGCCAGGTCAGCAGATGAGTGCCTCTGTCGCTTATGGAGGGGAGTCTCCTCTGCTGACTCTCACTGCTTCTTCTTCCTGGCATTTTCAACTTGCTGAGCAGCAGTTGTTGGGCAAGTCCATGTCTGTTCTTTATCTGAACTTTCCAGCTGTGAGCACAACTGCTGTGTTGTTGTTATAGAGCAGGAGCTTCGTAGGTGCCTGGTTCTCTGAATGACTGTCCTTCCCCTCGTCAAGCCTTGCTTTTGATAATCCTGTTTTGTCTGTGCTTCAGGGCGTGGGCTCTTGCACTTTCAGTGCTTCTGGCAGTATCTCACCAATTTCATATTCACTTTCTCACACACAACACATCCCATTGTTCTCTTTTGGCAGCTATCTCTTCCACCTGATAGCTCATATATAACATCCTCTCACACATTTTATGTTTACAATACAAGGGAACTATTTCATAATTTTATGTCCTGCATTGTTTCCTAATATAAGTACAAATAAAAATAGGTTTATAAAATAAAATGGCTTTATAAAGCTACAAAGAATTAAAAAGTAATGGTCTCTGCACATGAATAATTCAAATTTACACTCTAAACACTCTAATCAGTTGCCACATATTACTTCAGTCACATCATAGCATATATAAGCTTGTTACATAAAGTTCTGCAAACACGGAAATGTTTGTGTCTAGGCACAGGAGCTAACAGATCACAGCAGCTACCTGTAAGATTTTGTTGGTGTATTTAAATGTAATATATTTCACTTGCAATGTCCAATTTAGTAGGTACTGTGAGTTCTACTAAGACCAGAATGTTGAATTTTAGATTACAAATGCTGTAAATCATCTTCACAGAATTGACAAATATCATAGAGGGCCTAAAAGATCTGCACCCTTCTGGAAAAGCAGCCTAAGGCCAGGCATGATATCTGGAGTTCTCAGGTGTCACTTGTTATTCCATACAACTGAATGAATATGACAGTGAAAGAAGATGTAGTCAACATAGTCAATGAAGTCTATCCATCTCATTGTAAAATGCTACATACAGTAACCCAGACTGTAGAGATTGAAAGTTAAAATGAGTTCAGACCCATCTAGCCTGTTTTTCTGCTCTGGTCTTGTTATTCTGCACATTGACAAAACAAAGATCTTAAAAACAAGTGCCCTAAAAGCAAATGTTTATTTTTTAAAGAAAACAATGAATCTGTCAGGCTTAAAATTTGTATCCTTTTCTGTTGATCAGAGTCTAGTTCTTCAATCCCAACCCTTTATTTCTGGTGTTACTTTCCTGCACAATATTACTTTTGGACAAGCAAAATATTATCATAATTTGCTACAATATTATCACCACACCATATTTTGTATTTTTTTGTATTTTTATCATTTATATTTACTGGCATACAAAATTAATTATATTTATGTGTATATAAAACACTTGACCTAGTCAGTTGACTCATCCCTTTAATTACAAACAATCTATCATATAATTTAAGCTATTATGTACTGGAAATTGAGGGCTTATTTCTATATTTGCAATATATTTTTCATCAGTCTGCTGCCTATAAAGAAACAAAACAAATAATAACTACATATTTGTGTATTTCAAGCAGCTCAAAAAATTTCCCAACTAAATCAGTCAGCCTCTATCAGACTGATTGCAGGTAGCAATAAGAACCATTTATATTTTTTGTTCTACTGTGATGTTAAAAACCTGAACAACAGTACTGTATTTTCTACTTACTGCATGAAACACCATGTTCATTCTTCATTTTGCCAATATCCTATGTGTAAAAGCATCAGGTACCTTGATTTTGACCAAATGGTAAAAATGCACATTTGACCACTTTCCTATTTTTTGTGCTGACTGTATCGCTTCATGTTTTGTTTCCTGTATACTTATTTGTTCCTGAATGTGTTCCCTTGTGCCCTTGCTTTGCCATACAATCACCTTTACTCAAAGCAACAGCAAGCTGTTTGTTCATCTTGTATTTGTTCATCACTTTGTTTTCTCTCAGTAGGCTTCCAAGCACCTTCTGTAATGTCCATAATCTAAGCCTCCTTTTCCCCCAGGGTTGAAGCACTTTTTATTTTTGGAATGTAAGTGTCAACAGATGTGATGAGACATGGTACCACTGTGAAATTACATGCAGAGGGGTGGGGGAGAGGAGAGGATGGAGTCATGTAGAATAGATGGACCACACAGTTGTATACTGGTTGTCCAATGTAATCAGGATGATTTTCAGTATAGTGTCTGGGTTAGATGACTAGATTAATGAAGCTTAAAAGTTAACAGAAGACGCTCAGATATACACTATAAATACAGACATTAGATGGAGAATTTTATAATTTACTTAAACTGTAATAAAAACATTACATTACCTTATCCCCACCTGACACAATATACCTTTACTAAACTAAATAGAACACAAGTAAATTTCAGCAGCTGAAGAAAGCTTTGCTTTTTTTTTGAACTGATGCTCAAATTCTCCCCAACAAAGTGGTGTCTAAACTGGAATTATAGTTGTTTCCTTCTGTAGTTCAAGAAAGTAAATTCTTTCAAGGAGCTTTCTATCTCCATGATCTGAATTTGAACACAAATCTGAAACGGAAGAGGGCAACGGCTATGCAGAGATTCCCAGGAAGTGCAGTTCGGCTTTGGAATGCCTTGCACCAAGAACATAGAAGACAACAAGTTATAGGCAAACTCAAACCCTACCTGAGATACCCCAGTAAGTGATTTGGGGAGAAATTAAGTGAAAAGAATGGATTTACGTCATCAGGATTTAAGATTAAGATTCAGGTAAAAATTCTTAAAATTAGGTGCTAAGTATAGATGTCCACAATAATAGCCATCTAAGGTCACATTTTTGTCATCAGAGAGGTAATCAATGCAGAAAATGGAGTCTTTTGTGAACAAAGTAATTGTCTAGACTATATTCAGCACAGTTTTGCTGAGCATAATGAGTTCTCAGCTCCTAGTCCACATGAACGCAACCACACTGTAGAGAACTGCAGTTATAAACTCAGTCCCACTTGAAGAGCAAATTTTGTTTCTTACAGGTAGATTTCAACTGCCTAAACATAGGCATCTAGAGGACAGTGTAGAAATGACACTCAGATACGGAAGATATGGGACAGAATATGGAGGGAGAATTCTCCAAAGCAGCAGGCAAAAGTTACACCAGGTAGTCTGAAATTGCGCCAAATATCCATATGAGGAAGATATTTCTACTTAATCTGATGTGTAGTTGAAAGAAGACAGTAAAAATATAAATTCCATGTCATTCCAGCCTTTATTTCTGTGGGGTATTTACTTACTAAGTTCCAATTGATTTTAAATGTGACCCTCAAAATCTGTGCTTAGAAGTCAGAAGTACATTTTGACTTTTAGCTTCAGTAGACAGTAAAGGAGAAAAAGTGTGATGGTGATATTTTTTTGAGATTTGGTCCTGTCAGATGTTAAAAATACTTTCAGATGTGCTGTAAGTATTTTTACTTCTCTTGGAAACAGTGGTTATATGTAGAAGAAATTATTTTGAACACCATTTTCTATGTCTGACACAGAGTCAAGAGAATTTTTGATATGCTAAAAGTGCCTCTCAGAGGTTTATGTTGTATACAGGACACCACCTACACGTACAAACACACACAGAAGTATTTCACACTCTGAAGCATTTCAGAAATATTCCATTTTGCAGTAGGTTGCTCTGCAGTCTTGCTGTCTGAGTACTTGAGTGTGTATGATTAATCTGTTAAGTGGGGTGAAAAAGAAATAGAAGTGTATATAAGGTTGGGACAAGAAAGCAAATCTTTCCACGTAACTAACTCATAGAATCGAATCATAGAATGGCTTGGGTTGGAAGTGACCTTAAAGATCATTTAGTTTCAAACCCCTTACCATGGGCAGGGACAACTCCCACTAGACCAAGCTGCTCAAGACCCCATTCAACCTGACCTTGAACTCTGCCAGGGAAGGGGCATCCACAACCTCCCTGGGTAACCTGTTCCAGTGTCTCACCACCCTCATTGTGAAGAATTTCTTCCTAATATCTAATCTAAATATTCTCCCTTCCAGTTTAAATACGTTCCTGCTTCCTATCACTACTTGCCCTTCCCAGCTGTCCTCTAGCCTCCATCAGGTACAGTAAGGCTGCTACGAGGTCCCCCAGAGCCTTCTCTTCTCCAGGCTGAACAACCCCAACTCTCTCAGCCTGTCCTCATAGCAGAGGATCTCCATCTCTTTGATTACCTTTGTAGTCCTCCTCTGGACCCACTCCAACAGTTCTATATCATTCATATGTTGTGGATTCCAGAACTGGATAGGTAGGGTCTCACGAGAGTGGAGTATAGGGGAAGAATCATCTCTCTCAGGCTGCTGGCAATGCTTCTTTTGATGCAGCTCAGGACATGGCTGGCCTTCTGGGCTGCAAATGCACTTTGCTGGCTCATGTCAAGCTTCTCGTTAACCAGTACTTCCAAGTCCTTCTCTTCAGGGCTACTCTCAATCACAACATCCCCAATCCTGTATTGAAACCATGGTTTGCCTTGACCCAGGGTGTAGGACCTTGCACTTGTCCTTGTTGACCCTCATGAGGTTCACACAGGCCCACTTCTCCAGCTTGTTCAGGACCCTCTGGATGACATCACATCTTTCTGGCATGCCCACTGCCCCACTCAGCTTGATGTCATCCACAATTTTGCTGAGGGTGCACTCAGTCCCACTGTCTATATAGTCAGTGAATCACCACTTCCAGCACAGATCCCTGAGAGACATTGCTTATCATGGATCTCCATCTGGAAACTGAAACATTGACTACTATTCTCTGAAGAAAACCTCCAAAATAAAGATTATTTTTAAAAAGAGCTTTAAAAATATGCCTTTGATATTTTTATCTTCTCAGATTTTATGAAAATATTCATTGTTTTCTTGTGGCTGTTCCAACATTATTATGCCAGTTTTCTAATTTCATTAGATTCATCTTTCAATAAGCCCAGTGCACTGTTTTTAGAGTAATGCAAAGAAGACACCTACTAGATAAATACTAGTAGGTAAACTACTGAAAGAAGAATCTCACATTTTAGCTAACATAGAAAAGCAACCAATTGTTTCTTCTACAGCATTTATATTTGTTAGTACATGTGACTTGTAATTTTGTAAAGAATTATTATTTTTCCATATGAATAACTAAACGTTAACACATTGATATGCAATTGTAACTCTTCAGTCAAACTTCTGCTACCACAGCATTACTAAGCAGTAAATAGCATGTATGTGTAAGGACAGAATCTCATAGTGTAAGAAATTCTATGGTCAGTTTCCTGTCACTTCACACTATTGCAATCTTCAGATACAAAATGCATGGAGAAACTGATTTTTCTTTAATTCTCTTTCCTATATCAGAGGCAAATTAGCAGTGTCTTTAACGTATTTGCTTGATAGCTGCTGTCAGTTTTGGTTCTCTGGAAAATAAATTGCTTATTATAAGCTTTTGCTAAATTGTATAATTTAAGGTATTTAACTACATGTCTTCATTTATGCATTTCAATTTGTTCTATCTTGCTTTATTTGCCTCTGCCTAAGAACTAAAATTGATTTTTGAAAAGCAGAACTCTTCAATGTTAGCATACTTTTTCCTAGTACTCTTTCACCCAATATGTAAATAAAAATTATCCTTGTTGTTTGACAATATCCAGTTATGACTATGGTAGAAGGACTGTATCAACACTCATTCTGCTGCATTTCAGTTTTTCAAGTTTTTCCTTCTTTCCTTATTACTTTCCAGTGGAGGAGTAGAAAAGGGATGTAGAAACTGAATTTTTATGTTATACATCTTTTGGTGGGGAAAATGGGGACTATGCTTGACAGATACAGTCCCAGAAAGAATTATAAATTTTGACTTTCTCTAGAAGGCAACTTGCAGCTGTTTCTATCCTGGCATTTGCTCATCAAGGTGTTAGCCTCATGCTCCCCTTCAATCCTTTTATACTGGTAACTCTTTCTTATCAAAGATTAAAAAAAAGAAATAAAAGGTAAACAAAAGAAGAACAAAAGAAGTTTGAAAAAGAAAAACATGAAAGTGCAAGAAAAGAGAATGTAAAAGTAGAAAAGAAAGAAAACAAGCTTCAGATTTGTGATTATTTAAAAGCTTAATTTGAAACAACAGTTTTTAATGTAAATTCTCTATTTCATTGATAGAATAATTTCAGTTTTCTGTACCAATTACAAAATATTTCTCTTTAACAATACCTTCTATCTTTTCTAAGCCAAACTGTAAATGGAAATTGAGGAAGAAGTTCAAAGACAGGACAGTTTTCAAAGCAGGTTCCCGAAAGGGCACAATATCAAAGTCCTGCTGGAACACTTATTTACTCATTCACGGGGACTTGTTCAAATATAAGACTTCAGAGAAGGCACAATGCCTGGTCTCAACACAGATATTACATCAAGTATTGTCTTTATCTCTTTTTTTCAAACGTAAGTATTTTCATACTCAAAACTAGGTAATGGTTTTAGTTTTGACTTTATTTCATGACATTCTTCAAAGTCTGCATTTTGGAAGTTGCACAGTATCTGCCTCCACATGTTAAGCATCAGTGAGTGGGAAATCTGTAGGATCATTTGTTAAAAAAAACAAAACTTAGAAACAGTTTTGTTTTGGAATGCAGGAGAACTCCAACATTTAATCTTAAATAGCTGTGGGTTAAAGTTATTTTCTCCTCCTACTCTCGAAGCATTGAGAGAGACTTAGTCCATATTCCTGAAAACACCCATTCATTCTCAATGTTAGCACAAATACTCTTAGTAAAAATTCATTATCATAAAATTAAGTATTTTCAGGATAATTCAAAGGTGGTGTGTCTTTTAAAATTATTTCACCAAGACAATTTGGTTAATATATCAGAGAACAGACAAAATAGAGAATTGTATCAGTCTATGCAGAGCATCGTATTCAGTACTCTGCAGCAGGATTTCTTCCTTTCAGATATTAAAAAACACAGAAGTGTGCACAAGGGTCAATATTTAAAAGGTAGTCTGGAAAATATTTCTACAACTGAAAAGCATTCTGATCTGATAATGACTTCTTATTTACATTCTGAGAAATCTCAGCAGAATTAGGGTAACTTTAAAGCAAGTATTAAGAAGTCGGGTATTGACCATTCAGTCGTCAGAGTCCCTGCAATTAAAATTAAAACAGCTAAATGGGGATCATGTATCCCCATTTAGACATGAAGTCAAGGAGACAATTCATGTGTTTAAGAAGACATTGTCCAGGAGTGCAAACATCACCAGAGAGATGGTCATAAACAAACTATACATACATAGTGTGCTACTCAGGAATGCTACTTATGAGGCATTATAGTGACCTGGCGTTACAGTATTTGTAAAGCAAAATAACTTTGTAAGGGAAGCCCAGTAGGGAAAATGTGAAGTCTGACAAATGATACATGGGCACACAGAAGATCGTTCTATAAACTATTCTTGACCCATCCACCCCTCTTTTTTTCAGTGGGGTTAGAAACATTCTGCAAGCTTGGAAGTTCATAATCAAGAATTTATCTAGACTCGTACTATGATCCTAATTATCATGCTATTTTTTCTATTACATTGATAAGAAAACTCCACTTTTCTATATAAAATTAATTGTCTGAAGCTGCTAGTGTTTCCTCCATATTGAACACAGTACATTTCGCATTTAGTTCATTACAAGATTAACCCTGAAACAATTTCACTAGTTTTGAAATAGTTGTGGCAGGTGTGGTCACCCTGAAAAGTACCCAATGCAGATCAGGATCCGCTAAGGACCTGACAAATATTGGTCTTGCAAAAGACACAAAGATTGGAACTTTAAAGCTGTTGAAACTCAAGTTCCCCATCCCACTGTGCCACTTGGGTAAGGGAAGGAAATAAAGAATTGTTGCCAGGCTCTCACACAGTCCTGGAAGATGGGTTCCACAGTTGATTAGAGTTGACTACAAATCAGGTTCAACTAAGCACCAAACAGGGTCCTGCTCCTGCCCCCGGGTCTCCCCTTCCCCTGACCTGCTTTGTCAGGGAGGGAAGGGTCCTTTGATGTCTGCACAGTGAATTGGAGATGACAATTTTCCCAGGGTAAATTCAAACAGTGTTTACTTGGGGCACAGCCAAAACAACAAATCAATATTTATTTTGGACACAGCCAAAATAACAAATCAATATTTTTGGGCATGGCCAAAATAATAAATCAAATACTTGGGTGCACTGTGAGTTGCAACTTCCCAAGAGTTGCAAACCAGATCCCAATATGTTCAGATCAGAATCTGATACCCTCAAGGCAGCTGCACAAAGCAATACAACGCAGATCTGATCCAACGTACAACAGTGCCATGAAAAAAATAAAAAAGGAAAGCAAAGAGGAGAGAGAGAGAGAGAGAGAGAGAGAGAGAGAGAGAGAAAGAAAGGAACAAGAGTAGTGTAGGGAAGAGGAAAATAGTCACCACTCCATGGGCCTCTGGAAAACGTGGCCTTCAGGAGCACGTGGTCCTGCAGTTCTTCTGCAACTCATCTTCATGTGGGTTCTATGGGGTGGTGGGCGCGCACGCCTGCCTCGTTGGCGGGCTTGTACTTATAGGACAAGTCCATGCCCCCTCGCCTAGCATGAGGGGTGGTTTTGCTGTGAAAGGGCTCAAATTGGCACATGGGCAGAATCTTCTTTGGTAAAGTTCTGGAATTAGGGTTGGGGGCTTCAGAATAGTTCAACAGACCCTTGCCAGAATAAACTCTGCCTGAACCCTCTGGGTCCCCGTGCGCAGTCACGTGATGGGGGGAGCAGCACCTGCTGCTGCACCTCCTCCCCCTCCTCTGCAGCGGCACGGTCAGCCCAGCAGGAGCCACAGCACTCAAGAGGATGCTTAAGAAAACAGTAGAAGCAGAGTCAGTCTCTACACCTCTTTTGAGTTGTTCTCCTTGGAACAGTGGGCTGTGACTGGAAACTCTCCTCTTGGGACTGGGATGCCACCCAAGGAAACTTCTTGGGGTTCAGTGCCCTCATTCTCCTCTCAGTGAGTGTTTATTTCTTCTGCATATATTCTTGAGTGAGCCCTTACCCCTTTGGGTGAGTGATTCTATCTTCTGGGTATTCTTGAGTGAGAGATTTACTTTTGTGAGTGAGTGATTGTGCACATTCTGAAAGGTTCTTCATGAAACACAAGGATTCTTATTCTATTGTATAGTAATATTCCTTCCTGACTCCCAAACTTGTATGTTTACTTTGGTTTTTTGAGTGCTAAGTAATTATGGTTGGAATAAATCTTCTTTGTGGTTTACCAGTTGTTATCTGTTGTCTGTTTTGTGGGTGCTTCCATGACAGTAGTACCTGGTATCAGTAGAATGTTTTGCTTACTGAATGATCCAGCGTCAAACTCTGTTACATCGTGAAATTTTGTACTCTAGAGCTCTAAAACCTCTGCAGAAACCATAGTAAATAAATAACTTTTAAAAATATATTTTATTGAGAAATAAACACAGAACTGCAATATGGTTCCTATTCTATCTAGAGTAAATAAGTTACAAAATCACTACAATCTAAATTATTTTAAATAATATATTATAGAATACTTTAAAAAAATCTGCTATTTAACACTACAACTTGGTATTTCTATTGTGCATTTTACCTAAGAATATGAGAACTCCTTATAAACTTGAATTAGTTAAGCCTGCAATAGTTTCATGTGGAGTGAGTGGAACAGAGGAGTCATTTTACACGTAACTTCAATGCAAATACCTCTGCCATAAAATGTGCCAGCTCTTTAAGAATTCATAGCATCATTAGGCAATAGATTAAGACAAGAGGTGATTAATATTCAACTAAAACTACAGAATTAATGTACTTAAGTAAAACCTACTTAGTTATATTGTGGTTTAATCAAAGCACTAAATAGAAATCGTAAAATTCTATGTAAAGCATTTATTCTTTTATTTCTCCCTTCTATCTCTGGGTAGACAACCAGAAGGAAATATTCCCAAATTTCTAGTTGCTTTTATTGCTACTACCTCTTGTGGTACACTGTAACTAATATATAAACTCTTGTAAGGCAATAATAGGGAAAACATTTTCTGCTTTCTAGTCTCTGTACTTAAAATACTCTACAGAAAGTTAATACCTTTATACAAACATTTTCTTCAGGTCTTTGTTAATGCTTTCCGTGGTTATTTGATCTATTGAACTGCAGATTTATTTTCATTTTAATTAATCTCTTGATGCAAAGAGAAGAGAAAAACTACAGCATACCTGTTTGCTCACAGAAAACTAGAAGTTCCTTCAAGACAGCAACTCAGTAAAAATAGTTGTGGTGAAAGTAGATATTCTCGAGACATCATAAGGGTATTTCATGTATTAATAAAAGCGGAATAAAGAAACACATGAAACTCAAGATCATTAATGTTTTTTCAAAAATAAAAGCTAGTTTTAAAGCCTAAGTACTATAGAGAATTAAGACATTTATCTGCGGAAACATAGTATGTGGTAATTTATTTTGATAGAGGACTACTTTTGAAAATTATGTCCTGCAGCCAGGACACATGCTAGTTAGCAGATTGAATCACCTTGGCATACACTTTTTTTTTTCAAAATTTGGTATGTTTACACTAAAATAATATAATTGCAGGCCTTTAAGAATATCTTAATATTTAAATTACTTAGTTGCCTGAACTTATTTCCAAACACTCATAAAATCCAGATTTTGAAAAAAATATCCTCTTCTTTTCTATTCTGGTCCCTGCCTTATTGTCTTAGCTCTAACGGGTGAGCAAACATAAGCCTGCTTTTTGTTCTTTCTACTTATTCATTTTTATCTTGTAAGACTGTAGCTTTCACTGAGAAGCAACACACATTTTTCAGTGGAGTATGGGAGTAGTTATTATTTCAGTCTTATAAATGAAGGAATTGAAAGCCTGAAACTGGCCAAAACTCTGCAAGAATTCAACATTAGTGCTAGAAGACAGAAAAGAAATTTCCTATACGCATTTTAGACTTGCTTGAAGTCTATTCTTATATCAGCAGAAATAAAGACCAAGAGACCTGAGAAAATTCACTTCATTATCTATCATGCTGCACAAAGTTAGCAAAACAGATCTAGACATAGGGAGGAGGAAAAAATGTGCAATTTTGGATGATTAAAATGATAGTGAACTAAAATAACGTACATAAGGCCTTTAGTAACCTGTGTTTACACAATCCTTCCATAAAGTATTAAAAGAGATAAGAAACAAAATTTTCTATATACAAGCCACAGAAAATACCATTCACTGGGAGGGCTTAGAATACTTTGATCTCAGGACTTCTTTTTGTGTTCTTACCATAAATATTTTGCTTGTATTAAAAAAAATTAATATATATGTATTGCCTCTTAATATTGCAGTTTAAGCATACATGCAAAGAATAACAGTAGGCCATCTATACATCATTTCAGGCTAACAACAGCCTTCTCAAGTATATAAAAAGCAACTAAATTTTTCACTGCTACCATACAGTCAGAAGTTCTCATTTGTGAATATAAGCATTTAGTTTTCAATTGCTGACTCTGTAGGTCATGATGTTGAAAAATGATATATACGATCATTTTGGTCATGCTGAGAAGATGATTTGGCTTGTGCCTTGACCACAGCTTAGGGTTCTGTTATCCTAAACCAAATTGGACAGTCATTTTGGAGAACATGTCGTCAAAATCATCAGTGTATTAAGCAACATGAGAAATCCTCTACCTGGACATTTTCTTCTGAGACACACTCTTCCTTACACTTTCCTCCATGAGATGGAACTTTTCTGCCTAAACTTGTTCTTTCACACACACACACCCCACATCCCCCGTCTTTTGATCTAAGTTATGTCTCTGTCTATGTCTCTGTCTCTGTCTGGTTGAGAGCATCAATGGCAGTGGAGAAGACAGGATATCCGAGATGGTACAAGAGACCTCCAAAAGCTCTTCGTTAGAAAGAGAAGATTTCAAACAGACTACAATTCTTAACTTCTCTTGGAATCTTGAAAGACTGAAGATAAGGGACAGATGAAAGTTTTATTGTTTTCTATTATCCAACAGTGGTGCATTTCGTGGTTTGTGTTTTTTCAGAGGAGGATGGGGTATCTCATTCGAGCCTGCACCTGGAACCAACAAAATATTTTTCTCACCTCTGTGTTCAAAACTTCATGATATGTGTCTTAAATTAATCTCAGATACTTTGGAAGGAGTAGTGGAACCTCAGTTGAAAAATCAGTTGTGTTATGGTTCCCTTTAAGAGGAAAAAAAATGAAAGTTCTTCTGAGAATACAACCCAGCCTTCTTTCACACTCAAAATTCTGTTATGACATAAAGGGAGCACGTCTTATATATGAAACCAAAACCTCAGTCCATCCAGTTAACATTTTAAAGAGAAAGATCACTACTGCCATGGAGGCCATACTGCTGCAGGAGTAGAGGGAATAGAATCAAAGAGCAGAATGATTTTTTCCATGTACTGTAGATAGAGAATATGACGATGCCCTCCTAAAATGCCATAGTTTTGTGCCCAAAGTAAGGTGGGATTAATCTAATCTAAACTGTGTTAATACCCTGGGGAAGGGGTGTGTTTAGGGTATTTATTTATTTATTACTTTTTAAACTTCTGTTTCAATTAATACATTACATTTAAGAGGTCCTTTCTATTGACTATGAAGTATTATGAAGATTATACAAGTTATTTAAATTTTTAAACCAAAGCTGAATTTACCATGGCTCCACAAATTCGTCTGTATGGAAAATGGAGATGATGAGATTTTTCTGTTCTTGAAACTAGGGAGATTTTACTCAATATCTTCACTGTGAGCAAGTGAAAGAAACACTGCAAAGCATGTACAGAAATTTATCTGGCATCGCCAAGAACTTAGCATATGTGTTTGTCACTTTATTTTCTACTCCGTCCCTATAATTTAATGCTTAACCAAGAAAATTCAGTGTTCAGTTATCACAGTTGACATGGAGTAGTATTAAGTCATATATATACAGAAGCTCTCCTTGGAAAACTGGTTTTGATATTGGTCTTCCCATAGGCTGTGACAAGTGGAGAGATATATTGAGAGCAATACATGTGCAGCTCAGGCTTCCACCAGTGGAGTCTCCTGAGCTCCCCTTGCTCTGTTGCTAAGGAACAGGACAAGTACACCGATGCTGCTTCTTTCTCTGAAAACCACAACACCTATAATGTCTTTTTCATGTTGAAGAATCTTAAGTTTTGGAGATTCAAGCCCAGAAGTCTCTGAAGCACAATAAATAAATGAAAAAAAAATAAAGACAAGCGGAAAAAATTCTTACTAAAAATGTCTCAAGCAAGCTGCTGCTCTTTTAATTTAGAGCTGCGTATAAATTCAGCTATTTATAATCTGCTTCTGCAATCGTTATGTCAGTACATTCAGTGCAAAACTCTTCCTAAACAGTGATGTGACTCAGAAGATACAGAATTTTTTTCCAAGGTAGGTACTGTACAACTTGGATCGCCCTTATACCTCTGAGTTTTGTGACTTTGAGATTCATCAGTCTCCAAGCTTGCAGTTCTGAAGAGCATAAGTAATACTATGGCCTATTATTATTGTTCTCTAGGATATATTATAAATAAAAATGTCCTCATACTGTCATAGTATTGACCCAGAACATTCCTTGCCTCATTTAGCTCATGATTATGAAAGAGGTAACAGACAGTTAGCTTGATATAGGGGTTTGTAGTTGGAAAGAAACGTCACAGTAAAGCTGAGACATTTGCCTGCGTTCATAGTCTCTAACATTGGATTATAGAAAGGACTTTTTTTATAAAGTTGGCAACATCTACAACTTCAAACTAATAACAGCATTCCAAACATAATACGATACAGTATTAAAAAAAATGGGCACTAAAAATATAGTTTCCTTCATAATTCTTCTTTTGGAGTATAATAGACATTTTCATGTTGCCATATACAAAGTCTGAATTAATATATACATATATATTTAGGCACAAATTATATTGTGTCTATATGGTCATTATTATATGTGCATTTGTGTGTATGTATAAGGAAATACATGCATGTATGACTGTTATACAGAGACATAAGTTTATAGTAAGCTAAAGTTAAATTGTTCTACAAGGTAAGGTTCGCTTTTAACAAGTACTTCCAGGAATAAAAAACCAACCATCCAACCAACCAAGCGAAAAAGTAATTATAAGCATTAAAAAAAACTATATGAAAATGCAAGGACTATTGAAGTGCTAAGATTCTGTATCCAAACTCTGATCCAAAACTTTTTTTAAGAGAGAAATAACAAGGTTGTGTTAACTCTATAACATACGTGTCTCAACAAAGCATGAGAGTTCAGATGAACTCTCAATGCAATACATACCAGGAGAACATACTCTTAAAGGACAGTGGGAATGGAAGAAGCACAAATGGGTGTTAAGAAAAGGCTCTAAGATTTAAAGAAGCATGGACACCAATATTTTCTCTCTGGGTTTCTTTTCCTTTATGTCAAAAAAAATCTTCTTATTTACATAATTATTCTCTGCTAACAAATTTCACATCATTTAGAAGCTGCACTGAAGATAATATTGATGACCAGATACAAATGTCAACAACAGTGTTTTGGTGGTGACCACAGGAATGTTGTTTTGAAGCAAATCTCTTTATCATACTACTTACTGTGCTTGGTTTGCACAAAAGAATGAATACTGTGCTCGTGAAGTGGATTTCTTCTGGATGTAATTAAACTAGAAGATATCCAAGAGCATATCATTCAGACCCCACATGGAGTATTGTGTCCAGTTCTGGAATCCACAACATAAGAATGATATGGGACTGTTGGAATGGGTGCAGAGAAGGGCCATGAAGATGATCAAAGGGCTGGAGTATCTCTGCTATGAGGACAGGCTGAGAGAGCTGGGCTTGTTCGGCCTGGAGAAGAGGAAGCTCCAGGGGCACCTCATAGCGGCTTTCCAGTACATGAGGGGGGCCTACAAGAAAGCTGGAGAGGAACTTTTTACAGGACACTGGAACAGGTTGTCCAGGGAAATTGTGGATGCCCCCTCCCTGGCAGTGTTCAAGGCCAGGTTGGAAGGGATCTTGAGCAGCCTGGTCTGGTGGAAGGTGTCCCTATCCATGGCAGGAGGGGTTGGAACTGGATAATCTATAAGGTCCCTTCCAACACAAACCATTCTATGATTCTATGATTGTATGATTCTATGATATCTAGCCGCAAAAGAACATGGAGTCTGTGGAATAATACAAAGTTACTTCTGATATAAATAAATAAGTACATACATAAATAATTAAAATCTGAAAGATATCTAATATAGACTTAGAACAAAATATTTTGCTCTGTCTGTTTCTGTCAATCAACTTTAAATGCCTCTACAGGTGTAGCCTATAAGGACCAAGTAAGTTCCCCTGTAAAGTCCTAATAAATTTTACAGAAAGTAAGTCTAGGCATTATATATAGAAATTAATTTTACAGTCATAAAACAAGTTAATGAAGTAATATATTGCAGTTTGTATAGTCTTCTAATGTCTAAAAACAACTGATGACCTGGTACTTTATATGATTTTGTATGCAGCAAATGCAGCAGCTTCCTCAAATCTTTCAAACAAACCAATTTTGAGAGTTATGTTGTTTATCTAAGAGATTTAAATGGACTTTTTTGAGGATTAATGAAATATTTTTTCTCCTTTCTTTCTGCTGATTTGACCTTTTAAATCTGAATTCTAATCTTTAAACATACTTTTATACTCAATGCATCTCAGAAATTACTGTCATCTAAACAGATCTTTTGAAATTATAGACCAAGACTCAAATTAAATAGTACAAGTATATGAAAAAAAAATTATAATGAATTTGCTTGAAAAACAGAGTAAATGATAGTTTTCTTGACCTGAACAGTAATTCCTGTTCATAGAATCATAGAATTATAGAATTATCTGGGTTGGGAGAGACCTCCAAGATCATCAAGTCCAACCCTTAATCCAACACTATCATGATTACTAGATCATGGCACTAAGTGCCACATCCAGTCTTATTTTAAAAGCCTCCAGGGTTAGCGAATTCACCACCTCTTTGGGCAGGTCATTCCAATGCCTGATCACTCGCTCTGTGAAGAACTTTTTTCTGATATCCAGCCTAAACCTTCCCTGGCAGTGTCTAAGCTCGTGCCCTCTTGTTCTGTTTCTGGTTGCCTGGGAGAAGAGTCTGACCCCCACTTGCCTACAACCTCCTTTCAGATAGTTGTAGAGAGTGATGAGGTCACCCCGAGCCTCCTCTTCTCCAGGCTAAACAACCCCAGCTCCCTTAGCCTCTCTTCAGAGGACTTGTGCTCAAGTCCCTTCACCAGTTTTGTTGCTCTTCTCTGGACCCGCTCCAGCACCATAATATCTTTCTTGAACTGAGGGGCCCAGAACTGAACACAATACTCAAGGTGTGGCCTCACCAGCACTGAGTACAGGGGAAGGATCCCTTCCCTCATCCTGCTGGCCACACTATTCTTGATACAGGCCAGGATGCCATTGGCCTTCTTGACCACCTGGGCACACTGCTGGCTCATGTTTAGCCTCCTGCCAATCAGTACCCCCAGGTCCCTTTCCAGCTGACTGCTCTCCAGCCACTCTGTCCCCAGCTTGTAGCGCTGCATGGGGTTGTTGTGGCCAAAGTGCAGGACCCGGCACTTGGCCTTCTTGAACTTCATCCCGTTGGACTCAGTCCATCTCTCCGGCCTATCAAGGTCCCTCTGCAGAGCCCTCCCGCCTTCTGGCAGGTCGACACTCCCTCCCAACTTGGTGTCATCTGCAAATTTACTTATGATGGACTCAATCCCCTCATCTAAATCATTGATGAGGATATTAAACAGAACTGGACCCACCACGGATCCCTGAGGGACACCACTGGTGACCGACTGCCAGCTGGATGCAGCCCCATTCACCAGCACTCTCTGGGCCCGGCCATCCAGCCAGTTCTTAACCCAGCTGAGAGTGCACCTGTCCAAGCCATGGGCTACCAGTTTATCCAGCATTATGCCATGGGAGACAGTGTCAAAGGCTTTGCTCAAGTCCAGATAGACTACATCCACAGGCTTCCCTTCATCCACCAGGCGGGTTACCTGATCATAAAAGGAAATCAGGTTGGTCAGACAGGACCTGCCCCTCATAAAGCCATGCTGGCTGGGTCGGATCCCATGTCCATCCTGAAGATGCTGTGTGATTGCACTCACGATGATCTGTTCCATAACCTTGCCAGGCACTGAGGTCAGGCTGACAGGTCTATAGTTGCCCGGGTCCTCCTTGCAGACCTTTTTGTGGATTGGTGTGACATTTGCCAACTTCCAACCATCTGGGACCTCCCTAGAGAGGCAGGACTGTTGGTAGATGATGGAGAGTATCTAGGCAAGCTCTTCTGCCAACTCCCTCATCACCCTAGGATGGAATCCATCAGGTCCCATAGATTTGTGTGGATCCTGGCGGCTCAGTAATTCATAGACTGTTTCCTCCTGGAACACAGGGGGGGCCATTTGGTTTCCTGTCTCTATCTGTGAGCTCCGGAGGCCAGTTATCGTGAGGGCCACCTCTCCTACTGGTGAAGACTGAGGCAAAGTAGGTGTTGAGTACCTCAGCCTTCTCCTCATCCCTGGTAACTATGTTCCCCCCCAAGTCCAACAAAGAATGAATGTTTTCCTTGCCCCCCCTTTTGTTATTAATGTATTTATAGAAGCGCTTTTTGTAATCCTTAACAGAAGTAGACAAATTCATTTCAAATTGCGCTTTTGTTTCTCTGGTTTTCCTTCTGCATGATCTAACTCTTCCTATACTCTTTCTGAGTAGTCAGCCCTGCCTTCCACAGTCAGTAGGCTCTCTTTTTATCTTTGATTTCCTTCAGTATCTCTCTATTCAACCAAGGTGGTCGTCTTCCCCGCCGGCTTGCCTTTAACTAATAGGTATAGCCTGTTCCTGTGCACTCAAGACTTTTTCCTTGAAGCACAACCATCTCTCTTGCACGCTCCTGTTTTTGAGGACTGTGTCCCAGGGTGTTCTCTGGACCAGTCTTCTGAACAGGTCAAAATCTGCCCTCCGGAAGTCCAGCATAGAGGTTTGATTGGTGGTCCTCCTCACATCCCTGAATATTGAAAACTGTATTATTTCATGGTCACTGTGCCCCAGTTGGCCTCCGACCACTACATTTCCCACCAGTCCCTCTCTGTTTGTAAACAGCAAATCTAGTGGGGCCCCACTCCTGGTAGGTTCATTTACCTGCTAGAGCAGGAAATTATCTTCCGTACGCTCTAAGAATCTCCTAGACTGCCTCTTCTCTGCTGTGTTGAGCTCCCAGGAGATATCCGGCAGGTTGAAGTCACCCACAAGAACAAGGGCTGGCGATTTTGAGACATCTGCCAGCCACTTTTAGAATAACTCATCCCCTTCATCATCCTGGTTGGGTGGTCTATAACAGACTCCTACCAGGATGTCAGTCTTCTTGTCCTTCCCCCGATTCAGGTCCACAAGCACTCAACCCTGTCATTGGGGTTTCTTCTATGCATAAAATAAATGCAAAGTCAAAGCTTCTCTCACAATGCAATGTTTTTTAAGGACTGAACTAATGCATCTTTTTAACAATATCATTAATTATGGTAGTAAGGATTTGTTGGTCTTCTCTCTGTGATTCTGTATGGTAAGGCCATGAAGTGTGGGTGACTTTTCTGCCTTAAGATCTCATCTGTATACTGCTATAACATCCTTCCCCATACAGATGTGAGCATTATTTCATACATAGCAGGACATCAGTCTTCCTCCTCTGAAATTCTTGATCAGAAAGCTACCTTTTCTAGTGAAATGCTGATGAATTGAAGTTTGGTTTGTTATGAACACAGACTAATGGGATCCTGAAACATAGTGTCATACTTATACATAATTTTTTCTTTTTTTTTCCCTTTCCCTAATCATAGTTACTTTGAACTATACCTCTGTTATAATCTATTAATACACTTTTTTGTCTTGGAAGCAAAACCATCTTGAATCTCAGAGAAGTAAAGAGGACAATTCAACTTAGAACAGGTCTTGTGTGAAATTTATGGCAAAGTAAGATTATAATGTTTTAGAAAGGCTTTATAAATTTACAAATTGTCTCAATTTTTCTAGTGAATATGCTGAAGTGGCAATGATTATGGTGATCACTCCAAAAGTAAGAATTATGAGACAAAAACATAGCAACACCAACTGGTGTGCAGTCAGTACAACTGGTTCACTTCTAAGAGTGTACAAATCATTCTTTTAAAGAGAATAGCAATAGAAGTATTTCCTCTACATGTTAGGAAGTTCCAACAAATGACACTTTCTTTCTCTACAAATTCATCTGGGTACATTAAAGTATTTTTGGATGTAATTTGCAGGGATTTAGATGAGCTGTTACCACAGTACAGTATCTGGACACGTTGTGGGATTTGGAAATGGAAGTTAAAGCCCAAACGCTTTTTTTTTGTCTGCCAGGACCAAAGATAAATTCAAGTGTAACATGCTAATAACTGGGTACCTGCAGCAATCCTTCAGCATAAGGTGAAACAACATCTAACATTTTTCCTTTGATATTGGCTATATCTGTACATATATATGAATCACAGACCAGTTGTGTAGTATTAGTTTTGTGCAGAAGCCCAGAACCTGTGATAAAATTTACAATTGTCTTTTGATAGGGCCCAGAGTCCTATTAATATTTGCCATAATGATGAAAATATCAAATCAGTGACCATTAAGAACATTTCACATTTTACAGGATAAGACCTCAATTACTCTTACTCTTACTTAATTACTTATACTTTAATTTATTATTTTGACCATATACTTACCATATATTGACCAGATATTTATTAATATCTATTTTTGTCTTCATTTTCAGTACGTCAGATCTTTACTTTCATGTCTGACTATGGGTGAAAACCTGTTGGTCTAGTAATTCATGATCGGTGTGTTTCCAGACATTTCTTGGCAGTCTGCAGTTTACCATTTTTTCAGTTATCTTACACCCATCAGTATGTTATGTCCTGTAATTGTACAGGTTTCTCTAGCTGATACCTTTTGATTAAATTGACACAGTGGCTTTATTGCATTGTCAGACGTAGATGCATTGCTTTGACTTGCTGATTACGTAGCTGCTGATAAAGAAGTTCCACTTCAACAATTTCTGAATCAATAGCAAGAAATGCAACTGCATGCCTCATGCTTGTTTCTTACTTTACTACTTTTCCTTCAGGTTTTATTGCAGTGCAGGGGCTCCCTAGACATATAACATGGTAGGTTTTGATTTTTAAAACGTCAGACTGCTGTCAGGACACTGTTCGAATGTGTGCACTCTCAGCAATTCAGAAGGCTAGCGATAGCAAAAAAAAAACCCTGAAAATAAACTATTTTCCCCTCATTGATTTTTGACCTGAAGACTCCATGCAGTGCACGTCTGTCATCCATTAAACATATCAGCCTACATATTCAGTGATTACCTTTACTTTTTAATGTATAATGGTTGGCAAAGAGCAAATTTATTTTCCTGAGAAATGGTTTGTATTTTGCAGACTTATCTTCAGTTTTGTGTGTTGCAACATAAAAGCCTTCCCTGTGCTTAAGAGTGAAATTGTAGCCACAGATGTTACAGAACCGAAAAAATTCAAACACACTTTCAACTACTTCTGAAGATCTCTTTACATAGTTATATAAACTGATTGCATAATCCAGCTGCTGTCAGTTTCTGTCTGACTCTTGTCAGAGGTATTTCTCACTGTACCTACTTTGATGGAAGCTTTCTATTTCTTCTCTTCCTTTCCTCTTAGATGATACTGTCACTCTCAGTAAGGCTTAATAAACCCTTTAACTTTAAATGAGCAGAAAACGCATGAGAGAAAGGAATAAATATGAGGGAAATAAAAAGTGTTTAAACTCTAACGGAAATTATTTAAATATTAAATAATATAAATAGCATTAGCAATGTTTTCAGACTGCCCATTATATGTACAATCAAAAGGACTGCTAACGAGATCTGAAAAGTAAGATCCATCAAAGGAGTTTTCAAGGAGTATTCTGTTCCTCATCCTTTTCTCTAGTTTATGTGAATCTCTGTGCATTTTTCAATATTTTGAACTTTTAGTTACTGAAAAAGAGTCACTCAATAGAATGACAAAAAAATATAGAACGACTATCAATCAAGTCCAAAAATATTTATTTTAAGGGAAAAAAAGTAATACGTAGAGATATGCTTTTAAACTCAACCCTCAACCCTCTGGGTACTTTTTCTTTAGCACTTTTTGCTGTGATCAGTTTCTAGGCAAGTATTTGCATGTATATAAATTGTACTTAAAATTACTTTAAGCAAAAATACTTGTTTTGACGACACTTCAGTGCTGTGAACTGAAACATATTTAAAAATTACTATTACTCATTCAGAGGAAGTAAAACAAAATACTCAAATAAAGTATCAGCACAGGTGAGCAGAACTAATAGAATATCAGTGACCTAAATAACTGAATATTGGCAGGTATCAAAAAAAACCTAACTATAGATGTTTGGCTGTAAATAGCAAATATTAAACAGTTGATCAGAGAGAAATAAATTGGAAATTCATTTAAAATAACCTAACCCTGACTGTATTGGACATGATTACTTCTTTGCATGCCAGGTCAAAAATACTCTCATCAAGGATGTCTGAAGGAGATTCCATGAGCAGTATCTTCCTGCTGCACTCCTCACAAGATGAGATCGATTCATCAATATGCCTTGTACTCAAAGACTTAGACTGGTAACAAATTTAGAAATTTCAGTGTCAGCAACCATTAAACTAAAAGGTGTTTCTGAGGAAAGTTGGATAGATATCTGGTCCGATATCTTTGTATTGTTACAGTTATTAGATTGTGAAAATGCCTGAGATTTAAAGGGTGGGTGGAGTGTAGGAATCTTTTAGGCAAAACAAGGGAAAGTGTTGCCTTTTCAGAGACAGGATCAGCAGTTCAACTATGCACCTTTTATCTCTTCTAAAAATGGACATCAAGTGATCTTTTCAGCATATGCAGAATAGAAATCTACATATACTATGAATCCATTTGATTTTAGGGTGTTGTAGAGTGTATTATATAGTCTGAGGAAGATGCTCTTACACCTTGACATGTGATTTGCAGAGGGGAACTACACAAAATTTAATTTCTGGTCTTCATCTAGATCACAAGCATTATTTTTTTTCTTGGAGTCCCAGAGATGTCTGTAATTATATATAGATTTGGATTTTTTTTTATTGTCCTCCTAGGAAATCAAAACTTAGCTGCAGTTACACTATCTGCAGATCACTGCTTTACAGACAAGTAATCAGCACAACCAGGGCACTATATTCTCTTGAAATTATCTTCATAAAATTATATAATAAAATTCAATATAAAGCGCTGGATCTCAGTAAAATCAAGTATCTCTGTGTTGTAAGCAAAAAAGATTATGAAAACATGTTCAGAACTGATTCTCTTAGAGAGGCTTACTGTCACCAAGGTGCAAAAATGAGTACTTGAGAAGGCATCAGCAGGATGATGAAGATAATACATGTTCTAGAATGGTGACGTTTTTACAAACGATTTTGAAAAATAACAACAAAATGAGGAAATTTCCTAAGAGTTTTCTTATAGAGATTCTTTACAAGGATAGTAAGTCACAAAATACATTATTTTTCAGGCATTTTACCCTCTGAACAATTTTTTTCTATTACCGATAGCAGATAAAGAAACAGATCTTTTCATGGTATTGAGGATATTATTTAAGTATTTGAAATGGAAACTTTTAACACATTATGACCAAGAAGTGTCATTGAAGTTCATATCATAATTCAACTGATAATCAAAGTTGTTTAATATATATTCTCCATAACAATGTTACTTCATTTTTAAAACTGAAATGCTAACTTCTTAGATATTTTAAAACAGAAATTGGTTTAAATCCTGACTAATGACATATATTTCTACTATAACAATAATGAAAGTATACTAAGCATGAAATATTTGTATTGCTTTTTGTGCAAACCTCAGTTCAATGTCAAAAGGTTCACAATATCTTCTTGTTTGTTACAAACTAATATTTTTATGAGATATTTGCCAATTATTCTATGCATTAATGTAGAATATTTACATATTCTAAGACTGATAACTTCGAAATTTACATTAGCAGACTTCAGCCTTCTCAGATTAAAAAAAAAGATAAATATAATCACATAAAAATATGTTGAATATAATGACAAAATTGCCCACATAATATATGAAAAAAAAAGATCGTTGAAGAATAGAGATCTATGTCTTGTGTTTCTGGAATGGATTATCTTGCATTGTTCTTATTTGAACTTCTGTCAAATATCTGCATCTTCAAAAAAGTTTTGTAAACTGGAAAAATCCAATTACATGTGAAAAGATATATTCTAAATATGGAATTTTGATAAAACATTTTAAATCTTTAAATAGGAATAGCAACCTGTCACAATTATGCAGAAGATTTAGCTTTCCTTAGAGACACCTTTCAGGACTGCACAAGAATTCCTGACTTTGAACAAAGAGAAGAACATGTACCTTTAAGTAACACATAGTCCCTTGGCCATAATTGAGGAGGTGGTAAATGGAATTTTAAATGTACAATGTTGAAGAGCAGGGAAACAAAGCTCATTCCCATACTCATTGGGTATTTCTATTCTTGCTCTTTTGAAATTAAACCAAAGACCCTTTTACCACAAAAGAACTTCAATAACCTCAAAGTTATTTTTCACAGTAGGAAAACGTTTCCTTCCTTCAGTAGATTGTAGATACTCCTACTGATTCTTTTAACATTATAATTACTACCTAAAAATCTAATGAATTTGATAGTGCGATATTGCCCATGCTATATTATGCACATAATTTAGTTTTTATTTATATACACCGCCAATCTTATTTAGTGTGCTGTATAATTCTTCCTAGAACATAACTATTAAGTAAAGATCATGAGCTATACACACGTATTATCGTGTATTTTATATGTTAAGCAGACATAATGTACCCTATATGCTCTATACAGTCCAGAAGACTTAGAAAATAGATTCTCACTAACTAGATTGGAGAAGAGCTTACAAAAATATGTTAAAAACTGTAACAAAGAGGATAAATTAAATATGAAAACACAAGAGACTTTAAAAATGGGGAGAGAGTGGAATTTAAGAGAGTTTAGCAATCTGCTTAACGTTTTTTTCTCTGAAAACCTACCACCACAGCAACCACACAAAGCAATCCATCTTGTCCAGCTTCCTCCTCGTCACGTTACTTGGGTTTGAAACCCCTTTTTTAATTTGACAATTTCACAAGGGTGAGAACAACTTACCCAGCCTTTCAGAATATGCTAAAATGAACAATTAACACAATGATAATAAATATAATCCATCTTGTTCTAAACCATTTTTTTTCTCAGATTATTATAAACAATCTCACAAAGACAATCGATTTTGTCCAGCTCGCTGAGTTTAAATTAGAAACTCCCTTTCTATTGCTTGTAACGGCTAGTAAAATTCCCGAGACTTGCATATGTATATGTATAAAAAAGTCGATTTTATTAAGATTATAACAACTTGTGACTAAGTAAGAGTTTGGCAGTGGCTGGGAATAAGATACTGTTTGCGAAAATACGTTGAAATTCAAGTACCTGAGCACTGAAAGGAGCGATATGCAGGAAGGAAATATGTAGTTAAGGTCAAAATATATATAGAGAGACTAATAATTAGCTTGATGTTAAGATACACACTTAGCACGCATAACACAAAGGCCTTATCCTGATGATGTTCCAATGTTTGAGAAGGGGGTGAGATGGGGCCCTGCCTGTCAGTTGATCATAAAAATTTTCCCCCCACAAACTCACTCCTTTCTCTGTTTACCTTTTACAGTAACTTGGTCCTTTGGGACAGAGGTTTAGGTGAAGCTTGAGTGACTAAAGCCATTACATTAAACCCTGCTGGCTGGTTAAGAAAAAGTTTTCAGGCCCAGTGGGAGTGGTTTTGAGAGGGGTTTGCCTCACAGGTAAGGAGGAGGCATGCACCCCTAGGTGTGGAGGTGTATTATTGACCTGTATTATCAGGTCAACTGGAGGGCTGAATTGTCAAATCAGCAGCAGCACCTGCAATTCATTTTCTTTGGAAGATAATTGTGCCTTGAAGATCCTTGCTGATAGAAAGCAGTGGGTGTTCTTGCCTCCAAGCACTCTGCCTCCCACTTCTCAGGTCAGCAGGTTCTTGCCAGACTCCTTTCTGATGAAGTGTGTGTTGCTTCTGTGTTTGTTGCATCTTGCTTTTAAAGTCGTGTACTCAACCTATTGGAGGGAGGTGTTACTCGTAAAAACTTCAGGGCCATGGTTTAGATGATGGTGTTAGTGTTGGTGTTAGTGTTGGGATATAGGTTGGACTCGATGATCTCGGAGGTCCTTTCCAACCTTATGATACTGTGATACTGTGACTTCCATTTCTACTCACATGCAGCAACACTCCTGCGTATAGCTTTATTCACACCTTTCCCTTTATTCCCACAAAAAGCAAGTTGAGAATCTAGACAACAGAACTTGACATTATAGGCAGCACCACATATTTTTCCTGTTGTCTTTAACATGTTTAGAGGGTTTTAAAGTGTAAACTTACCAATGCTGCTTACAAGGTGGATAGTGGTCCTTAAAATAAAACATTTTGACTCAACATTTACAACAGAAGGTTAAAAAGACTGTCCTTATCAAACTTCATCAAAAAGTGATACAGAACAAGGGAATAAAAATTTCTAACTGGAGCCAATTTTTATCAATTCAGTGTCATACATTGACAGATTAAAACCTGCTATACATCAGAGAATGCTGTATAGACACAGAGGAGCTAAGTGACTTATCCAAAATTAGAATTCATTCTCTCTGGGTCTAACAAATCAGATAGATTTGTGCTTCTTGCAGCATTTCCTGATCTTCTACGGTATGTAAGAATCTCTGGTTTCATTCCAGTGGACACTGAATTGAGAAAAAACTCTTACACCATAATCATGTGTTATTAACAGGTTGCTTTTTATGTTTCAATCTGAAAACTTACTGAGCATTTCCACTTAAATATTTGCTTATTTTAGATTAAATGTTTAGTTACATAGTAAGGCAAAGATCAATATGGACAGCTTCATTTTCAGTGGTTTTTATTTACAGTACAAAATGACGAACTCTGGAGTTTGCTGTTTATGCAATTTGTAAGTTCATTTAAACATCTTCCACACTGTAATTGTGTTCATATCTAGGAATTCCTCTCGTGTTTTGACATCTTGTCAGATGATTGCTCTATAAATATTCCAACTTGATGGAAGATGGTTTTCCACCCCCTGAAACTAATTTTTTCATGTTGTTAAGTTCAGATTCTGCTACCTACATATAATTTTTCTTTTCGTGTGGTTTTGCTCATGGCATTCACTGTCTTTTTTTTAATTTCATAGACTTTTTAGATTAGTACTATTTTTTATTTGTATTTTGCAGTAGATTTAAGAAGTTTTTGAAGGAATTCAGTCATTAATGGCAATATTCAACTTGGATTTCAGAAATGTAAGTTTAGAAGCTTGATTCAATTGCCCACTTGAGATATGCATTTCCATTTCCATCTCTAGTTCCACTTGAAAAGCTAAATGATGTTTGAAAAGCCAAATGATTCTGAAAAGTACAAGAGAGGACCTTTGGGACCTCTACTGTACTGCTGGGGCTTAATTCCGTTGCTGGCAATTGGATGGCTGGAGTCACTTGCAGTGTCCTTAGGTATTTTAACTGTCTCAAAGGTGCTGTTCCGAGTTTGTGTATCTCTCTAAGAACAGAAACTAGGAGCTGAACTGAATAGAAAATCTTTAGTCAGATCCACCTCAACACTTTCACCTCCTTGTTTTCCCTTCACATGTAGAATCAAAATTTGTAATCTGTTATATACATATGAACAAATATATCTGTGAATGAGATGAATATGAAGCTCTCCCAGACTGTATCATACTAGTGTGCATAATATTGGGTGGTTTATTTTATTTCAGAAAGTCCGGTGCCTTGATTAAACTCCTGCTCTAACGTATAACACATCATTAATAGAAATGTTTTGACAACAGTTTCTTCAAAGTTAATTGGGAGGGAAGAAAATGCACATGATCTTATGTAGTGATTTGTTAGAAATAAAGAAGCCTTAACAAATTCTATTCATTGCTATCAATGCTATCATTGCTATCAATGCTATCAAGAAGATTGATTCTGAAAAAAAACAGCACTTCATAAAACCAGGAGTGAGTTCTCAATATCATTTTCCAACACAGTATTTACTACAATAAGTACAATGTATTTTTCACAGGAAACCTCAAGATAGAAGTTGATATCTTGCTTTTTTCAGAAAATCAGAAATATGACTTATTCTTCTTTCATTTTTCATAAAGTTTGTTTTCTGAGATGATTTGAAGAAAGCCAACCAATAATCAAATCAATATATTTTAGAACTACATATAAGAAGAAATTATAAGACCTGGTTTTTGATGATCAATTTCATATTGCATCATTAAAAAATGAAAGATTATTATTTTTCAGAGTCTAATTTTTATGGCATTTTATCATGCTTATCTGTTCATATTTTCAAACTTGTTTGGTTCTACAATACATACACAAAAATTTATAATTTGTAAATAATTTAAACAATGTACATGTTCATTGCCAAGCCGAACAGGATTTTTGTTTTATATTATCATACATAAATTTAGGTCTTTTGATTAACACACAATTGGGCACGTTTGATCTAGCTTTCCCAAGCTCTCCAACCGCTCAGTCTGCCTCTCTCCCAAAACTCCCCCCTCTTTCAAAGGAGAAAAAAACTATACAAAACCCGAAATCACACACACTATATATATTTCTATATTTTTCTAAATACAAAGAACTACACCGCAAGGATATCATGCAAAACTCCCAAGAAAACAAAAAGGGGAAAGGGAAAATGGGAAAAAGGACAAAAAGGATCTATATAACACCCGGCACACAACTATAACACCCAGTAACCAACAAAGAACTAATGAAGTCTCACCACTTCCCTTGAGGAAAGCAGAACAGCTAAATTCGACCCAGGACTCTCTCCCCACGCATGGGCAGACAACAGCAGATACCACAGGCCTCAGCTCCAGACAGGACCAACAGCAAGGAGCTCCTGCTCTCCAGCCTCCTGGAAGAAGAAGAGAGCGTATCCCTTATCTACACCTTATTTATATATCGTGTTACGTTAAAGGAAGATATGGAATACTTCCATGTATCCTGACCTCCGTTGTTAAGGAAGACCTGTAAAGGCCATTTTTTTTCAAGGAAGATCTGAAATATCCAAAATTCAATCCACTACAACAATGAATCACACCTTGCTGCCATGAAATTTTAAGTTAATTAGCATGGAATTGTAGACTGGCTCAATTTGGAATGCAAAATCATACTTTGTGTAATAAATATCATTCACATGTTTTCACTTTTTAATGCGAAAATGAGAACTTTATAATTTCCTCATCTTGCTTTTTGGTGGTGTAACACTCCTAGGAAATACATAATTTTGTCTCTTACAGAAAAAAAAGTTCTAAAAAGCATCAGACAGCTGTTGAGTTTTTTACATATTTTTAAGTTAAATACCTCATATCAATGCCCTTTTATCTTTATAGTCCAAGATTATGATTAACTCTGTCACATTATTTTAAAATTTCTAGTTTCTAAATTAATCGAGCAATTTCCTCAGTGTTAACAGGTAGGCACTACTCAAATGATTTACTACGTTGGTGATTAAGATTAAGGGATTAAGCTCTCAGGGTGTCAAAATCCATTATAAATATACTTCTGAGAATGGAATAATTATGTGTACATATAGTCATTCCCAAGTTTACATACCTATAACTGTTGTTTGAGAACAATGATGGCTTAAAGAAGGAAGTCCTATTGATGGCGGTGTCAAAGCTTATCTGTGATTCATGCTGTGGTGTAACGGGCTGTGACTGTCTCTTCAGAAACAGGTTTATTATATTAATCAATAAAAGAATTTTGTTAATGGATAGGCTTGAACTATTTATCACTAGATTATTTCTTTTTTCCTGACTCTGCTTTGAACCACGCCAGTTGCCTCTTTTAAGGACAAAGCTGCCATGGCAGTAATACTAACCAACTGCAGATGTCAGCCAGATAAGCCTGCTTTGTCTGAGCGCCAGATACTAGTTCCTGCCTTTCTTAGTAGAAAGAGGCTTAACCTTACTGTGTAGACTGAGGACTGGAGCAGATCATTACACTACTCCTATCATCATAATCTTGGGTATTCTTCCTGTGGAAGTCAGTACTTCTGTGTCAGGAAAAGACCTAGATCTACATGTCTGGCTCCAGGTCCAAAATAAGGATGCACTCTCACTACGCAGTTAGATGTAGAAGCTTAAAAACATTCTTAGGAATCCTCCAATTTACATATAGTTAGATAAGCTCCAGACTGAATCAAAACCAAGAAAGAAACAAATGTTGATGAAACTAGATCACTTAGCATAAGCAATTGTATGCAACATCTACCCACACTTTGTGCTGTAAAAATACCACTCCGAAAGGCTGCAATGCAACTTTCATGTTATTCAGGTATTCTGAAACGAAAGTGTGTAATATTATTTATTTCCAACACCTACAAGGCACTACATGGGACCCTGGAATGATTCAGAACTGTTCTTAGTTGCATCCAATCTGGTCTGAAGATGGTCTACCCAAGCAACACCCATAAGAGCCAGTATGGCCCACAGAACCTCAGGGCAAGAAGTTGCTTCATGAAGAACCTCTCTTAGGTAGCAACACTGATGCATTCTTAACAGAAATAGATGGTAAAAGAAGACATTTTCCACCCTAGAAACCTACAGTTTCTGGCATTAACATCACAGGCTGTTTTGTCTGAATAAATGATTGATATATTCTGGGTTCTTGCCTAAGCGTATTTACTTGCATAATGTTGTAGTTGATAATAGCAACAATATAAAAATATATGTCAATGTAAAGTAGCAGCCAGCAGCCTAATTGTTCTAATTTCTTAAGTTAGCAAAGTTTGGAATGTAAAATTCAGAAAGACCAAAAGGTTTTTACGATCTTGCAAATTTACTCCTTCTTTTAGAGTCTAATAACTGAACTAAAGATTTTTTTTAAGAAAGAGAAGTAGAATAGGTTACAAATCTCTATTTTTTTTTATCTTGCAGTTGAGCTATCAATAAGGCTAAATGTCTGTTTTGCTATCATGTTTTTCTAATGATTTCTTTCTACCCAAAAAACAACAATAAAAACTAAAAGAAAAAATTTCAGTACCATGAACTTTTCAACTTGAATACAGCAATCAGTTTTGCATTAATGTCAGTAGTTAAATTATTAAAGTATTAGAAATACATTTTTTCAAAGACATATACTTTCACACCAGGAAACGAGGGAAGGGTATTTTATTTCCAATAATTCAATTCATTCTCTTTGGTGATCTTTCTAGTGTTTCATGTGAATAGAATTGCCATAATGGAGACATGGTGAATCATAGTATGGACTGGGAATCTTTATCATGATACAGCTAAACCTTGTAAATAGTCTTTATAATTGCAAGAAACTAAGAACAGAGCGTCTGCCAAGCTCTGTTGAATAAGGCTGCAGTTCAGCTTCTGGCCTTGGATTCAGTCTCTATGCATATATATGGGTAGAAGGATTTGTGGAGCATCTGATATTTGCTGTTCCTCATGAGTAAATATCTAAACTGATCATTTGTTTTCCAAAGAAGTGACAACAGCAAAGCTACATCACCTGACCACTTGAGAGGAACAGTATCCCTCAGTATGGTCATACTGACCTATTAGAAAATTACCAATGATGTGAATAATCTTGGTAAGTCAACCTTTACAGAAATGACATCAGCTTTGGAAAAAAAAAAGGCAACCGTGAAACAAGGGGCAATGTGAAGTAGACGGATATTGAATTAAGTAGGTCATGATAGAAACTGCTCGTATAGAACTATATATTAATTTTGCCAAAACTATAAAATCTCCAGTTGGCAATTATTAAAGTTGTTGTGGGAATATGCCACTGTGAATGAAACTTCAGTTAAAGAAATACTAGGAGGAAGGCAGGGATTCCTGGAAAGAATGAAGATTGGGCTGACTGCACATCTGCTTGACTGAGAGCCACTAGCAGTAATGAGATTAGGATGTTCAGATGCACTTTGCCTCTTTTCTATCTGACTTAAAGCTCCTTCTTTATTATGCAATCACTTGACTATTTTGGAATATCTGAACCATTCTTTTTCTGCTTGAGTTTTTCTATTTTGTATAAATATTGAATTACTAATTACAAAAGATATCATGGAATGCGGAGCTTTTCTGGGCAACATGTTCCAGTGCCTCATTATGTTCACAGTAAAAAAATTTTTCCTAATGTCTACTTTAAATCTCCCCTCTTTTAGTGTAAAGACACACCACACCAAGTACGAGTGTTTTCAGCCCTTGGTAAAACTGGAAGAAGATGAACATTAAGTGTTTTGGAGTTCTTCACCACCCCATCTTCCCCCCCCCCCTTTTTTTTTAATCTCTTCCTTGAAATGTTCCCTCATTACAATCATATCAATCAGTAAGAAAATCCACCAGTAATGCATTTATCCAAATTTTCTGTCTAACACTGCTCAAAATCATTTTGGAAATCCCCAAAATTTTCCAAGAGTAGGAAAATTACTTCTTTTCAGATCAACACATGACATTTCTATTGTCTGGCATTAAGAAGATGCAGCAACTTTACCAGTAGCAGAGGAACTTATGGCCTCTTGTGAGGTACTCATGTTTTATTTACAGTTCTGCACAATTTGAGCTAGTATTTTAATAGCAAATGCTACAGTAGTTTCTGTAAGTTTTCTGCAAGTATCTGAATGCCATAAACAAACTCTTGGTTTAAATTTAAGACATTGTCTTGATTTTCTATGGAGACATTTAAGTAAATAAAAGTAAATATTTTGATGCTTATGTAAATATTTTACGCCATCTAAAAACCATGAATCAATCAATTTGGTAAACAATATTCTGTTGAAGAAAAAAAATACTACTGCTACTACTAGTGATCATAATCATCATTCAGCCAAACAGGCATTGTGTACATGTCATAACTCAAAGAAAAGAATGTCTGTGAAACACATGTGTGAGGCTAGTTCAGTTTTTTGCTTTCCCTCTTACGATGGAAACTTTTTCTTTTATTTATGTTTTTTTTAAAATAATCCATTTCAAAGGTAATCAAACAGCATGCAGGAACTAACAGTTTCTAAGACTTCCACTTTCATCTCTTAATCAATACCTTCTTTTCAGCAAATATCATTAGATTGTCTTTTGGGGTTCATCTTTCATGAACAATGATTTTTTTCATGGGACAGAAAGGACTGTATGTTTGTGAATGTTTTCTGGTTTTGTTTGATGTCTTAACCACCAAGGTTATGCTTCCATAGAAAGCAGCCCAAGAGAACTCAAAATTATAGAACTGTATTAAAGATATAATCTCAATTAGACTTTATTTACTGAAGACCAAAGAAGGTAATGACATCACTGTCTTTAACTTTGTATGTTCTCTGTTTTTTGCTTAATAACATTTATTACTGTTCCTTTAAGTTGTTTTTTTAGTTATACTGTATTGTATATAGACAGAATTTTTCTTGCTGCTCTTTAAATCCCTGTTATTTAAAATGGACTTTGCACAATAATCTTACTGAATTTACTGCTGTTTTTATTTTTCTTTGCTTTAGTTATATTCCCTTTTGTTTTCTTTCCAACTTTTTACATATTTCCATTTTGATGGATGGCAGAGCTCAGAGGGCTGTGATTGGCAATCTAGAGTCTAGTTGGAAGCCTGTAGCTAGCAATGTCAGGACTGGGCCTAGTCTTGTTCGATATATCCATCAATGACCTGGATGAGGAGACAAAGTGCACCCTCAGCAAGTCTGCTGACAACACAAAATTGGGAGGAGTGGCTGATACACCATAAGTCTCTGCTGCTATTAAGTGAGACCTGGACAGGCTAACATATTGGATGGAGAAGAACCTAATGAAGTTAAACAAAGGCAAGTGTGGAGTTCTGCACCTAGGGACAAATAATCCCCTGCACCAGTGCAGGACACAGGTTGACCTACTGGAAAGCAATTCTGCAGGGAAGGACCTGGGAGTCCTGGTGGACAACTAGTTAACCACGAGCCAGAAATGTGTCCTAATAGCCAAGAAAGTCAATGGTATCCTGAGGTTCATGAAGAAGAATGTGGCTAGTAGGTTGAGGGAGGTTATCCTCCCACTATGTTGCAGAGAGGGCATGTCTGGCATCCTGTGTCCAATTCTAGGTTCTTTCCTTGAAGAAAGGCAAGGAACTACTGGAGGGAGTCCACCAGAGGGCCATGAAGATCATTCGGAGACAGGAGCATTTCTTTTATGAGGAGAGGCAGAGATACCTGGGTCAGTTTAGCCTGGAGAAGAATAGAAGGGATCTTATCAATGCTTAGAAAAATTTAAAGGGCAAATGTCAAGAGAATGGAGCCAGACTCTTTTCAATGGTGTCCAGCAACAGCACAAGGGGCAACAGGCACAAACTGGAGCACAGGAAGCTACAACTCAACATGAGGAAAAGCTTCTTTACTGTGGACGTGACAAAGTACTGGAATAGGATGACCAGGGAGGTTGTGGGGTCTATGAGATATTCAAAACATACCTGGATGCATTCCTGTGCAACACGCTGTAGGTGAAACTGCTTTAGCAGAGGTGTTGGACTAGGTGATATCGAGTGGTCCCTTCCAATTCCAACCATTCTGTGATTCTATGACTATATGTTTCTATACTTCAGTTTTTCAAGAGCACAAATATTTCATAAAAATATTTTCCTGAACAGTCTGTCTCTTCCCTCTCTCCCATTCCTCCCCTCCCTCCCTTGTTCTCTCCCTTCCTATCCCCCTATCTCTCCCTTTCCTCCCTGGATCTTTTCTTCATTAAAACTTATAATAAGGAAACCTTATGGAAAGGCAAAAATTCCGTTTTAAGGAAATGTTCTTGAACAGACAATGAAAATATTCATGGACTCCAGAGTTCCATGAAAAAATGTCACAGGCTTATGGAGCAAAGCAAAAAACCCCAATTTCTTAATTAAGCGATTTCCATATATACAGCTGCAGCATGAAACCTACGCAGAGCACATGAATTGATATTACGTATACAATTATAAATGTGATGGCAACCTTTACTCTCAGACAGTCACGACATCTAAACCAGGATCATATTTTTTCATGACAATATTTCAGATACATATCTAGATGCTTGAATGTCTGAAATTGAAAGAAGTTATGTGTCCTTGATGGTTACCTCTATATAAACTGTTATCATTAACTTGACACCATAATCCCCTTGCGACAACTCTCTTCCTGCTACCCAAAAATAGTGGATTTTTGCTTCCCGCAAGAAAAGTACACAAAAGAGTGGGAGACATTTTTTTCTGGCATTTATTTCAATATGCAATGTTCTTGTATATAAATATGAATTTGAATGAATATCAGCTTTCACAAATTTTGAGGCAGATATATTTTTGACAGGTAAGGAAATAGATAGCACTAAACATTTCACAGTAATGAAATAATTGAAAAAAAAAATTATTTGTGAATGCCTAATAAGTATTTCAAGGGGTTTTTTATTATTATAGTATGTAAGAATATACTAAACCATGTTGCTATAATAATAATATGACAGCATAAAGCATTGGATTAATTACAATAACTGGTCTACTGGACGAGAAAACCTGACAAAGTGGTTTTCAAAATAGGCAGTCAATGAAGAATATGCAAAGCTCGAATTGGGTTCACAACTCTGACAAAAGCACTGTACCTGAATTACAATTTATAGATTTGACTCTACAGTAGCAGTAATTGCTTGTGCAGACTGTCTACAAAAATGGACACTTACTTTTGCTCATGCAGTTGTTAGCCTGGCCTTTGGGAACTGTTACCTTGTCTCATTTAGAACCTAATCCATGTGCAAATTAGACTTTATTGCATGAATTGTAATTTTCTCATTTATTCTGACTGAGACTAATGTTACATTATCTGAATGACTATATAAGAGTTCCTGACTTTTCTCTCTGCACATGACTCCTTCACATGACAATGTACATGTCCTAACCAGGAGTGTCTGTAGACGTTGCAAACTCTGCTACGCCCACCAAAGTTGAACCTGCATCGGGGCAGACAAGAAACGTATCTCTATAGTCATAAATATATTGGTAATTTTTTTTCTTACTACATTAATTAAGGATGAATGCCCTTGCATCAAAAACTACTTTACATCCACATTGAAAGTATAGAAATCTGTAAGGCAGAATTTTGCTAACTGAGCACTTGCAGTATCAATCTGTTAAAAGCCACAGACAGTTCTAAGCGCTCTGGCAAAATGCTTACCACAGTCACTAGGACTTTTGACTCATTAAGGCCAAAAAAAGCAATGCTCGATTCTAATTCTAGTTCTAAATACTAAACTATTTTAAAATTAAATAAAACAGGAAGGTGTATCACTGGGTAAGATTTTATTGCATAAGATCTTGAATATGAAAAAATGCCTTATTAAGAATAAATAGAACAGAACTGAAAATAATTTCAAAAATAACCAAAATCCTATACAGAATAGCTAAAAACATGGGGAGATGAAAAAGTGACTTAACTTACACAATAATAGCAGAGGGGGAAAAAAGTTAAATCAGAAATTCAAAATTTAATAACAATGCTAGCTAAGATAAATTCCAAAGCAACTTTATTTTGCGAACGCCAAATAAATTATAACATATAACTCCTTTATAGCTATAATGAAGTAGCGTAAAAGGAGGTGAACACTGAGAAGCAGAAAAGAGAGAAGTATTTCAAATGAGTTTTAAAACAGATGGAGTATCATGTCTCTAAAAACCCATTTAAATATATGGCACTTCTTTAAAAATTCAGGAAAATATTGGGTTAGACTGAAAATAGACATCTATATATCAGGACAAACTCAAAAATATGAGGAGAGAAGTTTAACCAAGGTGGTAACCTGAGGGAGAGAGAGGAGGGGGGAGGGGGAGAGGGCAAGAGGAGATAAATGCTCCTTATAGCTACTTTATAGGTTATTCCTTTATGTTGATTAATCTGAGTTGCCAACAAGCTGAAAAAAAAGTGTAAGAAGGTAGGAGTTAAAATTACCCTTTATTCTGCATCCATTCAAAACCTCTATTTCTCTAACCTCATAAAAATGTAATTTGTGCTAATTTACTCTTCCTGAGATATTTTAAAGTACTTCTTGAAAACTATGCATTACTGCTACTATCCTTTAGGACATGAACAATCAAATGAAAAATATTATATATATAGTAATTGAGATTTTCATCAATGATATTTTTAATGACATGTTTCTGTACATATTTTAACTGAAATTCACGACCTCTAGATATATTCCTTTTATCCATAAAATTACTATGTATCTGCTAACCAACAAGAAGCTTGTATCAAATCTTGTTAAACTGTTAATATGATTGTGGGGTGTTATTCCCGATACATGTTCCATCATTATTACTCTTATTTTTCTTTATTATTAATACAGCATAGAAGTTCCATTTTATATTGGGGCCATATATTATTGAGTGTTAGGAATATATTTGTGGTGGGTTGTATGGCTACCAGCTGCATACCCAGCTGTTCTCTCACTACTTCTGCTCAACAAGTCTCAAGATGGAGAAGGTAAGATGGAAAAAATAATGGGTCAAGATAAAGACGGAGTCATCACTCAGTAATTACCATCATGTCAAAACCAGATTTGACTTGGGGAAAACTAATTTACGTTATTGCCCACTAAAAAAAAAATATAGGATGGTGAGAAATAAAGACAAAAAATAAATTATTTTCTCCCCACTCCTGCCTTCTTCCCAGGCTCACCTTTACTTTTTCATTCCCAGCTCTTTAGCTCTCCATCCTCAAGAAGTGCAGGGGGATGGGGAAAGGAGTTTATGATCAGTTGGTAACATTCATACATATACCTCTCCTTATCCTCATACTATTCCCATGCTCTGGCACGGGGTCCTGTCACAGGATACAGTCCTTCAGGGAAAGACTCTGTGGTACAAGACACTTGCTTGGTCTTGTAAGGATCGACTTTGCAAGAGAGGGCAAGTTTGAGTTGAACAAACTTTATTTGGTAAGGCAGATAGATTGGGTAGTGGTTTCTCAAATCATCTGAGTGATACCTGAGGTGAGGTGGAGGCCTCACAGCCTGATGTTTCTTCAGTAAAGAACAAATACACCCTTGAAAACACGTACTGAGCTCCCAGTTCTGAGGGTGTGAAAAACAGCCGAGTTCCACTTCTGAAGACAAAATAGGCCTTGTCAAGAGCCAATCAATGTATAATAATGACTTTGTCCCATCTAGCCAAGAGACACAAAAATTTTCCCAAAAGTTCAATATTGGCACCTAAAATCCCTTTCTTTGGGTAGGACATCCTTACCTGACTGATGGGTGAATAGGTCTGCACCTCCTTCTCCCCCCAAGAAGAGGCACATGGTAAGACACATCTGCCTCTGGCTTTGTTGATTGTTACATTGGAAAATAACTACTAACACGAGTTTCAATTGTTGCATCTTATATATACATATATATGATTACTGTTGATCGATTATAATCATCTAGTGCTAACACAGTAAGCGAATTTATCAATGGTAATTCCGAACTTGTTTTTATATGCTGCTTAAAATAGATTAGCTACTGTTTCAGCATTGCAAAATTGTCTCAGTGAGAGTTGTTGAGAGCGCTCTGAAAGGTATGGCAAAACTCTTTGACTGTTCTGGTGAAAGGCTGGCAGCAGGTATTAACAGCAAGTATTTGGATGACAGTACTCTCAAAGGTAACACTAACACTGACTGGTGGCTACCACATACATATTTCCATGTAATACTTTAGTTCATAAATCATTGACCAAACCTGGGACTAGGGACAGATCCAGCCACACCTAGGCTTCACCTCTGAGGAGGAGTTTAGAAAGCAAGAGGATCCATCTTGAATCTCACATGACTCAATGGAGGGCATCCCTCAGCTACGTATTAAAGCCATACTTATTTCGGTAACAGACTGCTCCAGTGTAGGTCCTCCACAGTTTCCAGGTCTTCTCCATGGGTTGCAGGGACTACCTGCTTCAAAGGGTTCCTCAGAGGCTGCAGGAGGACAAATCGTATCACCAGAAGAAAAGAAGGAAAACATACGGTTTTCAAGCAATTTATTGACATGTACCTACATCCTTTTCAGAGACTGAATCACCCAAAGTATAAATTTCTAAGCATTAATTTAGGAAGTGTAAAATTTCATTGTCTTTAAAGAAACAAATGGACTACTACTAGCAGCACAAAATTTCTTGTACAGGTTCTGAACTTTCCATCAGTAATTAATAGTCAAAGATTGGTTCTTACTAAGATTGTGACTATGTCAAAAAAATAAAAAGATTTTATGTCTTTATAACTCTGAACACAGTAATGTGTAATGGCTCACATTTTTAGATATGGGAAATGAAATCGTATATAAATCACGTCTGCCCTTCTGGAGTTTTCATTTCTAATGGGTTTTGTCTTTATGCCCCAAAATTACTCTTTACATTTCTTATTACTGTTGGAAATGACTGTGTATTACAGTAAATGATATTACATCCAGACTAAGATGTTAAAAAATGATTGAGCTGGATCAACACATTGGATTTGCCCTGAAGAAATGAATTTTAAAGACACTGTAGTTCATTGCGCATTGAGAATTCTAATTTTTCTTTGCATTTTATATACAAGATGACTAGAATAAAAGCATTGTCTCACATATATCGCTACAAGTATCCATGTCAGTACAACTTGCAAATTCCTTTTCGAGACATGCATGAAGTCTACAGTTGAAACACCTGAAATGACCCTATCGCCTTATTCAAATAAAACCTCTCAAAATTCTAGCTAAAAGAACATATGTTGAGTGGGAGAAAAAAAAAAATCAATGAAAGAACCAAGTCATAAGCAAGCAAGACTTTTAAAGCAGTTTGATCTTATGTTAAGTCTTACAAAACAAAAATGTGAATATAAAAATGTGATTTTTTATTTTAGTACATAAACAAAAAATGTGAAAATAGTTATATGTGTGATCAAGAGTCTGTATTGAGTTATCTGATATTTAAAGACATGGTTAAAGAATTTCTTTAAATTAAATGTGATTTAGAGGGGTAACCCCAAAAAAATAAAGTAATGGAAACAGACTTCAAAGAATTTCTAGTGATTTTTTTTATATGCATAAATATATTTTCATTTAAAAAATCCTTATAGTTTTATTAAAAATTTATTTCTTCAAATAACCACAGGGGGATTCTTAAACAGCACTTCAGGAAAAAAAATACTTTTCATTTTGAAAACAGTAGGTTACAAGGTCAGTTCTTTTCAACAGATATAAAATAATTGATTCTACTCCCCCAACTGAACTTTTAATGTTGCATGAAAGGAACAAACCCGCAGTTTTTAACAAATGGTTAAACATTAGCATAAAAGAATCTCAGTATGATCAAAGACAGTTTGTGACCTTTTGTACATTAAATAGATTCTCATAAGGCACATCTATTTAATTCAAACAAACCTTTTTGATTGACTCTGAACTTACAACATCCCAGTGAAGATAGATGCATTTGTATTAGCATTTGTGAGGCTATGAGAAGTACGATACATAGTAAGGGGCCTCTCTGGGAGCTTTTTAAGATAGTTACATCAAAATACAATGCACCCTCCCATGCAAATTAGAAAATAAAACAAATCAAACAGCATGTGTAGTGGTAGCACTCCTTAACTTTGAAATATAGAACATCTCATGAAGGAAAATCTTTTACACTAGCTTATAATGTAAAACCTTTCATATATTCGTAGCATTTTGAAAGAAGCAAAATGAAATTGTGTGATCTCAGAGGGCATTGATTGAAGGCTTCAAGCATATTTATTTTTAATAAAGTTAAGCCTGGACTATGTGCATAGAGCCAAACAGCCCTGAACTAAAAGATTTTGTAAATGTGTGCAAATACCTTAAGTTCTGTAATGACCTGAAATAAATGTCCATGACAAATACTTTCAAATTGCTGACAGTATTAAATCTGAGGATATTTTATGCTGTTAAACTAAGTTAATTAATTAAATTTATTAATTACAATTATTTATGTTTTAATAAAACAAAAATCTGAAAAAAATTGACACCTACTTTTCTCTCAACATATGAGTTTCTTAATTCTTAATAAATTAAATGTGATATCTGAGAAACACTGTATCATACAAAAGGCATGTTATCAGTAATGTAAAAGTATGACTCTGAAGGGTGCAAAAGTGAATGAGTTTTAAGCTTAAACCAAACCAAAAATTCATTAAATGTGTGTAGTTTATACAAAAAGGTCTTACAGAAAATAATCTCAAGCAATAAATAAATACTAACAGCCCTGTGTTTATGAAGCTTATGGAGAGAAAAAAGTTTAGTAAGAAACATTTTTGTTGAATAAAAAGTAAAAAATAAAAAATAATTCTTTCAGAGAAAGCTGGTGTCTGACTCTATTTAGAAGACTGAAAAATATTTTTGGACAATCAAAATGTATGATTTTACAAACACTACAGGCAAAAGTAAGAAAAGCAGCACTATAGTCTTGTTTCATTCTAGAAATTGTAACAATATGTTTTTCATTTTAGAAATGTACAAAAATATAAGTGTGTCACTAGTAGAGAAGAAGAATTTCCATTATGGTCAAAAGCTGGGATGAATGTTAACTGTTAAAGGAAAATTATACATTCTTATAATGAGAAACTATTACAAGTGAAGGGACCAGCATTATTTTTTAGTGCTGAAAAGAAATTACGATATGGTAGCTTCTATCTTGAGCTGCTTTAGTTTCATCAGTGTGAGTCTGATATCACTTTCCATCAAAGTGTGTGTTGTTGATTATAATAAGTGGATGGCTTGAGGTTAGTAATGCATGCAGCAGAGACATAACATGTCTCAGCAAAAATCAGAGGCTTTGTCTTCATTTTAAATCCAGTCAATTCAAATAAAAGCCCTGACTAAATATCAGTACAATCTAAGGTGATCATATGTTCTACTGTATTTAAACCTTCTTGATTAGAGAGTTTGGGAAACAAAGCCATACAAAATTGAAACGGATAGAACACAGCAAAAGATTGTTGGAATTATATTATTAGCAAAATTGCCACAAGTGTATTATTTCTATATGCTTTTGTATTATTTTCCTTTCTATTCAAAATAAGAGGTCCTTCAAGATGATCTGCCCAGGGGAGAGCTCAGATGAACAGTTCCTAGCAAGAATGAAACAGAAGGAATAAATAGTTCTAGAATATATTGCTGTATTTCTGAGGCCTGTTTTCAGTCTTAGTGCTCCCGGGAGGCTCCTGAAGAAAATAGGTTCTGATGATAATTTCAACATTTCTCCAGATGAACTGGTGAATGGATCTCCATAGTACAGACATAAAATTGTTTAAATAAAAAGTCTTATTAAAATTATTTAAGTTTAAGGTTGGGAAAAGGCATCAGTTTTTTGAAAAAAACCCATGAAACTAAACAAAGAAACTCAACTGAAAACAAGGAGTCTGAGTAGTAAAATATTAGCAGGAGTAATTTAAGTTCGTATTTCAAATCCAAATGGAGAAAGTTACAGAAGAATTGCTAACAGAGAGTGCTTTTCTCTAACAGCTGGTAATTTCCTCCTTCTCTACTAACCACTTAAATGACAGTGTTTCCTGTATGCAGTCCATAGCATTTGCTGGCATGTGAACCCCAATTTTTTGTACGTGATGGCATTCTCCAGTTCCTCACAGAGTACATCTGAAGCATGCAGAAAATACTTGTGGTGCTAGTTGCTTTCACTGTGTACTGGACACGCACTCGAGCATGTCACTGCTGCACTGGCAATAATTTCTTGACATGTAGTACCAGGGCTGAAGCTGTGTACTGGAGGACCTTCATAAATGTCCCTCTTGCAATGAGGATGTTCAGTCACGTAGCACTTTACTGTCTGTGCATGAGTGTCTTTGCTGGCAATGTTGTCATCTGGTTGTGAACGTGTGGTGTCACAATGGAACAGCCCCTGGTCCTTCACTCTTTACCTTTCATTAGTTGTTAAAAAGATGCATACAGGATACACTGTCATGCCTTTCTGATGCTTTATGTCTTACTCAGAATAAAGCTGACTAAACATGGTTTATTGTGTTTAATTTTGACTTTAATAATATGTCCTTTTCATTCAAAATATTTTCATTTCTACAGTTTTGGAAAAATGAGTGTTAAAGACTAAATATTTTATCTTTTTTTTTGCATGCATTAGTACCATTTCAATCACAAAGTGCTTCTCAGAGTGATAGACTCTTTTTCAGAATTAATTTTTTTTGTTCCCAGAATGGAAAACTTCACAAGCTTTGCAGTTGTTCATCCCTTTTCACCAAAGGTCATATCTTGAGAGAATTGTATCCTCGAGACCTGCTGTAAGCAGTTACAGTCATTATCTAAGATGAAGCAGCATTCTATATGGTCTGAAGGGATACCACATATAACTATTGGAAAGTCTGCTGTATATAAAGCAAACACAGCATTTTCTACCTACTGCTTGTAGCTGCAGATACATAGGGATTATTGGTAAAATACCCCAAAATAGCAAGAACACAAGGAAAGTCACTCATAAAGGA
The DNA here is from genome assembly GCA_033558185.1 of Dromococcyx pavoninus. Classification (NCBI taxonomy): domain Eukaryota; kingdom Metazoa; phylum Chordata; class Aves; order Cuculiformes; family Neomorphidae; genus Dromococcyx; species Dromococcyx pavoninus. The sequence goes on from JAUMJL010000110.1 coordinate 3,102,876, forward strand.
AGAACAAAAACAATCCTTAGGTAGCCTCTAGTACAGGACAGAGAGAATCTAGAGAGGTTTTCAGAAGATTACTTAATCCCCAGGTCCTTCTTGTTGTCTACATTGTGCCACAGGTCTCAGGGGAACACATGTAGCTAAATCATCAGGACTTTCAGTTTATCATTATCTATGTCAACATCGTATCACTATCACTATCACTATCACTATCACTATCACTATCACTATCACTATCACTATCACTATCACTATCACTATCACTATCTATATCTAATCTATATCTATATCTATATTTATCTTTCTTTCCTTATTTTTTCTTGAAAACTTACGCATATTATAACTATACATAAGCTGCACAGAATTGCTAAACAAAGTAAATTTTTAGGTGCCTCAGATATCAGAATTATCTTATTGCAACCAGTTATTTTCTCCGTATGACCAGAAATTCTCTGAATCTACTCATGCTCTACCTTATCATGTAGATCCCTTCTTATATATATTACTTTTCCCAAGAACGTGAGTGCTCGTTCTGTTTCTCATCTGTTATCTGGGGCTTCTGTAACAGTAATCTAGGATGTCTTAATAAAATGCCCATGGGTTTTTGCAATGCTATATACAACTGTAGTGTATAGTGATCTGCCACACTTGACTATTTGTTGTCTTAATCTGAAGGAAATAAAGACATGGTGGGTGGGATTCAGTTCCAAATTAATAGATGTCTACATGTAGAAGTTTCTATCTACATAAGCTAGGTCAAAAAAGTCACTGTCCGAGAACTGATCCTAAAATCATAGAATTATAGAATCATAGAATATTCCGGTTGGAAAAGACCTTTGAAATCATCGAGTCCAACTGCACCCATTATCCGCTAAACCATGTCCTTTAAAAACTCATCTATCCTTTTAAATACCTCCAGGGATGATGACTCAACCTCATCCCTGGGCAGCTGTTCCAGTGCCTGACCAACTTTTTGGTAAAGAAATTCTTGTAATATCTAGACTGAACCTCCCCTGTTCCTGATACAGGCCAAGATGCCATTGGCCCTCTTGGCCACCTGGGCACACTGCTGGCTCATATTCAGCTGGTCCTTCTTCTCCTGGCAGCGCTTCAGCCATTCTTCCCCAAGCCTGCGATGCTGCCTGGGGTTGTTGTGCCCAAGTGCAGGACTCGACATTTGGTCTTGTTAAACCTCATCCTGTTAGTCTCAGCCCATCGATCCAGCCTGTCCAGATCTCTTTGCAGAGCCTCCCTTCCTGTAATGTGTTTATTACATAGGATGTCTAGTGAAGAAAAGTAAAAGAGACCAGATTATGAGCTGTCAGTTTCAGTGCCTTGTTAAGAGTGCAGCTCAGCAGCCTTGACATCCTATGACATAACATGGCTGTTTCTCCTGTGTTTGAGTCCAGACAGGTATAATATGTACAAAAAATACAATATTACTCAATAGGCTCAGTTGTAAGAATTCAGGTCCTTTACATCTGAATTCTATGAGAAATTGTTTGACCAGGAATCTGATTATTCAGTAGGCATTAACAGGTCTTGCAAAATGATTTACTTTCTTTAGATTTCTCTGAAACTTTCCTGAAGAAAAATCTAATTACCAGATTTAAATTTATACCTTTAAAGCTGTTACTGGGACGCATTATATCATACAATCTCATAAGCTATGATAGTTATGCAAAATATGTGTATTTTATATATTTTTCCCTCAGTAAATTCTGTATGTTATTCAACTGTCTCAAATACGTAATGTTTTTCCTGTATAAATATGTAATAGTAAGGAGAATTAAAAATATATTATAGTTTAGCAGGACATTATGTTTCCACCAGGAAATACAAAGAGTACCAGAAGGAGAAAACAGAGTTGGGTCTATATGAGGACAAGATCAGCTCCCCGAAGAAAGCAGGAACATACATAAGAAGAAAGAAAATAGAAATCTTTTGGGAATAACATTTAAACCCGAGAGGGCCAGTAAGGCCTGTGGAGAGGCGAGACCGTTATTTGCTGTTGTTGTTACTTGTCAGAACCACTGGGCTCCCATGGGAAACTGAGTCCCTGCTGTTGATCCATCTGTAGAATATTCCACGTGTCAGCTTATTACATTGGGGCGGGCAGAGAGACATTTTCTGCAACAAAGTCATAGAATGTACCAAACCAAAATAGGAAGGTGTATTTTTCCCTTCATTACATTTTTCCAGTGTGAATTTATTTAGTCATCATCTAGTGCAGGATCTACTGACTTCTTTTGTTTCTTCACCATCACTTAGGAAGTTAAATTGCTGTTCACAGCTGGGTTCAGCTCATGAAAGACTAAAGTGCGCAATCATTAAAATGATCACAGAAGCAAGCAAGAAAGCAAGCAAGCAGACAAAAATACTCCTGAAAGCTGTATCTGGGAGTTACTTCCAGCCACAGCTGGTAACAAACAATCAAACACAGTCATCTCGTTACAAATTTGCCATTAGCTTTCAAGAGAGTCAGCACCTTCTCATCAATTTACACATACCAACATATGACAGCACTTGATTTACTTCCAGCCTGGAAAATGTATAATTTTGAACTGATAAGAGCAGGATCAAAATATTTAGGTATACAAGCTCTTTTCATTTAGTCTGTGCTTGATAGCTATGCTTCCGATGCTGTTATATATTTTTTTTCCTTTTTTGAATACTGGTCATAGCAGAAAGCTTTACTGAATTTGCTCCCAACAAGACTAATCTCCCCTTTCCCTCCTGCCCCAATTCTCCTTTAATAATTTGACATCCATGCATCATCAGAGAAGCAGAATGATATACTACTAGTTTGGAAAGAGATACATCACATATTAAAGACAGTGGAGAGAGTCTCACTGAGTTCAATGGGCTTTGAATAATGTCAAAAGTCTTGGTAAGAATTATAGTAATATTTTGAAATTCCATGTATTTGAATATGAATGATTAAAACATTGTATAAGTGATTTATATTAGGTGGGCCAAAAATGTACTCCATTTCTGCTCCTATTCACTACATCCAATTAATTCACTCTGCTCAATTGGTATCATATTTAAAGGATATTCCCTGAAGTCTTTGATCCAGCGAAGCATTTCATTTGTCTTTATCAATTTGGACAAGTGTATCTATGAATGCATTATCATACAGACAAAATCGGTTGTTCCCTTTATTTACTTTTTCTGCTTTTTTAAATATTTTTTCTCTCTTTTCTTTCCAAGTATTACTTTTAGAAGACTAGGGCTTCCTCTTTTTTGTTTATTCTCCTGTTTTTCAACCCTTTCTCATTTATTTGTGAAATATATGACAAAATATCCCTAAATTGCCCAAATACAATGGTACTGAACACTAATCATAATCTGGAAATCTTAAGGAAGATAAAAAATCATTTATAGTTCTAAAAAAAAATGTGTGAAATTGTATGGCATTTCTTGACAAGAGAGCAGTCAGATTGCAGAAGCCCAGTTAAATAGAGTATGTTCAGATTAGTTTAACAGAATTGTCACAAGAGATAGTTAACTAACATTTCTACATCTAAGGCTATTTTTCTGTGCAAGTAATACTCTGCAAAATCAGCTACCATAGTGCCAGTCTTTTGAAAGCTGCATATTTTGTAGAAGAATACATAAAACTGTCTAAAGGAGATCCTGATAATAGGTGTGGCAAGAAACCAATCACAGAAAGGCAACATTGAAATATCCTAAAAATATGGAATCCTGTGGGCCTCATCTCCCTTTGTTTTGTTAGAACACCTTTGCGAAGTGATCAGTTTTCTTTTTACAAATATTTAAAGAAACAAGTAGTTTTTTCCCCTTGAAGTTTTGCATTTCCAATTCTGACTTAAATGTATGGGAAGAACTGGGAAAAAAAAGAAAGAAAATAAATTCTCTAATTTTTTAAAAGCAATTTGGGCTTTTAGAGGGAGGAAGAGTAGTTTGCTTGGGACTTTTGTTTTTCGTGAGCTGAAGAAATATATTCCACATTTCTTTCCAAATGTGGTAAATTCAAGAGATTCTGAGCACTTTTCATTTACCAAGTATGGAAAAGGCCACTGAACTGCAATGTATTCAAAGACACATTCAAAGATGTTCTTGGGATTTCCAAAAAATTTCAAGCCTAGAGAGAACCAGTAAATGTTAAACAAGCAAAAAAAACCCCAAACAAACAACAACAAGAAAACCAGAAACACACACACCTCCTCCCAGAAAACAAAAGAGAGAGAACGTATTTGTGAAAACTGAGGTGCATTGTGCAGGCAAAGAAGTATTAATACAATAAAAAGTACTACTAGCGAGATACTGTTTCATTATTTTTCAGTTCCTGATATATGTAGGCTGTGTAGTGATGGGTTTGAAAATCATAAGCATAGCATGGAACTGAATACAAAACAGACTGAACTACAATAAATAAATTTATGTTAAATAGATAATACTATATTCGCATCTGGATCTTCTTTAGACATGCTTAATATAGTCTTTATGGTATCAATTATACAACCATGTGTGACCAATATTTTATCCTCAACAGCATTTACATAACTTTTAGAACAGCTGGTAATGGAAACCAAGGAAATGGACACACATCTGAAGGACACTGAAAATTAAGAGAAGTTATCTATCACTGTTCTTCAAAACATTTTTGAGTAGAAAAATGCAGTGCCTCCTCAGTAAACAAGCTGCAGCATGTAAAAAAGTTCAGGAACAACAGGTGGGTAAGAGCTGAAAATTGAAAAGACGATGAGTATTCTTTAAACACCCACAGTCAATATGTGTACCTTTATGCAAGATGGAAATCACAGGAGAATCACACATTATCAGTGAAGTGAGTCATAACTGACAGAGACATAAAACAAACGTATGATAAATCAGAACAAGAAATTGTTAAAGTACGTGGGTTTTCTACAAAAATTTGTGGAAAAAAAACTGAGGAAAAAATAAACATATATTTTTAATATTTATGATTTTTATATTTTTTTCTCTTAACCAAAAGAATAATTTACCAGTTGCTTGGTTTTAAACATATCCTCACCTTTCAGGACATTCTATGATTCCTTTAGTAAACCTATCAGATATGTAAACAATAACAGAATTTCTCCAATAAAAGAATGAAAAAGGATACTGTGAAGACAGATCATAGGACAAGAAGTTATTTTGATAACAAAATATATTGAAGGGTTTTCTTAGACTATAAATACTCCAGTATTGTTCAGTGGGCCTAGGACTAATATATTTTCAGTATGAGCATATAAAAAAATAAATGTGTCTCATTCATAGAATCATAGAATCGTAGAATCATCTGGTTGGAAAGGACTTCTGAGATCATCAAGTCCAGCCGTACCTGTCCCTTTACTAAACCACGTCCCTAAGAAACTCATCTACCTGCCTTTTAAACACCTCCAGGGATGGCAGCTCATCCACCTCCCTGGGCAGCTGTTCCAATGCCTGACCACTCTTTCAGTGAATAAATTTTTCCTGATGTCTAATCTGAACCTCCCCCAGTGCAACTTGCGGCCATTTCCTCTCATCCTATCATCTCTATCACTTACGAGAAGAGAAGAGCAATCATCTCGCTATAACCTCCTTTCAGGTAGTTGTAGGCAGTGATGAGGTCTTCCCTCAGCCTCCTCTTCTCTAGGCTAAAATGCCACTGCATTTCTCTTCCAACATACAAAAGGAGGAAAAGGCAAGGAGCTGGTTTCTCATCATTAAAAAAAAGACACAGTTATACTGTGAGTAAGTTGCTACTAAGGTCCTCACATGAATACCTTAATAAGTGTTTCAGATTAACACCTCTGACCTCCCTTATCACCACATCTAACATATTTTGTGTTTAGAGGGTTTTGCAAAAAAGATCTCAGGTAGGAGAAATAAACTATCATACTTGATTCCAACTGTAGATTTTACCAGTAGTGGATTTTTTTGGTTTTTTGTTTCTTCTAGATAAAAATTTATTACTTGTATTCCATTTTCATTTCATATCAACCATCAAAGTCATCCTCTGGTTTCATACACTTATTTACATATGCAATTTTTAAATTAATTTTATCTGGAATTTCAAAGTGACAGCTTATATGAATGAAGGGAAACTGAACTAATTGTAAGCGGAAAAAATGGGCTTTGACTGTGTATCTTGAATTGTAAGTGAAAGCTTTACCTATCAGAATAGAAATGCAATGAATGTTGAAGTCCTAAAGTATAAACAGTCTTCAGAAACTCTGTGTAACATACAAGGTTCTCCTGAAACTGACTAATAGTTTATCATTAAATATTTTTCTATTAGGAAACTTACATCTTGATCTACTTAGAAGTGATTTAAATGTTTCTCAAGAAAAACTAAGAAGCCGACTACTTCCTTATATTTTCTATCAAAAAATTAAGTCATTCTAAATTAAACATTGTTTCAATTGAAAAAACAGTAAGTTCATACTATAATAAAGTACATCTAGAAAGTGTCTAATTTGCTCACAACTAGTTACTTGCTCCATTTTTGATCATACTGCATTACTCATATCAGCCTACTTAGTGTCTTCACACTTGTCCTTTATGTGAGTGTCAGATTGTTGCTACAGAAGAGTGGGAAAAGCATAGAGAAGTAACACTTCATAAAACTTCTGTGTATTCTGAAGATCTGTTTCTGTTTATAAAAATACTATAGGTGTTAATTAGTAGAGTCTTCTTAATTGGTATGAAGGCAGTATGTATGGAAACAGAACAGATAAGTGCATCATAAGGTTATTTAGTGCGTCACTGGCCATGGTTCCTCAGGTTAAGCTGTGCTTCCCACAAATAGCCATAGAGGTTTTTTCAGTTTTGAAGACCAACCAAATTTGTCATCCCTTATTCCTGTGATACTAAGTCTCAGAATAACCCAAATACCTTCCCTGGTGGCAAAATATGTTTGTGAGAAATCTGCTTTCTTATATGCCGAATAACTCAGAATGGATTTCATGATTTACTGATTTTCAGAGCCATAGATTACCAGTTTGCAGTAATGGAAGAAAATATCTAAATGTAAGAAAATAAAAAAAATTGTAAATGAAAATATGTTTGTAAAAGCTCATTTTTGACTTCTCCAGTGTGTCTACATCTCCATTAGACTAAGCCAGAATTTCCATCTGGTATGCAGCTTCAGGTTTTAAAACACCTCAGTTTCTTGATCTGGCTATAGAAGTTTAGATGAGAAATAGGCAACTAAGCTCACACTGACTTTAATGGAAATCTGACCTAAATCATCCTGTGCCCGTACACAGCTGTCTAGAAACATTCGATAAAACTTAGGGCTTAGAATATATCCACACAATAGAGGGAGATACATCAAAGGGTATATGGGATTCCCATGTGTTTCTAAAGTGTCAGCCTGATGCCAGTTCTGATTTGCTGGAGTATCTCGTGCAAAGTTCTGGAAGACTAACTCTGTACAATTACATTGCAGCTTTTTTGTTAAAGAAGTGGTTTGGTGGCTGTGACAGTCACCAGTACTAATATAAAGCAAAAGGATACTGTTTTCAAATCCAAGCTTAGATTCTTGAATTGTGGTTTTTTTAATTCTGTCATGTTTAAGATAAGGCAGAAGGTATTGCTTCCTAGCTTTAAATCTCAGCTTCAGTTTATTTGTTTCTGTTACATGTGAATTTATCTGATGTATCGTAAAATTTTAGCAGCAACCTACTCATTGGTGGGGCAACATGAGAAACAAAAAAGACCTTGACTCTGTGAAAGAACTGCTCTGCAATAACTAATACTTCAGTGTGATATCGAGGCTGTTTTGTCACAAATCCAAAAACCAGCATCATATGAGATGCTTAAAAAAAAATAAACTATATCCCAGCCAAAACCAGTACACTTCTAGAATTTTAATAACCTTCAAAAAACTAAATTAAACTAAAAATCTTATCCTTTTCTTCCTGTTTTATTTCCCTAGGTCAGACATCTTTTCTATTATCTTTTGAAAAAAAAAAAAAGGTGATACAGACATATGAAAAAAATACATTGAGTAGGATCTTATGAGAGGAAGAGTTAGAAACTTAGAAACTCCATTTTGTATGTGGAGGTGGTTATTTGTTTTACCTAAACTGGTATGTCCAGATTTCCTGGTTTCCATTACAATTAATTTTTTTTTTACATTATTAATTATTAACGAGAATTTTTTTTTTGGTATATTAATCTTGAATCTCTGAAACTATACAGCTTCAAAGACTGTTCTTTGGATTTTCAACCTCAGTGAAATATTTACGTAGAATCATAAAATAGAACATCGTAGAAAAAATTAAAATAGTTATTTATTATACTTGCTTTCATTTGAAAAATTCTCCTGCATTCTCTTGGAAAAACCCTCAAACCATAATAATTCACATTACTATGTGATGTTTATATTTCAGTGGAAACACTGAAATTCACTGTTTATACTGTAGCCTGTTGTATTAGCTTCTGTAAAAACATGTAGGAGAAAAATCAACCTAGCAGTAAAATTTGCCATTTGAAATGTCTCAAGGACCTGAACTCTTTTCTTAGAAGATTGAAAAAGGTACCAGAGAACCATAACTTTTACAAGTCACAGACATAGACTGTGTGCAAGTGAAAAACCTGATTTTTTTTTTCTTTTCACTCTAACAAATTATTTAAGTAATAGCATTTGGTTTGACAGTGATAGCTCTGAAATAAGAACTTGTCTGTAAGACAGAAATGTGACAGGAAAATACTTAGATTTATAGTAAAATTTTACTTTTGTGTAATACCCTTTAAGAAGGAATTAAGCACTAAAATATTTCATCAAATACTTAAAATAATTCTCTAATACCACAATGTGTTAGATAATATGAACAAAAAAATTACAAAGTACCGCAATACATTCAGTTTATGTGGAGGTGGGTCTTAAATCAGGCATGATTTACGTTTTCAAATATTTCCTAGATTATGGTGGAGATACGCTATGCAAATTACAAAAAAAATTAATCAGTCTATTTGATTCTGAACACTGGTATTAACTCATTAATGCAATTTTAAATGCGTTTCCATTAAGCCAAAATTTTACCATTTGCATTAAATGTGAGTCAAAAGGTTGATATTCTAACTTCACTTATACTGTGTTCTGTGAATGTTCAAACTGCAAGCTATTAGGCTGAGATATACCAATCAGTGTTAAAAATCATGTACACTTCAAGTTCTGGCTGGGTGCATTTGATTGCAGTCAAGAATCGTCTGATCATCTGAATAAGAGTGTGGGAAATAAAATATACTTTGAATTTTGTGATATTTCACTTACAGGTTGTATGTCTGTCCTTCTTCATCCTGAGGATTTTGACTTCCAGTGTGGTTGTCTTCCTACTCATGCAAGGATCCCTGAATAAAAATAAATTATATCCGTAAATACATCTGTATATCATTGTAAGAGATTGCAAAAGACTCTGTTAGGTGGCTGTCTCAACTTTGCTGAAACATGAAACCATAAACCAGACTGGAGGTTTATGGTCGTGCTGGTAGCTGGTACGGAGCTCCTGAAGAGACTGGAGAAGCCATTTTCTGTTTTTGCAAGAGATAACCTAAATCCCCTGGAAAGCGCCCAGGTGCAAGGGATCTGGACAGAGGGACCTGGAGACCCCCGAAGACCTCCCCAACGGAAGTATTGGGCATGTGTATCACCACCGCTATATCCTCTCTCTTTTTCTCTCTTTCTCTCCTTTCCTTTTCCTCTCACCTCTTCTGCATTGGTTATAATAAACTATAATGTTTGAGTGTGATATTTGAACTCATTTGTGTCTTAAATTTCACTGTTGGGATCATTTTGAACTCTCTTGGATCCATAACAGGTCAAGGCAATCATACATATATATCACAATACATAAAAGCATATTATCTCCTAAATACCACATCTTAACATATATAGTATTACACACAAAATGAACACATGTTCAGAGATAATTTTAATAAAAATGGAGCTAAAAATCAGTTAATCTATAAATATGCATTTCTGGGTTTTAAGATGCTCTGTAGATAACCAGCACTTAGATATTCTGTGTTTTAGGCAATACTATCCCCTCATTTCTTGAACTCTGATTCAGAGAATTTCAATAAAGAGTAAAATACATTTCAGATTTTTTTTAACATTAGTTTGCATGAATCGTAGTAATTTTTATACTTTTTAAGGGCATAGAAATAACAATACAAGAATATGTAAATAAAACGTATTTTTAGTATACAGACATCAATTGATGTTAATTTTACTCCCTATTTTGTCTTCCTGACTTTGATGTGCAGATTTCTGTTATTTTAAACACTTGTTATATAAAAAGGATATTTTTATATCACAGCTGTCCCTCTCATCTGTAATGATGCTCTTCTAACCTGAATAAGATTTCTATATGTTTATCATTAGGAAAATAAATTCTTCTAATAAAACACTGTATTAATATCTGTTTTCCTTTAAAGAAGGGGAGCAAAACTACCTTTTCATCTATATTTTTATTCATGTATTATCAAGCAATAACAGAAGCTACTCAGAGATGATATCACTTTTGGTTCTGTAACAAACGCATTTCAGAAAGGAAAGGGAATTCATAAAAGGGAATTTGTTTAGTCCAAGAGGAGCTAAGGTCTGACTGTGAAACCTCTACAAATGTTCTCCGTACAAACAGAGGCAGCACTTATTTTAGGTCCATTTGGACAGAGTTTGGTTTCTTTTAGGCAGCAGAAATAGTAACACAGAGTGCTATAAATACAGTATGTTTCTCAAAAAGAAGAAAAACTCATGTAAATCTACTTTTGGATTATTATCCAGTTTGCAAGTATACTTTTTATACAAGCAAACCACATTCTACTCATCTTTACAAGCAATTAACTCAATTTCTTCCTGAAGATGTACTTTGACTACACAAATAATGTACTTATTTTTGAGAAGAGTAAGGAAAAGTGAAAATATTCTCCTACTACCAAAGCTTGGAATGTGCTGTTAGTTATACAGATGCATGCAGAATAAAGAACAAAAGAAATGCTTTCAGGCGGCAAGTGTTTCCCCTCTCTAGCATTCCTATCCTACTATGGATTAATCTCAGAAGTTTTTACATTTATTAAGCACAGCAGGTATTCAGTGACTAGTAACGTAGTAGATGTCTAGAACATAAAGAGAGGAAAGAAACCCCTTCCTCCTCCTAAACAGAAGACAGACTTTCAGAAACATTCAACTGAAGTAGGAGAAGAGAGATTGATATCAAGGTATTGTGTATTAGATTTAAAATAAACATTTTTTGCCTTCATTTTAAATACTAGATTTCTCGGGAAAGAAATTGCTGTTGCCAATAACACTTCCAAATGATTCTTTTATCTTCCAGGTCAGAACAATAACATGTTTAGCCTCCACCTGCCAAAGTCATTACATCTATGAAATCTGAGGGTTAAAAATACTTATAGAAGGAAAGAAAAGCGGGTATATGATGATAAAGAGTAAAAAAGATGACTTTGTTCAGATCAGGTGTATGTATTTTCTATTTTAAGCAAACTTACAGTCAATAAAAATAGCTTGATGAACAACAACTCATACACAGTTTTGGTTCACTGTGACATGTCAACTTTCCATCGCATCGGTTACTGTATTTCAGAGTGCACAAACCAACACTTTTCAAAGAAGCATTGTGATCCCGAATTATGAATATTTAAAAATAATCTTTAATGGTTTTGCACATATTATTTTACTGTTCCAGTTTCTAAATGTGATGCTAGCTACACTTCTTTTATCTAGCTAATATGATTAGGGATTCTTTATAGACATTGTAGAAAATACAGGTAGTAAAGCAATAGTGGCAGAGAGAATTAACTTATTACTTCTTCCAATAGCTTTGTTAAGCAGGTTCCTATAAGGTAATCGTTTCAATGCCCTCCGTGACTTTTATCAGGTATGTGTATCATCAAGTTAAATACCCTGAACTACGTATCCAGCAAGTGGTGTAGGAAAGAAAAAATGGATATCTGTAATTTTAAAAGGTGATAGTGGAAGAGACAATTTCAAAAATTACTTATTGTAACTTCATATCTTCATGGACATTTTAAGTAAACCTATAGTTGACTTACTGCCAAAGAAGAACATTTGCTTTCCATATCCCAATGTGTCGTGTTGTGGGTGATTTTTCTTTTTCCTTTTCCCCTGCAAACCAAAAAAAAAACCAACATTATTTCTGCTCTGATGATAGGATCAATACACATTGGAATTACCTTCTACATGCATGTTTTCTTGCATTAGTTTAGTTTCATATACATGCTCCTTTTCTTCTATATGTCTGCAAGGGAAATCTACGATTACTAGCTCAGAGGTAGAAGTCCAAATTACAGACTTCTTCACTTGGTCAGATGACTCTTATCAATAAGGTCTGGAGACAGCCCTAGGGTTTTTTTACATATTAGCTCTTCATGAAAGGAGGTCACTGGGTTCTTGTCAATTGACTGGTACCCAACGTCAATAGGTAGCCCTCTATCATGTGGAAAGTATTACAGACTTCCATTATGACTTCTGAGTTGAAATAAATAAACAATTTTTATCCCCAGATGAGATATTAGTACAGTTTGGGCCTTGGCAAATTACAGTTTTTAATTTCTTCCCTATTTTTGAGACAGCACTTACGTAGCATAAAATTTCACTCTGTATGCCTAACATCGTTGCTTGTCCTTCAAACCTTACCTTATACATAAACCGTTAAGATGATAGAGAAGAGGACTTGAGAACAAAATTTAAAAGTTAAAAAAATAGAAACACTAGGGGATTTAACTCATCCTTTCCCTGCCCCCAAGAAGAAAACACAAAGTACTGAATTATATGTTGAGGTTTCTAGCTGACAATAACATAATGCAAATACAATACCTTATTTTCCTGTATTTCATCATTAAAATAATCTAACCAAATGATATTTTATTTGCTTTATTTAGGAGTCAGAGAATACAGTTAGCATGTAAGAAAATATGAAAACAAAAAGAAGTCACCAATGTTTTTAGTATCAAGCCAGGAAGATGCCGTATGAATGTACCTCTTAGACCCAATGTCTCAGCTTTTTCCAAGTAAACTCGCCTCTTCTAAGATATTTTTCAGTAAATTGATGCTAAAAAATTACTAAATCATAAAAAACCCTGCAGTTTTTCGCAATCTTTCTCTCCCTATTTTTTTTTTATAACTTATATAGTACATAGCCATTTCAGAAGTTTAGTAGGCTTGAAAGAAATTTTTCTCACTTGAAAATCAGATACTTTTTTCAATTTATTACGCATCTGTATATATCTTTTGCTAGAAAGATTTGTCTGCTGCTGTGTTTTGGAAAAATTCCAAAAAAGAGGGCTTTGAATTTTAAAAATGTGAGCACGTGGTATTTATTAGGCAAAGCTAATAGAACAGTATGAAAGAGGCCTTACTTAACATCCTTTGCTATCTGGCTTTAACTATTCTTTTTCACAAATCTGTTTATTGATTAAGGTGAAAGTCCAACAATTCCCTGAAGTATGTCTTTAACCTAAGCCATACATCACACTCTAAATCATGCTTAAGTATTTTAACTGAGGATAAACAAGGAAAAAAGTATATGACTGTTGCATAATATAATTAAAGAGATTAAAATTATTTCAGTTATTGTATTTTTTCAAAGTCTACGATGACTTTTCATTGTACATAACTTTAAAAAGTAAACCTTTATGATCTTTCTTTTATATTTAAATTTTAACCAGTGTCTTCACTAAAACCCATGCAATTTCAAAAAAGTAACAGCCTGCAGATAGCATTTGAAATTTTATTAATTGCTTTGCTAAGACGATAATTCAGCTTTGAAGTATATCCATTATTTAATCTTTCACAAATTATTTACAATATATTTGCTGTAACATTGAAACACTTTACAAGACAGTATTTATTTAGAGTGAATAATATCACAAGACAAAGATCTCTAACCTCCCACTGTTTCCATTTGAACATAAGGAAAAATTCTGTATTGTGAGAGTGACTGAGGACTGCTGCAAGTTACCCGGAGAGGTTGTGGAAAAAACAGCCTTGGAAGTACACTAAAGCTGTCTGAACATGGTGCACAACCGACCCTAGGTGATTCTGCTTGAGCAGGGGTTTGGGCACAATGACCTGCAGAGCTCTCTTTCCACCTCAACCATTCTGTGATTCTGCAATACTCCATGTGAGAGTTAAAACCAACCCTTTTTCTTGAACTGTTCTTTCTCAAATAACCATGCCATCACCCTTACTTGAAATCATATTTTTGGTCATCAAATTGATGCTGCTGATTAGATTTTATTTTTATTATTTATCATTATTAATGATATTGCTTATATATTTTTTTCTTATTTAGATACTTTAAAAAGAACTCACATATGTGGAAATTGGCTGACTTCATGCAGATATCAAAATGGAATCCATGAATCATAGCCAGAAAGGCATCTATTTCTTTCCTTGATTATAAAATGACCTGACATGAAAATTTCACCTGCAAATGTTCAAATTTAAGGCAGATGGATTTCATTTTACTAATCTTCTGTAAGATGATCTTAATATTTTATTAAGTAAAAAGACCAAAAATCACAATGCTTTGAGTGGGAAGGGACATTTAGGGATAACAAATTTCTTACTTATGTCCAATCTGAACCTACTTTGTTTCAGTTTAAAAACATTGCCCCTTCTGCTGTCATTGCAGGCCCTGGTAAAAAGTCTTTCTCTGTCTTTCTTATAATCCCGCTTTAAGTATTGAAAAACTGTGGTAAGCTGCTCCTTGGAGCCTTCCCTTCTCTAGACTGAAAAACTTCAACTCTCTTAAATCTCTCTCCGTTGGAGATGTGTTCCAAACCTCTGATAATTTGCATAACCCTCCTCTAGATGTACTCTAATAGGTCCCTTTCTGTCTTGTACTGTAGCTGCATAGGTGGATGTTATACTCCAAGTAGAGTTCCATAACTGTAGAGTAGAAGAGGGGAATCACCTCAAGCTGCTGACCACGCTTCTTTTTATGCAGCCCAGATAAGAGATGGCATTAAAATATGAAATGTAGTTGACTTTACACACACAAATGTATACAATGTATACAAATAATAAATGTCTTTCATTTAAATTTTTTTAAAATAAATATATCATTTTTTCTGTTGGAAACCTCTAAGAAGATAAGGATTGCTCATACTTCAGAGGGAAAAATATATAAGTAGTAACCAAATTCAGAAATATGTATCACAATTCATTTTTAACACACAGAAATTCCACTTTCTAAAACCAAATTAAAGGAAACTACATTATGAAGTAATTCAATCCTTACTCAACAAAATGAAAAAGACAAACACAAAGCCATATTTTACTTGGGTACTTTGAAAAATAATTGTCTAAGTGAAAGAAATACACTAATACAAAATGTATATTTTTATACATTAACATGTAATTATCCTGATTTTCTTCTCTTTCCTTTTTCATTCTTTAAAATACTTCTGTATTAAAACTTTGTCCACATCCTGAAGGCTAAATGAAGTATCCAAATATCAAACTTGCTTGAAATCAGGTTTTCTACTTTATCATGTACTAACTGCTGTTTCTAAACAAAGTAAGAATTTAAAAACCAATTCAGAATAAATGTTTGACTCATACTTCAATAAATATATATAAAACCAAGCAAGATAATAAAGCATCAGGCTTGCTTCCTTATTTCCCCAAAGCCCCGAGTGCTTTATTTGATCTTCCCATTTAGTTCTGGAAAAGATAGATATGACTGCATCCTTTTATAAAAATATATGGCTAACAGTTTTTACCTTCTGTGATGGAAGAAGAGGCCTTCCAGCTTTTCTGAATTATTATGTAGTCCAGGATCAAAATTCTGAGTGTTTTTCTATTACCATAATCCAATGAACGTGCCTGACAGGTGATGTCCCAGCTTAACGCGGGCACACATGCCCCCTCACGCACACCTCCCACCCCCAAACACACCCAACCAGGTCAGTAGCTGAAACTCAGCAGCCTTTTAGTTGCAATCCTCACCGCCCCCAAAGGGAAACAAAGACTTTCAGGTTGGAAACTAACACTATGACAGCTTTAATGCAACAACAATAATAAAAGGAAGAGAACAATATTAATAAGAAATTAGTAAAAATATATATGAGTATGCAAAAACAAATTCAAACTCCCCTGATAAATATACATCACTGTTGATGCTACAGGGCTGGCACAGGAAAGGTCCTAGACTGCACTAAGTGGCAGGCAGGAGCTGGACTCAGGAGCACATCAATTGATTCAGGGATAGACAGACAGACAGGCAAGGTCCTCCCTGAACGTCCACCATAGAAGGGGAGGGGGAGACAGAGTCCTGACCCTCGTCATTTCTAAGCTATTATACTGAGCATGGAATACTTCGCTGGCCATGCTGTATCATTTCTCCTGCCCGCATTTCCTACTAGATTTGACATCCCCTTGCCAGGAACTCTGGGATGACCTTGATTTACGTAGTAATAGGTGTGACCAGTGGACCATTACCTTGGTGGTAGCTATCAGGCTGAATAGCCAGAGAAAAACCTTCTGCTTCAACACAAACCAGCACAGGTGAAAAAAGAGCATTATTACTACTTTTTTTCATACCTGTTAAAATATGAACTACATTACCAAAAGGTCATAAAAAAACCCATTGCTGCAGTTTATAGTGTGTATGTGCAAATGTGACATTAAAAGCCTCAAGAGTATCATGCAATAGCCATTTACACGTGGATCTTGGTAAAGTAGAAAAACAAAGCACTGAAACATTAACTGAAGACAGATTTCCCCTCAGTTTGCTGAAAAGATTTTTTTTGCAAGATTTCTTGCAGAAGAAACCCAAAACAAAACTCAACTTTCCATAGAGCATTTTTGATAAAGACAAGTTTGACATAGATCAAGAATAATAAATTTAAAAATAACGCACATGATTATTTCCAATTCTGATCACATCAAAACTGGTTTATCTATATTATAAGAGAGAACTGAGGTGGCCGTGAGCTGTAGTGTTCAGAACTGCTTGTCCTCAATAAGGATTATTCAGCCCTCTAAGCACTGCTGGCTGCTCATCATACAATGAAAGTTGTGCTGATGCAAAAGAAGTTCTGATGATGCCTCACATATACATTCACGTAGATCCCTTTTATTTTGCTACTGAATGACTGCAGGCACTTCACACAATTTCTCTTAAAACTCTTAAATGGATTGATCAAAGCCCAGTAATGTCTTTCATCACGTTTCCAGCTACTAATTCTGTTTGATGAGCAAGGCGATGAATCAGCCATAACTTTTGGAACTTGTTTAAACTCTGTGCAGATCTTTTTTTTATATACTCTACTGTTAATCATTTCACTCATTTCTTCCTTGTTGCATTTCAAGAATATTTTGATAGATTAGGAAAAACAGAAACAGGCTTAGAAACAGGAGCCCTATATAAGAAGCAAGAGTTCAAGAATGAGAGCCAGGGCATCTAAAATGGCTTTAGATTTCCATTTTTAAACACTTTTCCCTCACCCTGAGGGTCCGATTTCCATCTGCTGAGGTGATGGAATGGTGTAACTAACCTTATTTCTCCCTCAGATTTCATTTTATTTCAAGAGTAATAGTGATGTATTGTATAAGCAAATATGCAAACGTATAAATTTTTGTTTGATTTCAAGAAATGGAATTTTCACAGGTACATTACTGAACAGGCAGTCGATACCTGAATATATTGGTTAGAGGAAAAATGGATACATCCACTTTAAAATATAAAGATTACATTTTAATGGAACATTTTAAGGAAAAACAAGCAGTTTTTATTTGATCTATAATTTGCCAGGCATTTGCCTACGTCCATAATAACATGATGGATTGTTCTAGGACTTTTATACATCCAATTTATAGGTCTTGAGATTCTGAGGTTCTGAAAAACACAGAGGTACACAGATATGTAAATGAGTCAATTTGTTCTTGAATGTAAGAGTGTATGTGTGGTCACTATGTCTAAAAAAACACATAGGGAAAAAATGGAAGATTATGAAAAAAAGCATTTATTCTATGCCTTATGGATTTCAGTGAGAACTGTATGAATTTGTCCAAAATCTAAAGTAGGCAAGAGTGATGGGAGCTCAGACTTTCTTAAATAAATTGGAAAGCAAATAGGACAAAAAGGCATTTAATTTGTTTTATTTCATTTTGTGTTTGGTTCATCTAAAATGAGGTGGGTGGAAGAAGAGTGATATTGTCAGCCACAATAAATGAGACAGCCTAATTAACATATGTGCAATATATACATGGATTTATCTCCAAGTAATATTTGCTAAAATAGAATAAACACGAGTCAAGGCCAATGATCACGTAACTAATTAAATAGCATTGTCATACTTAAAGGAACATATCAATGACAAATATAGTATATAGTGTACATAAAGTAATTTCATGCTTCACTTTCCACTTATTTGCATTTCTAGATAAGCAATTAATGTTCTTCCAGCTGCTTCTGGATATTGTAGTTACCGAGAGTAGTGCTGTGTGGACCTAAACTAAACTATGTTTGTTGAAACAGACTTTCTAAAATAGATGCAAATAACCATATTGGTTAAATGGAAGGCATTATCTGTCTCAGTCTCCAGAGGCAGTCAGTGGGGAAAATCAAGGAAAAAATATAAGGACATTCCCATAAGGATATTTCTCTAGAAAAATCCCCTGGTACTATCAGAAATACATAGGTTTTCTCAGTTAAAATAATTTACACTTGAAGTTAATTTCAATATAATGAATGCCGAGAGACTATTTGCAAGGAGGTGCTTTTCACTTGTACTAGGATAGCTATGTTTGGTTGACAGTTTAATACGTCCATAGTTAAGGGCACCATGTCACTAGGTTCTTTTAGCAGACACAGAGAAGAAGTACCTCAATGATGTGATATGGTCCTACTTTAAACAGTTGTGAACCTGTTTAAGAGGAAAATTTAAAAAATGTTCCTGTTTACACCAACACAAATAAGTAAATATCATCTATTAGATTACCCCCTACAGCAAGTCTGCAAGACTCAAATAGGCTTCAGATTACATTTCAAATAAAAGAATACAGAATGCTCAGCGATTTAAGAATGAGTGGCATTTCCAAGCAGATAAGTTTGTTGACACAAAATGTCTTTAGAGAATTAGTGACAGTAATAAGAGCAGATGAGAAGCTGATCCATAGTGAGGCTATCTTCAGAGGTACATTAGTCCTACTGTGTGCAAGTTACGGTATGCTTCATTTGATCTCCATGACAATTTTGGACATGAGGGAAACAAGGACTTAAAAGTTACAGTATGTCTACATGCTGGCACTAAAATCCTTTTTTTTAAAAATTTTCACTCTTTCTCTTGATATCGTACATATATTATTATTTTTTTTTTACTTTGATCTTGAAAATAAGTCTGAATTGATCAAGTGCCTTTAACACCTCATTCTTTCCTGTCAATCCTCCATGCCGCCTTCATTTCTTCTGCAGAGGCACAGCTTAATCCAGTAAAGTCTCTGAGTAACATATGTAAGGAAAAAGTAGAAAATCCATAACTCTGGTTCTTGATGTTGTCACTGTATTGACAATGAGAGATAGTTGGAAAGGACATCTTAGGATCTACTGTTCCCATATAGAATGGTCACTAGTGCTCCAACCCCCATTTCTAAGGGTGCTTAGAAAAGGGTACTTACCTGGATAGGGCAGGGTGAGAGAGAAAGAAAAATGTGTGAAGTATTGGATCACTCTTCCCATATCTACTGTAAGAATTCACTCCAGCTCAGAGCCAAGGAATCTAAGGTTCTAATACGGAGAGAAATGAAACGCTGGTATTACTTGCAGTGTCTTCCCCTCTGCCTTTCCTTTTTTGATAGCTGTATTCACTTCAGACCACAGCTATATTTCATTTGACCACTTTAATCACACCAGAGCCACACAAGAAGCACCCTGCAGTAAACTTGGCTCTAGTGATTTACTGTTGCAATAAATCACTGTATAGGCTTGAAACACACAAA
The DNA here is from genome assembly GCA_033558185.1 of Dromococcyx pavoninus. Lineage (NCBI taxonomy): Eukaryota > Metazoa > Chordata > Aves > Cuculiformes > Neomorphidae > Dromococcyx > Dromococcyx pavoninus. The sequence goes on from JAUMJL010000110.1 coordinate 3,122,836, forward strand.
AAGCGATTTTATCAGCTATCTGTGAGATGTAGGCAATATAGATGTCATGTTACAGGACAAGGGGAATAACAGATATGTCTGTCTAAGAAGCCACGGAACCTCTTGCTGAAGGAGGATTAACTTCTTGGCAGGTATTAAAACCTATAATCAGGAATATAATAACTGAATGGCCTTGGTGAGTCCTTTTGTGCAACATGGAAGGGAGCTAGAAGGTCTGTCGAGAAGTTTAAAATTCTGAAATAGGAAAGTAAGTAAGTGTTATCAGTGCTTAAGCAGTTAAAATTTAAGAGAGTTCCGAGTTCAGCATGTTGTTTTAAAAGTTTGAGAAAGGTTAATAAATAATGACAAAATATTATGATTAAGTAACTTGTATTTGTCAGAAATTATGCAGTTCTTTTTCTGAGGAAAATTTCACTGGTTTCCTAACTCATTGGCCAAAGGCACTGAAAAATATTTATATACGCTGATCAACTGTCTTTTAACTGGGTACTTTTCATAAATGTTACTGGATATAAGTTTTACAAGAGATGCTTTTGATGAAGACATCACTGCTTATTATGGTTGGCTTAAGAATGACTTTTTAGCTTCATGACAATATTTAAGGTTTCAAAGTTGAGTTACCTTTCATATAAGAGCTTTTGTTTTTAAGACAGAGTCATCACATTCCGAATATTTTTGGGTAAGGCTGCTCATTCCTTTTTTTGAGAAGTCCTTTGAATGTCCAACCCTTGAAAAATTTATGTTTAGAGGAGGAAAAAATAAAAATGAAAAAAAATTCTACAATTTGGCTTAACAAGAGAGAATAGTTCAAGAAAAAATATTTTGAAAGTATTCTAATCTAAAAGCTTTGGTATAAAGCTTTGTTCATTTAGATTTTATTTGTGCAGCAGAAAATTATCTTCTACTGACAAAATGTCAACAGAGTCCGTCCAGAGTTACTAATTACTCAGTGAGGAACCACTACAAAAAGATTTATTTTGTTTGAAAAATCAGTTGTGAAAATATGTCATTCTGTGTAACGAATGCAACTAGCCAAAATTACCTGATTTTTTCCTTCACCTAAGATGAAATGATTGCAGTATTAGAGCTTATATTTTCATTAATATATCTTACCTTGTAACAGACACAAGCACCTGTGAATCAGTGAAAATGCATTTTTTCGTTATTGCATTTTCATGCAAAATGTAAACTGGTAACAGCCAAGGTCTGTGGTTCTTGGCATTACATTAATAGTGGAAATAATCACAGATGTCCTCCTACTGACTTATTAGCTAATGACAATGCAAAATACAGGAATGGATCTGCAAAGAGGTTTAAGGTTTTAAAATGCTTAGCAAGTGCTAAATTACAGGGTGATTAATAAATTATTTTTTTCACTGAGGAAAAAATAAAATTTATGTATGTTTCTATTATGATATTTCTTGGCAATATTTTGCGTAATTGTAATATTCCCTGTTAAAAAACCCAAATATGTTGCTCTCTGTGCCATAGGACTTATAGTTTTATATTCTCTATTCCTTTCATGCTCGACTGCAGCCAAATGCCTATGACAAGATCTTACACCTAGAATGTTGGGTTTTTTTCCCGTGTCCCTCAGACCATGCTACAAAATGCATGTGGCTTCAAGATCCACAGCTGATAGAGCAAGCAATTACAGATCAGTGTTTGCTTTGGAACTGTGCTTCTGCATGCCTGGCAAATATCTGTATGAAACAAAGGAGGACTTATCTCTTTTAACAGTGCAAGGATAATAAAATCTCTATGTTCTACTCCAGTTCTAAATACTTAGAGTGGGATTTAAGTCTCTAATGGCTCCAACCAGTTGCCCTAAGGCATATTGCTATTACCTATTAAAGTCCTTAGGATATCTAAGAAATCAGGGCAGATTTTACACAGAATATATAGAATATACCAACACACTTCCAGGCTGGTAGCTGGAGGTCAAGAAGGATAATTTAGGACACTCAAGATGGCACTGCATGCTTAGGAAACACCGAAAGAGAACACTGAATATAGGATTCTACATGATATCCAGGTTTCTGAAATCTCATTATAATTAACTATGATAGGCAATATAGTCAGTTAAAGCTGAAGCTGAAACACTATGGAGTATGGTCTAAAGTAAATGCTTACTCAGAGATTGGTCAACAACCTTAAATTAAGATTTACAGGTTTGGGAGTGTAAATTTAGATGTCTGTGGTCTCACCTGATGATGAGTCCATGATTCAATGTAGCTGTGTGAATACAAGTAGGGAAAAAAAGTATTTTTACCAGTCTGATAAATCTGGTGCCGAGAACTTTGGACAAGGACATCAAGGGAGGGACTTAACAATTCACAGTAAATGAGGAAGCAGTGGAACAGGTTGGCAAGCAAAGAGTGAAGGATGATGTGGACAAAAATAATAATAAAAAATAATAGTAAAAAAAACCAGTCAAGACTGAAGGAGGACTACCTTGAGCATACACACACAAATAAGGATATGTTGAGAGGACAGCAATATAAGACAAGTTCTCACAATTTTTTACTGGGAAATCAGCATGACTTAGAACCTCTCTGAAGTACCTTTACACTGAATATTAGTTATCTTACTGGTTATCTCAGCTTTTTAGCAGTACTTCCCATAATGTCCTCATTAACAAACTGATGCAATACTAAATGAGAAGGAAGTGAACTGAAAACTGCCAGGGCAAAAGGACTGCAATCAACAACATGAAAATCCAGATAGAGATCAGTCATTGGATGTGTACTCCAAGGGTAAATACCCGAGCCAGTGCTCCACTAATCTCCACTAATGATCTAAATGATGGAATAGAGTGTATTCTCAAAAAAGTTCATCTGCAGATGATACAAAATTTGGAGAAGCGGTTGATACACTGGATGTTTGTACTGCTATTCAGAGGGACTTTGAAAATGATGAAGAAACGAACTGACAGGAATCTAATGAAGTTCAGGAAAAGAAAATGCAAAATCCTGCACTTGGGGAGGACTAAACATATGTTCCATGCCAGGCTTGGAGCTTACTGCCTAGAAAGCAACTTTGCAGTGATTACTTGGGGGTCCTGGTGGACAAAGAAGTTGAACATTAGCTAGCAATGCTCTTTTGTGGTGAAGAAGACAAACAGCAACCTAGGTTACATTAGGAAGAGAATCTCCAGCAGGTCAAGGGAGATAATCTCTATTCAGCACTATTAGACCATATTTGGGGTCTTGTGTCCAATTCTGGGCTCCCCAGTAAAAACAAGACACACACAGACTGAAGGAGGCTAAGAAAGGGCCTCAGATATAGTGAAGGAACTGGAGCATCTGTTATATGAGAAGAAGCTGAGACAGTTGTGGTTCTTTATGTCTGGAAAGGTCTCAGCCTGATCTCATCAATATGTCTAAACACATAACGGAGGGAAGTAAATTGGTTCCTCTCAGTAGCAGCTAGTGAAATGACCGCAAACAATGGCACAAACCAAAATATGGGAAATCCATTTATACATAACTCACATTTTTACTAAGAGAGTGGTCAAACCCTGGAAAGGGTTACTCAGAGAGGTTATGAAGTCTGCGTTCTTAGAGTTATTCAGACATAGACTGGACAAGGCCATGAGCAATTTTCTCTTGTTGGCTCTTTTGGACTGCCCTGGTTAGGATACACATGAAAGATGGATAAATAAATACAGATTAATATGTATCTATATTTACTTACCATCAAAAAGAATAAAATAAGTTTATATAAAAATCAAGAGGTATGTTACCACTTCAAACTTCAACTATTTCATATTTAAAGTGCATCAAGTATCATATTTTTGTATGGTAAATTTTGGGTTTTTTTTGTTGAAGATAGTACTCATCTTTAAAGAGATTATTTGCTTCAATTGATATTTCATATTGTGTAGTTGGTTTTTTTCATATGGTTATTCAAACTAATCTTATTTACGTATTTATATATTAAATAATATTGCTAATGGCCCAAAGCTTTACCTCATTTTACTTGTCAAGGCTACAACAACTATGAATATTTGGTAAGGTACTCTTTCCATATTAGACAGCTGTGAAAGTTTGATTGAATGGTCATCTGGAGAAAGACATTTTTCCCTTTGAATATAAAAAGGGTCTGTACAACTAATCTAATAACAGATTAATATTTTGGATGCCTAAACATCTCGCACTCAACTGAAAAGAAAATCAATGTTTATGCTTAAAACCATTATGCAACTAAATGTTAATGAAAAGTAAGTTTTAGGAACCAGATTTGGTACACTGAATGGAACTTCTTACTGGAAGAAAAAGAAGTGGAATCCCTCGTCTCCACTAACAAATTGATTTTTTGTGTTTAACCGTATATTTCTCTGTGTAAATTCAAAAGCTATTTCTTATTTTCTCTGAAAGAAAAGTCTTTAAGTATAATTCAGAACTAGATCAGCAGTGGTAGATCCTTCGTCTAAATATTACATAGTGTAAGCAGCTATTTGAAAATTTCCAGATTATAATCTTACCCTTTACAAACATTCAATACATACAGAAGTCCTGCTGGCTGATTATTTTCTATCATATCTATTTGGATGGCATCATGCCCGTTCACTAGCTCATCAAACCCTTGCCCAAGGGCAAAGCTGCCAACAAAATAAGCACTACTTAAAAAGAGGCCAACAAAGAAGATACAGTAGACTAAAATAATAGGCTGGGAAACAGGGAAAATGGGAAGCTCCATAGATATTTCAAATATGGAATGGCCTTTGGTAATATTGAACACAAAACCAGAGTTGCTGAAGTACTATCTGATATAACAAACAATATGTCGTGTTAAAAGGTATCTTGATATGGGCAAATATGTGTGCAAATAATAAATACCTTTGTTAACAAATTACTTTGAAAGCACAATAACGATGCTACTAGTGAGATCAATAAGAAAGCAGATGGCTATGCGTGTATTTTTACTACTTCACTCAGTAACATTTGAAGTACTTTAATTACTTCAGCTGTTCAACCATTCTTCTCCCCCATATAATTCTTCATGTATTACGTCAATAAAGAAGGAAATACTAGAATTACTATCCTTACAGTACAGATGGAAAAAGTGGGACAAAATGATACAGAGGTTATAAAACAAGCTAGTAGAAATGCTTTAGATAAAATGTCACTTTTTTTTTCCAGTTGTGGAATATGATCTATGAAAAAAAACCCTGAAATTGACAGAGTGTTTAAAGATACAGTGTATAAAGAACTGCAAATTGGTCTGGACAGTTAGAGATTTAACAAAAGCAGAATAAATGGGTGCTTATAATTAGAAAAATGAGTTGAACTAACTATTTTAAGTTAGATTAGTAAAGAGAACAGGTATTTAGCAAGATCCTTTAAGGTGTTATCTTGAAGAGTAACTGACAAAAATTACAATAACTTCTGTCTGGATAATAGTTCTTAGTAGAAAAATGGAGTTTTCCATTCTATTTTTTTTCCATTTCTTTCACTTACTTTTTTACTTACAATGTCAGCAAGCAAACAGAAAGAATGTGTGTAATCCTGGTTCTCACCTGAACCTTACAGAACTTGCTATTAAAGGACTTTTTGTATTAAAAATGTAAAGGAGGGAAGTGAGAAACTCTATGCATACTTTCTGAACTTAACATGCATATACTGATTTACAAGCCCTAGTCTAATAAAATTAAATATTAAATTAATTTTGAAGACTATTTCATAACTTCTTTTCAAAAATTCAACCATTTTGATCTCTTTAACTTTACCTTGCAATTATTTTTCTGTGTTTTATGATAAAATCATGTGACTTCCTGAAGAAGTACCTGTGATGTTCTGTACAATTTTACTTTGCATGGAATCTCTGCCAGTGTGAAAAGTTATTTCACATCTACTGTAGCATGTACCAGTCCAACTACTGGCTGGGAACCAGCATAGTTAATAGCTATGCTTGCCTAAAGCAATTTTCTTCATGAAAATATTTGCAAATTGTTTTTGCAAGCAAATCTGCAACTCACATTCTTTTTTTTCTCCTAAATTAACGCCCAGGAAAAAAACATTGTCTACGACTTACTAAAGTAAAATTGCAATCTATTAATATATATTTAATCTTTGTCTGCAACTGCTTTGTAAAGTACAATAAAATAAATAGTTTGTGTTGCAACAGAAGACTAAACCCAGAAAATAATTGTAAATTTATGCTAATATCTTTAAATCCAAAGTTTTACTGTCGAAGTTATATCAGAGGAAGTCTATTAACCCTAATAACACATACAATACTGCACTAAAATGGGAAGATATATGTTAATTGGAAGGCAAGAATGTGCGTTTACTATTACTGGCTTGATTTTAACCTTTCTAGATTTAGGTTATACACTGAAAAATCTAGTTTGGACTCTAGTCAGCCTCAGAAAGTCAGTGTGAATATGTGGGCATCTTGAGACGATAATCATCATGCCTAAAACTGAAATTGTTTTGAAAGCTAAATTTGTCTCTCCAAAAGAGGAGAGAGGGAGGGAGCTTGCAAACAGGACACAAAGTGAGATGTTGATGAAATGCTTATGGAAAGCTCACAAAACAAATGTGAGCCGTCTTCCATGCTCTGTGGACAAGTTTTAACATACAAAAACTGCAGTGAAACTAAATACAGGCAATGGGTTCTTCAACAAAACTGAACTCAACATTTAGTTCTAGATTCATACAATTAGCTTGCCTCTGTATGTGAGCTAGGTGGTGTCATAATCAGTATAGTCAATAGATTAATATTGAAATATGCTCAGTACTGTCAACAATCTCAAAAGTGCCCATTTAATCATAATATATACATCCACATGGGTCAATTGGGAAGCTCTCTAGGATCTGTTAAATAGATTCACTACATGCATCTCCATTAGGTCTAAAGGGTAATAAATACATCTCCTCGCTTACATACAGACATCTTTAATAAAAACACCTAAAATTAGAGTGAACTGATGTTGTTAACTTTGTGAAATGGACAGTGTTGACTAGTCTAAGGGACACTGAAATAGCATGTTTTCTACATCTAAAATTTAATAGGTCAGTTTAACTTGAGTGAGAAACAATGTTAAACATCATCATACTGAAAAATTCTAGATCTAAATAGGGAGATAAGCACCTGTCTCCTGTGCAAGTTTGCAGCCAGCAACCCAGATGACCTTTCCTTTAGCAACCCTGTAAATTGATTCAGCTCAGTTAAAACCTTCTTTAGTGTACTGTTGATTTTATTTATTTATTTTCATTGGTTGCTCTGTGTGTGGGGGGGGGTTGTTTGTGGGTTTTTTCTGCCTTTGTACTCTAATCTATATTTCCAAAATATCCAGGAGACTGGCAAGACAGAGGAATGCCAACTCAAACTTTGTTGTTATCCATATTTAGGCAAAGAGCCACTCAATAAAACTGATCATAAAAATCCATTATGGTCAACCTACAGCTAACTCCATCAAGCTATCTGCAATAACATCATACTTAGGTTGCATCTTTTACAAAACACTTGACTGGTCATAACACATACTTACAAAAATGTAAACCTAAAGAATTCAGAACTACAGCTTATGCCTTTCTGGAGTTTATGCCAGTGTCTCTTGAGTATGTTCATGTCTGTCTTGCACTGAGGAGCCCAGAACTGCACACAGTACTCCAGATTGTAGCTTCACATTTGCTGAGTAGAGGGGAAGGACCACCACTCTCAGCATGCTGGAAGTACTCTTCCTAATATAGCCCAGCATACTATTAGCCTTCTTTGCAGCAAAGACATTGGTGTATGGGAAACAAACAGGATGAGCTGGAAGATATGGCAAGGCAGGACAATTATAATATAATGCCATCACGGAAACATGGTGGGACAATTCACACGGATGGAGCGCTTACCATGGATGGTTATAAGCTATTTAGGTGAGACAGACCAGGAAAGAGAGGTGGTGGTGTTGCTCTATACGTCAAAGAGTGTTTTGACTGTATGGAACTCAGTAATAGTGATGACAAGGTAGAGTGTTTGTGGGTTAATTCCAGTGGTTTGAGTGGTAACTCAGATATTGTGGTGGGAATTTGCTATCAGCCACCCAACCAGGATGAACAGACTGATGAGCTCTTCTATAAACACCTAGAAGAAGTCTCGCGATCATGTCCCATCATTCTCACAGGGGATTTCAACCTCCCGGATGTCTGCTGGAAGTACAACACAGCAGAAAGGAAGCAGTCTAGAAGGTTTATAGAGTGCACAGATGATAATTTCCTAACACAACTGGTAAGTAAGTGAACCAACTAGAGAGGGTGCCCAGCTGGATCTGCTTTTTGTGAACAGAGCAGACCTCATGGGAGAGGTGACGGTTGGAGGACGCCTGGGGCGTGATCACGAGATGATATAATTCTCCCTTCTTGGGGCAGTGAAGAGAGGGGTCAGTAGAACTGCCACCCCGGACTTCCGAAGGGCAGACTTTGAACTGTTCAGAAGGTTGCTTGGTAAAGTTCACTGGGAGGTGGCTCTTAAGGACAAAGGGGTGCAAGAGGGCTGGACGCTCCTCAAGAAGGAAATCCTGGCGGCACAAGAGCAAGCCATCCCTTCATGCTGTAAAAGAAGTCAGCAGGAAGAAAATCAGGATGGTTGAGTAGGGAGCTTCGTAGTGATCTCAGGAAAAAGAAGAAAGTTTACGACCTTTGGAAGAGGGGGCAGGCATCCCAGGAGGACTACAAGGGTGAAGTGAGATCGTGTAGGGAAAAATCAGAAAGGCTAAAGCCCAACTAGAACTTCAACTGGCCACTTTGGTCAAAGATAATACAAAGAACTTCTTTAAAAATATCAGCAGCAACAGGAGGACAAAGGAGACTCTCCCTCCCTCGCTGGATGCAGAAGGGACAGTAACAATGAGGGATGAGGACAAGGCAGAGGTGCTCAATGCCTTCTTTGCCTCAGTCTTTAACCACAAGGAGGAATGCCCTAAGGATACTCAGCCCCCTTTGCCAGAAGATAATGGGAAAGAAGCTCCAGCTGTTTGGGAGGACTTGGTTAGAGACCTGCTTGATCTATTAGACATACACAAGTATATGGAGCTAGAAGGGATCCACCCAAGGGTATTAAGGGAACTGGCAGAGGTCCTTGCCAAACCCCTTTCCCTCATCTACCAGCAGTCTTGGCTGACTGGGGAAGTGCCACTTGACTGGAAGCTGGCAAATGTAACTCTCATTTACAAGAAGGGTCAGAGGGAGTATCCGAGGAACTACCGGTCGGTCAGCTTGACCTCGGTACCGGCAAAGGTCATGGAGCAGATTGTCTTGAGCGCTATCACACAGCACACGCACGACAACCGGGTGACCAGGCCCAGTCAACATGGTTTTATGAAAGGCAGGTCCTGCCAGACCAATCTGATCTCCTTCTATGACAAGGATACCCGGTTAATGGACAAGGGAAAGGCTGTGGGTATGGTGTACCTGGACTTCAGTAAAGCCTTTGACACAGTTTCTCACAGTATTTTGATTGAGAAACTGGCTGCCTTCGGTGTGGATGGGCACATGCTCTGCTGCGTGAAAAACTGTCTGGATGGCGGGGCCCAGAGGGCTGTGGTAAATAGAATTAAATCCAGCTGGAAGCCGGCCACGAGTGGTGTTCCCCAGGGTTCAGTGCTGGATGCAGTCTTGTTTAACATCTTTACCAATGATCTCAATGAAGGCATTGAGTGTACCCTTAGCAAGTTTGCAGATGACACCAAGCTGAATGGAAGTCTGTATCTGCTTGAAGGAAGGGAGGCTCTGCAGAGATCCGGACAGGCCGGATCGATGGACTGAGACCAGCGTGATGAGGTTCAACAAGGTCAAGTGCAGAGTCCTCCATTCAGGTCACAACAACCCCATGCAGCATTACAGGCTTAGGGAAGAATGGCTGGAGAGCTGCCTGGAGAAGGACCTGGGGGTGTTGGTTGACAGCCGGCTGAATATGAGCCAGCAGTGTGTCCAGGTGGCCAAGACAGCCAATGGCATCTTAGCCTGTATCAGAAACAGTGTGGCCAGCAGGACCAGGGAGGTAATTGTGCCCCTGTACTCAGCACTTGTGAGGCCACACCTTGAGTACTGTGTCCAGTTTTGGGCCCCTCATTACAAGAAAGACATTGAGGTGCTGGAGCATGTGCAAAGAAGGGCAACAAGGCTGGTGAGGGGGCTGGAGAATAAGCCCTGCAAAGAGAGACTGAGGGAATTGGGGTTGTTTAGCTTAGAGAAGAGGAGGCTGATGGGAAACATCATCACTGTTTACAACTACCTGAAAGGAGGTTGTGACGGGGTAGGTGCTGCCCTCTTCTCACGAGTGATGAGCGACAGGATGAGAGGGAGCAGCAGCAAGTTGCACCAGGGCAGGTTTGGAGTAGACATTAGGAAGAATTTCTTCACTGAGAGAGTGGTCAGGGATTGGAACAGATTGCCCAGAGAGGTCGTGGAGTCTCCATCCCTTGAGGCGTTTAAAAGACGGGTAGATGAGTTTCTTAGACATACGGTTTAGTAGGGAGACAGGCACGGCTGGACTTGATGATCTCAGAGGTCTCTTCCAACCTTATGATTCTTTGTTTCTATGATTCTATGCTGGCTTACATTCAACTTGCTGTCCACCAGGACAGGTATTTTCCCACAAGTTGATATCCAAATGGATGGTCCCCAGCATGTATTGATACACAGAGCTGTTCCTTCCCAGACGCAATACTTAGCACTTCTTGTTAAATTTCCTCAGGTTCCTGTCAGCCCATTTCTCCAGCTTATATTAAGTATTATGAAATTTTGAATGTTTTCCATTTAAGACATCTAAAATGTTTTAGATTACTTTTAAGTATGTAAGATTACGTTCAAATTCTCAACACCTTCACTGAACCATTTAATAAAACTGTTATGAGAAATGTTTGCAATTTACAAGGCAAATTTACACAATAAACCATTTCAAGTACTTCTCTTTAATCTGTGTTAATTGTTCCTTATTTTTTTGCTGTCCATGTTTTCTAACTCCTGTCCTCATTTTGGTTTCTGACCCTTTATATAGTCAGCACCTGGATACTAATTTATTTTACTTTGCTGAAGCATAACTGAAAATACATATTCTACTAAAACCCCACAATTTCTTTTTTTTCCTTGGAGGTTTTTACAGATTTATGTTTCAGTACTGTTTCTACAATTATACAGAATTTTGCATAAAGTTGAGCCTAAGAAAAATCTATAAAAAGAAGCTATGTTTTTCGTTTTGATATACAGAAATCCAGAAACCAGCTTTTGAATTTTTAAATCATTAATAATACAATTTTGTTTTCACTTTTTCTAATGCTTTGCACTTATGTGAGACACAGGATATGAAGCAGCTACAGTAAATTCAGAAATATAACCTTGACATAATTAAACAGATATTTAGGATGAAATATTGAGTAGAGCAGTGAGGTGTTGCTAAACTTGGTAGCTGGGTAAAGGTAAGATTTTTTCAGCTCCCTGTTCCCAAGTCCCAACAGTAAAGAGGCTAAGCATGTGTTCTCAGTAGGCACACACAAACATCTACACAACATGCATCTACTCATAAGCGCAGCCAGACACACAAATTAACACAAAAGACATGTGAACACAGCACCCTTGTTTCATTCTCCTCTATGACAGTTCAGGATGAAGGTCTGTTAGTGGATCCCTTCAACAACTGGATGTAGACATTCAGTTTGTCCCTGTATCCTCTTTCTCTTTAGTTGCTGGCATCTTGGCAGGTGAGTCACTGAGGCCTGCAGCCACAATCCAGTTCCCAGAAAAAGGGCCAAATTATGTTATGTACAGACACACACACACATATGGTGGATGAGAGGAAGGCTGTGGATGTGGTATACCTGGACTTTAGCAAGGCCTTTGACACTGTCTCCCACAGTAGACTCCTAGAGAAGCTGGCAGCCCGTGGCTTAGATGGGAGCACTCTGTGCTGGGTTAGGAATTGGCTGGATGGCCGAGCCCAGAGAGTGGTGGTGAATGGTGTCTCATCCAGTTGGTGGCCGGTCACCAGTGGTGTCCCTCAGCGATCGGTGTTGGGTCCAGTCCTGTTTAATATCTTTATTGATGATCTGGATGAGGGGATTGAGTCCATCATCGGCAAGTTTGCAGATGATACCAAGCTGGGAGGAAGGGGTGATCTGTTAGAGGGTAGGATGGCCCTACAGAGGGACCTGGACAGACTGGAGACATGGGCCAATTCTAATGGGATGATGTTTAATAAGTCCAAATGTCGGGTACTTCATTTTGGACACAACAATCCTATGCAGAGCTATAGACTGGGGACAGAGTGGCTGGAGAGTAGTCAGGCAGAAAGGGACCTGGGAGTGCTGGTCGACAGGAAGCTCAACATGAGCCGTCAGTGTGCCCAGGTGGCCAAGAAGGCCAATGGCATTCTGGCCTGCATCAGGAATAGTGTGGCGAGCAAGACCAGAGAAGTTATCGTCCCCCTTTACACGGCACTGGTCAGGCCTCATCTTGAATACTGTGTACAGTTCTGGGCCCCCCAGTTTGGGAAAGGTGTCAGGATGCTGGAGTGTGTCCAGAGGAGGGCAATGAAGATGGTGAAGGGGCTGGAGCACAAGCCCTATGAGGAGCGACTGAGGGAGTTGGGTCTGTTTAGTCTGGAGAAGAGGAGGTTCGGGGGAGACCTCATTACTCTCTACAACTACCTAAAAGGAGGTTGTAGTCAGGCAGGGGTTGGTCTCTTCTCTCAGGTGACCAGTGACAGAACTAGAGGGCATGGACTCAAGCTTCGTCAGGGAAAGTTTAGACTTGATGTTAGGAAAAAGTTCTTCACTGAAAGGGTGATTGGCCATTGGAATGCGCTGCCCAGGGAGGTGGTGGAGTCGCCGACCCTGGAGGTGTTTAAGGGGAGACTGGATGAGGCACTGAGTGCCATGGTTTAGATGATGGTGTTAGTGTTGGTGTTAGTGTTGGGATATAGGTTGGACTTGATGATCTCGGAGGTCCTTTCCAACCTTATGATACTGTGATACTGTGATATAGACAGAATCCCTCCACTAACTCCCCTTAATCAGACATTCTGTACACTCAGTAACAGATCCTTGGATCTTCTTGTTGCCGGTTGCCTCGCGTGTGCACACACACAGTCACATGTATTTCTCAGTTGATCCAATAGCCTCTTCAGTAGTTTACTTGGACCTCCTGGTCCCTCCAGCAGCCAACTCCCAGACCCTCTCATCTCTCCATTATTTGGTCTGACCTAAACCTATGAGTCCCAAGTGCTTTATCTACCTTGCAGACTAGTCTGGCTTAGTATTTGCTAGTATCACAGTATCACAGTATCACAGTATGACAAGGTTGGAAAGGACCTCTGAGATCATCAAGTCCAACCTATAACCCAACACTAACACCAACCATCATCTAGACCATGGCACTCAGTGCCACATCCAATCTCCCCTTAAACACCTCCAGGGTCGGCGACTCCACCACCTCCCTGGGCAACGCATTCCAATGGCCAATCACCCTTTCAGTAAAGAACTTCTTCCTCACATCAAGCCTAAACTTTCCCTGACGAAGCTTGAGTCCATGCCCTCTAGTTCTGTCACTGGTCACCTGAGAGAAGAGACCAACCCCTGACCGACTACAACCTCCTTTCAGGTAGCTGTAGAGAGCAATGAGGTCTCCCCTGAGCCTCCTCTTCTTTAGACTAAACAGCCCCAACTCGCTCAGTCGCTCCTCATAGGGCTTATGCTCAAGCCCCTTTACTATCTTCGTTGCCCTCCTCTGAACACATTCCAGTATCCTAACATCTTTCCCAAACTGGGGGGCCCAGAACTGTACACAGTATTCCAGATGAGGTCTGACTAGTGCCGAGTACAGGGGGACGATAACTTCTCTGGTTCTGCTCACCACACTATTCCTGATGCAGGCCAGAATGCCATTGGCCTTCTTGGCCACCTGGGCACACTGATGGCTCATGTTGAGCTTCCTGTCAACCAGCACTCTCAGGTCCTTTTCTGCCTCACTACTCTCCAGCCACTCTGTCCCCAGTCTGTAGCTCTGCATGGGATTGTTGTGTCCAAAATGAAGTACCCGACATTTGGACTTATTAAACATCATCCCATTGGAATCGGCCCATCTCTCCAATCTGTCCAGGTCCCTCTGCAGGGCCATCCTACCTTCTAACAGATCAACCCTTCTTCCCAGTTTGGTATCATCTGCAAACTTGCTGATGATGGACTCAATCCCCTCATCCAGATCATCTATAAAGATATTAAACAGGACCGGACCCAACACCGATCCCTGGGGGACACCACTGGTGACCGGCCGCCAACTGGATGAGACACCGTTCACCACCACTCTCTGGGCTCGGCCATCCAGCCAATTCCTAACCCAGCACAGAGTGCTCCCATCTAAGCCACGGGCTGCCAGCTTCTCTAGGAGTCTACTGTGGGAGACAGTGTCAAAGGCCTTGCTAATGTCCAGGTATATCACATCCACAGCCTTCCTCTCATCCACCAGGCGAGTCACATGGTCATAAAAGGAGATCAGGTAGTGTATTTGCTCACCAATGTGTGCTCTAGCTGCTTGTGTCAGAGGTACGTGATCACCTCTGGACTCATGATTCTAGTCCATCTGCTGACATGCAAACCTCCAGACATACACACATAGAGATACAAAGAATATAAGAAAAAGGATCTCATCCAGGAAAATAATTAGAAGTGGAGTTAAACATGACATGGTCAGACAAGTGTAGTGACCAGCAATCTGTTTACACACAACCCTATCCTTTTAACCCTTTATCAGTCAGTTTCCCATGATTGATATTTCCCCAAAACCTCAATGCGTTCTTTTCTCTTCGTTTGATTCTTCCTCTAAACATCCTGTACATCCTGTACAAGCCCAAAATACTCTTCTCCTGTATGTCATAATGTGTCCGGTATCCGGTATCCCCCAGGCAATAACCCTTCTCACTTTTTAAGGTGATTTAGAGAACCTCTTTCATTTGCTCATGGTGATGGCCGTCATTCATCGCTCTTTAGGCTGATCACCCCAGAGAAGCAAAATCAGAGTTCTTGTTTCTCTTATTAGGTTATTGGGATTTCCCTGTTTGTAGTTTTCTTTTGTGCTTCTTCATGTTTGTGAAGATGAATCTTTTATCATAGATCCTATCACATTACTAGAATAATTTTGGACCTAAAAGGGAATTGCTAAATGAGAAAAAAAGTAGTGAGTTAGAGGAATTTCTGTTATGATTCCCAATCTTCTCGCAAAGACACAATTCAAGTGAAAAAATATTTTTCAGTTGTGTGTTGACAAATAACAGCAGCAAATTCCAATATTTTGCAACAAATTGGAGGATGAAAATCAATAGAATTTATTTTTCTGAGCAGCAATTGAACAACTAAGACAAATAATGCTTACTTGGTCCTCCCTCTCATCCCTTCTTTCTCTGCTTCCCTCCCTCTCTAGCCTTTCTTCCTTTGCTCTGCCTTCCTCTCTTCCTTCTCTTCCTCTACTTTCTTTTGTTATTTAAATATGGACAACTAAATATTTGATGATTTTACCCTCTCTGTCTATTTACACTATTAATTGCCACCTAATAAAAACTTTCTAATCTCTTCCTCCTCTGAAATGCATTTAGACTCAAAGTTCTGCCTTAGCATGTAAAAGAACAGTTTAATGAATATCAGTTTTACTGAAAGTATGGAAACTATTTTGAAACCTACTTGCAGATTTTTTTTTCCTGCATAGTATTAATAAGTTGCTAGTTCCATCCAAGAAGAGGAAAACAGGAATTAGAAAAAAATAAAGGCATATTTTACAAAGATTCCCTTATATATTTTTTTATTTGGGGTACAACAAGTGAAGAGATAAATGATAATATGATATCTAACTGCATTAAAGATTAAAGAAGATATAAAGAAGTAAGCCCTCATAATTAATTTATTGTAAGACAATGGCACATATGCTATATAATGTAACACAAATGGATTTATAATTTATTTTGTATTTGAAAAGTGAACAGAACTAAACTGTACACAAAAAACTTTGACCGTGTGACCTTTTAACAATATACAACACTGAGAAAACAGAAAATTCAGCCTCAGACATGTAGATATGATGCTTAGGGGCATGGTTTAGTGGTGACTTCGCAGTGGTAGGTTAAGGTTTGGACTTGTTGATTTTACAGGTCTTTTCCAACCTAAATGATACTATGATTCTATAATTCAGAGAGGGAATAACTTCCAAAACCCCACTGCAGACTGAGACAATACTCCTTAAATAGCCTTTCATGAAGTGAGGCTTTTGAAATGATTATATTACAATATTATGAATTTATGCTATCTTTTGTCGGCTTCTAATGACGAGTGAATGCACACTGAAACAGGAAAGAAAATGCTTACCATACTTAGATAAACTTCCAGGCCTGATTTTTTTTTTTTTTTTAAACATTTTTCCTTGGCATGTGGACAAATGAAAAGCAACAGTGGTAAATCCCAAATTATTTCCAAATTCTCCTAAACGTTTTTATGAAAACAATTGTTCATACATTGCAGCAAGGGGTGCATTCAAATTTTACACCCTGAATTTCTAGTCCTCCATAGTCGCACACCTTCTAGTAAAATCTAGGGCTTCCCTTTTGTACAAATCATATTTCTTATATTAATTTCTGGGGAAAAAGTACGTACTGATGGTCTGGTAGTCGGAGAATGGTTAAAGATGAAGTCTGTATTTAGTTCTCCAGAGGTAGAACAGCCTTCTGGGATACTATGGAGCAGGTGCCCATACATTTGGTTCTCTGGTAAAAATAGATAAAAAAGAGGGCTTTATAGCATATTATGGCAATATCTATCTTAATTCTCCTGATCTATTAACATACTCCTGGGAACAAATGCAAACCTCTTCAAATAGTTCCATAAAATACTCTGTAGTGCATTGCCTTTTCCATTTACTTTCCCTTAAATAGGTTTTCAAAATGAGATCGCTCCAGTTTTTAGTTCATAATATTCATTCATTACAGCTAAGGAAAATATATAACAGTATTGGGATTATTTTCCTCTGATTTCTAAGGATACTTCATTTAAAAAAATACTGGAAGAGATCAATAATTTGAAGCTACTTGGTTAGTCTATTTGTGGGCAGACCACTCTGTGATGTACAAAATTTAACTCTCAAAACAAAAGACTGAATTCTATCCTGTAAAGCATACAAATTGTTTCCAGGTGACAAAAAAATGGAGGGCAAAAACTTTATTTAGTTTCAGTCATCTGAAACTCAGTCATATTTCAGCATCTTGACAAAGTAAGTCTTCTGTTCTCCTTCCTATGAAGAAAGATAGGGCTTTCTTTCCCCAGAAGGTTCAAGAATAGTTAATTCTCTTGTGCATCTCTATACCCATAAATAAAGAGAGCCTTAATGTCTAGATACTTGTATTTAGGAGAAGTGATGTTAAGCATGGATATTCCCATCCAAATACATATTTTGACAGTATTCTTTCAGTAATTGTTTTTAAAAAAACTGCAGAATGAGGTTTTAAATTGAGAAGATGAAATTGACAGACGAGTTCTGTAACACGCCAACTGACTTTTGCTTATCCTTACAACATAAAAACAAGTGTTTTGAGTATAAAAAAGCTCTATTTTAAATAATAAACTATTACGCTTAGGGAAAACGATCCGCTTAGTAGCTTTGAAAATGGTAAATTTAAGTTCAAGCAAGCTATGGAAGATGGTACCCTTCATGAAAAGAAAGCTGAAGATATAAAAGGCATGTTTATAAAACATAGAGATCTTGAGGGCAAGAGCCAGGCAGGGTGGTAGCAGAGATTTTTCTTTGTGTCTAAGGAAAGTAAAAACAATCTGAAATGAGCAAGATCATCCCAGAAAGAGTGAACGGCTCCATTGGAGAACTGAACTTATGGGAGTTAGAATCAAACAATCATTTTAGGAATCAAATGTGATTTTCCACAACACATCTGATTACGTTGAAATTAATCTATTCCATCTTTGTTTTAGAAAAAAGTTAGGGATGTGCGAATCAGTTATATAATAATCTTGTATTAACCATACAGACACAGGATTCTTTACAACTGATTAGTCAAAATAGAATGGTGAATAATTTTTTATTCCTCCTTATACCTTTTCCAAAATTGAACTCCATTCTTTCATAGCAGATATATCTAGCCAGATAGAAATTAATCTATAAATAAAAAAAATCTTTTCAATGTTAAAATGATAATTTTACCTTTTTTAATTAATAAAAAATATTCTACATTTACAGAATAAACATGAAATACATATTTTAAAACTATTATTTTGTTTAATGTGAAACAGAACATTCAATGTGGCAATTAGCTGTGCACCCCACCTACCTTGGGTTTCTTGTCAATAAACAATACAAAATCATGTCCTATTAGTGGAAACCACTTGGTGACAATAATTAACATTAGGCTGTCTTTTTCTGAAATAACCTACTTTTTCCTAAGACTGGAGTATTAAAATATAGTTTTTGTTCTGCTAGTTTGTTTTGGCTTTGCTT
Organism: Dromococcyx pavoninus; assembly: GCA_033558185.1. Classification (NCBI taxonomy): domain Eukaryota; kingdom Metazoa; phylum Chordata; class Aves; order Cuculiformes; family Neomorphidae; genus Dromococcyx; species Dromococcyx pavoninus. The sequence continues at coordinate 3,141,312 of JAUMJL010000110.1, forward strand.
TGATTCAGATAATTTCCAGGAAACACCCATATTTTCTGAAAATAGTAGAGTTAGAGAGATCAGTCTTCTTGAATCTGCTGTTAAAAAAATTTAAGCTTAAGGTTAACGATAATTAGACCAGCCAATAAATCTTAAGAACTGAACAGTCTGTTCTAGAAACATGCTTTACCTTTTGCATTTTTCTACTGAAGTTTTTTTCAGTTTCTGAAATAGATGATAAGAAATTCTTCAGTTGGTAGGTATCTGGGTAGTCATTTATGTAAAATTCGCTTCCCAATATATATATGCAGGTACGATTGTTATCGCTTTATTAAGTTTTAAGCAAGAACATCATAGTAACCCATTGAAGATTTGTGAATAATTTGTAAATCTGTGAGACATCTCCAAATAGATTGTTCTGGGAATGAAGCTTTCTCTTCTAAAGATTACCTCGAATACATATATAAGTAGCAATAAACAATTAATGTCATCAGGAAAAATGAGAATAAGTGCTTTATTTCCCTTTATTTATTAAAAAGATATATAAAGTTTTGCTATTTTCTTGTCTCAGCCACTGAGGTTGTCTCAGCTGTTAGAAACCTGGTATCACCAACTAGTCACAATACTCAATACAAAGTTTTATATAACTACCTAAGTATGTTTATATTCTAAATCACCCATTTTTTTATGAGTCAGATTCATCCAAGAAACTTTTCCCCCTTCTCTGCATGTGCTGCTATCTTGGTGTGTACATAGTGTGTTTGACATATTCAGGGCATGCTGGATTTATTCAACTTATACAGATTGTTGGCATCAGTAACGGAACTGTTGTACAGCCAACATATTAGAAATATTTCATGTATATTGTGACAGTGATCTGTGTACTATAAGATGCTTGACATCTCTGGATGTCCTGTGGCCTTGTCAAAACTGCAAATTTTGAACAACATGTCAGAAGTCCTCAAGCTCCACTTGAAAAAAAATTATTCGTAGAAAGAAAAAGAACTTTCTTGGCAAATACGGAGATATGATAGGCTGAGTCTTATTTCCTGCAATCACATTTTCTTATAGAAAATTATGAAGCTGAAGGACACTGAATGTGAATCAGCTTCAGAAATGTTATGCAGGAAACTCTTCAAATAAGGATTCATAATTGTTCCATTCTACTCTTTTCCGTTTGGGTAGTCCTACTTCACCTTTTCTGCCCACACCACAAACCCAAGACAATATCAAGGTCTAATTTTTTACAGCAGATATTGAGGTAGGGCTTGAAACTCAAATGGCTTTTATTATAAATGCAAACAAAATTATATTGTTTCTAGTCATTGCTAAAATATTATATTCATATTATTTTGTATTCTTGTTATTCTAAAACTTTTGAACAGCATAAACACGGAGAAAATAGAAAATTCAGCCTCAAACATGGAGATATTCTGCTTTGGGACATGGTTTAGTGGTGGAGTTGGCAGTGTTAGGTTTGTGGTTGGACTCAATCTTAAAGGTCTTTTCCAACCTAAAAGACTCTCTGATTCTGTGAATCTGCTGATCCATGTTTTAACAGTATAATAGTCCAAATTATTAGTCCAATTATAGAAATATTAATTCCTACTTCAGAGCAGTGCAGTGAATTTCAATAACACATGCCCTTCTGCCTGAAGGGATGTGAGGTTCATGGTGGAGCTCTTGCCCTCTTTGCTTGGAGGAACATGATGCTGATGCTAACATTGGTCCTTACTTTCTTCTTAGCCTGGGGGTCCCAATGTGAGATTTGGGTGTGCATTCCCATCCCTCGCTGGCTGACTTCTGGGGATCCCCACAGGAGAAAGCAGCAGGAGGGAGTAACCAACTCCAGCTAACTAAGGCTGCCCATGCCCCCTGAAGGACCCCTGTCCTGCCCCTGCTGAAACTGGTGACAGTGGTTGAGGATGCCATTGTTTTTTAAATCTTCAGAAGCACACTGATCTTGCTTGAAGTCATGCTAGCCAATTCATACCCTGTGTGGAAAAAATGACAATGCCCAGGATATTCCAATTGTTTTCCACAGTTAAAAATATTTTTTCTTATTTTGATTTTCACAGCTATAAGCACAGAAAGGGAAAAATAACTGTTTCTATGGAAATAGATGAAAATTTGTTAGCAAAATTAAAGATGTAATGTATTTCTAGCCCTATACCAGTAATAGACTGATTGCTTAGTACTGAACAATGCTTACAGAAATGATGAAACTCCATTATTCATTTTGTAAAATGTTGCATCATGTCTTCTGCGGTCGGGATGTGGTTTTAAGTATTCCAGGTCTTTCGGGAGCAGAAGTCTGTGCATAGCTCTCATAACTCCATTGTTCTGAAAATTGACTAATTCTGCTACAAATCTCTTTGAATCAGCTCTAAAACTTGAATAATTCAAGATTTATGACTGTAGTTGTCCTATCTAGAGGTATAAGTGTCCTATTGCATGAAACTGTGCAGAGGGACCTGTTAGTTAGCTAGAGAGTATTATTACATAGATCAATTCTTTGTTCCCTGTTTTATCCTACAGCTATTCCCACAGGCTAAAACTTTTACACAAATTATTTCTGTTGTCTCAAGGAGAAGAAGAAATGATTTCTCATAGATATTACTGTGTGCTTTTAAGCTCTGGAAGTTGGATATGCAAATACATTCTGTCAAATGCTAGTAATGTACTAAATATGTACTATGAATTTATAATTATTATTCACCATTTTTTATTTTTGTAGAACCCAATGGCTTCACTTGGTGATCTGTACTTCCTGTAGCATTATGACTTGTTGGATTTTAAAATTTATATCCTTTTGCCTTTACTAATTTCATGCATCTTTCTAAATGTAACATAACAACAAAGTATTCTTTGTTGAATTAAATGTTCAGATATACTCCCATCTGTTAAAAACAATTTTTTGCTGGCATAAACAGTGCAATATTTCTGCAGCATATTTTTCTAGGCATTCATTTTTCAAACTGGCCTACAAAAAATAGAATACAAAATATGGACAAAATTATATGGCAAAATGTCTATTTATACTAGGTGAAAATGAATTCACTTTGGTCTTACCTCTACAATTATTTTCAACTGAGTACAAAGAAGAGATAGATGTTGCAAGGAAAGAGGCATTTATGATTTTTAAACTCAAAATGTTGTATTTCAAAAGTAGCATCCTTTATTCAAATGTACTTCTTTTTTAAAAATGCTTGGATAACAAAAAAATCTTTCAAAAATTACAAAGCATACAGTATTTCTATGCTTACAATAATTGTATCTTTTTATCTTTTTTTATACAGTTCATATAAAACAGTATGTATTTTTCTTGTTGGTGTATTTATGGCCTTTTATATCAGAAGTTCTTTCATAAGAATGACAACATAAGAAACTAGATCCAATATACAAACAAAACAGTACGTTTCTGTGTTACTGTAAGAAGAATGTTCATAAACTACATCTATAGACATTATTTAGAGAGTCATTCGTCTTCCACTTCTATTATATCTTGAGAGAAAATAAAAATAAATCGTTTGAAATTAAGTCAACTTAATACGTTGTTGAATTAGATCACAGAATCACGGAATGGTAGGGATTGGAAGGGACTTCTGGAGATCGCCTAGTCCAACATTTCTGGTAAAGCAAGTTCAACTAGAGCAGGTCGCATAGGAGTGTGTCAAGGTGAGTTTTGAATACCTCCAGAGAGGGAGGATCCACAATCCATGACAGCCTAGTCCAGTGCTCTGTCACTGCCACAGTAAAGAATTTTTTCCTGATGTTCAGATGTAACTTCCTGTGTTCCAGTTTGTACCTATTGCCTCTTGTTCTGTGTCTAGGCACTGTTGCGAAAAGTCTGGCTCTATCCTCTTGACATCTGCCCCTTAGATATTTATAAGCATTGATAAGGTCCCCTCTCAGTCTCCTTTTTTCTAGGCTTAACAGAAAATGTTCACTCATCCTCTACTCATAAGAGAAATTCTCCAGTCCCCTAACCATCTTCATGGCCCTAAATGGTGATGATAAACACCTGTGACAAAAGATACCTCTAATATTTGATAAAACTTCTAGTTTACAGTGATTTAAATGGAAGTATTGTCACTCAGAAGTAAAATAAAAGCCAACTAATGATTTATAATTGTCATTAAGTTTTCTTGATCTTGAAATTAATTTGAATTTTCTTCAATTCTCAGGTATGGAAAAGTAAGGGAAAAAATAATTTATATATTTAAGAGAAACCTTAGAACTATGTACAATGTAGTATATCTGTTCCAGTGCAGAGTTTGTTCTAAAGGTTAAATGACTTTGTCATTGAAACTTGGAATCTAAACAGTGGCTTATGACATGTGCTGAAGCATACAAAATAGTGTCAACACTAACATAATATTTTACCCTCAAACGTACTTCCTGGTAGCGTGTTTATCATAAAAAGCATTTAAATAAAAGGTTAAGAATGTTGTTAGCTAACCAAGAATACAAGAGATCTAATTATTCAAAAACTTCGTTGTATTTCCTATATGAAATAGGTCCAAGTAAACACCCTGCGTTAAGTTCCTGTTGTTCAAGCACTGCTGTTCTAAGAAAGAGCTACTTTCATATCTTATCCTATCATGAATTATGTAGAAGATAGAAGTTTAGTGACTGTAGAGAGAAAAGAATCATTAATTTTTCCTATCCAGTTAATGCTTCTGGAGAAATAGATTAGATATGATTTACATATTGACAGTATTACACCATAGTGCAAATAAAGAATTCTTCAACTATATCTCATTACCTAAGACACAGAAAATCACCTAAGCCTACACTAAACTTTTCCAGTACTGGAAGAAGACAGTTTCTAAGTTCTGCTTTTCTGTCCATGGCTTTCCTGTTTTCTTTACAAGCTAGTAAGGAGTTCCTTCTTCTCAGTACCACCCTTTAAGCAACATAATTAATACGGTTTTCAATAGGTAAAAGATAATCTGAAAGAGTTTTTTGGCCTCTTATGAGAGAACTATTTTGCAGTCATTTATTTACAGCAGTTTCAGAATCCAATAAAATTTCAAAGAGTCTGTGAACCAGTAACTGTATGACATTCTTTTGTATCTTGATTTAGATGGGTTTAAAACAAATGTCTAATCACACCTTTAGGATGGGAAGGCTGGATAAAGCAAGTATTAGACTGACTTCATGACTTCTGAACTTTCATTTCAGCAATGACTATTGAAAATCTAGTATATTGACTTAGATAGGCAGGAGATGGATAGAGATGCTCATGCAAAAAATTGATACTAAAATTTTACATTTCTGGTAGAATAACAGGGGGAGGATTTAGGAATATTGAATTGTGTGAATTGATATCTCTGTGCCTAAGTTTTATTGTTCGTAATTTGTGGGATTTTGTCGTTAGGACAATTAGACAACAGAATAATTCTTATTAACTTATATGAGTTGGTAATAAATTAAATTCTTATTAACTTATATGGGTTGGTTTTAAGTCCAAGCAATGTACAATATTAAGTGCAAAAACTGAGAGTAAGAAATACATTTCAGACCTACACAATCTTAGTTATATGTTTAAAACATTTGAAGACTCGGGCTTCTTTTAGTCGTGCCTTCTTCTGAACTTGACTTCACAGTGACTCAGTTTCAGAAAAGTAATGCTTCCTGGATTGTCTGCTGGTATTTGAGATTTTAAGTTTCTTTTATTTTTTTAATTTTTTTTTTTTTTTGTCTATGGTGCTCCTAGGTGTCCTAACTTTTGGCGAGCTATAGTACTACAGAAATCTATATCTTATCTCTGGTTTTAAGTGTCTTCTGTTCACAAAGCAGTTCACTGTTTTAAACTCCATGTAGAAAAAATGCATGCCACAAAACCCTATGTGAAAGACCTGTTTTAATCGTACTTATGATTTCTTATTTTTCTATTAGTTGCCTGCCACACATTAAATCAAGTAGAAGCATTTAACATTATATTTAGTGGATGGAAAAGGAAAGATTATCTTTAACAGTCTGATGAGACCTTCAAAAGCATTTAGTTCACTCAAAATAGAGATTGACTAACAACTAAATTAGGGATGCAAAGAACTAGTTACCAGTGGAAAGCTACTGTTTTATGTTTCAAAACCAAAATGAGATATTTAATGTAGGACGTTAAAAATGATTTACAGGTTTGTTTTACTTTCAGCTAACTCCTCCCACTCCAGCACAAGAATCTGAAAGTCTAACTGTAATTGTACTCACAGGTGTTTCTTCTAGGGAATTTAGACAAACAAACCATTGCTATTCTATCTGTTATTCTTTTCAATGGAAAAGAAAAAAAAATACATATTTGATCTATCAGGAGTTTTTTTCAACCACAGATAAAATTTAAAGCAAGTCACAGCTGGAAATGAAAGTAGATTAGGGTTTTGTTTTATTCCTCTCTGTTCCGGAATTAACTTCTGACTATTAACCATAATCTTGTTGAATAATCTGGCCATGATAGAAGCTAATTTATAATAGCAACGTGAAGTACTCTAAGAATAAGTCTACTTCCCCTTTTCACCTGCAATCTTTCAGGAAAGGGAATGAGGACAACTTGACCCATTTTCAATATCAGAAAAAACTCATACCTCAAGAAACTTATGCAACGTTTTTTATTCTTCAGTAGTTCTGAGTTGCACAGGAAGAGGTGAACTATCAAAAAAAAAGAAAATCTTACAATTAAGACTTCAGAAATCTTGTGATATCATGCAAAAAGTACCATTACACCCCCTCATCCTCCCCTAAAAAAACCCCCACAAAAACCAACAAACCGAAAAAAAACCCCACTCATGTTTCATTTCAGCATAATGCAAGATATACATATGGAAAAACAAAATGCAAGGTACAATAAAATGTTTAGAGCATGGGTGACAAACACAAGGCAGGCAGGGTGAATCTGGTCCTCCACCTTGTTTTGTCCAGCCCAGCACCTTGTTTTTATCCAGCGTCAGTGCCGAACTCCTTGCCTTTATGCTCCTACAGGTGCCAGTCACATGTACAGCATGTGTGACACGCTTTACGCTGCAGGAGTAGCTGATGTGACCTCTGGTAAAAATGAATTTGACACCCCTGGTTTAGAGCACATATAAATATCTTGTAATGAATTATACTGGTAACTGGCACTAACTAACAGAAGAGGAGGAGAAAACATATCCTGACAATTGACTTTTCTTGTGTACAACTAGAGAAACAAAAGCTCTTTTTATTTTTCATATGAAAAAACATAGATGATGAAGCTTTGCAACAACAATGAGATATGAAGTGTTCAATAATTTATTTTGTTTAAAACTGAAAATAATTTTGAGAGTGAGTCGGTAGTTTTGTAGTAATTAGTAAAAGATCAGTTGCCAGAAAACTGTCTGTAGATGTTTAAGTATGTTTGTCTTTTAATGGATCAGGTATTGTGTACAGTTGACTTTTCAGTGTCCTTAGAGCTGCAGGCATGAGTGACTGTGTTGTGCTAATAAAACTACAGCTTAAAGTCTACTGAAGAAATATGGGATTGTATCAGGGACTCCCAGAAGAACAAGCACAAACTGGCAGCAATGGCCTTGAAAGTGCAAGCACAGAACACTAGCCAAGGTGCAAGGCTATAAACACAAATAACTAATGATTAATTACTGATCGCTAAAGGCACAAAACTTTAGCAGCTGGATGGAACCCTTTTCAATATTAAAAAAAGAAAACAGGGAAGAAATATCAAGCATTTGTAAAACACATAATGTAGAGTAAAATATGGATGCAACATGGAGTTTATGGATGAGAGAACAAAGAGGAAGAAAAGAAACTTAGCAAATATTTTTAAGAATTGACCTAAAGGAAATTCAAGGGCAAGAAGAACTCCCTCATCAACACCACACCTTACCCAGCAAAAATAAGAGGAAACACCAAGCATTGCCCTCATACTATTCCTGGTGAGTAATTGGGATGGTGGATAGTTGAAATAACAAAGATTATGGAAGATGAAAAAGCACTAGAGAAAGCAGTAAGTACAAGAGTTTATATTTGTCAATATATGTTTGCCAGTTGCAATAGGATCATTTTTTTTTTTTAAATTACTTATAGTACTTGTATCCTTTTGACTGCATTGTAACTGCATTGTAGGGACAAAAATGCACCAGCATCTATGTTTTAATTGTGCTTCAGTAGCCCACATTAAACTGTGCTGTATATGTAACCTGGTACTCCAAATTTCAGCACCAGTTTTTGAAATTTGAACATAAGAATCTATTTTCAGGCAAAATGGCTGTGTTTTGTAAAGCAACAAAGTCTGTACTTTAAAAATCCCTTGGCTTTAATTCCACTTGCTTAATTGGAATCGACCTTTTCTAGAGCATAAAATCTGTAATTTGAATATAATTCTGATAAAAGTTTTTTCTTGAAAAATCACATCTCAGAAATACATTTCTGGATTAAATGGCTTTAATATACTGTTTCATTAGTTAGTATTCCCTTCCCTTCCCTTCCCTTCCCTTCCCTTCCCTTCCCTTCCCTTCCCTTCCCTTCCCTTCCCTTCCCTTCCCTTCCCTTCCCTTCCCTTCCCTTCCCTTCCCTTCCCTTCCCTTCCCTTCCCTTCCCTTCCCTTCCCTTCCCTTCCCTTCCCTTCCCTTCCCTTCCCTTCCTTCAAAAATATGCATCAGAAATAGTACTCTGTTACCTATATTTATTGGAAAACCAGCTGATAATGACTCTCAAAAAGACTTCTGAAGAAGCAAGCATAATATCATCTTTAAAGAGATATCTGAAGATATTTTATGCCTTTCCTGAATCTACGCTATATTTAACAGTATTTAATACTGAATGCCAGGAATTGTTGTTATGGCAAATGAATGCATCACAGCTGTTTTAGCAGTTTTCAGCTTTAACTTTCCCAATACATATCTGGTTAAACAATTTCAGAGAGAAAAGGTGAAAGAAAAATTTACTTGCATATAAGATTGTTGCTTAGATGTGATACTGAGGATCAACATTCAGTTGTTTTCTCTTTTGTGACTATTTTAACATCTATTATCTCATTTTTTTTTAATTAAGAAGAAACTCCATTTTTCTGTTATATCTTTCTTCTAGAACTTGGATCTTTAAGTTAATGCTAACTCAGAAATACTATGAAATGCATCTATTTTAATTAAAAAATAGCAGCTGATGGCTACAATGAAACATGAAGTATCTTTTTTTTCATGTTATTTGTAGGAACATCCAGCAAAATGAAGCATCGACAAGGTGTTCAACGTGAAACATCTGCCCCCAGATGACTGTGAAATTTCATAGATTTCAAAAGAAGAGCCTTACTTATATTTTTCCAGCAGATTAATTAATTTACTTTTTCTTTTGTTCTGTGTGATAAAAATTCCTCCAATACACAGGTTACTGGAAATATAGACTAAAATAAGATATGAAATACCAATCCTGACAATGAAGAAAGACCTTTGCAATGTCTATAAAAAGATGTCTTTCCAATTTGTTTGTGAACATTGACGCATTCTTAGAATTTGTACTTTGCCCCTCAACTACTTGTGCATTATGATGCTGTTATTATATTCAAACCATGTTTCCTAAATTTAGTTATGAGATGACATGTGTGACAGTGACAACTATGGAAAATCAAAAAGCTTTACCACTTACATATATCCCTGACACAATAGAATTGTTAGGTTGATAAAGAATGAAGCTGGATTAATTCCATATTTTTTTGACAAAGCTATTCTTTTCTTAATGCTACATACTTAAAAATTGATTGTTTAATAATGTATCACCAAGACATTTCCAAGATAAAAATTAGGCTAACAGATATTTAATTCCTGCACTCTTCCTTTTCTTTAGTCCTTAGGGTATATGTATTCTTTTTCTATAAATTCTACAAAGTACAAACATTACTTGAAATGTCCTTTTGACTAGTTCTGTTGCTTTAGGGACAATTTCCTTATGCTTTGCTGTACTGGAGATAACAGAAAACTTTTGATGCTCGTTCCTTCTTTCTTTTGGCCTATATTCTTATCTCCTTGTCAAAATTATTTGTATGCAGTATATGATTAGAATTAATCTTTATTTTTGTTGATGACTAAAGCAAAAAAAAGTAAGAAACTATTGAACATATTTATATCTTTATTATCTGTTTTCCTTTCTTCTTCTGTCATGTATCAGTACTCTTCCTGTTTACTTATATATAGAACCTTTCCTTGTTAACTCTGCTTTATTAATATACATAATTTTGAATTTTACTTTTTCTAGCTTTATTGTCATTTGCTTGATCTAGTTCTTCTTACTGATACTTCATAATGTGGCCATCTTTCCACTTTTTCAATCTCTTTGATTTCTGAACGACTGAACAGCTCTCACAACACTCGTAATATCTCACTTTCTTCATACCATAACAATATACAAAGCAATCACAAAGGACCAAATAAGAAACCCCTAGAAGTGGTCATAAGACTAGACCTGCTTTTCTGGTGATTGATTTGAGAGGTCATTGGTCTTGATTCTCTTTCCTATCTAACTGAAGTAGATAACTTGTGGTAGATAACTGATAACATTGTGGTAGATAACTAATAACGTTATGGTAAATAACTAATAGAAAAAGAATTATTATCTTGGAAAAAAAATAATTATTCAAGTCTAGGTTAGTAAGAGAACACAAATGTTTAACTAGATAGTTTTCAGGAAACATGAGGTAGAAAAAAATGAAAAGTATTTCAAAATTGCTTTTTTCAATTGAAATTGTCCGCTTAAACCAAGAGTCCTCTTAGGTCCTGTTGTAGTTAACTGAAAATGCTATATCACATGACTCATTTCATCTTGATTTTGAACATGATTCCTAAAAGAACTATATGAGGTTATATAAATAGAACTCTGTCAAAATAAATCATTTTATGGAAAAAATTGCTGCAAAGTAAATTTTTGTGGATATGTTATAAATCTTTGCAAAGCAATATGCTTAACCTCATTATTGGTGGAATCCCATAACCATGTCCAGAATTAATGATGTAGCTTATATCATAAATCTTAAAAAGCTTTTACAAAAGCATAAAAAGGAATCTATCATTAATACTAAGTGGCATCAAAACGAAAATTTTTAAATAGAAAATGGAAATCAATGACATACAACTCATGCTTTGTCTTAATTTAAATTATTTTTGTTTTCCTTTAAAAAAAATGAATAACCAATTACAAAGTTATAAGTAACACTGCTGTGTTCAGTTTACTAAGTAAATATCAATATAGCTTTTAACTTGAAAAAATATTGTTTCGACACACAGTATGGCATTTAAAATTAAAAATTAATCTTTTAATACTTCTATAAATTGACAGTGGGTTTATGTATACTATTAAGTATATCCTCTGCCTCAATGTAACACCATAAACGTCATGTAGCTATGATTTATTGCTCTTCAAACTAGGGTTGCTTTTGCCAAACTGTTGTGTGCTAGCAGTTCCTACCCATGTCAAGCCCTGAACTGTGCCCAGGCATTTCTCAGGGAAGTTGTATTTGCATCAAGATAAACCATTCTGCCAAAATTCAGCAGTAAGAACAATAAAATGCCAACACTGTGGCATTTACCTTCTTTACGCTAAATAACATAGATATAGGTATTATGTATCCTATGATTCCGATCAGCGAAGTAAATCTGAAAATAATTCTATTAATTTTAAGGGAACTAATCATATTCTTAATGTTATGTACTTAAACTTCTTGTTGGGTTAAAGACAAAAATGTAAAGAAATCACTTTCATCCAACTAGGAAATCTAATCTGTTTCAAGTAAACTTGTAATCCTAAAAAAACAAAATAGCATGTGATCTGAAGGTAACATGCAGGTAGAAAGAGATAACTGCATAGTTCATGATCACCTGATATTTTCAAATAGATGACAGATAATGATAAGAAGGTAGATTATGCCCTTTTTTATTGTCTGTGGCAATAGTAGTATATAACAAAAAATATTAAAAAAGAACAGAGCCTATATGTTAAAGTGAGAAATCAAAGGAATAATCATCAAAAAATATTAGAATGGACAAAAAACTTGAGAATGCTTAAAGTAAAAAGTCTTTGAAGTGAAGGATCATTGAACAAGTGATAAGGTTGATTTTTACTTGTTTTTATTTAAGGAAAAAGAGTTTTGTTTGGTTGGTTGGTTTTTTTCTCTCTTCCCTGAAACTGAAGCAATCAGACAGCAAAATCTCCATGTAAAAATATCCAAATCAGAAACCAAAAAGCTTCCGACATAAAATTAAAAGCCTCAAAGACCTAAAGAGCTACACACTTAACACTAGTTAGCATTCCTAGGTTATATGAAAGTGAAGGGATGCTTCTTCTCTGCCCTCATTAGCTTCAGTCTCTGCAACTTTTCCTTTTGCCTTCAGTGATATTTAAGACAGCTAGATTATATCTTGTATATCTCTTCTGCCTAATTGCTAAAGACAAAAAAGAACTTCGACAAGCAAAAGCCCCAGTTAGAAGCAGAGGAAAACAGTAAAAGGGGAAGCAAAAAAAAATCTCTACTTTTTTAATACACCTTATCCGTTTCATGAGATCTAACATTCAGCAGGCAAGAGACCATTCTGTCAAGCAGAAAAATTTTTAACTGAGTTGTGGAGTAGTTTGACATAAGTCTCAACTGAAAATTTGAGGGAGAAAGATGTTAATGGAATGCTTAACAAAGTAATAGTGTAATATACAAATAGTTTAGGAAATGTTGTATTTTATAGGGTTTTATTGGCCCAGCATTAGAACAAAACATTTCAAAATATATTAGTATCTTTATAAGTGGGAAATGATCAGGACCTGTGCTTTATAAAAGGATTGTCAATTGTTCTTACATACCTGAAAACTATTATTCTACTTTTGAGACCTAAAAAGATCTCATTGTTTCAATATTCCTAGTGTTATTTTCACAGAACATCCTAGAGGCAAGAACTTACCATCTTCATTACAACATTCAGAAAGATCTGTTCCAATATTCTTTCTAAACAAGGTGTCTGTAGTATAAAAATGACGAAACAAAAAATGTTAATTAACCTGTTTTAAACTACTTTTCCAAACACACAATTCAAAACAGTATTTTCCACTTCATTACTGCTATGATCACCACATACATTTTTATTTAAATAAATGTTTCTGCATTCTCATCTATGAATTTTCTAAGACACTGATGCCTGCTTATCTTGGCAGCCTTTTTGCATTAATTTGTCTCTGTTTTAGAAGATATACACATTGGTTTTTTGTTTCAGTTAAAAGTAAGGACCATCTGTAACAATTCCAAATATAGCACTAGGCTGCGTATTAGACTTATGTGCCTGTTTCAGATGAATTTTAGTGCTATTTACATGTTTAATGTTTATCACATGATTGAAAATTCAGTCCATCGAGCCTATTAATAAAAAACTTTTGCCATGTTCAGTACTTACAAGCGGAAGACATCACAGAACCACACTGTGCATGTGAAAACAGTAGCTTCTGCAACGGTACCTCAAGTCTTAAGATATTTTGATGAACAGGTGGTACGTGCGCTAATTAACATTGCACACGGAACTGTCAATTCAACATCAACATCAACATATTTTAGTTTTATTATTTTAAAGGAAAGAAAATGTACACCATGCTTAAAATTATAATTTATATTTTTTCAGTAAAATTTGTTTCTTTTCTTATTTTTTACAGCTATTTCTCAATGTGAGTAAAAAGACTCTTTGAAGTGATGTCAGCACATCTTATATCTGTGGACGAAAACCAGACTCAATCAACCTGACATGAGCAGTTGCCTCTTTTCTAGTAGTAAGATATCATTTTAACCTTTCTCATATCCCTACTCAGAGTCATTCTCTCCATCCATCTGACCCAAATTTTTAAAAATGCATTAATTCTAAAATTAAGTGTTACTTAATACAGAGGTCCTGCTATAGCAAAGCATATTCTGCAGATACCTCAACAACAGTTAAGCATATACACCTAAAAACTGGAGCACTGTTTCTCATTTTTCACAATACCCATGAGTTCCATGAAACTGAAAAAAAAACCCCAGTATTTCAATGTCTGCACATCATTATCTTACCTAAAAATAATTATCTTACTAAATATGCTGAATGAAATATAATATTAAAATACTGTGATTTACTCATTGACAGAACTAGGACAAACTTCCACAGTGATTTTGACCTAATTATGTGTTTTGTCTGTTGCCATGGCTAGCCTTAGCCACTAGGGTAAAAATAATCTGTCATTGTATAGGTTAAATAGACCAAACAGAAAAACTGTTTAATTGACTATGTCTCTAATTTATTCTAATAATACATAAATGCATATTTGTTTTCAGTGAAATTAAGCAATTGTATTTTGATATATATATAAAATTAAAAGAGGTAACTTTTTAATGGGACCAAGATCTTCCATAAACTTTTTGGGTCCTGACATACCTCCTTTGTCAGGTCATTCCGAAGAGATTGTTTAGAAACTATCTCATTTTTTTTTCCGTGAAGTTTCTCTGGAGCTTTTGCAGCACTTACTAACGAAATATCCAACTCTCAAATCATTACAAAAAGTTGATGTGCAACGCATGAGGTTCCTTCCTGTGACTGGAACTCCCTGAAACTCAGAAGACAGAACTCTTTTCCTTTAAGAGACTGCATAGAAGATTGAGTCTTAGAAGGAGAGGGTTGAAATATGAAACTTTAACCTTCCAGATACATTACAAAGTTGTTGCCTAATACTGTGTCCGGTTTAATCTTGGAAACCTCTAAGAACAAAAAATGCACAAGCAGATTCCTGAAGAGTCCAAAGTCTGTTCTCCTGAAGTCCAGGTTTGTAATCTTGTTTCTTACCCTCCTTTCTCTTTCCAGGTTCCTGATAGATTACAGGGTTAAATAGTAAAGTTACATTCGCCATTTGTTAGCATCTATTATGTGCGCTGTAGGCAAAGTGGTAATTTAAAGTTCTCTTTTCAGGAATCAGTTTGCCTATATAAGAAAATTGCTGGTTTTTTCAGTCTCAATTTGTACTGTTCCCCCAACGTAAATCTGTTCATTTATGAACTACTGAAAATTTTGAGAAAAAGAACAGAGATCTATGACTGGATAAATATGGATGCATTCCCTAATATCTCACTAAAGAGACTCATAAGTAACAGTCTAACTCAAAAGTCTTGGTTGCCAAACTATCAGGTGAAAAATTTTGTGGGTTTTTTTGTTTTTGGGGGTGGTGGTGGTTTGTGTTGTTTTGTTTTAATCACTGATCAAGATTTCAAGATTTTAAACTTTGTAAGACTTTTACAGTTTTACTTCCCTTTTGTGTTCTTATGTCCTGACCTATTCTTTCCCTTCATTATAAAGACAGAGTTTTTGCAATCTCATTTCACAAACCCTGACTTTTTGTACTTCGTATCTTCAGGAAATGTTCTCGCTTCTTTTAAATAAGATTTCAAGTCAGGGAATGAGCCAACCAAATGCTGAAGTTTAGTGTTCTTTTAGCAATAGTACCTTTAGTAATTCCTGGTAGTAGACACTGACATATGGAATATAAGATGTTGTCGACAAATGTCAAGGTTTTGAAAGAATTACTTCAATTTCTTTGTATTTCTCACCTTCACCGGAAGACATGATAGTTTTCAACATAATATATGTGTTTAAAAGTATTTCTTTTCCTGTCTTGAAATGCTAAAACAGTCAGCTCTGTCCCATAATATTTAACTTAAAATAGGATAATTTTTATTTCAACATATTGGACTGTGGCATGCAACAGTGTTGGGTGTTTTATGTAAGAGGTTCATAATAAAAATATATATGCAAGCCCCATCTATTCGTATTTTGATTAATGTAAATTACTATCAGTTTGGGAAAAAATACATTAGGTATTGATAAAATAAGTATTATCATTCTGTTTTACAGAATAATTTATAATGTTATGCATGGTGTGATACATTAATGTTTCCAGATTTCCATACCTTTGAACAGAGACAATGTCTCCCACTAAAATAAAAATTAAGTGCCAGAATCAGAACTCTATTGCATCATCATGTATTAAAAGTACTTGTTTAAATCACTTAACAGGTGTCAGAACGTGTTCTTCACTCTCTCTGCGAAGTGTATTTTTAATTACACTAGCATAATAAAGTTATAATATATGTAGTAACTTCTGAAAATACTTTCTTTCTTCTTTGAATTCTTTTACTTAGTTTTTCATTGAACATAGATATTCTACTACAGTATTTCTTTATCCACATACTTTAGATTATTTTTCTGAAGCCATGTGAAGTGGAACATTTCAGAGTTGAAAGTGACATCTTAAAGATCAGTCCAGGACCTGTCTTAGATGCTCTAGAAATAAATAATAAGAAAATATAAAAAATCATCTAGCACAATTTAAAAAAAAGCATTAAACATGCCCAGCAGTTTTGCTGTTTTTCTGAGCTGGCTGCTTAAATTTGAGCTTCTTGCTTAATGTTATGTGAAATCAAGAAAACAATGCCTAAATCTCAGTTCTTTGAATAATCCTATTTTGTAATTTGGCTTTATTTATATCTAGCTGTATCTCATTGTATTGAATTCAACCAGAAAAACAGATTAACAGACTAAGATTACAGAATTTTCCCTGAAGAGAAAAACTGGATTTTAAACTCTTCTCAGTTTCAAGCGTCGTAAGCCTCCTACATACTAGGAGAGAATAGGTGTTCTAAGAAAAGCAACACTATTTTTGGTGCTCTAGTCATTTCAATAATTGTTTGTTTTGTTCTTAGCTAATTAAGGCAAGCCCTTCTGAGAAAGACAACTCATTTTCTTGAAAAAACAGCTGGTTCCTGAGTACCCCAGAGCTTACTCTTACACCACTTACTACCCCCACCTTCCCCTCTTTTGTGTCTCACAGCCAACACAGAATGAAGTCAGAAATACAATAACAATTTTGTTCAAGGGAGAATGCTCAATCTACTGTGTAGGATCCTAACTAAGAAGTGTAAAATTTTGAGTTTTTTGAGTCTTGAACTGTTTTAATATTTCACCCTAGGCTTTGACTAGATTTTTAAAAAATGAAGCTACACATTGATATACTTCCTGTGGGCTTACCTCATCTTCTGGATTTGAAGTTCTGTATTCTTTACTTCTCAGCATCTGAGTGTCAACTGGGCACACAGGGTCCACTTGTTCTTAAAAAAGCTTTTCTGTATGGATGAAGATCATCTCCTGAAATGTAGGAATCGTGGGCACTTCAACCCCAGTCTGAAGATCCCAATGTATCAGACCGCCCTGCTTCTGAGCAAATGATCTATATTTTAAGTTAAAAACAAAACAATTTCAAGCAATCAACAAGTAGATTTTGTTTAAGCAGTTCTAAAGTCCCAATTTTTCCCTATATACTCTGTGAGTGATTTAGAGGACTGAAATCATCCCTGAAAAATCCATTTTTGGAGCTGGACCAACAGCTTTCACATATTGTAAAATATTACTCGTAGTGCCTAATGTTCTTTTACCTGTATCTATACTGTTAAATTAGAAAACACCACTGAGTGAATTCAGGCTTGAAGGGATTGAGCATGTTTCTTCATTGTTAACATAACCATTACTCACTGCTACCTGACGAAACTCTGCTGTAGAGGGAAGTAACACTAACTAGTTTGCATGAGAACTGGCTAATTCTGTTTCAGTCTCTCTCTAGCTAATAGTAGTACAGACATGACTTGTGCTGAATGTAGATACTGACAGTTCTTTTTATTTTTCCTTTTGTTCTTATTTTTCCTTCATTTTAGAGACACATAACACATTTATTCAACAGTTGAATTGTGATCAGTAAAACATTGTCTTTAGTGTCTTTGGAAGAAGTTACAAGTCTGGAAAACAGTTATTTTTTAGTGTGTTAGTGCTCTCTTACTGTGTAAGGTTATAACAATAAATTTATCAGAAATACTCAAAGATTTGCCATAAACCATATGGGTACTTGATGAAGTATTGACTTGCCTGACCTTAAGAAATGAAAACTGAAAATTCATATCACTGTACTATGGAAAGTACAATATTACTATGTCAACATTTCTTAAACCAATGTACTGTGGGAAGATAAAGTTTAAAAAGCTCATCCTTCCAAACAGGGAATATATTAAGCTTGATTAAACTCTTTAGAGGAAGGACACAAACAATTTCTTTCTGTGGTTCTAACCATGACTCGAGAGCCTTACCTTATTCACTTTACTAGTCTGATTGACTTCACTGATATTATTCACGAGAGCAAGATAGTAGATTTGGCTCTCGTTTTTTCTAGCTTTGTCAAAAACTATCATTATGAGCAAATGTTTGAGGATTTTGAATGCTGAGATGTGTTGTAACTTCAGTTACATGTGCTCAGCTGAATCAAATGAATGGATATGCACTGATAAAAACAAAGAGTTGTGAGAGCTGTCCAGTTTGTTTTTTTCACACTTCTGCAGACTGAATCTGCACTTCATTCAAAGAACAGGTTTGTGAAGGAACAAGAAAATACTTGCGATAAATTCTTTAAGCACCTGACGGAGTTGAAGAGTTAAAAACATGGCTAATTTTGTGTGTCAACATTTGTAATAACTTCAGGCTGACTTTAGACCGTTTACTGAATATCTGGGAGCAATATTGTAACAGTTATGGTAGGAGTTAATACTAGAGAAGAGACTGAATATGAGGAAATATATTCAAAAATTAAATAGGTATTAGCTTCTTAACATCGGCAAAAGAGCTGGCTTTAAGACTTCTAGGTAATTTTCAAAAGGATTACAGGAGTCTTTAAGGAATACTAGTATAATATAATGAACAATCTTGCACATGCAACAGACAGGGTGGGAACCCAAAACTGTAGGTCTTTTTCATCTCTAAAATCTCTGATTCTCTGGCATAGTTACATAATTACAATTATGTACAATTATATAACATATAATTAAAATTATGCATAATTGTAAGTGCATGTGTGTAATTACAACTATGCATAATTACATAATTACAATAACATTCGTGTTTCTGAAGATCAGTTCAACTGGAACAAATTCTGTTTCTTTGTTGAGAAGGATAAAAAAGTACAGCTATGCAAGAGGATGTAAATCTAAACGAGGCACATATAAGAAGACAAAATTTCACTTACAAAAATCAAAGAGAAACAGAACATTTTTTTTAATATCGAGATGTATGAGAAATGAAAAACATAATTCATTTAGCCGTGGGTGTAGAGGGAGGAAGTTCTTAGAAAATTCCTTTGGCCATTTTCCTTTCCCTCCTTTTTAATATATAGACACATATTTTCAGTCTTCAATATATGAAAATACATAGATAAAAACTTACAAAATATAAAGTAAATTTCAAAGATCTTTTGGTCCAGTTAAAGCTTTGTATCTAGCATTATTTAGCTGGTTAAAATACTACTTTATTAAAGACTATTATTTTGATATTGAATTTAAATAATTTTATTTGAACTTAAATAATTTTATTTTGAAATAATACATAACTATCTAAATTTCAAGTCAAGCTGGTCCTCAAAAATCTATTTTTCAGTATATTTCCAGAAAAATGTCTAGATTTTGGTTAAAATACAAAAAATCTAAAAGCTTTTGATAAAAACCAAAAGTAAACCCCAAACCAGACTGGTTTTTGATATGTTTTGATGGCACATTTTTCTTTTATGGATAAAAGAAGTAATTTTTTTTAAAGAGTTTAAGTGAAATTGTTTTTTCAACTTTATATGGATGGAGATAGTGGATAAAATTGCATCTTGTTATTGTTTCTCAACTTCAACACCTAAAGTCATTTGAGACATGATTTCATATTGAGGATGTCCACCTGGTATGGGCAGATAGGGAAAAGACCTAGGAGACATTACTTCCCTTCTGCATTGGCAACTGGAGGTCAGCTGTCTTAAATGGCATAAATGTCTTCATTTAGGCAACTGAATCAATCTTCTGGAATTGCGTCTCATCTATATTTTTATTTGATCAACAACCGATGTTTTTTTGAAACCGTATGGGACTTTCATAACCACCTACAGGAGGTACCAAATCCCAGGACGCACAAAGTGAAATTAAACTTTCATCTAAAATGCAAACCCAACAACAGTTTTGTATAATTCCTATGTCACTTAGATTATTGAATAGACACATTTAGGTTACTTACATTGGCAGTTTTTTAATGTTGTGGGGTTTTTTGTTCTTTCTTTAACTTTGAAAAAAATATTTTAGGATTTGTCATAGCATACCAGGCTTTTTTTTATAAATGTTTATATTTTTCATTGAAGAATCATACATAACAATTCTATACAGTCTTTTGATTTTTACCACTCTGAGAAGGGGTTCAAAGGAAGAAAAAAAACCAAACCAACAAACAAAGACTTCACAAACAGATCACACTATACCATAAAGCACTCCTTAATCAAGCGCAAATGCCATTTTGTTCTGTTTTGTTCTTTTCTATTCATTTGCTCTGAGCAGCCTTTGAAAACCAGAGATGACTTCACTTGTATTACATTTTCATCTATGAAATAAACAAAAGTGATAAGTCCCTTACCAAGAATATACACACATATGTTACATTTTGATATATTAACAAGAATAAGACCATATAGTTTCTGGCTCTATGGATGTTCTGGTTTTGAGTGAAGAGGCAAGAACAAGTTAAAAGAAATCAGAATTTATTAACAAATTTAAAAACTTTTGTTTTATTTACCATAATTCTTTATAATGCCATGTTTAGGACTAATGTTGACCTATTCTCTAACAAATGAAATAAAACACACAGTTTCCCATGTTTACACTTAGAGCAGTGAATCCCGCATTCTTATATATGTTTACAACTAATATGTTTAATAAACATTCACATATGGGTCATTCCTGAATGGCTCCATGACTATGGTGTACAAAGTATGTTGCTATTACATTCTGTCATTTTAGTAATATCTGTTCTTCAACTTACATCTCAGAAGAAAAGATGTGTTTTATCTGTATCAATGTGGAGATATATTTGGTGAACTAACTACACAGATCTGGTTATCCTAAATGAAGATACAGATTTATAGGACAGTTTATTTCATGCTGAAGAAGACATCCAAAATTTCTTGGCAATATTTCCCTCTGATGTATTACAAACTTATCTATTACCAACAAAGTCTGCCCATGGCAAAGAAGGATTTCTGGGAGATATCTGATATTGGAAGACCAAGTCTTCAAAATTTATGTGTACAAAGAGGACATGTCTAAATTATATGAACAGACTGACTTCTGTACACTTAATATCTATGCTTTTAGAGATGAGTAACCAATTCCAGACTGTATCAGACATTTAGCCAACAGATACGCAACGTGAACAGAATCCCACTGTGTCAACTCACTCCTTGACAACTTTGTTTAGCAGCATTATTTACATAAGATGTAATAAAGGAAAATAGTATACTCAAAAAGATGACAACATTCTCTCACAAAACAGGACAGCTCCAGAAATATATATATATTTTTAAAAATGCTTAATTATTCTTCCAAAGAAGAAACAGAAACATGTCCAACAAACACACATGCATTAAGTCAACTAATGTAGCTGCAATAAATTAGTTAATAGAATTAATTTTCAATTTCTGGAATTAAAAAGAAAATAAATATATTTTTTCTTATATTTTGTGTGGTTCTTCTTTTTTACTTTTTAAATTTTTATTCTTGGTAAGACTGACATAAATTACATTATTTATAATTTTTCACAAACAAATCACTTAATATGCTGAGACATAATTGGAAAGAGATGTAAGAAACAAACTATCAATTTGAAACACAATTTAAAGCTCTCATAATATTAGTAAACTAATCTCTAGACAAATAAATTCTTCCATGTACTATTCTGGAGGCAGGTGTTTCACCACCAGTCCTCCAACGACAGCAATCACCTCTTCCATTTTGGCAGTAATGCATGAAAACTTCTGTGTCAGCAAAGAAAAACTAAGAAGTAACTAGGCAGAAAATCACTAGGACTGACCAAATGGCCATGTATATTATGGAGATATGAAATACAAAGATTACTACTTCTGCTGAGAGAGATTTTCAGTTGTTTAATTTATTAGACACTATCTGGTAGAATAACAAGCAACAGTTCTTCAGAATAACAAGCAACAGTTCCCTCCCTCTCTTCTCTTCATGGATGGAAGAGCAGCACACCCTGCTTTCTGGCATTCTCCCTTGCTTTTAGTTGTACATATCATTCCCTTCCTCCCTCTCACCTCCTAGAATAGAAACAGCAATATAAAAAAATGTGTATCATTGCCATTTCATTTCAAGTAACAGGATTTGATTGAAAAATGGTACCAATAAACATTAAATTAAGTCGTAAGATATAAATTCTATCTAACCCTCATCAGTCAAGGTGAGTAATGCTAGATTGAGAGGTTCAAATGGAAGGTCATTTTGAACCTGGTTAACTTTAACAATTTAAAAAAGTGTTCAAATGCGTAACTTCACCAGCACTAGTGCTGGCAGGTTTTTTTTCAGAAAATGTGGTGTATTGATATCAGTTTACTGTCAGGTGCCCATCAAGCTCCTCTATTGTTGTCACTTCTCAACTGGAGAGGGGAGGGAAAATATGATTAAATGTTCATGGGTTGAGATAAGGACAGAGAGATCACTCAGTAATTACCAGCATAAACAAAACAGACTCCTCTCAGGGAAATTAATTTGATTAGTTGCTAATCTAAAGTCTGAGCAGGATAATGAGAAATAAATATATATCTCAAAAATTATTCTTCCCACCCTTTCCTTCTTCCTGGGCTCACCTTTGCTCCTAATTTCTCTGTCTGTTTGCCCTGAACGGTGCATGGGAAATGGAGAATGGGGGTTGCAGCGAGTTCGTCACACAATGTCTCTGCTACACTTTCCTCCTCACTGTCTTCCTCAGCTCCAGCTTGGGTTCTCTCCCATGGGAAACAACCCTCCATGAACTTCTCTAATATGAGTCCTTCTCATGGGTTGCAGTTGTTCACAAACTGTTCCAGCATATAATCTTTCCACAGGGTATTGTCCTTCAGAAACAAACTTCTCCAGCATGAGTCTCCAGTCGGCTCACAATTCCTGCCAGCAAACCTTCGCTGTGGGTTTCTATCCCCACAGAGTCACTAGTCCTGCTAGGGGTTTGCTCCAGCTTGGGCTTTCCACAGCAGCACAGACTCCTTCGTGTGCATCTACCTGTTCTGGCATAGGGTCCTCTTCAAGGTGGATATCTTCTCTGCTGTGGACTTCCATAGGCTGCGGGGACATAACATGCTTCACCATGATCTTCACCACGGGCTGCAGAGGACTCTCTGCTCTGGAATCTGGAGCACCTCTTTCCCCTCTTTCTACTCTGACCTTGGTGTCTCCCTAGTTATTTTTCTCACATATTCTCATTCCTCTCTCCAACTGTTGTTGCAGCAGATTTTACTCTTTCTTAACTATATTATCATAGGAGTGCTACTACCATTGCTGATTGGTTCAGCTTTGGCTGAAGTGGTGGATCTATCTTGGAGCTGGCTGGCACTGCCTTATCGAACATAGGAGCAGATTCTGACATCCTACAAAGCCACCCCTGCAACGCCCCACTCCCATGCCCCCACCCCTGTCCAGAACTTTGCTATGCGAACCAAATACAGCAAAGAAAAGAAGAGCAATTTATTTTTCCCCACTGTGATCTTTCAAAAGCAAAACACTAACTCCTCTTGATCATTCCTGAATTGGTGATTTATGCCAGCTCATTGTTAACAGTAGTTTTCCAGAGTTGATCCCAAATACCCAGTGGTACAAGTCCAATGAATGCATGCCACAGTTTTTTTATTTTAATCATTTATGAATTGTTTCAACAATTGTATCTCATATACTTGTAAACTGTTAATTACATTATACATATGCTAAGCACACTCTCGGATGTCAATCACTGGTAATATTTTTTCTTAAATCCCTGTTATATGTCTCAGATTGTCAGTTTGGACATTTTCTGTTCTCATTCTAAAATATCAGAGCTGTCCTGTGTAGGCTTTGTTAGTTTTGATTGATTTCATGTGTCCCTCTTATTTAGTCTGTTATTTAACTATTAATTAGTCATAGACACATCAATGGTTTTTTAAGTCAGTTTTCTGTATTTTTTTTTTAGCCTGTTTTTGAGATTAGGGTGGGTTGAATGTGAGATTACCTTCTGGTTCAGCTAGATTCAGAATTGAATGTGTTTCATTCATGATGATTCAGTCAAAAGGTTCATAAATATTTTCAAGGGTAAAACGTTCGCATAGCCTCGTGACTTCATCAGTTCAATCTGAAGAGTAATGATATATAAGCAACAAAACATATGAGCAGTGACGTAGAACCTTGTACCCTTTCTAACAGGTATACACTCAATGCAGTGAAACTGAGGAGAGTGAAGGGGAGACTAGTAGTTAATGTTGTAGCAAAAGAAAAAGATAGGAAAGAAAAACCAGAATAATTGAGGAAAAAATGGAATAATTGGGGAAAAAAATGGAAAAATGGAAAAAAAAGGTTTGTATTGTAGGGCTGAGTCACAATGGATAAGTGACCATAATGGTTTTATACGCACATCTGTCCTCTTTTTTTCCCCTTATCTACTCATGCAGACCAAAACAAGAAGAATATAATAGGATTTGAACGCTATTACTTTGAAATCAGGGGGAAAAATAAAGGAAGAAGAGAAGAAAAGACAGGCAGCATGTTAAGTTGGGCCTTGGAATTATTTTGAGAGGACAAGGTTTCTTTATTCTGACTTAAGAAAATAATCAAAACCAGAGAAGGTTAATATTTTTCCCCTTTACTTCACAGTTGGGACATACTGTGTAAAAGTATCTGGCAAAATTTTATCCACTTCAGTCCTCTTATTAATTTTTTTTCCTGTCACATTCATTCTAAAGTAAGAGATCCGAATTTTAATAGGGATTTAAAAACATTAAATAACCAAATTATACACATGCTTTTAATCCTTACTATATTTAGTAGTGCAATAGCATCAAAAGACATTACAGAATTCCTGTTATCCTATATTTTTTTAGCCTGTTATGTTGTGATGGGTTGATCTTGGCCAGCTGCTTTGTCACTTCCGCTTCTCAACAGGGCAGGGGAGAAAATAAGATGAAAGAGTTTGAGTCTGACAATAAAGACAGGGAATTCACTTACTAATTGCTGTCACTGCTAAAAGAGACTCAACTTGGGGAAAAATAATTTAATTAATGGCCAATTAGAAATAGACTTCAATGGTATGAAACAAAGATAAACCTGAAACTTCCTTCTTCCTACCCATCTTCTCTCCAACTTTCTTCTTTCATTTCTAACTCTTCTACCTCCTTCGCACCATTCTGTCTTTCCTTCTTCTTTCATCTTAGTGACTACAGGGGTGTTTCTCACATTTTTTTGCCGCTTCTCAAACACTTCTTGTATATTCTTAAATATACTTTCCCCAAGATGCCACCATTTTGGACAAGGGGCTCAGCTATGCCCTGTGGTGTGACCATTGTAGATGGTTGGAAATGGCTGTGTCTGACATGGGGCAGCCCCAGTCTCTTCTCCTAGAGGCCACCCTTGGAGCCTTCTTGCTTCCAAAAACTTGTCACATAAAGCCAATACATATGTGTGTCATTTCTTCATGACATTCATATATACTAAGTGATGTGATTAAAATGGTGGAAGATGAAGATAATAGAGATTTTCTTAAATGTAGGGATTTTCTTAAATGTACATATATGGCAGAATAACAGAGACATCACTGATTGATTTACTTCCCATTAAAGCATCTTTATTTCCTATTCAAAAAAGAGAGAAAACGATATTATTTTTACATACTAATGTAAATTGAAGTCAAACAGGTTGTCTCTTCACTGTGTTTACTGAAATAAGTAGCTAAAATATCACTAAGAAAAGGCTGTGTAACACAGAAATAGGTGTCAATTTGCTCAGTCTTACATAATCTGCTTAGATTTGAGTAGATCTTTTATCATGAATTGAAGGGTCTAAACTGTGTGTTTCCAATGTTCTTGTAGCTAACTGTAACTTAAAAATTAAAGAGATTTGGAGTCCTGCTCTATATCACCCCTACCTAAATTAAAGACATTACCTGAGAAATTAGGGATTGTGGAGGAAAACCAAAGCTCAGCTGAAGCTGAGACCTACGAGTAATGTCAAGGATAACAAGAATAACCTTTACCACTATGTTAACATCAAAAGGGTGAATTTAGTGACAGCAGACACAGTGAGGCTGAGGTATTCAATGCCGCCTTTGACTCAGTTTTCACCAGGAATATTTCCTAAGCCTTTGTGATGAGTTGAATTGTTCAAGGAACACTGGGTGGGAATTTTTTAGACAACTAGACTTGTATAATTCCCTGACACACAATTGGATGCATCTAACAATGCTGAGAGCACCATC
Source organism: Dromococcyx pavoninus (assembly GCA_033558185.1). Taxonomy (NCBI): domain Eukaryota; kingdom Metazoa; phylum Chordata; class Aves; order Cuculiformes; family Neomorphidae; genus Dromococcyx; species Dromococcyx pavoninus. The sequence continues at coordinate 3,167,648 of JAUMJL010000110.1, forward strand.
ACAATTCCTTGTGAGGCAGCTTTCAATTTTCTTTCAAAGGTGTTCAATACTGGAGGAAGTCCCAGACAATGGAAGCACCGATAACAGTAGAATTAACCACCTAATTAGCATTCCTGAGACGGCACTTAGTAATGTTAATAGTTCTTACACAAAATTTTTCATCTGAAGGTCTGAAAGTGCTTTACAGTGGCTTGGACAAACTCCTGATCTTCCTCATCTCACTTTAGAGTTGACCCTGCTTTGGTCACAAGGTTGAACTGGAGACCTCCTGAAGTCCTTACCCACCAGAAGAGATTTGTGAGCCTATGATCCTTAAAGATATAGAGTGAATAGTTTTCATTATTTTGAAACTATCTATGTTTTTTTAATACTGCTGTGCACTTAAAGTTCAGGTTTCCATTAGGAATACAGTACCATCACAGCTAGTTCAGAGTAACTAGCTTTGTCAGAGTTGATGTAGAAATAATACAACCAAAGCAAGATGTTTTGATCAGCATTATTAATTCTTCATCACGTCCTGAATGGCATCAAAACCCAAATAGAAGTAGAAATTCATAAGGGGAAAATAAGGTAGTAATATAGACTATGTTTTCCTTTAGTTGCATAATGCATTTAAATTGCTTATATAATTGAAATGGAACTTTCGTCTGTTGAAGATTAGGTCTGTATAGTTTGAACACATTGTTTCCTCCTCTCTGCTTTAGATTCCCTATCTATAAGTCTGGATAATTTGCATTTTTTTTTCAGAGATATTTTAGATGAATTGTAAAAAGTTTGTTAGAAGGTTGGCTTATTTTGTATAATACTATTTTGTTTTAAGATATTTTTTTCCCCGGAAATATGTATAAGCAAGAAAGCATTACAGCAACTAAATATATTGGTTAACTTACAAGGAGTATGTACCAGACAATTCAGGGAGATAAGATTATCTGAGACACATATACTTTAAAGTGTCTTTGGAGAGAATGAAGTATCCTTAAAAAATGTTCCTTAAAAAATCATTGTTTCTTAAGGTCATTTTAGATGTCCTAATTTGCTCTATCTGGCCTCTAACTGCTGCTCCAGAATATCATAGGTAAACTGGGTCCTCTGCCATATCTGCCTGCTCTGTGTGAATGCATTGAATAACCAAAGGTGTCTCCAAAAATAACATTCAGTGTCTGAACTTAGGTGACTGAATCACACATTTGAGCATGCTTACTAAATGTATGCAGAATCTACTGTTTATAATGGAAATTTAATCAAATAAATGTATTGGTGGCTGAAACAAGACATGAATCATCTGTGACAGATAAACAGTAACAGGGAGTTGACATACTTAAAGTCTGGTAAAATCTCTCCTATAGCTTGCTATAAAGCTTCTATTCTTGTTTCTTCTTTTGAAGAAGATAGACTTACCTTCCACTATAAAGGACTTTCAGATCTTCAGATGAGAAATGTTACATAAGACCTATTAATATCATTAAGTGCTGCCTTGGGCATGCCAATTAAATGATTGATTCTAATATTGCCAATGCTCTTGCCAGATACAGTCTCTGCAGAAATTATTGATGTGCAGGCTTTAAAATTTTTATTTAATTGACACTACTGATTAAATGTTTTTTGGGAATAAATAAAAGTTGTTTCAAAGTGATCAGGTCTCTCAGCTATGTGAATAAGACTATTAGAAATAGTTTTTCATTGCAATCTAGAAATCAACATGTTCATTTTTTAAAAGCTTCAGCAATTTAATGTAGCATGGTAAATATGACAAAATGCAAGTGTGATCTATTTACTTTCCTCAGAAGAACGAAAATTACTCCGTTACTGAAAGAACAATGCAGACTTTATATCAACTGTTTTGAAGGAAATGTTACAGTGCTTATGCTCTGTTTTCCATGCCTTTGGATCTACAAGTTTACCCAAACCAGGCAACACTTACTCCAAATAACTATGAAATTATCAACAATCTGGGCTTCCATGGAGCTTCCAGCATTCTCTTGGTTTTTTATCCGTACAAGTCCCTATTTTATTCTTTTAGTCTCAGGTTGGAGATATTTATTCTAAGTAGTCTGAAGCAGCACGAGAATTGACAGCAAAACATACATTTTGATAGTGCAAAATATAAGGATCCTTACGAAAAATACATGCTCACACACACAGATTTTGTCTGAAAATGGTCATAACTTTTTCCTCCTAAATGACAAACTAGATATTTGACATTAAGAAATGAAGAAAAAAAAATACGCAAACAAATCACTATTGCTTACGGTGGAGGATCGGCATACAACTCATAAATTTATTGCATCTCTCTGGGTGATTTTTTCATTTCTATTCATAAACACATTTTATGGAAGCAGACAAGTTATCATTTCACTGTCATTCAAACCATCCTTCTATGCTTATCAACTAGTGACAATTTGTGTAGTGTTACAAAAAATCTGGTAATGCGCCCTGAATGTGTTGCAAAATACATGAGAAGGAAAGGCCAAATGATTTGGCCTTGATTGCTGTGTTTATTCTGATAATGAGATATATGGGTTGTGTAAGTTGAAAGATGGGATATGTGTGTTTTGCAAACTAAGAATCAAAAATTAAAGTGAGAATTTAGATATATAGTCAGAAAACCAGATGTGTTTTAAAGAAGGAAAAAAAAACATTACCCATGTAAAACTCTTTTTTTTCTTAGATTGTTCATTCAGTAAAAAATGAGACTTAAATGAGATCTCATCATGCTCTTAATATACTCCACAGAGTTCCATTTCTCACATTTCTACCCTGCTTCTTTTGTCTGTATAACTCATCTGTTCCTTATTTAATTTTAGCCTTGTAGCACACATTTCAAGGGTGGTTTTGTTTTGTTTTTTTCTTTTCCCTCTCTTCAGATGGTTGAAGTCTTTCTAAGGTACATCCTGTGTAGTTCAATATTGCTATGGCAGTGGAAGATACGGCCAGTCTTTAATTACAGCTGTCTATGTTGTATCTTTTATATGCTTTTAATTTCCCATTCATTTCTCTTTTAATATCATTTAGCTATTTAATTATTGCTACTAATTTTACTCATCTGGGAAGCCATTAAGAAATACTAAGCTAATTATATAAGATGGATTTCAGTGGTAAAGAGGATTTATTTTTTCATTGTGAGGGAAGCAGGAAAGAGGAAGGTTGAAAAAACCCTGCATATTTGTAATAAATTGTTGAAGGAAAAGTACTGGATATATATTTATGAGGAATATTTTTTCCCAGTGTATAGATACTCATAGGTAAGATTTTCTATTTTTCTCCTGAACTACCTTAGGCAAGTTACTTGCTTTACTAAGTGTTTTTCTCTTGGTCTCTTAAACCAAGATAGCTTCAATGGCACAAAAATTTTAGTTTCATTTAGCTAAATGTTGTCATTTTTTCACAACGTATTTTTATGTTTTAAGGAAACTACCAATATATCTACTTAGATCACACATTCTGAAAGTATATTTGGATGTTAATAGGTAGGTAAACATAATTGTGGATCTGGCTACTGGAGGAATTTCAGCTTTAGTAAACAAAAGCAGAGCCTTTTTTTCACACAACTGAAGTTTAATAAAGCTCATAAACTTTAAGCTTCTTACTACGTGACAAAGCAGACAACAGAATTATTATTCTTGTTGCTTATTTTATACACATTGGATGGTAACACCGCATGTAAAAATACATATGTATGAAGCATTCACTACTTTTCTGGAAAGATAGAGAAATTATTAAATGGAGTGAGGAGTTAATTGAATTAACATTTTAAGAATGAAACTACAATGGTCTAAAATTTTGTGTATTTTTCATGGACAAAATACGAGAGCAAAAACTACAAACTTTGAACTGTACTAAATGGATCCTCTGCAGCTTGCCACCACACGCATAAATCTATGTCTAAAGGAATACAGTAGGAGAGTTCTGTACAGCCATAAGCACCCAAAAACTAGCAAATGAGTTTTAGAAATCTGTTCTTCCATTTCAGGAAACATGTTTTATAAAGTAAAATATTTTAAGGGAAAAAAACCACTAATTCAGTACAGGTGTAACTGAATGGTATGCAAAAGTGAGTACACTCTACAGATATTTAAAACAAATAGGAAAATGTGCATAAGTTTCGGATCAGAAATGATGGTAATTGAACACTTTTAAATTCAAAAATTGTACATAGCTTTGTATCAACTACTTGAAAACAAGCACTCATACTATGTATGTTAGCAGAGTTTTTACAAGCTTTCTCCTTCAAATTAAATATAATTTCCTTGAGAAATCTATATATAGGCTGAATTCCCAGTAGAACTTCAGCAAATATTAGACAAATTTCAAATCAATGCAGTGTCAATTGCTTTGCTTCAAAAACATGAAAAGAGTAACTTGCATGTATTTTTAACAGAAGGGCATGCAATTAAATGAAGGGGTATAGGTAGTTAGAAATATGAGTATGTATAATATTCTCCAGAAGCAAAGTTCTTAATAAATTATTTACTTCTATCAGTTGTAGCATCAGCTACAACACTAGAACAACATGTAACCTTAAAACTGTCTAGTGGTGAAGCCATAGGTGGCACCTATAGTTATTTGTGGTGGCTATAAAACTTTACAAGCACACACTCATCTGTTTCAAGAGTCACTAGCAAGATTTCAAAGTCAGACAATGAAAAGATCAGGGCAGAAATTTGTAGCAGATTAATTTAATCATTGTTTTGTATAATATCTGACACCATCTTTACTTCCATGAACTTTTCTCATTATGCCTACGACATATACAACGTTCCCTTAATAAGCAAGCCCTCAGTTCTTTTGTTTCCCCAATAATCAATGCATTGTTGTAGGCTTTATTTACCTCATGCTAATATAGAGCTGTTCTAAATTCAAAATTATTATTCACATGGTTCCTCTTTAATTTTTATTACAACATTATGGGAATACTCTGTTAATTAGGCAGCATATATTGTGGTTACATCTCTGTGAAAGATATTATTACCCTGATTTTACAAAGAGTGAAAACAGACCCAATGGTATTAGATTCAACTGCCCTGTTCGACAAATCTATGGCGTGATTTTTCAGACTGGTTAGTGTGCAGTATTCAAAGTCTGTTGACTCAGCACTTCTATCAACTAGACTTTTGCTTTCCATTAGTACCCCATAAAATGAACATTATTAGAAAGCCACGAGAGATTGTTTGCATTATAATGTCTATATTATTACAAGGAACTGTTTATAAAAAGACTCAGATAGCTATATATCATTTAACCCATACTTTAGATGCCTATGTAAAGAACAGCAAAATTTTCACCACGTTAATCCATAAGGCAGTCAGTGTATTCGTCTAAAATGGATTAGCCTAGATACCCTAGGTTTCCTTTGTAGCCAATGAAAAATAAGTACACATATCTAAAACTTGAATAATTTCATCACAAAATAAAGATTTCAAACACATTAATTTGAATAGTCATCTTCATTTCCTTAGATTATTTAAGTCAGTGTAATTTCTCCACAACAGTCCTGCGGTTTTGGGAAGTTTTAGGTTTGGTATGTGTATTCAGTTTACATATCCAATGGCACAGTCTGAAGAAGTGAAAAACTTCCAATGATATGTTATGATTAAGCTATAGATCATTTAAACTAACTGACACACACAAGCCCATGAGACCAGATGTGGTACATTCAGAAGTGCTAAAATATCTGGCTTACATTAATGGAAGATATTTTTCTATCATTTGTGAAAAGTCATGTTAAGTAGGGGGAAAAAAATACCAAATCTGACTTCAAGGTGAGACGAAGGAGGATTTAAGAAACCATTGGCCAGTCAGCCTGACTACAGCCATTGGGAAAATCACAGAGAAAACTCCTCTTCGAAGTAATTTCCAAACATACGAAAAACAAGAAGGTGATCTTTAGCAGCCAGCATAAATTTACCAATGACAAATCATGCCAGAGCAAACTGGTTGCATGTATTCTGTGGTGTGTTGACTGGCTCTGTGGATACTAACAAAACAAAGAATGATGTTGATCCTGACTTTAGCAATATGTTTGTCATACTCTCCCGTAGTATACTTAATGCTAGGGCTCTGAGGGCACTGATAAGACTTAAGGGCTCTGATCAGCCTTAAGTAGGGCTTCCCATCCATCCACCCTACCCGTGAGAGCAGGAGTTCTGTTTAAACTCATTTCTAGGCTTTCATAGGAGACATAAGAGTTAGGCAGTAGCCTTAGAATTTTTAGGAATTTTAAGTTTTAAGAAGTTAGTAAGACATTAGGGTAAGTAAGCAAAGAATGTAGGTGCTTAAGCTTGTATAATATAGGAGTATTGTGTAAGTCCATCAGAGTGTGGTAAAAACAAAGGATAGCTGCAGGAAGTGATACAGGAACTTGCTTCCAAGACCAGTTAAAGCTAGCCTTATGGTTGGATAAGGGCCAAGGAACAACTGAGTCTGCACAAGAACCAGAGGCTACTTGCAGTGACGATGAGGAGCTGTTGGTCTTCATCCCCACGACCCTCCAACGACCACCACCAGGAAGCAGTGCGCAAGCACCAGTAGGAGGAGAATATGGAAATAACTTTTTAAGACTCATTTAATACGAAATGGGGACAGGTTATGCATATGTATAGGTGTATCGGGGAATGTAATGAATATGTAACATTTTACTGCATATAATCACAGCAAAGCACCGGGCAGTGGAGTGATCCCGCGTGCACCCAGTGCTGAATAAACACACCTCCTTTATAACCTCTCAGGTTGTAAAGTCATTTCTCCTTGTGTCACTTCACACCCTGGGCTGAAGTATGTTGGAAGAGCATTGATCTCTAGCATGCCAGGTCCACATGCTCTGTTGAACCAGACCTAGAGCTGTGGACTGCCCTATAGTAGTCACCTTCCTAGTGACCACTAGGCCTGATCTTAACCCTGACCTTTGGATAGATTTCCTGGATTGACCTTGGATCTGTCTTTTCACCATAAACTTGCTTGATGATTTAGACTTCTAGTTGAGCTTGATGTGCTAGCCTATCTTGTCTGACAGTCCTTGAACTGTCGATAGAACTTATTCCTACCACCAATCTGTTCTGTTTATCTGCTGCTGGTACCTGGTCAGTGTGAGGCAGTGACGTAAACCAAATGCTAATTAGTAACAGTCTGTAGAAATGTGAAAATGTTTCTTCCACAAAGGTTAGCTGATGGTAATTCTAATAATTGGGAGGAAATAAAAACCTCCAAACATACGGAGACACAGACCTGACCAAAAAAATCTATGGAGACAATGACAAGAAATAAACTTTGCCAGTCACACTAATTGATGTGCTATCAAGAAACTACAAGTTCCACTTCCGTGAAGATGAACCTGGGCTTTGCAAGCAGTAAATTGTAAACCAGAGCAAATTCCTGACACCAGTCTGGGAACTGTGAAGGCATTTTTAGGTAGGATCCACCTCTGGTTGAACCTGTAAACAGGAATGCAGCAGCTGCATCCTTCATCCTTCATACCCAGGGCACCAATATGGACTCCGGCAGATGGGTGGAAGTGCGTCTTGGGCTAGAGGTCCTGAAGGTGGCTACACTTCTCCTAGTAACCTTTAACATAAAGCAAATAATTATCCAACAGAGAATAGTATACATATGGTCCTAAACTAATTTCACAGGCCTATACATACAAACATGCCAAAAAAGAGATAATAATTTGGAGAACTGGAATAGATTACCTCAAAAGTTTCCTTCAAAACCAAAAAATGCTGTGATTTGGCAACTAAGGTATCAACACAGCAAAGATACCGGTGAAAAGGATTGAAATTGCTAACAGTGTAGCCAAAATTTGACATTCCAATATACATCTTCAGTGTGATTGCTTCTCTGTTTTTTATATCTGTACCCAGAGCTATGGTATTTATAAAGGATGCTCTTGTATCTGTAGGAAAGTTGTTCACATGAAGTCATTAAGTGTAATTTTTGTCACAGAGTTGCTTTAGGAATGTTGGCCAAAGACCTTCAAATTCAGTAGTGCAGATAATGCTTTTTAAATTAAAAGGAGAAAATGTGTGTGATAATAAGACAACTAGAGGTACAAATATATCACTAAAGCTATGCATTTATGGAAGCACTTCAAGAAAGCTTGTAAAAGCCTCTCTGTGTTGTTGTAGACCTAAATGTTAAAACTACAGAATGAAAATGTTTATTAATGGAGTTCTGCAGACAGGTGTTTTTCCTTTAATGTTAATGCAACAGAGCAAAGCACAGCTACTATTCAGAACAGATTATTTTAAAATTACTGTTTTACTTAACACAAACTAAAGGGTATATATGAGTATATTTTGAGTGAATAAAATCATGTGACAGCTTTATCTTATTTCCTCATAACAGTAATGTATAACAGATTCAACAGCTGTTTACTGCTCATTTAAAGAGTTCATAGGCAGTTTGATGAGTTTGTCTTGGTTAATAAGTAATTAGCTCCACTAAACAGTAAAAACAACTTCTCAAATATGTTTTTTCGTGAGTGAGAATACAGTATGTAAGGCAGAAAATGAAAGATACAGTAAACTCATCCAAAAAAAGATAAGCTATTATTTCTATTTCCTCATACAACAAAGAACATAAAGAATTATGGTCTCTGGAGATGATAGGTACTCAACTCAAAGAATTCAAAACCTTTTGCTTGAAAGCTGAAATACTATTCATGAATATTTGCAAGGACAGATTATCCTACTCTCTCAAAGGTATTATTCTTGCTTAGGACTTGCTCAGCGTAGAACTGAATAGAGAGAGTAATTAAAAATATGAGTACATACATGCGTTAACAGCATCAAAATTTTATTGATTTTTCTTTTTTTTTGTGACATAAATTTCAGAAAAGACAAAAAAAATTTAAGTAGCACGATGGAAATATAAGATGCATTAAGGTGTGGAGCAAGTTGACCAGAGATATTGTGCAGCCTACATCCTTGGAGGTTTTCAAGACCTAACTTGAAAAAATCTGAGCTACCTCATCTAATTTTATAGCTGATCCTGTTTTGAGTAGGAGACCAGAGACCCGTGACTTCTGAATTAATTACTTAATGACCATATGATCCTACAAAGTCTTTAGGACTTTTGGGACTTTAGGACTTTAGGACTACAAAGTCTTTAGGAAAACCCTGAGGATATAGTGTTCAATTTTTCACTGTGAAAAATTCACAAATTTGTTTAACAAAATCATTCTGTAAAGATGAGTCACTGGGGAATTCTCCCATTTTCAATATCTCATATGACTACCATGTAATGAAAGCCATGATATTAAACTGAAATGTAGAATCATAGAATCATAGAATTGTTTGGTTGGAAAAGACCTTTGAGATCATAGAGTCCAACCATCCTTATCCACTGAACCATCCCTGAGCACCTCATCTGCCTGGCTTTTAAACTTCTCCAGGGATGGGGACCCCAGTACTTCCCTGGGCAGCCCCTGCCAACACCTATGAACCCTTTCAGTGAAGGAATTTTTCCCAATATCCAATCAAAACCTCCCTTGGCACAACTTGAGGCCATTTCCTCTTGTCCCCTCACTTGTTACTGGGAAGAATAGACCATCACCTGTGGGGCTCCAATCTCCTCTCCAGGAGCTGCAGAGTGCAATGAGGTCTCCCCTCAGCCTCCTCTTCTCCAGACTAAACAGCCCCAGGGTCCTCAGCAACTCAAACCATACTGGTTTACTAGAGATAGTGATTTTTTTTTTTATTTACTATTTTTATGACTAAGATTTTTATTAACAGTTAACAATAATATTGATAAAAATAGTGCAAATGGACAAGATAACAAAGAGAGTTCTGAAAGGTATTATGCCATTGATGCTGAATCTAGATTCTCATAAACTTCTTTTCCTGCATTCTCCACCAATTTATCACATATTGAAATTACAAGTAAGGTTGTCTCCAACAGGGTTTTTTTACACCACAGACAGTACATTTTTTGTAGGACAAAAAAAAGGTACTTTATATACAAATTGTCAAATGTACTCTTTAATTGCAATATACATAGTCCAATAAAAAAAAAAATCCAGACCTAATTTTTACAAGAAAAAGAATGAAAGTACATAAGGAAAATATTACTGTTAAAGGAAAAGTTTCTATAAAATTGTCACATGCATTTTATTTACCTTTTTTTGGTATATTTTACTTATATTTTGTACCTGCTTTTTGTAAATGCTGAAATATTTATCTTCTAAGGTCATATATATCTTCAATAAGGATTACCTAGCCATTGGTGATTTGTTACTAGTCTTTATATCTCTGATGTCATGCTATTTTCACAAATAAACAGGCACTTCTATAACCTACATTCTTATTCTAAAGTCCTATACAGCAACAACAGAGGACTGTGACAGCTGTAAGTTATACATATATTAATTAGGATGTAATTGGTATTAGTTTTCCCTGAAGTCAAATGGAAATGTATGTTTAGACTTGTTAGAGTAACTATCAGAGCATAAACTCTGTAACATTTTGATGGCATAGCTAAACATGACATAAACATTTTTTCAGAAGTATACAAGCAATATTTTCATGAAAGGGTCAAAGGCTTATATAATTGCACTTAGGGGAATGCAAAAACATGTGAACAGTGATCCATGCAACAATTTCCAAGATAAAGAAAAAAGAACAAAATAATCACAAGGACTGAAAAAGGAAAAAAGAAAGGCAGGGCATCTTGCTGAGCACACCAGAAAGATGACTGGCAAGATTAAAAACAAAACTAATCAGAATCAGGAGCAGGTGAAGAGCAAAGGCTGAGTGAGGAGAAGAAGATCACCAGGCATAAGGAAGGAAAACTGAAGAAGAAAGAGGTCACCTGCTTCAGTGCTCACTTCTTTTTTGCAGTTTCAAATTATCTCTGCTGCAGCATCTGCTCGCAGCTAATTTAGAATAAAAGCGTTAAGAACTAGCAGGGTTTTATATGCAGTGATAGTGATAATGGTTAAGAATTAACCATTAGCACACAATGTGTTGTTAATGAACGGTTGTTTTCTTTTTAAGTTGTTTTTTTTTAAATAGACTAAATTTAAATCTCTAAAGACTCTAACAGAGATATCTGCTTCCAAACTGGTATGTGTATATGTGTATACACACACATATACAGATATATAGTCAGTTACAACACATACTTCAATCTGTGCAGGATATCTACATGTTATTGTCACCTAGTATTTACCAAAATGTTATCAAAATTGCTATGACAATAGGCTTTACCCCACATAACAGTAGGAAATGAAGCTAATATTAAAACGTATTGGGTTATAAGACAGTTACCATTACAGCTACACAAACTGAAAGAAATGTCCAGACAGACCAAAATAAGTTTAGATAAAAAGCTTGACAAGTGCTTGTCCTGAGCCCTTACAGGGCAACTACAAAATGTGTGACCTGTTACTAGCAATGGTAATAAAATATTTCTCAGGCTACTGGCCTCAGTGTTTAAGAGAACATGCATTGCCTAACTTCTCTGTGTTAATCCTACACAAAAATTTGGCTCGTACAGAGTTGGAAAAGAAATTCAGATGCATGCATCCTGATATATACCAAGACTTCAACGTTCAACTGAATGTTCAAATTTACTACAGGAAAACCGATGAAATGTATTGCATTTAATTCACATAGGTTCAAAGTGAGAGGAGCAAAGCTGAATATTTAGTAACATAATTTGATTAAATAACATAATTTAATGTTGAAGAAACACATATCTGTTTTATAGCAACTGAACGATATGAATTTTGGAAGCTCTAGCAATGATCATTGTACCTGTGTCTGGAAGAGCAGTCTCAGATCAGTTGTAAATTAAATTAACTCTACCTTCTGCCAGTGTTCTAGGCAAACTGACTGAGGATTTCTATTACTTGCAGCCAGCGCATGGTGTCTGCACCTGATAGGCAGTTTGCATATTGAACATGTTTGGGCACAAGAGAGTCCTGTGTGTTTTGAAGAATGCACACTGACTGTGCCAGAGTTTCCTCTTAAAGGCTTGGTTAATACACAACAGATATATGCATTCAGTAAGTTCAATAGTCTTAAGGCTGTTCTGAAAATGTAATGTTGATAAAGCTTTTATTTATAACAGGTGTACATAGGCTAGTTATCTACAGGATTATAAATCTCAATAAACTTATATTATAGGGGAGGTAAAACTTTTTTAAAAAATAAGCTAATCCATAACAGGAAATAATTTGGAAATCTACTCATTCCTTTCTGGACAGTTACATAACCACTATAAAGAAGATTTCTGCATTCAGTGTTGAAAATCCTGTGATATTTCTCCAGTTACTTACTTCATTATCCTCTTGTGTTCTCCCAAATTTATATGTCAATGCTTTATGTACAGATAGCCCGAAATCATTTGAGTCAATACCTCACTGAACTGTTGATTGTATAAATTCTCTGAGAATAAAGAGATACCACATTAACACATGTGCCAGGGCACTCCTTGGAGATTTAGAGTTTTAATGTAGACTTAATAAAAAAAATACTTCTATTATTTTTATATGTATATATGCTTTATTTATATATGCTTTAGAGACTTACTAGAAAAATTAATTTCAGAGCTCTTTTTTTCATTTCTGGCTCCTGGTCTGCTAAGAAAACATAGCTAAAAATTACTGCACTGAGGTAGTTCTTCAAATATGAAATTTTTGACATGTAGGTGTCACATAAACATTAATAAAACTTGCAGGGAGAGGAGAGAAAAAAAGAGAAAAAAGCCTCTCGCACGTACACGCAAGCAAAACAATCTCTGAGTGGTTCTATCATTCATATTAAGATAACATCACCTATGGCCTCTCGAGAGCTAATGTTCATCAAATACCATGAGCTATAAGGAGTGAATTAATGAGCAGTTTCCTGTGTCTTATTTAGCATTCAAATAAAAGTTGCTATAACGTATTTTTGTCCAATTTAAAAGATGTAGTTCAAGCCTATAGAGGTTGAGCAGAAGAAACAGCTCTTAAAAAAAATGGGTTCTACAAAGTCATTACTCATGTTTACATAGAAAAAATACAAAGCCTACTAAAAAAAGGAGAAGGAAAACAACATTAAACAGTTTTTGGGGTATTTTTGTAGTGTTTGTTTTTTTTTTAAATTAGAATATATAACCTTGAATACCAAAAATCTCACTCCATAGTGATAACTGTAGAAGTAAGAAGAAATGGTAATGAACTCTTGACACCTGGAGTTTCTAGCTATGCAACATGGTTTCCAACCCTGTTAGCTCCAACATACCCCAAATAAATATATTAAAGGAGTTAGTAGGAATTCCTGTTAAGTATGGACTAAAATTTTATTTTCCTTAAAAGCCTATAGTCACTAGTGGCAGCAAAGGCTGTTAAAGGCCAATTACAAAAGCCTTGCAAATAATAACAAACAAGTAAGCAAATAAATAAACCAAAACGGACCCAAAATGTTCAAAGCTTTGTTTTGGTTTCTATAATGCTAAGTTAGGAATGGAGGGCTACATTAACGAAGATGGACTAACTCCATGAAGGCAGCAAATTAAATTAAAACCTTCTATGAGCAATATTTAGAAATTCATTCCTCTGAGTATGTTTTTTTTGTGTTTTTGAATGGAGATCATGGAGTTGGGCAGGAGTGTACAAGTCTGACTGAGGCAGGTAAAAGCAAAATAACCTTTTACCTATGAGGTAAACTAAATATAGAAATAAATGTTTGACTTTGCAGCTCTACGCTAGAAAACTATTTTCTGGAGCAGTATTGAAACCTTATTTTAATTGAAAGCGAATATGTGTAAATAAATTTTCTTTCAATTTTTAAACAACATGGAAGGTAAATAACTTAAAAAATACAAAATAAGCTTTGTCCGCTTCTTCACCTATATTTAAGAAAACATTAGAGTCTGTTTCCAGTAAAACAAAATATCTCAATCTTTAAATCACATTGCCTCAAATGCATTTTACTGTACTTTGTCTGGATCAATAAAAAAATCGAGTCCCCTTAAATGGCTATTTTCTTTAAAGGAATTTCTCTTTTAAGAAAGAAATCTTCCATTTCTAGTTGTGGTTAAATACACTAGAGATTTTTTTTGTATGTCTGTCCCAACATCTCGCCTTGTTAAGCTTTGAGGATCAAAGTCTGTTCAAAAACCTGTAAAGCTGAGCGAGAATATGGATTTTTTCCTCCCCATTAAGCCCCTTTATTCTTCCACACAGGAAGCCAGAATAGTTTGCCTGCAGCATTCTTAAAGCAGCTTCCTTACAGTCAGTTTTCTGGTTCTTTTAATTCATGATGTTCTATGCTCTGAAATGCATCCTAAAAAATCCTGCTCTATCCTGCTAGCAGACAGGGAAAAATAAAAGAAAAAGAAAACAAACAAAAAGGTTTTCTTTCATAACAGCAGAATTAATCAGTTATATTTTATTTTTTCTAAGGAAGCTGGAAGAGGAGATGTCATCATTGCAAAGGAAGAAATTGTTACAGGTTTTTCTTCTGACTTCATATCTTGACAGTTCTCCTTTCCTCACCAGCCCTATTTTCCTGATCTCTTCTCTCTTGCAAAACCAGATATCACTCAATATCCCCCCGCCCTTTCACCAATGTGATTATGAGAATTGTATTTAGATTTTAATCTAGTAGAGGACAGAGTGAGATGTTTAATAATTTAATTATTACTATTTAATGCCTCCATTTCCCTAACTTCTACGTAATTAAGAATAAAGACTAATTTAGATGTTTTGAATTGCTCTCTGAAAGACTCAGTGTGTGTCTTTCTTTTGCACTAGGAACTGAAATTCTAACCAAGTCAATGCAAGCTACATCCTTAAATCAAGGCAAGAGGAGTACTTTTACCCCGCTCTCCTTGCGCTTTTCATGGCTATACTGGTTTTATCTGGGGTAGACTTATTTTCTTCATAGTAGCTCATATAGTGCTGTGTTTAAGATTTGTTGTCAAAGTAGGACTGATGATAACACCCCCATGTTTTAACTGTTCTCTAAGCTATATACTTCCACAGTGTCAGTGCCTTTTCTGCTTCTCAGACTACCTTTCAACGAGTTGACTGGAGGTGTACAAAAAGGGGACACAGCTGGGACACCTGACCCAAACTGACCAGAGGTATATCCCATACTATATACTGTCATGCTCTGAAATAAAAGCTAGGGGAAGGAAGAAAGAAGCGAATGACATTTCGAGTTATGGCATTTTTTGACCCAAGAAATCTTCATGTGTGATGGAACCTTGCTTTCCTGGAAATGTCTAAACCCCTGCCTGCCAGTGGAAAGTAGTAAATAAATTGTTTATGTTGCTATGCTTGTTCTCACAAGCTTGTTTCAAAATACTCTCCTCTGGCTTGTTTTGAAATACTATCATCTATATTTTCTCCTATTAATAAAATACTAGCATAATCAACCTTCCTAATTCATCTTTGGGTAAATAAAGTGACCAAGATCAAACGCTTTAATTGTTCATGTTAGCTTTTCAATACCTAGAATGTAGTAGCATGATTGTATAGGAGGCTAAAGGCATGAAACACTGAAATGCTTCTAGTACTATGGTAAAAAAACAGTCTCTGAAAAGTTGAAGACAAATTTATCCTTAAAAAAATAACGCGTGGAAGACATTTATACATGTTGGAAATTTTTAAAACTTGACTGAGAACCATTACTTGAGAGAGTAACTGACATAATCTAACTAGACATGTGCAAAGCATTCAACACAGCCCCATATGACATTCTTGTCTCTAAATTGGAGACACAATTTTGACGGATGGACCACTTGGTTGATAAGGAATTGGCTGGAAGATTGCACTCAAAGAATTGTCGTCAATAGCTCAATGTCCAAATGTAGACCAGTGACGACTTTCATTCTGTAGGTATTGGTATCAGGACCAGTGTTATTTAATATCTTTGCCACACACATGGACAGTGGGACTCAGGGCACCCTCAGGGCACCAAGCTGAGTGGTATTAACAACACACTGGAGGGAAGAGATGCCATACAGAGGGACCCTGACAGGTTTAAGAAGTGCTCCTGTGTAAACGTCATGAAGATCAACAAGGCCAAGTGCGAGGTCCTGCATGTAGGTCAGGGCAATCCAAAGCACTGGCTGGCTAGAGAATAGCTTGAGAGTAGATCTGAAAAGAAGGATGAGAATCTCAACATAACCTGCAATGTTCTCTTGCAGCCCAGAAAACTAACTGTATCCTGGGCTGCACCAAAAGAAATGTTACCAGCAGATTAAAGGAGACCACCTCTGGAATATTGCATTCAATTCTGGAATCTTCAGCACAGGAAGGACATGGATCTGTTACAGTAAGGCCAGAGGAGGGCCACGAAGATAATCGGAGGGCTGGAGTGCCTCCCATGTGAGGACAGGCTGAGCAGGTTTGGCTTGTTTAGCCTGGAGAAGAGAAGGCTCTGGGGAGACCTTATAGCAGTCTTCCAGTACTTAAAGAGGACCTACAGGAAAGACGGGGAGGGGTTCTTTATCAGGGAGTGCAGTGATAGGACTATGCGTAATGCTTTTAAACTGAAAGAGGGGAGATTTAGATTAGATATTAGGAAGAAACTTTTTACTGTGCGGGTGGTGAGGTACTGGAACAGCTTTACCGGAGAAATCGTGGATGTACCATCCCTGGCAGCCTTCAAGGCCAGGCTGGATGAGGTATTGAGATACCTAATCTAGTGGAAGGTGTCCCAGACCCTGGCAGGGTGGTTGAAACTAGGCGATCGTTAAGGTCCCTTCCAACCCAAAGCACTCTATGATTCCGTAATTCCATGACTGAAGCAGTCTTATGCAAAACAACTTGAGAGAATGCAGAAGAACTAAACATTGACTATTCAATGGTTGTACAAAATTTACACCAAAATGGAAAATAAAAAATCCTGACAAATGAGTGCCGCATGATATGAATGAAAGCAAAAAAATCACCATTAGAACTCTGCTTTCTGCTTCTATTGCACAAGAAAAACAATCGCTTTCTTGATTGCATTTTCACATGCAACAAGAGAAGGATTCTATATGACAACCAATGGCATTCTGTGCAGTGTCTGGACCAAGCTGAAGCATGAAAATACTTCCACAAACCAAAGCTGCATCAAAAGAAGGGTCACTAATGGTCAACAAGTGAAATTATCCACTACAACTTTTTGAAACCTGGTGAAATCATCACAGCAGAGAATTACTGCCAGGAAATCAATCAAATACCCAAACCTGCAATGTTTATATTCAACACTGGTCCACCAAAAAGGATTAATTATTGTCCATGACAACACCTGACTGCATGTCTCAGAAATTATTTTGCAGAAGCTGCACTAAACTAATATATTATGATGCTTTGCAGTACACAATGTATCATGTTTGCAAAGAGCAGAGAAAATAATGATTATTGATATATATTGCTTTTTCATATAGGGAACTAAACAGTAAATTTTAAATTATAGGTTTTTTTGAACCAGAATCCAGAATAACACCATTTAACAGTGACTTATTTGTCACAAGTTGTTTAATATACTCATATAAAACCGTTTGAGACAAAAGATCTAATATATATTGCTTGCAGGGATTTGTGTAGGTCAGCAAAATTAAAACTGATGAAATAAATCAGAATATTTCAATGTGTCTTTCCAATTTTATGTGTAAGGTATTTATTTTATAAAAAATACATTTTTTCTGATTCTATATACTGCTAGAATTTATTCCACTTTATCAATGATGTGTACTTTTTGTACTACATATGTAATCGAATACATGGATAGGTCACTAACCTGATGGTCTTGCATTAAAGTTAAGTAGGAAATAATTCTAATGAATAATAATAAATAAGAATATAAGTGCATTACCTATATGTATTTCTAATTTTAATGGATATTTCTTTACATTTATTTGTGAGGGTTGGGGGTGGAATTATTCTGCCCTAACCTGAGTATCTGTACATTAGATGGCTAAACCAGAATAGGTCACCTTAGATTTAGTTTATTTTGATATAAATAAGCACCTCCCCAAGGTGATTGATCTTGTTTTGTGAGAAGGTGACATAAATTGCATGAACCATTCCCTGAAACTGTCTGGTTTTTGCCTTTGATTATAAAGGCAGTCTAGAATGTTAAACTGATTTAGAGATCTATACTCAATTTATAATCAAAACAGCTACCAACATGAACAGGGTGTTTTCTCCTTCCCACCATAGTGCAAGAGGCTAGTGCCCACCCCAGAAGCAACCCCATCTTCCGCAGGATGTCACCAATGGCGCTTCCCCCCAGAACTCGCAGCCCCAGTGGTCCAGCCCTTCCCCACCTGGCCAGCCGGGCCTTGTCCCACCAGTCCTCGTGTTGGCAAAAAACCTGAAACTATAACAATCAGGTAATAGTTTGAAATGCTAATAAAAATAATGAAAACATGTAAATGCTTGCTAGTTCTTTCATGTCTTTGAGAAACAAATAAAGAAATAAAATTAATTATTGCCTACAGGTTAGGTGTCCTTGAAAAAACATAAAAAAAGAGAACGGTTTTATAAATACTTTTTTAAAAATAAAAAAGTTTTTAAATAGAAAGGTTATTAAGATACAAACATCTTATAAAAATTAAGTTACTTTTAGTTGGTCAAAAGTAGATGGATGTTGTATGTAATAAGTACATATTTTTCAGATAATTAAAAATTTGCAGAGATTAAGTGGGGAGCATAGAGATCTGTATATAATTGGAATTTCCCTAGAGATGGATTTCTTCATAGAAGTTTTCTAACTTTCTATCTCTTTCTTTTATTTATTTTTACTCCAGATAGAGTTCATTGAGAAAATATGGCAACTCTAAAATAACTTTAGAAATGGAACTATTTTTATTTTATTCTACACTATTCGAGTTTGTGTTATTATTTGTCCATGTAAATCTTAACTCTTATGGATTTGCAAAAGTTGGAGTGAAAAGAGAAGTAAAACATAAGCTTTTAACATTTAATTTCATTATGTTCATTTTGATAAGGTAAAAAAATGCATTTTGCTAGTGTTGTTAAACATGCACAAAGTAACTATCATAAAATCTTCAAGGGCCACATGTAAATAACTTTCTTCAAAACACAATTGTCCTGTAGCTTGGTGAAGCACCTGAGCCCAGCTTCTGCAAGGATGTTTTAGAGTATTTCACTTATGCTTCTGCTTAATGAGATAAACTCTTCTTCTTTGACTGACATATTTCTTTTTCACACATAAACATGTTATATACCACTTAGATAATTCCTACTTTATATAGTCTACATCAAATATGACCTAACAAGTCAGGCTTATAAACAGACGTGGTGTATGTGGAGAGGAAACAAAGGTCAAGTCTGAAAAAATTGATCACACTGTTAGTCAGCTACTCAGTTTGACGATTCAGTTTCTCCCAACTCTACATTTTTCAACTTCTTTCCCTCTTTTTTAAGAATTCAGAGTTTAAATGCACTTTCCCTCCCTTTGCTGAGCAGGCAGTGAGCAGACAGTAATACCTTTGTGACAGTTAGATTATAATCCCTTTTAATATGATTTCTTTATTCTCGATGAACCCTTCGCACATGCCTTGAGTAAAAGCTGCAGGGCACTCCAAAAGGCTTCACTGAAGCTGACCCCAAAACACTCTGAGGCATAGACTTTTATGTAAAGCTAGATGTTGGCAAATGAACTATCCAATGAAGCAAAGTCTGTGAAGATGAAGAGCAGGGAGGAGAATTTGTTATGCATTTGTACAACCCTTGTGCAAGCCTGCAGTACTAGAAGCAAAGAAAACAAAACAAAACAGCTTGGAATCTGGTAATGCAGGTTAAAAAGATCCGAAAATCAACAAGTCATAAGGAAAAAATTCAAAACTTGAGGAATTTGATAGGCTTAATCCAAAACTAGCAAAGGAAAGCACAGACATAATCAGAGAAAATCTATCCCTTGAGCTTAGCTATTGCCATACAGACCCTGTCTGATACAATGGGATCTACAGATATCCGTTTCCCCTTTGTGCTGCTGAGGTTGAGTGAAGCTGAAACCTCCAGCAGTAAAATAAATAAAGGCAGGTAAAACCTAAATTCTCCTTCTTTTCTCAAGAGACAATACTTAGTCCATGGCCAGACTTTATCATTGTTCTTCTGAAACAGTACAAAATGATATGAAAGAATAAAAAAAAAGAATTCCAGCAGTGTCTATTTTAACACTGATCTGCACTACCTTATAAAATCTATGCATTTCTGAAGAGACTAGTATGTCTGAAAAATCTTTAAGGCTTGGACTTAAAATTTTTTAGGATTTTCTCATCAGTTCAACACAGAAACTGCAGATCTTTGTAGCCTGTGTTTTGCAGTAAGATGTTTCTATAAAAACGACATAAATAGCCCTAGAATCAAGGAGTAGAAATCAAGTACTTCCTTTCCCAGGTAAATACTGCAAGTATTAGTCTAAAGAATTATCCTTGGATCTGTTCACAGAAAAGCCTGACAAGTCTTACTATTTTTATATTTTTATGTATTTTTACACATTGTAAAAGTTTCTTAGAATGGGTTAGGAATAGTTTTTCTAAAATTTATAATTTTGGTATTATGGCACTTCGCTGACAAAGAGAGAATGGAATCTCCTCAGGCTATGATAGGAACTGAACCATATTACCCATGATCTGGATGAATGCTCCACTAAAAGCTGATTGAATAAAAAAAGCTAGGATTCTGTCATCCTATGGCAGTGTCTTAAAATAAAGCAATCATGACAACACTGTATAGTACAGTTCTGAATGTGAATTTGCTGGTATATTTGTTTGATAGATATATATTTTTAAATGGAAGAATATATATATTTGTGGCCTTGGACTTAAACAGGAATAAAATTCCAACATGCTCATTCTGTCCTATATCCATTAATTTTGGCTGTATAATGAGATATAATAGTAGCTGTTGAGGGAATTGCAAAGAAAAAAATGAAGCAGCTGATATTAATTACTCCGATGTCTAAATTCAATATGCAGTAATATTTAAGGTCACAACTGGGCTTTGGTTCTTAAAAACTTCATGGATCCAAACCTCTGGACTTTATGGGTTCTTTTAAGATATATTGTTAGTGCCTAAAAGAAAAAAAAACTTCATACAGAATTTACTTATTTAGCTTTAGCTTTTCCCAGGCTTTTACATACAATGTGTGAAGAAACTTAAACTTTATGAAATTGACCTCCAAAGAGTATTTTGAGTGTTTGAAACATTAAAAGCAAAATATATAGTCAGAATTTGTTTTTAAGATGCATAATGAGCAATCCAATCATGCTTACAGAAAAACAATCTTCACAGAGCTAAGTATGTAAATAGATTCCTTTTCTAATTACTTTCAATCAAATAAAATTATTTTGTTTTTAAATTGAGGCTGATATTTGCTATTGTGTAAATAGACGTAAAGATAACATACTTAGCTTTATACTATGTATAAAATGCATTATGGAAATTCACTAAAGATCTACTGAACCAGGAAATGTCAATAATTTTTATGACCATAGGGAAACATATCTCTATTCCTATAATCTATCCTGAAAATAATATAGTATTTTAAACAAACTATGTTAAAGGGATCTTAGTGAAAATATTGGGAAGTTTCTTAGTTGGCTTAAATCAATGTAACTCTACTAATGCTAGTGGGTTAATTTTCAGTGAATACATGCTAATTTATACCAGCTGAGAATCAGGCCTTTAAATGATTGTAAATTTGTATAAAGGTTTATTCATAATCCTGGATAATAGAAAGGGATGTTTGGGAGGATTAATTCAGTCATTTTAAAGATACAATTAAGCCAATTACATAGACTTTTTAATATCTTTCAACAGAGTATTTCTATTATTATGTGACTAATTTTTGTTCTTTCTTTCTAGAGAAAATGCGGCTTATAGGAGACCTTACTGCTCTCTACAACTACCTGAAAAGAGGCTGTAGCGAGGTGGATGTCAGTCTCTTCTTCCAAGTAACAAGTGATAGTATGAGGTGAAATGGCCTCAAGTTGTGTTAGAGGAGGCTTAAATCTGATATTAGGAAAAACTGCTTCACCAATAGAGCTGTCAAGCATTGGAATAGGCTGCCCAGGGAAGTGGTTGAGTCACCATACCTAGAAGTATTTAGAAGAACTGTAGGTGCTTAGGGACGTGGTTTGGTGGTGAACTTCACAACTTTGGGTAAAGGGTTTAGCTTGAAGATCTTAAAGATCTTTTCCAACCTAAACAATTCTGAAAGATATAGTTTCCAATAGATTCACACATCAAGAAACAATTTAGCTACTTCAGACTGTAACTATAAGTTTATTCTGTACCTATATATATGTTTAGGCCACTATGAGAAGCTGAAAGAGGTTTTAATCACCATTCAAATTCAGTAAAATTAAGTTCCTGTTAATAGGACATAAAGGTAGCTTAACCCTTGTGTTTCTTCACAGTTAGTTATATTATGTAAAATTTTCTAGCTTACTTAGATGCAGTTTCTTGATCTATACTCTGGAAAACCTCTTCAGATGTTTTAGGCCACGTAAAATATAAAGTGAAAAAAAAATAAATAGGAAAGAAGAAAAATAGTATGCTTCCTTGTAGTCTTTAGTCTTTAAATATGGAATATGAAAGAAGTGGTTTTATGTTCCTGCTACCATTCTGTTCAGAACAGAGCATATCATTTTCAGCAGTAGCTTCCTAATTTTAACAATTTTGAGAACTTTTATTGCTGTTTTGCATAAAACATGACAAAACTAGAGATGAGTTACTTAATTATCTTACCTAAGATTATAAATTCATACCTGAATGTCTCAAATGGAAAAATAAGAAAAGATTTCCACAGGTTTTGGCCAAAAACATAATGGCAAAGTAGCTATAATCCAAGTTTTAGTGAGTTTAATTTAGAACACTCATTTAAAGTACTTATAACAGGGCTTGCTCTAAGGACTATTCAAAGGGTCTTGAAACAATACAGTCATTTTTCTCTATTATCTCCTCCTCTTCTGAAGAGCTGGAATACATCCACCCATCCAGCACTTAATCACTGAAGGTATCCCACCATGTGTCTCTCACCACAGTCATGTTGTGGTTCTATGACCGGGCACAGCCTTTTAATTCCTTGTTTCTCTTATGCTTCATATGTTCATGTATACACACAGGAGATAGGACTTCAGTTGTGCCTTTTACCCTGTGCCACTTACAGGGATGGAATATTACACTGTCTCACCTGCCATACCCTCCACCCTGGACTTTGGCTTGCATAGTCACAACATTGTAATTCCAACAGGACACATCCCAAGTGTTTCTACCACACTGTATTCCGAAGTAGCTCTTTACTTTCTAGGATTGTCCTGAATATTATTCTGGTTAGAGAGGCATTGAAACAAGTATTTTTGGATGCATGTTTCATTCATGGTTCAAGAGAATCAAAAAAGGAACAGCTTTTCATTAATTCTTCAAATGTAAACTTGTAAAATTATATCATATTAAGAGGAAATATTGTAAGCACTTATATTTAAGAGAAGTTTCAGGTCTATAGATTCTCTATAGTAAAAGTATTTTCTTTCCACCCTGAGATAAACAACTGATTTAAACTCAGACTCTGACCTTAATATTTGTAACTATCTAGCAGTATATAGTGTCACGATAAGGACAGCTCTCTGTTCGGCATTCAGTCTGTTTTGGTCTTAATTCTGAAGCAGCAATTATACAGACAAATTGAAAAGAGAATAAATATTTCATACTAAATATCTGTCTGTGTTTCAGCAGCTGGGTATCTGAACATTATCATCAGGTTATATTTTGCTCCTGGACTTATGCTTGAATTTTACTTTTATTCTAATATCTTTCTTAGCACCGACACTAAATTCCACAAGAAAAGCAGTATAGAACACACAATAGGAGAGAGCAGGAATTGCAAATATCATATCAGAGCTCCTCGGTAATGGTTCTAATTTCATTTTTGGTATTGTATAAGCAGTAGTACTTCACAGTCAAGCTCAGCAAACCAAACACACGTAAAGCATAAAACCAGCAAAGTGCCGAAACTAAATTTCCCCATGCTTCTCATTGTGAAATTAAACTGTATTTGATGGTCCTCAGCACAGTGGAGATTCTTCCTTTCCAGTCTACTAGAGCTAGATTTGGTGGGCCCTCATACCCTAGGAAATCCCAGTCTGCTAGTTGTATCTGCTACCATTTCCTTCTGTTGATTCAGCCAATAAATAGGTGTTCCCTAAAGAAACATGCTTATAGATGGACACACAAGCACATCCGTACACACACACACATACAGACACATAGACTGAAATAGGCCAGAACCTTTAATGACAGCAGCACTCTCATGAACACAGACCATACTGAACCACTTTTGTCGCAGCTGATTAGGACTGAAGTTTTTTAGACTGAAGTTTTTTGTTGTCAGATAGACACCCTTACTCTCTAACTCACAATCATACCCACTTTTGTAGATCTCTTGAGTATCAACACAGACTTTAAGATCACCTAATACTTGGACTCCAGATCTTTCTTAGGCTCCTCCTACCCACTGGCTGGTCCAGCTGGAAGTTTACTAGCAGAACATACACACAGACACACCAAAAAAAAAATCTAGCAACTGATCACAGATGCTCAGTCTGATCTCAGTCTCTCCAGTTGCTGTTTCCTATATCCATATATGGCCTGAAGTCCACTAGCACTCACACAAAAACCAGCAAGGAATATCAGCTAAAAGTCTTTTTTATGTTTCATCAGCCACTTGAATCTCCCTTTCTCTCCACTTTCTCACGTTTACTCCTCCCTCATTCACACTGATCTCTCCCTTTCGCTTCCTGTTTTTCCTCCCAACTAAATTGTTCATATCTAATTGCTTTTTCCATTTTAATGCCAGGTGTGCCACATGAGTATCCAAATTTGATATTTCTGATAGGGTTACTGAGAGGTGGCTAACTTTATCGAGCATGAGAGCAGCATAATATTTATTTTTTTTTTAAAAAAAAAGACCAAAGATAAAATTGGCTTCAAGAAAACTTATGTAGTGCAGTTACAGTCCCTATACTCCACTTACGTTTATATATAGCTATGACTAGTAAGGCTAGATTATACTGGGGTTAGAATTTGAATACTTAGAGATTCTTCAGGCCCTTCTCAGAAGATGATTCTTTTTTCTTCCAAATTTGTAGTATTTATAGACGTATAGTCATATGCATTTGTTTCCAAATAGAAATTTTCTTTTTATGAGTGTGTGTCTAAAGTTATGAGAAATTTACCCACTAATCTTCCTGGAGGAAAAAAAATAATAAAAGAGAAGAAATAATCTGGGGCAACTAAAGAGGAATAAATGATAGTAGCGCTTGCCTCCAGTCCTTTAGCCGAGTGGTTTGAGGGCTCAACATTTTATGGAAAATCAATTCCCTTCTCTGCCCAAGGATTTGAACCAGAACCTCAATGCTTGGGAATAAACTGCGGCAGTGCCGAGACTAGTGACTTATTTTCACCTTTTGAAGCTGATCCAGTTTTACTTCAGAAATACTTCAGTACTCTATTCAGAGTCTGTTTGTCTTTAGTATGGTGGTCAGAACATTAATACAGACAGCAAAAAGGGAATGGTTACATTGCAACCCTGTCTAAGGTCAATTTTTTATTACTTGTATCAAGTGGAAGAGCTCCAGCAATAATGTTTATGCCGGACTAAGTATGTACTGGTGCCTGTTGAACCAAAATTCTAGCTTAACTTTGTGACATAAATCAAGGATATTATGTACATTTTCACCTATTCAACAGTAAATTTTTATCATCCACACTCAATCCAAAATAATGAAAACATTAAAAAAATCCTGTGGTATTGAAATAATTAGTTTAAGTCCTAAATTTCATGCCAATCTTTTTAAACTGTTTAAATTCATACTCTGTGATATTTGACATTGCCTTCAAAGGCATTTCTAAAAGAATCTATGCTCACTTTTTCCTTTTTAGTATCTACATTTTCTTTGATGTATACTTGCTGAGTCTATACTCTTGTCATAGCTGAGGAATATTTGAATCTTACCTGAGAAGTAAGGTCTGTACCTTTTGCTGATCTAGTACAAGGTTGTGCAGATTTAGAAGACAAGGTCTTTTACCTGCTTCTATCATGGCAATAAAGCTGTGTGAGATGGTGTGAAAAAAATAGCAACTATTAATATTGCTATAATTAAAACACATTGAATCAAGATAGCCCTGAGGAAAAGAGTCATCCATCATTTCTTTTCATCTTACTGACAGGTTATCTAACATCACCTTGCTTTATCTGCAGCATGTGCTTGTTTTTTATGTTTGAATATAAAAAACAGAACAAAAGAAAATGCAACCACATTTAGTTATCTACATGTATACACACACACATATATGTATATATCGATAGCTAACATTTCCTAAAAATTTCTGATGCTAGAAAAGTGAAAATGTAATTAACTGTCTTCAGAAGTGTCTCTCATAAATAAAAGCATTTGAATATTTTAGTATGAGAAAAACTCGTGTGTATAGTTATGAATGTGAGTTTATTCGGAACTCTGGGATATAATCAACAGAAAAAGGACATCCAAATAACAGTCAAAAGTGTCTGTTATACCTCTGGTGCTTCTTACCTCTGATTTAGTCCCTCTGACATAATATGTCTCACACCTTCTTTTTCCCAGTGAATAAGTATTGTCTTGATTTCCACAGATAGCAGGTGTCCTGGATAAGTCCCCATCAAGGCCAGCTCCTTTGCTCCTGGGTGGCCCCCCTCACAGACCAGCTCCGTCGGGTGTGGGGACAACCTGGGAGTGGGGGAGTGAGCCCTAGTATTTATTGGCACAGTCAGCAGGATTGTCTGTGAGCAGCAATATCGGGTAAGTTGTGTTGAGTAGGGACAAGGATTGAGAGCTAAAAAGGAAATTATAATTTCCAGCATAGATACGATGGTTACCTGATACCTGCATGATTTCTCTTGCCCCTACTGATTTGAGAGTGGGTGGTGGTCTTTGGAGTCCTGGCAGCTGTGTGGATGGCTGTTAGGAAAGTCTGATAAACAGAAAATTGAGATATTTAAAAGGCGGCCTGCACCATCTGATCTGCAATTGTTAGTAGAAGAGTAGAAGCCACTAGACAAGGGTCCTCCTCAAAAGGCAGAAAAGCCTGCAGCCCCTGTGACAAAATGAGCAGCACTTCCTTCAGCTATTGATCCACGTATGTGATCCAAGAGATATCTGTGCCATCTCTTCTCAATGGCACTACTGTGCATTGGATGGGATTCAAGTTTTGTTGTTTTGTCTAGCTGCCTTGAGGGTATCAGATTGTGATATGAACAGATTGCGAACTGCTTTTTAGCAACTTTGCTGATTTTGCTGCTTGCAAAACCAGAACTGATTCCATATTTTGTCTGTGTCCAAAATATTGATTTGTTGTTCTGATCGTGTCCAGAATAGTGGTTTGCTGTTGTGGCTGTGTTTAAGATAAATACTGATTTGCTGTTTTGTCTCTGCCACTGTTTACCCTGGGAGGTTTATTGTCTCCAGTTCGCTGTGCAGACATCAAAGGACATGTCCCCCACCCCAACTGATCAGGTCTGGGATGGGGCGACCCTGGAGCAGGGAAGTGGGTCCTGACATTCCCCTATAGAAGAAATTCAGATATTGAAAAGTTATTCAGCTGTTTTTCTTGGTATCTTCAGGTTTACAAGGACAGAGCAGTACTTTGGCTTTTCACCTTGTCTTGCCAATTTTTCCATTGACAAATTATTCTGCATAAGGTGAAAAACTTGTAGGTAAGTTACAAAGAAGTCAAGAAGTCTCCTTCTATGACAAAGTTACCCGTTTAATGGACGAGGGAAAGGCCGTGGATGTGGTGTAACTGGACTCTTGTAAAGCCTTTGACACCATTTCTCACAGTATTCTGCTTGAGAAACTGGCTGCCATTGGCCTGGATGGGCACACCCTCTAATGGGTAAAAACCAGGCTGGATGGCTGGTCCCAGAGGGTGGTGGTAAATGGAGTTAAATCCAATTGGAAAATAGTCAAGAGTGGTGTTCCCCAGCATTCAGTGCTGGGTCCAATTCTATTCAATATCTTTATCAATGATCTGGATGAGGGGATTTAGTGTACCCTTAGCAAGTTTGTGGATGACACTAAGCAGGGTGGAAGGGTCAATCTGCTTGAAGGAAGGGAAGCTGTACAGAGGCATCTGGACAGGCTGGGTCAATTGGCTGAAACCAACAAGATAAAGTTCAACAAGACCAGTCCTGAGTCTTGCACTTGAGTCACAAAAACCCCATGCAGTGTTACAGGTTTGGAGAAGAATGGCTGGAGAGCTGTCTGGAGGAGAAGGACCTGGGGATGTTGGTTGACAGACAGCTGAATATGAGCCAGCAGTGTGCCCAGGTGGCCAAGAGGGCCAATGGCATCTTCGCCTGTAACAAAACCAGCAATGGCCAGCAGGAACATGGAGGTGATTGTACCTCTGTTCTTGGCGCTGGTGAGGCCACACCTCAAGTACTGTGTTCAGTTTTGGGCCACTCACTAGAAGAAGGACATTGAGGTGCTGCAGCACATCCAGAGAAGGGCGACGAGGCTGGTGAAGGGGCTGGAGAACAAGTCCTATGAGGAGCAGCTTGTTTAGCTTAGAGAAGAAGAGGCTCAGGGGAGCCCTCATCGCTGTCTACAACTACCTGAAAGGAGGTGGTAATGAGGTGAGTGTTGATCTCTTCTTGCAAGTGACAGGTGATAGGATGAGAGGTAATGGCCACAAGTTGCACCAGCGGAGATTTAGACTGGATATTGGGAAAAATTTCTTCACTGAAAGAGTGGTCAGGCAGTGGAACAGCTGCCCAGGGATGTAGTTGGGTCACCATCTCTGGAGGTGTTTAAAAAAATGGGCCGATGAGCTTCTCAGGGACATGGTTTAGTAGTGGACAGGTATGGTTGGACTTCATGATCTCAAAGGTCTTCTCCAACCAGATGATTCTTTGATTCTATTATTCTACAATTCTATGAAATGAAATCATAAATGCTTTTTTTCACCATAGTAAGCACCTAGATCCCACATTTTCTAACAATAAATGAAGAATAATTTTAAAAATAATTTTTCCTAGTGGAACAGTTTTAATTAAAACAATTTTTATTACATCTAGGCTAAAATATACTTAAATAATTTTCAGTATGTCATCCTTCATACTTGAACAGGTAGTTGCCATTACTTATATACACATTAATAAGTTATTAAGATGTACACACTTCTTTCCCTTCTTTTCTCCTTTCTACCTTCTTTCCTCCTTCACTCTATTTCTTTACTTCTTTGCAATCCGATTCATTCAAAGTTCCCTTTTAAAACACTGATGATAGTGCCTCTTTTCTATTTTTTATAATCAATTGTCTTTCATGGGAATTTCCATGAGTATTTTTTTTTGCAAGAACAGTGGAGGCACTTGAACAAATATATTATTTTAAAAATTGAAACAGTTTGCAAAAGAGTTTTGAATGTTCATTGTGATTTCTGAGTCTCTCAGAATAGTAGCAACAGTTTCTGAGAAAATGTTATTATTTTGTCACAACTTTCCTAAACCAGAACAATTACTTGTATCTCCAAAAAAGGAGCGTGAGAGGGAAGATTAAGAAACTATAGAGAACTGACATTATCCTAATCTGGTCCCTTTACCTGACAAATGCCCTGTCTTATAGGGGTAGCACGCATACATGGTTTCCTATTCTACAGCTATCACTCACACCCAGGGAAATATGTAAGGAAAACTTAGATATCCAAAGTTTGCGAAGCCTCAGCTCTCATGTGCTGTTTGATAGAATTTGGATACTATGATTTTTTTCCACAAGCTATTCTAGTTTCGCAGATAGACACTCTTATCCAGATCATTCTTTGCATTAAATTCATTTTAACATTCTGTGTACCCGTTCAAATATTGCTCACTGCTGAACTTAAGGTGTTCTTTCTATCTCAACATTGTAGTATTATCATAGAGTCATAGAATGTTTTTTGTTGGAAGAATCCCTGAAGATCATCTAGTTCCAACACCCCTGCTATGGGTAGGGACACATCCCACCAGATCAGGATGCTCAAGACACCATCCAACCTGGCCTTGAACACTTCCAGGGAGGGGACATCCACAACTTCTCTGGGAATCTGTTCCAGTGTCTCACCACCCTCATTGTGAAGAATTTCTTTCTAATGTCTAACCTAAATCTCCCCCTGTCTAGTTTAAAGCCGTACCCCCTCCCTATCACTACTTGCCCTTGTAAAAAATCTTCCCCAGCTTTCCTGTAGCCCCTTAAGGTTCTGGAAGGCCACTATGACGTCCCCCTGAAGCCTCCTCTTCTCTAAGCTGAACAAGCACAACTCTCTCAGTTTGTCCTTATAGCAGAGGTATTCCAGCCTCATCTTTGTAGCCCTCCTCTGGGCTACAGTATTTCAATATCCTTATGTTGGGGATTCCAGAACTGGATGCAATACTCCAGGTGGGGTCTTAAAAGAACAGAACAGAGGGGAAGAATCACCTCCCTTGACTTGCTGACAATGCTTCTTTATTTGGTCAGTTTGCCCTGACCCAGGTGTAGGACCTTGCACTTGGCCCTGTTGAACCTCATAAGGTTCACACAGGACCACTTCTCCAGCTCATCCAAGTCCCTCTGAATGAGATCTTGTCCATCTGCTGTGACCACTGTTCCATTCAGCTTGTGTCATCTTCAAACTTACTGAGCGTGCATTCGATTCCGCTGTCAATATCATTAATGAAAATATTAAGCAGTGTTTGTCCCTGTACGGACCCCTGAGGGACACCACTCATCGAACTGTTGAGTAACTATATTTATGCATGCATTAAAATATGTGCAGTGTGTAAATTTTTTCCTTATAAATTGAACATTAAGTATCTAATACTTAGAAAAAAGCCTCAAGCCTATCTTTGATAAAAACCATGCATTATTATTGAATAACCTACATTTGTCCCTCTTTACCTGTTATACTCCAGAAAAGTGCTATCAATTTTTAAATGGTCTCAGAACTTCATAGGCAGTATGTCATTAAGCAATATTTTACAGATTGATGTGTATAATTTTTTTTACAGAAAGGTCTATGCATATAGAACTAAAAACTAATTAACTGTTCCTAACCACACAATATTGTTTTTTTCTCTCATAAATAAAACCAGGTATCAGATACTGTATTTTAATTCACTTTCCAAAACCAAATCACTAGTCTCTTTTAGATATTTCATAGATGACTGATAGTTTCTTTAAATGTAATGCTTTTCCATTTACTGTATTGTAGCAGACACTGACATACTGTCCTAAGCATTCTTATCCTTATCAAATAACAATAGATTTTTCTAGATTGTTCTGTTTAGCTTTAGGAGAAGAATGCAGCTGGCTTGCAAAAGAAAAGTTTAGAACAAATACAGATCTAATTTGTACTAAAGAGAAAGATGAACAGGTAATAGTTGAGCACTTGAGAATGCAAATCTGTTGATTGAAAGGCTTTTGAAAATATCTTCTATAACATCCTCAGACAAACTGATGGTATGTGGACTACATAAATGGACCGCTAAAAGGATTGACAGCTGGCTGAAGCAACAGTCTCAAAAGGTTGTGATCAGCAGCATGAAGTTCAACTGAAGGCAAATCACTAGTGGTGTACTACAGGGGTTGATAGTGGGACTAATACTGTTTGGCAGCTTCATTATGGATCAAGATGATAGAATGAACACTGAGCAAGTCTACAGATGATGCAAAATTAGGAGGAAGGTTTGATACAACGGGCAGTTTTTTCGCTATTGAGAGGAACCTTAACAGGCTGTGGAAATAAGCCAACTGGAACGTCTTGAAGTTCAGCAAAGAGAAAAACAAAATCCTGTCCCTGACAAGGAATAACACCATGAATAATAAGGACATACTGTGGGCTTACTGTCTGGAAAGCAGCGTGGCATAGAAGGATCAGGGAATCCTGTTGTACAATAAGTTGACCAAGATGCAAAGGCAACTAACAGCATCCTGGACTGTATTAGCAAGAGCTTCACTAGCAAGCCAAGGATGATGAGACTTCAACTCTCTTCAGCACTAGTGAGGGTACAACTGTAGTACTGCATCCAGATCTGGGCTCCCTAGTGGAGTAAAGATACTGACTTACTGGAGCAGATCCAGCACTGGGCCGCAAAGATGACTGAGGGACTGGAACATCTGTCATATGAGGAGATGGTGAAAATGCTGGAATGATTTAACTTGGAGAAGACAAGGCTTACGGAGGGGACATATTAACAGTGTGGTTAAATAAATACCTAAAGAGGTGAGAAATACAAACAGACTTTGATTCTTCTCAGTGATAGGTTGTGACAGGAAAAAAAAATGAGCACATGCTGAAATACAGAAAATTCCACCTAAACATAAGAGAACACACAGTAAGTGTGATAACACACTGGAACCTGTTACCAAAAGAGAGTAGGTCTCTATCCTTGGAGGTGCTAAAAATTTAGACTGGAAATGGCCCTGCTGTGAACAGGGATGTTAAAGGTGAAGAGAGGTTGAGAGGTCCCTTCCAACCTTAAGAATCAATTTTATGAAAATCTAGTTTTTCACCAATTTTCTAATTATCCACGTTAGTTTTTAAAACTCTTTCAAGATTACTTGAGGAATGTTTTATCAGGAATTTCTTCAGCCTATGGGCTGGTCATTACTTTACTTACCATGATTGTTACTTTAAAAAAAATGCTACAAACCTGCTTTTTTCTTTACAGGTTGTCATAGGTTCCCTAGTAGGTGTTTTTTGTCCTTTCTTCAAGCAAATAAGAGCAATTTCACAGACAAAGAAGCAGTAACTGTGGTCATAGAACTGCTTTTGGAATGAATGTAAATTTTTGCAAAAATTTGGAATTGTTTTCTTCTGTAGCCATTTCAGGAAGTCAATCTTTCAGTCTCAGAAAAACATCAGTCTTCGAATATTTCCAGCGAAATTTTGTCTTTATTAAAATAAACAACTAGTCATTATTTTTCAATAATCAGACAGATCTATTACTGGGTTACTAAATGACTGGGTTTTTTTAAAATCAAAACCAAACATGAAAAATTTAGAGTTGAATTTTTCCAGCCCTTACTGCTTTGAAATTAGCTTGCTAGCACAGGTTGTTTTTATTTGAGACAGGTATCAAACCTAGCTTCAGTAAATAAAGTTGATACAGAAAAAGTTCACAAACAACATGTCAGAAGAAAAGCACAACATGAAATGGGATGTCTTGCAGAGTTTTTCTTGTTAAGTGACAGCCAAATTAGCAATTACTGACAATTTAGCAGTCATAGAGCCCAGAATTTAAAGGTCATTACCCTCTATTTTAAAATTACTGTCTTAAGAATAGGGTATTTTTACAAATTAGAGGGATAAAAAGAAACAGAAACTTACAGCTTACTTAAGGGTAGACTATGACATATCTTTTTATCAAATGTGTGGTCAATTATTGGAGAGTCAGTTATTAGAAGGGTCTGTGTTTATACACATTGGGACTAACAATGGATTAGTCACCACAGCTACTAATAACGTTGTTCTTTCATGACAGATGAGGTCATCACATTGTGATCCTGGCATTGGTAGGTGACCACGTCAATTTTATTTATATATATCTGTGTATAATCCTACATCCTTCTATTTTTCCCAGCAGACATGATCCTAGAAGAGTTTTTCTCCACCTGCAGAAGCACTCTGTTTCTTAGAAGGCATGGCCCAGCTGGAGGTAGATGATAGGGTAAGTGTGGATGAAAAAATGCTGTTGATATTCACCTGTGGTGATAAAATGGAACCCTCAAACAAAACACTTTTTGGTAAATACAGCCTGACTGTACTAGAACTAGTCAAAGAGAAAGTCTACAGATCTGGAGAGAAGAATAATACAATTTTTTGGTGCATGTAGATTCTAAAATCATGTGGTTTTCAGAAACTACATCTGTCTTTTTAGCAACTTCAGAATGAAATGAAACACAGAAATACAGTAAAGTCTACATTCTAACTGACACAGGGACTTTATTTTCAAAGACATAGACAGAAAACTTTAATAGCTGAAATTTCTTCCCATAACAGTTACAAATGCAGACCATTCAACTTACATCTCATAAATATGCAATTTCAGTGTTTCTTCATAACCCAGACTTGTGTGTGTACGTGGGGTTCGCCAGAGATAATACGGAACTCTCCTATGAACTGAGTGGATATATTAATACACATCAGATGCAAAACAGTTTATGGATGTTTGCTGTCCTCTAAGGTAATTTGCAGGTTCATTTTTAGCTTTTAAATTCAGTATTTTTAAGCTAATGTTTCAGTTAATAATTCCTAAGTGTATAATTTCAGATACTAGCTATTTTCTGTATTCTAATTTCTTGCTTGGAGAATGTGTATGAGAAAGATGCATAAGTTTACAACCTGTCTACTGCAGAAGAAGATGTCAGGTACTTGTTCGCTTTTTTCACGGATACACAATAAAAATGAA
Source organism: Dromococcyx pavoninus (assembly GCA_033558185.1). Lineage (NCBI taxonomy): Eukaryota > Metazoa > Chordata > Aves > Cuculiformes > Neomorphidae > Dromococcyx > Dromococcyx pavoninus. The sequence continues at coordinate 3,202,057 of JAUMJL010000110.1, forward strand.
GCATAATTTTTAAAATTACCCTAAAATTAAAAAAAAAATAAATATACTCCTTCATAAGCACAGAATTTACAGTATGATGGAAAGATAATTGGATAACTGATTCAATTCATAATATTCTTGAGCATCTTCTATTATTTGCCTTTGCTAAATCTTCTTTTCTTCTTGTTTGCGATACTTTAGAGACCTCTAAAATATGCCGAAAACAATTAAATCAATCTGATTACATTTAGTAACACTTCATGATATATGCTATATTGTCAAATATTCTTCTTTGCTCTTTTGGGATGAAATAGATATTGGCCCAAAAGTTTGAGAATGCTAACTGCTTGCTTAGTCCCTCACAAGAGAAAAAAGGAACAGATATAATCAGCTTAATATAATTGAATCAATATAGAAACACAAATAACTATTCTGCAAGTAAAGAATAAGAGAAAGAAAAAGAAACTGCTCTTCTGAGGTTTCTGTGATAGGGCAGGCAGTTACAGGTTTTTTTCAAGTATTATCTCTTCACATAACCAAGTTGTGAAGACTATTAAGCAACTTTTTTCCTCATAAATGCGTTCATTTTCTGTGCCCTTTTATTTTTTTTCTCGTTCAGTTATTCAGAAGCTACTTAGATCAAGAGTAGCATGTGTATTGAGCATTTTTTCCTTAATTCCTATCTTTTTTCCCTGTTTTTTTGCCCCCTTGTTCATCTCCTTTTTTGCTTTCCTGTCCTTTTCTGTTATTGCTTTTATTGCTGTGTTACATAAAAACTGAAAATACTTTACAGATATGTATGTAACTCCAAAACTAGCTAACACATTCTTTCCTATTTTTCTGTGTGTTCTGTTTTAAATGTAGTAGGCAGCTAAACCTCCTGCAGCCGCTGTCTCACTCCCCGCCCCCAAGCCGAAGGGTAAAAGTGAAACAAACTCCATAACTCCAAACATCCTTCCTTCTTCTTTCTCTCACCCCCTACAACCCAGATTTTATTGCTTAGCATGGCATAATGTGGTATGGGATATCCCTCTGGTCAGTTGGGGTCAGCTGCTATGTCACTTCCCAACCTTTTGTCCACCCTTACGCTACTCACTTATGGGGCAATGTGAGGTGCAGATAAAGTCCTGACTCTGTGGAAGAACTGCTCAGCAATAACTAGAACATGACTGTCTTAACACTATTTTCACCATAAATCCAAATCACATGATCACAAAAATTACTATGAAGACAACTATTTCCATCCAACCCCAAACAGTACACTATGCAAAGGAATGCAACAACAAAGAATACTGGAAAGTAAGATACAATTTAGGTAGCTGGGAACTCTTCATTAAATGTCAGAGATGTTGCAGCTGCAGTCTTTGCAAGTTCTCACAGTTTGGATTTAAAAAATTGACAAAACTCAAAGGAGAATCTGCAGTCTTTCCACTGATTTTCTTCTTCTGGCTCATAGATCTCTAATTCATGGAATAGTTTTCTTTTTTTATGTATTTGGTTTTGGTTTTTTTAATGCACCTATCCACAATTCTACTGTGGTCTAGTCTTCAGCTTGCCTGTCATGGTTGCTTACTGACTACTTCAAATGTGCTTTCGAAGACATAAATTATTATCTAGTAGATAAGTCCAAATTAATTAAATTTCACCTAAATACAGTTCTTAATTTCACTGACTTAATTCATATTTGGAACAAAAATAAAGTGTATATCAGTGGGCAAGTTCTCTACTTAATGTCTGGGTAAAGTACTATGAAATATAAATGTTTTATGAAATCATAATTTTCCAAATAATAGTCCTAAATATTTTTAAGTTTAACACAGTTTTGCCCTGTAGCCTGGATGCCAAGTACAAAAATTTATTCTCAGCTGCTGAAATTGTATACTGACAATATCAGCAGGTATATGCTGGCATTAGGAAGACTGTACTTCCAGATCTTGGATTCACACACAAAAAACCTGGATTTAAACATACATATAGCTTATAATTCAATTGGAAATGTTTGTTTAGTACTAGGGTGCTTTTCTACAGCTGCTTCCAAAACTCTTCTTAAATTACAACTGTAATGACTCAAATTGTTTTCTTAAAAAATCTTATACCCAACTATGCATCCCAAGTCCTATAAGTGTAGCTGAGAACATTGTAGGCAATATCTTTTTGATAGATTTTATGCCTTTCAGCTATTTAATATCTGGAATTCATTTCTCATCCTATTAAGTGACAATCACTAGAGGTCAGACTGTATCATTTGGTTTTCAGGAAGGCTTTCCATTGTACTTGGAAATTAATAGTCCCACCTGTCCTTGATGGCTGAAAAGCGCCAGCATATTGAATTTCTGTGTAAAAAAACAGACCCTGAAATTGTCTATAACGCCCTTCTTTGTAGATATTTTTTGTTTGCTGATGACTTGGATTTTCCTTTGAGTTTTAGTTTTACATGTTATTAGATATCAGGAGAAATTGCATGCATTTAAAGACAGATTTCTTTTATCTTAACATAGCTTTCCATGGTCTGAAAACAGAAAGAAAGCTTAAAATATGTTTAAAATGAGACAAAGACGCACAAAAAAATTGCAAAACTAATATTTAAATCTAGAATGTTGGGTAGAAAGACACTTTTTAAAAATTTTCTGTACAGTTCAGGAAGTATTGCTTTACATTCCAGCTGATACTGCTTATATTAGAATTTGAAAGTCGGTGGAATGTATTTAGTGTTATTGTAAAGAGAGAAAGCGATTTTTTTAAGTATATCTAGAGCAAATATTAAGCTATCTGCTTTAAACATGGATAAATATTTATAAACTAACTTGTTACTGAGCACAGACTGTAAATACAGAGCCTGTAGGGCTCATTAGAGACAGGAAGCATGACTTGAGGACTTGCAGAGTGCAAAAGATTTTGTTTGGAAAAATGTTTAAGATGAGTTTTGGGAAGCATACTCAAGGAGATCAAGGACATAACTGTGGAAAGAACGAGTGATTATATAGAAGGAAGATGTTTTATCATGCTTCTTGACTTTTGTTATTCAAATAGAAACAGGTAAAGAGGATACTGGGGAAGCAGTAGTGTCACATACTGTACTGAGGGCTTGATAGAAAATATAAGGGAATGTACCTGTAATGCAGGAGGGCAATGCAAGGTTGAGTACAAATGAATAAAAAATGGAAGTGAGGTATAGTCCAAGATTAGGTAGGAAATTAAAGTAAAGATATTTCAAGAGCAAGAGAAATAGTAGTAGAGACAGAAATCAAAATATGGTCTTTGAGCAGTCATGGGAAAACAAAAAATGTCTTCGTAAAACATAAATCAGGGAGAAAAAGAATGCAAAAATACAAAATTATTATTAGATGTGACTTCAGTGATCATTCCCAATCATTCTGCTTCAAGCTTAAAACAGATGTGAACAATGCTTTTGACAAATACATGCACAACTGTTACACATCTGTTGTTGACCATGACAAAAGAATTTGGAGATGAGTAGAAAGAAATAAAACAAATATTCTTCATGTATGAATGGAGGCTAAATGTAATTCAAGGTTTAATGCAAATATATATGATGCTGAAACTTGAACATTTTAGATTCTTTTATTCTATAAGATTATATTCAACCTTAAGTTTGATTAGGCCTTGGCATACAGGGAGCACGAAAAAACATCAAAGAACCCAAAAAACATACACTAAAAAGATATTGTCTTGAAAAATTTTGTGAGCATTTTTCAATGGAGTAGCATTTCTGAAATCTGTTAAAAGATACAGCACTAGGCAAGATTCTAAGGACAGAAATTAATAATGATAAGATGCTGCAGTATGATAGCACTTTTATCTGTCTCTAATGCTTTGAATAATGCATTTGGATAGTACCATATTTAACAGTCTCACAAACACTTCTAGTAACCAGTGTCTGAGAATATGTCAGAAGCTTTCCCTAGAAGATACAGCTACTAAGTGTTGCTCTGTTCTGTTCTCTGAAGTCTTCACACATTTTTTCTGTATCCTAGATTCATTATTGTACTTTAAATCAGTATTTTTGTTTGTCCAGTAAGTTTATACATGACAAAACTGTGTTGCAAAGCAGAATATGACTCAATTTTCAAATTACACACTCAAATATATTTAGAAGACAATACATACAAAAGAAGAAATCCTAGTAATAGAAAACCAACTGCAAATTTTATGAGAAACAATCACAAAAAAAAGACTTGCTGTATTAAGTACTGAAAACCTAAGCCAGTTCATTTACTGGAACAACCCCTAAAAACAAACCCCACATATTTTAACATATTTCACTTGCATCTAAATGTATCTGCTTTTAGGCACACTTCTTGGACTAGTCTGCTGACTGCTGACATTGCAGATGTCTTGGGTAGCTAGCACTCTGGTTTCTAAAGAACTTGCATATTGTATTTTTCCTCTGTAGAAAACAAGTAACAAAAGAAAATGTGAGGGGACTGGCATGAGACTGATCTATTCCTGACATTAAGCTAGGATGCAACTTGGAAGTATACTCAGATGGAAGATCTGGTCTCATATAGGAAGGGAATTTTTTTGCTTAACAAAAAATTACATTTTATGACCTTGTTCTGACACTACTTTTGGTATCTTGATGAACAGTAATGATTGGTATGTCATCTCAGCTTGGTTCCAGTGAAAAAGTACCCGTGATATGTACATGTCTATCCTAAGTGTGTGTGTGGATATGTATGTGTGTGTGCATGCATGCATTTGTCTGTCTAGTTTTCTGTCTGTGCAGGTCTGTGTGTGTGTGAACAAAAATAAACAGATTTGTATAAAAAATGCACAGGAGAGGCAGTTATGGTTAACATCAAGAAAATTATCTCTCCAAAATCTAAATTGTTATACCAATATTCTGCATCAGCAAAGATATTCAAAATATAGAACATAAAATCCAGGATAAATTTGTGCTTATGTAATAGTTTCTCCACACCTCAAAAAAAATTTTAAAAATGTGTACATGTAAGGAAATGATTAACAATACATAATTTCCTAAAGGATAGAAACCTTGTCTCACACCACTGAACAGGACACCATAAAACATGATTTCTGGGCAGAAGAAAAAAAAGGTAGGTTTTCATAAATATCCACTTTAAAGTCCTATCTGCTTTAGAGAAGTTCTGACTTACAGTGAATCCTAGTAAGTAAAAAACTAGTCTATGACAGTTTCCTAAGGAGAGAGATATCCAGTTCACTCTTGTTTAAGTTACTTTTTAGTAGATATCTGATTCCCAGTGTCCACATTACTCAACAATAAACCTGATAAACCTGTCAAAACAGATACTGCTGACTTTTTTCTAGAGTATTAAATGGTCTTAGAAAATTTTGTAGAAATAGAGGTTCTTGTGGCTACTTTATATAAAAGTGTGTGGCTTCTTTGGACAAAGAGGATAAAATTTTTAATTTTCTTCAGTTTTGTGGTCAATATTTAGTATTCTCCTTCCATTTTTTACTACATACTTTTTGTTGTCTGCTTTCAAAAGTATCAGGAACCAATAAGGAATGCTGTCCCCATTTGCTATTTTATCAATGCAAAGTTTTGCCATACTCTGCCAAAGGCTTTCTTTGATTGCAATCAGAACCAGATTTCATCAACATCTTCTGGGCATTTAGGCTGTGTCTAAACTTATTTATTAATATACATCACAGTGTTCTCCAGGGCTCTGAAGTGTGATCACATTGCCAAGCAGCTGCTTGGAGCATGCCCTTATCACTATCTCAGCTGTTTCCCACCTCTTTTATATTTATACAATACAAAATTCTACCACTAAAACTAGCTTTCTAGATATGAAATTATCCTGCCAAGCCATGACTGGTATCTATATAGGACAGGATGAATTTCTAGAGTCACTGATAAATATTGGCTCAAGCACCAGTCAGAAACCTGGGAAAACAAACTGTCTCAATACACAATGCTTTATAACTTTCAATTGAAGACAAAGAATCAAAAAAAAAAAAAGTACTTTATAGAGGGGAAAAAATAAATTGACAGTAAGAAAGAAAATAAAAAAGATAATAAAAATGATAAAAAAGATAATAAAAATAAAAAAGATAACCACATAAGTAATTTCCAATATAAAGTAATGATCAGGTGAAAATTAAATTCTTGATAAGCCATTTTCTAGGAGAGTTCCTTAACATATATTTTTCAGCAAAGCTATTGCTGTCATGTGTTTTGCTAGGTAACAAAGTCTCATGCAGACTGCTGCTGATAAGTAGTGTTAAACTGCTTGCTATCCAACCCAAAGAGTAGCACTTGAGGTTTAGTTTTCTATTTTTTTAAGTCTATATAGTCTTCATGATTACATATAGAGTTTGCTGCAAAAAAACTTCTAAAATAGATTTTTTCAGTCTTCATATTTTTGCACTCTGAAACTGGAGGTTTTCTCCTTATGAACAACTTAAAACATATCTCATCTGTCTTGACTTTTCATATAAAATGATTTCAACATAATTAAATTGATGCTTATGGAAAAGACATTTTAACAACTTTTTTTTTTTTTTAAATTTTTCCTACTGGTTGACAACACAGTGCTGTTACCCTCCTGGCTCTCCAATGTTCTTGAACTCAAAAACTCCTTTATTTGTCTCAGTCAGCAGGTTTACTGTAGGGGGAAATGTAGGAATACCTACCACTGAGATTTTCTGGTTTAGATATTTATCATAGAACAAGGTAAATTACACAACAGAAGGTCTCATTAGTCTCCATAGACTGTAGAAAGTGCCTGTCTCATGAGATCAAATGCTGATGCCAACAAGTTGGTAATCTAAAATTAGATCAGATGAATTGAATTAATATGACTTCCAAGACTACCAGACACGTATGTAAGAAATACATCAGGGAAGAAAATGCACTGAATCAGAAGATAAACTCCCGTTATCCTGAGATTATCCTGACATCTGAGATGAGTGCTATCATGTTTTTACAGTTTTTTTCTTTCTTCTACTGTGTCTTTCCTTTCCATTTAGACATAAAGTCTTTTGTGTCTTATTGTGTGTTGTGCAGAATGGAAATTTGTGGATCTCTACCTACTCTAGCAATAAAAAAAGCATTAGAAACCTCCTCAAAACAATACTATCAATGGAAGTATTGAAGGGTTCATTCATTTCTCTGCCAGCAACTATAAGATACTTGACTGACAGTAACGATTTAAAAAAGAGAATAAAAAGGCAAGTACAATGGATTCACTATGAATTTCATATAAGTATGGTTTTAAAACAAAGGAATAGAGGGTTTGGGGAATACTGTAAGTGGAAATAGATCCCCCTCTTTCCTCTCCTACTTATACTTTGCTTCTTATTAAGTTTGATAACCCTAACAATGCAAGAACTTGGTAGATGTCTCTGCCACAGAGAACAGCCTTGAGCAAATGAAAGCACTGGGATTTTAATTTCCATCCTTGACCCTAGACAAGTTTCTCCTTCCCATAAACCTTGTAGCTCTGCTCAGTCGCATTTGGGTGACTAGGGAGTAAAACTGGTAACTAGAAAAAGGAACACTAAAAGCAAGAGAGACTACCTCTCCCCTTCAGCTCCTTGTCTTCCCCAGCAGAGTGGTGATATACCTTGCAAATAACACTAATTGCAGTGTATCAAAGCATGGCCGAGGAAGGAAAAATTTCAAGAGGATTTGACTCATTCAACCATTTCAAATATTTATGTTTACTCTAGTGGAGAAGTAGTAATAATTTATGCAGTAATGAAGTCTTGGTCAGAACAAAATGAAGTGCTTCACAAAAAAAAAGCCTGGAATATGCCATCCCTTTTCCTCAATATATTTGTATATATTTTTTAAAATACTGTGATGTGGTGTTTTACATAAGACTGCATCTGAGATGATGTAAAAGTTTTATCTACCTATAGTTTTAAACTTGAAATGGCAATGGATTGCATATTTGACAACTTTTCTGATTCATCTTCTGGTTTTTGAGGATCTTTTGAAGTCAGTGGATATTTTTTAAACTGTGAAAACAGACTAGAAACTGGGGATTATCATGATCTTATGCATAGGAATCTTTCAGGAAAGTATTTTTATGTGGTTATCTGTAAATCTATTTACTCTATAAACACAGAGAGATTACAGTTCCCTGTTTTAATGCCTAGAAATCCAGTCTGCTTTTCCCCTTGATGTTCACTGTTAGTCCTACATAATGTTAATTGCCAGGGTCAATCCCTTAACCTTGTCAAAATCAGCAGGATTTTTTTTTCCTTTCCATTTTGCTTTTTTACTTATAGTCAAAGACATTAAAACAGAAGTACAATAAATTGTTAAGCTATTACTATCATCAGAACAAAACGGGCATTGCTTAGACTAGTTGATTGTTTAAAAAACAGATGCATATGCTATTTGATTTTCTGTTCACTAGAATGACTCTCTTTTTCCTTTCCTAACAAAAATTCCCTTCTTTTGATCCTATTCAGAAATGCAATAAGAGTATTTTTTTAGGAACACTTGAAATCCTCAATAGTTGCTGATTTTTCTACAACATCTGCCATGTTCCTATTTTTCCATGCTGAACAGACATTTTTCAAAAGTAAATGCAGAGCAAAAGAGATTTTGCTAAACCTTAATTAGCATTTTTATAAAACACTTCATCCATAGAATTATTGAGAACTCTTTATGACATGACTGGTTTAACCCAACAGCAGGACTTGTATTATCATCTTTTTTTGTCTTCCAGGTAGAGGTTATGGTCCTAATTTAATGTTCCGTATGTTTTAAAGCTAAGTTTTAAACCAAAGCAAATCTATCCAAATTGCTAATCTGCTCATTGAATTGTATCAGTACTTAATTATCTTATTATACTATTAGGACAGTTAAAACCTTATACTGTCATACATTTGTTATAAGATGTACTCAATAATGAACACATTGTGGAAGCTTTGTAACTATAGGACAAGGTTTACTGTGAGGTATACTGAAACAGATAAATAATGTTGATACGAAAAAATTGTCGCAAAAATGTCCCATATAAAACATCTAGACAGGATATTATATTTACAGTTAACGTTCTTTTCCTTCAAGAAGTTAAACTTTTTCAAGAATAATTTCTGTATTAATAACAAATGCTTCCTAAAATCTTGACAAATACAGCACTCACATAAGCATTTTTTTCAAAGTTGAAGCTGCGACAACAATTTGAAATGTTTCTTGCTATTAATTTTTTCTCACTGCCACATGTTCCCATGTACCTAAGATATTATGATGACCAAGCTCCACTTATTATGACATGAAAAAGGCAAATATTTGTTTCTCATCACCACCAAGAAATGTTCATGGGTTTATCTCTGGTCAGACAGTAAAATGAAGATGGCTGCTTTTTAATTGGAAATATAAAGTACAAAAGAGCTCAACTGTGCTCAAATGAGCAGCCATTGAAGCATCTCTTCAAATTTAGAAGTATTTTGTCAGTATAATTGGTGGGGGGGTGAGGGGGTTGGGGGTGGAATTCCAGGGCACTCATGCTGAGGTAATACTGCCATATTGGTAACTCATGCAGACTATGTTGGTTTTACTCGGTTACATTGAGGATCATAAAAATGCTTCAAGTCTATAGAAAATAATAATTTCTTTAATGAATAGTTCATTTAAATACCTTTCTGATGTATTTTAATTATTCTAGAGAGTATTGATGATAAGCTGAATTAAATAAAGAAACCAAAGAGGTTTTTGCTTAATTTAGTTTGAGAAAACACATTTTACAAGACATTATAAGAAATACTCAATCCCAGTGAAATAAGCTTACGATGTTAAAGATTCAACGACTTTCAATATTTCAGTCATATTTCCAATTAATCTCTGATTAATTGCTGAAAGAGGGGAAAAGTTTATTTCTACTGTTATGATGATGTCAACCATTTTCACTGGCACAGTTTAAAATAACACAAAGGTAAGGGATAAATAAGTCTATATATTCAGCTGATAAATTCTCATCGAATTGCATTGTTACTGACAGTGAATGAATATTAAGCATATTATGGCAGTTATATTACAAGGTTTTTTATTTATTTAGCATGTTTTATATGCTAGAATGCATCTTTTATAATGATAATAAAAAGCTATATTTAGTTTTTGTTAGTTTTCCATAATTTCTTCTAACATTAATATTTACTGCTATGAAATGTTTTAAACATGAGCCTTTCTTGGTATTTTTTTTTCCTCTGTCAGTGGTTTTATATTGATATTAGATTCTTAAAAGGAGTGTGGAGAGATGCCAGTTCTGAATTTTTGGAAGAAGTAATATTTTTTAGCATTCATCATCTCTACATCTCTAAAAAGATTCTCTCCAAACCAATTCTATTTCTGTGCTACAGAATAATTGCATTCATTTTCTTTCATCATTTCCACTTGAGCTGAAAGTTCCCTTTTATCTCTAATTTATTACTGTTCCTCCCAGTTAATTTCTTTTTCCTTCTAGAAGTTGTCTCACTGTACCCCATATGGCTGCTAGCTAGATATTTTTTTACCCAGTTCTTAAGTTATCACAAATCCATATTTCTTCCTAAGTTCCAATGGATTACCTCTGCTTTTTTATGCTTATTGATATTTTCAAGACAGCTAAGGGATGTGCTTCTGTCAGCATGACCATAACATCTAATACAACCAATGTTATGGTTCTGGGTTGCCTGACTAGACTTTTTTCCCATTTAATTGTTGTTGGTGATTGTTTTTATTGTTGTGGTGTTTGATTTTGTTTTTTGTTTTTTTCTTCCTACAAGTATTGATCTCACATCGAGGCTCTTCTTGTCTCTCTGGAACCACTGGGGAATCCCTGGACCGGGAGTTCTGAAGAGTCTCAGCGTTCTATAAATTGGGAAATTCCTTATTCAACCGAAGGTTGCTCTGGAATGTCTTTTTAAATGATCTCGCTGTCTTTGCAGAACAGTCAGCACACATCACAGGCACTCATTTATACTTCACAGAATTACGGAATAGTTTGGATTGGAAGGGGCATTTAAATTTCATCTAGTCCAGTGCCCCTGCAATGAGCAGGGATATCTTTAATGAGATCAGGTTGCTTCAGAGCCCCATCCATTCTGATCTTGAGTGTTTCTAGGGTTGGGGTATGTACAGACTCTCTGGGTAACCTTTTTCAGTATTTCATCACCCTCATTTTAAGAGAATTATAAATCTAAATCTACCTTCTTCTAGTTCAAAACCATTACCCCTTGTTCTATCACAACAGGCCATGCTAAAATGTTCATCCTTTTCTTTCTTATAAACCCCCTTTATGTATCAAAAAACTGCAAAGTGGTCTTCCCAGAGTCTTCTCTTCTTCCAGAAGAACAACTCCAACTCTATCAACCTTCCTTCATAGGACAGGCATTCCAGCCCTCTGATCATTTTTGCGGCTCTCCTCTGGACTGCCTCCAGAATTCTGTTTTTGTAGGATACTGAAAAAATAAGGTACTAATTTAATATGCAGTCCTCTCCAAGAGTAATACATGCTTATTTTTCTGACACACCAATATATTCTAAAAACTGTTGTATGACCCATAGTAAACTGGTGTAAGTATCAACTTAGAAAAAGAGTCAGCCTCTATTTACTTATTTTAGTCTCAGTCTACTCTTTCTAAAAACATCTGGAAATGTTATGAACCACAGACTCCTTCAACATAACAAAAAAAATAGGAAAAAGTTAGGACTTTTATTTGTAAGTTAAACATTAAGCTATGAACATTTTGCTTTAGAACAAGAAGAATCTTAAAACCATGTCTATAAATATATCCTGACACACTGGATACAACATGCATTTTTTAATTAAATACTTATTTTCTAATAAGTAAGATGGAGAAATGATGTAACATCATATCTTTTAAATTAGCTTTACTGCAAACAAGGAAAAACTAAACTAGAATTTGTACGACACAGCATCCTTTAAATTAGACATATCTATTTAGACATAATGCAAATTACGATATATTTTTTTTTCCCAGCTGGACATTCTGACTGAAAGAGATGAATCCCTTTACTATCGCAAAATGGACATAAGTCAGTAAAACATTTTTTTGAGGAAAGCAACTTCAAAGGAACTTATCTGGAAAGAAGAGTGTGAATTAAAAAACTGTATTGGAAAGAAGTAAATCTTAGCAAAATAATTACAAATGAGTCCTTTGGAATGCAAAAAGAAATTCTAGCTATAAAGAGGTAAAATAAGATACATTCTAATTACCTTTTGCAAGACAACCACCGAAATAATGGACGTGTATTTGGGTATCCCCAGTTGGTGAAAAAATGGTCCAGAGATGGAAGCGCACATTACCCGGGGAACAGAAAAAAAAGCTACCATTAAAAGAACAGAAGATTGAAGTCACTGTATTATCATAAAGAAGTATGATATTAGGCTATTTTATTCTCAATGTGGCTGAGAAAGTGTAATGAGTAGAAGCTGAAATTAGGCAAATTCAACTGTAAAATAAAATGCATTTTTCTTTTTGTGACTGTCATTAAAAACAGTATCAGCTGAGCAGAGAGTTCAAAGAAAATTCTCAGGATTTAAAAACAAGATGAACAATGATCCTTTAGAGAAGAAAACTCATTTTTACTCAAATCTTGCAATTTGTTTATTATATGGTCATCACAGTGGTCTTCAAATTAAGACTCTATGAATTTCTTCAGTCATGTACTTCCTTCTAGAATAGAAGGAAAATATGTGTTTTTTGCATTTCCTTTCACTTACTATGACTAACACCAACATAGGAAGAGGATGACAGTCATAAAAGTTTGGGTTTCAAAGATTCAGACAACTAGTTGAAGGAATGATCTCAGATTTTTTGTTTCTTTTCACAAGTAAACACTTGTATTCTATGTTTTGTCTTTTCTTTGTGTCCCAATTCACCTGTCCTTTCTTTCAACTATATCACGAGTTTGCCACAACATATTAAATATAATAAGCAAACATTCTAAATAATATGGTAAATGCTAGTTCTGAAATACATGCTTGGTATTCTTTGCAACCATGCTTAGAACTGAAGTGGTTACAAAATGATCCCTTCACTTTTTCACATTGGAATGAAAAAGGCATCTTCTGAGAAGTTTCTTCCTTTCTTTGAGGTCATTACCATTCCTGTCTTCTGAAAAAACATGAAACAATTAATTACATAATTAGTACCAATAAAATGCTGAATAATGACATGACTTTATGAAGACTCAAATACCAAGGGCAACCTGTTCTATAGAATACATGTAAGTTTATCTGCTTTCATAAATAGGTACTTAACAGCAAACTCTACCATTTAGTACATTATTCACTTAGGCTGGGACAAATCTTCCCTGTGGATGTTCAGATGCAAACATCTAAAATGTACAGGCTTACCACAGAAGTACAGCCATTTCATCCTTAAATATTAAAACACAGTAATCCAATCACGTTATTTAGATATAATACAAGGGTATCCAGATTAAATGTAATTATCAAATCACACCTTTAGAGAATAATTTACCTTTAATTGGATATTTGGAGATCATGTGGTTCATCCTTCAACTTAAAGTGGAGCTAATGACAGAGCAAACAGCTCAGAGCTACCTTCCAGGAAATTCCAAAAATCTCTAGAAGTGGAGATTCTACTTCATCTTGGAGCAGCCCATGTATTTTTTTATTATCTTCCCTTGGAAGAATTTTGTTGTCTCTAACTGGAACCTTCCTTGCTGGAAATTGTAATTGCTTCTATTACACTTTCCTTCCACTATGCACTTCCAAGAGGAGTACAGACTGTCTTTTTATCCTAAGAATAGTCAGTCTGATACCTTCCCATTAATTGAAGATAGTCATTAATACCTCCCTTCAGCCTTATCTTCATCAGGCTGAGAAAACAAACTTTCCCAGCCTCTCCTTAAGTCACATGCTCCAGTTCACGATCATTTTAGTGTCCCATTGCTGTATTTACTCTAGTTTTTCCATGTGGTTTTTTGTAATGAAGACCCCAAAACTAGACAAAGCATGCAGTTTCACAAATATTTTCTGCAAAGCTACTTTCTAGCCAATTAGTAGTTTTCAGCTTAGATTACCACATAGGATAATCCTACACCAGGAGCAAGACTTTCTATCTGACTTTGCTGCACATCTCACAATTCCATTTCTGTAGCCTGTTGAAAACCCCCTAAATGGTAGCCCTGTCCTCCAGCATACTGACTACTCACTCAACTGTGCAGAGATAATGTTAGGTCAGATTGTTCAGGGCCTTCTAACAGAAACTAGAATATGTCACGCACGGTAAGGAAGGCTTTTTATTTGTATTGTATTTTAATGAGATTAATACTTGAAAATATAGCTGTCAGGTCAGAGAAGTCTTTGGAGGGCTCGTCTCAAATCTTGCCTTAGTTCATGCTTTTTCCAGATTAATTTTATCTGAATAATACTACTGGTTTATTATGTGTTTACTAACTTGTAGCAAAGCATCTTTCAGCAGATACCCTCTGTGGGAAGATGAGGGAAGCCTGAGAATGAGATGCCTCCCTGATCTAGCTTCAAGAATTACAGATTCTTCACAAAACCACTTCCGTCTATTAGAATATGCTATCCAGCAAAAGCTCTTTATAAGTAGGATAGTATGTAGCTCTCTTTATTGCAAGGGGAAGCCTGACAAAGGTGAAAAACTAGGGACCAAAGTACCCCTTACCCCTCTTGTAAATGGGAATATAACTTGCTCTGTTTGTGCCCAGAATGTCCAGGTAGAAAGCAATAAGTACTTTGAAGCTAGTGATTTGGTTTCTCTTTGATTCAGGTCACGCTTACAGGAATCTGCAGGCATTTTTTTCCCTCTCATTATCTGAGTTTGATGTTATTTTACTGTCCTGGTTACATATAAGTAGAAAAAAAAGAAAAAGTGTATCAAAGAGGAAACAAAATATAAATGTTTTTAGGTATGAACCACATATTAATACTGCTATAATTGATATATTCAGTATTAGACTAATTCCTTCCCCTAGTTTCACTAGGTTCTGTATTTCATCTTTGATTCCATTTCAGTCTCTTTACTCCCACTTCTATATATATGTTTCTTTTCTTCTGTATTTTTCTTTTCCTCAAGTGTAATTATTATATTTGTTACATTGCTTTCTCTTGTACATAGAATCATAATCATAGTTTATTTTCTATCATCCAGTCTATTAGATATTTGAAAGTGTATCTACACTTGATGTGAAACATTTTAGAAGTTAGTAGCAAACATTCATTATGAAGTTAACAGAAAAGATGTAGTTACACTAAAATTCCACAAGCTCACTCATCAGAGTGGTGATGCTTACAAAATTTTGATCTTGCACTGTAAATTCCAAGGACTCTGTTTCTTAACTGTCCTTTCAGTTCTTGCAGTTCTGTATGACATGTAGTACAAGTTTTGTAAAGGTACAGATTTCTTACCAGTATAATAATGACAATACAGGAAGGTAGTAGAAAAGATTTTGCACATTTTAGAAATATAGAAGTCCAATTGCAATCCTGACAGACATGAACAGCAGGGCTTTGCCTGTGTGCACACTCGCTGTTCTTAGTCTGTAATTCCTAGGGTGGTCCAGGACCTCACCAGCCATTTATGTGTAGATAAGAGGTAGTGGACTGGTTTGAGACAATGGACAGACTTAGAACTAGGTTACCAACTAGACCTTCTCATTGAATATTCCATTCATTGTTACTGAAGCCCTCCAGGGTAGAATGTTGGGAAGATCTACAGTTCCCCCCATGCTGCTCCTGTTGTGCTCAACCCAATATGTATGCCTAAGTATCTTGATTAACATCCTAAATGGAGTGTCCAAAAGAGTCATCATTTTATATTCGATTTCAGTCAATAGAGAAAGGCTTCAGCTGTCAAAAATCTGATTCCCAGCTTATTCGAAAGGATAAATGTTGATGCGGAAGTCACGGACTCGTCACACAATCAATGTGATCAGACAGAAGCCGAGTTTATTGCTTTACTGCTAATGGTTATATACTGGTTATATATCTTATCTACTTTCACGCATAACAATAAGAACGATAGGTTAACATGTGCTGTTCACTCGAATAATGCTTCTTTACAATAGGTCAGTCTCTACTGTCCATCCATCTCTGTTGTAAGTTTCAGATCCTGTTCAAGGTCTTAGTTTTAATCATGTGTGCATTGCCCCCCTTTCTTGTTTTTCACTTGCTAGGCTGTTTATCTTGCCAAATTCCTCTTGCAGGTGTCCTAGCAACAACATTCCTGCATGGCCTGCTGATATCTCTATGCCTTAGCCAGACTAAGGTCCTGCTGCTCTGGATTGCCCAGAACATGTCCTCGGTCTTCTAAAACCCTACAGATGAAAACCTTCTGTAAGTTCTGCTTCATATTTAACATTCCATGTAGATATCTTGGATATGCGGAAATATCTGAAATAGTGATTATCACTGTAAACTAAACTGTGTGGACCTTAACTAAGCTTTAAATGTTCAAGGTCAAACAGTTCTGATGTACATCCACTCATAACTTTTATCTTTAGAAAAACAATTCTCTGTTATGTTGGAAAATACAGTGATACTACATTGCTCCACATTCAGTTTTTTTAACATAAAAAACATTCAGTACTCATGGTTAAAAATTCCCCGAACAAAAAAATATAAATGTCTCAATTTGAAATTTATTCCCACTCTATTAGTTATCCTTAAGACATCTGGTCACAAAACCCCACATATATGATGTGTAAATCGTCTGTTACTGAAAGTGTTTTGTGATGACGGTGTTTATACAAAAGTTAGAAAATTATAGATTATTTTACTTTTATTTCATTAACTATGTTTTAATATTTAATATTGTATCTATATTTAATACTTAATCTAAATCATCATCAAAGACTGGTAGACTTTTTCGTTTAGTCTTACAAATATTCTGCTTATTTCAAAGAGAACAAAGTGTGCTGGAGGCAAGTGTTGTCCAGTACTTATTCCAGTAAGAATAAAGCATACTATACTTAATTCACTTTGCTATAAATAAGGTTGTAGAGTCATTTGAGACACACTGGAGTACCGAAGATATATCCTAACATCTGACATAAGATACAGAAATTGTGGGAAACCCAAGACCTTCTGGAGTTGCACCTAGTGGTGAGGAGGGATGCTTGAGGACATCTCAAATGACATCAGATTCCTGTCTGTAATCAAATAAATTGTATTCAGCTGTGCTTTTTCTGTGCATCCTCATATAATTTGATCAGAATTGAAAGAATGCTAAATATTAGAGCACAATTAATAAGATCAATTTTGTAACATTAATCTGATCGACACATTGATCCTTTTTCCTATGCGTAGAAAGAGGTAAACTTTCATTTATAGCTCTGAAAACTCTATATAAAATTGACTTTTAAGATCAATTTCAGATAGCTCAATGAAGAAAACTGTCGCTATTAAAGAAAAAAAAAAAGAAATAAAATAAAAGCCACACCAGAACAAAATAAAATAAAATGGAAAAATAATATGACTAATTTACCTTTATTTTTCTTATCTGTTATACCTTATTAACACAAATAAATAAGAACTTTCCTCTTATGTAAGCAATCTGATCAGGATTTGTGAAAAGAAATCTTGGGTTCAAAACTTGCAGGAATATGGGTGAAATTAAAAGTTTAGATAAATCCTTTGAAGACTATACATAAGCAAAATACTGTAAAAAGGAAGGAAAATTCCTTCATAAAGGCTGGAAACAATTTATTTGTAAGTGTTCAGCTATTTGTTGTCAAACATCTCCCATCGTCTCTCCCCAACATTGTCACAGATATGTTTTAATTATGTAGTTTTTCTGTAAGGGATGTTTAAAAATGTGCATAATCATAATCTGTATACGATTTTACTGCTCTGTATAACTACATTACTCCCACACTACCAAGGATCCACTCTTACCACAAGGTATGAATGAGTTTTCCATCTCCTCTTTTTCACAGTATATTCTCTCTACCTGAGTGTACCATGAAGTTTTAAGTGACAATTAGGATTAACCTTCCTGAAAACAGTCGTGCTGTTTTTCAGTGACAGAAAAATTATCATGATATTTCATTGGTCCCATAAGGCAATCTTGAGCAAATTTCCAAAACCAACCAAGCCTTCATATTCTGGTGGAGTGGATGTTTAGTACAGAACTGGCTGCTCTTTCCATCTCAGTTCATCAATAGGTGGCAGCAAATAGCTCTTTTACCTCTGATCTCCAGCCAGAGGATTACTCACTGCTTTATTTAGTGTTCTTTTCTGCTTTTGCCTTTCTTCCTAAAAAGTATGTGACAGTACAGTTACACTACAGAACATATATAGCTTAAGCAGATAACTTCTTCAGCAGCTGCTTGCTAGGGAGAATTGGTAAGTTTTCAATGGGAGCTGTAAACAGTTCCTGCTAAATCGAGGTTAGGAATGTACATATCTTCTACTTGGAAGTTCACTGACAAAGTAGAGTCACAAATAGAAATATCTCATTTAACTTGAGAAGTATTAAGAGGACACAAATATCAGTCCCTAAAATCAAGGTTCCAATGCATCCTTTTGATGATATTTTTCTTATGTTCTTCAGTTTTTGCTCCACTTAGGCATTTCCAGTATTCCTTCTGTAGCTTGTCCTAAAAAAAAATGTTTGGGCCTCGTCTGAATAGAAGGTACGTGCAGTTATCTCTAAGGGAATAAATGCTTTCTAAAACTGCCGAGAACCTTGACAGATTCCACTGTATGTACTCAGAAATATTTTTTTACTTCCTGTAACTTTGTCCTAAAAAGATATAAACTTCAGCACATTCTTTCTCTTATAAAATAAGGGTAAAAGAAAGAAGGGAAGTAGACTTTAAAATTCAAACCACAAATGCCTCCCTTCTCGAATTATTATATGGAGAAAGCAGAGAAAGATACATTACTCAGCTTCCATTGAAATACATCCCAAATTGAAAAAAGTGAAAGTTATTTTAATCATAAATATTACCTGTTTTAGAAATTAAAAGCTTGTAGAAATCAACCCTTTGTTTAAGGTTGACTACAATATTTCAAAACCTCTTATTAAAATATTATTTTGTGTAAAATAAAAATGTATCCGTCTTTAAATGAAAGCAGGTATGAGACTCAACTGATACAGTAGTCCCCAAGGAAAATCAAGAAAACTAAGATGTATCAGTAGGTCATGTTCAGGAGACTTTGCTGAGAATCTGCAATCAGTCTACTGATACCTGTGCTAACAACATATTATTTACCTTACTGCCGTAAGAGTACTCTTTGTCACAGTGTGTTGCTATGATGATGTAAGTGGGATACAAAAAGAAGATGGTAAAAAGAGATGAACAGATAGCTAAAAATATTTTGATGCAGTGTACATTAGAAAATGAAAATTAAAAGAAAAAACATGTTAAAATGTCAGCCTTTTTGTCTCCTATAAGCAACAAAAGTAGTTAATTTCTTTCTACTGAGAACAGGAAAATGAAGAACTTATCCCTAATAAGGGCCAGACTTATCCCTAATATAAAAAGACATCTGGAAGAAATGCTAAGCGTTCATGTGAGATCTCATTTGGTTTGAGAACTTTATTTACTAGCTTAATAGAATCCAGTAAAGTGAAAATTATATGAATCATACTTCCTTTCTTCCAGACAGATAATTTTAATAATTTTTAATATGTTTTCTTCTACTAGAAATCTGAATTCAGCTTAGATGATTCTGGAACAAAACAGGTATGATTTAATCCCCTCAGAGTGAGGGACAGCCTAAGAAAGAAGAGGGAAAAAAATCAGAATATATCACAGTACACCATTTAAAATAGTGTACAAATTATTGTTGTCAACAGTGCATTTTGAATAACTAATGATGTGAAATGAATTTAACAGAGGTTGTATAAATTATTAAGTCTGGCAGTGCTCAGCTATTTTCTTAAGCCAATGAATTTACTGAAATTTGGAAAGAAAAAATGAATTTGTCTTCATTTATTCAAGACGTCATTCATTTGTTGTTAAAGCTTTCGTTTTATATATATTGCAATTTAACACTTCATATGTGAAATTAATTAAAAAAGGACACATTTTACTTCTGTATCTTGAACCAATCTTGTGATGCAATTGGAAAACTCTGTGTTCAAGGTTCAAGCCACTAGAATTTATGTCCTTGCTACGTTACCTGTGACAGAACAAGGGTGTTTAAAGTGTAACAACCAGTCTTGTATGAAATCAATGAGGTTGTATGCCAATAACCCGTCCACACTGTCTGGTAAGTTCTATTTTCTGTTGTCTTAAATTGTCATGTTTTAATTATTTTTGGAAGAAATATTATGTAAAAATCCATAACTGGCATATAATTAGGCAAACAAATGTATTTAATTGCCACAAAGTTCAAGGAGAGCCGACACATTGTTATATATAAGCATGAATAGTTTTGTTTTAATAGTTCTATGTAGTGTGATCCCTCGTGAAAATAATATACTTTAATTTCTGATCACAGAAAAGATAAAGATATTGCTTCCCCTCTTCCCTCATCCTTAAGAAAGAACATCGTTTTATTTTGGGCTCAGCTGTATAATTAGAACTGTATTGTAGAATGTTTATAAATTGTGGAAAGTCAAAGATGAATATACAGTGTAAGGTACGTAACTTAGCTAAAAAAATCAGTAGAGTTGTTCATTTCACTTTTTATATTGGTAGTCAATGAACACTGCACGTGTTTTCAACTGAAGTAGTTGTGTTGATGTATTTTAAATAAAATCAAGGAAGAAATATAAGCTTCACTACGCTTAAAAGCTTTCTGTGGCTCAGGAAGGGAAATGCAAAAATTTCTTCAAAAGAACTTCATGCTTATGCATATTTTGGCTTCATGCCTTAATAAAAGGTAAAAAAATTTGAAACTTAATTTGTATTTTTTTGGTCATAGCCTCAGGAACCAGCATGGAGGACTAAAAAGCAGAATCAGAGTTCTAGGTACACATGTATGCAAGATATTTTAGCTACTACTTACCAATATAGTGAGGAAAGAAGTCTCTTTCTGGTTAACTAATTCAGTTTACTTCCATTTTGAAGCTACAACTTCTGCGGATACTCCTGTCACAGCTCCAGCAGGGGCAGGGATGATCTCTCTCATAGAGGAAGGGTTGCTTTGGCCCATTAGAGGTAGCCTGGAGTAATTTGGAGCCCTTTGGAACCATTTTATCTCCTCCCCTACATCCACAAAACTCTCTTGTCTGCTTCCAGTAAATTATTTCCTGTATCTCTGTCTTCCAACATTACTTGTGATGTGGTGGCTTCTAAATGATGATCTTTCTTCTTAAAGGGAAGCTGAGGATGGTGAGTTTCAAGACCCAGGGCCATTCTCCCTCCTGATCTGCTAAAGCAATACTGCTATGATCCTCTGGCACTAGATGCAGCCAATGGCAAGGCTGAGCAGGTATCTCTAGAGTGCACATACACACATGTGCTACTAACCACCGACAGATCAACAGAAATACAAGAATGACACCTTAACAGGTACTGCACACAAACACAGCACTAAAACGGACACAAAAAATAAAAATGACCTCATCTCGTTCTTGCCATTTTCAGTATAAGAGCAGGATAAGAGAAATGACAAGTAACAATAGAACAAAACAGAAAACCCCAGGAGATGAGGCAGGGTGTGAAAAAATTAACCAAGCAAGGATCACAGCTGAACAGCACAAAGACAGAAGCAGAATTGAAGCGGAAGCATCACAACATCTCAGAGAAGGTATGAGAGGTGTGGTTATAGTAAGAATAGGAAATCCTCTTAAACAAGCACCCTTTTGCATCTTCAACTAGACTCAGGCATTGAGTCTCTCAACAAATGACCATTCAATTTACTCTTTTAAATAATGTGAATACCTGGTCATACCAGTAGGAAATATTTTAAATTCTGTGATTTAGTTTTCAGAAATGTGCCCTTTTGTGCATGTATTTATCTGAAACCAATTTCTTTCTTTGAATAATTTGTTCTATTCACAAGAAACTTCATCCTTACTTTTTGTGTTACCATGTGTGAGTATGCTATCTTCATACCAGATCACTGGCTGGGAAACTAATAAACAAAATTATTGTGCAGCGTGATGCTAGCTGAAGGTGGCTTGCTTCCATTAGCACCATAAGCTTTAGCAGATGTTGGACAGGCTGCACTAAATATGTGTTTGCAACTTTAGGAATCTCAGAACTCTTCAGTCAATGACTGTAGGCTGCTGCTTTTAAATTTCTGCATTTTTGAGGGGTTTAGTTTTTTTGACAAATGAACTCAGACTCATTTGAATGTCAGAGAGATTATGCAAGACCACTGCTATTAGTAGAAACTCAAATTCTCATTGTGAACAATGTTACAAAGTGTCTGAAAGAAGAGAGGGACATCTGCTCCTTAATGGATGGGGAGTAGAGTGCAATAACATGCCAGCAGGGCAGGGGCCTTGACAGCCAGGATCCTGTCCTATGGTACATAAACAAGACGGGAAGAAGAGCAGACTGAGGGGAAGCAGTCAGGTCCAACCAAGAGTCCAGATCATCAGATAAGTTCATAGTGATAGGACAGGTCTAAGGTCAGGCCACAAGATCAGTCAGGTCAAGGTCAGAATCAGACAGACACACCCCAGTGATTAGAGAGCAAGTCCATGGTGACAAGACTTGTATGAGGTCCAAAGATATTAAGGGATTGGAACGTCTTTCATATGAGGAGAGACAGAAAGAGCTGAGATAATTTAGCCTGCAAAGGAGAAAGCTCTGCAGGATCTCATCAAAGTATATGAGAGCCTGATAGGAAGGAATGAAGAGGGAGACAGAGTTTTCCCAATAGTCCCCAGATGAAAGACAACAACCAGGGGGACAAATTAAAATGAAAATCCACCTAAACACAAGAAAAATATGTTTTAGTGTATGATTGGAAAAACATTGGATTGACAGGAAAGGCTGTTGAATCTCCATTGGTGGAGAACGAGAACCCAACTAGAAACAGTTCTGTACAATCTGTTCTAGCTGACCCTGCTTGAGCAGAGAGGTTTGGCTGGATGAACTCTCAAATTGTTTTCCAACCTCAATAATTCTGTGATTCTAACATGAAGCCAAGAAGTCAGCGTGCAGGTCAGGGAGGGGTTCAGACCTGCGGGGCCCATGCCTAGACAGGGGCAGGGGCAGAACTGTTGGCTGAGATGAAGACTGACACTCCTACCGTGTAGGTCAGGCAGGGACATATAGTAACATGTTATGTTACCAGGCATCCAACATGTGACCTGATTGTAACCGAATACAGAAGACACTAATATAACATCTATTGCAAAAAAGTAAAGATGTGAGATTTGATCTAATTTGAAGTTTCACCAGTGGGAAATTCAGAGTCTTGTGTTAGAATAGAGTAGTTCCATATAGAAGGGACCTAAAACGATCATGTATTCCCACTGCCTGACCACTTCAAGTCTGAATAAAAGTTAAAGCATGTTACTAAGAGTGTTGTCCAAATGCCTCTTAAAGACTGATAGTCTTGAGGCATCAGCCACCTCTCTAGGAAGCCTGTTTGACCATCCTCTCAGTAAAGAAGCATTGTGCCTCAGTAAAGAAATGTGTTTATCAAATCCTAGTCTTACTCTTTCATGCAGATGAAGAAATTTCTCCTCTCCTCTCCTCTCCTCTCCTCTCCCCTCCCCCCCCTCCTCTCCTCTCCCCTCCCCCCCTCTCCTCTCCTCTCCTCTCCTCTCCTCTCCTCTCCTCTCCTCTCCTCTCCTCTCCTCTCCTCTCCTCTCCTCTCCTCTCCTCTCCTCTCCTCTCCTCTCCTCTCCTCTCCTCTCCTCTCCTCTCCTCTCCTCTCCTCTCCTCTCCTCTCCTCTCCTCTCCTCTCCTCTCCTCTCCTCTCCTCTCCTCTCCCCTCCCCTCCTCTCCCCTCCCCTCCCCTCCCCTCCCCTCCTCTCCCCTCCCCTCCCCTCCCCTCCCCTCCCCTCCCCTCCCCTCCCCTCCCCTCCCCTCCCCTCCCCTCCCCTCCCCTCCCCTCCCCTCCTCTCCTCTCCCCTCCCCTCCCCTAGAAATACTCTAGCATCTCTCTACCAAGAAATATGGGATAAAAACTTATATTTCTAATCCTTCTAATTCATTATATCCTGTGTATAAACTGTAGCACTGGATTTGAGATCATCAATGTATAATTAAAAAAAAAAACCCCACACCAAACAAATCCCACAATTACTCATCAAATATTTCGATTTTTCGTTAAGTGTTAGTTAACTATATGATGAAGTAATGATTAAAATTATAACTTAGATGTAAATGTGTAAATCTATGAAATTACTTCTTAAATTTCATATTTTGCTCCAGTGAACACAGATCTGTAGTCTTTAATGAAAGCTCTGGTACATTGGGTTACCTTTCCTCAGGTTAATAAAGTGAGCTGTATGAAAACTTGGTAATCATAAGCTTGCTTTTAGTTAGTGGAGAGAAACAGACACCACCAGCAGAAGATACTTCTTACCCTAATCCAACACACATGAATAACTCTCTCCACGTATCATTTCTCCTCTGACTGCAAAGAGAGACTATGTGTGTAGCTTATATTCAGGCACAGAGGTTCTGAAGCTTAAGAGAAAGACCACAAAGGTACTCTCAGTCAAATAAAATAAACAAAAAAAACCCCAACAAAAATACAGTTGTGTATGTGTGTATTTCTGCTAGCGTGTCAAAGACTCAAATAGATTTGTTTGCTTATAACAGGAACTGTTTTTCAGAGGAAACCAAGGCATTTGCTGGAATAAGAAGTATGAGGACTACATTTATCTTTGAGCAACAATAATTTATCAGAAATTTAAAAAGGGTTTTCACCTTTAAAAATACTGAAACAGTCTTCCAATAAAATTAACAGACTGCCTGTTAAGGACATGTATCTTTTTAGGAGAGGTAGAGACGTATCATTATTGTTCATAATAATAGGGGACTGAAACTATTGCTTGAGAGATTTTTCCAAACCTATTTCCTATGATTACAGTGAACAGTTTCAATGTTTTAGGCTGTATTTCCAATGATGTCAAGAATAATTTCAGTTTTTAACTTCTGAACAGGTAGGCAGCTCAATACTGCGCTCAGGATATTCACATATTACTTATTCTCTCACTTCTCACAAACAGTCGTATGGTAGGCTATATTTTTAGAAGGGAATTATGAGATTGGTTTCCTCAGTAAAACTTCTTTAGAGAAAGGTGTTCTTTCATCTTGTGATTATTAACCTCATGCAAATTGCAAGTGACCTGATTAAAATTTTCACATCTTTGTGAAGTGAGTTTCCAGGCCTCTATCTCACTATGAAATGTATTGATGGACAGAAATTCTCTACAACAATAGGTAGCAGTTGGGAAAAAGTGTACTTACGCTTCTGCAAGGCTAACTATCTCTGTAAGACAGTCTCAATCAACTTAGTTAAAGTACCTGTACTTCTAATTGAAGAACTGAACAGGAATAATGAAAGCAAGTCTTTTTTTTTTTTAAATTTCTGATATGGTAGCTTTAAAGATCAGCTTTTTTCTGTATGTCTTAAACTTTGTCTTGGAGCAAGGGCTTTTGTGCAGGTTGGTAGCAGCAGAGGAGAGAAGAGGAAGTGGGAGAGCAGGTCTTCCTATCCTGCCCCCTCCATGCCTGAGTCTGGGCTCCAGGCGTAAATTGAGCTGTCCTGGGCTGCTGTGGCTGAGGGATTTGCACATTCAAAAGAGGCAAGAGCACCCCTGACTGCACCTCTGTCCCCAAAAGATTTATGTGGAGGTTATTGATGGCAAGGGTCCATTGAACTGCCAATGACCACTAGAGCCTCAGTCCCAATTCAAGAACTTTCCATGAAGTGAAACAGCACAGGTGGAGAGAGAACTCTGCTCACATGCTAGTAGAGGATGGAGCTCCTCTATAAATAATCGCTGCCAAGAAGCATACGTGTGCGCCCTCTGCCCCGTGGACCACGTTCCCTGAGGAAACCTGCATTAGATTTCATTGGGTGGTGATTATATTTATGTCATATTTCTCTTTTTCCTGTTACTTCTTTCTCATCTTCTCCCTGTCTTATTCTCTTTCCTAAGTCTACCCCACCTTTTTTTCCTGGGCACTTTTGGGTGACTTTGGTTGTATTCAAGTTCTTGCTGTACGTTGTAATTGCTTTGATGGAGCTTAAAGTTAACTTTAAGTTTGTTGCTATAAATTATAGTATCTTTGTCTGTGTTCAAAGTACAGATTGTAATTTTAAGTATACCCCTGGAGTGATTTGTTGTCAAGCATACAAAAGTAACCTACCCCCAATCCTGTCCAGCAGGTTGGTCAGGTCCAGATCTTAAGAGTAGTGTTTGTGATTCTTGTAAACAACAATTTCAGTAGACTGTGAGATTTGTTCACAAACATTATGAGGTTGATTTTACAGCAATTGATTTTTTTTAATTCCTTGATTCAGAAGACAGGAATTGATTTATTTTACCTGAAATAAAATTGAAGGTCAAAATTAAGCAGTTTTCAGGGAGGAGTTTTAATTATATAAGGTTAAAGACCCACAGAGCTTCTCTGTCTTCTGTCTTTAATTCCCACTCTGTAGGTACCTTCTGAACTTGCTCTGATGCTTTATTCAGAGGTAATCAGCACCCTCCAATGAAACTAATTTAAAGAGAATTCATTATAGTTGGGGACTTATTTAAATAGGTGAAAATGAATGCCTCTGATCATAGAACTGCATGTTCTAAAATAAAAGTAAGGTCTGATAAGTAAGCTGTAACAACACTTCTCAGAGTTGAACCCAATTTGTATCTGTTTATAGACATATGTATATATAAATAAATATATATATGCCTATTAAATTAAATTTATGAAGAAGTCTCTGAAACTTTTACAAATATTTCAGAAATGTTTCTTAATATTGGAATGTAAGTGAGTATTATTTTATCTTATTAATCTTTTTTTTCAGAGGAATATTAAATATAAGTAGCCCAGGAACATATAATCTGCTTATAGCCAAGCAGTGACTCATAAACAGATATGAAAGTAAAGAAGCTGGGTTTCTTCATTCATAGTCTCTGACTGTAATTAACAGGATGCAACAACGTTGATTTTCAATGATTTTATTCTTGATGCATTCACGAATTGTAGTTGTAACCCTCTGACATAATTTTATATTTGATGGCATTCTAAAGTATTTTCACTCATCTGGGTCAATGTACAAGTGACACACCTTGGATAAAGAGACTAAAGCATATTATCAAAACTTGGTGGTGAAATACATTTGTATTTAAAGCTATAGGACAGAGAAAAAAATCAGTCCTCCTGCTTCCACGAGGCATATCAGTAATGCGATATAGAAAATAAGACAATGTTTGTAGGAAAATATAAACTCCTTCATCAGAGATGTGTATTCAGGAACACTGAGAAGCTTTCATGCATGCAAATCAATTTTCAGGATGGAAACGGAAGCAACAAACTTGAAATTACCTACAAACTGAGAACAATTTATACTGAATAACTTAAAAATACATTAATCATTGAGATAGTTTGACAGAAAAAATCATCCATAGCCATGTAAGAGAAAGAAAGTGTTTCTATTAGAAAAGATGAGGATATCATTATCTCTCATGAGAGAAGAGACAAATTATCTGAGTACTGGCACTGATGGCATATGGTATATACTGTAAAATAGAAACCTACTGCCACTGAGATTGCATTTACGCATTTCGCTTATGAATATAATTTCTGGTCTATCTTTGTGACTCTTGAATACAATAAATGAGGTCAGATACTGAATGCTTTGTGAGAAAGACTCTTAAATTTATAACTGGATACTGGGGATCTTATTATTTTCTTAGATTTAATTATTCTGGGTAAATGGTTACTCAATCATAAAATAAGGATACCTTTTTTTCCAAACATAGTTCTTTTGAGAATTGAACTGGGTCCTTGAATCCAAGACTACAGCAGTTACAGAAACAGTGTAAAGTAAATGGAGAGTATTGTGGGATAAAGGAACTGTGATGAAGTTTCTTCCACTTATGGATTCCTAGTTTAAGTATGTCCTGTTCTTTATAAGTTGTTTTCAAGTTGATCCTTAGAGGATCCTTCTATTACAACTTTAAGACTCTATAGGGAATCTCAACAATTTTGTGCTCTTACAATTTATCACATTTACTCTTACTGATGCTGGTACGTGCCTAAGTAGAACATTTTTTCTCTGACTTTTCAGCCTGATAGTTATCACCAAGATAATGGGCCATTGCTTGCTGGGAGGTACAAATAGGACAAGTGACCTAGCCTGGCCAACAAAGTATTCCATGCTATGCACGTCAGACATCACCACAGTAGGGGTTTTCTCCCACTTCAATGGCCAGTGTTCAGAGAGGACCTTGCCTACCTGTCTGTCCCTGAATCCATCCACATGTTCCTAAGTCCAGCTCCCGCCTGTCACCGAGTCTTGTCCAGAACTTTCCCTGCACCTGCCCTGTGGTGATGTACAGTTATTGGAGGAGTTTGAATTGGTTTTTATACTAATATATATATATAAGTATTTTTCTTACTAATATCATAATCTTCTTTTTATTGTTATCTCATTAAAGTTTTTTGTTTCCAGGCCACAAGTTTCCTTCTCTCTCACATTTCCTTTTTCCCTTTCCTGTCTGTGTGGGGAATAGGGACTAAAATCTTCCCAGTTTTAGATACTAACCTGGCTGGGGGATGGGCTAAATGGGGACAGTGACTACTATCTCTAATGATACGTTTAATTTGAGAAATTAGTTCTAAAGGACAACTATGTTTTTTAACATATTTTTGAAGACAATAATATTTCTTCTGATTTTTGATGCCTGTAATTTATTCAAATGTCAAAGGCATTGCAATCAAAAAGGCTTATACATGCTTTGTGCATTATGCACACTTATGCAGAGAGAATTTGGAAGTGTAAGGTTATGCGGATGGAGTGTGTTTGCTCCTTTGAAGACAACTGATCAAAGAAGCCACAAACCAGAATATATAGAGTGATACCTGACCAACACATGACAAAAGAGGTCCTGATAAGAACAAACCTGATCAGTGACATGAATTTGTAAGACTACATGGGGTTTGAAAATATTTAGGAACGATAACAAAAGGGAGGGAGACAAACACATAGACACATAAAAGTTGGCCAATTAGTGTTAACAGACAGTAACCAGAAACAAACCTGGTCCGTCGCACCAGTTGATAGACTATCAAGATATTGCAGGCAAATTGGGACTTTGCAATGGATAAAGATGAAAATCTGAGCATCCAGGACATTTGATGGGATCAGTAGGACTGAGTCAATTGATGAGGCAATATGTAGGGCAAGAGGGAGCAGGGAAAAATGGGGGAGTTAGAAATGGGTAATGGGACACAACACCCAATGGGGTCTCAGCATCAGCTACTGGAGTGAGTCAGAGTCTTGAACCACCAGCCACTGTGGCATGGATGATGTGTGTCCTGAAAAGCAGCTACTGGGGAGGCTGAGGTAAGAGAAGTGAGTGAGGGCCTCAGTACTGGCCACTGGAGCAGTACTGTGGGTCACAACCCATGTGCCTGGTGCTGGTTGCTGGAGGGTGAGTGTCTGTATCTTTCCCAAAAGGGTATATGTGGGGTGTGTGTATTCACCAGCAAACTTCAAACTACACTCATTGGCAAGCAGGGGGGTCTTGGATCTCAACAGCTTAGTATGGGATTTATGCTGCTGTTTGGGTGAGACCCACTACTGTGCGGTGTCCATGGGATGAGTATGTGAGTGCTGCATGTTTGCAGCGTATACTGAGCTGGACCAGTGGAGAGTAGGCTTGAGAAGTGGGTAAGAGGGGACAGGATCTGTATGGGTACTCAGGAATCCGTGAATGTGTGTGCTTGTGAAGGTGGAGAGTTCACTATTGTT
Organism: Dromococcyx pavoninus; assembly: GCA_033558185.1. Taxonomy (NCBI): domain Eukaryota; kingdom Metazoa; phylum Chordata; class Aves; order Cuculiformes; family Neomorphidae; genus Dromococcyx; species Dromococcyx pavoninus. Next base: position 3,231,852 of record JAUMJL010000110.1, read on the forward strand.
TGAACCTGCAGATGGGAAAGTGGCAGTTGTGTGCCCCAGCCTGGATAGAGACCGGACATCCCAGGGTACTGGATTGAGCTCCGGTGGCTGGAGAGGAGGGGGTCCTGACACAAGCAACCAGAGGAGACAGCTAGTCCTAACATCCCTTAAGAGGAAGCATCCCTGTATATGTGAAAACCTATGAAAAACTTAGCTGAATTAATTGCATCAAGGATCTTAAAACTCAAGTGTATGAAACATTTTTTTCCTATATGAGGCACAGTTTGTTTCAGGATACATTTTCACTCTTAATGAAAATAAAAGTTAAGAACTCAGAATTTTTTTAAAGAAGCTCACGTCTGGCTCTGCCTGCAAGCTGATCCTGGGTCATCTGTGTGGATCAGAGCATAGTTACTGGATGGCAGTCATGCTACACAAATTTGTGCAATGTTACTTTGTTTCAACATAGTGGGGAAGATGACCTTATAAAGTGACAACTCTTCTATCCATAAATCTTTTGATCTTAGGAATATGTAGCCTACCTCCAGCTAAGGCTATGCATTGCTAATTACATGTGTGAAATAACTAATGTCTGGTTCACTGTTCTGTTTAAATATTAAGGAATTCTTTTGTTTAATTTATTTATTTAAATTGCTTGGACATTTTTTATTAGATTTTATAAAATATAATAGATTGCACAGAGTATTCAGGAAAGAATGCAGTTTATCTATTTACAGATGTTTTAAATTAGATAAGTCTTCACCGAGGGCAGGAAGCCTTCTTAAAGGATCCAAAGTATGTGGCTTGCATTGAAAAAAAAATTCCCTCTAAATTCTCTATTTGAAAAATAAAATTATGATTCATCCACAAGGGAAATAAGTAATTTGTCTAAAGCTCATTTGTTTAGAATACATGGTGTCTTTTTGTAGACTTTGGGTATATTCTATACACTTACTTACAGAGAAGACAGCAAACATTAAGCCAATTAACTGGAAAATCAGAATAACTACAGTACTTACAGCATAATATTATTGCCCACTGGGATTTTTATTAGTCACTAGCTGTAACAAAGAGCACTGTAATAGGACTTATAAGATATGTAATTTTAATCATTCAGTAGTATTCTATGACCATCAAGAAAAGGGTCACAATTTTTATATAGCTACACATCGACAGTCAAAATTTCTTTCCATAAAAAAACACATCAACAGACTGGAAATTAGTTTCCATGGATTGAAAATGGCTCATTCAGTCTGAAGAAATTGATTCATAGAAGTCAAGGACATAAATATTCAAATAAGTATAATAAAATATTTAAAAATAATAAACAAAGCTGAATGTAAATCCAACTTCAGGTGATTCAAATGAATATTGCTACAGGACGTACAAAGGTACAAATGATCTGACATTTGCAACAAACTAAAAATCATTCTGAGTCAAAGTCAGACAAGGACTTCTAGGCATTGCTTCTTTTGATGTCTGGGTAGTTGTTACTCCCTTCAATCATTGTATACTTACTGATATTAAAGCTTAATTCAGATTAAATTTTGATCTCCCTGTGCACTATTTTCCCATATTACTTATATAAGAATACATATTCACTTCTCTAATGGGTGGCAAATAATCCATTTCATGAAAACAGAGTTCTACAATAAAACATATACAGCTATATAAATAACTTAGGTCGAAATTCCTACATCTCATTTATACACTTCTAAAGCTCTCATTCTACGGTTCTCTTTGTATTCTGCTGTTAAAATAAGCTTCAAACCATTGACAGGTTCTTGGAATTAAAGCTTTTAAATAGCAATTAACTTCTGACCATGACACACTACACCATCATGTTCCATAATCTCACAGATTCTGAAAGACTTAAATAAGCCTCGAGTAGAATATCGAGAAAATAGAATGGTAAAAGTAGGATTAGTCTTTTCAGAGGAATGTCATATATTTCATGTAATGGCAATCCGGGTTCTTAAAGGGAAAATATGTTGCAAACCATGCCTTTAAGCAATCAACGACAACTACAAAAAATAAAATACAGAAAATTATCATGCAAAAACATTATCATTGGCATATCATCAATTAATCTTTGAGATAACTTTCAGTACAGGTACAACAGCTCTCATTACCAGAGCCCTGTAGTCCACATGGAAGTCTGAAGCTGGGAGGAAAAAAAAAAAAAAACAAACTTTTTTTCCCTTCAGATGATAATTACAGGAGTCCACTTTTTCCATCTAATCATTAGACTGCTCACCAAGGAGCTAGGAACAGAGAGACGGTAACTGCTGAGGGAGATAGCTGATTGAGAACTGACAGACTACCAAGCAGGAACGGTCTCGGAACAGACAGCAAAGATTTGTGCACTGTTTCTTATTAGAAACTGACAGTGGGGAATGTCAGGAAACCAAAAGTACTATAAACACATCATGCAAAAGGGATGTAGGTAGTCACGGAATCACAGTCCATACAACAGTTGTTGTAAACAGGGTAACAACAAAGGCCCAGATAAAGATCTTGAAACTACCAGTTAGCTCAGCAAAGTGGTACTGAAGGACACAGTCTGATTCATGTGATATGTAGGTTAACAGAGGCATTGACCCAAGAGGGACTTCCAAGGGCAATGTGCTTTGAGTCTTGTGATGCAGGATGAACATGATGCTATTCTCTTAGGTGGGAGATGGGAGTGACATAGCTTCATCTGCAGGAGGTGTGGTCTTGTCAAGCTGCTAAACCACAAAAGGGAGGAGATTAGGGAGAACGTAGATAGTTTGTATAGCATCAAAGAAGATGTGTGGGAAAGCAAAAGGATTTTGTAGGGATTTGGCAAAGTCCAGAGCCTAAGCCCCATGTCACACAGGAAAAATATTCAAATGCTATGCTTGAGCTGGGGTAGGACAAAGATTTCGAGGACCATGGGAGTTGGAAACTTGGGACTTTTAGGGCTAGATCAAAAGGACAAAACCTAGATAGTGATGTCCTCAATCATACTGCTAAAGGGAAAGGAAAAAGAAACACTTGCATCCTGCTGCTAATCAGCTGCTGATCCTGATCAGTGCTGGCTGCACAGTTGTCAAGTTCAGGGCTTTGATTACTATAACCATGAACACACTTCTAGGAATTGGAACTGCTAAAGAGAAACAGGGTTCACTTGATAAAGTGTGGCAACACGGTTGTCTCTTGCTGACACAATGAGGAGAGCTTCAGGACAGGTTCATCAGAGAAAAGAGATCAAAGTCTTACGATAAGTAGGAGAACACGAGTGGGAAAGGGAAATAGAGAATATGCTCACATCCTCCTCGAAACAGTGAGAAGACACCCACCTGAAGTGCCTTTGCTTTAACGTGTACAATACGGGAAAGAAACATGGAACTGACTGTCAATAAGAAATTACAGAGAATTTGTAGTATACAGCAGGTTAGCATGAACAAATGGAGTATTGTGATCTATGAACAGTAGGTCTTTAGAAGATAGGCAGATAAAGGACTGAGGAGTGTATGGAGTAGCAGAATGCAGTCCTGAATGAGCTAACTAAGTGCTGATGTGCTTGTACTGCAGCTGATGAACAAAGAATAGCTGGCTCAGTATAAAAATAGTAAATGGCAGCTGAGACTACAGTGACCATGAGATCAATCCTAAGGGAAGACAAGAAAGCAGCTAGTAAGGAATTTGGTCTTCAGGAGAGCAGACTTATTCAGGGAACTGTCATGCAAATTTTTGTTTTCCCAAATAATCTGATGATACGTAGTGAAGTTTTATTTGGACTTTATTAGAAATTGTTATATAGTCACTGGTCTGGAGTGAGTTATTGAAGAACAGCACAAAGTTCCGTTCTCTTAAAGTATGCCATCTTTTTTAAGGATGACCTTAAAAAACTTAAAAAGAAATGACAAAGACTTAAGTTCTTAAAAGAAGGAATGTACAACCTGTAAATACGTCTATTTACCAGTAATACAGTTCTTTCTCTGGGCCACAGAGACAGGAAACTTTCTCACAGTTTTGACTTGCTTTCCTTTGAATGGAAGTATGGAAAAACACAAACATCTAGATGTTTTCCATAATTTGGCTAGGAAACCCTTTAACAAGTGAAGTCATAAATTTAAATGTCTGGGTATGGAAGAGGAACTGGAACAGTTCTTTTTCTTATGAGAGCGTTTAGACTCTTCAACAATGACATTTAAGTATCTGACAGTTTCATGCACCAAATTTAATACTATGATCTTTTTAAGGCATAGTTTAAGTACATCTAATGGATTACTTTTTCCAGCAATTAAAGGAGAATTTTGTCTCCTCTGGCCTATCTTTGAATCAAAACTGCTCTTGGTCATCCAGTGACTTAAAAAGGAATGTTTATGAACATGTGTAGGAAAATGTGATCAGGTGCCTAAAGAACTTTGCCTAGCAAGACTGAAAAATATTACATGCATCAAACATAAGGAAGCCACAGATAACAGAAAACCTAAGACAACACGTTTTGTCTAAATCAAAGTAACGTAAAAAGTGAGCTGAATTCTTCTACACAAAATGGAATAAATTGTTCTTCTCCTAGGATAACTGAAGGAGAATAACCTCTGGGTGATCATTAGGGTGTGGACTATGATAGTCTCTTTCATTGCAAAGGGGTTTTCTATTCTGAATTAAGCAAATAAGGGCTTTGAATTCACCCCACTATTGTCAAAGCCACTAACTGGTCTTCCTTTTCTCTTTTCTTTCTGTTTCTCCACTTTCCTCTCCTGCTTCCTTTCCTCTCTTTTATCCCACATTTTGCATGGATTTCTAAACAAATTTTACATAATAACATAAGTCACAAATGGGCTTTATTTAATCAATGGGAGGCATTGTCATGCAAAACTGTTTCAAGTTCCAAAACAACTTGTTGTAGTTTCATGAGTTTTTAAATTTTTCCTCCCCTTGCCGACATGTGGACGGGTGGGGGCAGGGCGGGGTCAGCCCACTGGGACCGGTCGGTCCGCTGGGACAGTGGGTCCGTGAGTTTCCAGGGGCAGCATTACTGGAGACATCCTGGGAAGAAGGGCGGCTTCTGGTACAGAGAACTTACTGGATCATGGAGGAGTTACTTAACTCAATGAAGTGTTGGGTTTTGAACTGCTGGGTTACAGTATTGCTGTCTGTTCAGTTCTGGTTACATATAATTTTTGCAGTTGAGAACTGTTGTCTTTTCCTATACAATTTCGTCTTCTCTTCTTGATTAAAGTCTATTAATTGCAAAGGGCTGTGGTGATTTTCTTGTGGGAGAAATAACCCCAACAGATATCTTAGTTTTTCCTTTAAACTAAGACACAACCCAGTAAAGAGCTGTCACGCAAGGAACTGAGAAAAAAATGAACTTTTAACATAGAAATCAGCACCTGAGAAGCAATACAAGTTCCTGGATTCCCCAGTGATGACAATTCTAATTGGATCGAATCTCGCATCTTCATTTATTTCCAGTAAAAGTTATGTTAGTGTATCATGTACTTGCTGATAATCAAGTCACACACGGGGTGCCTGGTAACACAGCTTTTCACTGTTTGAAATTTTAAAAGTCACGTTGAGCTAAGCTGGCTGTTCACTTTTTCTAAGATGATTTCCTTGCCCATATCACTGAGAATCAATTTTTGAGCTGACTGGAAGTATTCCTGCAAGTACCTAGCAGTGAACCACCTTTGGTATGTAACAAATGCTGCTTAAACATATTAGAAAGGAAAATAATGTGTATTTTATTTCTGAAAAGTATTCTTTATTTATGTAAAGATTTAACATGTGGATTTCAACACAAATAACTTCTGAATGTGCAAGGATTGAAATATCCGAGAAGCTTTTCTAATATATTCAGTGTTTCTTACATTTATCATAGATTTTGTTGCTAGCTGTGAAAGTGGTATGAAGTTTTGTGTCTTATCTGTTAACAACGGGAGCCTAAGGTAATAAATGAAACTGTGTGCATTCAATATCAGTCTAAATAAATTATGTGTCTATCAGAGAACAAATTATCTGATAAACTATCATGTCTCATGAAAGAAAAAGAAAAAACAAATGCCATAAAATGGAACAATACTGATATCACCTTGATAGAAAACCGCCTTTTTTCACTCTCATGTCACATTAGTTGCTAATAGTGCTTCGTTGCAGAGCAGAATAGGCAGCTAATGCTTCAATGATTTAAGCCACTGCAGAGGCCAACAGCAGGATGTAAATTAATCAAAATCCACAGGGACATGTAGTATGTGCTCCTCTTTTTCTAGAATAGGGGGGAAATTTCTCTAAGTAACTGTGATCTCAAAACATTAAGGGAATATTGACAAGGGTCTCACTAGAATTTAAGACCATCTCTACCTGTATGGTTTGCAAGCAGAGTCAGAAATGAGATCCAGAACAGGTCCATTTCCCCTGGTTCTTAGTTAGCTGAAATTAACTCTAAGGATAAGAACTAGCTGTAGATGTCTTCAACATAGATTCACCTCTATGAGTCTGTTATGTAGGTTTCGCTGTAGATAATGAACAGAAGTAATGATTTATGCAATATGACTCATCTGGCCTATTTCCTATGTCTAAAAATATCTCTGAGTCGATACATTCAGATTTCAAGGTGTGATTCAACTCCAGACACTGTAGAACCCAAATATAGGCATTAAAATAGGAATATATGCCAGTGTGTTAAACTTTCATTATACCTTGTGAATAATTTAATAAGCCTTTTTAACATTATTTGCTATTAAGTCTCGTGTTACGTATATCTAATTTTAGATGTCTATGTAATCTAAGTGATTAAGTTTCAATCGTACACAGTGAGAACATATTCAGAACACTCAATCGATCTCATCTTAGTTGCCCTTAAAGTTGTGCAGTGTTATTTGAGATGCCTTGCATTAGTATTCAGGCATCCAGCTGCTACTTTTGAAGGATGAAGGTACTCTGTAGATCCTGTGTCGCGCTTTTCATTCCCATGGAAATACTGTGGATATCTTACAAAGTCTTGGATGGTGCTCAGGCTGTTTTTTTGGCCACTGAACAGAGCCCTATTGGCTATATTATCTGTGCCTCCATGAAACTTGACAACTCTTCAGTACATACCTGCTTCAATGCCTAATTCTGTCTAGATGTCTAGAATCTGAGCCTCAAACCCAGTCTGAGTGATCTAAGTATATTTTTGCTTATCTAGGCACATAAATATATAATTTATCAATGTATTATTAGGTGACTTATTACTAACATACTCACAAAATCCATGCATTCACTTTCTCTGTCAAAATGTAAAGGTCTTTGTTTACCTTTACCATATAAAGATCAAATTTCCTTTCTGCTTATATTTTATAATTGCTAAGTTCTAAGATAAATACTGAAATCAGAAAAGACAGTTAAACTTGTATTTATTAATCTGTAAAATGTGTCAGCTGAATATATTTTGTTTATTACATACCAGCTTTGACATTAATTTTTGTTTTATATTAATTTTATTTTATATTATTTATATTATTTATTATTTATTTTATATTTATATATTTTATTTTATATTATCTCATACTATTTATTACATGAGACCTCATAATATCTATCTCCACCAAGTGTTGCATAGCTAGACATTTTTAAAGATACATTGTCAATGAAAACTAAGAAAGGCAGGAATTCAGACATAACCCATTTAAAAATATTCCTATTGTGCTATAAATTTAGAGATATTTAAAAAATAATGTATTCTTCAGAGTCTATTATTTTTTAAATTTTGTGTATTTTCACATCAGTAACTCACTTAATGAACACCACTGAAAAGGTAGCTATGTAGCAGTTGAAATTTGTGAGTAACCAACAAGCATGTTCACAAGAATGAGGGCCTTGTTATGGTTCTTTTAAAAAAAAATAAATTTGTAAGATGAAGCACAAAATAAGTCAGCCTTCACTTTTATTACCAGGACAATATAATTCTCTTTCTCACAATCTTATGACTGCAGACATGAAAATATTCAGTTTCAGAGTGCAGATAAAAACAGTCTTTCTATGTATGTGCCTAAATTCCATATTTAATTTGCATGTTTTCCTCTCTTGCATATTTCTCTTACTGTCTCTCTTTCTACTTTGTTCACTGACATAGTAAATCACCTTCACATGTAGTCTTGATAAGTTAGACAAGAAGTTATGTTTCATTGTTCTTGTTTTGCAATTGTTTCTATTGTACCAAATACATTGAAACTTCACAATACGGTGACAACTCAAGACACTTTTTACAAACGAGACTCTGGAAAATTTTTGTGACAGGCTTAGGTAAAAAGAGGAATCCTTTAAAATGCCTGTGAGAAGAGAGGGATTGATACTGTCATTTCTGTTCTGTGGAGTCTCACACTCCAAGGTCTAAGTAAGGTGTTTTTAAATAACCCCTGGGTGAGCTACTTCCTAACAAGTTATATAACAATTAGTTGGGAGGCATAAAATGAAAGGAATTATTATAGAAAAGAAAGTCTTTAGTTGTGGCTCCAAAACATTTTAACTGCGTCAAACATTTCACTATAGATTTGATAGCACTTCTTAGTGAGGATCAGATGTCATTTCTTCACAACACAAGATTAAGTAAGTTATATCAATTTGAAATTAATAGTAGTATAAACAGTTTAAAATTGGATATACTTTCTCTCAAGAAAATAAAAAAAGAGGAAGAAATTACACCAGAATAGCATAGTTTACACTATCAGGAAGATCAATAAAACTAGTTTCTAAATAACAATGATGAATATTTTGTCTATACTGTGTGAGTATATGGCAGAAAGCCCAGAGAAGTTTACGTGTACCATATTTGCATACAAATGTAAAAAACCCTATATACCTTAACGACCTTTCAAGGTGATGCTCTCAGTTCCATTTATATTCTTGATTTGGTAATTTGTAAGTGAACAATGAGTAAGCAGCCACATGAATAGAACTTAGATCTGTTCTCTGTTGAGAAACAGTACATCTGTGACTCAGTAGGAAAGCCTGTCATACTGGATCATATAAAATAGGCTCCCATTTTTGATATATTAGCGTTCACTGATTGAGTTTGGTCAACTACATATATACCGTTTCAGGCATACCTTTAAGCTTTTTGGACTTCAGTTCTCAAACTTTGAATTGAAGTCAATTGTAATTTCCTGCTTGACAGGATTTTTCCAAGGATAATTACATTAATGATGCAGCGTTATTCAAATCTCATGTATCTGAAATCATAAAGACGTTTTAACAAGAATAATCAGGTAATTTATAAATACCTTAGTTATACCCTATGCCTGCTTTTCACTCAATCTCTGAAAGCATCAAAGCCTAGTGATGAACCTTATGACACTGTTAAATTTTGGGAAAAATTAATTAATTTTAAATGTATAATTTTGAAAACATCGTAAATTATTAGAATGTTTCTGAAATTTTAAAACCACATTTTTTCTCACTAAATCTTGTTATTGCAAATCAATCCCATAGCAATCTGCCTTTTTTGTGTTCTTATTTTGCTTTTCAGCTGATAATTTAAAATTAGATTCAACTTCTAATAAACTTGCTTGTGTGAAGAATTTCTTGAGAGAGAAGCAAAGTGTTTCTTTGTTCAGGCTCGTGAATTTTGGAGAATGTATGAGATGACAGCTTGGAAAAATACCTTCTAAAAATAAGAGTTTATGTTCTGTTATCAGACTCTTAGTTTGTAAGAAATGAAGAGTTATGATTACAAGTTGACTTTGTTTGCATTGTTAATATTTCACGTACATTTTGCAGCATCTGAAGTAATTCTAATAATGGTATTTGGCTCATTAGCTTAGGACCAAAAATATGAATCCAGGCAGAGATCTTATTTTTTAACACGATTCATACATAATCTAATATATTCATACATAATCTAATATTAAGCATATTCTTAGAAATCTTAAGGAACACTGCAGCAACTGTTCTCCTGCCATCTTATCAGTACATGTTATTGTCTACCAGAAGAGAAAGTGTTAGACATATTTTCAACGGACATTTACCTATTACACTTTGTTCACTAGCAAGTATTCACATTTTTTCATTGTATTTTTGTGTTATTTTCCCCTAAAAGAAGCATTTCAGAAATGCATTAAAAATGTTTAATGAAGAATACTGGTGTGCTTCCTTTACTTTGGAGCTGGACCAAATGTAGAACTGGAAAAGAAAAAAAATAACGACTTTAGTTGAATTTTTTTTGTAATAGCTTTATCTGTGAGCTTTACCTTCTGGTGTGTCAGCAAAGTAAAAGTAGGAGTTGAAAATAATTTTCTTGCTTGCTCATTGTTCCTTTTCCTCCAGAATTATTTTCAGGCCATCAATTCTCAATAGGTGGCAAGAAAATCTTCATAATACCTCTGAGATCCCAGAAAAAAAATAATTTTTAATCACTTCCGATGTTTTGAATCACTGCCTATTTTTGTCTATTTTACCTATCTTACTCTACAACTGAAAATCTTCTCCCTCAGTAATCAGAGCGAGCAAAAGCTCCTTGTGCCCCTGTAAGAGACTAGTGCCTTAAATCAGTTGTTTTCTGATCTTGAAACTGCAGGGAAGAGGCAGGCCGTGTGATAAGGCAACTTTCTAACCTTGCAAGGAGCTCAACTGTGCTTGCATGTCAAGAGAGGTCATACTGTAATCCACCTTCCTTCCTTCCTCCCTCTCTTTCTTTCTTTCTTTCTTTCTTTCTTTCTTTCTTTCTTTCTTTCTTTCTTTCTTTCTTTCTTTCTTTCTTTCTTTCTTTCTTTCTTTCTTTCTTTCTTTCTTTCTTTCTTTCTTTCTTTCTTTCTTTCTTTCTTTCCTTCCTTCCTTCCTTCCTTCCTTCCTTCCTTCCTTCCTTCCTTCCTTCCTTCCTTCCTTCCTTCCTTCCTTCCTTCCTTCCTTCCTTCCTTCCTTCCTTCCTTCCTTCCTTCCTTCCTTCCTTCCTTCCTTCCTTCCTTCCTTCCTTCCTTCCTTCCTTCCTTCCTTCTTCTTTCTTCCTTTCTTTCTTTCTTTCTTTCTTTCTCTCTCTCTCTTTCTTTCTTTCTTTCTTTCTCTCTTTCTTTCTTTCTCTCTTTCTCTCTTTCTTTCTTTCTTTCTTTCTTTCTTCTTTCTTTCTTTCTTTCTTTCTTTCTTTCTTTCTTTCTTTCTTTCTTTCTCTTTCTTTCTTTCTCTCTTTCTTTCTCTCTTTCTTTCTTTCTCTCTTTCTTTCTTTCTTTCTTTCTTTCTTTCTTTCTTTCTTTCTTTCTTTCTTTCTTTCTTTCTTTCTTTCTTTCTTTCTTTCTTTCTTTCTTTCTTTCTTTCTTTCTTTCTCTTTCTTTCTTTCTTTCTTTCTTTTCTTTCTTTCTTTCTTTCTTTCTTTCTTTCTTTCTTTCTTTCTTTCTTTCTTTCTTTCTCTCTCTCTCTCTCTCTCTCTTTCTTTCTTTCTTTCTTTCTTTCTTTCTTTCTTTCTTTCTTTCTTTCTTTCTTTCTTTCTCTCCTTCTTCCTTTCTTTCTCTCCTTCTTCCTTTCTTTCTTTATCTCTTTTTCTTGTTTTCTTGCTTGATTTCTCTCTTTTTTAGGGACAGTTTGTGTATCAGGAAGGAGACAATGATACCAGTTATAACTGTTATATCACCCAGCTATACTCCTGTGCATCTGCAGCATTTTTGGATTACCAAAATATAGAAATATCTTGTACAAGATATAGAAATATCTTGTTACTCCTAGGTAAACGTGTTTAAATTTGCTGTGTATTTCAGAATGAGCAAGTAGTTGAGGATGCCAAATTACAATCAAATTACAGTATAAAAATTGTGTGGTAACAACATTCGGGAGTTTTCTAAAGCAAGACCAAGATCCTCAAGCTTCTGAACCAATGAATACAGGGATACTACTATGTGGTTCAAACAAGAAAAACCTTGCCATTAGTTTTATCTTAATATTACAGTAAATAGCTTTCCTACACAATTCACACGTAGTTTTATCCATTTTTCTGAGAAGGAAGAAGAAGAAAAAGAAAAAAAACCCTAAGATACCTTCTTACAATTCGTGAACACGTGTACATAAATTTATAAAAAACTTGAGTTAAAAATAGCTTGAGAAGGGGAATTAAGTTAATATAAAACTTTATTTCAGCTAGGATTAAACAATAAAACACTGAAAGCAAAAAAAAAATTATTGTAGCACAATTCAGTTACTATTAGCTCATTAAGGAACAATAATGCACAGAAATCAGCAAAAAAAATTAAAATACCAATTTATCACTAACAAATGATGATCTTGGTATTCACCTAATGAAGCTGTGGGTTTGATAGTAATTTGTGTTTGTTTTTATTTTGTGGGAGGAAATGTAAAATTCAAACATGCAAAAGCACCAAGATAATAAAAGGAAGGCTTGAATACAAAATGTGTGAGTGTCAGGGCTTAGCATAATTTTTTTTTCAATTTAATATACAACACACATTCCACAATCTGTTGTTATTTAATCTAAGTTAAGGCATCATCTACCAAAGCAAATGGGGAGAGGATTGTTTTTTCTTTATTTACTCCACATTTACTGTAAAAATAGATCTATTTTGTGTGAACTGATAATTCTTCAGCTTCTAACTGAAAATAGATTCAATTTTTTAGGCAAACTGTCTCTTACACAATGCAAACAACCCTTCAAACCACAACACAACCTAAGTCTGAATGGGGAGCACATGTAGATGTCCTCCAGTTCGTGCAAAAGGTGATTATCTTCTCATCATCTCATCTCAATCAGTAGCAAAGCATAGAACTTCTTTCCCATGTTTCCCTGAATTTCTCAGTCTCAAACCCCTTACATTTCTAATTTCAAAATAAATCTCTTTTTGCTAAACCAACACAAAGACTACATTTTTCATTCTTTGAATATATCTGGTATTATTACATTAATATATGCATTATTACCAATTAACAATAGTAACAATAGTTATTTCAATCTTTTTTATTTACTCTAAATTTTTCTGCATAATGTTTGGAATGAAAAGATCATTTACTCTGAAAAATACGATTTCCGTCCCCCTTCTAGACTTTTGTAAGCTATACCATTTAAACTTATGATACAAAATGGCTTTCTATTAAAGTCACTATGTGAAATACTTGCCACGTATAAATCAGCACACTCTTTATTTCATCTTCTGAGGGTCTGTCTGATTTTTGCTTCCAGGGAAGAAATACTTTCCATGGAATAATTTTCAAAGCTAACATTTACATTCTGTAAAATACATACGTGAAGTACATGAGAAATGTTTTATATTTATTCCATTTGAAATATAGTCAACTGAAAATTAGTACCACATTTTCATAATTGAATACACTTCCATACTCTATTTTTCTCCATATCCATTGCTGCATAAAGTTGCAGTGTAAGCAGAAAAAAATATTGTTTGTACAGTATGCTTTTACAAAGCCAAAAATCATAAGCTTTGCTCTTTTCCATTATAAGAAAATAGCAGCACTAATTAAATGGAACATTTTGTAAGCAGAAGGTTAATCCAGTGGAAATCTACTTTAATGAAAAAAGGTTCAATTTTCACATAACAGCTGCAGAGGTAACCCTTGAAGTATGAAATTTAGATAGAGACTCAAAATGTAGAAAAGTTCTGGAATATGCACAAATCACTATTAAATAAGTAATATTTATGGACTATATAATTCAGTTCAGCTATTAAATCATTTCTGCTTATTTCTGCGACAACCAATCTAATAATAAACAGGAACAAGGAAGGAAAAAAAACAAACTAAAATGCAAGTCTGTAAATTGTTATACAGAACATTTTTTTGTCAAATAAACTGTATTAAATCTGAAAGTCTAAATTCTAAGATCCTTATCTTTTGTTCAGTAAGCTCCTTTAACAAAATATATTGATTTAAATTAATGTTCTGTCTGAGGAATCTGAGTAATATAAGAATAACTAATATAAAACTAAAAGTTACTATAACCTTTACATTGGTGTTAACAACTGTAGATGTAACTTTTTAAAGTGTAACTAGCCCTCCATTTTTCCCTTCTGTTGAAGAAAAGTTCACATTCAATATGACATTTTCCTTGTAGAACGTGTCGTTCCAGTGTTTATCAGTGAGATGGCAATTGACTACTATGCCAAATTTTAGTTATTTCTTTTGCTGTATGTATTTCATGAGTGTAACTCAACACATTTTGGGATGAGATTTTATTACAAAAACCTTTTGAAGAGTGTGCAGGTATTTCTACTCTTAATTCTTATTTGCATTGGTCTAGAACAGCCAGAATGAAGATGCCTGTCTATGAAACATGAAAAATTGCTTGACAGTCCATCTAATTCGAAAATTGAATCCTACTTTTACACCTGAAAGAAACCTATTATAGTAGAATCTTTAGACACCATATGTAGCCTTAGTTCTGCTACTCTTAAATTAGTTTCTGTTGCTGAAGAAATTAGGGGTTTTTTTCAAACTGAAGTAGGAATACATTTTATGAACAAATTCTTGTTTTAATAACTACATTTTATCACAGTTTCTAAACTTAGAAATGCTGACTTTTTGGTTCTGCTACATATTTAACGTTTCAAAACTTTTTTTCTCTCATTTATACTCTACTATAATACAATACATGGCATGGTGGCTTGATCTATTTATAACCCCTTTCTGATGGGACTATTTATTGATCTGTTTGATCTGCTCTCGTGGGGGTTATAGACCTCCCTTTCAAATGCCACCTTTCCAAGTGCCCCTACAAAACAGGTTTGGGGTGTTGTAATTTGATGCTCAGGTGGAGGATAGTATGACAGGGAACTCACCCGAGGAGGCTGTTAACCTCACATTGCCCGTCAGACAGGTCAGGACTTCAAGTAAGAAAAAGAAAAGGAGGGTCATTGTAGTGGGAGACTCCCTTCTGAAAGGGACGGAGGGCCCTATTTGTAGGATGGACCCAACTCATAGGGAAGTCTGCTGCCTTCCCCAAGCCCGGGTACACGACATTGCCAAGAGACTCCCAGACCTAGTTAAACCCTCAGATTATTACCCGCTTGTGGTGGTCCAAGCTGGTGGTGATGAGCTAGTGAAAAGAGGGTCAAGGGTAGTTAAAAAGGAATTCCAGGAGCTAGGACAGTCAATAGATAGGGCAGGAGCACAGGTGGTGTTCTGCTCGGTTCCTCCGGTGGCAGGGATGTATACAGATATGAACAAGAGAATATATGCAGTTAATAAATGGCTTAGGGGCTGGTGCCGACAGAGGAATTTTGGGTTCTTTGATCATGGGGAAACCTTTACGGCACCTGGCCTGCTTGACTCAGATGGGTCTCGTCTAACTCCAAAGGGTAAGAGGATTCTAGCTCAGGAGCTGGCAGGACTTGTTGAGAGGGCTTTAAACTAGGCATGAGGGGGGAGGGGGGAGTTACTAGGCTCACCAAAGATGTTCCTGTGGAGGATGAGCCATCTCAAAGAGTGTCGTCAGTAACCCAACTGAAGTGCATGTACACAAACGCACGCAGTATGGGAAACAAACAGGAGGAGATGGAAGTCCTGGTCCAGCGGGAGAGCTATGATATAGTTGCTATCACGGAAACGTGGTGGAACGACTGTCATAACTGGAGTGCTGCCATGGAAGGCTACAGGCTCTTCAGGAGAGACAGGTGTGAGAGGAGGGGTGGAGGGGTGGCCCTGTACACTAGGGAAACCCTGGATGCTGTTGAAGTCGAGATCGGTGATGACCAGGTTGAGTGCCTATGGGTAAGGGTCAGAGGGGCAGTCAGGTCTGACCTCCTGGTTGGAGTATGTTACAGACCACCCGACCAGAAGGAGGAGATGGATCTTCTATTGTTTAAGCAGCTGGAGACTGCCTGTAGATCGGCTGCCCTTGTTCTTTTAGGAGACTTTAACCTTCCGGATATCTGCTGGGAACTTAACACTGCTGAGAGGAGGCAGTCCAGGAGGTTCTTAGAGTGTATTGAGGACTGCTTTCTGTCACAGCTGGTGAGTGAGCCCACCAGGGGTGAGGATCTTCTTGACCTGCTGTTTACAAACAAACAAGGGCTGGTGGGTGATGTTGTTGTCGGAGGCTGTCTGGGGTGTAGTAATCATGAGATAATCGAGTTCTCTCTAAACAATGTAAAAAGAAAAGCCAGGAACAGGACATTGAAACTGGACTTTCAGTGGGCAGATTTTGGATTATTTAAGGAACTGGTCAGGAAAGTACCCTGGGAAATAGTTCTTAGTAGCAAGGGGGTCCAGGAAGGCTGGATACACTTCAAGAATGAAATCTTGAAGGCGCAGGAGCGGGCTGTCCCCATGTGTTGTAAGAAGAGTCGCAGGGGCAGACGTCTGGCCTGGATGAGTAGGAAGCTTCTGAAGGAACTAAGTAAGAAAAAGAGGATGTATCGTCGTTGGAAAGAAGGGGACATAAGCCAGGACATGTACAAACATGTTGTTAAGTCGTGTAGGAGGAAAATCAGGGAAGCGAAAGCCCAGCTGGAGCTCAAATTGGCCACTTCTGTTAAGGACAATAAGAAGAGTTTTTATAAATATATCAATGGTAGAAAGAAGGGCGGCAGTGACCTCCACTCCTTATTGGATGTGGAGGGAAATATAGTAACCAAAGATGCAGAGAAGGCTGAGGTACTTAATGCCTTCTTTGCCTCAGTTTTCAACAGCAAGGATGTCAGCTCGCTTGACAGTTGGCCCTTTGAAGTGGTTGATGGGGGCAGGGTGAAATATGGCCCTCCTGCAATCCATGAGGAGGAAGTTAGAGACCTGCTGAGCCGCTTGGACCCTCATAAGTCTATGGGGCCGTTCTAGGGTGTTGAGAGAGCTGGCGGATGAGCTTGCTAAGCCGTTCTCCATCATCTTTCAGCAGTCTTGGCTCACTGAAGAGGTCCCGGAAGACTGGAAGTTGGCCAATGTGACGCCCATCCACAAGAAGGGCCGTAAGGATCATCCAGGTAATTACAGACCTGTCAGCCTGACCTCGGTCCCAGGTAAAATCATGGAGCAGATAATCCTGGGTGAAATCATGCGGCACCTGCAGAACGGTCAAGAGATCAGGCCCAGCCAGCATGGGTTTAGGAGGGGTAGGTCCTGCCTGACCAACCTGATCTCCTTTTATGACCATGTGACTCGCCTGGTGGATGAGAGGAAGGCTGTGGATGTGGTATACCTGGACTTTAGCAAGGCCTTCTACACTGTCCCCCACAGTAGACTCCTAGGGAAGATGGCAGCCCATAGCTTAGATGGGAGCACTCTGTGCTGGGTTAGGAATTGGCTGGATGGCTGAGCCCAAAGAGTGGTGGTTAATGGTGTCTCATCCAGTTGGCGGCCGGTCACCAGTGGTGTCCCCCAGGGATCGGTGTTGGGTCTGGTCCTGTTTAATATCTTTATTGATGATCTGGATGAGGGGATTGAGTCCATCATCAGCAAGTTTGCAGATGATACCAAGCTGGGAAGAAGGGCTGATCTTTTAGAGGGTAGGATGGCCCTACAGAGGGACCTGGACAGATTGGAGAGATGGGCTGATTCTAATGGGATGATGTTTAATAAGTCCAAATGTCGGGTACTTCATTTTGGACACGACAATCCCATGCAGAGCTACAGACTGGGGACAGAGTGGCTGGAGAGTAGTCAGGCAGAAAAGGATCTGGGAGTGCTGGTTGACAGGAAGCTCAACATGAGCCATCAGTGTGCCCAGGTGGCCAAGAAGGCCAATGGCATTCTGGCCTGCATCAGGAATAGTGTAGTCAGCAGAAACAGAGAAGTTATCGTCCCCCTGTACTCGGCACTAGTCAGGCCTCATCTGGAATATTGTGTACAGTTCTTGGCCCCCCGGTTTGGAAAAGATATTAGGATACTGGAATGTGTTCAGAGGAGGGCAACAAAGATGGTGAAGGGGCTGGAGCATAAGCCCTACGAGGAGCGACTGAGGGAGTTGGGGCTGTTTAGTCTAAAGAAGAGGAGGCTTAGCGGAGACCTCATTGCTCTCTACAACTACCTAAAAGGAGGTTGTAGTCGGGCAGGGGTTGGTCTCTTCTCTCAGGTGACCAGTGACAGAACTAGAGGGCATGGACTTCGTCAGGGAAAGTTTAGGCTTGATGTGAGGAAGAAGTTCTTCACTGAAAGGGGGATCGGCCATTGGAATGTGTTGCCCAGGGAGGTGGTGGAGTCGCCGACCCTGGAGGTTTTTAAGGGGAGATTGCATGTGGCACTGAGTGCCATGGTTTAGATGATGGGTTGGTGTTAGTGTTGGGTTATAGGTTGGACTTGATGATCTCAGAGGTCCTTTCCAACCTTGTGATACTGTGATACTGTGATACTGTGAATTTATGAGTAGCTTCAGAGCTTAGAGTAATAGATAACAACAAAGATGCAGCAATACACCAGCTTTGGATGTAATACTGGTAAAATATGAATAGAAAGTGCCAAATGCTTTTGTAACAGTACAGGTTTTTCATTATACAGGTAAGGTCATACACTAAGACTCCTATTGCAGTTTTAAAATTCTACGAGCTTCTGTAAGAGAAGAGATGGTAACAGGCATTGACAAAACATAAGACGTGTGAGAAGTAACAGAGAACTGTCACCTACTGTTTATGGTAGTTTTACCAGGCCCAGTACAGACCCGGGCCATAGAAATGTATGGAATCAAGATACAATCAAAAAATGAATCTATGAATCTTTTTAGAGTATATCGTTGAATATCAAAATGATTTGGAAGTGGTGGTATTGACTTAAAAGGCAACCATTTTCTTTCTCTTAATAGGCTGGATGCAAAACCTCTACTGGAAGTCACATAAAGACCATACACGGGCAGGATTTTGTGCTGTGTCGTAGTGGTGAGGGAGGAAATACTGAACTAGATATCTTACTTCCAAAGTTTTCATTATTTAAATGGCCAATTCTAGCAAATATGGCCCATGCTACTGCCCTCATATGGAAAAAGCTTTCTTAATTTTTAATTACATTTTTTGGTAGAAAAGGCCTACAAGGCAAATGTGAATTTTTTCACTGTTTATTCATCATTTTATTAACTAGAAGTTATTCTACATTTCTTTGTCATCATATGGAAGAAGAGAATTGTCGCTCTTGATTTATTCAGTCATATCACAAATAGCTAGTCTGGTTCCATGCCTAATCACTATGAAAAGCAATTCTAATACCAGAAACAAAAAATTATGTTACTGCTGCTTGAACCTTTAGCACAGTGTTTGTAGGTAACCACATATTTATTTATTTTTATTTCTACAGTGTGTACATTAGCAGTGTTACCAATTCTGTAAGATAATAGAATAAGAACATGAACAAAATGGGAAATAGGAAAGGACTAGTTGAAGTAAAAGGTGCCTGCATCAAGCACTGCAAGCTGAACAAATTTCAGAACACGAAATAATACACCTCTAGCATCTATGTCAGCATGACACTGCACCACTGTGTAAGAGCGTGGCTTATCACCATGATAACACAGCTATTCAATTTTAAGGAGCCAGGCTATGATTTTTGTGTTATGCTGTATTCTGTGGACAAATCAGTCTGTCTGGAACTAGCACAGAAATTTTAGTACAGTGTTGTGTTTCATACTACAGTCTAAGATGAAAAGAGAAGATAAAGATTTTTTTATCAATTTATATCTTAAAAGTGTGCATGATTTAAAGTGATTTTTGAAAGGTCTGGGGTTATGAAAATATTCAGATGTCTACATAGATATATGTTACTACACAACTCTTTATCTATCTATCTGTCCCAAATGTGATTTCAAGTAACAAAAATGCTTGACTAGATCTAAGTAATTCAGTTGATTCTAACAGCATCAGTCTTTAATCTTAATTGATTTTTAAATGAATTTGCTAATCAAGAAATTGAGTACTTACTCTGCAGTTTAGATTTAGGATTAGGGTATGTATGAGTTTATTTGTTGGCCATTATAATTATTATTAATTAAATAATTTTATTTAAGAAACATTGAGTACAATGATTACTGATAAGCTTTTTAAATTCTTGTAAGAAATCATTATTATTTGGTTTTTTATTTACGTACTACCAAGTGACTCAGTTAGAAAATTAATGCTAAAGTCTTCCCACAAATATAATATGAAAAGAAAGGAGCAAAGTTCAAATACTACCTCTTTCTTAACTGTAAGAAATGTTAAAGCTCAGAAATCCATGATTAAATTCAGTTCTAAATTCAGCTTTGGCTCTGATCATTCTAATTAATATAACAGGATTCCAAATAATGGTACAACTAATCAGCATAACTTCAATGGTATTTTAGTGAAATATTAAATGCAGAAGTTAAATGTAACAACTGATTTGAAGAATCAATTATTGCCCATATGTAAGTGGCTGTTCTCAATGGCACTGGTAGCTGTTGCATTGTAGTATGTAGTAAATTTGATAAGTGTTAAATACTTGTACTGTGGGTTGACCTTGGCTGGATGCCAGGTGCCCACTAAGCTGCTCTGTCACAACCTGCATCTTCACTCCGGGCTACAGGGGAATCTCTACTCCAATGTCTCTTTGGTCAGTGAAGCTGGCTGGCATTGGCTTTATCAGACATGGGGAAAGCTTCTGGCAGCTTCTCACAGAAGCCACCCCTGCAGCCTCTCCACTACAAAAACCTGCGAACTCAATGCAATGTTATAAATGTGGACCATCATTTGACTTACTCCTGTGACCACAGTACAACTTATTTTTTACTTCTTTTACTTACTTATTTTCTTCTGCCTATACTGGCACAAGCACCTCTTCACGTTGCAACGCCTTCCATTTTCACACAATGTTATAGCTAACTTTAGAAAAACAAATAAATTTTGCAATTTGAAGGCAATAATTATTGCCTTCAAAGTAGAAGTATATTTCCAGATGTTGTGATATGCGAAATAAGTTGATTACTGACAGTGACAAGGAAGAAATTTAACAAGTTTTGGAACTTGCATTTATATTGTTATTTGTATTTCAGTAACAATATATATAGTTTTATTAGACATTATTTTACACATATAGTGCCTATGATAACATTTACAATATGCTGATACTATTAAAATCTTTCATATATATAACTCTACTTAATCTACTACTTTGCACGTTATTATGCCTTACTGGCACTGTTTATTCACAATTTCTTACCCAAAACATCCCCTTTCTTGTCTCATTTCCACAACATTCTTTCACATTATCTCAGAAAAATATAATTTTTACAACAGTCTGTCTAATTTCTATGACACATATATATTGCACAGACAACAATGCTGTTGCAATACTGAAAGTGATCACCAATGTCATTACTATAATACAGATATAATGTCGACATCATGTTGCTGTCTTCAAACATGAGGAAGCACACTCTCTAGAGCTGGAAGAAAAAGCAACATCAATTTGTCCAGTAGATGTAAAAGCTCATGGAATGTGTTATTTGAAGGTTAATTTTGGTATATGATTAGACAGTGAAGAACCTGAGGAGCTGTTCTCACACAATGTCTCCAACGACAGAAGTCTTAGAACATAATAGTATTCTACCAGATCACTGTTGTCTTAAGTCATGAGAATCATAAAATCAAACTTATATCAATCTGGGTTTTTTTACTCATCTGTCTTAAAATCTCACAAGAATGAATATTCTACAGGATTAACTGTAAAGTAAAAAATATAAGATATTTTTCTCAGGAAAGATCTATTCTGCTTATGAGATTTCAATCAAATCAGGATCAAAGCTATTTATTACTTTATTAATGACAAGTAATTGACCAGGAATCAGGAAATTCTATTCAGAATAAATACATCCAATAAAACAAATAAACTGTAATATTAGATATTTTAAAAGATGTTAGTAAACATCTAGAAACCTCTAAATATCCTTCTAGAACTATTCCCAAGAAGCTCTCATCCTCTGCTTCTGCATGCACACGTGCAGGTTCACACACACACACTCCACACTCACACAATGACAAATGCCACACTCCTGGGCACATCATCTTCCCCCCATCTGTAGAGGTTTCTCTTCTTTGAGAAATGCAATTGCCCAGCTTTGAGTGCCCCCTGGTGTTGCTGACACTGTGTCAATGCACTCCACTGATAAGGAGGTGCCCTATGGGTGATTCTGCACCCTGCAATGGAGTCCCTGCGTTCATCTAATTGTCATTTCAGTCTTGACTGTATTTTCCACTCCTTTTCTGTTTTATCCCCTTTATGTAGTTACTATTATACCTCCATTTCTAAGGAAATTTTCTCATATAAATTGAGTAAAAAAAATTGCATCCTGCAAAATTTGTATTGGTTTGTAATGCTATGAACAGTCATTCCATTTTCTCTTTTCTTTTTTTTTTTTTTTGGTTTTCTAGCTTGCAACAATCTTTTCCTGTATTGAAGAGTGCAGTGTAAGATTGCAGTCCTGCCATCAATATTCCAGTGAATATTCTTGC
Organism: Dromococcyx pavoninus; assembly: GCA_033558185.1. Taxonomy (NCBI): domain Eukaryota; kingdom Metazoa; phylum Chordata; class Aves; order Cuculiformes; family Neomorphidae; genus Dromococcyx; species Dromococcyx pavoninus. The sequence continues at coordinate 3,254,171 of JAUMJL010000110.1, forward strand.
TTATAAAATCTACTTTATTTCACTGGCTTGAGTCTCTGTTCTCTACTTAGGCCCTGGTGAAGACTAGAGAGTTCTTTTCTTCTTTATTCTCAGTCCCTGTTCTCCTCTTCCTTGCAGTTATGCACCTCTATCTGCGATGAGCTATTATTTCTATGTCCAAACCACATAGCCAGGGAAAAAGTTAACAGTTAAAGAGTGTGAATGAAGAAGGATCCCATTGTCTGAGATCTTCCTGGGCTTTTGTTATTTGGCTGTGTATATACACCTGGTGGGACAATGTGACTGGCAATGCCGAAGGGTTAGTGCTTATATCTGCCCTCACTGAAGAGGGAAAAAAAATTAAATACATGTTCTGAAACTGTTTCCGACACTGTTATACTTCCTCTCTGTGACTCTCCAGCCAAGCTTATATTCAACCATTCCCATCAAGAAGATTAGAGCTCTGGGACTGTTTTTTATTAAAGCCAAATAAAAGAAAGTTAGTCTAAGCTATGCTAGATCAAGTTATTTGCATTTGTTAAATTGATTTTGTCAGCTATTAAGACTTAAAATATTTATGCTTAGAAAGTTGCATTTAAAGTCTTATTAATTTAGCTACATTGAATTAGATAGTTCAGCACTTTTAAAAGAAAACTAACTATCATCATGTGAAAGCAAAAGCATTTCATATCTAGTGGCTTACCAAAAAAAGCATTCACAGTTTTATAACTTTTTTCAACAAAAGGCTTTGTTGCATACTCACTGTTGGATGAATATCTATCAAAATAAAATGCATTACTCAACAAATTCTGTACACTCTTTAGTGCTTAACAGAGATTATATGATTGCAGGGTATTTTCTGTCAACATATTTGGATCACAACTGGCAGTTTTTCATTTTCATCAAGATGTCATGTTTAATTTTTGAACTATTTGACAACCTTGATGTAAACGCATCCTGGAACATAGATACTGTGATGCCTGTCCACTTACAGAACACTTGACTCAGGGCATGGACAGTGTCAGATGTGTCTTGTTGTGGGGTTTTTTTTGGCTAAAAATGATTTTTCTTTTGCTTAAATATATTAGTTGAAATAACTGAGTGCTTGGACAGATGCCATACATTTCATTAAGCAGTTTCTAGTACTAGTATTCCTTAATTCATTGTGTCAGCTATACACACGGAAAAAATAATCTGTAAAGTTGTAAGGAAAGCATAAACTGTAACTGAATTTGTAACTCTTTGTTAAAACTTTTCAAATAGAGCTAATAAAAACATGACTCTGTAAATTTGTAAAATCATTTACATTTCAAAGGAAAGACAATCTATGACAATACAGGAGAAAATAAATTTCAGAAAAAAATATTTCTGGAAGATAACTTTTTTTCACTTTTTCAATATAAAAATATCACCTTTCAGCACTTTTGCTTCATCTTCCGTCCCAGTTTTTTTAGTGTCTTTCATAATTGACGCAACTTTTATCCCCTCAGTTTACCCTCCCAAAACTTACTTTCTGGAATTCCTCAAACAGTACTCTTTCACTCAGCTTCCTTAAAGTCTTCTTATGTACAGAGCTTGTTTTCACTTTGCTGCCTGCCTGCTCCCATAATAGTACATCTTAGTCATCAGTTCGCTACTTTTGTCCTATGACTCCTAGTGATGCATTCTAGATGATTTGGTTTCAAGCCAAACTGTCAGGTCAAGGGGACTGGCAGCTCATTTGCAGAGCACATGTCAGGTGCAGTGAGCTTCCAGCAGCCAGGAGGCAAAGAAAGTTGGATTCACTCCAGGCAAAAATTTCAGCTGGGCACAAGTTGGTCTATCTGGCTCCACAACTGGGAAATTTTAAAAAAGCTAAATATCACCTATTGTCTCCGGGGAAAGTGATCTTTCCCCAGAGCACTCAGAAGTTAGCTGAAACTTAAAAGATTCTTTTCTCTTATATACTGTATTTGCTACTTGTTTTGGAAGGTAGAGTGGTAAACTTAAAGAAATTGGAGAAATGATTGTTCTAGTCAGCCTTTTATGTTTATTGGAGTGAGATATACAGTCTACAGGACAGTTTGTCTGTATAGCTAGGTAGGTAACAAATATAGATGAGATTAGTTTCCCTCTAAGGATGCCTATTTTTCTCCACTGAATATAAAAGCAGGTAAGGGTCATGTTTTTGAATATTGATGTTTATCTTGTAGATTTCAAGGCACATGTTGCAAGTGAATATGGTTATTTATCAGGGAATTAAAGTTCTCTGTGCTGGGAATTTTTGAAGAACTGGTAAGTCAATCCATCTTCCAACTTCAAAACAACACTCCTAGACTGACATTTACAATAGGCATCGCCCATTACCAACTGTTATCATTATCTATGTGAAATAGTCCTTCTTTGATGATCATATTCTACATCAGCTGAGAGTACATAGTACCTTGAAGTGGATGCTGTTAAGTTAATGCTGAAAGCTTTGGGCCTTGCCATGTTCTTAGTCACCAAATACAGAGTTGCCAGACGTAAGAGCTCTTTGATGAGAAAAATGAGAACAGAGGTAACCAAAGTCTCTTCACCATCATTATTCTCATCACTGTGGTTTTTTGTTTGTTTGTTTGTTTTAATGCTCTTGGTTCCTTTCCCAAAAGACAGGAAGGAATCTTATCTTCTCCAAACATAGTTCATCTTATTCTAGGGACTAAGAATTTGTCAGACATCTTTCCTACTTCTTCTGCAACTTTCATTTTCATCTTACAGATTTTACTGCTTGCACTTCTTTTCCAATTTGAGCAATCATACCATAAATTTTGCTTTTCTTCTTTGTCATTATGTGTTAATTTAAGTGCTTAACTATGCTACAGTGTGTCAATATTTTGGTGTGATTATTTCTGGGTTCAGGCAAATAAGCAATATTAATTCTTTGCTTAGTTTGGAGTTTGTTCTTCTTCCTGAGTGCAACAGGCCTCTACTTGGGTTGTTAAGCTTACACAAATCTATTCCCTTCTCCAAATATGGCAGTGTAAGATAAAATTCTGAGAACAGCCTTTTACTGTTATTGTTTTAAAGATAAGCTTATGCAGACATGCTAACATATTTACCCTGTAAAGACAAATGAAAAACAATAAACTGTTATAACTTTATATTCTGGTTTTGCTCTTTCTAGATAGCTTAATTTGAAACCCATGGTACTCAGATGAGTGAATAAAGACTTCATACAACATCTACCTTCAAGTTGAAACCATAACTATTATTTATTTCCTTTCTCTATATAGATCAGCTTCTTTAGCAATCAATAACAGCTTTCCAAGCAAAAGTATTCTTAAAACACTTTAGAAAGTTTAAATGCTATGTCTGCTTGTCATTAATTTGTCTGATGTCACTGAGATATGACAGGTCACACTGCCTGTATTTTAAGCATCATCAAAGGGTCTGTTAGGCAGGACACTATACCATATAACCTATCTTGTATCTCCTGCAGAGCATACTGGGCAGAACTTGTATGGACCAATCAAGCTATAGAAAAAATCCTATTCCTTTGATATTGCTCTAACCCCTGGGGCTCAAGAATTTTAGCTGATAGCAGGAAATCAGTTCCTTTCACAGCTCCTGTGGAGTTCTGCTCAATGGTCTAGCAAGAGAGTAGCATTTTCAATAGGTTTCCCTGAAAGTATTAGTTGCAGACAACTTGCCTTTAGCTGTCAAACTGTAAAACTGCCTACACCTAAATGACTGACTAGCCAAACACATTTAGGATTCTATTTATAAAAGAGAAGACTTTAAAATAACAAATGTAGTTTTTCTTTGTCTAGACATAACCACAGGAAGCATGGGATATTACAAAAAATTATTCAACCTGCATCACCACTCTAGCAGATGTACAGGTGCACTTGACAAGAATCTTTTCATGAAAATCATAGTGAAAATACATACAATTTCATTTTTTACATGATGTTTTAGTAAACACCTGTGAACTACTGGAACATATTTGGCAGAAGTGGTGAGGAACTTGCATGATCATCCTTAACTTTGCTCTGTCATTTGAAACATGAAGCACCTTTGCACCAAATGAAATTGATACCCTCTATTGTTTTAGAATAAGAAACATTTTTTATTTCTGACAGACTTTACCCATACTTACATATATTACACTGAATAGCAAGAATAAAAGCATGTGTTGAGTAAGGCAAGCCACAGTTGAGGAAGAAGAATAATAAAAATCTCTGCAGACATTAATCCACCTATGTTTTTAAAATATTGGTAATCTGCAGGGTGTTGGGCTTTTGTGATTCAGGTGAGGGTATAAGTCTTGGTCTCACGCTAACTTCACTGTAAATGCTCTCCGGCATTAGTTTAGTATTTATCTAATACATCATGCTCTTCTGTGCAGCAAAGAGACATAACTTTTCAAAAAAATATTTCAAAGTATTTGGAAAAGAGAATAAAATACCTGAATTCCTCACTGAGCAAGGATTAGAGAAAACCAAAGTAAAAATTTGTGACAGAATTTTGTATAACCTCACTGAAGGAAAAAGGGTTTACTGAACTTAGTCTTAATGCTAAAGAAGCTAAACTGACTTGCCTGAGATCTTGAACATGAGGTCAGTGGAAAAATTAAAAAAAAATCAACAAAACCAAAAAAAAATCCAAAAAGAGACAATTTCCATTTCTGTGAGCCAGGGGTTGCAATAGTATTTCATCAGGCTGGACGTAGATACAAAAGTGACCTTAGGATTCCCTCTGATGAATGTAGCTAAGAAGAAGAATGAGTTACTCTCCTAGAGGGAAAATGATTCTTCATTGCTTTGTTAGTTGGCACCATCTCAGTTGATGAAAAGGCATTTTTGGCAGCATATATGGAGATTATATTTTCATCTTTCTAGCTGAAACAAAAGTAATGACGAGAAAAGAAATCAGAATCAGCAGTGCAGAGCTGAAGAAATGTTGAGACAAAATAAGCAGCAGCAATTTCTTATCCACCAGGACAAGATTCAGCCTAAAATGAGAAGAGGCATTCGCAAAACAGAAATTAGTAAAAGCAAAAATACTCCTTCAGTGCCTCCTTGATTATTCTTCAAACTTTTAAAAACTTTAAAATATTTATTCTCACACTGTTAAAGACATTCTTGAATTTACAGAGATGTCATCACACTGAAAAGAGCAGAAGCAAAATCTTAGACCTGTAGATTGGTTTGGGTTGGAAGGAACTTTTAAAGTCATCTAGTCCAGTTCTCCTTCTATGGACAGGAACATCTATGAGATCAGGTTGCTCAAAGCACCTGATCCACCCACGCATGTTGAGCAATCTGGTTGATGTCATTGCAAGACCATTCTGCATAACCTTTGAGAAGTCGTGGATATCTGGGGACACCTCCGAAGACTGGAAGAAGTCTCGTGTCACAACCAACCAGAAAAAAAGGCTCCAAGGAGGACCTGACTAATTATATACCTATACTAATTAGATACCTCTGTAAATTCAATCCATGCGAAAGTTACAGAGTGAATAATCCTAGTGACTATCACAAGTCAACTGAAGCACGGGATTGGGAAAAGCCAACATGGATACACTAGAGGCAGATCATGCTTAACAAACCTGATCTCCTTCTACAACAAAATGATTCAATCAGTTGATGCAGGACGAGTGGTGGACGTTGTCTACCTGGACTTCTCCAAGGCTTTTGACACAGTTTGTCACAGCCTCCTTGTATAGAAACTGACATGCTATAGCCTAGATAAGTGGTCTGTGCAGTGGGTGAGGAACTGGCTGACAGACTGTACCCAGAGAGTGGTGGTAAATAGTTTTTTCTCAAATTGACAGTCAGTCACAAGTGGGGTCCCCAGGGACTGATACTGGGCACAGGTTGTTTAATATCTTAGTAAGTGACTTGACTATAAGGATCAAGAGCACTCTAATGAAGTTTAAAGATGACACCAAGTTGCATGGGGAGGTTGACATGCCAGATCTACCCTCCAGGAAGACCTGGACAGGCTGGAAGAGCAGGCTGGCAGAAACCTTATGAAATTCATTGTAGATAAGTGTAATGTCTTGCACCTGGGAATATATCACCCTGGTGTGCAGCTTACATTGGGTTCCACCTGGCTGGAGAGCAGCTCTCAGGAGAAGGACCTGGGGGTCTTGGTGGACCACAGGCTCAACATGAGTGAACAGTGTGTTGCAGCAGCAAAGAAGACCAACAGGGGTGCACCGAGAAGGACACACCTGCAGTGATAATGAAGTCATTATCCCACTCAACTCAATTCTTGTCAAACCAGACCTGGAGTGCTGTGTCCAGTTTTGGTCCCCACTATTCAAAAAAGCTGTGCATAGGCTGGAGAGGGTCTGTAGAAGGGTCATTAAGATGATCAGAGGGTTAGGAAATCTACCAAATGAAGTCAGTCTGAGAGAACTGGGTTTGTTCAGTCTTGAGATGAGAAGGCTTAGGGGAGACCAACGCACAGAATTCTGCCATGTCATGAGCCAAAATCAACCTGACCAGTCATGCTATATTCACAGTTACTGCAGTTATTTGGAATTAACAGCATTAAACAAGGGTAAACTATTTACACACTGAAAAATAGTTAGTTTTACTTTCAACAGAGGAAAATAAATTCCATTACTTGAAGTATTTGATTAAATATACTTAATCAATTTGAGAAGTAGAACTCGGATGCTCTCTTTTATCAAAGTGAGTGTGCTTTTCTCATAAATTTATTCTTATTTTTTTTCTTTCTCTTCTCATATGAGAGTTTTTGTGAGTTTTATTTTTTTTGGAAGTTTTGTTTTGTTTTTATTTTGGTCAGAAGATCCTAAGGCAGGAGATGTTGAATACCTGCTATTGAACATCTTCGGTTCTAGGTGTCTACATTTCTTCTTCCAAAACATATTTATTGCTGAGTGGAACATTCTCATTATAAGAAGATTTTAAATACGTCAAGATTAACAAAAGTGCTGTAAAGGTAAAGGGTCCGTTAGCTCAAAACTTCGTAGGTGACATATTGATGAAGTGATTTGAAGGCAGGGTGGAAAATCACTAGTTATTGTGTAATACTCATCACACTACTATGTAGGTCTACTTGACCTATGTTAACAATTCTGTTTATATTAACAACAGAAGTAATAAACTAATCATGGTATGGAAAGATTCCAAGTTAAAAAAAACCACTTACACCTTTGAAGGAAGTATTTTATTTCATTTATTGGATATCATTATATTCTAAGGTGAAGTTCATAGCTTTCCTTGAAATAGTCACAAAATAAAGCCTTAATTGGTGTGAATAAGGCTGAAATATAAATGTCACCAAAACCAAATATTTATTTCTCTGAAATAACTGTAGCATTCCAGTTAAAAAGATTATTTTGCATATTTTGGATTGTATTTGAAGAACAGTATATAAACCACATGAAGTAAAATAAAAAAAAAAGGAAACCAATACTTACTTTCAAATACACACATCTCTGAGACTCTTTTAAAATAATTTGAAAAAATAGACAGTTCATATAATGGTGTAAAATGATTTTCTTCTCAAGAGAACTGCTTGAAACCTTATTTTCAGTCTAAACTGAAATATTTTTCCCTGACTTTAACATAAGGTGATTTTCTTCATACTAAGTTGTATATTCTATACAAAGCTGTCTCTGGCCATAAGACACAGAAGGAGTGGGCAGGGCAAATTAGGAATGGTTCCAAGACATTTTTATAGCTGTACAGAATAATAGTGAGATCAGTGGGTTTTTTTAATTTTCTTTTGCCTTACCCATGAAATCCACAAAGTTCTTTCCAAAGCAAATTAAAAATAGAAAAGCAACACTAAACCAAGATTAATGGGAAGTCTTAGGTCTTATAAAATTAAAAAAGTTCTAGTTATTTCCAAGATGTAGAAAAAAACATTCTCAAAACTAAAAATGTCTAGCCATTACAATAAAGACTAAACCACTTAGTCCTTGGTGAGCAGAACAAATTCACAGAAACATAGAGGATACTGACAGAGAAAAAGGCAAGACATCACCTGTATCCCCTAATTTTCACTTGATATGACAAATAATCAAAACTTTCACAATCTTTCTTGAAAATCTGCTTCAGTACACAGCTATGCTTATTTTTTTTTCCTAAAATCTACCTGGAATCAATTTTTTTTTTCTCTAAACCTCAAGCTTATCGCCTACTACCTGGAACCCAACTGTCTTCTACAGCCAGTGGATAGAAATATCCATTTTCAGGTGACGGTTAGTCTCATTCTAGGACAATGAATCGTGGCAGAAAAAACATTGCCTTTAGTGTTCAGAGTCCCTCCAGTGGTGATAAGAGAAGTTAGAATGACTTGATCAGACTTAAGTGCTTAATTTCTAGATATATAAAGTCTATTAAAATAAATCATCCTTCATGAACACTCTCAGACTAACAAAGTGACTATAAAAAAGAAAGCAGAAAAGTATACCAATGTATCAGGTAAAGAAAGCATTTCAACAGGCACAATTAATATTCTAGGCTCTGTAGTTTCTACCTAGAGGAGAGATTTGAGTCAAATCACAGAACATAGTTCGGTAAGTCAAACAGATTTTGTTTTAAAATAAACCACTGCTAAAGAAACTTCGAGAAGCAAAATACAGTGATCTATCTATGAATGAAATTATGATTCCAGGATGTTGTCTTAATACCAGCCAGTACAAAAGGAACATACCCATTGGCGCCTATGACCACAGGAATACCATAGTTGGCGGCTGTGTATAGAATAAGACCAAAAGGTCTATGGGGGAAAAAAAAACCAACAAACCAAAACCAACACCAAAATCTATTAGAAAGGACAAACCAAAGACACCAGGAAAGTAATACAAAAACAATATGATTTTGTGTTTGGAAGAAAAGAGATTTTTTATTCAGATAGCATAGAATATATAACCCAAGTATGGATGAAAAACAAGACCTTATGCATTAATGTCTGTTCTTTGATAAAATTTTATAAGCTGGATACAGAAGGAAAATAGACCGGTGAATGAAGAGATTTAGCCAAGACTTTCAAGGCATCATAGAACTGAAAAATCCCAAGTACTAGTCTGTTTCTCATTTTTAGAGGAGACTCCTATTTCCTGTAGCATCAGCCTGCAAGACATTCACAGGATTCTGTATAATGATTTTAAGCTATTTTTGCTCGTAGGCTTTGATGGCATCGTATACATGCTCTGCCTTAGCAGATGGTGTTTAAATCTAATCCTCTATTCTGTGGAAATAATACCACACAAGTGAAGATTTGCCTTGAGGTTGTCTCTGCAATATTTCATTGGCTGACCTCTCAGCCATTCACTGTATTTTAACAAGTGACAGAAAATAATTTTGGGCAATCTCTCTCCTGCTCCATGTACCAGATGCCTGGACGAGAACAGAGAAGTCTGAACTTTGATGCTCAGTATTTGACAACACTGTAAAATGTTAGCATTTGGAAGTTTATTCTGCATTTTATACAAGCAAGGGCACAAAGAAAACATAAATTGACTAAGGTGATTTATGTGCTGGATGAAGACTGTTCAAACTCTGTAGCTGTATAGAGGAATGATGAGTATAACTGAACCATGACAGATGATAGATCAAATAAAATTTTTAAATGAACTTTAAATATATGCATAAGTGACAGCACACTTATTCTTCCCTTGCCTGACATGTGACAAAATTATTGTTAAAATAGCTACCCAACAGGGAGAATTTCCATATATATCTGCTATAAGATAGGACGTTTTGGATAGAAGAAAGAAGTCAGAATTGAATCTTCTTGGCTCTCACAGTTTATCCTTGTCTCCAGACAATGATTTGAGAGTTTTAAGCATAACAGTTTTTTCTATGCTATAACTTTTCCACCATCAACCCCACACAAGAAGTTTATTTTAAAAAAAAGGCAATGCATTTTCAGAGTAATAAAATATATTCTATATTCAAATATATTTTTCCTTAGTTTTGTTTGTTCTTTTTTTAATTATGAACAAATACGTCAGATACCACTTTTGTTTTTCTGTTTTAAAAGTAGTATGTCTTTCTGAGAAGCCTATTGAACACAAATGTCTTTGTGCTGAAATTGAAAGTCAGATGGAAAAATGCTGCTTATCTTGAGGAGAGTGATGAGACACTTCAAAATTAATCCCAAAATTAATCACACAAAAAAAAAAGTTGTCCACTTTAAGTGTAGGAAATAAATTCTTAAGGTTATATTGGGCTGACTACACTCAGTCTGTTCCCTTTGTCTGTACAGACACTTAACAGCAATACTTAAGATTGGTTTTTATGCATGTTTTCTGAAAAATGTAATAAAAAGGGTTTACATTCAGTTGTTTTGTTCTACAATTTGAGATGATTTAAGGGCAAAAAGCCTCAGAAAAATCTGACCATGAAACACTCATATTTAGGTATAACCCAAAGGGATTAATGTTCAGTGCTTCATTTTAAGGTTATATTTTGTAAAAACGTAGACTTTGTGCTTTTTTTTATATGTGTATTTTGTCCTAAGATTGATGGGAGATTTAAATTGAAAGTTATGAAGGTACTAAACATGAAAGAAAATAAGATTAGAGTATTTATGGTTATTGAAATGAAATCTCTTTTAAGACTAAGAAATTTCTACCAGTTTACTCCAATCAAGAAAGAGGAGCATAGGACCCAATAATAACCTAAATGATCTACTGACAGCTTAGTTTTACCAGTTAGGAGGTCCTGAGCACATGGTAAATGTAATGAATTCAACATTGCATAGACACCTGGACGCACAATAAGTTTTATAATGAGTCATCTGCATCTACACTGTAAATCTTACTTGTAGAGCTTACTTTGAATGTGCAGATCAACATATAATGCTTTCTGGTTTCTGAAAACCATGGAATCTGAGCCATAAGGGTCCATGCTTTAAATTGAAAATGAGTGAGTTTCTTTCACCTTGAGATCCGTAGGAAAAAATATAAATCCCAAATATCTGTAATTTATCTATGTCAAAGAAAGACCTTTAATGGAAGTAAACTATTAATGGGTAGAAAATGACTGAAAGCTTCTAGCTATGACAAAGTATTATGCAGTGATTTATACAAACCGCTTAATTTGTGAATGTTTATGTTATTGTGTCTTACTTGGGATTTGGGTTGGCAAATATTGGATACCTTAGTATATATCTTCACATAGTAATTACTTTTAAAGTTGGATTAAATAAAGCCCGGAAGAGAATCATAATTAGGAAAAAGCAATATATGAAGTAAGGCTTTGAGGTCCTAATGTAGGGTTTTATAGGTTCCTGTTTATTTATGAGCTCATTGTGTAAAGTGTTTTTTTAGTCAGTGGACTCAATTCAGATATGTATATACTGAGGGCTATTTTTGATGCCTTAGGGTTTCTGCAACATCAGCATAAGACTGGCAGAAGTTACAAAGGACCTCTGGGAGAGTTGTATTCTTCTGGAGTGGTAGAAGGAGGTCAGGAGAGTACTTAAGCTCTTAAAATGATACCAGACATCTTTGTCCAGGCAATATATTATTCCAGTAGTTGAAAGACTCAAGAGACCTTAGAGAATAAATCAGCTGAACAAATGCTCTTGTCTATAGCAACAGTATTTCTGAAAGGATATATACTTTCTCATACTTCATCAGAGATTAAAGGAAAATGAGATTGTCAGTTGTATGAGTAATAAATTCTAATTATTCGATCTGACTTTCTCAAAAGACAGAAGTTTCCTACTATATATGTAATAGCTCCTTATTTGGAAGCATATAGCTGAGAAAAATAATAAATTTTATTTTAAAATTTACAGTACAGATAATAATTTAAAATCACAACAAATTTTCTTGATGGTTAGTTACTCTCACTCTTTGAAAGTCTGTTTGGTTTTTCAGTCATTATAGCTTCCATTATCATTTTTTGTTTTTTCTGCTATACTGCATAGCCATCTCACTTCAAATTCTTATTCCTCATGTACATCACAGATTGTGATTTATTCAGTCATTTAATCTTGATCAGAATAAACAAGATTTATACAAACCTTGAATCGTTCACAATAAGGCACACTTTTTGATCCTGTAATGATTTTCTTGTCTCTTGACAGGTCTTCTGGTATCTCAGTATTCTTGAAATGGTCTTCCTTATACACCCAAAAGGGTTCTTTTGAAGTGTTTAAATCAGGACTGGACAGACCATTCAAAACTAGTCACTCCAGCACTGTCTGTTGAAGTAATACAACTTTTCATTTAATATCTGTGTGACATCATCCTTTATACTAGCTGGTTCTAAATGGTTCTAAATTTTTTTTCTCTAGCTAGTTCATTTCTGGTTTTTTTTCTGTGGAAATTCCACAGATGTAATTGAAACTTTTACTTACAGAAAAATTAACATTGCACCATTCACAAATGATACCAGAAGATGTAAATTAGGTGCTCTAACAACATCTTGCTTAAAGAAATTGTTTGCATTCAGACCAGTGAATGAGATTTAGTTTTAGAAAATATGCACCTTTGTTCCATAGGTGTGTTCAATATAATAGCAGATAAGTCACTTATATCTGATGAACAACTGTCATCACACTACCAACTAAAATAAGCTTGAACTATGACATAGAATATTTTCCTTGTTAGGGCAGACAAACACTTTGTAAATTTTCTGCAACATATTGTTCGGTTTTCAGTGGGATGATATGTCATTTCATACTGGTCAGCTGTGACTTACTTGTCATGAAGAAATCATTTTATTAGGCAGTTACCACATTGAAATAATAGAATTTAACATGGAAGATCAATTTTGAACTTCAAATTGATGTTTCAGGAGAACACAGCAAGGAATACTGAAGTCAAGAGCACACCCCAGGAAATAAATTATCCAGAGGTACAGAGAATTCCCTGTTAATAGAAAGACTGTTTCTAATAATGAATTTTTACACCCACTTCAGAAGACACTAGCTACAATATTTTTTACTACATACTTAGGTGCTTGCTTAGAGTGGGTTTTTTTTTAAGTTGGTTCCCCTCTCCCCACCCCTGAAGGGTCCTAATGTAACTATCTCCTACTTTCACATTGTGAAGGCTGAGTCAAATACTCAAAATTTTTATTCCAATAGTTAACCTGGGAGAGTCTTGCATACGGATTCTTATCTTTGATACTTTCTGTTGTGTCTGTATTCTACAATAAGAAACATTACATGGACGAAATACAAGCAATATTGTCTCTGACCCTTCCAGACATCTGAGTGCTAGTTCATTTTCTAAGTACAGGTATTCAGATGGAAAATCCTCTATCAAAAAAGAAAAAGCAGAAATAAAACCTAATAAGTTATCTTTCAGTTTTGTTTTGTTTTCCACATATATGTTCTGACCGAGACTACACAGCTATTCCTGTATCACATCCCTAATCATAATACATATGGGTAGCAGAGACCGCAAAGAAGACTTGGTAATCAGTACGTTAAGCTTCACAAAGCAGGTCTTCACAAACATTAAGCTAAATCTGTAAACAGTACCATAAAAGCTGAGGACTGATCATACATGCATAAAAAAAAGGTTAATTAAGAGGAGAGTATTTATTTTGATTATCAATGCCAAGTATTTGGGACGAAATAAGGAAGCCTAGGATTTGTAAAAGTCTTTTTCTTATATTTGGGCAAATCTGTGTGGTGTGCATGCTATTCCTTTTTTTTTGTTGTTTAATATAGAATCTATTTTATTATCTCATTAAACTTCTTTGCATTGATATTAAAGGAATCATCATCTCACTGAACTCATATTGCACTAAAATGTAGGGAATGACTGATAACAACCTCTTTCAAATCAATTCCCCAGTAACAGATATGTTCCATAGTTCAATTTTGTGCAAGTGGCTTTGAAAAATGCATTGAAATGTATCAAACCAAAAAATACCAACTCTGTTTATTAACAAAAATATTTACATAGGTTTTTTTAGCAACTTTATGGTTGTTCTGAAAATATGACTATGGATATGCAGTAGACATTAAGTCTGAAAGATTCTTCTCCTTGAATACAAACTTTTCTGACTTAATGCTTCCAAAGACTCCTACATTAATGCTGTATTTCAAACACAGTCCTGGCACATATTATATCTATAGATCATGAAGAGCAGTCTGTCAATAGGCATAAGCTTTCAGAAGGCTCTGGGCTTTAATTTTTATAGTGTTTAAAAAACATTACTGAAAGGCTCTTTGCATTATTTTGGGAATGAATCAATGGAGAAAATTAATACTCCTACACCACAAAAGAAGTTAGAAGTGAATAGCTAATTATCCTCTGTTATCACTCACTGATTTGTCTTCTATGTGTGCATATACACATAAATCTTCCAAACTAAAAATAGCCAAAGTGTGAGGCTTACTTTAGACATTATGACTAAACAGAAGTCTCTAAACAAAAGGACATAAAGATAGAATTTGACTAAAATTGAGGATTTTATAACAGAATGGGTCAAAATCAAAAGAGTGAATAATACATACTCAGATAAATTTGCATTAGTCTAGTCTAGTGATAGAGCTCTGTAAAGGTTGCAATTAATTTTAAGCTATGAGAACAATGTCAGTGAACTTTTAGAGGTAGATCCAATATAGAAGACAGGAACTTGAAGTACTACATTTAATTTCAGTTAGAAGGTTCTCATGGTGCAATAGAAACTAAGACATTTAAACTCTGCACAATATTCAGAGAACTGGGCATCTGAAGGGGATGGTCCTTTTAAAAAATCTGATGTGTTTTTAAGAACTATAACCTATCTTCCTCCCTGAGTCTTACTCACATTCTTGGAAAAACTCTTCATTTTGACTTCAGATACCAATCCCACTCTTATTTGTATGAACTTATTTCACTGATCATGTCTGGTGGGGTTTTAAGGAAATAACATAATGGTTAATCACTTAGAAATAATCTGGGTTTATCCTTAGCTAGGATGGTTTCAAATACGTGTTTCTGGCATTCAGGGTTTCAGATATTTATTTCTAGATCCAGGACAGTTTTTTATGATCATGCTATAGACAAAATAAAATTAGACAGGGTTTGATAAACAACGTGTAGACAAGTTTAGATCATGGCTGGTAAAGTCATGATACTGTACAGAAGATATACAATGAAAAATTTATGTGATTAAAAAATCAAAACTCAATACAGCACTGATCTGTAGCTCATTTCTTAAGACATCCAGAGAAAGAATTTCAGGTTCTTTTTTCTTTAATTCCAATAAAAGTGTAGAGGTAGTCAATTATCTTTTTAGATACAATTTATAGTAATTATGGGCAAACAAACAGAAAATTCCCAAATGAGATATACCCCATTTTGTCTCAGACTGTGGTTATGAACAGACTATAGGGAAGGGTCTTTTCCCTATGAGCCTCTACCCCAGAGATACAAATCAGAAATAAAATCAGAATTATGAATGTTTAAAAAGTTACATTTCCACAACTGATCTTTTCTGTCTTGGAAAGTCATTTAAATCTCTTTAATTTCCACTGAAATCTCTTTGAGGTTATATCGAATGGCAAGAAAATCATTTGAAGAAGTATTATTTTGCTTCTAGAAGGAAGTTAAACAGGTCACTCTACAGGCTTTTTGATTTCAGTACTTTTCATTGCATGTAGATACTTTTCATCCATTTGCTTGTTTTCTTTTTGCTAGTAAAACAGCACATCAACTCCTAACACTATTGATTAAGACAGAAAGGAAAAATGGAATCTAGAAAAACAAGCACGTTTTTTATGGTCTCTATATTTTCATAAAACTACCAGAGGAAGAAAAATACAGTTAACATCTTAAGCCTGAGAAAAAACAGTACTCTAACTGGTTTTACAGTTTTAAAATATATTTTAAAAATATTTCATAAAAACAAATAAGCAGTGAAAATATTTCATTATTTTGCCTAGGGCCAATAGGCAAAATTTCATTTTCCAATATTGTTTTAAGTCAGAAAAAGTTGAATTATGAGTTGAAATTGGCTAAGGAACATCAATGTTAGCAACATACTGAAAGTGATACAGATTTTGTCAACAAGTACACATTCATAAGAGAAAGTAAGATGATTATCTAATTGACTGTGGGTGGCAGACCACATCCAGTATATTTGTTTACCTCCAATTATTTACTATGAATTTACCCAGTATTAATTATCAGGCACACTATTGATGTATCTGATTTTTTAAATACCCTTAAAATTTGAACAAATAAATTCCTGTAGATTGTTCCTCTGTGTGAAGTCACAAAACTCTAGTTGTATGAAGAGTTCCTCCTTTCCAATCCAGGGAAGATACTCTGAGAACCTTTAAGAGAGCTCAAAGAAAACACTATCTCTTTTCAGGTGTTCATAGTACATAAAAGTTACAGAAAATTCCATTAGCTCTAACTGTGCAGTCATCTTGTGCAGTCAAAGTTTCATACCTATTACCAGAGACATACTTGCTTTCTTATTAATTAACAATTGTCTTTATGCAGATGTATCAGTCAAGATTTACAGTCCTGTTCTTAACAATAAGAAAAAGAAATTTGACTATGGGTGCTAGAGTGAGAACTCAGTTAACAAAATGCTAAAATCAGAACAAATTGATAACTAAAGAAATCGGAACTGATAAAGGCAAGAAAAGACAACATAATGGATAAAATTGTTTGAAGGTTAAGAAAAAAACCTGTAATCTTAAAAGGCTTTTATCAGAGCAGAGGTTCAGGTAGGGTAAAGATAAAAAAAATGAGGTAATTGCATGAGAGATTAATTCAAAAGGACATACTTCATATCACTGTGGTGACAGGGCAACCTTACAACATTCAAAGTAATTTTTCTTTTTTTTTTTTTTTTAGTAAACAGAGACAACAGGTATACTGAGATTTTGTACTCCAGATAGCCAAAGTTTGGAAAAAGATACCTTCACAGAGAAATATTTTATTTCATATCAACCCAAAAGATGGATGACAGTACCGAGACTGAAATTTGCGTCTTCTAAGTTGAATTCAGTCCGTTACCTTGCAGTACTTCTCAAGTCAGAAAAAGAACAACTATAGAAAAAGAACCGGACTAAGAAAGATTGCTAGGGAAGAGTAAGAAGACAGTGATGCGTTACTAGCAATGTACACCAAACTGGATTAAGAGGGAGAGAAGAAATATATAGTACCATAATTAAATCAAGCAAGTGAGAAAAAAAATGAGAAACTTGCGGAACATTCTTAGTATGAAGGAAAGATGCTAAGATAACTCTAATGCTTTATTAGAGAAGTTTGAGTAGTACCACATGCCAGGAAAAAAAAAATTTAAAATACTTTTAGGAAAAAAAAAGGAAATTCAAAGGATTTGAAACTATGCATCTTAAAAAACAGCATTGTGTTTCTGGGAGCTAAAAAGTTTGACTAAATTTCTCTAAAGTAAACTTATATTGTGTCATATGATTTAGATGCCTTAAAGTTAAAGCTCTTCAAAAGAATTACTATGGCAATGCTTTCTTGCTATAGTAATGCTCAGTCTTAATTTTTGTTTTTAATACACAAAAATACTTCACTTTCTCTTTAGAACATATTTTAAAATTATACACAGCATCCCATATAAATTGATGTTGAAGTGTATTAGAAAGTGATTAGTCTAGAGCACTTGGCTCACAAAGAAGACTGAAAACAGCTATTATAAAAATTATAACTGCTGCAGGAGATCAGACTGTCATTTTGAATACAATTATTTTTACTCTTCATAGGAATATATTAATTTTGCAAGGTTACATAAGACACCGAAAAGTTCTGAGTACAATTCTGATAACTGTATTTTTTCTTTCTGGTTCTGATGTAGAAATGTGAGCTATTTAAATTCTTATAGATATACAGAATTGTTTTAGGCATTCATTTTGAATTTTTCTCTTTTTTACTTCTGTTTCTGTGACTAAAGCATATCACTATGTGAGCACCATAACAACGGAGTAAATTAATAGTAACCTATTATTCAGAGAATCTTTCCATTCATTTTACAGTTTAGAGTTCCTTTCCTGAAGGTTTTCTCTAATTCTCTGATGAGTAAGAGGAGTAATATAGTATAGAAAAAAAATTATAAACATTTAGAAGGCTTTAGTCTTCTAGAAAACTAAGCTTTCCAAACGTAAAAATTCAGAGTTTTTTTCAGTGTAGACATAGGTCTTCTTAATGTAAAACTCTTAAGAGTGGTTAGTTTTTTTAACTTCAAAACTTGTATATATCCTTTGTGCCAAGTAAAATTTAATTATGAGCGAAACGACAACACACCTTATGTGTGGACTCAAGATTTTGTTGGTAGTCCAACCTCACTAAGGCAAACTGGCTTTGGTGAAGTAACTTTCATATACCAGGGTCTGAAATTAACATAAAAGGCTGAAAAATCAGTTGACAGGTTTAACATTAATAAATAGCATCTTTAAAACTGCTACTTTTACCTGAAGCACTTTTTTACTGTTCTGGTTGTCCATGGATTCCTGAGGTTTTTGACTCTTAGGCCATAAGGGACCAAGAGGTGGTTGTCCTTGCAATGTTCTGGCTGCAGAGCTCCCACTGAGAAAAGGTCAGTGTCAAAGGTTTTGTCTTTTATTTTTTCTACTGTTTCTCAGGATTTTAACTCTTTTGTCAGAAATTCTATGTTATTCTCACGGTTTTCCTACTCCAGACTGTTTATTTGACTTTTGTCCCAGATTGTATTGTACGTGGGGCATGAATAAAAATTAGATCTTAAATTTCGGTAGAACAAGTTCCAAGAAGCCCAAGGATTAAGCACGGAGAATAGGGCTGCTGATTAAACAATAGTCCCTGTACCACCTGATTCACTTCTAAAATCTGTTTTGTAGTTAAAATGAGCAGAAGTCAAGACAAGCGTTGAGACACTAGATGAGGTCTAGTGACCAGTGGTTTTTATAACCAGCGACAACACCATATTTACTGGCCATAGTGCTACAATATATTCAGAAATACCAGATTTATCAATTTTTTTATATTTATTTTTAAATAAAAAAAAAATTATTTCTCTATCTCCTAGCACTCTAGAACCCAATACAGAACTGTTTATAGTTATTCAATTAGAGGTGCATTCCATAAAATAAACCAGGAAGGGATTGGCATAGTGTAGTGTCATGGAAAGAAACATCATTGGTTGAACACCTGAACAAGCACGGTGTGGTTATGTTTGATGGTGGAGTTTTTTGGTATCCTAATCTGTGCTGAGAAGTAACATGCAGTCACCTGCACACAGTTATATTCCTAGCACCTACCCTTCTTTTCAGAGTTCTCTTTATTTTATCTTACATCTAAAAAGCACCCATTTTTCTGCCCAGTCCTGTTGCTTGCATCGATAGATCAGCTTTATTTCAATAGTTATATAACAAAAATCTACACTTTTTTGTCATGAGCAGTGAATGCAAAGTAGAGGCTGTGGTCATGCATCAGAAGAACTAAGGTTGAATGTTACATGAAAGCATGTTCATTGAAAATGGAGTGTTAAATGTGCATTCAGAATGCATCAGCACTCTCATCAGGCTCTTAAGTGTACAACTAACAAAACACAACTGCTGAGAAAAGCATTAGAAATCAATTAAAGGTGAGTAGAATGAAAGACTTTGCAAAAGTTCTGAAAGGAAGAGTGAAGTTTGATGTGGAGGAAGAGATGGAGGTTATATCATGACTTGAGATTACACAGATGTCATGGAATTACATTCACTAAATTTTCAGCCCATGGCACTTTGCATCCCTCAAAGAGGTTTTACTGTTTTACACAGATTTTCAGGGGCACTACCTGCAACCCTGCTCTTTTAACTCAGAGGCTTAACATGCCATATCTTTTATTCTGGCCTTTAAGTAAATGTAGTTTGAAAATAGATTATCGGGAGATTTTTTTTTTTTACAGAGAATAGAATTGCAAACCTTTCAGAAGTATTCTTTCAAATATACCCACCATTCAAACTGAGGCTGAATAGAGTTTCCTGAGTTGCCCAATTTTTAACTCAGCTTGCTGCTGAATCGTTTTGAGGGCTTAAAATATTATTTTAACCTACCTACGCCTTATCCCTTGTGAAATGCTTATTTCAGTCATTTTCTTCTGAAAATCTTCAGCGAAGACAGGGCAACAATAATCTAAAAATGACAGGTAGTAACAAGTAATAACAAGTGAGAGTTTTTAGTGATAACACACTTAGAAAAATCTATCTCTCATTTTCTTGGCTACCCTGTGAAATCAAAACTAATGGAATAAGACCTTTTTCATATAACATCTAATTTTCTAACAGTTTCCATTTTCAAGTTAATATTGGAATGACTTTGTCTTCAAGTAATAGTTTTATGTCAGTGTCAACATATCGTGGACAATCACATTCTTCAGATGGAAGTCAGGACACAATCTGATGTCAAGGTAGAGCACAAGTAGTGGAACATCTTGGTCTTCCATAAGGAAAAAACATATAATGAGAAAAAAAAAGTGGTTTCTCAAAATTTTTCTGGGTTTTTGTTGTTGTTTTTTAATAATATAACATTTTCTTTCATTTCCCAAGCTCATGCTCTTGAAGATTTATTAATCTCTCACTAGATATGAGAGAAAATGACAGCAAGATGCAAACATTAGGATTACAAGTACTGGTTTGTTGCAACAGTATAGTGTAGTTTTGATATTTCTTAAAATATCTTTTGGAATAGGTAATGCTAATGGAAATTTGCTGTAATGGCTGGTAAATCTTAGGTTTTTTTCAACCTATTTCAGAAGATGATGCTTTTCTCCAGGTTGCTGACCTAGAAAACAGTTTTAGCTATTATAATTTATATATGGAATTATCATAGTTATAGTAAAAGAAACATCTGTGTTTAGAAATAAAAAACTGTAATATAAAAAATTTTTTGTTCAAAATGCATGCAAAATACTAGAGTAGTTCAGATGGCTTTATAAGACTTTCTAGTATGCACTGAATTTAATGAAAATGTGACTATTAACAAGAAAGAAACATATATATGAGTTTGGGCACAGTTCAATTCCAGTAAGCAATTTTTCAATTACAATTGATGGATGAAGAAGAAAAAAAACCTAATAACTATTAAGAAGATGATAGTACTAATTATAAATGGAAATGTTTCATAATAGACAAAGAAGTTAGTTATTTTCCTAGATAACTGCTGTTGAAATAAATGTAGAGGGAGTAGTTAATATGAACATTTTCAGGAAAAAAAACTTGTTTTTTTCCTTCTATCGATATAGAAGGTCTCTTTGTACCCAAACTATTCTACGATTCTATGATTCTATGTTTCTATGAGGATATACAAGGGTATTTCAAATGACAGTGAGACCTCCATTTAGATAACTGAATCCTGCTGTATGTGTTTTATTTGTTTTATATAACATACATTGTAAACAAAATCTCCTAAAGGGATGTGCTAGATTAGCATCAGTCTCATAGGATTATTGACACATTTTTTGATGCATACTCATAGGAGAACTAATAAAAAAGTACATGATTATAGAATTATCAAGCGTATTCTTGCCAAAAAAAGTTTATTATACTTTTGTTTTACCCTAACATCTAGAGTGTATGGGATGATAGATTTCATATTCAGGAAAAAATCAATACTTCTCTGCTTTTGAGAAAAAAAGTGGCATTGTGAATTATGCCTGATAACTCTGATAGATGGAATGCCACTGTCTTGTACATGCTCCATAAACAGAAAATTACAGTATTCCTTATTTTCTCTTTGGCAGCATTTTTTTTGCATACCAGTAGTTTACCTAACAGTGTAAGATTTGTACAAGTTAAAATGCGGTGGTAAATATGAACACTTGTTCTCGTTACGTAAACATAGAAATGAAAAGCTGCCTTCTTTTTTACACAACTTCAGCATATTATGAAGAATGGTCGTTCAATAACCATCAAGGGATAACAGGTTACCCTATTGTGTATGTCTTAGATATCCTTCAACAATTTCATTAGGTATTTGTTTTGATAGTTTACTCTTACTAAAGAATCTCATCAGTAAGTTTTTCATAGTTGATTTTCACCTTTGTTAAAAAGAAATGGCTTATTTATATCATTTAACTTAATACAGAGAAGTATTATGGTGAAAAAAGTCTCATTTAATGTATAGTAATGCCTGGCTAATATATCCCTTGAAGTCATCTGCGACAATTAGGCATTAAATGAGGACATTTCTGTTGGATTTCTGAAGTGCACAATAATATGCATGACAATATTTTTTAACTGTGGTTGAGAATAAAATATAAAATCATTGCTGACAAAATATGCAGATGGTAGAAGATTGACAGAATGGAAAACAGTGAACCATACAGGGTAGTCATAGAGAATGATCAGGGTCATTTAACTTAATCTGAGTTCACTGAAACAAAACATAATTTCAAAACGCAACCTGGAAATACAAGCCTATCTAGAAGCCAGGAACACAGCTTACTTCATACTTACTGCACAGGGAATTGTCTCCAAGCTGACTAGAGTGAAGAAAAAAAATATTGGTGTTGTGGTATAAAAAGAAAGAGATACTTGTTCAACAGTGTAGTGTGTGGATGTAGGTTGTTGTTTTTGTTGCTTTGGTCCATGTGCCTTAGATAAACTCTTAAATACATCATACTGCTTGTTATTTGAAATTTGTTTATAAGATTCAAGAAAATTCACAGAATACCCCCATAAGATGACATGACAACTGTGACAGATGAAGTCTTCTGAGGAAGAACTGAATGTTTAGAACTTTTTGTTTTATCACAAAGAAAATTAGAACATGCCTTCCTCAGTAATTAATGTCTTGTGAGGAAATGCTAAATACTCATGGCCTGTTTCTTATTACAAACATTATTACAACATGCCAAGAATTGATTTCTGAATTCTGAAGCTGAGCAAAGTAAAATTTTGAATAGTTGATTACTCCCAGACATGTTGGCAGAGGTGGTTCAGTCATAGTTTGTTTTGGGTGTTCAGTAATGGGTAACAGTCTGAGAAGAATTTTTTGATACGGCTACATTCAGAAGAAACATAGAAATGATCACATCTGATCTAAAATAATTCTGATCTAAAATAATGTTTGTGACCTAATTATTTAAATTACTGTGAAACTGACAGAGTATATCTCAATATTTTCACACTTCTTTAGAAAAGCTGTTGAAATCAATGAGAAAAAATAAGACAAACCCAGATCTGAAAAGGGGAATAGATAAAAGTAGAGATGGAAGGAGAACAGATTAAAAACTATAAAAGATTTTAAGTTTACAAAATTTGTTAGGGAATTTTTTCCAATGCAAATGAGAATTTTCTAAGTTATCTTTTCAGGGAAAAAAGTTTCAAATCAAGATAAATTTTTCGTCTTAGCAGTTTAGGGTTTTTCTTGTACAGATTAGTTTAAACAGAGCATGAATTCAGACAAGAGATTTAAGAGAAAGCGTTGAAATGGTACTTTCTGATAGCTTTGGGAAAATTCTTGTAAAATTAATACATCTTCAAAGCATTTTAATTTCTAATAAAAATATTTTTTATTTTTCTTTATCACAGTTCTACTGCTTATAAGAAATAATTGACTTACAATTTAAAAATTCAAGTCCATAATTTTTATAGCTATAGATCATTACTGACCTGTATTAGAGACAATTCACCATGAATAATTATTGCAGCCTGATTTTTTCATTCTTATTCACACATGAACATGAAGTAACATATAACTTTTTGAAAAGCAATAAATAATACTTTAAATCTGAATAGTTAAATAACACATGATAAGTTAACCATTCAGTACTGCACTGAAGAAGTGTTTCAGCTGAACACTGTGAAAAAAATAAATGTATCTTCTTGACATCTCCAGGGAGGAAAACATGAACTCATTACACATTTTTTTATAGAAAAATTTACCTCTGAACTAGTTAAAATGGGTACATGCAAAGCTGTTCATGCCTGCTTTGCTACATTGCTATACAAGAAAGAATGGGGAAAGACTGAATGCTTATTTTGAAGTGTACACTTTTGATAGCACTTTTAAGCCTATTAGGACTTGCAGATACAAAAGCAAAGCTCATCATATTTAAACTATATTTTTATTTGCCATCAGTATAATGTCCAATTTCACTTTAAAGCGTTAGATAATTGAGATTTGATTGCAAGCAAATAAAATTTTAAGCATTAGCTATATCTGCACTATAATGAAATGCTTGTGATAAAACAGAAATGGTACATGAATGAAAATAATATAGGGCTAGAAAGTAAGAAATTTCAAGAGTTATATTTTCATTCTGGTCAATAGCATCATTTATTTTGAAATGTCTTGTTAGAACAAGTTGTGCTAGAACACTTAGTTGTGCTTGTAGTTGAACCAGTATTTAAATCATCAGGTTCAATTTAAAATAGACATCAAAATACATCTACTTACCAGAATCTATGTGGAATAAACTGGGGCTCATTATTTGCTTTTGAAATCAAAAGATAACAGCAAAGTATATCACAAGGGTTTGTTAAGTACACATGGCTTACCAATCAGTTCAGACATTAGCTTTGATATCAAAATTCTTTTGAACTACTACATACATTTTCTTCACAGAGGGAAGAAAGTAGTTTTAAGAAAATGAATGTAAATAAAGATAAAAAAACATCATTTGGGGAAACGTCATCACATTTCATCTGCTAAAGTTTCTTCAACATGGGTATACTTTTTGCAGATATGGTCCTTGGAAGTGTACAACATTTTGGAAGGTATCACATAAGCCTTATGGGTAAATAAGATTCCATAATGCTAATGTTATCACATCTGGTCATGAGAAAGGGTGAAGGAAAAGTTAGGCAAATCTTCAGTGTGGTTTGACTGTTATGAGAACAAGGATGCAATGCATGCTTTAATTGAAATCACATTGAAATTCTACTGCTCTACTTTTTTAGCTTATGTCACACTTTCTTTTGCTTTTCCTGCTGAATTCCTCAACTTCTGTTTTAAACATGATTTTGCAAGCATTATGCAAGACATACTGGCAAAATAAAGAGCAGATTAGTCTTGAGTCTAGAAATTTCAAGAGACAAGGATAAACTGCTGACTCCATCAGTTCCCAGTCAGTGCCGTTTCATCATTTGGTTCAGCTATGTGTCCCTGATGTTAGAAGTGATATTCTTCACTTTATGACCATGTACTGCTGAGGAATGAAAAATGAATAACAAGATGTAAGTAAAAGAAGTAAGAAATGCCAGTCCTCTCTATAGTTAAGCAAACCTTGACGTCAGCAGTGAAGTCAACCTTAATGTTAAGGATCTTCCATTCTGTACTTTTTTTCCTGTGGTTTCATAATTTTGGTACGTCTTTTGTAACCTTTAAACCTCTCCTGATGTATATAACTGTTTGTATTAACAAATAGCCTAAACTCCAGTGAAATTAGGCCAAGTATGTTTTTGAAATGATGTCTCTAGGGATGAGGTTGTCTCTAAAGCTGAAGGTGATCTCAGCATCTCAAAACTACAGTTTATCTCACTTCAAAATAAACTCTTAATGTCTCAGATGCTCTTTGAAACCCCATGTTCTTTAACAAAAGTATTAAAATAGCTCAGTAGTGTCAAAGAAGTTTCTTCCTTCAAGAAACTATCCTGCTTTTGGAACTATCTTTTTAGGCTACCTACCTTCCTTGTTAGTTCCTGTATGTTGAAGCAGTAACATATGTTGCAAATACTATGTCTAGGCAGTTCATCATATAAATACTAACAGAAATTTTGGATTTGCATGTCTACAGTCCTTCTTTTTATGTGGTTGGTTGTACCTGAATAAAGACATGAAATTATTTGTTATTTTGAAAACAAAATTCTTCTGTAAGTTATAAACTATAAGCTGCAGATTCTAGAATCATTCTTATAGTATTAATTTATGCTAGAATTTCTATAGTTGGTGGAACTTTTGACAGACTTTGTTCTACTGTACTTTAGACTAGTTTTGGACTGAATAGCAGCAACAGCTTCCATTTATAGGACATAGTACCTTATCTCAACAAGACATCTCAAGGTGCTTTACAAGAGATGTACAATAATTAATAACACAGCTTACAGTGCCAAGATAATGATGGAAAGCAAAGGGAAAAACAAGTCAGTTTGCAGTTTTGATTTAAAGCACTCTGACATTCGTGACATATCTTGGCAGAGAGTGTTAAAGCAAGGCTTTTAAATACCTGAAACAGCAGCATCTTAATACAGTACGTAACAAGATACTAGCAGAACAAGTTCTGCACCTTGATATGACCTATTAGTGAAACGTGTGAGGTCTAGGAGAAAAATATGTGAGGGCTTGGGTTTTTTTTCCTTTTACTCTATATGATTCTAAGAAGGGTCGCTGAGTCAAGATTGCTTGGAAATTAATAAGACACATTTTTATTAGTATTTTTAAGGCAGGAGTGAAGATTTTCAGACAGAGTGCAGTAAATATTATTTTTGCATATGCATAAAACATGTTATCTGTGCATGGTACAATTAAGTGAGGAAAAATGGATTCTGAAATAACTTTAAAGAATCTCATCTACTTTGAACATTGTACATTCCAGTCTCCTCGATATATGGGACATTTGCAAATACTTTGTGGACACTTATCTGTAGCACAAACAAAAAGTGGTTTTGATGCAATGCATTGAGAAGTATTCATTGAATACATCTGTAGTTATTTACCTAAGGTTTCTATGTTAGAATATCTAGAGGAGTAACAGTCCAGAGGTTTCTGGCTCTTCCTATTGACTACATTTACTGTATGCGAATATATTAGGTTTATGAGGTGTATACATTCATGACAATTGATACGATGGCATAGATGAAAGATCTGTCTATTACATCTAGTCTCACACCCTGTCCCTAATAGTGGTTGATAAAAAATCTTCATATAGCTAGTATAACAAACACTCTAAATGTAATACATCATCTCAGATTCTGAAGGTGGTGGTTCCTAAATGAAGTGAAAATCTAGATCTTAGCATTTAATAGCCACTTATAGATTTATGAATAATAATTTAACACACCCTCATCTCATATTTTAAGATAATTCATGTTTTTGGCATTCACAATGTCTTTTGATGATGTATTAATTAATTAAACTACAATTGGGGTGAAAAAATGCTCTTTCAATTTGTTTTCAGTCTGCCAAATTAAGCATAATGCAATCTTTAAGCCATGAGAAGCTGTGAATTCTATTCCTTGTTTATTCATAAATGCACAGTTCATAATTTTATCATCTTTCTAACTTATGTCCCCACATCCACCTCTTCTTCTAGATGCTTTATTTAGTAATTTTTCAGGTGGCAGGCATCTGTTACATTACTTTATGTCTCTTTCCCTCTTCTTCTTTTTTTAGTTCTAGAATACCTCTGTGAATTGAGTGAGATGACTAGAATATACTTGATTTTCAGATGCAAATCCAGCCTATGTCTTTATTTTCTTTATAATAATTTATAATATTATGGTGGCTTGATTCCTACCCAGTCACTCATTCACTCCCTCTTAGCAGGATGGAGAACTGAAAGGATCAAATGAGAAAAAAACTCATGAGGCAAGATAAAGACACTTCCACATGTGAAGCAAAGCTGCAAACCGACAAAATGAGGACTTTATTCTCTATTGTCCATTGATAGTCAGATGTACAGCCAACTGTCGGGCAGCAGGGTCTTAGCACTTAACAGTTGATTGGGAAGACAAGTAACATGACAAAAAACCACACCCTTCTTCCTAGTTTCTGTGACCACAATGTCATGTGGTGTGTAAAATACTCTTGGCTGTTGGGGTCAGCTGTTACAGCTTTGTCTCTTCCCAGCTTCTTGAGTACCTTCAGCGTATTCACTGGGGTGGCAAAGTGATAACAAGTTCAAACAGAAACAGAACTAAAAACACCCTCAATGCTATGCTGAAACATTGGTGTTTTATCAACACTATTTTGATCACAAAACACAGCACTATACAGACTACTATGAAGAAAATTAACTCCATTCCAGCCAGATCCAGCACAAACATTCTTGATTTTATGGCTTCTGTTTTCAGAAGACTGTGTGGGATGACTCTAAGACCCATTTCCTTAACTGTGATAATTAACAATATGCAACTGTGTGTGTGATTAGGGTTGCTTCTCTTCTTCAGTTCTACTTTGCATTTAAAATACTGCATTGCACTTATAATTCATTCTTTCAAACTTCTGAGATTTTTCTAAACATCTTTAGTAGCATTTTAGTTTTCACTACTCTAACTGTATCAATAGATCTCATTGCCTTGGTTTTTGCGCCCTTTTCCATACACTTTATAAACCTCCACAATAGGTTTGGAGATCTTCACTGTACCTTATCTCCACTGTAAGAAGTGCAAACTTGTTTCTCCTTTATTTCTACCTTTCAAATGTCTTTTTTTCACTTATTGAAGGAGCTTCTGTCCTAATCTGTGACTGTGAATTTAATTAACTTTTAAAGACAACTTTTTCTCTTAACGGCCCCATATACGCTATGGCTGTATCTGCACTTACATATTGGCTGCAGCATATCTTTTTATCCTCTTCCAGTGGTGGTCTAGGTAATTTTGAACTCCATCACAACTTTTAGACAGCCTGATAAGCTAGAGGTCATCTCTGTAGTCAGCAGCAGGAAATCTCAGAGAGATTTTTGATGATCTTTCTCCAGCACTGAGTACAATTGTGACCATACCATCTGAACGTGGTCCTAGGAATCTTGCTGTGACTGACTCTGTTGAGCAGGGGAGGTTGACAAGTTGACCTCCAGAAGTCCATTCAAGCCTCAGCCATTATCTGATTCTGATACTGTGTATAATGTTCTAGGAAACTGGAAGTGTTTCTATAATACATGAAGTGTATTATAGACAGTCATTGAATGCATTGTCTTTCCTCCTTTGCTTTTTAGCTTCTTCAAACATTTGCAAAACAGAAATTGCATCCGAAAATGTTATTTTACTCCAAACAAAATACAAACAAAATCACTAGTTCTATGCCTGCTGTGTTTTCAAACAGTGTATCTGTAAGCCAATTTGAAGTTTGGGGGGTTTTACAGCTCTGTATTCTGCTTCTCCCTTGTTCTGTATTTTATTTTTTATTCTATTTGGTGTTGCATTTCTTCTGGCCTATGTTTCTTCAGGTTAGCCTAGGCCTTTTTAAAAAAGTGATATTTTGTTTACTGTCTTCCATTCTCCAGTGGAAGGATGCTATAATCTCTGATCCAGGCAATGTGTTTATTTTATTAATTTCATTTTAAAACCACTTGTATTGACATATGTGAGAAAGTTTCTAGACTTATCTTTCATAAAGATTAAGCTTCAGTTTTAAAAGGATGTGACTTACCTAGCTCACAGTAAATATGTATGTAAAAAAATTATATATTTCTACTCTTATGTATATTACTTCATCAGTGCAGTTTATTTAATCCCTGTTTATCAATCCTGTCTATCAATCCCTTCATTTCTTTTTATAGATCTGACTTCCAGTGTGATCAAATACAATTTTATGCCAAATCATTTTTACTTTATGACTTACCTCACTATGGCTTAAAGTTTAAGTTAAAAATTTTATTCTCTGTCCACTTTGTTTTATATTCTGAATTATTTTATTTTCCTTCTGCAAGACTATGTTCTACTGTTCAATAGACCTAGTGTTTGTTTATTTGTTTGGTTTCCATTTATCTCTGCTTGTTTGGCTGTTTAGTGATATATTCTATCTCAAAACTTCTAACATTCTGAATATAAAATTAGGTATTATTACAGTGAAATTTAATAAATGAACCTTATCTTTTCCACAAAGAAACTGAATTTGAATACTTCTCGGCTAATAGCACACTGAATTTTGAGTTCATGAGTTCATCTGTCTGTTATTAAGAATTGGATCAAGATGTGCTTTTCCTCTTCTGAATATTCTAATGAGCTACCCTAAGAGACATGGTCCCCAAATGACCAAGTTCTTTAGCAGCTCTGCCTTCCTCTCTACACAGGTCAGATAGTAAGGGTAGTCTTCTCTATTATTGTGCTTTCTGTAGCAGAAGAGTAAGGAAAAGAATCTATCCCACGTAATTAATAGTCATAATTAATAGTCTGTCATAAATAATAGTCTGTTATCGGTCGCCCAGTCAGGATGAGGAAACTGATGAGCTCTTCTACGAGCAACTGGGAGAAGTCTTGCAATCTCTGGCCCTCATCCTTGTGGGTGACTTCAACCTTCCAGATGTCTGCTGGAAGTATAAAACAGCAGAAAGGAAACAGTCTAAGAGGTTCATTGAGTGTATGGAAGATAACTTCCTAACACAACTGGTGAGTGAACCGACTAGGGAAGGTGCCCTGCTGGATCTACTGTTTGCGAATAGAGAGGGCCTTGTAGGGGAGGTGACTGTTGGAGGACGCCTGGGACTCAGTGATCATGAGATGATAGAACTCTCAGTTCTTGGAGGAGTAAGGAGGGGGATCAGCAGGACTGCCACCTTGGACTTCTGGAGGGCAGACTTCAAACTGTTTAGAAGCCTGCTTGATAAAGTCCAGTGGGAGACAATTCTAAATGACAAAGGAGCCCATGAGGGCTGGATGCTCCTCAAGAAGGAAATTCTGGCAGCACAAGAGCAGAGCATCCCTGTGTGCTGTGAAATGAGTCGTTGGGGTAGAAGGCCATCTTGGCTTAACAGAGAGCTCTCTGTTAGTTTCAGGAAAAAGAAGAAAATACATGAGCTTTGGAAGAGGGGCAGGCATCCCAGGAGGACAACAAGGAGCAGGTGAAATCATGTAGGCATAAAATTAGAAGGGCTAAAGCTGAGCTGGAACTTCAACTGGTCAGTGCAGTGAAAGACAATAAGAAACACTTCTTCAAATATATTAACAACAAGAGAAACACCAAGGAGAATCTCCCTCCTTTACTGGACACAAGGGGAATGGTAGTAACCAAGGACGAGGACAAGGCAGAGGTACTTAATGCCTTCTTTGCCTCAGTCTTTAATAGGGAGGAAAGATGTTCTCTGGGCTCCAAGCCTCCTGAGCCAGAAGACTGTGAGAACGAACCCTCAATGTTCCAAGAAGACTTGGTTAAAGACCTCCTTGGGCAATTAGATGTCCACAAGTCTATTGGGCTGGATGGGATACACCCAAGCGTACTAAGGGAACTGGCAGAGGTCCTTGCCAAACCCCTTTCCCTCATCTATCAACAGTCCTGGCTGACTGGGGAAGTGCCGCTTGGCTGGAGACTGGCAAATGTAACTCACATTTACAAGAAGGGTCGGAAGGATGATCCGGGGAATTATAGGCCTGTCATCTTGACCTCGGTACCAGGGAAGGTCAAGGAGCAGATCATATTGTGTGTTATTCACATAGCACATGCAGGACAGACAGGTGATCAGGCCCAGTCAACATGGGTTTATGAAGGGCAGGTCCTGCCAGACCAATCCGATCTCCTTCTATGACAAGGTTACCCGGTGAATGGACAAGGGAAAGGCTGTGGATGTGGTGTACCTGGACTTTTGTAAAGCCTTTGACACAGTTTCTCACAGTACTCTGATTGAGAAACTGGCTGCCATTGGCCTGGACAGGCACACCCTCTGCTGGGTGAAAAACTGGCTGGATGGCCGGGCCCAGAGGGTAGTGGTAAATGGAATTCAATCCAGTTGGAGACCGGTCACGAGTGGTGTTCCCCAGGGTTCAGTGCTGGGTCCAGTCCTGTTCAATATCTTTATTAACGATCTGGACAAAGGGATCAAGTGCACCCTTAGCAAGTTTGCAGATGACACCAAGTTGGGTGGCAGTGTTGATCTGATTAAGGAAGGGAGGCACTGCAAAGAGATCTGGACAGGCTGGATCGATGGTCTGAGACCAACGGGATAAGGTTTAACAAGACCAAATGCCAAGTCCTGCGCTTGGGGCACAAAAACCCCATGCAGCGTTACAGGCTTGGGGAAGAATGGCTGGAGAGCTGCCTGGAGGAGAGGGACCTAGGGGTGCTGATTGACAGCAGGCCGAACATGAGCCAGCAGTGTGCCCAGGTGGCCAAGAAGGTCAATGGCATCTTGACCTGTATCAAAAACAGTGTGACCAGCAGGACAAGGGAGGTGATTGTGCCCCTGTACTCAGCACTGGTGAGGCCACACCTCGAGTACTGTGTTCAGTTCTGGACCCCTCAGTACAAAAAGGATATTGAGGTGTTGGAGCGCGTCCAGAGAAGGGCGACGAGGCTGGTGTATGGGCTGGAAAACAAGTCCTACAGGGAACGGCTGAGGGAAACGGGGTTGTTTAGCTTGGAGAAGATGAGGATGAGGGGAGACCTCATTGCTGTCTATGACTGCCTGAAAGGAGGCTGTGGCAGAGCGAGTGTTGATCTCGTCTCTCAAGTGACAGGTGTTAGGGCAAGGGGAAATGGCCATAAGTCGCGCCAGGGGAGATTTAGACTAGATATTAGGAAGCATTTCTTTACTGAAAGGGTGGTTAGGCACTGGAACAAGCTGCCCAGGGACGTGGTTGAATCACCATCCCTGGAGGTTTTTAAAAAAAGGATAGATGAGTTTTTGAGGGACATGGTTTAGCGGATAATAGGTGTGGTTGGACTTGATGATCTTAGAGGTCTCTTCCAACCAGAAGATTCTATGATTCTATGAATTCAGGCACAATTTTGATTATCAAGGTGATACTAATCTCTCATTACCTCTATTATATGATGTTTATCATACATTCTGAGCCAGTTGCCTTCATTTCTTTAAATGACAAAAATGAGAAAAATGATGTGGTTCCCAAGAATACTTCACCTTCCTTGCAATGGTAATACGAATTTTGTGAAGCTCTTAGTATCTCTCTGTTGCATCACAGAGAGCATAGACTAGTAGTTTAGACTTTCTAGTCCTAAATTTTGGAGAGCTAAAGTTAAGAGACAGACATCCCTTCACTGTGGAGTAAGGCATTCTATTTTCTCTACATCCGCATTGATTACAAGGAGTCATTTTACCTTGCAACAGATGAGACATCAGTCATTCTGGCTATAGTCCAACAATGCAATTAAGATCTTGCTTAACATTAATCAATGGAGCTGTCTTTAGAGAAACTACTCACAAAACTAGAGTTAAGTACACATTTAAATGTACAAAGAATCAAGTGTCAGAGAAGAGAAAAATCTGGACTTCAGAAATTTGGTAGGCAGTACCCAGCAGATGAGAGAATATAGTGCAGCTGTGTAGTAAAAGGTATATGGACTAGAGATTAAAAAGCAAACAAACAACCCCCCCCCAGTTTATATAGCATCAGAATTAAAATCTGAAATCCTTAGTTAAAATAATTAGTTAAAATGGTAAATAATTACCATTTCAAAATTAGGGAGAATAAACAGGAGATCTAGCAGGTTCTTTAGAGGGACTGCAGAAGAAAAAGCTTGTGACCCTTGAACACATGGTAGATGGAGATCCCTAAAATGCAGCTAGCTATTTAAAAAAAAAAAAAAAGACCTTAAATCGTGGTGGAAACCAAACTGAATGGGAGCCAGCAAAGTGCCTTTGCAACAAATAAGACCATCAACAACCTAGAATGCACTAGGAAAACCTTTGCCATCAGGCAGAGGAAAGTGCTTCTTCCTCTCTAGTCAGCACTGGTGAGACCCCATCTGGAGTGCTGTTTTCAGATCTGGGCTCCCCAGTACAAGAAAGACACTGACAAACTGGAGAGAGTCCAGTGGAGGACTACGAAGACACTCAGATGCTGGAGCAACTGAAGTACGAGGGGAGGCTGAGGGAAAGGTATCAATTTAGCCTGGGGAAGAGAAGGTCAGGGGGAGAGTGCTGTTACTGTGTACAGCTTATTAAAGAGAGAGTGTAAAAAGACAGATCCAGATTTTCATAGTTATACAATGGAAGAATGCAAGACAAAAATTCCAAGTTGGAACATGGAAAACCTGTAACAGATAATCTTTTTTCCACCATGAAAATTATCAAACACTAGAACAAGTTGCCCACAGAGGGTGCAGAATTTCCATCTGAGTACATACTCAAGATTAAAATGGACAAGACAATAAACAACCTGTTTTCACTATGATTTACCTCTTCTTTGAATAAGAATTTTGTCTAGCTGACCTCCAAAAGGTCCCTTCAATTGTCAAGTATTTTATGATTCTATCCTACTTGCATAACTAACTGATTTTGCACTAGCAGTTCATTACAAATCTTTGGATTAGTAGTACGTGGTTGGGCATGTTAAGCTACTTGACTATGTATATGCAAGAATAGCATATATTGCCATGTTGGCTTCCTTTATTAACAATGGCTTCTCTAGAAGAATCTGAATAGGTGGGAAGAATTCACGTAAGGTATATGAGAAGTTGAACCTCTCCATGGGAGAAATATGAGTAAGTAGAACTACCAATACTGGAACATTTTAGAATGTTGTTAATTATTGGAGGAGGGCTGAGGGAGAGTTCCAAGACTTTCCCTTTGACCACATAGAGTTTATAATGTAACAGTTGAATAGACTGTAGTGGTAGGTGTACATTTATTGCATAAGACAAGGGATCATATAAAGATGGACCACTTGGAAAAATATTATCTCAGAAAAGGGAATAGTTGAGCAATCCTATGCATCAAGATGTGATTGGCAAAGACAAAAATGAACACTAGCCCAAAGAGATTCAACTGGCACACATCTATACATTTCTCCTTACAACTTAAGCACAAAGCCAAAATACCATGCAGCAGACTTGCTTCACTCTGGGCACACAGCCACATTTGATCTAATTCCAAATCTACCATCAGGAATTCTTGGCTGTAGAAAATTTAAATTATGAACGCATTTGCTAAGAGATGTCAGAGGGAAATTAAATAAAACTATCGTTGGCATTGACTAATAGGCTATTGTTTCTGGTTTGGCATGACTTATTTGGGTTAGTCTTTTTCCATATTATGCTGTTGTTTCAATAACTAAAAAATAAAGAAGGAATTCTTAGACTTAGAGTTGACTATAAGACATAAAAGTATTTAAAAAAAAGACCCTCTCCACAAACTTGGGTTCATTGAAGGCAAAAACAAATGAAGCATTTGTGAGGTACAAATTTTATCAGCAAGTTAGGGATGTAGTATTTATTATTCTTTCTTTTTTTGCTTAATAGTGAAGGGTTAGCATAGAAAGACACTTAAGAGATGTATATTTTTCCCCCAGCAAGTGTGACTGTATGGCTTTTTCCTGTTTTTTATTCAACTGTATATGGAGATCAAATACTTAAAAACTACAAAGCATATTCTTCTTCCTACATACAGGCAGTTTGGGAAGATCACAAATATATGAACAAACCTCAAGCAGTATTATTTCCCACTCTGTCATAGAGATGACAGTTTTTAGGAAAAATTTCTTTAACTCGATCATTGTTGAGACAGAACACACATAATTAATAGTATGATTAATTCTGAATCATATCACAGTAATTATGTTGCCTTTTGTAAGTGCAGAGTACTTCTGTGTACTTCTGCAGGATTTTGGTTGAAATTTACAAAGACATACAAAAAGGTGACAGAAATTCTGGAGACAGCTAGACTATGCCCTGTAACTTTTAACCTGTAAAAACTTAATTGGTTTTCTTATCAACTTCAAAAAACTTTTTTTTTTTGTTCACATTTTTTTCAGAAATTTAAGAGACCATCTGCATCTAATACATTTCTCTGCCCGATTTCTTACATCTGGGGACTGAGCACTCTTGTGCTCTGTGGAAAGCATCCTTAAATATTTGCCAGCTCTGTACTACTCCCTTATCCCTGATAACCACTTCCCAGGGGTTCCTACTAAGTAACACTGTGAAGAGCTGGAAGCTTGCTTTCCTAAAATTTAGGGCTCCCACTACACTCCTTGCCAGTCCCGTATCCCTCAGGACCTTGAACTCCATCATTGCATGATCACTGCAGCCCAGGCTGCCTCTGATCTTGACATGACTGATGAGCTCACTTGCATTGGTGACCACCAAGTCCAGTATCATATCTCCTGCTGTAGAGGTGTCTGTTGTATGGGTTAAGAAGTTATCATCTTTGCACTCTAGGAGTCTTCTTGATTGCCTACAGCTTGTCATGCTGCTTTTCCAGCAGATGTCAGTGTGGGTGAAGTCTCCTAGTAGGATGAGAGCTTGTGAGTGTGAAGCCTCCTGTAGCTGGAGGAAGAAGGCTTCATCAGCAGATTCCCCTTGATCAAGTGGACTGTAGTAGATACCAACCACAAGTTTCCTTTTGTTGGTCTTTTATACCCAGCAGCCAGGAGTAGGGCAGACAGGAGGCATTGGGGCAGGTTAAGCCCCAACCCCAGTCATTGGATAGGGGTGGGTCAAGACCCAGGACAGGACATGGGCCTGCGGTTGGTGGTGAGAATCATGCCTGGTGAGGAAAACCAGGATCCCCTTGCCCAAGATGGCCTGGCAGAGGGGGACAGGGACAGTACATGGCCAGTCAGTGGGTGACCTTTTGGGTCCAGATCAATGGAACCACAGATCAGGAAAGGCAGGGCAAGAAACACAGAAGGAAAGTTCTGAAATGCCTTTTTCCCAACCCTTTTTCCAACAACTACTCATACCAGTTTCAAGTCAGATGGTTGTGTACCAGGTGGCCTACCCAAACCCAAGGGAGGGGGCTCAGGGCCTCAATGCAAGCTCTTTTCTTAGTGATGTTTACATAACAGCACAATTTGTTAAAGAGATGCCTCTGCCTTCAGTTCTGTGATGTCAAAAGAAAGACTGCAGTTTTAAGGAAAAAGGAAGTAGAAGGAAAATGTCAGTGGAAATGGCTGGCTGCAAGAACAGGCAAGTGGTCCTTTCAGCAGTACAAAGCCTGCTCAGATCTATTTTAAAATTTCCCAACTTGCATTTCCTAGGTGCCAGGCCCTGCTGCATCATAGCTGAGATATGTTAAAACACTCCATGAAGCTGAGAGTAAGGGATCACTTAGAGTTATAATCAATTATAGAAAGTTTATCAAGAAAACCAAATACTTTGATTAGATGATAGAAATGGGAGATACCAATCAATATACTTCTATGCCCTGGTCACAAATTCACTTTAAACTAAATGACTATGACAACAGAACATTAAAAAAAAAAGTAAGAAATTTCCTCTGGTTTTTTGTAATATTTTCCTACAGATAAAAACCTTTGGAGAATCTTCAGTATGTATTTTTTGTATAATTCCTAGCTGAAAATAGAGGTTTTGGTGATGCGCAGTTGTTTAAAAGTTGCCTAATCTCATGAGATACTTGATGAACTTGGTCATCCCAAAGTATCTTCGTTCACATAGAAAGTTCTTCTCCTCAATTGGTTGTGATTCATAAACTCATTACTAAAAAAATTAAATTCTATGCCTTGGCAGGTTCTTTGAATAAGATCCCATATGACAGTCTGCAGAGAATTTGAAATGACAACCAAGTCACATTCTTTTGTGTCAGAACTGCCATTCTGCCAATATAATCATACGGACAATGAACACATACGCATATGCAAAGTTATACCCATGCAAACTACTATGGCTTTTTCATAAACTTCTGCCTTTATAGAATGTGAGTTCATAATTGTACTGGAATTTGCTACAAGGCTATACAAAACTTTTAGATAGGTTATCATAAACGATTAATTTCTACATTTAGGTAGTTTGCTTGGTCTTCCTTGTCAACGGTGTTATTTGATCAGAAGTCCATTTGCTTTAAGGGTAGTTATCATGAAAGGAGGTTTCAACCAGCTCCTCTTGCTTGAGGCAGCACTAAGGCTGCTTTATTTATAATTGTTACTAATTTTATTACTTTTGAAACACTGATGAAATAAAGAATACCTTCTATCATTATTTTCGTAACTCTGTGTCAAAATGCTGAACGGTACTTGCAAAACAATTTGTGTTCTAATTATCCAACTTGAGAATGACCTTGTAAGGCTGAGATCTTGCCAGTATTTTGAAGGATTTATGTAAACACTTTCCATATATGAAGCTAGAGAAAATTAGAGAGTAGGTAAAAAAGCATCTTGAATAGGAAGGCAAACAAACCTCTGAAGTGTTCCAGTCAAACAGAATAGCTCTTTTGGAGAAGTGTTTAATTTATTATGTGGAAATAAATAATAAAAAAAAAGCATAACATCATAACATAGAACATCTTTTGTTGCAACTTTTTAAATCCAGGAAAATGGATTTTGTTCTGTTTCATGAAAGCTTCATTTGAAGCTGTTTGTCAGACAGTGTATGATTTGCCTGCATGTTCTCTGTGTTATGTTATTCTCCTCTGAGAGTGAGTAGATACTGTGTATTTTCTGGAAGAGAGGAGGCTGCTTTTCCTTGGTGAGTAACAGAGCTTACTGAGTAGAAGGCAACTCCAAAGATTGCGGGATACAGCAGTAGAAACAAAGAGTCCCTGCAAAGGAGTTGCAACCCAGCAGCTCAAAAGAACGCTGATAAAACCAGGAAACAGAAACTAAAGAGTCAGAAGTAATGGAATAAATCCTCCTATGAAAAAGAATTGCACAGTTAGCTCCAAGTTGGTCGCTGAGTTGACTGAAATCAATCCTTGAAGTCAGCCTGTTAAAATGCAATAGGCAGAGTAAGAATTCTTTTGAGCCCTCCTGAAACTGTTATTCATCATTTCAAGTTTTATCACTTGGAATACAACTTTCTTGTGACGTATTTTGTAATTTGTTTTAAGTTTATGAGGTTTAAAGCACTCATTAGGAAGAAAATATCTAGGATGATCCACCTTAAAGCTCTATGCTTTAAGTGTCTTTCCTCATTGTGCATTTAATTCCTTATCCACTTCAAAATACACTGAAGGTACTGCATCACATCTCTTTTTCTCTCCTGACAGGCGGTTGTCATTGATATCAAAACTGTACTAAGTATCTGGATTCACTGTCCATCTTTATGATTCCTATCACTTGTAGTCTCTAAGAAATTGTTCTTATTGATGTGGGGTATACTTCACCTTGCTAAAATAATTCAAAATTGTCTGTTAACTGTGTTTGCTCCATCTGTTGTCAACTGAGAAACAGGCACTCCCTGTCCTGCATGAAACAGATTATTAATCTTGTTTGGTTTATAAAAAATTAATTTATAGTAGCTGAATATTCAATTCATAAGTATACTTGTACTATTTTTTAAAAGAAATGAGCGGTTGCCTCATTTTAAAAATATTAACAGTCCAGGTTTTCATTTTTCACGTGGACAATATTCCAGTGAATTAAAGCGTAGTGCAAATACTGTGGTATCAGATAGAAAAGCGGAAATCTTTTTTTTAAACAAGAGATTAATGTTTTTCTTTCAATTAATTATGTTGAAACATCTAAATTTATGTTTGTTTATACAGTGATATAACATTGTTATATGGCAGATATAGACTCTCTTATTACATTACAGAATGCTCAAGTTAAAGTCTAAAGAATAGTTTGTAGGAGGTGAGCATACACATCCATTCTTGAAATGGAAGGAAGAAACACGTTGTGTTCAGTTATCATATTGATAAATGCTGGTAGTGAAGAGCAGTCTCTCCAACCAGATAAAACAAAAAAGAATGAGGAAATATCTTTGTGACACTTTAAGTGAGATTGTCAAAGTGGTATGAGAGAAACATCCTCTCTGATCCCCCTCTGAGCAGTTCCCAGATACGAGAACATGCAGATTGTGTACAAGTATATGAGAGATGGGCCTGCTTTCAGGTCCTTTTGAAGTCCAAGTCAGAAGGTCCATGCTGGCAGAAATTAGGAAGGGCATCATATTGACATCTTACCCTGGGAGCCAAAAAATCTTCATGGATCTCCTTCTTCTGGAAATTCACATAATCATTAGCATAAGAGATTAAACAGCAAAGGGTGTTTTAGCCTTACATAGATTTTTACCCACCTCTCAAATCCTGTGGAGTCTCTGTATGTCTCTACAAGTCTCAGTCACTGTAACTTTCATGTCATCAAGATACCTTCAATGTTAAATTTTATATTATAGCATATGTCTTCAGCTAGTTCTATTATAATATAGAAAAACTACAAGAGTAACAATATTTAACAAAAAAAATCAAATTTTCAAAAATATGTTTATAGAGATTATAAACTGCACATCATGGAAAACAATTGGAGATTCAGGAAGCAATCATCTCTTGTTCTGGCATTCTTAAACTAGCAGTTATGGTAAATTTCATGCCTGTATATTTATAAGAACATTGGTAATAAAACTTAGCACCTATTTCCTATAGCAGGTTTATAACTATCCTTATTTAAACTGCTAATTTCCTTAGAAGTTCTTATTGTGACATTATATTTAACACACAACCACAATGCATGTTTTGGTATCTAATAAAATTATCTTTATTCTGCTTATTTTGTAATTTCTCGGGGTATTTTGGAAGTAAATACTTCTTTCCTTGGTTCAGAATAAAACTGCATAGTATCTTGGTTACCCTCAAAATTTTAGCTCAAGCAATTTAGCAATTTCCAGTATACTATAATCTTCCAGATGCATTCTTTTAACTGCATGTTTATTCGTAAATTATAACATTTAAAATTTACAGTTAACTATATTTGGACCTCCCTTTATAGATGAATCCAGGGAAACTAATTTCTGTCTACTTTTTGTATTTTTGAGATCATTGCCAACACTTTGTCTGCTGTGTGTTATATCACTTGTGACTTAATTACATGAACTCTCACACCTATTTCTACAGCATCTCAGCCACAGTAACCAAATATCTGACTGAATTCATAACTTTTTGTGCTGATTTGGAAGATTTAAGAAGGAAACAGTTTAAATATTAAGTTCTGTGAGTTTCAGCTCCTTTGTACTTTGCATGTTATTTGCAGCTACTCAGATTATGTTTTGTTGATTGTGGAACAGAATGAAAACATTTCCAAAGCTTTTGCAGATCTGGAAAAGACTGCATACTTCTGAAAGTATTGGGTAGTTTGCTTAAAACTGTATGTATGTACTGTTTCAAGAATGGAAGGGTGTTCTAATAGCAGTAAAATAACAAAGGCGGTAAATACAAAGAGAAACTTGGAAAGATGCAAAATTTATGACAAAAAAAGTAAAATTTAATAATAAAAATTTGCATTTCTAAGGTTGTTTATAGTCTAAGGTGTTGCTTTATACTCTTTTCAAGGGTAAAAATTGCTTTGTGAAAAATCCAGGAAACGTAGAAAAGTGTTAATCAAAGTATCTTGTATGTCTCTAATAAAGATCAGGTCATGTGTATAACATGGGATATTTGGAAATGTAACACCCCACTCCCAAAATAAAGAAAAGAAAGCCTTCACTCCCAAACTTATATCTGTGTTTCTTACACAGGAAGAAATTACAGATACTTAGATTTCACTTTGTAATACTTGTGATCAATGCAGCCGAACTTGAGTTACATCAGATGGAAAGAAGTTACCTTTTTCACTTTCATGAAGCTGAATTTTATGATGTCTGTTTAATATGGTGGATAGGAAAAATGGAATGGCAGGCTAGAGAGTAAGGCTAACAACGTTCTCACCTTGTCTCCCTTCTCTAAGAATCTCAGATTTGTGCAAATCTGACATGTGATATGTGTAAGATTATGACATTTAGATTACAGGGGTTAAAGGAATTCAGGTTGTTAAATAACAGTTATTTGTATCTATATTTCCGAGAAATGTGTTGCAACAACAATAGGTTGCTTTGCTACATCGTGCTTGCATCTCAGTGGGAGGGAATATATTGTTGCTCTGAATATGAGGTTTATATCTAAGCCCCAGGTTCAAAACTAAGCAAGATTGGCCCAATTATTGTTATTTCCCCTCAGCTTATTTTTTCTTCTCTTTTTTGCCTCCACGTACACCATAGAAAAGATGCTAAATAGAGTTATTTGTTCGATGTAGGTACAGGAAAGGCAGGAATATTTTAATAAGAGGACAATTGTCACTCAAATTTCCTCCTCCATATTGCTCTCAGGCAGCATCCTGTATGCATGTTGCTAGAAGCCCTTCGCTACTTAGAAGCTGCTGCAGTTTTGTGATGTTCTCTGTACAAAATTTGTGAAGTGCTTTGGGATGAAAAGTGCCATAAAAATGTAGGGTATTATTATACTGTACTTTGCTTCACTGGCGAAGCTGCATCAGGAAGATTGTTTTATTAGGTTATCTCCTAGGTAACAATGATTCACTGTAATGATAGTGACTAGCACTCTCTAAATGGGACAGTAGTGGCACAACTACAATCTAATGAGGATAAAATTAGATAGTGCCAAGATGGGCAATGGTGATTAACCGTGTGCTAAATGGATATAAAATTATAAGCTCTGGCTTCTTAATAGACATGCATTTCCAATTCGATATTAAAGGCTACATTTTCCAAGATTCTCTGGAGGTTTGGGTAACAATAAGAAGTTACTGCACTATCATATTTAAGCCTCTACATTTCAATTGCGTCTTAAAATATTTAAGTCATTGTATTACTCCTAAGTTAAATGTCACAGGAAAATGCTTTGTTGTATATATTTTATATATATAGTTGTAGCAACAGCATGGTAATTAAGGTCTCAATTCAGCAAAGCAAATAAGGATAACCTCACTTTTCTTGTTATTTCTGGAGTACAATTCACACATTTGAAGTTCATATTTGCATATTATGGTGAGAAATCTTGGGATAATCAGATGCCATATTCCTCCTCCCACTGAACCACTACACCAACACAAACTTCTGCTTTCTCTTACTTCTGCATAATAGCTCTTCTTTATTGTTACTGTAACACAACATTTTAAAAGGTCTTAACTGTACAGCAGCTCTCTTTGCCGTCTTCCACATATGATGCTTAGAAAATGGGTCACTGAAAAAAGACAAATTATTGTGCCATGTGTTTTCTGGGATCCTGGACCAAAGATAAACTTGTCCTTGATTACTCTTGCCTGGTCCTTATCAACACCAGGGAGCACAAGTCTCTCACTACCTTCCAGAATACAACAGCGCCATACTCTAGAAACTGCTTGATTTTTAGGTATTGCTGGAAAAACAAAAGTATAACTAGGCAACAGAAGTATTCTCCACTTGGCACAACAGAAAAAGATCCCTGCGTGACAGTAAGGAAGAAGAGAAATGTGTCAGTAAAATGTAGACTGCTGTCATAAATGCAGCTGTACTACAGGATATACTTGCAGATAAAAGGAATAATATGTCCCCAGAGATTTCTTACAATCGTGTAACAGTCTTGGAAAGCTTCTAATTTAGCACAAGACTCTCATGATCCTCCTCTACATAACAAATGCTATGCAGAATTTGAAAAATGCATTACAGGTTCTCTCCTGGAGTACCTATTAATTCTTACAGTTACTTGTCTGAAAAAAAAGTTGGAACAAAATTTAAATCTTAAGTTGGTGCTGGAGGAGTTTAAATAATTAAGGAATCTAAAACCATTTATTTACTAGTGGGTAATCCAGATTACCAGAATTTGATATTTAAGCCATATTAAGACATATGAAGAGGAAAGTAAGGCTGCTTGCAAAGATAAACTTATGATAGAACTTAGCTGCCCAGATTTAATATTTTAAAGCTTTAAATCTAAGACTGAACTAATCAAAATATATATCCTTGTAGTAAATGGAGAGGAAAGAGAAATAGGTACTTTTAGGGACAATAAATTCCATCACAATACATTAATGGGCATTTAGATTTCTAAAATTAGTTAAAACAAATACCAGTACTAATTTCCTCATATCACTGTAATCAGTTCAGAGGAGCCAAATCTAATATCAAATAAATAGATAAGAATACAAGCAGCAACAGAAAAATTTAACTGTAACACTCAATCATACATATTTCATATATATGTCCTTACTGAGGATGTTCAAAAGATATTAATCGTGCTGGGAAAATAAAGTGATTATATGAAGAATTACATAAATACATGCATTTATCTATGATTAGTAATGATACAGTATGCATATAATCGTACATGCTTTACCTCATTTATTTTTACAATTTTACAAGGAGAAACTCTCAGAACTTGATATTCATTTATCTTATATATCAGGCAGACTATGAAGGCTTCCAGCACCTTATGGAAATGATGTAATATATCTTTGACCTTTGTTTGCTTATGTACTGGGTCTTGCCGAGGTGGAGATAATTGTCATGATAGCAGCCTGTATGGTGCTGTGTTTTGGATTTGTGACTAAAAAAATGCTGGCAACACACCAGTATATTGGATATAGACAAATAGTGTTTGCACAGCATCAGATTTTATACTGTCTGTATCTACCCAATCCGTTTCTCCCCCACCAGCAAGTAAGTTGCAGGTAGGCAAGAGGCTGGAAAGGAGATGTAGCTGAGACAACTGACCCTATCTAGCCAAAGGAAAAATACATGCCATCCAGCATCATGCTTAGAAAAAAAAAGCTGAGGACAAGGAAGAGGAAAGGGAAACATTCATAGTTGCGGTTTTTTTTCTTCTCAAGCAACTGTAGCGCAGGTTGAGGTTTTGACTTCTGGAAAGTTACTGAACACCTGCCTGAAGATGGTAAGTAGGGAATAAAATCCTTCCTTTTTCTATTGGAGTGCATAACGCTTACTTTCCCTATTAAACTCTCTTTATCTCCATCCATGAATCCTCTTACAGGAAATGAACTTTTCACTAGTTAGATGCAGTTCTCTTTCAGGGGAGATGGAATC
The DNA here is from genome assembly GCA_033558185.1 of Dromococcyx pavoninus. Taxonomy (NCBI): domain Eukaryota; kingdom Metazoa; phylum Chordata; class Aves; order Cuculiformes; family Neomorphidae; genus Dromococcyx; species Dromococcyx pavoninus. The sequence continues at coordinate 3,298,638 of JAUMJL010000110.1, forward strand.
TTAGTGAGTGGTTCTTCTTTCTCCAAGATCCCCTGCAATGATCAGAGACACCTGCAACTAGATAAGGTTGCTCAGAGCCCAGTCCAAACAGACTTGAATATTTCCAGGGATGGGGCATCTACAGCCTCTTTGGGTGACCTATTACAATAGTTCACCACACTCATTGTACAAAATTTCTTTCTTATATCTATTCTGAATCTACAATCTTTCAGTTTAAAATCAGTACCCCTTCTGCTATCACAAGAGGCCCTGCCAGAATTTTTGTCCTTATCATTTTACAGGCCCTCTTTAAGTACTGAAAAGGCTGCAATGAGGTTCCCACAGAGTCTTCACTTCTCCAGGCTAAACAAACCCAACTCTCTCAGCTTTTTTTCATAGGAGAAGTGTTTCATCCCTCTGATCATCATTGTGGTCCTTCTCTGGACCCATTCTAACAAGTCTATGTCTCTCCTGTACAGGGGGTCCACAGATGGATGCAGTACTCCAGGTGAGGTTTCACCAGAGCAGAGCAGAGCAGAGGGGCAGAATGACCTCCCTCAACCTGCTGACTACACGTCTTTTGATGCAGTCCAGAATAGAATCAGTTTCCTGGACTGCGAGGGCCTTGGTGAAGATTTGCTGGCTTTCTCAAATCACCTCCCTGTCCTCCAAATGACATAGCATAGCTTCTAGGAGAACCTGTTACGTGATCTTCCCAGGTACAGAGATGAGGCTGACAGGCTGGCAGTCCCAGGGTCGTCCTTTCTACCCTTTTGAGAAATGGATGCAACGTTTCCCTTTTTAAAGTCACCAGGGAGTTCAGCTGACTGCCATGACTTTTCAAATACCATGCAGAGTGGCTTGGGAACTTACACCAGCCAATTCCCTCAAGACTCTGGGATGCATGCTTTCAGGTCCCATAGATTTACACATGTTCAAGAACCTCAGGTGGTTACAAACCTGATCCTCTCTTACAACGGAAGGGACCTTACTCCACCTGTTCCAGTCATATATTCAAAGGGTGCAGGAGGAGAGATTGCCAATGAAGATAGAGGTAAAATGTTGTTGAGTACCTCAGCCTTCTCCTTGTCCATTGTTATCAGTCTGCCGATTGTGTTCATCAGGGGGTGGGAGGTGGTGGTGACCTTCTTTTTCTGGCTGATGTACCTGTAGAAGCTCTTATTATTATTCTTTTCATGTCTTGCCAGTTTGAGATCCAGCTTCATCTTGGACTTTCTGATACTATCTCTACACAACCAGCAACATCCTTATAGTCTTCCCAGAATACCTGTCCCTTATTCCACTGCCTGTGCATTTCCTTCTTGCCTGTTATTGTGACCAGTAGATCTCGACTTATCTACGTGAGTTTCTTGCCTTGCTTTCCTGATTTCTTACACCCTGGAACTGAGAGCTCTTGCACTCTATGGAAAGCATCTGTAAAGATCTGCCAGCTTTGTTCTTCTTCCTGTCCCTAAAGGCAGTTTTACAGGAAATCCTATTGACTAACTCCTTGAAGGGCTGGAAGAATTTTTCTCTATCTGAAACTATCAGCAAAATAAGACTTAAACAGATTATGCTGAATTTGCCTGAATGAAGAGGAAGTCTATATGTCATCGCATGCTGAAGCATAGGCTTGTGTTAGCCTAAGCAGTTCTGTGGCAATATTTTTACACAGATTCATCTCATTTTGACAGGATTCATACCTGGGTTACCAGGAGTGAGAAGTCAGGAATGAAAAGGTGTAGATCTTTTTAATAATACATCTGCACAATTATGATAGATTGGATGAATAAATCATGTGAACAGGACCTTGGTTGATTCCACAAATAAAGCATAACAGAAAAGGAACTAGATTCTAAATGACTCATAATATTATCCTTAAGCTTTCCTAAAAGTTATTTGGTGCAAGCTTATAAACTAAAATGAAAGCTGACTGTTATTTGCAAGAACAAACACAAGTTAAATTTGCTCCCAATGCTTAAGTATTTTACTTAAGGTGAATGGTTTCTAACAGTATCTTTTGTTTTGATCTGGGTCTACAATACAACTTTGACTTGAACTCAAATTGTTCACTACTACTGGAAATCTTTTGAAGAAGAAAATAAGACATTTTTAATATAGAAAATAAAATTGGACTGTCTGCATAGGCTCAAGATTAACGTACAAAGCAAAGTGATAGTTTTGTTTCTTACACAAATAAAGTAATGAAAGGTTTTCTAGTATTCTATTTTTCACTTAAAAGTGCAGGAGGATTTGAAGGAATTATTTTAACTGGTCTACATGCTTAAGTATGAAGAAGAGAATATAGAGAAGTAAAATCAGAACTTGTTAAAACTGAGTGCAGTAGGAGATGCAAAAGGCTAGTTTCTTTTCTTTTTTTTTTTACATTCTTGCTCACATGTGTCCCAGTTTAGTTCTTAACCAGTATCTAAACAATAGGCAACCACTGTCTCTCCCAATCAGCCCTCCCCAACAGTGAAGTGGAATCAAGAAAGGAAGAAAAACCCGTGGGTTGAAAAAAATTTTAATAAAACAATAAAAGAAGAGAAAAATTAATCCTAATATCTATACTGCTACTACTACTATACTACAATATACAAGATTATACTCAGCCCATTCCAAATGTTAGGTGCATGCTCTGAGCATCAAATACTAGAAGGTTAACACTGTGAGCACAGCAGTCCTAGGGGGTGTGGAAGTCCCAGCTGGTGCAAAGACAGCCCCCAAACCATGGAATCTGAACTAGGAGAATAGGGAAAAGGACACTGAGGGGCACAGGGAGCAAATGACTGCCAAGAGCAGAGCGGCTGAGGGAAAGAGAGCTGCACCCAGTAAACCTCCTGCTTTATACTGTGTGACATTTATAGTATGCAATACTTCCTTTGAACATTTTTGGTCGGCTGTCCTGGCTCTGCTCTTCCCGGCTTAATACACCTTCTTACTTGTAAAACACAGGAAACTGAGAAAGGTCCTTGGTTTCTCCAGAAACAACTATAAACATGAGTATTTTCTGCATTCTTCTTCTGCTAAAATCTAGAGAAACAGCAACTGCTGAGAAGACAACTGATTTCATCCCAGTTAAGCATAAACTTGTCCTCATCACAATTCAAAACACTCTGTCTTACCAACAATATGCTTACACTGAACGAAAAATGCTGCAGCTACTCAGAATTGCACCTACATAAAAGAAAATTGACTCTATCCCAGCTAAAACCAGGACAATTCGCCAGCTGAGGGTGCAGGTCCATTTCCTGCAACTGCTGGTGCCCTTTCTCTTTCCCTTTGCTTCTAGTCCTGGGTGGCATTCTGTAGCTGTCTCTACTTGAGCAGGGAGTATAGAGTAGAAGTCAAGATCAGCAATGCTGTGGTTCTGTGAATTGTCTTACTAATTGTTCTCTGATGAGCAGTAATACCAGCAAAAGGGAATCCTATCAGTTATACATAAAATATATATTTTAATTTAGAAAAAATATATAGAAAACAAAATAAGAGACTGACCATATAATGAAAGTGTTGAGATTGAATTCAAATAGAGTTGATTTGTTATAGACTTTCAGCTTGTTCAGCTAATATATATAGTCTATCTGAAGCATCTCTGGAGCATGTTGATGACGACAGGTTTGGGCTTGGGGTTTGATTTTTTTCCACTGGAAGAAATTTGGATAAGAAAATTAAAGCGCTTTTTCATGTGAGATAAGTAATACTGGATATCAGAGAGGTGAGTCACCATCTTCTCAACTCACTCTTTCCTCGATGGTGTATGAATGCTTAAAGAAATCTTCATACCCTGCTCTTAGCTTTACATTTGAGAGGCTGAGAATCTTTGTCTATTTAAATCAGATTGCCTCTGTTGCGAAAAAATTAACAACAATCCTTCCCCCCAACCCCAAAACTCAAACACCTTTCTATATTTTACAGGCAATTCTGTTATCGTTATTATTTATGAAAAAATTATACTGTTTTTATAGCAGTCTTACAATATGGATGGCATCTGGAGCCACTAGGGTTTTTTTTTTTATTCTATTGAATAGCATGGAATATGTGTCAGGATTTTGTATCTGTGGCTCTAGAGCACTTCAGTCTAACAATGGACAATATTATCTATAAACCATTTCAACATTTCATTGCGATCTTCTCATGTTTCTTAACTCTGATTAAAGTGCTATGTAACACAGTGAGACTGATATCTAAGAATCTTGATTATTTTAAGACACAGAGCACTATACAGTATACAAGGTCCATGCGCTTGTTGCTTTGCTTCAACTAATATCTAAACATGGAACTTTTCATTTACCAGTTTTTAATAGATTCTATCCAATTCAGGAGAAGGAGGTGAAATAGAAGCTTCTTTTATTGATCAAAACATACCAGTGCTACAGAATTAGGAAACCCTTTAGATCTGAAATACTCAGCAAAAATAATTAACGACAAACAACATAAGTAGAGTTGACATTTGAAAAGAAATGTTAACTTCAAAACTCTTGTGAATCCATTATCATCATAACTTATTCTGTAATAACGTGCTACTGCAAATGGAAAATATTCTGCATAATTTGTAGTAAATTTGCAGATCTTCTTCTTTATAATGGAAATGTTATAATGGTGCAGCTGACTAGAGATTAAAAGGCAAAACATTCAGCACCTGACATATTTTGTTTTATTTTACATAACAATTCTGAAAGATGTTTCTGTAATAAACATGCTACAATAGGAGAAAGGATTGGGAGGAAAAAAATGCTGTGTTTTCTTATATTTATACATAACTTTCTCAGAAGTCGAATTCATCCTACCAAAGACATTCTACCAAAATATGTATACAAACCATTTGTCCAGATCTAGCAGAAGCAGCTTTAGTTTAATATGGTGTCCCAATGTATTAGCACAATTCAAAAACAAAGCAAGGTCAGGATTTTTGGACAGCTAGGTCAGGCTTTGCCTCTGTTCCAATGAATCTGAATAGTTTGTCACGCTTCTATTTTGTGTTATGTGCAAATCTTTAAACAGCATGAATTGTCAAAACTGTCTATGAAATTAATATAAAGAAGAATACACAGTGCTAAAACCTCTTCAAATGTTTACAGTATCTCTGATGAAGGATGCTACAAGTTGGAGGACTGTTTTTTTCTGTGGAGCATAGAAAATTGAGGCTAATGCAGTGAAAAATTGAGATTAATATCCAGAAAACATTCCAGTTTTTCTTTGTGCTGTACTGACTGGTGCAGAATTCATGTCAACTGTGCAAGTAGTTTTTAACGTCTTCTTAGTAGTATGTCAGAAGCTATTAACCTGACTTTCTTGTAGCCGTATGGATAATATTTTAATTCAGATACTGTAGTGCAAACATGGAAGAAATAATAATAGATTTAGTTAAGCCTGGGATTCACATTAGAGAAATGAAGGGGGAAAAGGAAAAAAAAAGTGAAATTACTCACCTCTGGATGTACCTCTTATAATATTCTTCACCTACCTTTGTGGTTTTGGTTGTTTTTTTTTTGTGGTAATAGGATAACTATCTTAGATGTCCTGTGAAGAGTGTAGCTCTAGAAAATAGGCAAAGGCAAAATTCTCCAACTGTGCCTCACTTGCTCCACAGAGCTATCAGTTATTGCAAGTGGATAACAAATACAGGTGATAACTGACCTATGCTGGAAAAATATATATGTAGGAGCACATAGTGGGAGACTTGTAATACTCTTGTTCAGCTAGTGTCGTAAACCTGCTGTCTGTTTCACACGGTGGTGAACATATGTAGAGGAAAAGGTGATTGTTGGTTGCCTGTGCTTTTCCTGAGCTTATTACTCAAGCACACCCCCTTAATGCAAGACCGTTAGCTCAGATACCAAATACACTTTGTTTGCAATGGAGCTTCATCAGAGGCTTTGGCTGGGATAAAGTTACTTTGCTTCATAGTAGCCTCTATTGTGCTGTGTTTTGGATATGTGATAGAAACAGTGTTGATGGTACACCAGTGTTTTAGTTGTTGCTGAACAGTGCTTGCAGAGCATCAAGGAGTTTTTTGTTTCTCATGCTCGCTTCTTAGTGAGACAGTAAGTTGAGAATGGCCAAGAGATAGGGAAGGGACACAGTCAGGACAGCTGGCCCCAACTGACCAAAGCTGACCAAAATTCCATGCCATATGATGTTGTACTCACCAGTAAAATCTAGGAGAGAAAAGGCAGGAGGGGGGGGGAACATTTGGACTTATGACATCTGTCTTCCAAAGTAAGCGTTGCATATGAGGAAGGCCTGCTTTGCCTGAAAATGACTGAACACGTGCTTGCTGGTGGGAAGTAGTGAATGAAGTCCTTACTTTGTTGGCATGCATAGTTTTTGCTTTAACCTCTTAAAATAGCTTATTGACTCTTAAAATGGGTGTTGACTCACTTTTACTATTCCTATTCTCTTCCTCATCCCAAAGATGGGACTGGTCAATAAGCTGTATAGCTTCCCACCAGACTTAAACCACAACACCCTCCAAAAAATAGGTAATAAAATCCTTAATGTTTCAATCTCTTCAATGTCTGAAAAGAAAGTAGTTTGCAGAAGTCATCATTTCACTATAACAAAGCGCAAGACAAACTCTTCTACAGCACACAAGCAAGTACACAGCTTTTGATTGCTGTAGTTACCCTTCATTCATTTACCTTGTTTGAGAATGGAAGTATCATCAGTGTGCCTCTGGACCAACTATGAACACTACAGTGGTGTTTAATTGGTAATATAATGGTAATATACTCAAATTATTGCTGTGTGCTAAAACTGGAGTCATAATATTAATGAGTTTAAGAATTCATTGTGGAAGTGTAACGGTGAAAAGTGGCAAACTTTCAATTATTTCAGTCAAACATATGAAAACTCTAATGATATTACTGTATTAATGTTTCAGATAGATCACTAACTGGAATACTTGGGAAATGCATTTCAGATTTCAGACCCATGGTCACAGAACTCTGTGTTTATTATTACCAGTTGCAAGCACCTGTTTGAAATGGCAATCCCAGAGCGTATGAAGATCATGTTAGCAGAACCATTAATTCAGGCTGCTACTCTTGAGTGGCAGTGAAAGACCAAAAGAGATTATAGGCACTTTTTTCTGCCAATATTAAATAGAAAAAATGATGGTTTTATACTATGCTGTAATAATGCCTAGGGAGTAACAAAATAAATTCAAAAACACTGCCTCTTTTTTTTTCTTGTCATTGGAATTACACTGCAGAGGTACGCTTCTTGTATTCAGAAGCAGGTATTGTAGTTTCACAATATCTTCACACTATCCTACTACTTCTAAAAAATCCATCACCTCACAACAATTACAAATATATATATAATTTTAAGCATAAGAATACTCTGATTTTAATACATGCTGAAACAAGTCTGACTGGGATCATCTTCTCAGTGTTTAATAATTTCTTTAGCTACAGAGTGGAAGAATATATGTACGCATGACAAACTTTAGTCACTAATATTTTAAAATCTATTGAAGACACAAAGTTTTAAGGAAGGGTGAGGAATGTTCTGACTTGAAACTTTTGTTTATTTAAATATATATCCTTGCTTGTTTAAATATATGCACTTTCTTATTTAAACATATACACTGCACATATCTTTTACTGTATTTTTACATCTGAGTTGAGGACATAATCTAGTTTTGCTGAACCTAGTTATTTTTTAATTATATATATATTACCTTTGAGTTTAGAGAGAGCTTCTGTACTTTATTGATTCTACTTTCATCAAAAATAAACACAAGAATAACAATTTCTAAATTAAATACCAGAATAACATATTCTACACATATTCTGTAATATAAAATTTATCACATCATCCTTCTTTAAAGCCTGAAAATAATTTAAACCACTGTCAGTTATGTAACCTTTAATGGCAGACCTAATACTAGTAATGTCTAATAAAATTTATATTTAACATTTTATTTAATGCTCTAGTGTATCCAGTATAATAAAAAAGTTTCCTTAAAGAAGTAAATCCATGTAATCACTTTGAACTCCATACCAGGTTAAAGACTGAAAAAATTTAGAGGAAAGTAATGACTGGAAAGTAAGATTAAATCTCATTTTGTGCTGTGTATAATCTGTTGCTACAGTTTAGAAAAACAGACATTGCCTTTTTCAGACTGTTACAAATATTTCAATTATAATCTTTTTCTTTTTAAGTGAGCTTTTTTCAAAATTCTGTTTATACAGAAATTTCATAAAATTTTTGCCCATAAAAGAAACTTAGACTGTATTAAAAGTTTCAACTAAAGTCACATTTATAATATTTAGGTTTATATTATGAATATGGATTTAAAGACTGTATAATTTCTAATAAATAAGGAGAAAAATCTGACAGTGTAAACAGAAGATGGACCGGTTTATATATCTGTGAGATTTCCTCTATTAAACCATGAAAAAAACATACTTCATTCTGTTAAGTCAACATTACTCTGTCAATAATTCATTTTTAATACATAATGGAATAAGATGAAGGGCTTGAAAAGGTCAAAGTAGGAAGCAAATATTGGACTGACACAACTATGCAGATAGCTAACATTCAGCATCTCTTATAAGCCAAAAATAACATTTTAATTTGATCTCCTTGAATATGGTTTGTCTGCTTAAGCAGGCTTCAACTACGTTACATTCTCACTGTTCTTGCAAGCACCATTTTAAGGCATAGTTAATTCTAGATATTCCAGTTATACAGAGTGATGTGATATGTTCTATGTGTTACCAGAAACAATGATGAGTGACTACTAGGATGTCTAATGGTTGAAAAACAAAAAAACAAAAAACCCAACCTCTTTTGAAGTGTACCAAACAAACTCACTGCATTAAAAGCAAACACTTTAACAAATAAATAATACCCTTTTGGATTATTCTGTGCTTTGCTAATTATATACAACTGTATTTGTTTTATCAGTATATCTATATAAAATAAGTAAGGGGATCTAAAATAGTAGCTGAAGACTCAGAAGAGTATGTTCATGCATAGAAAATTACACTATCTGTGTGTTTCTCCCTAACTGAGTTGCATCCTTAGCTGATGTGTGGACATGCTGTCTGGCAAATTTAGAGATATACCTGAATCCTGCCAGTAATAAAAATGCTAGATATTCTATACCTATAAGACATAGAAATATTTCTTAACATTCAATTGGTTATAACTGACATAGTCTTGGACCAATTCAAATCAACTAAAATTTTTTTCTTCTGGAAATGTCATTTTATGTTGACAAGGTATTTATAGGTGTCTAAAGTTAGTTGGGATTGTAAAGTCCTGAAACAAATATTTGTTGTGGACCCCAGTAAGAAGGACACTCAGAGTTTATAAGTATTGATTAAAATATCATTTATAAAAGATCGCACATAAAAAAAAAAGGGAGAAAAGGAGTAATGTAGATAGTTTTACACACCTTCAGATGCTGGGAACCCCAAATTGTGCAGCACTGTGTGAACCCAGAGCACTGCACGAAATACAGGCCACATCCAGGGAGATGTTCAGAAGCATTTTAGTCTTTAGAGTTTTTATAGAATGCTCTTAGAAGCAAGCAACTCTATTCAGTATTTCTATTGTCAAATACAAGGATATTACATGAAGACTTGCTGTTTCACTTTAAAATAAAATTAAACACGTAGGTAACATAATGGCTAGATGTATAATGGAAGTCACATACAGGCTCCTCTGTTGTACCCAGCTTGGTTTAGTCAGTGGCCAGAATAGAACGATGTAGCGCATGCCTGTGCTTGCTTAGTATAATAGTATATGTATCACTAAGTCTTTGACATGCAATAGTCTTCCAGTTAGGAACACTACAGGAAAGAATCCAATGATTAGCACTTAAATGATTCTTGTTTTCTATCTTTCTTTTTATTTTAAGAATATTTAACATTTTATTTCACTAAAAGTACTGGGTTTTTTTTCATTTTGTAAAGAGTCATGATTGCTCAGCAAACCAAAGTTCTGAAGACTACTTCTTGTTCTTTCTGTTCTTTTTCTTTTTTTTTTATCACTGAGTCCTGAAGAAGATGGAACTCTAAACCAAATCACTTCTAAACTCGATTTTTCTATTTACCAATTTGCTTGTTTCATTTCTTTAATCATGATACAATCTTATTTTTCTCTTTATTTCCACAGTTGTCTGTCTTAAGCTACCTGTAGTTCTTTCTTTGGAATCCATAAAAACTGAGGTAGAAATGATACAGAAAACAGTTCCGCTCACTGTATAAATATATTTAATTTGTATAGCTTTATCCATGCCATGCACTGAATTAAATCAGAATTTATTCAAGGATTCATAATTTAAAATTCTGTGATGCATACATAAGGATTAATAATGATTGGAACAGTAAAATATTAGACATACTAGAATAACGAGAAGAGTCAAATGCATGCCAGAGTTGTTAAGCTATGAATACTCCTTCACTGTACGACTGTCTGTCTCAATATACATCATTTTATACATATTTACTCATCTCCAATGTGAGATTTTCCTCAGTTGAGGCACATTTCTTACCTCATCCAGCACCTGGACCTGAAGATCTTTCATCCTAATAGAGTGGTCTGAACTCTAAGCTGTTGTTGTCTTTTTATATTGAAAGTGTGGCTCTTCCACGTTTTCTATACAACAAAACCCAATAAAAGACTCCTTTACCCCCCTTGCATACATGTTCATGAATCACAAGTCCAAATAACCACTGGTTGTGATTTTGAAATATGCAAGATATTTCTTGAAATCTCAATTTCTTGCATATTCTCAGCTCGTATTACTGTCTGCCTTTTGAGCTACTGTACAAGTAGTCTGTGTACAGATTCACTCATAGCAATTACAGATTAGATTACAGGGACAGTCATAGCTGGTATACACTGAAATACAAAGTACAGTCATTGCTGACATACATTGCATTACTTTCCTTGATGCTGACCCAATGAGAAATGCCAGTAACAGAGATTACTAACTATTAAAAAAAATTACTGAAAATAAAACCCTTGCCTTGGCAGTCAAGAGAGCAAACCATCGTGGTGTGCATCAAGCACCGCATTGCCAGCCGCTCAAGGGAGATGTCTCGCTCTGCTCTGTACTGGTGAGGCCCCACCTTGAATACTGTGTTCATCTTAGGGCATCACAGCATAAAAAAGACATCAAGCTACTGGAGAGTGTCCAGAGGAGGCCACAAAGCTGTTGAAGGGTCTAAAGGAGGAATCATATGAGGAGAGGCTGAAGTCGCTTGATCTGTTCAGCCTGGAGAATAGGTGACTGAGGGGGGACCTCATAACCATCTACTCTTTCCTCACAAGGTAAGGAGGAGCAGCAGGCATTGATCTCTTCTTGCTAGTGACCAGTGATAGGACTCGAGGGAATAGCAGGGAGATGCGTCAGAGCAGGTTTTGGTTGGATATTAGGAAGAGATTCTTCACCCAGGGAAACAATCACAGCACCAAGCCTGACAATATTCAAGAAGCATTTTGACAATGCCCTCAGACACACGGTGTGAGTGTTGGGATTATCCTATGTAGGGATAGGAGTTGGACTCAATGATCCTTTGTGGGTCCCTTCCAACTATGATATTCCTCTAGAAACCAACTCTATGATTTTTCAGAAATAATTGTTAGTGGCTCAATAGCCTAAGAGATGAAGGAACATAGATATTCCAGGCCGGGTAGTAGGTACTGTGTTCATTTCAGTGTATTGTACTCCCTCAACATCTTCTTATCAAACCGTTATTACTTTGGAATTATGGGAACATTTCTAATTTATTTTTTCTTGTTAAATACTGATTTAATAAAGCACTTAATTAGCTCAGTCATTTTAGAAACATTGATTTTATATCCCTCCTCATTTCTTATATGTTTGTTACTTCTTTAAGCACTTTCCTCTTAATATATACAAAAAATTATTTGGCTTGTACTAACCTTGTAACTCTTGCACACTTGTCATTTTTGGAAAAATTCTGCTAAGAAATTATGTGAATAGTTTATACACTGTCACGGTTTAGACCATTTGCTTTGGCTTGATTGGCAGATAAATGCAAACAGTTTCTCCCACACACACCCTTCCCAAGGAAAAGGGAAAGATAAACGAGAAAAAAAGAATTGTGGGTGGGAAACTAAAACAGTTTTAATGAAACAATAATAATAAAGAAAATATTATTAATAAGAAATAATAAAATATATCTAGATATACTAAACTGGATACCCAATGACTATGCGTTACTACTGATGCTGCATAGCAAGCATGGAGAAAGTTCTTAGGCTGGACATAGTTGTAGATAGAAACTGGACTCAGGAACTGCATTCAGGAACGCACAGATCCAGGATCAAAAGCAAAACAGCAGACAAGGTCTGTATTAGATACCACCCATCAAAGAGAGAACTTGACCCTTGTAATCCCTCAGTTTTATATCAAGTGTAACTTATACAGAATGGAATACTCTGTTGGTCAGTTTTGAGTCACCACTCCATCCATCCCTCACTGTAGGTGAGACCCTTTTTCACCCTTTTGACTTACGGCATTTCACCAACTTGAGGATGATCTTTGTCTCTGTAAGGTCAGACATAAACAATAGCCTTTCTGCATGCCAATATCCTGTTACTTTGGTCATAATCATAGAATTCGAGTGCTATCACTTCGAGAGGCAGATACTATCTGAAAACATGTAGTTAGTTTACAGAAAACAAAGTTACTTAGATAAGATTTAACTGAAAAGTTAGAAAATGAATTTTGCTTTAGCTTAGACCAGAACACATACAAATCAAATATAAAAAGAAAATTACTTATTGATTACGTATGTAGGTGGGACTAATGAGCTAGTAGGTTCATCGCCATTCTGCTCACCAACCCAGTGAGATCTGTGCTGAACTCCACATTGGCCAAGCAGCTGTCTTGTAGGGAAAGAAGGCCTTCAAAAAAATTTGATCCTGGATGTTGCTAAGTTGCCGACCTTTGGAACTTTTACCTTCTGTACTTCTGCCATATTAAATAACTATAGTCCTGCCCTCCTGCCTAGTCAAAAGGTTCAAGCCAGACCAACTTGCTTTCTAAGTTTTCCCGCAGAGGAGAACCTAGGTCTAGCTGGAGCCATCTCTAGTCCCAGACTTGGTTGACAGTTTATGACTGAAGAATTATGTGTATGTATATATATGCGTTAGCCACCGGTCAGAATTCAGGTACCCGTAAGGGTCCCCTCAGAGAATGTCACCCACAGGGTTAATATTTTCTGCCAGCAAGCCTAAGCAGGCTGTCACCAAAGCAGTTAAAAAAGTTTCATAATGTCTGTCAGAGAGGAAATTTTCCAATACTGAAGCAGTAAGCAATTTAATTAAAGTGACAGATAAAACAAGTTCAGGATTGCCATTGATAAGTTCACTTTGTTGCATTAGCACTATATAATTACAAATGGTTAACAATGATCATATATATATTCAAGAAGTAAGAATAAAAACTCGCATCAGTAGTTACTTACCCTGGGAAACATCCTACAAAGTTAAAGATGTGCAATTCTTACCCAAAAGGTACCCCTTCTTGAGGGAGGGGGAAGAGAGGTCCAGGCCTGTCAATGCATCTGTCAGGTACAGTCGTTGTGTGACTAATCCTCCTCCCAAAGAAAGTGGCTTTCGGTGCCAATTTTATATTTTTTTGAAAATCTGTGGTGCTTTTTGTAAGTCAGTTATTAGATGTTGATTTATTCTTGCAAGACCACGTGCTCTTAGAGGTGAGGACTTGACAGTTCTCCATGCCCTCAGGACAAGGAGAACAGTGTGTGCTTTTAGGGGTGTTTCTATTCTTAACTAAAGCAATATCCACCTCACCTCAAGTGTCACTTAGCTGATATGAGCCTTAGACCATGACTCTATCTGTCTCGCCAGATAAGGTTGTTCATTGTCCAAGTTGAACCTCTCCCTTTTGCACACCACTCCCTTTTGCAGACTCATGGTGAGTTTGGTGTTCGCTGTCCACAAGGCTTAGAAAGTCCATTATACTACAACTTACACAGTGGTTTGAAGGAACAGAAATGTTTCTTGAAACTAGGGGACAGATAAAATTTTCAGGACTTTCAATTTTCACCAATAAATGCATAAGAAGAAATAGAGGAAAGATGATATAGACAGGAAGAAAGAAGGGGAAAACATCTTGAAACTCTCAAACATTTCACATAGATCTGTAAGAATAACCTTCATTTGTATGCGTCTCTTCATGAAACTCTTTCAAAAGGACATGAATGATAAGATTGATAATATTCACATTGATATTTTAAATATAAATTAATTCATAGATTGAATTATAAACTCTGGTACTTGAATTATGATGAATAACCAAAATAAGCATTGAAATAACAAATATTCTGGATTTGAACTACATATGAGTATATTTGAAATGAATGAGGAAATGATTCAATTACACACTCCCTGCTTCAACCCTGGGGAGATATGTCTACCAGAGGAGAGAAAGAAGAGATATTCTGCATCACTGAACTAGCTAATTCAGATTTCAATGCATGATTCAAACAACAAATTAGCTCCTCCTTTTGTGAAAGTCCTCCCCAATACTCTGAAGAAAACATTGGCTGACTCTTCACAGAACCCTTTCAGAAGTGAGAAAGAATTTGAAGTGGATATCATTAGTTCAGGTGACTTTTTTTTTTTATGTTATCAGAGAATCATAGAAGAGTTTGGAATGGAAAGGATAGTTGAAGGTCACCTAGTCCAAATTCCCTGCAGTAAGTAAGGATGTCTTAAACTAGATCAGGTTGCTCATAACCCCGTCCAACCATTCCTTTCCAGGAGTGGGCCATCTACCAACAATCTCAAAGACCTAGTCAAGTGTTTCATCACCCTCAGTGTAAAAAAATTCTTCCTTGTATACAGTCTGAATCCACTCCCTTTCACTTGAAATACATTGCCTCTTGTCCAATGACAACAGACCCTGCTAAAAAGACTATCCTGATCTTTCTTATAAGCCTCCTTTAAGTACTGAAAGGCTGAACAGGTTGCTACAGAGCATTCTTATCTCAAGGCTGAATAACATCAGTTCTCTCAGGCTGTCTTCACAGAGAGGGATGCTCCAGCCTCCTGATCATCTTCATGACTCTCAGCTGAACCCACTCAAAAATGTCCGTGTCTTTCCTGTGCTGACAGATTCAGAGATAGAAGTAGTACTCCAGGTGGGGTCTCATCAGAGCAGAGTAGAGGAGAAGAATCGCCTCCCTCAACCTGATGACCACAGTTTTTTGATGCAGCTCAGGACACAGTTGGCTTCCCAGGCTACAAGATCATATTGTTGGCTCATGACTAGCTTTTCATCCACCAGTACAAGCAAATCCTGACAGGGCTGCTCTCAATCCCTTCATTCCCCAGCCTATAGTGGGGATTCCCTTGACCCATGTACACTTTGCCTTGCTGAACCTAATAAGGTTCACGTAGGCCCACTTCTCTAACTTGTTCAGGTCTCTCTGGATGGCATCCCAACACTCAGGCATGTCATCTGCCAGCTTGCTGAGGATGCACTCATTCCCACTGTGCACTCGTTCCCACTGCCCACGCTATTGATGAAGATATTAAACAATGCTGGTCACAATATGGACCCCAGGGGGGCATCACTTATTGCTGATCAAATCCATCAAATCCATCTCTCTCTGATGTAGACAGAAGCGTGTTGTGAGGCACTGTGTCAAAGGCCTGACAGAAATGCAGAGAGATGACACCCATAACATTTCCCTTGTCCATGGATATTGTCACTCCATCATGGAAGCCCACGAGGTTGGTCAGGAAGGACTTTCCCTTGGTGAAGCCATGCTGACTGTCTTAAATTACCTCCATGTTCTCCATGTCATTTGGCATAGCTTCTGGGAGGTTCTGTTCCATGATCTTCCCAGATATAGAGGTGGGGCTGACAGGTCAGTAGCTTCCAGGGTCCTCCTCTGTACCCTTTAAAAAAATGGGTGCAATATTTCCCTTTTTCAAGGTAATAGGGACTTGTCCTGACTGCCATGACTTCTCAAATGTGATGGAGAGAGACTTGGCAACTATATCAGCCAATTCCTATGAAATATTGCAGGTTGTCTTGAATATTTGAACTAACTCTAATAATGTCGTAATTAATCAATATATTCTTCTACCAGAATATACACCATCTTCCTTGAAATTGCCAAATTTAAACAACAAGTGATGTCAGTGACATCTTTCCATGAAAGTTTTTGAAACTTTCATTCTGAGAAAGCAAAAGATTTCAGATTATAATGATTTCCTCAGTGCTTCATAAGTAATGTTTTCCTTTGAGGTGAATTCCTAGTATCATTGAAGGTTTAAGTAGTATCGCAAAAGAGTAATTTACTTCTAAGCAACACACCTTATCATGTCAAAGGCCATTTTTGTGCTATCAACTATAAATAAACGTAGTTTTATTATACAGCTGTATATAGGTTTTCCCTCTTCCCCAAAGGAACAATACTAGAATGGCAAAGATGTTTTCTTTTAGTGAAGATCAGTAGATGAATTCTGCTATCTTATTCAGTCTTTCTGAAAATGTTTAAAACTTTAATTTAAAAGAAATCTAGGAGTTGATACATAGGTCTTCATTGGAGGTATTTGCCTCCTTTATTGAAGAGATGTGAATAATCAGTGTTTGTTTTTTGTGATCATAATACTCTGATAAGATCCTGTAGCAGAACATCAGTATGAGACATGCCTTTCCCATTTTTATTCATTATCAAAATGTCACTGTATTTATCCTAAAGGAAGTTGTAGAGAAAATGTTTCTCTGACTCTTAACAGATTAGATTTTTCTTGCTATGCTTGTAAAATAATGCTTTTGACTGCTGTGCTCTGTCTATGAATGGACCCACCAGGAGAAGATCATCATTTTGTCCAATTCATTCATCCCCTTCTAGTTCATTTCACTGAATCCCAACAGGGAACGCGGGCATGCCAGAGGCAGTATCCTCTCTGCATTATAGTCCCACTGTTCATGGATTCTGCGGAGGAAGATGGTATTTTGAGGTCATGAAAAAAACCTGCTATGAAGTTTCTCACAATACCATTTTATTTTGGGGTAGAAATAAAATGGGCCACTTCTATAGATAAAATCATGTTCTGTGACCAGGTCTTATACACTAGGGATGAAAGATCTAGATAGCATTCTGCTAGTGACCTATTTATTTGTAGATTTAATTTAGAAATCTTAGTGATGTACACAATAAAAGTCCTGGAATCAAACATATAGTTTTCCACTGCAGTCAAAAGTGAGGTAGTGAGGGTGAAAATTCTGTATAAAAAGGAGGGTTTTGACAGCATCAGCATTTTAAATGTTAGAGGTTACTGAAACCAGTAGCCCGATGAGTATGAGGCTGCCATGGCTCCGTGTTTCCAGATCCAGCTAGTGCTAAGAGTGAGCATGAATTTCTGATAGGCACACATGTATGAATAAACACACACAGAATACACACACGACTAGCCACATAGATCAACACAGACAGAAAACACAGCACTTAACACAAGCATGGATAGGTTGATAGCTTTTTCCTCTTCACTGATCAAGGTTAAAGTTTGCTGAAAGAGACTTCTCCATATACATGTAAACATATTTATATGCAATATAAATTGTGGACATTCAGTATACCCAGTAGTTGGCTCCATATAACCAGACCTCTAACATTGCTTGCAGGGAAATTTAAGAAACCACAAGATTCACACCCCCACTGCATTATCCGGCTCTCAGATCTATGGTCTCCCCAATACCTGGCTCCTAGATCTTCTTGTCAGATACTTGATCATTACTCTGGCTTGAAGTTCAATAATGAATTATATACATGCACAAGCACAAACCTGATGTTCCCTAGGGAAACTTAACAACCCGTCTCTCGGGTGTCTCATATGGGTCTCTATGACCCATGTCCCCATTTCTACTTGCTAAGACATTGAGCCTTCCACATATGCAAACTGTGATGGTTTTTATTAGGACAGTATCTTCTTTATAGTAGTCCGAGTGGTGCTGTGTTTTTGGATTTTTGTCTGAGGCAATGTTGATAAGAATCTTGTGTTCTTGTTTTTGATGAGCAGCACTTGTATAATGTCAAGGTCTTTTCTGCTTCTCATTCTGCCACACCAGTGAGTCTAGGGACGGCAAGCGGTTGGGAGGGGACACAGTTGGGACAGCTGACCATGACTTACCAGAGGTATATTCCATATAGCCTTAGAGTGATCATCTAGTCCAACTGCCTGATCAGTTCAGGGCTGACCAAAAAGTTAAAGCATAGTGTTAAGGGTATCATCCAAATGCCTCTTATACACTGACAGGCTTGGAGCCTACCACCTCTCTAGAAAGGTTGTTCCAATGTTTGTCCACCTTCTTGGTAAAGAAATGCTTTTTAATGTCCAGTCTAAACATCCTCTGATGCAGTTGTGAACCATTCCCACATGTCCTATCATTGGATATAAAGTAGAAGAGATCAGTACCACCTTCTCTACTTTTCCTCCTCAGGAAGCTGTAGAGAGTAATGAGGTCACACCTAAACTCCTTTTCTTCAAATTATACAAGTGTGATGACAAGCCACCCATTAACAGGAAGTAGTGAATGAATTCCTTATTTTGCTTTGCTTTCACTTGCAGCTTTTTCTTTGCCCGTTAAACTACCTTTATCCCAATGTACAAACTGTCTCACTTTTATGCTTCCCATTCTTTTCTTCATCCCACTGAGAGGGGAGTGAGTTAATGGCTTTGTAGTGCTTAGCTGCCTACTGACTTAAACCACAACACATATGCATAAAAAATATAGAGCCTTATTACCTGCGGTGGAAAAAAAAAAAGAAAAAGAAAGGGATGCAGTTTAACAAGAAGGCCAGTCATACTACTGTGATCAGATACGGGGCACAGTCACACAACAGTACTGATCAGCCACTCATTTATATATGACCTATCCTGTTTATCCTTCAGTCTTTATTTTCCTCTTTATCATCCCTGATCCTTAATCCCTCTCCTTCCCTGTCCTCCTCTAAACACCCTATAATATTTCTCAAATTCCCACAATCTACTTAAAAACACCCTATAATAGGTTTTACACTATCCCTAAACGCCATGTTCCCTGAATCCTTTTCTCCTGTAAGAAACAACTATTCTAGTTTGCAAGATGAAGATTTAAGGTTATATTTTCTCTGTCTGTATCCTCTTGGGACTCATGTGTGGGTTGCCTGATAGCAGTAGGAATGGTTTATTGTTCTTCCTGGTGGCCTTTGGAGCAGTCAGGTCAGGGTCTTCCCTGTTCTCTGAGAAACCCAGGTTTCTTGGACTCTGCTGCCTATCCTTAATTGAGTGAGCCCTCAGTCCTTTGGTGAGGGATTTTTTTCTTCTGGGTAACCTGGAGTGAGAGGTTACCTTTTGACAGTAAGTGATTGTGTACATTTTGGGTCATCCTTCTAGAGGACTGTTCATGAAACTAAAGAATTCTGAAGTCTATTCTGTGGTAATATTTCCACCTGACGTCTGAACTTGTGGTTTACTTTGTTTGTTTGAGTTCTAAGTAATTTTGATTGGAATGAATCTTCATTTTAAGTGGCTGGTTGTCTGTTTTGTGAGTGCCTCCACGGCAGGTACTAAAAGGAAAATATTAGCTCAGATTCTTAGTGAAGGATTAATTCTATCAAACAAACAGAAATTGACAGAGTGGATTAATCTCACCTAACAGCATAGAATCTATATCTGAACTAGTTATGTTAAACTGTAAAATAATCATTGGGCATAACAGGCACTTAGAGGTCTGATTCAACGGACATGTTTTAGATACTTATTTCTGAACAAATATCTACTTCTCTCCAGTGACTAAGAAGGGAGCTTAGAGTGACTACTTCCGATGTCAAGCAAACAGTCTCAAACAAACTGCAGAATCTAATGGACTAAGAACAAATTAGGACCTGACGTATTCCCACTGAATAATAAAACTGGATTTTCAGACTCTTAGAACCAGAGAACATCTGTGCCAGAAAACATATTAACTTTTTCCCAAATGTTGTTTTCGCTCTTCTTCCTAACAACTTTTAGTTACACTTAGATTAATCCTGACCTGCTGTCATTTTAACTGGTTTTACATATGATTGATGCAAATTGCACAGATAAAGTTGGAGCTCTGGCATTTTCATTTTACAAAAAAATTTTATCAAGGATTCAGCTCTAGAGGCATCCTTTTAAATTTAGAGTTCAAAGTTCAGAGGTCCTACTCCAAACTCTATACTCTGAACGGAGAATTGAATGGGTGAGTTTTTGGTTTTGTTTTTCTCTGAAATAATGAGGACTGGGAAATTTAATTGTGTTTTATAATTTAATAAAATCAGCTAATTATTTTTTCTTGCAAAATAATTCACTAAACCAAGTAAAAATGGTTGATTATCAGAAATATTTGCTGCATTTCAGAAATAGTGTTATTTATTAATAAGATTAATAAGATTAATAAGTGATGGATTATTAATGCTATTTTTTAATGCATACTGGAAAATATAGTCTTCATTAGAAGTCCATCTAGAAATTCAGGAGAGATAACATCTGTGAAAATTTTACTTTTTCAAAATAATATGTACCTGATTCTCTCAGGCTGATGCATTTGTAATGGGTGTCCCTGGATATATGCTGACAACTATTAAATCAATTTGCTGGATACAGAAGCGCATCCATGTGAATCAAACCGTTGATCAGGTCCTGTCTTCTGGCAAAGATTATCAGAGTGATACATAGACAGTCCTGAAGTCTCATTTAAGAACTTCAAATAGACTGCAAGTGGGAGTTAAATGCTTTATAGGTTTCTAATGTCTTTTCACAGAGGGTACTCCACCCCAAGTGAATTTACAGGCTGTCTACATTTTTTTTATGCAGTGTCAGAAATTCATAAGCTGCCTTTTTTTTCAAGAGATTTTCTGTATCCTTTTTACATAGTAGGCTTCTTTTATGAATTGTTTTATGTCTCTAATATTGATAAACATTATACCACACAGGGTTTTTTTTTAAACAGTAGTTATCAATTTAACATTGTTGGAGGTAAGTATTTATTTATTTTTTTAATATCATCAAACCTTATTAGTCCAATACAAAGAATAAGGCAATACTTTTATTTTTTTTTTCACCAAGGAAAGGTGTAGGATTTTAGTATCATTTTTCTCTGACCTTCTTGTGTCCTCACTTATGCTACTTATTTCATCAAATCATCCGTTGTTATTTGCTTTCAACAGAGAGATCACAGAATACCAGAATCATTCAGGATAGAAGAGACATCTTGAGATCATACTCTATGGTCTTCTGCTCCAGGAGAGTCATTGCATCCCTCCTCTCCTCTCCTCTCCTCTCCTCTCCTCTCCTCTCCTCTCCTCTCCTCTCCTCTCCTCTCCTCTCCTCTCCTCTCCTCTCCTCTCCTCTCCTCTCCTCTCCTCTCCTCTCCTCTCCTCTCCTCTCCTCTCCTCTCCTCTCCTCTCCTCTCCTCTCCTCTCCTCTCCTCTCCTCTCCTCTCCTCTCCTCTCCTCTCCTCTCCTCTCCTCTCCTCTCCTCTCCTCTCCTCTCCTCTCCTCTCCTCTCCTCTCCTCTCCTCTCCTCTCCTCTCTAGCTTAAACTATTGCTCTCTGCATCTTCCCACTCCAAATTACCAGATGAATTCATCTATCTACTGGCAATGTGGACATTTTGAGCTGGAAGTAGTCAGATACTCGACTTATTTCCCATATGGCTCAAATCCTGGTTTCTGTCACAGAATTTATTTCTTACAGCCTGGACTGGATACCTCCAAAGTGAGAAGGACCCAGAATAAAGGAACTCTCCTGCAATTATAACTTTTACAAATTAAGTTCCCAGCCCTATCGAGTTCTTCACTGACTGTCCACGTAAAAGCTAAATCAGTGGTATTTTGGGCAAGCCATCTCTTCTCTTATCTTCTGGCCCGAATCTGTCCCTGGGTCCCTTTTACAACAAAAGTTAAGCAGAAATCCATTCTCTCAGCCCTTTATTTCTTATGTGCAAATTTCTCCCAATAACTGCCCCTATTCCGGCAATACTCAAGTGTGCAACTGCTGCTAGGGGATTTGGCTTTGTATCGATAATTTTTCTGATGGAGGTAAAAGTATAGATACCTCCAATAAATTTCTAGGCTTAGGTTCGAAATCTTTGACCTATGCTGTTTCCTTACTGCCTAGCAAAACTCCAAACAGAAACATTGAGGAGTTTCCACATTCTACTGTACAATAAATCATATCCTAAAATATTAGTATCAGGAGCACCCACCAATACTTCAATGCTGGTCAGTTTCTTTATACCTGGTAGCCATAAGACTATATTTACCATGAGGCATTCTTTTACAACCCTACCAATTCCTGTAAATTTTACTTTACAGCGAGGGAGTTGTAAATTCAAGCAGTCTGCAGTCTTATGGTAATTGCTGACATTTGAGCATGCATATCAATGACGAGATATGTAAAAACATTTTTTTTGGCCCAACAGGAACGGCAATAATATTATGAATATGTAAGCTTGAAAGCTGGTTTTACTGTTTTCCTTGCTTGCTGAAAGAAAATCTTGCAAGTGCACAGAATGCACTAGAAAGAAGTTACAGCAGGTTGCTTAAACAAATTGTTTTACCTTAAGCAGAGTGTGGCCAGCCTTGAAAGAAACAACGCTGTAAGTTTTGCAACCACAGCATTATAATGCTAAAAACATGCCCACAGGTTAAGGGATCCTAGCGCAAGGGAAGAACCTTTCTCAGCAGGCACGTGTAGTTTTGTTATGTATTGCTATACTAACTAAATCATGTATAAATTGAATAAACAATATATCATATTATCTTATTGCACACTGGGTAACAGACTCCATTTGTGAGAAAACAATAACAGTTTTGTGGTATTTGTCAAACAGCTATTGTATAGCTAACCCATGAGACGGGGTGGCTCACTATCCTCCTCAGGGAGTTTGTAATTTTTCTTTTTCTGGGAGATCAGACAGGTCATTTAGATCTTGAGACCAGGCCAAGGGCATTGGTGCCACAGGAAATCAGATTCTAAGAGGAGGTCAGAAACTTCCACCAAATTATAATTTTCATTATCATACCAGATGTTTCAATCCCATATTTTGGGATCTGGATTTAGTTGCTCAAAACTGAGGAAGGAATTTCTCTTGCTTAGTTAGGGAGTTGTTTTTCTTGCAGTTGTTGTTTTCAAGTTTTGGCTGAGGCTAACAGCATTTTAAGTTCGACTCCTTTTCAAAGGCAAACGATGCTTTTAGCACCTCCTTCTCTGACATCAAAGTAGCCCATTCTACATTTGCAATTTAGTGAGGGGAGAGTTGTTAGTGTTGCTAGTTTACTTTTTAAAGCACAAGATAATCAAGCCCTCAATACTGCACGCATAATTCCTTTTGCCATTACTACTTTTAAATTTTAATTCTTTGTGTAGTGATTGTATGCACTGCACTACTTGTAGTTCATCATGCCAGTGCTGATCTTCCCATTATTCTCCTTGTGAAGTAGGAGCACATTTAAGACTTTTTTTTTTAATAATTCTTTCAGCATCATTTCCCTCTGGTCTCATTTTGTTTCATGCTCTGTAGTCTCTGTGCCAAAACTGCACTACAGAGTTGTCTTGATTTCACCCACTTGTTCATGAGTAGATAGCTGGTTTTGAGAGTCACAAAACTTGCACTCATAAGGTTAAAATAAGATAACCCCACCACTCCACTCCACCACTTACTTAACTTAAATTTTGGGACCCATTCTATTCCCACTTGGGATCATATACACTTATATTTTTGCAGCAGTTCAACCATGGAAACCCTACTTGCGGAACCATTGAACTGTCACATTAAACAGGTACAGCCCTGAGAGGCAGCTGAGGGATGCCCTTCCCTTGAGTCATGAGGTTCAAGATGGACTATCTTGCTTTTCAAACTTCCTCTCACAGGAGAGTGTATGTGTGGATGGATCCATGTCTAGTCCCAGACTAGGTCAACAGTTTATGACTAAAGGATTTTGTGATATGTGTGTATGTGTTATCCACCAGTCAGAGTTAAACAGTAGATAATTTATTTTAAGCAATAGATAAAAACAAGTTCAGATTGCCATTGATAAGTCCACTTTCTGTATTAGTGCTAGATAGAATCATAGAATCATAGAATTATCTGGGTTGGAAGAGATCTCCAAGATCATCAAGTCCAACCCTTAATCCAACACTATCATGATTACTAGATCATGGCACTAAGTGCCACATCCAGTCTTATTTTAAAAACCTTCAGGGATGGTGAATTCACCACTTCTTTGGGCAGGCCATTCCAATGCCTGATTACTCGTTCTGTGATGATTATAACTGGTTAACAGTGGTCATATATATATGTAAGAAGTCAGGATAAAAACTGGAGTTAGTAGTTATTCTCCCAGGGTAACATCTGACAAAGTCAGAGGTGTGCAATTCTTACCCAAAAGGCATCCCTTCTTGGGAGAGGGGGAAGATAGATGCAGGCCAGTTGGCCCATCCGGGTAAGGTAGTCATTTTTCCTTCAAAAGAAAGGGGTTTTGAGCAACTGAGTCAATTAGTATCTGTTGATTAGCTCTTAGTAAAGCCAGTTGTGTCCTCAGAAGCAGGGATACGCCTTCAGGGCAGGGAGCTCTTGGGATTATTTCTGCTCTTAACTGAAGCAATATAAGGCTGTGAGGCCTCCACCTCACCTCATTTGCCATTCAAGCTGATTCAAGAGACCACCACTCAATCCATCTGTCTTGCAAGATAAGGTTGTGCGTTATTCAAGTAGAATTGCACTCTTTTGCAAAGTTTGGTATTTGTCATCCACAAGGTCCATTATACCACAAACTTCTACATTTTTTTCTGGGGTAAATTTGTTAGGGTTTTTGAAGGTGTAAGAGTTGGTCCAAAGACAGTAATTGTCTCAACATTGCCATCAGGGACTTGGAGAAATAATAAGAAGCAAACACCCTGAAAGAAAGAGCTGTGTAATACACAGTCCCGTACCCCGGACTGCACGTAACAACTGAGATAAGGCTGCACAGCTGTTGTCCAGAAGATAAAATTCACCTGCTGCCTTAGTCAAACTTGCAAACTCCTCCCAAAACCATGCCTACTGAGCCTGCAGAGTTAAGTCTTGGCAAGTGAAGCAAGAGCTGTTTGGGTCTGCGTAGTTAGATTTTGGTGAGTGAAGCAAGAACTTTTTTGAGGTGGAGAGTGTCGATAATCTGTGGGACAGAGGAGGACCAAGGTGTGTTGCTTTGCATAAAAAATGGCCTCTTAGCCACCAAGCTTGGAAGAAGATTTTCCCCACCATGGATCATGACATGGAAGGACAGGTGGGAAGCTGCCTGGACCTGGGACCCTAGGGATGCCTTGGATCTGTGGTGGTAGATATAATCCTCTTTCCTCCTTCTCCCTTCCCCTTCCCCTTCCCCTTCCCCTTCCCCTTCCCATGACTCTTACTGTCTGTCACATGCCACTTTATGGGCAAAACAATAAAATTGCGTTATTTGATTGAAGCATAATCTCCAGCGTGGTTCCCTTGGTCTTTGTGCTTTCAGATCACAGGAAAGGAACCATCAGGTGTCCACCGAATGGAGCATGACAGCATGTCCTAGTCAACAACTATTTTACATCACAGAATTTTACAAAAATTTGGGTTTGCCTTTAATTTACAAAAATTTGGGTTTGCCTTTAATACCTGAATTAATGAGATCTTACATACAAGGATTCTGAGACTTGTATTTTTCAGGATACGTATGACAAAATTAGAAAAATGCAACAAATATTTTTTTTCTGATGACCCCAAATATTAATAGTTAGCAACATTTTTTTCATCAGGAGATGAATTAATTTATGTAAACTATATTTAAATATCTCTGTTTAATTTATAATGAAGATCATATCAATAAATAAATGGCTTGGCTTAATGAGTCTACAGTTATCTCTTATTGTACTTACCAAGTCACCTCCATTGTGAATTTAAACAGCAACTGGTTTGAAGTGACCCACAGAAACTCTGTTGTCACAAATTTTCCAGTGGTAGAAGAAAGTATAGCCCGTGTCTGTGAAGCCATTACTGAAAATGCATTTTCACTGCAAAGGTCAAAATAGTAACAAGCAGAGAAGTGGAAAAGTTGAAGACCATTTTTTGATAGGAAGGAAAAGAGAAAGTTCCTTTCTTAAATTGAACAGAATTACATAGTTTCTTACCTGTTTGCAGTATTAGCCTTCAAACATCATTAACAGGCTATTCGACGGCAATACTACAAAGCTGAAATGAACACAAATACAGGCATATGAAAGGTGACGTCTTTCATTTTCATTTATTAAAATTTCCAGTTCCTGATAAATCTTTCTATTCTCAACTGGTAAGACCATGATATGAAATCCGCATGCTGTCTTGTGTGATGCACTCCTAGCATGAAATGACAAGACAGAGTCCAGAGGAGCAAATCAAAAATTATAAGCAGTCCCTAGAGTGTAACAGAAAAGGAATAATATTTTTCTCATTTATTATCACACTGTCCTCTTTTCTTTCTTCTAATTTAATCATTTTCAAACTTAAAAAGCAAGAGCGAAGTTGTTCTTTGTGTAGATGGCAAAGTCTAACGACATACAGCCCTATGGACACCATCCCTTAGATGTTAAATACAACTTTATAATGGCAAGAACAGTCAAGAAATAGCATGAAATGCTTAGGTAGGCTGCAAAAACACCGTTGCTGATTTATTCTATTTGTTTTGAAAGAAGACGTCTTGATACCAGTAGTGCTTAGGGGATCTTAGAGCCTACAGCTGATATATCAGGAAGTATTGTTGAATTTTCTGTCACATTGTTTGCTATTATATTGCCAATAATGTTAATTTTTCTATTAGTTAAATTATTATACATTGAAAGTGGAATCACATAGGCATAGAACATAAAATGTTTTGTGTTGGAAGCGACATTTAAAATCATCCAGTTCCAGTCACTCTGGCATGGACAGAGACAACTTTCACTAGATCAGACTGCTCAAAGGTCCACTCAACCTGACGCTGAACACTTCAATTGATGGGGAATCCACAACTTCTCTGGCCAACCTCCTAAAAAATGTCCTCCTTATGTCCTATCTGAACCTACCCTCTTTCAGTTTAGAATCATTGCCCCTTGTTTCGTCACTACAAGCTTTGGTAAAATCTTGTCTTTCTTCGTGCTTCTCATTTAAGTCCTTCAACTATTACAAGGCTGCAATCCTGGAGACTTCTCTTCTGTAGGTTGAACAACCCCAATTCTCTCAGCCTTTCTTCACACCAGATGCAAGCCTAGACAGCCAGTGTCCTCCTCCTTTTGGGCTGGCAGAGGCACAAGGTCACTAGTGCAGCACACACAACACACTCCAGGTTCATGAACACAAACACATTCTCAGATCCCCTAAGCACCAGCATGGACCCTCTGTCTACCTGAAACCCCTGCTTGAATCTTGGTCAGACAAGCGTACTGACAGGCTCCATTTCACATGTGACCAGCCTCTATCATATCTCTTTCTACCTATTCCTCACTTTCTTTCTGGTCAATCACCTTGCCCTAAACACAAGGTGCCCTTATCTACTTCTACCTGAGACTGCTGCTCACTCCAGTTGCTGGCACCATGGGCTATGGTCACACGTATTCTGAGTCCGACTCCAGTAGTTACCACAAAATCCATTAACTGTGGTCACACCAGCAGCTGGCACCGAGTCCTTGCAGCACTGACAGACGTGGCGTAAAGGCTGAGATTGCATACAGAGAGTTAAGAAAAGATAGAAGATGACAGGACAGACTGAAATGATCAGGGAGAGGGCTCAGCCAGACAAGCACGCTGATAGTTCTTGTTTTACATGACAGACTGACTGCTTTTATACCCTTTTTTACTCGCTTCTTTTGCACAGCCTTAATGATCTCCTCCAATACTTGTGACCTTTCTTATTAGTTGCAAAGTCCCAGTTGGTTTGTCAGTTCTTGAAAGCCCATCATTTAGTGTGACTGAAAAGATTATTTTCTTATGTTTGTCTCCATCGCATTTTTCTCTCAGGTTTATGTCTGTATGTTTTATTTATGTCTTTCCCCTTTTCCATAGTATCCTATTCACAAGGTCCTCCATCAGCTGATCTTACTGAAATAATCATCCCTTCATTACACATACTCTTATCAATGACTCTGGGAAGATCTGCTCCTTGTTAGTGCCTACCACTACCTCCCTTATTCTTGATCAGTCAGACTTTTGTCCTTATAAATTTCTCTTTATAGTTTCCTCTTTTCTTATTACCACTTTTTGCATGTAAACCTCCCTTCACCATATAAGGGAAAATACAACCTCTCCTTCCACATACATTTTCAAGTATTGCACAGTTAATGGACTACTATTTCTAATTTTACTATGTGTGAGTTACACCTTATTTAGATTTACAAAAGAATTACAAAATTGAAGTAACTATCCAAGTGCTAATTGCATCAAACGTAAATGACACAGACAAACTAATTTATCAAAACTCTATGAATTAAAGTTCCTCTGGAAAGGAATGCTTTTCTGTTTTGAGTAACATTCTGATTCATAGCTTTAAAAAGAAATGTCAAGACAGTTTTCATGCTTAGGGAATAGAAAGAATACCAATCAAGTTTAGAGCTTGACTTTTTCTTTGAATGGCACTTTTAAAAGCTTCGGTAAGAGTGTTTCACAATATAACTTCTTTTTTAACCGGATATCCTACACTGAATTTCATCTTAATCACCTTATTTTCAGGCTGTCCTCTGTTATTATAAGGAAGAGAAAGAGGAGACTCATTGGAAAAGAGGAAGGTAAGACCTTTCTCATAAAGGGTAAATCTTCATCTGGACAGGCTGGATCAATGGGCTGAAACCAACAGGATGAGGTTTAACCAGACCAAGTGTCAAGTCCTGCAGTTGGGACACAACGACCCCATGAAACGTTATAGGCCTGGGGAAGAATGGCTGGAGAACTGCCTGGAGGAGAAGGACCTGGGGGTGCTGGGTGACAGCTGGCTGAATATGAGCCAGCAGTGTGCCCAAGCAGCTAAGAAGGCCAATGACCTGTATCAGAACCATTATAGCCAACATCATGGCACAAGTGATTGTGCCCCTGTACTCCGCACTGGTGAGGCCACACCTCGACAAGAAGGACATTAAGGTTTTGGAGCACATCCAAAGAAGGGCAACGAGGCTGGTGAAGGGGCTGTAGAACAAGTCTTACAAGGAGCAGCTGAGGGAACTGTGATTATTTAGCTTGGAGAAGAGGAGGCTGAGGGGAGACCTCCTCACTGTCTACAAGTACTTGAAAGGAGGTGGCAGTGAGGTGAGTGTTGGACTCTTCTCACAAGAGACAGGTGATAGGATGAGAGGAAACACTTGCAAGTTGCACCAGGGAAGTTTTAGACTAGGCATCAAGAAAAATTTCTTCACCGAAAGCATGGTCAGGCACTGGAAGAGGCTTCCCAGGGAGGTGGTTCAGTCGTCATCCCTGGAATTGTTTAAAAGGCAGGTAGGTGAGTTTCTTAGGGACATGGTTTAGTAAGGTGACAAGATACGGTTGGACTTGATGATCTCAGAGTTCTTTTCCAACCAGATGATTCTATGATTCTGTGATTCTTTTTGTTAATTTTCTCGTCTCTCTTAACAAGATCTAGGTGTCATGACCTTGCTTAATGAAGAAGTGAGTAACTGAATATAGTGAACAGTGGATGACAGGACAACGTAAGCAAGGGAGTAATCCGTGATATCATCATGGAGTGATTTGGTTAGTGGCCTTTCTGACAAATGGTTATAAACCTACCTGGCCAACAGAGACCAGATAGTCCCATTACTCTGCACCAAACACAGAATCTGAGGACTCGAGGTACTGGCATTGGCGCTGAGCCTGACTTACAGACTGATGGGAGTGAGTGTCACATATCTCCAAGTTGGGTTGGACTGACTCGCATGTGTTGTGGCTACAAATGGCCTCCGTTACCAGTAACGGTTACATGTGTGTTTGTGTGTGAGTATCTGTGTGTATGTGAAACACTCTTCCTTACCCAGTCTATCCCTTGCTTGGCCTGCTTCATAAAGTGAGCTTGTCAATGTACTTTTACCCTAGTGACAGATACATAAGAAATCAAAATAAATGGATTTTCCAGATTCTGACACCTTTAAAGAGATCCAGTGAATTTTAACTAAACTTACTTATAAAGGTATCTTAATTATAGATAAAAAATAAAGAATTGTCCAACTTGAGGTGAGATTTAGAAATGGAGAGTAACACTTTTTTTTACGATAAGAAGAAAACAGTAGTAGAAATAAGTATAATGTGATTCAAAAAGTAAATGACTATTCTTATTAAAATCAATAGCTGTTTCTAAATTAAGGGACAATCTGTAGGATATCCTGTTTTTTTTCTAGTTTTCTATACACTCATAAATTAAAAAAAAAATTAAATCTTTCTCTGATATTGACACTAATTAGTATGAATCAGGACAAAACACGGATAAATTATCCTGCCCTCCTAAATAATGCAACCACTACTGATGATTTTATAGTTTTTTAATAGGTTTTTTTATAGTTTAGACTATCTTTACTGTTGAAGACAAATGAGAGGGAAAAAAAAAAGACTGAATCCATGTAAAAATGAAATTTGTGACCTATACAGTAGACAATAACTGTTCTGTCCTCTCCATCATTCCTGTGTGAATACACTATCCAAATTACTGTGCAATTGTATGGAAACAGCTTCTTATTAATATAATAAGACACATTTGTGTCGAAAGTGAAAATGGCATAGTGTAAAATGAGAATTTGGAGAATGCAGCTGTCAAAGCTATACTTAAGCTTCTGCTATACTTAAGCTTCTTTGCAAAGGAACTGATGTTTAAATTTGAACATGAACTTCTGCTTCATGGAGGAATGGAAGTACAGTGAACCTGTGTTATAAAACAATATCAAAGAAATGCTGATTAGGAAAGCAGATAAGCTGCAGAACTGCAAAATATAGACCAGGAAAACCAAATCCAAGCCCATAAAATCTTGACTTCAGCAAGATCAAAGCTATCCAGTTTTCTACACCTTTCCTTCGTTCCTAATCTGGCTGTTTGCTATACATTCGGTTCAGCTTTAACTTAAGGAAAAAAAACGAAATTTTTCTTCTTCTATTGTTTGTTATTTTATTACCAAGAAACTTTATTTCTGAGGTCTAGTATTTTTTTACTTAAATAGATTCAGAGATAAGTACCATTTCCACTGCAATATATTTAGGGTTATTATTTTCTTTGAATTCCTGTGAGCGAGCAGATGTGAATATGAGCTGTTTCATCATCTGTCCTTAACTTCCTTATTTGTCAAATGTATTCTTTGTTGGACTCCTTTTTACCTGTACAGATAGAAAAACAGATAGAAGCTTATTGTCCTTCCAACCTATAGCAAGTACTATTATTGAAATATTCTAAATGACTGAAGGTTAAGTTCCATGTAATGTATTGAAAAAAATAACTGGCGTAAGCTATTTTTTTCTCATTTGTTTTAACTTTGAACTTCTTGAATTATTATTGTTTCTCTCATATGTGAGCATCTGAAAATGACATTTTTTGTTGTTGTTGTTGAATGAAAGTATTCTTCAGTTACTAAATTGGGTAAGACAATTTGTAAATTTTGTAAATTTAGTTAATACATACCTGTTTATCTAGGAAGGAGAGCTCCTTGCTCATTAATTAAATCTCTACTTGAAATATAATTTGGTTAATTATTTTCAGAGAAATATAACCAATTATTCTCAGTTCAGGAATTTAAAATAAATATCGTTTTATGTTACCACTGAAAAAACCCGTAATGCTCAAAGGTGCTTTTGACCACTAGAACTGCATTCAAAATTCCATGTTTCACTAAAATGTCATGAGAGTTGCACAGACGAGAAAACCACTGTATGTTATTGCTTGGATAGCTGCTTTTAGCAGATTATGAACAAATACTGGAGTCTTTGTGGATAATTATCTGAAAGCAGCTGTTAAATGGTTATTACTAGTCTATTTGGGAAATAATGTCAGCATGTCTTAAAAAGAGGAAGGAATGCAATAGAAAACATAATGCTGTTACCATAGAGATCCGTGAGGCATAGAGTACTCAGAAATTGCTTGAAGTTCTTACCACAGCAAAAGAAATATAAAATACATACAAAGAAAACCAAGAGTGATCACAGGGACAGAATGACTTTCATAAGAAGAAAAGTAAATATACTAGGATCCATCAGCTTGGAAAATATTAACTACCAGAGGATATGCTAATGGTCTAAACTCACGGATGGGTAGAAAAGGCAAATAGGGAAGAGTTATATGTTATTTCTCACGAAGTTTTTAAAAACACCTCAAAAACATTCCTATTAAATAATAAAGTAGCAGGTTTAGAACAGCTTTTTAAATATATTACATATATTTAATTTATGATACGCACTGACAAGTAACTTTAAAGTATGAGGGGGTTCAAAAATAAAGTACAGAAATTCAGAATGTGTATCTTTAGGTTATTGAACACAATAGTCTGGTAAGGTTTTAATAACTAGAAGCTTGGACGATACCCTAAAGGGATACCTACTTTTCTTTTTTCTTATATTTTGGTCATATGAATCTATGTCATACAAATGTTAAGAACAGCATGCTGATCTGTCTAGCATTTGTTTTGCCGTTACGATTGTTCTTCTGTTTTTAAATCTTTTGTAACCCTCTACTTATTCCTGTTAAGTACAACATTTATGCTATTCTACTACAATTGGATTTACTGAATGAAGAACAGCACCAATAAATCTCCTTTTATTAATGTCTCCATAACTATCTAACTAGAAACTGCAATATATATCAAACCTCAGTATATATCTCGGTTAATGTTTAACTAACATGCATAGCTTACTTCAACTCACAGTACTTGTCAAATATTTGGGACCTTGCTGGGGTGCTTTTGTTAGTAGAAGAAAACACTTATATGGACCAAGTATTTGTTTGTTCAGTAATGTTAATTGAGATATTAGCAACAATAATATTTTCCTGATTACAGTGTAAGCAAATGCAACCTATTTCCTTGTAAATTATTTTAAGACTTATACTTTCCAGCAAGTGTTAAAAAAAAATACAGTTCTCATCCTCCTGCCTCCAATCAGGGTGTGCTACAAATGCTTCTCTACTGAATGCCTGAGTTTTCTTTATTTCCAGGGTTTATAACTGCAATTAAAACAACATTTCAACATATTTGAATTTAGTGACCTAATTTTTCCAAACTGTAGCATATGCTCTACAGAAATCTTCCCAAGTTAATGGTGGCTTTTGTCCTCTGCATATATTATGTTTTGGAAAGTGGCGTCTGTGACTGCATTTACACAGAGAAATTGATCTTCTCTGGCATCCTCAACACCTGCTACACTACAAGTCACTGCATCTTGGTTTCCTTTGAGTCCACGTGATACCGTTGGCGTCATAAGACATGATTATATTGTCAGTGTAATTAATTTCTTTTTAGCTTGGAGGATATAATTTCATAGTATATAAGGCTTTTGGAATTTAATATATCTCTACTTTTGTTAGTGTATCAAAGTTTGTATGGATAGGATTGTTCACAAGACTGAACAACAGAAATATTTTTAAATTTCGAGGTTGAACTTTACTACATTCTTTCATTAGTAACCCCTGTTTTGCTAAGGTTTACTGTATGTCCTTTGGTAATCATCATCACAACATG
Source organism: Dromococcyx pavoninus (assembly GCA_033558185.1). Classification (NCBI taxonomy): domain Eukaryota; kingdom Metazoa; phylum Chordata; class Aves; order Cuculiformes; family Neomorphidae; genus Dromococcyx; species Dromococcyx pavoninus. The sequence continues at coordinate 3,332,309 of JAUMJL010000110.1, forward strand.
CATAACTTCAAAATTTTTCCTTCGGTTAACTGCGAGTACACAATGCCATGGAGCAAGTGTTGTATGGTTGATGGCTGATAGTGCTAGTGCTGATGGTTGCAGTCTTTGATAGTTCCTCTTCAATATGGAGGTGATCAGGTCTGAGAGCTCATCAGTGACACAAGTTGAGACTTCAGTAGGCTGAAGTCATCAGTAGGCTGATGACCAGTCTTCTTTCTCTTCCTATTTTCATTGTTTGTCTGATAGTATTGCCTTCAACCCCTAAATAGCGTTTTCTTTTCTCCCTGTATTGCTAATTTTGCCCTGTGTCTGGCAATAGCGCTAACTGTTCAACACACATTCACAGTAGAAATAGGGAAAAGCAAATTATTTAACATTTGCCTTGAAAGAAGCTGTTGATTTTGGAATAACATAGTGTTTGTTGCATAAGTACAGGTATTATTTTGTACTTATATAAGATACGTCTACTTATTATCCAAATATGTCTATTTCTCATCTATGGAAACGGCAGTGCCTTGTCTCCTTTTCATTCCTACCACATCACAAATAAAATACAGTTCTCAGAAGATCAGGCAGATAAGTTTACCCACTTACAAATCTTTCTTCATAGAAAAATCTCTTTTCACTCTTTCTCTGAACCTTCCTCCCCCCTCTTCCCATTCTTTTTTTCCGTTCTTTTATTTCTCTCTCTGGTTTCTTCCACAGAAATAAGGAAATGTAATCTAAGCCTCAGGACAAAAAAAAATCTTCTCCCAAACCTGAAAGGTCTCAGAAGAACATATATTATTTTTGATGTCTTGTAATTTTAACAGAAATCTGTGTTCAGACTAGTGCATACATTTCCATATAAATGTATCAGAATTAATCTTTTCAGCTGACAAAGTCCTGCGACCTACTTCCTCCATGAAAATTTGTGGTATTTGAAAAGTACAACTGGAGGATTCTTCTGTGACTTTTTTTCTTCTTTCCCAAATGTTACCTGCTACAACTAACTTCCTGTTTTAATGCCAAGCAAACAGAAGTGACTGCAGTCAGTTTCGGAAAAGTTGTGGTCAGTGCACCTGGCTTCCTCATCGTCTTTAAGGAACATTGCAGGGGAGCTCAAGAAGCAAATGCACCCTTCAAAGAGAGAGATACTTGGCTCCTGTCCATCGACTAAATAAGGGCTCTTGATATCTAAGATAGGTATCAGCACATCAAGCTGGACAATTACTTATGCTTGATAGTCCCTGTTTTATGCATTTGTGGCAAGCAATCTAACTTGGTATTTTAAAGTTTACACTTGACTTGTCTTTTCTACATGTAGTATGAAACATTTTTCATTCCCATGCACATTAAAGAAATTATGTTTTATGCAGATACCATGTCAGGTTCTGACCCTTAATTCTCATTTTGTAACTGCTAGAATTAGGTTTAGTTTTACTTCATTTTTTTTTATTAACAGATCAACAGTACAGTGTTACTGTTTTGAAGTAACTGTTCAGAGATCGGTATAAAGAAGTGAATTTTATTACAGTCTTAGTAACACTTGCTATATCAGTACCTTTCTCAGATCTTATCAATTTCCCAAAGTCCTTTGCAGAACTTATCTCAAGCTGTACCCTCTGAATCCAGTGCTTCAGGAAAGAAAAAAAAAAGAAAGAAAAAAGCAATATGTGTGTTTAAATATGAGCTTTCAAGAAAGGTGTGGACTTTGTTAATAATTCATAGGGTTACAGACACCACTGGGTCATAAAAGAGATATATTGTGCAATTTTATTCCCACTGTTGAGTACATAGTAACTTAAATAAAACAATTTACTTCAATGAGATTACTTACTCAGAAAAGAGCTCTGTAAGATTTAACCTTTTCACAGCCTAGCATGTACAACCCTAGAATTTCAAGTTTAAATCTTGTAGGTAGTAACTTTTTATTGTCTTAGTAGACAACTATAGTCTTTTTCTTTTTTTTAAAAAATATGAACCAGGCTAATTAAAGTAGTTCAGACATCAATGCAAATAATATTTTCTGAATATATATAAAGCATATTCCACGTATAGTTTTGCATTAAAAAGGAAGTGCAAATCAATGATCTACTGCATATGAGTCCTGCATATAAAAACTTGTTCCACAAGATGAATTGAAAAAAATCTGAGTAGTTTCTTGTATTTTCAGACTGCTGCAGCATCAGCATTTTAGCGTTCAATGGGTTAGCAGAAATATACACTGATGTATCTTTAGGGATTTCTTTAATTCTTGTAGTGCTGGCTAAAATGTTAACAGTTAATTGCCAAGCTTTATTTGTTTCAATTACACTTTCAATTTTTACTAGCACTTCAAACTGCAACTTTGTAACCTTTACATTCACAAAAACTTTTGTGATGACCAAATATATCAGGGCTATTCCAGTATTTTTCTTTTTGTTTGTTTGTTTTTTTAAATCAAATTCTATACACATGAATTGGTATCAAATATATTCTGTCCTGAACTTCATTTACGTTTTGCAGAGCTTTGCAAAGTGTGCTTCCTCACTCCAGGGGTTTTACAGAACTTTCTGTCTTGAGAGTTGTCTTCTTGATTACAGTGCTATTTTGCAGCTGTTCTCCTTCTAAGAACTGCTTGCATGAAGCAAAGCCAATCGATAGCAAACCATATTTTCTTCTGTGAAGACTTTCTTGCTTAAGAAGGATAAATCCAACTGCCTCTTTTAAACAGCTGATGCTGTCTGGGCAAAAACAATTTACCCTTTGCAATGTGTTTTCTGTCTCCATTTTGCAGAGCTGGCAATTCTAACTCAATTTATCAAACTATAGCTAGCAGCTACTATAAACTGTATATTTTGCAATCAGCTGAAAAAAAATAATGACTTCTTTGATACTATATTGTATGACACTGAAGGCTTGTTTATCAGAAGTACACTGGCTGAAATTAGTTCAAGTAGAAACTTTCCAAAGCTTGCATGACAGACAGGGTTGGGAGTGGGGAAGACAAACCCACAATAATGAAGTGTATTTTTTAGATAAATTATCCTGCTAATTTAGTCACAATTGACATTGTCTTACATTTCTTGTGGCCTGAATCGTGTTCCACTACGTTGAATATTGCTGATGAAGTGAAGAGTGTGGGCAGGTGACCTGATCTCTCTCTCCCTTACCTGTGTCTGAGCTTGCCATTAGTGGAACAGAATAACAGACATTTTCATAAAGAGTTGTATGAACTGCAAAATTTTAGTGCTATGGACAGAAGTGTTTTGTGCTGTGTGTGAAATTTAAACAGTTTTTAACATAGCTTTTGTAACTTAATTTTTTTAAAGTATAACATATTCCTGTACAGGGAGGGGGACCGGTAGGGAGGCTGTCGTTTGTTTTTTGATGTAGGTGCCTTTCTTAAAAATGAGCCATGAACCAAACTCAATTTTTATTCACACTTAACTTTAGTGAATTCATTAACAGTATGATATTTTGCAAGCTTAAAATGTTGAGCAGAATTGTTGAAGTCTGAACCTCAGAGTGCCATCAGAAGTAACTAGGCATAGCATAAAAGACTATTCTAGAATAAAATTATACTTTCAACTTTGATTAAGAGCAATTTCATTGGCAGAATGACACAAACATTTTCCATAATTGTTAAGATGTCTTCCAGCACTGTGAAGAAAGTATGATATATTTCATTTTTTAATATTTTTTTCAGATCTCCAGCAGAAATAAATTCATTCAAAGTCCACCTGTTTTCATGTAGAGGAAAAAAAAGAGATAAAAAACCATCTCCAAGTGAATATCTACAGTGAAGTATCACTAAAACCAGTATTAATGTCCTTAAGTTTGCTTGAGCAGTAGCTTGGTATTAGGCTTGTGATGTACATCACTTGCACAAGAGACTCAAAGAGATTATAAAGTTTGAGATCTGTTTTTGCAACTTTGGGAAGTTGCAACTCGGAGTGCACCTGAGTATCTGATTTGTTATTTTGGCTGAGCCCAAAATACCACTGTTTTGAATCTACCCTGCGTGATCTGTCAGTCTCCAATTTGCCATGCAGATACCAAAAGACCCTCTGTCTCCAACTATGCAGGCTGGGGGGGCCTGAACACTACTGGTGTCGGGAGCAGGACCTAACACATGCCTAAGAGGTCATATAAACACTGTTTGAAAGGAAATACAATGATCTAGTTAAAATATAAAATATGTATGTTTTGTTGTGTACATTGTATGTACATTTCTCAGTAAAAGCTGGTAGAGATGGGAGATTTAAAGGAGATAGGATCAGATTTTTTGTTTTCTGTCTATAAGTAGGCTTAGCTGTGAAACTCTAAGGGACAGTACACTCAGTACTCAGAAATATTCCAACAGAAATATATAGGTCTTTGGCAGAATTTTCCTACTTCATTTATGCTGTTGACAAAATAGAAATATTAAATTAGCTTTCTCACAAATTCTATTTTTTTTAAAAAAAATCCTGTGTTCATACAACAACTTACATCCATCAAATCAAGCTGTTACTCACTTTAGATTATTTTTCTAGCTTCCACTTCCTTCCTGCCTTCCTTTCTGCCTGCCTTCTGGTGTTTTAATTTTTTTCACTGCTTTCCCTCTCCCCCTTGTTTTTTCTCTTTTACCTATCTTTCTGACCCTGAGTCAATTGCTTTGCGTTCAACATGACATACAATCTTGACAAAGTAGAATTTGGACAATAATATATATATCCTGTCAAGGATTGAAATATAAAAATTCTATTGCACACTATATTTTTGCTGAATAGAAATTAAGCTTTTTACTAGTGGTGAAATCTGATCAATATCCCAATAAGAGCAATTTTGAAGATATATAACCAAAACTTTTCTGTACAGTTTAGACATGTGTGAATACAAACCACAAAATGATCCATGAAAATTGCAAATCTAACTCAGTCAGAAGTATACTAATTTGACATGACAGTTTCCTGGACAGCAGTTGGCTTTCTCTGAAAGATCCATATAATTTTCTGAATAGATTTATTCTACTTTCAAAGCATATAGAATATGACAAATGTATTTAAGTTTCAATTTTAACTCACAAAATTTCCAAATTTCTCAGATATATTATGAATTATGTTTTTTAACCTCATTTTTATTTACCAAATTGCTACCTCACCCCTGAAACATAGGGGAGAGAGAATGATGGTACTGATACATGCATTTATTTGAGTATATATCTGCATTTTTCTATTCATAAATTCTCAAACTGTGTAATCAAACATGTTTTCAACAACCTTTTTCATTTGCATCAGATGAAGGTGGTTTCAGTGCCTTTCATGGGCAACACAATTATCTACTGCTACTTTACTGCTCTGTAAAACAAATAGACGTAACATATGCAATGATTACAGTATCAAGTCCTGACAAGTGCTGTTTCGAACTTCTGTTCACTTTCAATGTTGGCTGCTAGAAAATTCACTGCAAAAGATTTTGGGTGTGTTGGAAAAAAGGATGTACATAAATGAAAATAGTGATTGCTCTGCATCAGTATTTTTCTTCTTATATCGCCAGTATGCAGTGTAGATGTTTTCTTTGTGTCTTTCAGATATACAAGGATCTTTCCTTTCCTCATTTGTATTTATAGGCAGTTTATATTGCACCTATATTCATATGTTGAACATCTGCGTCTTTTTGGGTTTCTTTGTGCCTTTTTTTATAGGTGTGATATTGCTTCCCTCATTACAAACTTGCAAAGAGCCAGGTAAATTACGTACCTTTCATTTTATTTTCTTTTGCATGGAGAGTTGTTCTGTTAAACTGTGGTAATACATACTGTGTGTTACATGCAGTTCCATGCAGGTAAAGTAAATTTGTATACATATATATAGCTTATAAGGTAAATATTTTAAGATAAACAAATTAATAAGCTGGATATTGCTCGGATACCCACATTGAAGGGTTTATTAATTGAGTTTAAGTAAATAATTAAATTAAAACTATACTTAACTGTACTCCACTCTACTATATTTTATGAGTGTCCAGTAGACAGATTTACAGTACTGCAAGTGACGTTGAAAGTACACTTAATTTAATCAAACTGTCTATTATCAGAAAATTGAAAGAGAGTTTCAGAAGTTAAGAAGTCAATATGTTGGAAGATGATGTGTTGGGGAGTGCGTATGTTGGGGTTTTTTTACTAATTTTTATGAATAAGGAAGTAAAACGAGGCTGCTTAAAGTAATTGTTTAGAGAAGATGGACCAAAATTTAGGAACTGACATATCTCTGATATCTTCCAGGGAGATTCACTGCACCTATTTTCACTATTCTGTGATGTTTGATGTTTTCCTGAAATCTCTAAATCTTGTTTTATTATTTAATTTTGCATGTTGACATATTTGCAAGGAATTTATAAATATAACTAAGAATTAATAAGGTTCATAAGAGGGCATCATTATCGTCAACTTTTTGTGAACTGCAATATTTAAACCTGCAAAGAACCAAGAACACACTAGAGTTTTATACGCAGAAATCAGGTATGAAAAAGAGAACCTTGGAAAGTCAGATACAAAAGATACTAAACTGTGGAAAGAAATGCCTGGAATGCAAACCCCACCACTAAAAGATTGTATGCATTTTTCAGAAAGGAGATAAGGTACAAAGTATATAAACAATATTGAGGATTTCAATAATAACTACTGTTTCCGTAGTACCAGCCTAGAGTTTGCTCTTACTTTCTAGATATCTGGAGTTAAGAATTTTCTATTTTTCTTCCACAACAAAAAGGCTTTGATTGTAATTTTTCCCCATTTAATCGTGTCCCCTGTATCCTCACTTCATATTTTTCCTCTTATTCTCACAAAAGTGCAAACTAAATGTTTGAAACTCCTTTGGTGAAGAGGGATAAGAGACTACTCCTTCTCATTGTGGCCATTGCTCCTTAAGTACTAAATGATTTTGTACAAGATAAGAACAAGCATTTTTATAAGTTTATTTTAAGTACAATGAGTTTTGCTGAACTGAGTAATGACAATATCTTTTCTGTGTTCTGAGAATATTTAGCAGATCGCAATCCTCTAAGCCTTGGGTGAGAGAGTAGTTGTCTCATGGATCACAGATAACCTTAGGTAACTACTCATTTAGCACTTTTAGGCATGCAAAGCAACAGATCTCTAGGAATCTAAAAGCAAATAGTAAACCAGATGGCTTCTTAATTTGTGAATAGCTAAAGAATTAAGTGGGATTTTTGTTGCATTTAATGCCTTTTATTCCCGTCATCTATGGGAAAGAATAGAAGCTAAATTCCCTGTATACTCCATGAAACCCAAAATATGGTCCATTGATTTCCCATACCCACTAAAAGTTCTCAATGATTATTCAAGTTCAAGAGGAAATATAGTACTGATCCAATCCACTAGTAAAATATATTGAAGGGACAGAGAACTCATAATTCGGGATTTCAGTTTCTATGGATGTGTGTGCATACTTGCACATACATATGTATGTATAAATTAATAACTGAATGAAGTTGAGTTCACATACATAACTATATTTAGAGAGAATATACATATAGGTATATCTTTGTGCAGATATAGATATGAAATATCTATTGGAATGAAGTAAGCCATTTGAGGAGGTATGTACTTCTCACAGGGTGAGAACAATGTTTATCCTTACATCTGAGTTCAAATGACCTGATACTGTAGTGAGATTAGTCTGAAACATTAACTCTGGACATTCCTGTGCAGAGTATCACATTATTCTTTAAAAGATAAGAGTGACACTCCTGCTCTGCAGGCAGACAAGATTCACAGAGGACACTTGCTGTTCCATTTAATTTCTTTTTTTTCTGCTGATGCAGGATTTGTTGGTAGAGAAGTATCAAGAGAATTGAAGAATATGTGAACAAGATCTCTTCCATTCAAACGAGATATAAATTACATTCCAGTAATTTAACGGTACAATTAGGTTGATGTAGTGTTCACATTTCAAGAAAGAAGAGGCAGATGTGTCACTATTGACATGGGTTGGACCTTGCTGAAAACAATATTAGCATACAAACCGTACTTAACACTGTTAAGCTGTTTCTTGAGCTGTTTCTTAAGTTGTTTCCTGTCAGTCACTGTGAGAGCTGCTACTCCTAGGAACATTCAGACAGCAAATTAAGAGTGACAATGACAGTTGATTTTATTGCTGGACACCATCATCTTCCCTGTGGAACAGGAGGGTCATGTAATTCTTAAAAATTTACACATATTCGTGATTAAAGTGCTTCAGTGTCAAAGTCCATTTGCTCTACAGCAGAGGTGTCAAACTCACGGCTCCCACTGTTCTCCTGCTCCAGCAGTGTAAGGTACGTCACTCGCTGCACATGTGACCAGCATTGGCAGCAGCACAGGGGCAAGGAGCTCAGTGCTGCCTCTGGGAAGGAAGAAGGTGCCAGGTCAAATAAAAACAAGGTGGAGGGCCAGATTTGGCTCGCAAGCCATGAGTTTGACACTCCTGCTCTACACAGTGTCAGTTTCATCTTAAATTTCAACAAGTTGTCAGAAGAAAAAATTAATCACCAAATATTAGAACATATGAAATACAGGAAACAGACCGTTTTATCCGGATGTACTTTCTTGTTATATTCTGTCATCTTTCTTTAATTCCTCTGACTATTCTGCTTTATCAGATTTATCATGATTTTCTGCCTAATAAGTGCAAAGTTTGCCAACATAACCTAAGCTGATAATGTATAAAAATCAATTATACTGCCTTTAAGCTTAGCCTTTTAAGTGTTCTAGAAATGTTATCAAATGCTAAGAAAATGCCTAATTATGTGAGACCAAGAATGTAGCTAAAAGACATGTAGATTTAAATAAATATTTATAAATAAATTATATTTGTTTTATATACATATATAAAGAGTAGAGGATTAATAAAGAAAAAAGGGAGAATAATGAAATCTCATATACCTGCAAAGTCTAAGTTTAGTTGAGAGGAGAATAATTGTTCCAGGACTCTAAATACTGACTGCACTTGCATTGTCATCTTAAACAACTAGATTCTACTTGTATAGTCTTAAACATTGTCTGAAGCTACTTGTACTCTCGTCTTTAATCTTCCTGAGTGCTATGGCTCCTGCTGGACTGACTGTGCTTCTGTAGAGGAGGGGGAGGAGGTGCAGCAGCAGGTGCTGCCCCCTCACACCTGACTGCACATGCAGACCCAGAGGGTTCAAGCGGAGGTTGTTCTGGCAAGGGTCTGTTGAACTGCCAGTGACCCTGGAGCCCCCAGCCCCAATTCTAGAACCATCCCAAAGGAGCTTCTGTGTATACCCCAATTAGAGAATTTTCACAGCAAGACCACCCCTCATACGCTAATGGGACTTGTCCTATAAGTATTTTCTCTCCCCCCCCCCTCCCCCACCCGTATTTCTCTCTCTCTTATTTCCTTCTCTTTTCCACAGCACTAGTGTGCATCAGATCAGATCTGAGTTGTGTTGTTTTGTGCAGCTGCCTTGAGGGTATCAGATTGTGATCTGAACAGACTGGGATCACTTTTTGCAGCTTTTTGGAAGTTGCAACTTGGAGTGCACGCAAGTATTTGATTTATTATTTTGGCCGTGCTTAAAACACTGTTTTGTTATTTTGGCTGTGCCCAAAATAAACAATTTTTGAATTTGCCCTGGGAGATTTGTCGGTCTCCAGTTTGGCGTGAAGACACCAAAAGACCCTTCCCTCTCTAACTGTGCAGATTGGGGTGGGGGGATCTGGTGACTTTACAAGGACTCATCCAAGCTGAGATGGGTTGGCCTTGACTTGACACCAGATACCAACCAAGCCCCTGTATCACTCCACCTTACAAGAAGAAAAATATCACAATAAGGGCTGAGATAAGGGAAGGGACATCACTTAGTAATTACCTTCACAGACAAAACAGACTCCACTTGTGAAAATTAATTTACTTTATTGTAAATCAAATCAGAGTAGGATAATGAGACATAAAAGTAAATCTCAATGCATGTTCCCTCACCCATCCCTTCTTCCCAGACTCAACTTCACCCCCAATTTTCTCTACCTCCTTGCCCCGAAGCAACATGGGGATGGGGAATGGAGGTTGTGGCCAGACAATCACACGTCTCAGCCACTTCTTCCACCCCAGTCTCTTCCCCTGCTCCAGCATGGGGTCCCTCCCGCAGGAAACAGTCCTAGGTGAATTTACCTAACATGGGTCCTTCCCATGGGGAGCAGTTCTTCACAGACTGCTCCATCATATGTCCTTTCCAGGGACTGTGGTCCTTCAGGAAGGGACTGCTCCAGCAACAGTCCTCTCACAGGGTCACAGGTCCTGTCATAAAATCTGTTCCAGCATGGAGAACTCTCTCTATGGGGTCACAGATCCTGCCAGGAGGTTGCTGCAGCATGGGAACTCTACAGAGTCACAGCCTTCTCTGGGTGCATCTGTCTGCTGCAGTGTGGGGTCATCCACAGGCAGCAGGTGAATATCTGCTTCACTGGGGTCCTCTAAGGGCTGCAGGGAGACAGTCTGCCTCACCATGGCTTCTCCATGAGCTGCAAGGAAATCTCTACTTGAATGCCTGGAGCACCTCCTCTCCCTCCTTGCTACCTGACCTTAGTGTCTAATGAGCTGTTTCTTTTAAGTATTCTAACTCCTGGCTGTTTTGTGGAGCATTTTACCCTCTTCTTAAAAATGCTATCATAGAGGTGCTACCACCACCACTGATGGGTTTACCCTTGGACAGTGGTGGGTGTGTTGTGTGTGGGGGCAGCTACTGGCATCTCCTCAAAATAGTCGTGCCTGTAGCCATGCCACTGCCAATGCCTTGCCACGTAAACCCAATATGCAAGTGTACAATATAAAGTGATTTTTCTCATCTTATTTTTAACATAAGAACAGAGAGGATTACCTCTGAAGTGTGTGTTCCTTTTCTGCATTTCTTAAAGAAGTAAAAATGGTATCAAGACTTATGTGTCTAACAAACCAACAAGGAATTTTTGGAACTTCTGCTTATCTGGTATCTCTAATCTGTTATAATTTTGGTGGTTGGGATGTAAAGCAACTACTTTTACTTAAAAGCTTTGTAAGTTTTACTTATTAGCAGAACTTTAAGGTAGCTTCTTTGGTCAGTGGGATTACTAGTGCACATTAAGGAGGGTGGCATTTGTCAGGCATACAAATTTACCTTTCCCACCACCAAGGAAGAATTATTTTCTCTGTCTAATATTCTTTAATATAAAATTATACCCTGAAGAGAATCAAAGGTGTTTAACCAAACAAGTGTAATAATGACAAATGTTCTGCTAATTAGATATTAACAACACATAATTGAAAAAGTATTATATACATGTTTATATATAGTCTTCTAAAAAACTATGGCTGAATGGAGTGAACTAAAAATGACCTTATAAGAAGAATTTATATAGAGTGACTATTTCGGGGGGGGGGGGGGGAGGGGCGAGAATAGGAGCACAGGATGATAGCAGAGATCCTAAGGCTATGAACACAGATGGCCACTTATTGATCGCTAAAGGATTACAGCCCTTGAAAGGAACGGGTTTTAGGGCATAACAAAAGTAATGATCATGTAACAAAGAAGTACGAATGGCTTAATTGTGTTAATGATGCCATTAATTATACTATCAAAAAGTTACATCCTGAAGAAAACTAGAATCCTCCTGTTGGAGGAAGCTATATATCTTGAAAATTAGGAACTTTCTGTTGTAATATTTTTCAGACATTTTATAACAAATACATAATTCGGTCACGTGTAGAGTGGCACAACAATCTGCAGAAGCTTCCTGCAACTGATAGCTTAAGCAGAGCCACCTTTAGGCTGTATCTATAAGAGTGCAGCAGAAAAGAATATTTGTGCAGGTACCTTGCTTTAGAGTTGGATATGAAGAATTGAAACTCGTCACTCTGGTATCCTATACATATAAGTATGAATTTATTATCACTAAGTGGAAATCTACCTTTGTTGCTTGTGGTTTCTCAACTAATCTACTATCTACTAATCTATTCTGCAAATGTGGTTACAATTCGGATGTGCAGCAGTTGGGGGAGAGGCATCTTCTCTTTCAAAAAATATCCCCTTGTGTCACATAGCATTTTATTGGCTTTTTCCTCCAGGTTTGATGAACATTCTTTGATTCTTTGATCTAATTGTTCTTATTGGAGACAATATCACAAAATCTCGGGGTGTTTACTCAGCTATGGCTCTTTTTCTCCTCTTAACAATTGAAAAAATATATAAATCCGAATGACATGGACTCAGAACTGAGAGAAAATTGCCTTTGACATTTTATAAAGATCATTTTAGGCAAAGCAGATTTTTTTTCCAGAAGAAAGCAAAATTTTTTAATCTTTTTGGGAACCATATCCTCCTGGTTCTCCACCTGCATTCATTACAGTGGGAAAAAACCTAAACCTTCAAAATGGCTTTCCACTACTAATCTACTGGAAGATCTATAGAGTCTTCAGAATTGCTTTGTCTCTGATAGTACTACAATTACAGAATGTCTTTATGACAAAAATAGTGGTTTCAGACCCATACAGATCAGACAAAACAGGATCTTCACACAGGGTGCTTTTTTTTTTTAATAAATAATTAGTGGTTTGGTTGGTTTGTTTGCTTATTTTTTTCTGGGTAGGATGTTTTGCTGTAAAACATCGTATCAATTGCACTTGAGGCTGAAGCAAAGAAAACAACAAACCCAAAGAAAAATAATAAGTGATCACCCAGAAAATATAACCAAAAGGAAAGCAGAATCTTGTCCACTAATACCCAGAATACTTCAAAAACATAACGAGTCAAATATAAGCAGCAAATTAATAGATCTGAAAAAGAACTTCAAGATCACTTGGCTAAGATTGCATAAGCTGAGTGTAAAAACCTCCGAAAAAAGTTCATGAAAAACAGAAATTCTGCTGAGGAATTGCTGAGACCCCCTGATAACACTTGGGGATGATAAGAAATCCTATGATCTGCTATGAACATTAGCAATATCATCAGTAGTACAGATATAGGAAAAGGATATGAACTTCTTTTTTCCTGGTATTTTTTTTTTGTCTGTGGGTGTGGTGTTTCAAAATTTTTGTCCACAAAACCAAGTGTTTAAACTTCATTTTTAAAATTACTAATTAACAATGAGTTCTACAAATTTCACTTGGGAATGTTTCACTACAACTACCAGAATAAGATTGTGCTGCTATTAATAAAAAGATAAACAGAATAATTTATTTTAAAAATAACCATTGATTAAGTATTGCTTTTACAGAACATGGACTTGCATACCTATTCACATATTTCACATCTCCTGCAATAAACCTGTGACATTTATAAGAGCTGCTGTAAATTACTGAACTAAGTGAACTTTTCTGAATTATATCTGCTGACATCTGAGATCTTATTAAAGATATTTTTTTGAAAGAAGTCTGAACTTATGTCTGGTTTTGCCCTTGTTTTATTTATTCTTGCATGCAAAGATATTGTAGGTTAGTGAGGCATTTTATTTCAGATAATAGTGACAATATGTAATTATACTGTATCCTGTAGGTACAGTGATCTCTTAGCTTTTGTTCAGGGTACTTCTGACTCTAACGTATTTGACTTCCTTTGTTATCCTAGAAATTATCTCACATTTGAATTCCTGACTTTTCTTTCCTTTCATATCTTGATGACATGACTAAACCAGTTATTATTACAGTTATTATAACTGCGTTCTAATATATTGCTATTATTTTTACTATTATTACTGCTAGTCTTACCAGTAAATTTACTATTACTTCTCCTATTGATTTTAACAATAATACTGTCAAATAATTTAAAATAACAGATTGGGGGGGAATAATCCCTCCCACTGAAGGGGAAGATCAGGTTCGTGACTACCTGACAAACCTGACCATATATAAAGCTACGGAAACTGATGAAATACATCCCAGAGTTCTGAGGGAATTGACTGATGTGGTTGCCAAGCCACTCTCCATAATATTTGAAAAGTCATGGCAGTCAGGGGAAGTCCCTTGTGACTGGAAGAAGGGCAATACTCTGCCCATTTTTAAAAAGGGTACAAAGGAGGACCCTGGAAACTACCGACCTGTCCGCCTCAGCTCTGTGCCTTGGAAGATCATAGAACAGATTCTCCTAGAAACCATACTAAAGCACATGAAGAACAGGGAATTCCTGTATTTAATTATTTTAATTTACCAGTTGTATCCTATTCAGTTCAGTAAAGTATACATAGGTATATAGGCTCGAACTCTGTTGTTTGAATGAAGGCATTCAGCACCATTTGTATGTCCAGCATGTCCTCCTTGATCTCCTTCTGAGGTATTAGGAAAGCTCAGACCTTCACTTGATACTGTGTCATGCCTGGCAAGATCTGTATAGGTATCTTTGATATCTGGCACTAGATGATTTTGTACAGAAAAGTAGACTGAGATGTGAAGTGTATACCTGAGCTAGCTGACTCCCTTTGTGGACTGTGAAAAGAAATAGCACTTGCAGATTGTCATTCACCTTATTCCAAAGTGACTGCCCACAGTATGTCACACAACAAAATTCCCTAAAGTGCCTGTTTCATGCTGTTGATAGTAAGGAGAAATTCAGATGTAAGTTATAAATATCCCTATATGGGTAACAAATCTTATCCTTATCCTAAAAAAAAAGCCATTTTTAGATTTCTGTGAGGAAAATGAAAACACAAACATAGAACATGATTAGACTTTTTTAATACTTTCATTTGTTTTTGTTTTTATTTATAGTCTTCAATCTATTATTAAAAAAACCCTCGCTTCTTACAGAGTACCTTTGGATTTCATGGAGTTTCCCCATTATTACACGGAATGAAAATATAATATAATTGGTGCTACAAAAATATATAAAAGTGGACAATTTATTTGAAGTTATATGCACAAACTTTAATCTTCATAATAAAGAATTCTGTAATTATTTTTTTGTGATTTTGGGCTGATTGGAACAGATTGCCCAGAGACATCATGGATGTCCCATCCCTGAAGGTGTTCAAGACCAGTCTGAATGAGGCTGTGAGCAACCTGATCTAGTGGACATTATCCCTTCCCATGGCAATGGGGTTGGAACTAGATGATTTTTAAGGTGTCTTCCAACCCAAACTATACAATGGTTCTATGTTTTTACAATCGCTAACATTTGGAAGTGCAGAATTCTTATAATTCCTGAAGACATCCAATATCAAACTGTAATTCAAAGTTTTTAAGAAAGTCTGTGAGCTAGTTTGATCTAACTTTCCCAAGTTCTCCAACTGCTCAGTCTGCCTCTCCCCCAAAACTTCCCCCCTTTCAAAGAAAAAAACTATGGAAGAAACCAAAATCACACTAAATATATAGATTTCTGTATCTTTCTAAATACGAACAACTATGCAAAGTTAGAATATGCAAAGCAACAAGGGAAGAGGGGAAGGGAAATGGGAAAAAGGACAAAAAGGATCTATATAACACCCGGCATATAACTATAACACCCAGTAACTAACAAAGTAAAGAATTAATGAAATCTTACCACGCCACCTCCCCCGTGGAGAGCCGGACGGCCAAATCCAACCTGTTTAAAAATTTTCCGCAGACTCAGCAGCAGACAGGACCAACATAGGAACCTTCTGCTCCCCAACCTTGCCGGAAGAGAGTGTACTCTCTTATCTACACCCTATTTATATGTCGGGTTGCGTTAAAGGAAGATATGGAATACTTCCATGGATCAAAAGTCAATCCACTACAGTCTGTAATATCTTGTGTGCATAATTAAATAACACAGGAAACATTTCACAACTTTTTTCAAATGTTCACAAAAGAAAAAATATTCAATTTTGTATTAAGACAGGTTCTTGTATTTGGATATACACCTTTACAGAGGCTAACAGGACCTTCTTTATCACTGAACAGTATTACGTAAGGATATCAATAGAATTGTTGGGGGGATTTTTATTGTATCTACTCAGGTGAATTAAACACATATTTGTTCTGAAGTGTGAGAAGATTTAGTGAACAAGACATTAGGCAGTCTTACCAATGTGACTCTACAACAACTCTGCAAAAGCATGGCACAAGCTGACTTGTTATATATACTTGTATCAGCACCAATCACATGAGGTTAAAGATCAGGCACCTCAGCTTAGCATTAGGTTGGCATCCTGTGCCAACTCAATTTACAGAAGCAGATTCTGAGCACCCATATTCCATAACTGCTACAAGACAGTGCTGTGCTTTATCTTCTCTCATTCTATCATTATATCCTGTCCTCCAAACCAAATCATTCCTTGGTGATGAGTTATCGCTTCTGAGCAGTTACAGTTTGAATTTCTCCTTCAGTCTGTAAGTATCATAACATGGAAGTTACGTTTCAGCTTGATCTAACAAGTTTAAAACCTTCCCGTAGTCACATGCAACAAGAATAAGTTTCACGAGTAAGAACTGATCATGAAATATTTACAAAGTTGTGTTTAGAGGAAATGAAAAATCATCCAATACATCTGCGTATGAGTATGGTGCAATTTCTGTTCTCTGTAGTCTTGTATCTCTGACTTTTTCATTTATAATATTTGACTGCTCCAAAAGTTCCACAGTGCTATCCATTTTAGATTATGGATTTCTCTGACACAGACCTATGAGAAACATAGCAGTTAATTCTTCTAATACTACTAGAACTGTGGTGCTAATCTTTTACTTGTGCTGGTTCAGTCACATAATTTATTTGAAAACTTCAGGGTCCTCAACTATGCCTTTTATACTTGTCTTGCTTTTGGCAGAAAAATACCTACAGGCTAATATGGACCTTTAAAGATATCTTAAGACTAACTGAAACTGTCCTTCATATTTTCATGGATCAATAACTCCATGTAAAATCTTCCATATCAAAGACATCTCAAAGCAAATCAATTATGATGTTGCTGAAGTTTTTCAGGTAAAAATGAGTATGGTGGAGGTCATAAAAACCCAAAAAACTTCAAAGAGAATCAACTATTGCCCTGTTATAAGAAATTCACATTTGAAAGTTTGAACTGTACATGTTCCTTGTAGTTTTTATCTTTTTGTTCTCACTGGATTGAACTCAGAATTGGGGTAATAGATACCAGCATCGCCCTGTAAAAACAATCACAGACATTTATAATGAATGTGTATGTATATGAGAAATAACTTGAAAAAAAAGGAGTGAAAGAGAAATGTAATTTCAAGTTAAAAGATAAAAATTAAACTAGAAATGTAAGTATTTTGTCAAGTTTTAAATAGATTGCTTTATTTAAACTTTCTCTCCCTTTCACATTGATAACATATCTTGAAATCACCAAATAAATAAAAATATTCCTAAGTTATCAATGGGCTATTCCATTTTAAACATGGCGGGGGTAGTGTCTGGTTGGTTGGTTTTTTTCACAAGAACTATTTTTAAATGAGCCATTATGATTCTGAAGCCAGTTTAGAAAGAATAACTGGCTAGTGGAACAAAAGAATACTTGCTTTATTGTAGAGAATTTGGTAGGAGAATGTCAAATAGTTCTAGCAAGGGGCTATCTCTCAGCTATTGAGATAAGATGTTTCTGTCTTCCCAGGAATAAAGACTAAATCCCTCTTGGTATTAGGCATCATCTCTGACTCATTCTCTGCAACAGTTCAAATCAGTAAGAGCAAAAGTGTTGAGCGTCTTCCGATCCAGTTTCAAATATGAGTAAGTAGGCTTCCTTGTCCCAGATAAACTTTAATCTAGAAAGATTAAATTGTTTTTTATTCCCTAAAGGAAACATTTGATCAAACAGGTTAATTAAGAGTGCCAGTAACCAAGCTGTCAATTCTAGTCTAGAAATAGCTAGTTGATGTGAGTCGCTGTATATCGTTCATCGCATACTAAAGAAGATAGATTCTCTCCTGGGTTATTCCACATTTTCAAGTATACCTTCATCAGTTAATACAGTCAATAAAAAACAGATAATCCAGTGTTCTTCAATTTTTTTTTATAGATTTTTGGCAATCTGAATAGTGGCAGGTTTGCAAAACTTCTGGAGAACAGTGAAAGCCTGGTCTCATTTTCTTTAGCTAAGAAGAAATATCTGTGGAAAGAAGAAAACATTTATGAACTTAAGTACAATATAATAATTTGCTGTCTGATAAGTGGATACTGACAACATAGCCTCTGATTTCTATGTTACTGAATCTTTTTAATTTACTTAAGTCAAAATGGAAGGCTATGCAGGAAGAATAATCAACTGAGACTTTTGAAACTTTTCATAAAATGGAAGAGGAGTATAAATTCAATAAAAGCAACCAAATAATGAATACTTCATTTAGGAAGAAAAATGGAGTTCTGAATGCCTTAGTTAATATCTTCAAACTTGATATACTTTATTTGCATACCTCACTGAGTGGTAAGACAATGCAAGAACATATGAACATGTAGAAATTAAAGTTTTGTTCAATACATGCGTTTCCGTCTTCTACTGCCTTATTAATTCATGACTTTCCTCAACTGTATTCATGTAACCATTTTAAAATTATTAAAATATTACATCTAGCTAGGTGTATGACATAAGAACAGTCAATTAAAATAATTCTAAATATGACTAGGTAGATAGTAGCTCAGTGCTTAATGATTTAAGTGTTTAAATGCACCAAAAATGTGCCTTTTTAAAAAAATTTTTGCCTCTGACTTAAAGCAAGTTAAAATTTTGTTATGAGAAATGGATTTCTGATAAAACACTCAGGTTTACAATTTCAGAACATTGTTTGTTACTGAAGTTTTTAAATTTAGAGAAACTGACAGCTTGAAAACGATGATTTATTTTCAGCATCAGAAATGAAACTTATCCTCAGAAAAGGATTTACAAGTTTTCCCAATATGGTGGTATTGACTTACTCAATGTTCTTGAATTTTGGGGATGTGGTTTGTGTGTGGTCTTTTTTGCTTTTGTTATTCCAGGGTAAACGTATTATTTTCTATTGTTATCATCATCATCATTATTATTATTATTATTTGCTCTCGTAACACTTTAGACACAAGACAGAAAAATACTACCCAGGAAAAAACATTATTTTTCTTTTATTTTCTACTTCATTTCCCTTTTCTAGGAAAGCACTCCATAGTGATCATAAAACTATTGATTCTATAATTGATGAAGATGATGTGGGAAAAGTACTGATAATGATTGAGAAATCCTTTACCAAAGGGTTTTGCTTGCATTCTTTGTGTAAGGAGTAGCAAGTACAGGCTGTTCTGCAGTGCAGAAGGTAACAGAGAAGAAGCAGAGCAGGGGACTTGCCAGTACGAGTGCAATCTCACAGCAAGAAGAGCAAAGCAGTTCTGGTGGCATTAACCACACTTGGACAACAGATCACAAAAGAAGACTACAGAGACCAGCAGTTTTGGACAAAGGTAAAATCAAGATATCAGGTCAGCAAGGTGATATAAAAATCATTGGGGAGTGCAGCCAGGATCGGGGTACCTGCAACTTAGCCAGTCAAAAGACTCTTTCAGAGTGCTTTAATTCTCATCTCTTAAAGACAGTTTACAGTTCTCTTTGTCTGCCTTAACAACATTTCTGGTGATATCTCAGATGCTTGAGTGTGTCCTGTGCCAACCTGCAGCTACCACCCTAGAGACACCCAATTCTTTTACCTCTCTTCTGACATATCTTCCAGCTCTATGGGGATGCCTTCGATAACTTACAGCATCTCAAATGGCACAAGGTGCCTGCATTTAAACATCTGATCATCTACTGCTCAGACTAACAAGATATTAATATTAATCACAAGTTTTTTAATTTCACATAATCACTACACACTTTATATTGCAAGTGATCACTTGTATCTTGCTTACCCTGCTTCCAATATCTTCCTTTTATTATGCAACCTGCTATGTTGTTGAGGATTTTAAGAAATACTGATCTTCATTAATAGAGTGCATGACAGAAACTTTTTAAATTATGATGATACCTTCCCTTGAGGAGAACAGAGAAAGGAACAACAAAAAACATTTTACAGCATCTTAAATTATTACCGTATATAATCTGAACCACCACAGATAATTATTTGTACAACCTAAGTTCATAGCAAACACAGGAAATATTAGCTTTGTTTGATTTGGGTAAGATTTATAGGATATAACATTTTCATACATTTGGTTTAAAATCTCTTTTCAAAAAAAATGTATAAAAGATTTAAAAAAGGTTTTCATTTTGGTGGCTAGTTTTCATAGGATTTTATGTGAGGTTTTTATTTTGCTTGAAAATCATTTTAAGTGCAGTTTTTTCTTTATTTTAATGCATTGTCTGTAGAGAACATCATATTTCAACGTGGCATGATATTTATGTTATTCATTTTTTAGCATCTTTTTTTCTTAAAAGGTCCTCCCTGTCTTTTTATTTGCCAAAAATATAACAAGAATAACTTGTCTAAAATAGCATGGAAAACAACAAGGACCTGTTTTGCAATAGTCATATTTTTAGAATTAATATTTTTTCCCTAGTAACGCATTTTATGTTATCAAAGGACTTTTTTTCTGATTATTTTGAACATAATACAATTTTAAATTTTTAGCTGCAATTTTATATCAAGATTTTGAAGTCTGCAAAATATCTATTTTAATGTTTAATATTTATAAAAAAAAATCATTCTTCATTAAGAATCCAAGGCTACTGTCAAAGAAAAAAAAAAGAAGAAAAGAAAGAAGAGGAAAAGAGGAAAAATTTAATTTTTATCTCAGTTAATGCAGTGTATCTGTAAAAGAAACTGAGGCCAAATTTCCAACAATCTTCTAAATTTTTAATTATTTTCAGTTACAAAAAGTTCATTTGCTTTCCATCATGAAGGTGATTCACAGAATTATTAATGAATTTGAGGATTTTTCTGAAAATAAGGATTATTTGTGGTTGGTTAGTTTGTTTATATTTTTGGGACTTTTTAAAGAATAATTTGAGAAAAAATTATTCAAATTTGGACTTGATCTAGTTATTGAAAATCTGAAATTAATCTAAAAATTCATGTGTGTTCATATTCAAGGCTTAAATCCAAGTTGTTTTTGAATTCTGAATGAGTCTTATTTAAGTGAAACAGGAAGAAAAAGTGACCTTATGAAAGACTAGTGACAAAGAGAAGTAATAGAAAAATTAATCTATTTTGCCTGATTTGTGACTTTATCTTCATTCAATTGGATCAATCCTTCCAAAAAAATTGTCTATACCTTTCATGCAGGCAGCAGTGTCTAAACTAAACCTAAACTAGATGTCCAAGTTCCCTTTAGGCTTAATGGAGATCTAATCAAAATAACGAAGTAGGCTTGAGTCATTTGTCTAAGTGTCAATATCTAATAGCATGTGTGATATCTCAGAATAGCTGAATTATTCACACAGTGCCGGCAGATTAATATAAGACTGGTGGAGAACTTGTACCTCCTTGGTGGCAGCCGGAGGCCAAGATATGCTGCAATACCTCAGATGGCCAAGATATCAATGTTTGCTAACTAATTCACTCCAGCAGTGTCTGATGAGCTGTTGGGCTAGCTAAATGTAACCAAGACATATATTTTAGGGCCATCTGAACAGCTATCTCACAAGTTTTTTGGGGTTTGATTCTGTTTTGGTTTTTTTTCTGGAAAGATAGTCAAAATCAGCCCCTCATAGTTTTAGAACTTCTGTCCAGAATTTGTGGCTTTCAGGCTTAATAAGCCGTGGCACTAACAAATCCATGTCATTAACCATCAAAATATAAATATAGATAAGTAGTAATTAGTGCTTTCTCTTCAGTCTTAAAATTTGTGCAAATATTAGAGAAATTTAAAAAAGTGTTCAGAAATTCCTTTTAAACTTTGAAAGAAGGAATAAGGGAAAATAGCTGTAATGCTAAATCAAATAATTCTTCAGAACATACAGAAATTTACAGATTATTAGTGCTTTACAAGTAAATATTTACATTCAACCTTTTCAATAAGATCTTTGAGTTATAACCATGAATGAGGCTTATTGCAGATGGAAGCAGCTGAATCTCATTTCATCCTTCAAATTATCCTTATTATCCAGCTATTATTTTGATATGACAATTAAGATATTTTTGAAAAATCATATTTTCAGTCATAATTTCAAGAATGAGTACACAGATCTTTCATTTGATAAAATTCAAATTATAATTATCACGGATTAGAAATAAGCTGAACCAAGTGTGCTGTATTTAATACTTGAAATTTTCAAATATTATGGTTTGTGGGTTTTTCTTTGTTTTTTTTTTCTTTTTCATGTTGATGCAAAGATTCAAGTAGGAACATAAATACACCTGATGTCCTAAAATTCTATAAAAGTATTAAGAAGAAGTTTATGGACTAAATCATGAGACTATTATACTGTAAGAAAAAAATGTAAGCTGGTACTACTATAGACAAACCTTAACACATATTTTCACAGGTATTATTTTTTAACTTCTTTGCTTTTTAAGTAACAGGGTTCCAAGATAATTTGAAATAACACTGTGCTTCTTAAGAATCAACATTTTGCTGTCATATTTCAGGCTATTTAAAAAAAAGACTGGGAAGAGGTACTTTAGCTAAAGGCAGTTGCGGTGACTCAGTGCTTTGTAGACTGTACTGAAAATAACCAAAAAGATAAAAATGTGTATTTGATTTTTTTAATTATTATTAATTTTTTTTATGATTGTGTTTTCTCTATAGTAATTAATAACTTTTAAGATTTTATTTGGCATCACCTAAAATTTTGCACTTCATCAGCTCAGTGAATTAGATGATTCCATAAGACAAAAATATGATGTGATGCTTCAGGGTTTAGGTGAGGGTTTACCCTTTTTTCTGCTGGTGTTCAAACGTGAAGCATAATTATAATTTTCCTGGGCTGTCTCAGTGTTTTCTTTCAGTCAGTATCACTCACATTGTTATTTATATGACAGTGGACTCCTGGCCTGTCATAGCAGAGAAAATGAGAGGGAGGATATCTTCACTACTGAGTCACTGTGAAGATGTTGTTGGAAACAAACCATAATTTTAAATCATCATTGTCAGTCTGCTTTTCTATTTATGGGCATGATAAAATGTAGGACAATATTGCAAAGTACTAAAAAAAATGTTATGTATTTTTAGACTTATTGGGTTTGAAATTATTAGCTTCTGTTAAACATTTAGGGCCAATGGCATCTTGACCTGTATCAGAAACAACTTGGCCAGCAGGACAAGGGAGGTGGTTGTGCCCCTGTACTCGGCATTGTTGAGGCCACACCTCGAGTACTGTGTGCAGTTCCCTCAGTACAAGAAGGACATTGAGGTGTTGGAGCACGTCCAGAGAAGGGCGACAAGGCTGGTGAAGGGGCTGGAAAACAAGTCCTGTGGGGAGTGGCTGAGGGAACTGGGTTTGTTTAGCCTAGAGAAGAGGAGGCTGTGGGGAGACCTCATCACTGTCTACAACTACCTGATAGGAAGTTGTAGCAAGGTAAGTGTTTGTCTCTTCTCACAAGCATCAAGTGATAGGATGAGAGGAAATGGCCATAAGTTACACCAGGGGAGGTTCAGATTAGACATCAGGAAAAATTTCTTCACTGAAAGGGTGGCCAGGCATTGGAACAGTTGCCCAGGGAGGTTGTTGAGTTGCTGTCTCTGGAGGTGTTTAAAAAACGGGTAGTTTTTGAGGGACATGGTTTAGCGGATGATGGGTGTGGTTGGACTCGATGACATCAAAGGACTTTTCCAACTGGAAGATTCTATGAATCTATGATTAGTAGCAGGATTCATTAAAAAACGAGCAGGTTTATTCAGGAAGTGGTGTATGTTTATTTAAAATAGTTGATTCTGTTGGCAATAGGAAATGTTTTCAGGTATAGAAAATAAAAAATAACCCACATAAATAAACCAAGAAAGTACTGTACTGAATCATGACTTAGAACATAAACACAATTTCAGCAGCATAACAAAAAGACAAATAGTAAAAGGTAACAGCCATTTTATACCCTCCAGTTACACATATAGCTCACAGTTGAACATCAGAACTAAGGAGATGCTGAAAGATGCATTACTTGAGATTACTCAATGTAGATGAGAGAGAATGCTGAAAAGTAGGCAAAAAAACCTTTGAAAGAAAAATAGGGTAAATATTTCATAATTGGACTTACGTATTTACAGAAGTGAAAAGAATGATGGTCCCAGCATTTATAAATGAAAGCAAACAAATACTTAACAATTTTTGCAATATAGCATTTCCAAAATCTTCCTTTTTTCCTTACATTTTATTTTTTTGCAAAGGTTGTATTTAAAATGTTACAGAGGTTTATCAAATAGCATACAAATGGAAATGAAACTAAGAAACATATAGTAGCTTTTGCGGGAAACCAAAAGACAATCCAAAATTTAATGAAACATTCAGCATGTTTGAAGGTATAATATTTCACTTTGTTAATTTATGGTTACCTACTTATATTTCTAATTCCTCATAACCATATCTATCAAATTTTTTTGTTTTAATTGACAGATCTGCTAATGGGTTCAAATGCTTTCAGACACTGTGAAACAAAAAGATGTTCTACTTTCATGTTAATAAGTAATAAATTCTAAATATAATATTAAAAGAATCAGTGCATTTGTAAAACCGTTCCTTTGCAAGTGACTTACTAATGAGAACTACTGAAATAATTGCTAAAATAATTGCTAAATGTGAATTCTTATCTTGAATTGTCCCAAAAAATATAGCCAAATAATTTTTTTATTTAAACTAATTAGACAAAAGACTATCTATCTAGACAAATTTTAAATTTCTGTGACTACATAAATTTATATTTCTGCACAGATTATCCATGTTGAGGAGAACATAACACCGTGATTTTGTTCTTACAAATTATATATTTTGGATGGAGGTCAACAATAATCATTACTAGTATCTGGTAATTTCCTGTTAACAATGTTTCAAACAAAGGATCCAATCCACAGGAAGATCCATAGCAGGATCCTACACACAGCAGAATATTAATTTTGGAGTGTATTTTGTTTAATATAAAAGTTAAAAAAAAAAGATAATTTTAAAAAAATAAAAGTGCAAAGGTCAGGAATTGTGCTTCAGTAAAAAATATGCTGCCTGAGTGGTCTGATTGCTAACAATAATTCTTTCTTCCCAAGTGTATAGGATATTACCGTGTGACAAATTAGGCTTGATAGATTAGTCTAGGATGATGAAATTGTCAGAAGCCTATTTTTTTGGTGTAATGAGCAGTGATCTGGAAAAATTAAATAGATACTGAAAGTAACGTTATGATATAAATTTTTACCTTTTTGGATCTAATCTAAATCCCTATCAGTTTCTGAATTTGAACTGGAAAATCAAATTATCTAGAACTGTGAAACAAGTATTTTTACAATGTGTCACACTTTGTCATTTTTGGAATTGAGAAGGAAATACAGCAAAAATAAAAAAGTTCTACCAAGTCTGTCATGATATGCACTAAAATGAAAACAAAGGGCTGCTTTAGCACGTGTAACAAGATACTTCAGGTGCGAAATATATTTGTAAACTTATGCATCCATTAAAACTTCTACTAGATTTTAAAGTTATTCCTACCTATTATCCTGCATATTTATCAAAGCTAACTTTTTAAGGATATACAACTAATAGGATTTGATAAAATGCCTACAAATCTTAACTAAATAAGAAGGATATAAATAAGTGGGATATTATTTTTCCAGATCATTTAAGTAATCTGCTTAGTATTATTGCTCCAATGAACAAACAAGTTATCAGAACAGGGGGCAACAAATATTGTAAACCAAGTACACCACTAGGGAGATCATAGAATTGAAACGAAAATACATTGAAACCATATCAGACATTCCAAAATTTGAGAAGCACATTAAGCTATTCAAGAGAAAATTTTATGAAATATCCATATGTATAACACTACTTAATTATAATCTCTGATATAACAAAACACAGTGTGTTATACATTTATTTTCAGAAAAATCTAGTTTATGTTTCTTATATATAAACAAAAGAATTAATATCTTTACATTATTAACTAAAAGAAAGAGAACAGGAGAGCGGCCAAGGGGCTAGATCTGGCATAAGGCATCTAAAAGTTAAAAGTTTAACAGGCTTTTACACTATTTTTTTTGTTCTATTTCACTATTTTTACCTCACACAATAATCTAAATTAAATCCTTTCCCTCTTTTCCTTTTCCCTTCTTTCCTTTTCCTTTCTTTTCCTTCTTTCCTTGCCTTTTCCCTTCCCATTTCCCTTTCCTTTTCTCTTCTCTTTTTCTTTTCCCCTCATTATTTAAAGTTCATTTTCGACGGACAAAATTAATTAATTGGCTGCCAGGTTATCACATGCTTCTAACCTTTCCTTTGTTCTCTTCAATTTTCTATCACTTGATTTTCCATCTCTTATTCCTACTCCTCATGGTGATTCTGAATCTAGTTTATATTTTACTTACTCTTTTCTCAACATGATGAAATGATTGCATAGAGACAATCTATCTTTTCCAGTATAAAACACAGATTAGACTACGAAAGACATGGTATGATCACTGTATGATGCACTGCAGTAGACTGAAACTGGATACTAGGGAATCTGAAGACGTTCTTTATGACACAAGAACAAAAGATGGTTTTAGCCTATCACTTGTACAACACAGCTGCTCCATGATATTCAAGTTACTATGTGGTTCGATTAGGGTTATATCTCTAGACAGATTATTACTGACCTTACCATCATTAGAATGTAACATTTCCTTGTTCAGAATCTGTGGTTAAATGGAAGAAGAAATCACTGCAGCTTTTCTTACTCTTCATTAAAGAATAAACAACCAATTTGTTTATTCATTGGAATTTCAAATTCTTTCTCTAGATGAGAAAGAAGAAGCATCTGTTACTAACACTTGCGAAGTTCTATATAGGAAAAGGAGCAAGGTGGTTGTAACTTGAAAAAGAATGTGGTGTTATAGATAACCTCAAGTAACCTCAAGAAGATTATTAGGCAAAAACACTATCCTCTTGGCAGGAAAAAAAAAAAAGACCTATTGCAAGCTGAAGTTACAACATTTTGTTCAGCTCCAACTAGGCCCTGTGTTTGAGGAAGGGTGGGTTCTAGTCTCAAATGACTCAGAGGAGAATAAGAAGCATCATCATGAGGGGTAAAAATTACCAGGCAACATGAAGCCTGTGAGGCAAGGTTGAAAGATTTGTGAGTAATGCTTTTAAATGCATGATCTGCAGATTAAGGAGAGAGTTTTTTGCTCAATGCTTACAAAGAACAAAAAAAGACGTAAAGAAGCTTGCCTAGTGATAAAAGTCTTATATTTGTTGTATAAAAATCTTCACTTCCATTGGAAAATGTTACTGATCTACCAACTGAAAATATTGGTTTGAGGCAGGAAAAGATTTGACATAAGTTTGCTTATCCTCATAGCATTTCTCATAAGGATCTACTTTTTGAATTGCTATGGCGATACCACAAATAGCAAATCTGAACTCTGGAAGCCTAAGCCTTTAAACAATTCTTTGGTCCTATTTCTTCTCACTTCTAGCAACATTTAGAATGTTTCAGACACCAACCAACCAGCCCACCAAATCCCTCTGATACCAAAGTTTTTGTACTTCGGAAAACAGCTGCTGCCTGGGCTCTTTCATTAATAGTCCTCTCTTAGTCAGACACTACAAGAGGAATTAGCAGTTTGTGAAAAATACCTCTTTATTGCAGTGGTAGGACTCCTGAATGAGTTACTTCAAACATTAATATTGCACTTGTGAGACTGAAAGGTTGCTTCACTTTCCTTACTCTTCAGTTTTCAAAGCTTTAGGTTTTATGGAGTGTAACAGGTAAGCATCGTACTATTTCTTTACATGGTACCTTGATTTCCGTTATACTTAGTACACATAGGGAAGCTCAGTTACAGGGGATTTTAACAGTGATATTTTAAAAACTCATGTGAGTATCATCAGTTTGAATTTTGTTTATACTTGAAACTGCTTTTGAATTTATAAGGTTGAAGAAATAAGCCCCAATATTTTGAAAATCAGGTCCTAACAATTTTCTGTGTCATTCAGAGCAAGTATGGGGGGGTAGAATTGTCTTTTTTTCTTCTTACTGACTTTTCTGAAGATCTGACGTGAATTGCTTTACATTCTCTCTTTTTAAAGAATATGATCTTTTCCTAAGTGACAAGGCATACAGTTCTTCGAGAGCTCTACTACCCTTAGGTTTGGATTCTAGCACTGCTCTCAAGTCTATCTACTTCTGCCTTCAAGATGAAATGTGAAGAGAGGTATGGAGGAAGAGTCTGAAACCAGCAAATAAATTATATTTATTTTAAAAAATCATAAAATGTGTGTATTAACTTCACAACTACTACTTAGAATTTATTTATGGCACTTATTTTTCTGTGTGCATATGATTATGCACTCCACCATTCTTTACACAATATGTTATTTAAACAGTATTTTCTTCAGGGTGGTGATTTGTCATCTTCAATATTTTAAAATGTAATGTTTAATCATGCAGTTCATAGGCATAAGATATAGGGAGATTATAAGAGGAGTGATATTGCTGCTCAAGCAAGAGAGTACTAGAAGTATTTACTTACTGTGTAAGTTGAGAGCATTATATATCACAACTGCTTCAGCAAATCTCCATAAGTTAGAAAAGCCAAGTAGATAACACAAGTATTCTAATGTGATGTTTGATCACTGTGAATGCAAATATTTATGCCAGCTTGTAATGAAGAATGAGCCAACATGATTCTCTAAAATTTGAATTTAATTTCTCCCCATTTTCACTTTAATGCAAAACTTTCAGATTTATATAAAACAATTTAGTAACTACTGGGGAATATATTTCTGTCAAATAATTTACAAAAATTTTTGTGTTCACAACAAACTGCACTCTAGAGGGGAACAGAAAACATTAAAGACTTCAAAGATACTTTCTGTCGGGTATCATAAAATTCATTATCATTATAAATATACACAGTGTGCTAAAAAAAAATTAATTTCTTACAAAATTCCCATAATATAGATTTGTATCACAGTGGGGTACACGCTATTTTAAATTCTAAGAGCTTTCATGTACTTCACAGACTCTAAGGGTCTGTTCACACTATTTAGCATGAGCAGAGCTGTACTGTTTTGAATGAAAAAGAACCGTTACTTGAATATTTAGACTTCTTTGGGACTATTCACACAGTTGACGGTCTTCAGAATCAATAGTTACGCTAAACTTAATTTACTATATGCATTGGTAATAAACGTTAGGTTTCCCTATTGGTTACTATTTTCTGACAGGAATTAGTGGAATGTATTATTTACTAGAATTTACCTGGGAGAATTGAGCTTATATATAAACGTAGGAATGCTTGAAATGTTATCTACTTCATAACTGAAAGCAGGAATAATGCATTTGTAACCTCATGAAATATTTTCTTCCTTTGGGATGGAGATTTTATGGACTTTTTCTTCTTTGTTTTTTCTTTTTTTCTCCACTTCCCTATCCCAACATAAATTAAATGCTTTGTTCAGTTATAGGCTAGTAAAAAATCAAGGAAATTCCTTAAAAAATCCTCTTTTTCCACAAGATTTAGCTTATTTTTTTTCACGATAGAGTTTAGAGTAGAATGTAGAGTTTGGCTATTTACTGGGTGTGAATTAAAATGTCATTTTTTTTGATGTTTAATCTTTGCTAGCATGAAGCCCAAATGAAGAGGTGGGGCAGTTATTGTTACAGTATATAAAAGAATTCATTCTCTCTTTTATCTATATTATCTCTGCAGTTTCTAGTAAAGATATACAAGATCCAAAGTGACCTCTGCACTTAATCCTCCTTCCAGCTTTTGGCCCTTGCTCCTGCCTGTGACTCTATTTCTTCCTGCTTCAACACCATGACTTCTTGAGACCAGCTGTCCTTTCTGATGTTTCTTTTCCTAACAATATGAGCATATTTTAATACCCAGCAGCTTCTGAAAGACAACCCTTCATTCTCCCTTTCTTTTCTGTATCACTTCTTTCCTTCATCGGTGAACTGCTTGAACTCATAGATTATAGCAATTGACTCATGTTCCTTTGCTCTCAGTCCAGCTCTGATCCTTTCCAATTTGACTTTCATTGTGCACCAAGGATATGTTAACATCAAGGCCTACAATGACCTCTCCATGTCAAGTCTCAGGGCCTTTGCTCCATACTTGAACTCTGCTAGTTTTATCATGACTGATCATACATTCCTTTTGAAAATCATGCCTTACCTTTGCAAGTCTGTCCTCTCCTCACCATTTAACTATTCTGACTGAAGGAACTGAACTAAACTTCTAAAGCTCTGTTATGTAAAGATACAGACCTTTTTTTAGAAAAGGCCCTGTCATGTTGCAGTGTGGATTGCTTAATGTAAGCAACAAAGGCCTGCTTCCCCATGGCTGCTATAGATCTGTCATCTTCAGCAGATTTGTATTCCATTTCTCTCATTCATATAATTTTTTTGAGTAGGAAAGGAGTGGTGAAGGCAGTCAGCAGCATACCATTACCCTGTTGAGGACTTTCGGGTTTTTTTTTTAGATGTATACATATCCTTGAAATATCATCTCCTTAGACAAAATAGCAAGGTTGCACTATCACAAACTTTCTATCAGGTTTCTGAAGAAAACAGGATTGAAAGTAAGGAGGAGAAATCAATTCCTTGTAACTAAGTAAATACATACAAAATTTTAGTCGGCTACACTATGATGAATTCATCGTTTGGACCTGGATGATCAGTGAGATCCTATAACTTCAGTGTTTTTATTTAATGAATATAGATGATTCCTGGTTTCAAACTCTGCAACTGTCACTGTAAGCTTCTACAACTATTATAATATGCTATCAAGACAGTTCAAGTTCTTCCCAACTTTAAAGAATTGCTAAGAGAATGTTAATATAAAATATATAAAACATAAAAGCTCTTTGAAGTCGGTAATACTTTGTGTTTGAGTTTCAAGTATTTTTCACATTACTTGAGTATTTCCTTAGCATTTTGAAAATTATCAAGTTGCAGTGGGAAACATAATATGACACTCCAAAATGGAAAAAAACAGTTATTCGAATTAATTATTTTACCTGCAATCCAGGAAGTACAACTCTGGAGGCATATGATAATTGTAAAGCTGTAGCAACAGCCAGAAAGAGCTAACTGAAAGCAGTTATAGTTTTATTTGCTAGTTCAAAGAGGGGTCAGCACCACATTGCAAAACAGAAAGAAGCAGTAAAGACTATTTCCCTTAAATAAATATGACCTTCATAACAAGGTTAAAAATTGAGATATTATAGTTATCAAGCTGCCACCTGAATGATGTTTAAACACCATATTGCTGAAATTTAATAACGGGGAAAAAACAGAAAGCAAAACTTAAAAATGGGCTCTATTTCAGCTCTTCAAAGGGTTATGTAGCACATCTTAGGGTATTTTCTTTCTTTCATTACTCTGCTTATTTGTATGGGTAGATTTTATTGACGCTCTCCTCAGACACTTTCCATGTGAAATTCTGATTTATTTTTATACTAATAAGCTAAACAGTGCTAGGGACATTTATCTGACTCAGATGCCAAAAGGTAAAGTTTAACCATAACTGCACAGTTAAATGTGTCATCCTTTGGGACAGAATAACTGCATTCAGGCTGCTTACTTCTGGGCTGTGCTAACTGCTGAACTGTACCTGGGAATGACTGAGGACAGCAAATTGTCCAGGACTAAAATAATTCCAGAAACCATGCTAACAATTTAACTTTATAGACAGTTGTATTCTACTGCCTCATGGTACTTAACTTACCAATATAGCTATAATACACACCATCATCATTTTGACTGCATTAACCTGATGAACAGAGAAAAGTATTTCAGTGCTGGTCACTGAGCCTGTGGGCTGCTTGGGTGCGATGGAGTATTGAAGCTTAGCAGCTATACTGGCTGAACTTTCCTTGTTGCCAGATTCTGAAACGTGACTTTTTTGTCAGCTCTTATTCACCATCTTTGTTTGCCTCTCATGATGGTTGCAACCATCCCTGAAACTGGCAGAGCCTTGAGACATACATAACTTGACTTAGTTCTTCATTTGCATATACATTTATTTCCCTTTCATATATGTTATAGTCAGATATACAATACGTTTTGGGACATTAACTTCTCATTCTCTTGTCAAATAGTAGTAGAAATAAGACCCTCAAAAAATCGGGAGTTAACAATGATAAAGGAAACTGGATTATTTGTCACAGTCTTAATTGTTGCTTAGTTGCTATGAGCAACTAGTTTTGTCTTTTAAGAAGGAATGTACACAAAAAGCCTCAGAAAGGTTTTGTTGCTTTTAAAGGGAAAAAGTCTGAACCTATGTTATGATGTGGACTGTTGTTGAAATAGATGCATAAAACAGAGATGCTCACATGACAGATAAAGAGAACAAGCTTCTGTGATGTGAATGACTGCTTAAAGGAACTACAATTATAGTTTGAACGAATATTTAATTTCTGTGAACAATTTTGATTTTTGGATAAAGAAAAAAAATTGTATAAATATTCTACTTCAGATTTTCTAGAAAGGGGGCAAATATTGCCTGTTCTTTTCCACAGCTATCTGGTCTACTTCCCCTAGCAAATGAATTAACTAGAATTGCATAGAATATTTCAGTTGGAAAGGACTTATGGTGATAATCTACTTGTAGTCTAGTTGACTGACAAATTCAGAGCTGACCAAAAGTTAAAGCATGTTATTAAAGGCATTGTCCAAATGTCTCAAAAACTGACAGACACGGGGAATCAAACACCTCTCTAGGAAGCCTGTTTCAAGGTCTGACCACTCTCTCAGTAAAGAAATGCTTCCTAATGTTAAGTCTGAACAAACCTATGGTGCAGGTTTGAACCATTCCCATGTATTCCGTCACTTGATACTAGAGAGAAGAGATCAGCAACTTTCTCTCCACTTTCCCTCCTCAGGAAGCTGTAGAAAGCAATGATGTCACCCCTCAACCTCCTTTTCTCCAAACTAGACAAATTCAAAGCTCTCCGCCACTCTTCCTAGGACATTTGTTAACCTCCTCTGGATATGTTTAGGTACCTTCACATCCTTCTTAAATTGCTGGACCCAGAATTGCACACAGTACACAAGTTGAGGCCGTGCCAACACTAAATACAGTGGGATTATCAACTCTTTTGACCAGATGGTTACGCTATGTTTGATGCACCCCAGCATACGGTTTGCCCTCTTGGCTGCCAGGGCACACTGCTGACTCATTCAGCGTCTATTATCAACCAGCAGCCCCAGATCCCTTTCTACAGGGCTTTCCAACCACTCCGCTCCCAATCTATACTTACGCCTGGTATTACTTCATCCTAGGTGTAGGATCCAGCATTTCGACTGGATAAATTTCATCCCATTAATCACTACCCCAATATATCCAATTCCTTGTGCAAGGCTTCTTGTCACTCAAGAGAGTCAACAACACCTCACAGTTTGTTATCATCAGCAAACTTCATTCAACTCCTACATCGGGTTCGTCGATAAATATAGTGAACATAACTGGTCCTAGAACTGAACCCTGAGATTCACTGTTAGTGACCAGTTGCCAGCCAGACATATCCCCATTCGCTACAACCCTATGACCTCTGCCCTTCAGTCAGTTCTTTACCCAGTGTACCGTGAACCTACTCATCCTTCAGTTGGACAACTTGTCCAGAAGGATGCTTTGAGGGACAGTATCAAGAGCCTCACTAAAATCCAGAAAAACTGCATCTAAGACCTTCTCTTCAGTCTTGTGGTGGCAGTGCAACATAATTCACAATATTTTTATACATTATATCATACACTGTAATGAATTTTAAAACATATAATACAAACCTCTCTATACGAAAGCCTCATTAAAAGTCTTTTTTTTCCCTCATTCAAAGTAGGATTCACCATGAAACTTCCACAGAGTTCATGAAAAAAATGATCTTTTTTAGAGTAATAATTTAATCTAAACCTAGACACTATCTAACTAAAATCTCAGTTCATCCAAAATATATATCCATGCATCACCTTGTTAGTTCATAAGGGTAAAGGTCCTCTAGAGACTTTTCCCAGTACTTCTTTAGCCAGCTTGTACCAGCTGTTTACTAGGGTTATGATTTAAGCCTTCTACTTTGCTTATAGTACGTATAAGTTGTTCAGGTTATTTTCTGCATGAAGACATGCATATCCAAACTTAGAAAGTCATGTGTTACTAAGTATCTAGCATCAGTCAACTACAGTAAACAAATATTTTTTAATCAACTTGAACTCTTACTTTTAAAGGATAAAAGAATTTGTGATTTACATTAGTAATTTTTTAAATTAATTTATGCTGATTTTTTTTTCATTTTTGTTACAGTCAAACACAAAATATGTTTTTAGAGCTGCTAAAAGGGGTTCTTTGGTAAGAAGAAGCAGCTGTGAAGTATTAAAACATGCATTATACTAATTCAATTAATTAAAACCAGAATACAAGTACACATCATTAACCATAACCAAATTATTTTGGCAGTAGATTCATTCATTTTTTGAATTGCGTATACCCGGTAAAATCAGCTACTACAGAGGAAATAATTCCTGTAACACAGTTATACAAATAGACACAGTCTTAGAGGTTGTTTCAGCATATATGAAGAAAGATATACTTAAACTTTTCAACAATGAAGTTATTTGTGTATTAATTTTTTCTTTAATAATAGTAAGTTGTGTTACAAACCACAGAAAATTAATTAGGTTTAGGGAGGGAAAAAATTGGGGGGTTGAGATGCCAGTAAAACCTTTTTCTAACATCCGAACAGAAAAAAAATCAATTTAAGAAAAAATTAGAGAAACCAAGAGGCACTAATATAAATAATCAAAGAAATTATTTAAAGAAAAAATGCAAGTACATCACGATAAGTAACGGTAAATTAAACCTTTGTAGATTGCATGCTGTGGTGAAAAATAGAGAAAATTCAAAAAAACTCTTCTATAGTATTAGTAATATTTGGAATTTATAAATCGACATTACTTTTTTTTTTAGTACATGAGCAACTTTGATTACTTTTTCATTTTAAAGAATTTGGATCTGTGAGTGGATTTCTTTGTAAATATATGAGTAGAACAAATATCCAGGAGGAAAAAGCTATATCTGTTAATTTCAGATAATTTAATTCGATTTAGGATTTAACTTGTGGATATTATAAATAGATAATAAATTACCTGATTGTTGTTGATTTTGCTAACAAGTGGATGATTTTACTATTATGTTCCTTCATGGAAATGTTTGGGGGTTTTCTGTGTGTTTTGTTTTATAAAAATTAATATAAAACCTCAGTTTAAAGAAATCGCTACTTCTTTAAGCACGGGAAAGATTGTTCTACTTTTTTTTTTTTTGGTACAGGAATTGCTTTCACTATGCATTATTCTTTATTACTATTGATTTTTTTTTTCTGGTCATGTAAAGTGCTGGCTGCAGAAACTGCTCTCATCTTCCTGTTTTTTACTTCAACAGGAAAGGCTGTAGGAGAATTCCTTCTTTTGTGAGGATATTATTTCCCCTTAGCAGTCATAAAAGCTGCAGTGTTACTTTAATTTAAACAAGAAAAGATTTTCTTAATAATGCATAGATTATGAAGTTGCTTTCAAAACATTCTAAACCAGCAGGTACATACATTCAAATTTATAATAGAAAGGGAGAAAAATGCAAGGCATCATTAATAGTTACATGCATCAATATTTAGGCATACAAGACGCCCAAACGTCAAACACCTTTTTACTGAACTTCCATTTAAACAAAGGTGCTCAATGGAGATTAAAAACGCTTTTGTTCGTACTAAATACCATGCAAAATTCATCTATTATGAATTTATGTCCTGTTAAATTCCAGCATTAATATGAACATCTCAATAATATTAATAATTAATTTTAAATTATTACTATTAATTATAATGTTCTATGTTTAGAAACCTAGTTACCTGCCTCTTTAATTTTTTTCCAACCCTGTTTGCAACACTACTCCTTCAATAAGAGTATATATTGAAGAAGCTCCTGCATTTATTCTTGCCTATATCACATACAACAAAACTCAAGTCCTTACCTAAATGCGTCTGAAAATGTATTATCTTAGTTTAGGAGTTCTCTTCAGTACCCCAAAGTTGCCTCTAAAAATTATTTCAAGTTTTTTTCATCATAATTCCAATCAAAACTTGAAATTTGAAAAAGGCTTTTCTAAATCAAATTATTTCCTGGTCAAGCACAAGTTTCATGTTGTTTTCAGATAATGTCTCATTTCCTCAAAAGAAAGGTTTAAGAAGCAAAGAAGGGAAGAATTTAGAATTAATTCTTTTCACTTTATTTCATTTATCGACACCTCAGATAGATGTTTTAAGATGGTATAGTTTCAATTAACTTGATATTTGTATGTGTAAAGAAAGAAAAGTAAAATATTTGTGAAGAATGCGAATGAAAGTATACAAAACTAAGGTTTTTTATATACATGAGGAAAATAACAATATTTTCCATTTGATTTAAGTCCATCTGATTAAAAGTGACAGGAATCCTTTAAATAATTTAAGTTTAATTTGTAACCTTGGAAGTCGGTCGTTTCCTGTGCCCCTAAAATGCAGTTCTTCCTGCTTTTTACTCATATTGTGTGAAGTGATTAAACAAAAATGAATACATACATTATATTAAATATTTAAATTAAAACCCTTCCTCTACATTTCAAAGAAATTATAAATATCTTTAATTTGCTATGGTTTTGCTACACTTTTCAAACAGAGCTGCAACATGTTTGTGCAATGGAAGAAGTAAGAAGAAATTAATTTATATGTAGAGTAAATCACTGCTGGTACTTTATAATTAATAGAAACAATGATTTAAAAACAAAACCATACCTAAAGAACCAAAATCAAACCAAACCAAACCATTAAAATAAACCCCAAAACACTAAACCTCCAAACCGCCAAGAAATGAAACCAGCTGCCTTAGAATTATTCACAAATAACTTCCCAAAAATATCTCAAGAAATTATAATTTTGTATAGCTATGCTCCTGTGGGTGTGTGTATCACTGTTATTTGCTCCTTTTACTTAAAATTATTCTTTGTTTTGTCAGCCATTTCTCCAGCTCTGATACCGGTTTTCATTTGGACGGAAACTAAAGTACTTGTCTTCTTTAATTTTAATTTAAAACTTCTAAAATTTATCCCAGCCTACTGCTATTCTACATCAAATACTATAGTAAACTTCTAGAAGATAAAAACTTAACATGAAAAACCTTTACAGTGATCTCAAGACTGCCCATAATGTTTGACTTAAAGGTTGTTATACAAAGAGCAAAAAAGCTTGATTAACAACCAGCAAGCTTTTAACCTATCTGAGGTCTAAAAAAAAAATTTATGGTACATAGTTACAACAGATTTAAAGATTCATGACTGGATAACTAATATATGTGCATCATTTTTTTTGTGTCTTACCACTATATTTGGTGAGTGACCTTCAGATACTGCTGCTCATTTAAATCCTCAATAGATCTGTAACAAAAAACTTTTATCTTGGACCTGCAGTTGAGTCAATATTTCAAAAACCCAAGCTAACAAACAAAACACCTCCCAAAATATTACAAATTCTGACAACGTTTATTGTGGCAATATATAATTTTGAAGCATTTAAATGAATACTGTACTTATTTTAAGTAAAGAAGAAGAAAGATATCTTTCATTTTCACAAACAAATTAATTTCAACATAAGGCTACTGATGGGATTAGTTGTTGTTGGTTTATGTTTTCCAGTGCCTAAAGCAGAATATTGTCTGTTCCTATAGGAAAGAAAAAAACAATGAAAAAATATTAGCATTCGGATCCCTCAGTATTGGTTAAATAAATGTGCAGAAGATTTCTTTTAATTCCTGCTGAATTTGCAAAGGTGAATTAAAAATCTATGACTATTTTGAGAGTTTTATTTTGGATTGGCTCTAAATGGGAGATGAATCTATATTATCGTCTTAGTTCAGATTGGGTGTGTGCACGTCAGGAAATTATTCCATATATCCCCACATACTAAATTTTGGATTAAAAATCTGGCTCATAGGTATGTTTCTGTCTACTAATCTAGTACAATTGGATTAATGTAAAACTTTTACTCCGTCTAGAAAAGCAGAATGTGAAATTTCAGTTAGCTTTTCTCAGAAAGCTAGGTGTTTTCTTGGTAGATTGTCTGTTTCACTCAAATTAAGATGTCACAAGAGAACAGATTATTTTACGTAAACAACTGTAAGAGAAAACTTTCTGCTTCTTGTAACTCAGATACTGAAGAATGGAGCAATACAGAACGGTATTCCTTGTTCAGGAATGTGTGTAAAGTATCTATTAGTTGTTAGTTCACAAGAATATCAGCTAAAAGTGAAATACGGGGAAGTTTGTATACATAGTTTGTATACATAAATGTGTCGTTCTCCATAGACATTTGATTTAGTGTTATTTAGAGAATTTTAGCAGAATCAATAAAGTCTGTATCACAGTTGTTACTGAGTTTAAATGCGAAAAATTTTGTAAGTGATGTAGCTGGGAGACTTCTTAGCTGATGAGAATGTTTTAATAGGTTTCTTCAGGGTTACACTTTGATCCAATGTACTTAAAAATACTTCACTTCCTGACTTTGTCAGTGGAAATCATCTAGGACAGGGTCACACTCCAGTCCTTTTATTTCAACTGGACATAACGCAGAAGAAATAATAAAAAATAATGGTGCCCGAAAAAGGTTGAAATGAGGAACCCTGAATGTATTGAAGGTCACCTAGGGGAATGAGGGAATCACTATTTCTGGCCCTTGCTTCTGACACTGTGTAAGATTATTTTTTTTCCAGTTACTATCTATTGTGCTAGATATTTTTTGGCTAATCTTACATATTGGTTGGAGCACACACTTCGGCATTGACATATTAGTAGTAGAAGGGCATCAAAACACAGGGAAAATTATGGAACAGGCAGACTAAAGCATTTGTTTTGACTTTAAGATTATATCTGCTCTGCAGACACTGAAGACTGGAGATATCACTGTTATGTGTTTTTTGTTATCCACAGTCCATCCTAACACACTTCCCCTAAAAAATGCTAATCTTTCTTTTCTTTCTTCTCCCTCTTACTATGTTGACTTCTGTATACCTTCCATGTTTCTCCTTGATCTTTTCAGATTACATTATGTTTATGATCCTGTTCATCTCTTGAGAATATATCCTAGTTATTTCAGTTTATTTAGTTTATACTTTTGTTTGGGGTTTTTTTGCCTTATTTTGCTTTTCTAATTTTTTTCCCAGTCCCATAAACATAGAAACCAACCTGTATTAAAATTTGGGGGGTTTACCAGACCTCTTCTGGATAACGTCTGTGCATCTTAGCTTCACTCTTTATTTCTTGCCTTGGTAAGTTTAAGTTCACTTTAATTCAGATATACATTTTATAACTTCACTTGAACCTATAGGCAATTGGATACTCAGTTTCCCTGAATCTTTTGTCAAAACTGGACACCTATATGTATATGAATTATACTGAATTTTATAGCCCTTCTGTAGAAATATCAGTGGATAAAATACCAGATCTACTTACCAATATGCTCCTATTGATCAAAATCTGTCTTTAGGGAAATTTGATTCATTATTAAATTTGGCATTCCCCTTCAATAGGACTTAAAAAATGTGAGGATTCCATATTAATATAATCTTTACACTTTGCTTAACCATGTTAGTCAATTTTAATGTGAATTTTATTGTATAGAAAATAATTTGCCTGCATTCTTAACTGCCAACATAATTAAAACTTCGAGTATACCAGGAAGACATAGTTCAGAGCAGAGAGAGTTGGTTCCCAAAATAAAACCAAAGGTCTTTATGTTCTACGTATCACTGCAAATGCTTAAGTCAATTTACTGTCAGAACAACAGAAAATGTGAGTCAGGATTTTAAATTCCTTTAAAAAAGTTCCATTACCTATGGGGTTTTAACCTAGAAAATGCAATTGGGTGAATAAAATTAGATTTCCTCTTCTTCAAATTACATACAGATTTTTATGTCACATTTTTTAAAAAAAAAGAAAACAAACCTAAATAAAGGCATTACAGAATTTACTGCAAGAGCATAGATGGGAATATACATATATATATATATATATATATACCATTACTGAGAGGGACACAGCAAATTTCTAAAGAATGTTACTAGCAGGTTCCAAATGTTCCTTCTGTTCTCTGTTGATACAACAAAATTCTTAGGTCACAAAGCTCTAATAGTGTTTTTTTCACCTGTTAATAAAGTGGAACAAAGAAGCTTTCAGAATAGAGGAACAGAGGAACAAAGAGCTACAGAGATATTAGAAACATAGCGTTTTAAACAAGATTTCTAGCCTAGAGAAAGCCTTCATTTTGGACTCTTTTCTTGATATAAAGGAGGTATGTCAGAATGAAATGAAAAAGACATATTTTTTATCTTTATTTTTCTTCCTCAAGCTCTAGACAAACTAGTACCAAAAGCAATATTAGAGAATATAGACTTTAACCCACTGTGTTTGAAATAGGGCTGAATAGAAGTAAATATAATATTCTCCACTAACGTGTTTGTAGCAATTGCTTGAAATGGAAGACAATACCAAAGGACACAATCCCTGAAAATCCTTATACCCTAATATGAGGCTCAGTCTTCAGAACACTATTAAGGGACAGAACAGTATTTTTGAGAAGAACCTCCTTGCCTCTTCCCTACTTTGTGTTCCCATATCATAGGCACACAGCGTAAGCAGATGTGTGAGTTTTTCAAACATCTCACAGGGTGCACAGTTTAGGGAGCAGGAGAGAGGTATCAGGCAGTAGTTCCTGTGATTTAACCTTATAAAAAAAATTGTGCTATAGATATCACGGGACCAGATTCCTATCTCCATCACCTGTCCTGATATACAGATCAAGATTTCAGGTTTTTTAAAAGGTCCAATGCACATACATGCATATGTAAATACAAGTGTTTGAATATACCTATGAATAATTGAACACAAATATAAAGGCAGCATTAATTTCTATCTACCTACTGTCTGACG
This sequence comes from Dromococcyx pavoninus, assembly GCA_033558185.1. Taxonomy (NCBI): domain Eukaryota; kingdom Metazoa; phylum Chordata; class Aves; order Cuculiformes; family Neomorphidae; genus Dromococcyx; species Dromococcyx pavoninus. The sequence goes on from JAUMJL010000110.1 coordinate 3,373,298, forward strand.
CATGAAGAGACTAACCTCACAAATTCTTAGGAACTTCCCTGTGTGCAATTGTTTCGTACCATTTTCTAATAAAATTTTCAACCTAAATTATTCAGATATTCCTTTATTGTACTGGAGCTGTAAGAAACTGCAATATATCCTCAAAACAGCAGAACTTATTTTGTTTTTATCGGTTTCAATTTACTGTGAACCTGTACTTTGCTTCTGCACCTAAAGATTGTAGGCAGACATATTTCTATAAAACACTGCATCCGTGTTGCTGAATTTTTTCTCTGCATTCATTAAAACATGTTGCAACATTAAGAGGTACTATTGCTCCATGTTTTGAATGTAAAAAGACCTGACACAAGAAATTTCTCTTAAACTAAGATTTGGCCTTATGAATGGTTTTTCCTGAATAAATCTGAATGAGAACTGAAACATTGCTGTCATGACTCTATGATTTATGTAGATGTAATGTTAGTGTATGGTAAATTTTTCATAAAGACTCTACACTGTTCTATAATCTTCTGAATTGTAACATAAAAGATAGAAAAATGTGATCTCTGCAGTAGTTAACTTGAGCAATATATTTTAGGGATTCACAGGAAGTTTACATGATTCTCTATCTTTTTCACAGAAACCCAATGAAATGAATAAAAGCAGCCAACCATGTTAAGAGGACTATCTTATGCCAGTAAACAGTGTTACATAACATTAGCCTGCAGCTACGTGAACGTCAAAGTATATATGTATGCATAAAGTTTTCTAAGACATTTGCAAAGAAGTTTAAGTTTCTTAAATGTAAAAAATTCTGCTATTGCTTGACAGTGAAAATGTTTTTTCTATTTTTTTTTTCCTCTTGGCAGAAAATAGAACTTGGGTGTAAGTTCTGAGATTTTTATATTGACATAATGCCACCTAATAAAACCTTACCTTTATTTTCTATAGACTTCAAGATAACTTTCATATTTAAGGATTTTATATGGCCTTGAAAAAAAAGAATGTAAGCAGGGGACGTTTATTTGTAAGTGTAGTTCTTGGAAAATAACCTACACATTAAAGTAGAAAGGGGAGGAGAACCGAAAATGAAAGTGTATTTTTAACAGAACATTTTAAAAATGTGAAGCAGAACATGCTGCATTCTCAGTGTTTGTGAACAACAAAGACACAATAAAAGACACAATAAAAGCAGGTGAAGTTTATTACTATTTTATTCTCATAAATATCCTTATTCTTCTTAGAATAATTTTTTTTGTCATTCCTTATCACTGTCTTATCATGAACTAAAAAAAAAATTACACATTAATTTGAAAACAATTATCAGTCTTATAGGTAATATATACAAAGGTAAAAGGTTGCTTCTCTGTTTTTTCCTTCACATTGGTAACTTCAGAAATATATTTTTTAAGTTCATCTTGAAGGCATTTAAGTAGATCATCAAGACTAGAAGCTATGCAATAAAAATGAGGTGGTGTAGAGAGATACAAGAAGTCTGGGTTGACTGGAGAAGTGCCGCTCAACTGGAGACTGGCAAAAGTTACGCCCATTTACAAGAAGGGTCAGAGCGAGGATCCAGGGAACTACAGGCCTGTCAGTCTGACCTTTGCACCGGGGAAGGTCGTGGAGCAGATCATCTTGAGTGCTGTCATACAGCATGCACAGGACAATCAAGTGATCAGGCCCAGTCAGTACAGGTTTATGAAGGGCAGGTCCAACCTGGTCTCCTTCTATGACAAGGTTACCCGGTTAATGGATGAGGGAAAGGCTGTGGATGTGGAGTACTTGGATTTCGCTAAAGCCTTTGACACTGTTTCTCACAGTATTCTGCTTGAGAAACTGGCTTCCATTGGCCTGGACGGGCACACCCTCTGCTGGATGAAAAACTGGCTAGATGGTTGGGCCCAGAGGGTGCTGGTAAATGGAGTTAAATCCAGTTGGAAACCAGTCACGAGTGGTGTTCCCCAGGGTTCAGTGCTGAGTCCAGTCCTGTTCAATATCTTTATTAATGATCTGGACGAAGGGATTGAATGTACCCTTAGTAAGTTAGTGGATGACACCAAGCTGTGTGGAAATGTCAATCTGCTTTAAGGAACGGAGGCTCTGCAGAGGGATTTGGACATGCTGGTTTGAAGGGCTGAAAATAATAGGACGAGGTTCAACAGGACCAAGTGAACAGTCCTGCACCTGGGGCACAGCAACCCCATGCAGCATTACAGACTTGGGAAAGACTGGCTGGAGAGCTGCCTGGTGGAAAAGGACCTGGAGGTATTGGTTGACAGCCAGCTGAATATGAGCCAGTAGTGTGCCCAGGTGGCCAAGAGGGACAACGGCATCTTGGCTTGTTTCAGAAACAGTGTGGCCAGCAGGACAAGGGAGGTGATTGTATGCCTTGTACAAGGGAGGCAATTGTACTCGCCACTGGTGAGGCCACACCTTGAGTACTGTGTTCAGTTCTGGGCCCCTCACTACAAGAAGGACATTGAGGTGCTGGAGTGTGTCCAGAGAAGGGTGACAAAGTGGTGAAGGGGCTGGAGAACAAGTCTTATGAGGACTGGCTAGGCGAACTGAGGTTGTTTAACCTAGAGCAGAGTTTACTGAGGGGAGACCTCATCATTGTCTACACTACCTGAAAGGAGGTTGTGATGAGGTGGGTGTTGATCTCTTCTTACAAGTGACAAGTGATAGGATGAGAGGAAATGGCTGCAAGTTGTGCCAGGGGAGGTTCAGACTAGTTATTAGGAAAAGTTTCTTCACTGAAAGGGTGGTCAGGCATTGGATCAGCTGCCCAGGGAGGTGGTTGAGTCACCATCCCTGGAGGTGTTTAAAAGATGGGTGAATGTGTTTCTGAGGGACTTGATTTAGTAAGGGGACAGGTATGGTTGGACTTGATAATCTCAGAGATCTTCCCAACCAGAAAATTCTATGATTGTATGAAACATTATTGTATTTCTCAGGTAAATAATACTATTAAATTTACTGCTGAGCCTAATTTCTGCAGTTTTTCTTTTAAAATATTTTAATTTTTTTAAATCAGTCTTACGTAAGAAGAGAAATTAAAATTGATTGCAATGAGTGCTCTCTAAATTATAACAATAAATTTGTGAAATCACATAGCAAAGAGGTAACTAATGTGTTACACAAACATCACAAAAGGAATAAAATTTTGAACATGATAATAATAAAACAATTTTAAAATTTTTCAGAATTTAAAATTCATCCAGCAAATGTAGCATGAGGCCATAGATTGACTCAAACTCATTATTAAGTATTCTTCATATGTTTTGAGTTTTACTGCCTATTTACTTTCTATTCTTCTTTTCTTACTACTCTTTATAAAGCACATATTAATGGCAAGTTACTGAACTCCTTTCTGTGCTTCAGATTTCCATTACATCTAACAACCATGTATTGATTTGTTAGCAACCGTTTTTTTTCACCTTAATTTTCTTGGGTTTTTTTTAACTTTTAGCCTTGGGATCTCAAGGATATTTTTTTTTTTTAAGAGCAAGGCTTAAATGCTTCATTTTAAGCTAATACATCTTTGATGACTCTCCAGATGTTGAATTTGTTTTTATTTATATATTTGCATTTCCCTGATGATTTTACTGCAAATTGCTTCAGGATATCGACATATTATTGACTCATAATTCTTGCTGGTACTGTACAAAATGTTAAACTCTTTCCAGGAGACCAAAAGTTAGAGTTGATATTTTACTATTACTCATATCTTCTTTCATAAAACTGCTGGGCATACTTTCTCCTTTCACCTTCATTATAGAGGCTCATAGGCTGCATCACAGTGTTAAGGTTAAGGCTTCTGCAGTATATAATAGAATATTTTATTGAAGATAAATTTTATTGGCCTGGAACTAATGAATTATCATTAGTTGAAAAAACCTGTTTTTTATCATTTTCCTCTTTAACTTTTAAAAGCAAAGAGTGTAACAATAATTTTTCACAATTCATTTGACAAGTTTTGACATCTGTTAGGTAAAAACAATGAATCTAAATTATCCAGAGTTCAGCAGATATCAGGAGATTTGACTTCAATGTTCACAAAAGCATAATAAATAATTCCTGAAGAAGAAATATGACAAAAAAGTCCAACCTCAGAAATCATTTCCCAAATAGATCCAGGGATGTCATACTGCCACCTATGAGGTGGTAATTCTCAATGTCAGTTTATCTAATGCAGCTTTTTCTAGAACAAAAAAAAATATAGAATCTCTTGCTTTGTTTTCTCTGAATAACAACACAGAAAGTTGAAACAGAACTAAGAAGACGGCAAACTTTTTATGATATCCATCTTTTTTTCCCAGTTATTTTGATCTGACCATAGAATTGATTCTCTATGGGTTTATAAAAATAATTCTTCAAAGAATTATCAATGTATGAGGGAAGAAGGGACATATTTGTTTGGATTCTCAGTTAAAAACTGAAAAGTTTGTTTACTCAGAGTAAAAAAAAGTAATTAAGGAAAAAGAAGGGCTTGTCTATTAAAACAACTTGTAAAAGAAGCAAAGAGCTTAGACAATGATGGCATAGTGGAGCAAATTCTGTTGCGGTTAGTAAAAAAAAGCATGCTTTTCTTTTGGAAGTAATAGAACAAGGCAGGTTTCTTTCCTTCATAGTAACATTTTTTTAATGAGATTACTCATAGGTTATGGTGATATCAAAAGTAGTTAATATTTTTACAAAATGTTCTTTCGCTAAACTCAACTCTAATGATTCAACCATGACATTGCTTACCTAAAATTCCCTACATTACCCCTTGCAATGAAAATTTAATCTCTGTTCTGCATTTTGTAAAGATATGCCTTTGGTTTATAATTATAACCCCAAGAAAAGAGGCAAAGAATGCAAAAAATAATAACTAAAAAAAAAATCAGTATGGAACAACAGATATCTACTGTCAAAAACCAAAGTTGCAATGACAGTATTGTCTACCAGCATTACTGTATCACCTTTTTTATTGTATATTTTATGGTTTTTCTTCCTTAAGTTTATCTAGAGATACAATTATGCCATTTAGAATGTCATAGAAATTAAAAAAAAAAAAAGTTACCATGAAATATTGTTCGTACACATTTCTGAAAAGCATTTGTTGGCTTGCAAAACCATAGTGGAAACTTAATTAAAAGAGTTGAAGCTTGAAGCTGGAATTTCTTTGATTTCTTTCACAGCAGAATTAAAAGATTGAATTAATCACAACAAGTATACTTCATGAAGAGGCTGAAACCACTGTAGGGTAATTAGTGTTCTTTCATTTCTTTACATTATTACTTGCTTTTTTATACAAATATTGCGCAGACTAAGACTGAATTCCCCCTGCAAGAAAGAATGAGAAGGAAGCTGAAATGTCCTCAGGAATAATATTTTGTATTTTACAGATACATAAAAACATAATATATACATATAAAATAAATATATGGAAATGTAAAACATTTCTATTTAATTTTGGTCTGGTAAAGCAGAGCAATTAGTTACCCTCCTGACCTTTAATGATCGTCTAATGCTCAAATCCCCAGTCAACCTTAATTTGAACCCTTCAAGGGATGAAACTTCCACAGGTTCTCTGGGCAACGTGTTCTAGCGTCTCAGCTTCCTCAAAAAAAACCAAAACCAAAAAAACCCAAAAAAATGTCTTCCTTATCTCCAATCTATATCTGCTCTCTTTCAGTTCAAAAACATTGCTTCTTATACTATTATGACAGACCCTGGTAAAAAGTCTCTTGCTATCTTTCTTAAAAGCTTCGTTTACATGTTGAAAAGCCACAATAAGACACCATTCTGGTAACTTGTGCAGGATTTACTGTTGCAGCTGGATCCATATAAGTTGATGAGGCCTGATGGTGTTCATCCAAGGGTGCTTAAAGAGTTAGCTGATATCATAGTGAAGCCTCCATCAATGATTTTCCAGCGCTCTTGGGAATCTGGAGAGGCACCAATTGACCCAGTCTGATTCCAGATCTGGTAAATGTTGTCCCAATCTTCAAAAAGAGCAGCAGGGAGACCCTGAAATCTACAGGCCCGTTAGCCTCACTTCAGTGTTTGGTGAGACTCTATGGAGAAAATTATTCTGGCAGATATTGAGAACACCTGAAAGACGATGTAGTCATTGGTTCTAACCAGCACAGGTTCAAAAGAGGATGGTCCTGTGTGACAAACTTAATTTCTTTCTATGACAAGATTACCTACCTAGTTGACCAAGGGCATACAGTTGATCTAATCTTTCTGGATTTCAGTAAAGTCTTTAATATAGTCTTTCACAGTATCCTCCCAAACAAAATGTCTGGCATTCAGTAGGATAAACACATAATGCAGTGGGTCAGAAATTGGTTGACAGACTAAGCTCAAAGGATCATAGTAAGTAAGGTTACATTGGGCTGGTGACCAGTCACTAGTGGGGTTCCACAGGGTTCCGTCTTAGGGTCAGTACTCTTTAATGTCTTTGTAAATGACTTGGATGCAGGACTTAAAGTTTTAATAACTAAGTTTGTGGATGACACAAAATTCAGGGGATCTGTTGACACTCCTGGGATCAAAGACACCCTAAAGAGTGGGACAAATGGACAAATGGGAGAGCTAGGCAATCATAGAATCATAGAATCATGGAATCATAAGGTTGGAAAAAACCCCTGAGATCATCAAGTCCAACCGTACCTGTCCCCTTCCTAAACCATATCCCTAAGAAACTCATCTACCCACCTTTTAAACACCTCCAAGGATGATGACTCAACCATCTCCCTGGGCAGCCTGTTCCAATGCCTGACCACCGTTTCAGTGAAAAAATTTTTCCTGACGTCTAATCTAAACCTCCCCTGGTACAACTTGCAGCCATTTCCTCTTGTCCTATCACCTGTCACTTGTGAGAAGACCATATGAAGTTTAACAAGGGTAAGTGCTGGATTTTGCACCTGGGACATGGTAACACTGGGTATTCATACAGACTGGGGAGTGAGAGGCTGGAGAACCTTGGCAGCTAAGAGGGCCAGCCAGGTGCTGGGATGCATCAAGCATAGCACAGGCAGCTGGTCATATGAAGTAACTGTCATGACATCTTCATTTAAAGGCGTCAGTACCTGAGGTTAAAATGACTACTCTGCCTGGAAGTTAGGATAACTCAGAGAATTAACTCATAGTCCGGGTCACATCCTAGGCCAGAATGTTGATGACTGTACTGCTGATGGAACCTTGAGAGCCTTCAGATATGTTTTAGAAAGAACAGATAACTTGTACCTGCTTAAACACAAGGTGGTGTTTCGTTGCTATGAATTTCATTCATTCATGAATCTAACAGGTAACTCTATTAAACTCCCATTGTTTGTAGAGCAGCTTGAAGTAAAGTGTGCCTTTCTACTCTTTGTGGTAAAAGGTATAATGAAACTCATGTAACACTTGTTTGTAACCACTAATATAAATTGTTAATGTTCTATACTGGTTTTGTCTGGGATAAAGTTAATTTTATTAATGGCAGTTCGTATAGTGCTGTGTTTTGGATATGGGACTGAAAAAGGATTGATAAGACACATGTTTTTCCTGGAGCAGAGCAGTTATTACATGGCATAAAGACATTTTCTTCTCAAATTTCCTCACCAGTGAGTAGTCTGAGGGTGCACAAGAAGTTAGAAGGGGACACATGCAGGACAGTTGACCTCTACTGACCAAAAGGATATTCCATACTACATGACATCATGCTCAACAGTAACATTTCGGGGAAAAGGGTAGGAGAGGTAGAAGGAGGAAGAGGGATGTTTGCAGTTATGGTATTTTGTCCCCTGCTTTTCTGGGGATGGCTGAACACCTCCCTACTGATGGGAAGTAGTGACCGAATTCCTTGTTTGGCTTGCTTGCACAGCTTTTGTTTTACATATTAAACTATCTTTCTCTCAATCCATGAGTATTCTCTTTTTTACCTTCCCCATTCTCTCCTCCATCCCACTGAGTGGAAATCAACAAGAAGCTGTCTGGTGCTTAGCTGCCTACCAGAGGTTAAAACATAACATATTCAGATGTAGAAAACATTTTGTTCTACATTTCTAGTCTGATATGGCCACTGCTGAAGTCTATACTGGCTCAAAAGACTACTTTAAAGGATCTAAGTTACAATTGTTTTTCATTAATACGAATGAACTCTTCAGTAATTTGTAGCCAGAATGAAAACTGATTGTTTCCATATCTTTTCAGAGATTTTATTTAACAGATTTCTAAAAATTTTTTTTCTCTCAAATTAGTTTGTAGAATATGTATTTATCCATTAAGAATATCTTATACTGACAAGTGTTGCTAAAGGAAAGATTAGAAATATCTGGTTACCTTCTCCTGTTTTTATTCGAGTGCTCTGATGAGTTTCATATTGCTAAAAGGCCTACCATATACCTATGAGGTAGACTTTAAGCCCTTTTTAAGATCGATGGAGGGAAATAGGTATATTAGGAGTGATTCATCACCTTCTGAAATGAGATTCTAAAAACGTACATGAACTGTATTTGGAAACTCGACAGTAAAAGGAGCCTAAGGACAATTCTCTTTACAGAGCCTCTTAGTTACATAAATATTGGTATTTAATGTCATTTGGAGTGTGCAAGAAGACACTGCTTATACTCCAGCTGCCTTCTCAAAGAAAGACATAAATGCCATAATCTTTGAGGCCCTCGGGATGTTTTAGATCCTTAGGGCATATAAAAAAATACGATTAGATGTGGGGAATTGAAACAACTACCTAGTTATATAAAAGAAGTATTGACAGAAATTTGGTAGTAGAAACAATCAAGAGTTTCATCGTGTCTATGTTATTTGACTACCAGTGCAGAAAAAATGCAATTTCCAAAAATAGTGTTTTTGTGGAACACTTAAATTTTCCTGACACAGGCTGGAGGAGGATTGCCACTACGAATGGGAGGAAAATTAAGAACAGACTAAACATATTTTATCCAGCAATCATGGGGAATGGGATTCCTTTAATCTATTTTTACTCTTATTTTTATTAGCCTCCAGTATGGATCAGTCATACATGTAGGGTTAACACTGCTTAATTAAGAGCATTCTTCATCCCGAAGTGAAGTGGTACTAAGTGTTTGTCATCTATCCTGATTATTTTGGAGAAAACTAATTAAAGAAATTAAAAAATGGAGCCAGAGAACCAGTTGCCCTATCAGTAGTGTGGTTGATAAGTTTCCAGTGTACAAGATCATTCCCTGACCTGTTTATATTCTAGATAACTATATGGAAAATTCACAGGCTTCTTTAATATTCACTAAGTAGGAAATGGTATTTTCAAAATGTCATATGACTGTGTATGAATTCCTTAACCATTTTTATTTAAATTGTTTTTGAAGATTTTTGCCTCTATGCCAATTTTTCAATTTATTTTACTTTATAAATTAGAGTTTCTGCTAAAAAAATATAGCCAAAAACGTAAGAGATTATGGCTTGTGATCAAGATGTACAGGTAAGAAGATATGGAATATTGAGATAAACAGGAAGAGCATTTTGTTTACTTTTTAATCCAAGAGAGCTATAACTAAAATGGGATAAGACAAAGGAAAAGTTTTCCCTTTGGTAGCTGTTATGATAAATGATCCATTCTTTGATAGATAATGATTTTATTTGTTTTTTTTGTAAAAAAAAGACATATTCTTACTATTTCTACTTCAGCAAATAATTTGCTATAAAAATATGTAAGTAATAAAATAAGTAAAAGGGATAGCATTTGACTGAGGACAGAAGATCATGGTTACCCTGGAGCAGAGGTGGAAGGAGGTAGGAGATTAGAAGAGGTACTCTTCCAGTGAAGTACAGGAAAATTAATTACTCATGTGATAGGATTTTTTCCTAAAGTGCTAAAATAATTGCTAATAAAATTTGTTAATGACAAAAACTTGTGGGATATGCACTGCATACAAAAAGTTTCCTCTTCCTTCATCCGAAAAAGCCCTGAATCAGATAACGTTAGGGTTCAAAATAATAATTAGGGGATTAAATTCAGTAATACAGAATGAAAATCTATGTATTTAGTTTGAATTTTATTTCCCTTACAGTTGCAGGAAAAAACTGCTCAGCTCTTGTTGTTTATATGCAATCAGTATCATATCTGTTTATTGATTACTGACATAATTAATTAAAATCAGTTAACTACACCCTCAGGATCAATATAACCAATAAAACAGACAAACCACACACTAGACACTTACCTGTGTTAACAAATATCTACAAATATCTGCCAGGGAGCAGCAAAATAAGCGCTGCTGCATATGGGAAAGCAGGCTGGGAGCTGAGCAAGTCTCCCCAGGTAGGACAGCAGGATCTTTCTCAAGATCCCCACTGCAGAGGAGAGCAAGCTGAGGGGGCTACCAGGGCCAGAGCATGGGCAGCGTTCAGGGCGAGATTTTAGGGAAGGTTTGACAGAATGAACTGTTCCTCCATAATCAATGCCCCTTACACTTTTGTGTGAATTCATATCTAAAAGCTCACCCTCCTGCCTAGCTGTGAAGGCAACTCTGAGTGCACATTCATCCTGTAGGAGACGTTGCCTCAGCTTTGTGTGACCTCCTGCTGCTCCTTACTCCTTGCTGAAGCACCCACTAGCAAGGAAGTACCCCAGAACTTGTCCCTTCACCCTAAGGTGAAGTTCCTGCGTACTGTCTCCACACTGACAGCCTGTTGCTGGCTGGTAACTGTACTGTTCAACCTAGGATTTGGAGTGCCCCAGGGGCATTTCTGATGGGGACAGACTCCCCTGGATGAGTGCTGCTGAACAGTCTCAACTTCTTCCCAGTATGATGACATCATTGTTTGAAAACCTCCAGGTAACCCCCTCATTACTGTTTAGTTCCACAGATGACTCTTTAAAGCATTACCAACTAGGCAGTTTTGGATATTCCATTCAAACACATTGTCTGCACTTTGTTTCTATCATATGAGCTATATCTACTCAAACCACATTACCAAGAGAAGGCTCTGCAGACTCCCCCACAATTTATGTGTAGATATCTAAATATTTTGAAACTTGAATAAATAAGGTTAAGCTTTTCTCTATATTCATTGTAGAGATAAGTTTATTACAGCTACACTAAACACATTGGTAAGGTAAATTTTTATTGTAAAATTCTTTATTGACTATGCAAGGAACAAAGACAAATACTAGACCATCTAACTTTTATATAGTTGAAGTGAGACATAATATAGATGTTATCAAGGACTATCTAAACTTGGTTTATGTATTCGAAGTTCATTAGGAGGAAACAAAAGAAATAAAGAATGACCTGATGTTACCATGTGATGAGAAGGAACTGAATTCTTGTATACTAAGTTTTGATTGTTTTCTTCCAACTTAAATACAAGGAAGGCGCCTGCATCCATCCCAGATGACATCCATCCCATAATAACAGCATAATCCCTGAATGGAGCCTACAATGAAAACGAGTCCCTTTGTAGTAAGACAGTGACTCAGCCAAACATAATGTTAGTGTCAATCAGATTCAAGAACTGCTGTAGGAACTAGAAAGTATTATTGTGATTGTACAAAGCATTGGTGAAAACACTTTTTCTATTAACCTGTGCTCAAAACAGCTCATTCAAACAGCAGTGAGTAAACAAGAAGTTTATAAGAATAGTCACAAGAATGAATATTCTGACTCAGTGGAAGTTTGAGAGATTATAGTTCGCAAAATTTAAAAGAGGGACAGATGACAGACAAACCTGATTGTATTTGTGCTGAAAATTAGATGTCTAGTCATCTTCTTCTGAAGAAGAGAGAATAAAAGAAAACAAACTCAATTAATTTGAAAGTAGAACTTTGTCAACTTGTAAAGAGAATAATATAAAATAAGCCTGGAACTGACAAGGAAAATTCACCCAGTCTGTGCTCAGACACTACAGTAGAAACAGCGACATGACAGATTTTAACCTTTTTTTTTACCAAATGACCCAAATGATTAAAATTGTACCAGCATTCCATTAGAATTTATTGCACTGTTTACTAGACAGATTCATTGGTTGATTTTTTTTTTCCTAATGTCTAATGTCTAGCCAAAAAAAATCCAGCTGGCTTTAGTTGTTGTCTTATTCCTCTTCATAAGAAAAATACTATTTTTTATGACAGTCTTCTGTAGAAATTTTGTAATGTTCTGTGATAAGCTCAGTCTTTTCTAAACCAACAAAAACCTATTTTTTTTCTTCGTTATAGTTACTTTTTGTTAGGTACCATATAATAGGTTTTCTTTTGTAGCTGAGGGCTTACGTTAATGGCTCCAGATTTAAAATCCAGTACAAAATCCTTATGGACTGATATGCCTTATCTTCCTTTTTTCATGTCTACTTGCATTTTTATCACTAGTATTTTATCTAGCCCATTTTTATTTCTTTGCATTTGAACAAAGTAATTTATGAAAAACGACCATTTATCCTCACATTTATCTCTGGGGATTCTGTTCAGTAATAGAAAATACAAACCAATACTACCTGATCTGGCAACCAGGATCATTCTCCCAGATGTCTTAATCAGTAAAGAGCATGAACACTGATAACTACATATTTTGTTTTACCAGAGAGGTAAGAAACTTCTACAGTCTTTAGATTCTAATTTCCTCAAGAGCCTGTGAAAAGAAAGCAGATATTAGATCATTTTCTAAGGATCACTCTCTAAAGCTTCTTCAGATCATGGGAATTCCACATGTGAGAATTAGCTGCAAAATTTCTTTAACACTACCCTTTCCTTTTAAATTGAGGGAGATGTAATTCCAATTTCCAAAAGAAAAAAAGCCAAATTCCCAATGAAGCTATTATCAACCTTGTAAGTCTATTAGTCAAAAGCTACATCACTGTGATGATGATTAGGGACAGAGGTTTTAATTTGGTATGTAACTCTTCAGATAATTCTACACTCATATTTCTGTTCCACCTTGTAAGGTTATTTCTCTTAGAGCTACAAAAAGACTAAAGTAAAGTTTCTAGTGTCAAGAAAAGAAAGCAAAATAGAAGTCTTGTCTTCAAATAATTGCCTACTTATTGTTTTTTTCCCCAAATGTCTCAGCATTTTTTTTGGTTTGAGTAGGCCTTTGCGACATTTTGAATGAGATAAAAAAAAACCCAGCAATATATATACATATATTAAATAGGAGTCCGATATAAAGATAAATATTTCTTAGTGGTTTTTTACCGGAAATGCAATATGCTTAGTTTCATTTTATTTTCCACTGCCCACATTTTTACTGCTACTTAATACTGAGTTGCATCTTGTCCTACTAGTTATCTCACGAGAGCAGCAACTTGTCATATACTGAAATGGTAAGCGCTGGGAATGCCTTATATTACTTTGTTCCAGACATGCAAGAATTACTGGTTAATATATACCCATGAGTCTGTGGATTAGAAAGCAGTGAAGTAAGGACGGATTATTGTGGCTTAAAGTTTGCTGCTGCTATAAATGAAAAACTAGTTATTATTCTTCTGAAGCAAGGAGAAGCACTAAAGAAACTGACTGTGAATATGCAAAAAAGTCCTCCTCGATTATTTGAATGTCTTAGAATTACATGACAGCTTGTACAGGTACAATCCAGAACAGTGATTCCTGAGTGTTAGCCAGACCACTCTCCAGATCTAGCTTAAAATGTGTATTTTAACAAAAATATTAGCAATAAATTCTCTTTGTATCTATTACACGAATGTAAGAAGTACTTCAAAGATACAGGACTGTATTATTACGAGCAAGTACTTGTTTTATATAAATACTAAACTAAGCAAAGAACACAAATAAATAAGCAAAATCTTGTGCTAAACCTTAAAGATTCCCGTAAGGTTGGATTTCAGGTTATTAAGAACAACCATCTTTCTTCTGTGTATGGAAAGCAAAAGACATTTCCATAAAGATGTCTAAAAGCCCTTTGTTGTAGCTATCTACATTTCTGCTTGTTTAAAATGTATTTTTTCCCCATAAGAGAAAATTAAAAAGCATCACATTTGAAAGAAAAGCAATTAAGATCATATGATCATAATAAAATTTAGGAGGGGATCTCAAGCAATCTCCTGTCCAACTTCCTGCTCAAGTAGGGTCAGTTCTGAGGTCAGACCAGGATACTTAGAGATTTGTCCAGCTGGATCTTTTAAACCTGCAAGGATGGAGCCTACACAACCTCTTTGAAGTTTGTCCTTCATGAGTCTCATTTCCAGTCAGGACCTTTCATCTATCAACTTATTACTTGTTCTGATACCAAGCATGTTTGTGAAGATCCTGGCTCCCTCCTCTCAGTGGCCTGCACGATAGTCACTGGGGCACAGCTGTTATGGTGAATTCAGTTCCTGGGAAAATCTTTGTGTGATTTCTCTTAGAGCACATTTCTGAATACATGTCTGATTGTTTTTTGCGGTAGAATAACCAGGTCTGTGGAGAAGGGGAGAGCACACAGTGAGAGTCACTGACTTTGACGTCAGCTGTTTCCCATTCCTGCATCCTGGTTAGGGTGTTACCGTGTGGATAGACTAGCAATAAAATGAGTAAAAAAAAGATGAATGCGGGTAGTGGTTATAGCGTTCAATTGTTTATGAGTGTGTTCATATTTGGAGAGGAAGTGTAATATATTTCATATATTATATGAAAGAAAATACAGTGAATGATGGAATGTACTGTAGGCCTGCTGCAGCCATAGCAGCAGCAGGGTATGTGTCTCTCAGAGGTTGGGAGAAGGAGAATGTTTTGCCTATTGGAGCTAGTTGGAGCTGGCTAAAGCCAGTTGGAACTAGTTGGAGTTGATCTCTCCTCACCTGTGCTCATATAACTGTTGCTGCTTAGCGAGAGCTATAACTGACTTGGAGAGTGCCTCTGGCTGTCAGAGACAATAGCTTGACAGACCCAGGGTAGGGGAACAACCCTTTATGTCATGGTGCAGGGGCACGTGCTGCCCTCCTTGCAGGGCTCCCCAAGGAACTGACAACAGGACAAGGAAGGGGAAATGTCATCCCAAATCCTTGAGTGGGGCCGTGGAATGACAGGGCTGCACCTATGGTTTCAGTGATTATCTTCTCCTTCATCTTAAATCTGTTGGCACAGTAGGATATTAGAATGAAGAGCACAGTAAAAGAAAGATAATAAATACTAAGTATTCTTTTCTGTTTAAAAAAAATGTTTTAGCTGCTTTCTAATGAAGTTTTCTGTTCAAATATATAATTTGGACTATTAGACTGGTAAGCATTAATAAGTGTAATAATAGATGTTAGCTCCACATATATATAATATGTTCCATTTTACTCATGAAATAATTTAACAGAAATATTTGAATTTTCATTTCTGTGTGTTTTTTTGAGATTTTTTCAGTCTTTTTTTTCTGCCATGTCATAATTCCCTTTAAAAAGTTTTTAGAAGCTTGATGTTAACAAGCTACACTCCATTCCTAAAAAGGAAAACTCTAAAATTCCTGACAGATTAAAAGAATCCATTCTTGAAATCTGAGCAACAGAAGGAAATTGTCTTTTAAATACTCTATAAAGTAAAGCATCTTTTTCTTACATTCCTGAATGGACTCACGTCTTCCTGAATCATCAGTTGCTGTGTGATGTAATATGGAATGGAGAACACAGCTACCTGCATCCTCAGGTAGCCTCATCTACTTTGTCTAGTACTTTGAAAACTTTCCTCAGCTGTGAGAGGTACAGATTCAATCCATTTTGACTAAGAAAGGTCTAGTTTTTGCATCTTCCAACTCTTCTTTCATCATATTTTGGCAACACAAGGGTACTAAGCATATTCTCTCATTACAGCCTTATTCTAAGGAGCATTTGTCTTTTTCCAAGCCAAAAGACTGATTTATCAGTCGATACAAGAAGTATAGTTTTGACTGACAGAATGGTCCTCTGGGTCCAGAAGTAAATCTTTTGTAAATCAAACACTAAATAAGATACCTAAATTCACTGTGCCACAAGTACATGTTTCCTTTTGGTTTAATTTTACTGTATCTCTTTTCCTCTAGTCTTTTCTTTAGCCAGTGTATTTAAGGTACTCAATTTTGTGAAATTTGTTCTCCATGTAATGACTGGGGACAACTGTTAACATCATGCATTCCATTATTCTGAATAAGACAGAATGGATATAATGCACTATATTCCTGAGAATTTTCAGTTTCAAATTCAAGATATTTGATAAGTAGTTCCTTTAATAATCCTTGCTTTTAGTTCTCATAACATAAGGGGATTTGAACAGCATTAACAGCTATTCTGTTTGAAACAATATTACAATATTCTTGCAAGGACAATCGTATGTGCAAAGGTCTATGGAAGTAGAACACGAATAAAGACAAAACTTTTATTGAGAAAGCTGCCTTTATTGAACAACATATTTCTCCTTTTATGGCAGGTATCAACTAATATTGCACTTTATTCCCAATAATTTAATAATAATTTATTTAATTCCAAACAAATGCTATTTTATATCTACAGCTAGGAGAGAAATTGCCAAGGAGTGAAAAAAATATTTCTTTTGCAAAAAAATAAAACCAAATCAACACATTTCTGGTAGGTAAGTATCACTTTGAGATAACATGCAAGCTAGATTTCTATTTGAACTCACCCAAGTCATTGTCTTAAGAAGCTGCTCCAAGATCATTAATTAGGCTACCCCTATTCGTTTCACAAAATTAGGCTTTTATTCTCTATGTAGGCTTCATATTTCTGGTTCATATTGGAGCATTTTGCCATAATTCAAAAAAGACAAGCTGATGACATTTACTAATAACATTATCACAAACACGTAGAAGCCACAACCATTTCCACTGTGAAAAGTCTGTGCAATGATCTCATTCTATTATGGAACTCATTGTAAGCTTGACCTGCTATAAACACTTAGAAGGAGCATTTTTATGTATATTATGATCACATACTGCAATAATTTTTGAAGAAAACTAATACTTCTAAAAATAACAGACTATTATGCAATTCTGTGAAGTATTTATTATGAAGATGATAAAGAATAGTGCCCACTGAGTACTTATATGAAGTATGAAGAATTATAGAATCGAAAAATTATTTGGGTTGCAAGGGACCTTAAAGGTCATCTAGTTCCAACCCTCCTTCCATGGGCAGGGACATCTTCCACTAGAAAATTTTCTCAAAGCCTCATCCAACCTTACCTTGAACACCTTCAGGGATAGAAAATCCATGACTTCTCTGGCTATTCTGTTCTAGGACCTCAACACCCTCACAGTAAAAAATTTCCACCTAATATCTAATGTAAATTTCCCCTCTTCCGTTACCTGCTGTCCTAGCACTACACTCCCTGATAAAGAGTCCCTCCCCAGCTCTCCTGTAGTACTGGAAGGCCACTATAAGGCCTTCCCAGAACTTTCTCTTCTCCAAGTTAAGCAAGCCCCGCTTAGCATGTCCTCATATGAGAAGTGCTCTAGCCCTCTAAACATCTTTATGACCACCCTCTGGACTCGCTCAAACAGATCTATGTCCTTCCTGTACTGAGGACTCCGGAACTGAACACAGTACTCTAGGTGAGGTCTCATGAGCACAGAGGAAGAAAATTACCTCCTTTGACTTGCTGGTCACACTTTTTTCAATGTAGCCCACAATAAGGTCGGCTTTCTGGACTGCAAGTGCACGTTGCTGATTCATGTTGAGTTTCTCATCCACCAGCATCCCCAAGTCCTTCTTTTCAGGGTTACTCTCAATCCATTCTCCACCCAGCCTGTATTTGTGCTTGGGATTTTCCTGACCTAGGTGCGGGACCTTATATTTGGCCTTGTTGAATTTCATGAGGTTAGCACAGGCCCACCTCTCGAGCCTGACAAGGTCCTCTGGATGACATCTCTTCCCTCCAGTGTGTTGATCACACCACATAGTTTGGTGTCATCAGCAAACTTACTGAGGGTGCACTCAATGCTACTGTCTATGTCTGTGACAAAGATGTTAAACATCACTGCTCCCAACACCAGCCCCTGAGGAATGCCACTCGTCACTAGTCTCCACTTGGTCATTAAGCCATTGACCACAACTTTTTGAGTGTCCCCATCCAGCCAATTCCTTATCCACCATGTGGTCCATCAGTTAAATGCACGTCTCTCCAATTTAGACTCAAGGGTGTCATGTGAGACAGTATCAAAACTTTGCACAAATCCAAGTAGATGATAATTCTATGCATGTTATTCTTTCCTTATCTATCAACACTGTGGTAGAAGGCTAACAAATTTGACACGCAGACTTTGTCCTTAATGAAGCCATGTTGTTTTGTCACCAATCACATCCTTCTTTTCCATGTGCCTCAGCAGCCAGGCACAGAGCTGACACTGACCTGCCTGTAGTTCCCCAACTCTTCCTTATTTCTTTTTTTAAAAATGAGGACTACGTTTCTGCTTTTCCAGTCAGTGGGAACTTCATGGGACTGCTACAACTTCTCAAATGTAGTGGATAGTGGTTTTGCACCTTCATCCACCAGTTCCCTTAGGACCATATGAGATTAGAAAATTATGAGGCAAATCCCCATCCAGTATGAATGCAAAAGAGAACACCAAAGCATATAAACAATAGTAAGTAATTGTTATTTTATGTAAGGCCCTGGAACAAGGAATTATCTGTATAAGAATCTGATTCAGTTGCAGCCCTCTGGTCTTAAGGAAAAGCAGATACTCCTACAATACATTGTTGCAGAGAATTAATCTACTGGAAAAGTGTAGAAAGAGGCATATGCTGCATTCCATTACCACTTTTCAGTGCTCCTTTTGAGACAAGGTTGATATTTATAATATTCTTATTGCAAAACTACTCTTAAATGTCTTCAAATGAAGCTACACAGGAGCACTTCCATGTAACATGTTTCTTCCATTGTCCTTATTCTTTTTTTACTTAGTATGGATATGTACATTTAAAGCACCCACATACCATATTCTTTGTTATTGTATTTTAAAATAAAAATCATGATTTTTTTCCCCTATTTTTCCCCTCCTACCATCATAAAAAAAAGGTATTAGTTTATACTTGATGACACTGATGAGAAATCTAGTAAGTCAAACCTTCATGAAAAATCAATGCAATGTCTGTCTCTGGATAACTAAAACTAAAAGAACTACAAGAATAACTGATATTTAATTTCTGCACTTCTTCCTCTAAGCTAATTTTGTCTTTATTTTATAAGTAAAATATTGAAAATATGTTATTAACACCTACCATGTTTTATGCTGAAATTGACCTTCACAGTATCACAGTATCACAGTATCACAGTATCATAAGATTGGAAAGGACCTCCGAGATCGTCCAACCTATAACCCAACACTAACACCAACACTAACACCATCAGCTAAACCATGGCACTCAGTGCCTCATTCAGTCTCCCCTTGAACACCTCCAGGGTCAGAGACTCCACCACCTCCCTGGGCAGCGCATTCCAATGGCCAATCATCCTTTCAGTGAAGAACTTTTTCCTAATATCGAGTCTAAACTTTCCCTGACAAAGCTTGAGTCCACGTCCTCTAGTTCTGTCACTGGTCACCTGAGAGAAGAGACCAACCCCTGCCCGACTACAACCTCCTTCTTGTTGTGTTACTCGTGAATTCTACTCTTTTTTTGCTTTTTTTTTTAGTTTTTTCTTTCTAATAAACACCACAGCAAGTAGTGAACTATTTTGATCTGGATTTATTCCATCTAATTTTAGGCTCATAAATAAGATACATATACTGCAAACATTTAATAGGATACATATACTGCAAACATAGTTAATAGGATACATATACTGCAAATATAGTTTATGCTGGGACATGGGCTGCTGTAGAGGATAATTGGGATGATTAATAATAATCATCTCTTCCCATTTACTTTATAGTGAGTTTACAGGTACCCCACTCTTATCTTAGATATTCTTTTTTAGTAGTAAATGTCACATAAAACTGATCCAGTTTAACAATCTTTAAGAATAAGATTCTGGTCAGTAAGAATAAGGTTGGCATATTTAAGATGAAAAAAAATCTTAATTTTTTTCCTGACATATAAATAATTCTATTTGTTTTTCTTATTTTCTAAGACTGAAAAAGTTCATGTGTCTTTCAGAGACTCCAATACTAGATTAGATACTTGAGAAGATTTCAGCTGTAAAAGTTCTTCTTCTCTTTAGGAGGAAAACAACTCTAAGACTTAAATTATATCCCTTAAAATATTATGGTCCATCCTCACACACAGTATTACACAGTATACTTATGAAATCATTGAAATAATTTAGTACATATAATAATTTTCATCTTTTTAGGCAACAGAAAAATTCCGCTTTAGAACAATAAGAAATACAAAAATGAAACCTCTCATCGATTTATTCAATAATTCAGATGAAACAAAAATTACCTAGCTAATTGATATGTTTTGTGAAACTTACATTCTAAAAGCTGAGAGATCCATTAGCCGGCAACTATGTTGGAGAAGTTACATTATTCTAACAGAAACCACAGATGGGTATGGAACATATTCAGGGTGACCTCCCACATATTCAAGCACAATCTGAGTTGAATAAATGCTTTTATATTACTTGTGCAGTGCTACAAGTCTTGATAGAATAAGGTCATATTCTGAGTACTAGAGGATATTTATTTGTTGTTATTTATATCAGTGTTTTAGAAGCCTGTTTAACAGCGTGAAGTTGGTTTGGAGTTTTGTTTGGTTTTGCTCTTTCATTGTACATATAAGCACATGTATAATACATAAACAAAGACCTGGTGTTGCATTACCCTCTAGTGCCTGATCTCTAGAAAATATGACAACCTAGTAGAGCTACCTGTCACACAAAACATTCCTTTGGTTCAAGAAGTAGACTTTTTTTCTGGAATTAAAATTCCCATTGAACACTGAAGGACAAGAAAAAAGTCCTTAAGTACTTTCTTTGGTTTAGGTTCTGATTCCAGAAAGTCTTCAAAAAATGTAAAATCGCTATTCGGTGAAGCTTTTCACTTGAAGATACACTAAACATTTTTTAAGTGTGGCACGGTATCACAGTGAACTGTAGGAAATCCAGGAGACTTCTGGAGTGCATTGAGGATAACATCTTAAGCCCGGTAATAGCCCTGTCAGAGGGGATACATTACTGGACCCACTAGTTTCCGATGCAAATAAGTTAGATGGAGACATCAAGACTGGAGACAGTCTGGGCTGCGATGAGCATGCACTGGTGAAGTTCACAGACCTGTGAGATATGGGTCAGGTGAAGAGTAAAGTCAGGACCCTGAATTTTAGGAAAGGAAACTTTCAGTCTTCCAAGGAGTTAGTTAATAGGACCCCCTGGGAAACTGCCCTCAGGGACAAGGGAAGAGAACCGACCTGGCAAGTGTTACAGTTGTTTTCCATAGACTGAGTAATCTCTTGATCCTCCAAAGGAATAATAAATCAGGAAAGGAAGGTGAGAAACTGGCATGGATGAGTTGAGACCTAATGATCAAACTGAAGGGCAAGAAGGAACTAACCAGGCAGTGCTAGCAAGGACAGGTATTCTAGGAGGAGTATAGGGATGCTGCCCTGACTGATTGTGTAGTAATAGGATGAGGAAGGCAAATTTGTAGTTGAATTTGGCAAGGGATGCAAAGAATAATAATAACTTCTACAGGTATATCAGTCGGAAAAGGAAGGTGAAAGAAAGCAAAACCTCCACAGTAAGAGCAAGACTAGCACATTGATAAAAAACATGACTTTTTACCTCAGTCTTCAGTGGCAATCTCTCCTCTTACACCTCCCAAGTGAATGGACTGCAAGACAGGGTCTGGGGTTGCAAAGACCCTTCCACTGTAAGACAAGATCAGATTTGAGACTACCTGAGGACTCTGAACATACATAAGTCTATGAGACCTGAGAAGATTCATCTCAAAGTCCTGAGGGAACTGGCTGATGTAGTTGACAAACTACTCTCCATGATACCTGAAAAGTCATGGTCATCAGGTGAATGGTACCCATTTTTAAAAAGGATGATCCTAGAAGCTACCAACCTACCAGCCTCACCTCTGTGCCTGGGAAGACAATGGAAGAACTGATCCTCCTAGAAGCTATACTAAGGCATATATATATAAGGCACATATATGGCATATATACTAAGGACAGAGAGATTATTAGAGACAGTCTGTATGACTTCACCAAGAGTAAGTGCTGCCTGACTAACCTAGTATCCTTTTATGATGGAGTTGCTACAGATATGGACAAGAGAAGAGATACAGATGAAATTTATCTGGATTTCCGTAAGGTCTTTGACACAGTCCTCTGTGCTATCTTTCTCTCTAAACTAAGAGAAGTGAGATGGATTTGAAGGTTGGACCTTTCAGTGGATGAGTAACTTGTTGGATTGTCTTGTCTAGAGGGTCGTAGTCAATGGCTCAATGTTCGGATGGGCATAAGGGACAAGAAGAGTCCCTAAGGGATCCATATTGGGACAAGGACGTTTAATATTTTCATCAACCACATAGTGGCATCAAATGCACCCTCAGCAAGTTTGAAGATGACACCAGATGGAGTGGTATGGTTGACATGCCTTGTGATGGATGCACTTGACCTCTTAACCAAACTAGCAGTAGTTCAATAGAGGCTCCGAAGGAAGTAAAGGCGTCATCTGTTAACAGGCCATGAACTCCTCTGTTTCCAGTCTATTTTCTGAAAAACCACAAAGGAGTGGAATGACACCATGAACATTGATCCATGTAAGCTTGGAACACTGATGATGCTGTTCATCACCATGATATCTGAGCACTCATTAAACTCACATGGATTTACTCTCAGATCATGTGTGACTGGGAGGGATGAACAATTCCATTCTACAGATTCAGATTTGTGCTACGTCGCAGACATCTCCGAATGACTCATTAGTTAGATTTCAGCTTTTAGAGACACAGGAATTAAACAGTTAATGCAATCACTTTTCAAGAGAGGTGTGCACACAGTAAGAAATATGCCAAAGGCTTCCAGCAGAATTTTGTTTGACAACTCTGGAACTGTGACTTGCAGAACAGTGCTGCAGGAAGAACAAATGGCTCTTTGCTGTGTCCTTCATGTACATAGTAACAACCTGGCAGGAGTCCACATGTTGTTTGGTTGTTAGATCTGCTTAACCTGGAAAGAGGAAAAACAACAATGACAAGAACAAAGAGGGAATGTGACTTGAAAAACAGCCTCTCTCTCTGCAGCAAACATTGGCCACAAAACAGAGTTGATTAACAAAGTGAGGAATCTTTTAATTGCCTTTCTTGCAAGCCATTGAGTTATTGTATAGCCCAGCATCTATGGCAGGTCCATCAATTCAGCTTGGAATCCCTAAAAAGGAAAATGGATATTGGATACTAATGACACATCCATAACCGTTCTTTCTGCTCCTTATTTCTGTTATGATTTTATAAATATGTAGCTGTTGTGAAATTATGATACACACTCTACAAGCTCTAGGTGGGGTGGTTTTTTTCATTCTTTAAAATTTGTGACCAGGTACTGAGAATACAAAATGCCAAAATATTTCCTCCAAAAATATTTAGAGGAGATATTTAGTAGCTTTGATATAAACACTGGAATTCAAGTATTAAGTGTAAAGTGTGGGCGTATAAATGAAGTATTTACTAGTAATTTGTCTACCAAGTTGACAAGCTGCATCTATTCTTATGTATTAAGATAAATAATTTTATACTAGAGCTGACTATTTGTAAGGCTTGTCTGCCCTATTGACCTTTTTTCCTCTTGCTTCCCCCAGAACAATCCTGTTTTAGTGCAGATTCTGTATGGTCACAGTGAAAAAAATAAGAGGGAATTTATAAAACAAAGAGGACGTTTTTGGAAGCTTAAGACAGTAAACACACTAATAAAAAGAAATGAGTTTGTTCAAGAATATAGAAATTGGAATATCTTGCTTGGCTAATAACACAGTTTAAAGATAAAATATTCCTTCTTTGAAAAAGATAGATACATAAAAATATTGGATGACATTTTTATGCTATTCAGCCCTTTCCCTCAAAATTACGTTATATACAAATGTTATCAACATTTTCATTCAGAGTTCAGTTTTTCCCTTTTACAAGTCAAATTCTTGAACTATTTCTATATTTTTTCTTGGGAAATTTATATTGCACAAGAAGATTTTCCCAACATCATAATCCTGGAACAAATTTAGATCATATATGCAGAATTTGATTTATTCCTACATTCATGCAAAATTTTCCGTGTTAATTTATACTTATAACAATGTGAAGCAGAGTTAATTTAAATGAAAAAACCCTAAATATTTATTAAAGTGAAATACTGAATTCTCGTGCTTAATCTAAGACCTTTCAATTTATTTATTTTCTAAAATTGTGGAAGTTGCAAAGATCTATTAGCATAAGCAATTACAATAAACTCCATATTTCAGTGTTTTTTTATATATATGTATACCTAATTACATTCCAGTGTCATTTAATATTTTTTCACCTTGACATATATTAGTGACACATTCAAACGCATGACGTTATGTTGTTCTTTGATTATAGGAATCAAATCTAATTAAACAGTGATTATTATTGCTAGAGCAGCCAAGTAAGCAATTTGAAGAACTGATATGTTAGAAGATACATATTCACCTATGACAAACATACATTATGTACAATAATGCTGTACAACAAAAAAATACAATAGTTTGAAAATATTATTTTAAGGTATTTTTATTTAGTGAAATATCTTTTCAGTCAGTTGGGGTCAGCTGTCCTCTGTACCCTCCCAGCTACTTGTGCACACTCAGCCTACTCAGTGGTGAGGGGGATGTGAGAAGTAGAAAAGGCCTTGACTCTGTGTAAGCACTGCTCAGCAAGAACAAAACAACCCTGTATTAAAAACAGTGTTTTCAGCACAAATCCAAATGTAGCCCCATACAAGCTATTATGTAGGAAATTGACTTTATCCTAGTCAAAGCGATCACTGAGACCCACATTTTTCCTTAGGCTTTCTTTTGCTGTTGCTGTGCCTGTAGAAATTCATGGGCTTCTTGATCACCTGCTTCAGGAGGCTTCTATCAATGCACTCCAGAAGTCACCTGGATTGTTTCTGCCCTACTGCATTGCCCTTCCAGCAGATATGGGGATGGGTCAAGTCCACCATGACAACCAGAGGCTGCAAATGTGATGTCTCTTCCAGTTGTTATCTATTTTTTCCTCCTGAGACAGTCTGTAGTCTCTCTGTACTGTACTGTCCGTCCCTTCCCTCTTCTGCATCTATGGGTAGAGGCCATCAGCCATCTGTTCTCCCTTCTTGAGGCTATGCTGCTTGTGAGCTTCCTCCAGCAGTTCCTACACCTGGTCGTTTTGTTCTCAGCTGGACCATGACTATGTTCATACAACTAGGGTCACCCTTGTCCCAGCATCAGGCACAGGCACTTGTCTTTCCCCCAGTCCAAGGCCTGGACAATGTCATCATCTATCTAGAGCTCTGAAAAGGTGCTTAACTTCAGATACCAAAGACATTACCAACCAGTAATAAGGGAACAAGGTTTATTTATTCAAAATCTAGGTACAGACAAAATGGAATGCACAATATTTATGGAACCAGAATTTCTTAGTAGTTCAACTAATGTTTTCACAGTCTAATCAAAAATACAATCAACAGCTATTATTAGTCCAGCTACCAGGACAATAACAGTCATATACAAAACAATATAGAAAAGCCTAATTCATAACACATTTAATGCCCCCTTCTCATCAGTTTTCTCTTTTACTCTGGTGTTAGTTGCCCTTCGAACATCGTTCAGGGGCACAGGTTGACAATTGCAGACTTTTCCCAAGTGAACGTGCCTGTTGGAAGGGGAGGATAGAGCGCCTTGGTGCCCTGCAGTCTCCACTGTGAGAAGAGTGCCAAAAGGAGGCATGGCTGCCTGTTTCTGGGTCTCCCTCTAGAGCCCTAGGAGTGCACTTCTCCACTTCCCCTGACACAAAGGACTTTACTCTCCCACCCCTGCCATCTGTCATGCCATCGTCCCTGGTCAGCTAATTGCACTCCTGAAGCAAGTCGCAGATCTGTGGGCACGGCAGTTTCAACCAGCTTCTTCCAAATGGCTCCAACCGGATTCAGCCAACCAAGATCCTGAGAGATATCTGTTCTGCCCCTTTTGGGTCTGCAATACTGGGAGCAGGAGTAGGGGGGTAGCAAAAGTGTACATTATTTCCAGGGAAAGAAAACATTAACTTTTAAAAAGCCTTGTAAAACAAAGCCACTCTAAATTTTTGTTCCTGAGAAATAACTAGATCCATATTATAATGTTGCAGATGTCTTACTTTAGTTTATTTCAAGCATAAGTTGGAAGATGAAAGGCTCTGAGAATTATCAAAAATGTACTCACATTTTGTTATTCTTTTAGGCAAGTAAAAATACACCTTTTTTATCATGGTCAATACTTTTTCCCTTATCTCAGAACACTGTTGTCATTTAAAGTAGCATTGGCTATTGAGCTGTGTTTGTACCTGAAGAGTCCTAAGATGATGTATTTAATTTTATGACTCAGACATAACTGTAGCTTTCCATATACTGTTTTCCATATACAGCTCTTTCAAGGAAAAGGTTGTCCTCTTATCAATCAAGATGGTGACAATAAAACTTATGTTAAAATATAAATGTCACCATCTTCAACAACGAAAAAAAATCTCTCAAAGATTTTGTGATTCACTCAGTGATGCAGTTTTTCTTACTGACTCTTAACGCCCCTTCCATAATGTTCTGCTTTTTTTAATATGTCTCTACATTCACTGTAGGTGGCATAAAAAAATAACATTACAACAATCATGATTTTTGAAAAGAGGAGTTCATTATATGAGGATATTTCTCTTCAGAAACCACTTTCTTAAAAATAACAATTTGATTCTGAAGCTTTTTCTCACTGTGAATAACACTGTGCTTCCCAATCTCTCACATCAGAGCTAAGGAGCAGAGCTGTGTGAAATATTCATTTCACACCTTGAACTTGTTTAAATGGAGCCTGATTTTGAGCTACATTATGTCGCCCAAATTCCCACAATAAAAATAAAAAATCCATTTAAGCAATAATTTTATGATCCCAGATTAATGTTCTAATCTCTCTGGTACAAAGGCACATACTTTACCACTGAACTCAGCACTATTTCTTGCATTTGGGCACACATAACCACTGTCTTCTGATTTCAGATTGTGGTAAAAAACACCCATTGTCTGATATTTTGTTTTCTAAAGGAAGGAAAACAGGCATATAGGTCAGGTAATAGCAGTAACATAGTTTAAAAATATGAGTTGTTAGAAGAACCTAGAGCTGAGTTCAATTTTCCTCAGTAGGTAACCAAGTAGTGTGATATTGGACCTCACCAAATCAGAAATATAATAGGTCACATTTATTAACTTAAAAACAATATGTAAAATAAGTAATCAGAAGATAATACAGAATATTAAGTGGTTGCTTAAGATACTTGGGAATTATAGTTCTAGTTTCAGGAAGCAATCTGCATCTTTATCATTAACTTCAATGTACCAAGAGTTTGATCCTCAGCAAACCAGAATATACAACACAATTTATGAAGCCCATATTTTTTTGCATATGGTAACAATGTTACTAATTATTTGCTCAGGTTTACCCTTTCATGATGGTACAACAAAGTCTGACATCTGTTAATGGTAGTATTGATTTTACCTCACCAGAGCCATCTAAGTGTTAAATGGCTTTTCTAAGTTGATGGTCTAGGCTCCCCATCTTGACAGAGAAATTGATACACATCCCTGAAATGGTGATTCAATTGATATATAGAAATGCACAAACTAACTTTCAGAGCTGATAATTTCTGTTCTACTAATGTAAAAGCAGAACGAGCAATTGGTTATGGCTAGATGACTGGCTTGTAGGTGGCTAACACTGGTGAAATTTGTTGCACCTTCTTTTACAGTAGTTCAACACAGAATGTGGTTCAGAACCTAGTTCTTTGTCTATGAGGTATCAGTCCAACCCATATGATTTCAGGTTTTCACATCTACCTGTGTTTCCACTTCTAGCTGGTGTTGAGTTGAACAGGCGCAAGCTCAAGACTCGAAAGTGTATGAGGTATCTGTTCACTTCAGTGAGCTTACAAAATCAGAATGGAGAAAAAAATTAAGAAAAAGTTATTTGCCATTATTATGCCATTACATCATAGAAGAGGACTAGAGTTCTGATGTGCAAATTGAAAATAAAAGACATGACGTTTTTTGCATGCTTGTAACTTCCAATCCTCTAAAATAATAATTATCCACACATAGATTTCATCTCTGTATTGCAGGATGATATAGTGAAAAATTTAACTTATTTTTTTCATAAGTACATTCTTTAAGAATTCTATGTATCTGTTGATACTCATAGGTTTTAACATTTCAAAATAAATGCCAAAAATAGAAGTTTGATATGGGCAATGAGATTTATTTTTACTTATACTTTTACTTATAAAATATTGCAAGCTATTGCTCTTTCATTTTCAGTAATAAGAAATGTCAAGTGGTAGCTAAAAAGACATAAGAGAGATTAATATTACGTTCCCCTCTCCACTTAATAAAATTTAATTAGTGCATTGGTCTTGGTTGAGTTTGTATTATTCCATGGCATTGCTTTCTCTGTCAAAATTACTAGTAATTTCAAGAACTACTCTTTCATGCCTATGTATTCTCTGTTATCTTTCATTAGATGTATCAATAGTAAGCAATTTTTGGACATGAATTCCTATCCTGTAAACGTGTTGTGTAAAAGAAACCAAAGTAGAAATAACTGATGTTTTCAGTGTGGTTGATCTAAGTATTTAGAGACCTGGTCTATTTGTTATTTCACTGTTAGAGGCATGGATTCAAAACTTTATCTTGCTTTGAACTGAACTACCACAAGTTTTTAAACAGAGTAAAAAGGAGGACCCTAGGAACCACCAACCTATGAGCCTCACCTCTGTGCCTGGGAAGACCATGGAACAGATCCTCCTGGAAGACAAGTCGAAGCATATGGAAGACAAGGAGGTGATTAGTGACAGCTAACATGGCTTCACTGAGGGCAAATTGTGCCTGAGTTACCTAGCGGCCTTCTATGATTGAGTGACTGCATCAGTGGTCAAAGGAAAATCTACATGTCACATTCTGATCCATCCTCTGCCCAACCCTGAAAGCAGAAGGAGGTGGTTCCTTAAGACCGGGTTCTGGGAAATGTATTAAAGTGAGGGTGACAGTCTGTGATTAATTTGAACTAATTTATTAATTCTAAGGCAGATTTCAAATATTCAGTTGTCTAGTAGAGTAAAATAATTATTGAATTTTGATGACGATAAAGATGTATACACGTATAGACCATATAAAGTAATAACATGCCTCTTTGGAAATGTAAAGGGAAAGAACGAGAGATATCAAGGAAAAGAGAAGAGAGGCAGATTATAATGAAGAATTTGACGACTAGTGGGAAAAATACAGTTTCACCTTTCCAGAGGAACACACGATAAAATAAGATGTTGAGCTCCGGAAAGAGTGGAACTTCCTTTGAAAATAGGCAGACATCCTCATTTATAGTTGATGTTGGCTCATTATGCCCATTTACACTCACTGGGAGTTCCTTTAGGAGGAGGTCTGTGTTACATAAACTCTCATGCGATTATTTCAGAGGGGCATGCACAGTTGGTGTTGGCTGCACTGAGCCCTTCGAGCCTCTTCCAAATTGCAGTGACTGCTGCTTAATCTTTTTTTTGGTACATTTGCGCAAAGAATTTTTTAGCTGGTGAGAAAACCAGTGACCATGTTTGGGTTCTTTTGAAATAGTTTCAACCACTTTATATCAAAACATGACTCAAAAATGGCATTTAAGAAAAGATAAAAGGAACAGTTGGTCTGCGGTTTGAACCTTGACACCACGTGATCTTTACAAATTCCGTCTAAGCCATACCATTCAGTAATGCTATGAATTTAAATCTCTGAAGGTGGGACTATGTCAAGATTTCTGCACTGAATCATTCTAAACGGAATCCTTCATTTTGTATGGACTTTTGCCTCCTTGGAGATTCTACTTCAGTGAAGAAACAATATTGCATTGTACACAAGCAGGCCCTCAAGTGAGTATATACAATGCATAGTTTACACAATAAATACAGATATTTATGAATTCTAGCAGTATAAATATATGAAAAATTGAAAATAAGGGTTTATGTGTAGAAAGCTATCCACTAATGCATCTGGAATCCAGATAGATAAATTTAAAAAATAGGTAGGCTCTATGGCGTTTCCTATGGAGATTTCAATTGTATCACTCGTTTGTCTTAATTGATTTAAAGGTTAAAAGTTAAACCTGACAATGAAATTGTTCCATATCATCTAATCTGTGATAACTGTCATGTGTCTGTTCCTAGACAATACAAAATAATAGGGTATTTTTAACTTTAATTCATTGTAAATCATTGATCATAAAATCATAGAATCACCTGGTTGGAAAAGATCTCTGAGATCAAGTCCAACAGTACCTGTACCCTTACTAAACAACGTCCCTAAAAAACTCATCTCCCTGCCTTTTAAACACCTCCACGGATGGCGACTCAACCACCTCCCTGGGCAGCTTCTTCCAATGCCTGACCACCCTTTCCGTGAAGAAATTTTTCCTGATGTCGAGTCTGAACCTCCCCTGGTGCAACTATGGCCATTTCCTCTTGTGTTTTTGCCTGTCACTTGCGAGAAGAGACCAGCACCCACCTTGCTACAACTTCCTTTTAGGTAGTGTAGACAGCGAAGAGGTCTCCCCTCAGCATACTCTTCTCTAGATTAAACAACCCCAGTTCCCTCAGCCACTCCTCATAAGACTTGTTCTCCAGCCCCTTCACCAGCCTCATTGCCCCTCTCTGGATGCACTCCAACAACTGAACACAGTACTCGAGGTGTGGCCTCCCCAGTGCTGAGTACAGGGGCACAAACACTTCCCTGGTGCTGCTGGCCACAATGTTTCTGATACAGGCCAAGATGCCATTGGCCTTCTTGGCCACCTGGGCACACTGCTGGCTCATATTCAACCAGCTGTCAACCAACACCCCCAGGTCTACCAGGTAGTCTTCCCCAAGCCTGTAATGTTGCATAGGGTTGTTGTGTCCCAAGTGCAGAACTCGGCGCTTTGTTGTTGTTGAACCTCATTCCTTTGGCCTCAGGCCATCAATCCAGCCTGTCCAGATCCCTCTGCAGAGCCTCCGTTCCTTAAAGCAGATTGACTCTTCCACCCAGTTTAGTGTCATCTGCAAATTTGCTAAGGATACATTCAATCCCTTTGTCCAGATCATTGATAAAGATATTGAACAGAATTGGACTCAGCACTGAACCCTGGGGAACACCACTCATGACTGGTTTCCAACTGGATTTAACTCACTTTACCACCACTTTCTGGGTCCAGCCATCCAGGCAGGTTTTTTTATCCAGCAGAGGGTGTGCCTGTCTAGGGCAATGGCAGCCAGTTTCTCAATCAGAATACTGTGAGAAATGGCAGCAAAGTCTTTAGTGAAATTCAAGTACACCACATCTACAGCCTTTCCCTCATCCATTGAACGGGCAAACTTGTCATAGAAGGAGATCAAATTGGTCTGGCAAGACCTATTTTTCATAAACCCATGTTGACTGGGCCTGATCACACAATTGTCCTGCACATGTTTTATGATAGCACTCAAGATAATCTGCTCCATGACCTTCCCCGGTACCAAGTTCAGACTGACAGGCCTGTAGTTCCCTTGATCCTTGCTCCTACCCTTCTTGTAAATGGGTGTAATATTTGCCAGTCTCCAGTCGAGTGGCACTTCCCCAGTAGGCCAGGACTGCTGTTAGATGAGGGAAAGAGATTTGGAGAGGACCTCTGCCAGCTCCCTTAATACTCTTGGGTGTTCCCCATCTGGCCCCTTAGCCTTGTGTATATCCAATTGGCCAAGCAGGTCTTTAACCAAATCCTCCTGGATCATTGGAGCTTCATTATCACTGTCTTTCTGGCTCAGGCCGTTGAGTATTTCGAGAACATCTCACCTTACTATTAATGACTGAGGGAAAGAAGGCATTAAGTACAACTGCCTTGTCCTTTTCCCTCATCACTACTGTACCTCCTGCATCCAGTAGAGAAGGGACATTCTCCTTGGTCCTCCTGTTGTTGTTAATGTGCTTGAAGAAACATTTCTTATTGTCTTTCAGTGAACTGGCCAGTTGAAGTTCCAGTTGGGCTTTAGCTCTTCTAATTTTCTCTCTATGTGATCTCACCTCACCCTTGTAGTCCTCCTGAGATGCCTGACCCCTCTTCCAAAGCTCATAAACTTTCCTCTTCTTCCTGAGATTAATACAAAACTCTCTACAGATCCAAGATTGTTTTCTTCCCTGCCAACTTGTTTTACCGTACATGGAGATGGTCTGCCCTTGTGCTGCCAGGATTTCCATCCCGAGGAGCATCCAGCCCTCTTGTGCTCCTTTGTCATTTAGAACCGCCTCCCAAGGAAATTTATCAAGCAATCTTCTAAACAGTTCAAAGTCTGCCCTCTGGAGGTCCAAGGTGACAGTTCTGCTGACCCCCCTCTTTACTCCAAGAACTGAGAATTCTAACATCTCCTGATCACTGTGCCCCAGGTGTCCTCCAATAGTCACCTCTTCCACAAGGCCTTCTCTGTTCACAAACAGCAGATCAAGACACTTTCTAAATTATCTAAAAATAAATAAAAAATAACAAAATTGGGGTATTCATATAAAAATATGCACTTTTAAAATATGTTTATACTTTACTGCATACCACTGAAACTATCTAAATAAAAAGGATGTGCAGTAAAGTTGTGTTACTAGGCTAAACTAAAAGTTTTGCTCATACAGAAAAAAGCTTTCCTTGTGTTAGAAGTGTTTTGGTTTGGGTTGTGGTTTTGTTGTTTATTTTTTTAATATCAAAATAGTTCCCGTTCTCATGTAAGAGTTTTTGAAATCAACTTTGGCTAGAATGAGCTTTGGCATCTTTAGCTCTTGACTAATGGGCAGATGGTAACACAACAGGGCAGGGTAGGAAGCCAAGTCTGTAGTGAAGTGATACCCATTTTTCTTCATGTTATATATTCACCTTACACTGAGACACTGTGGAGATTTCTTCATGTAAAATGATCCCTGCACCTGTGGTTTCTTGAACCACAGAGGGCTTCAGGACTCATCATTTTTCCTTCCCAGCCCATTAAAGTAGTAAACAGAGTCAAATTGGGTGGACATTAAGGCACAGCAGTTTACTCAATCAACGTACAATGGCTACATATGTTTCTGTACTCCTAGGTGCAGTCAGTGGTGAGGCTGTGGATGTAATCCTGATAAACACACATATATATGTGTGCACTCCCAGCAGTCATAAAAAGTCCCACAACTAACACAGAGAATGGTACCTTCATCAGCACCCTACGTAAACACGGATAGCATTCACATAACAGTGAACATGGGGGCCAATCGTGGACTTGTTTATAGACTGGCCAGGACTGATCAACTTAATTTTCTTGATTCACAAGCATCCACCCACATTCATAGATCCCTCAATCCCACAAGGACAAATTTTATATCTGTCCCATATCTATACCGATACCATATGCCCCTTATGCAGTCACTGTATCTCAACATGACAAGTTTTCTAATGTTGACACATATAAGTTTGTGTCTATCCTGTAGATGTGTCTGTCCTGTAGCTAGTCTCCAAAAGGTACTCTCCTCCAATTTCCCTAGTTCCTGCTTTCCTCCACAGCAGCTGGATGCTTTGTTAGGGGGTCTCTCTCTCTCTCTCTCCAGATGCTGGCACTTGTGGTTCATATCCTGCTTTCTAATAGTCCAGCTTGAAGTTTTCTAGCTCTTGTAGAAACTCACAACAGGGGACTCAGCCATAGAGAGAAAGTTAATACGATTCAATGAGAAGACAGGTCAGATTGTGTCAATCAGAAGTGACAGTGTTAGCAGTGTATCCTTCTGTCCTAACTTTTACTTAATTGAGTGTTTTGAACATGTTATTCTACTTTAAAAACCTGTATGTTGTTGTCTTCTGTGTGATAGGCTGAAAATGAGAAATGCCTAATTTGTCTCTCTTTAGTCAAATCTTATAAAAAGATGTTTACTGTTCATAACATTTCTACTAGCAGAAACATCTGAAGAAAAATGCTAAATAGAATAGAAATACACAGAATACACATATTGTATAGAACCGATGTATTTTTTAATAAATAATTAAATAGAAAAATTACTTCTGCATACACATATAAGAATCATAGAATCATACGGTTGGAAAAGACCTTTGAGATCATCAAGATCAACGGTACCTGTCCACTACTAAATCATATTTTTGAGCACCTCATCCACCCGTCTTTTAAATATTTCCAGGGATAGTGACTCAGCCACCTCCCTGGGCAGCCTGTTCCAGTACCTGATAACCCACTCAGAAGAAATTTTTCCTGATGCCTAATCTGATCCTCCCCTGGTACAATATCAGGCTGTTTCCTCTTGTCCTATCAACTGTCACTTGAGAGAAGAGACCACCTCACTACAGCATCCTTTCAGGTAGTTGCAGACAGTGATGAGGTGCTAAGTCAGTGATAAGGATGTAAACTATCCTTTTAAAAAATATATTATATAAGGAAATTTTTTCATTACATTTTATAAAATATTTTTATGGAAATCTACACTAAATTTCCCTATTTTTCTTCAACTACAAAATCACTGCAAAACAACTACAAACAAAAAAACTCTAAGATTGCCTGATCTGTATCGAGCATAAATAATACTGTTATCTATCCGCTAGTTATGAAGGAACTTCATATTTACAATAACATTATAGCCCTAGTGCTGGAGAAGATTTGAAATACTTTGTGCAGCTTTGTGAAAAATATATTTTTAATTTTAGAGCTTTAAATTTATTTTCTGTAATTTGGTTCTTAAAATAC
The DNA here is from genome assembly GCA_033558185.1 of Dromococcyx pavoninus. NCBI lineage: Eukaryota > Metazoa > Chordata > Aves > Cuculiformes > Neomorphidae > Dromococcyx > Dromococcyx pavoninus. The sequence goes on from JAUMJL010000110.1 coordinate 3,408,142, forward strand.
TAAAAATGCATGTGCTAGTTGTGTTTTATAATTTTAGTCTGTGTGCTTCAAGTTTGAAATTTAATTTTTTAAGTCCTCAAGACTACATGTCTGGACAGAAGACATTCTTACATTAACAAAAGAAAGATGTGGGTTAGGTAGAACTTAAGATTTAGGAAGCTATCAGAAAGAGATCCAGGTAAAACAAAGTTCCTTAATGATCAGTTATCGGAGTGCCTTGTGAAGTATTCCCTCTAAATGTAATATCTGGCTTTCCACACATTCAGAGAAATACATATACACACACAAAAACTACGTTCAATGAACTCAGTAGGAGATTCCATATACATACATCAATATCTATGTTAAACAGAAGCCCCCTTTGCCAAATCATTAGAGTCTATCTCTCTTCCATCAACTACACAAACCAACTAATTTAGCAGGAATGCTTCAATAGGTAAATAAAACGCTGTTACAAATTGCCCAAGCTTGAGATTGTCGTGGTTCAGTGTCCATTCTATGAAATAGAATTCGTAACTCTACTATATATCCCCATCATAGTCTCCTTACAGTAAACACAAGATTTGAGTTTGCTGAGATTCTGGAGTTTATTACGGCCAACCTGTTACATAGAGATAGTTTTGTCAGCATACAGGAAACAAAAAAGATCTTAATATCTTTGTCCTAATCACTCTTCTGAAACTAGGACTAAAAGTTTTAAAGCACTGAGGCCGGGCTGAGGATCAATATAGTAAAAAATGTTTACAGATTGATCCCTTTATTGGCTATTACAGAAAGGATTTAGCTGCCTCAACAGGTATTCCAGTCTTGAGTTGCCCTGAAGTATCCAAAAAATCTTTGCTGATTTGGCAGATATGACAAAGATGCTATAGAAAAACCTCCTGAAGCATCAGCTAACTGTCAGGTAAGGTGTTCAAGGGTATCTCAAAGTACATCCTAAGCAGCAGCAACAGAAAGAAGCCTTAAACAATCAGGTAAAATAACTTCTGTGATCCAAAAACTGCATTTACTAAATCTGCAGAGACTGTAATAAGATTTTTTACGCTTATTTTCTGCGTAAATACTTTAATTATCTGACTGCATGTATCCTATTTCAAAATGAATCTCACTGCTGGATTATTTTCTTTCAAAACAGTAAAATCATCATTGACCTTGATTTACAGCCTAGGAGCTAGGAGTATTTGGTACATTATTTGATTGTCTCAGGAGAACATATGTACAAAGGTATTTAGTGAAGAACACATTCTTTCTCATTTAAAACAGAGTACTGTGTAGGTAGGGAAATACTGTGAAGGTGGGATTTAGGGTTCAAAACCACTTTCTATTCTTAAAGTTCTACAACTATTTTCTTGTGAAAGGAGAGTACAAAAACCACTTGAAAATATTGTGATGACAAGGCAGTAGAGGAGTAGCATAGTAGCACTGTAATAAAGACTAAGTAATACATAACTTTACAGTGGAGCTATATGAAAATATTTTGGGAAGTTTTATACACACATTCCTATTATTCAGTGCTTGATTTCTCAGCTTTAATGCTCTTTTCATCTTGCACATAAAAAAGCGATGTATGATTGTTGTCACTGAGCAATTTTGTTTTTTGTTAAGATGACAAATTGTCAATTCAATTTCTAATTTTTCGTTGAAATAAAGGGCTTATTTACTTGACTGCCACTACAAGACTTCAGACAAACAAGGAAATAAACAAGAAATGGCTTGAATGACCAGGCACAGAACCATTTTCAGAACAGCAAATTCATGAATAATTTAAAGATAAATGACACAAATAGTAAGAAAAGAACGTAAACCCACATATCAGAAAACAGTAAGAAACAGAAATTTAAGGAACTAGAGCTACAAAACTAAAATATTTTGTGTGATCTTTCTTTGTAAAAAACCAAAACATTTCTTGTTGTACAGAGTTGTTATACATATTTTTATGTTCTACAAATTTATAAATGTATTCATATAATTTATTTAAAACAGAGAGGCATACAATTAAAAACAAATATATAGTTGTTAGATCAGCTATAGACGTTTGTGGCAGAGATCTTTAGCTGATATGGGATGTGAGGAACCACACAGTTTCTGAATAAAACTCATAATACTAGCACTTTTTTTTCTTACATTCAGCAAATATCTAGTACTTTGAAAGCTAGAGGTTTTTAGCCTCTGTCTCATGTCCGCAGGAGGGATAGGAATGCAGTCCTCTGAACCAGAGAGTAACAACTGATGAGAACAGTTCTGCAGAGGCTGAAGCTTTCCCCCATGAAAAAAATTGCCTTCCTTAAAGAGAAGCATTCTGATGTATAAGAACATACTGTATGAAGTGTAAAGACAGAGAAAGAATATGAAATACTGAGGGAATGACTGGGCAATATCAGTTATGACCTATAGACAGAAAAATGAGAAGTAATGCATTGTGATAGTATAGAAAAATACGGAAGGTCATCTTTAAAAGAGGATGGATCCTAAAGGCTGATAGAATTCGTTATATCAGACAATTAGTCTCTTCATTTTGAATGAAAGTGAACATTGAGGATCAGTCAAACTAATTTTTTGCCTAGTAGAATTAAAGTTTGTAGGAGAAGAGTACACACAGAACTAGGATGTCTGATGACTAATGAGTTTGAGGCTGCTGTAACCCTATTCTTTTGAAGAATTCTGTCTTTACTGTACTTCAGTTGTGAATTCTGCTACATCACAAAAACAATTTCACTGTTCTCATGAAAAATTTCAGATTGTTCTACCCTTTCTTCAATTTAAAAAGTGAGTTGGCAAAAAAAAATTAGACACAAAAAATCTGAACACAGGAAATGAACAGTCCTTATCTAAGCAACAGAGAAATTGTGAAGAGAAGAAAAATGTCTGAATCATTTTTTTTGTAATCTTTTAACAGAAAAGCTAAAAGGTTAAAGCTATGCTTGCTCCCCTTGATGAAAAATTACTCTCCATATTTTAATCTCTTTTCCATGACCATCACTTCTATTTGTTTCTGGGAAATTCCTTCTGCATGTGTTTAGTTTGAAGTGATGTATCTTATTCTTGCAGAAAATAGTCATATAGGTAAAGCATGAAGCAAGATTTATGCTTCACTTAGTTATTGAATGATTTAGTTCCTAGAACCAGTAGGTAAGTGTTTATCTGCTTTAATGACCACCCATATATAGTTTTAAAAAATGTTCTTTCTTTTCACATAAATTTAGGCTCTCATTTTTGAAAATGCATGTGTAATTAATGAAATCTTCAGATACTCTTATAGACTCTAAAATTGTTATTCTATTTTTCACTTATGTAAGAGTTCTACGTGAGAAATTACTGCCTAAAGATTCCATACTCTGATAACATAAAACCTGTGGGGAAAACTATAGTGGGATGTGGTCAAGAAAAGCTGATAGGCTGTTATTTTCAATGTATATTTCTAGATGTTGGTCCAGCATAGTTATTTATTTACAGATATTTCATCAAGATAGCTAAACTGTTATACAAAAAGGATACAGCTTCTAACACAAAAATAGAGATTATATTTTAGGAAATGATAAATAATTCAGTCCAGTTCAAGATTTAAAAAAAAAAAGAAAAAAGCTCAGAAATTTTTGAGAAAAATTTTTATATGTATAAAGTCAAAGAAGTACAATTAATATTACTAGAGCGCTGTTTTTTCACAGTTTGGATACATTGTAAAGGTGTTTACTTAAGTAGTTCTCATCTAGTGCTATTGGAGGGAGATAACATTCAAAGACATGCCTGTTAAGCAACATGAAAATCATTCTTCTGTTGGTGGTCTAGTCTTAGTTAATTTTCAACTGAGAATCACTTTTACGTACTATGCACATAATGCAAAAAAAAGAACAGGAAAATTACATTTAATAACTTCTTCAAGTCTCTCCCCCATTTTCTTTTTTGAGGCAAGCGTGTGCTGTGCCTTAGAGCTGAGTTCAAATTCAAGTGCTGCTGGAACTTTTTACTGAAACCCATATTTCTATCAGGCTCACGGGAGTACTGCAGGACAGAGAGATTTAAGGTCTAGAGTTAGCCTCTTTACAGCATGGGTGAACTTGATCATCAAGCATAGCTTGTAGCGACTGTTCCTCACTAAAGTCAGGAACTTCACCTAAGTCTCATCACAGACCCGGGTCAAATATGTTGGCTTGTGGTTCCATCCTTGTGGATCTAACTGCAGTGGCACAGGGCAGAGACACACAGTACTATCTTGAGCTCTGAAGGAAATGCTTGTGTGATCCTGGATGGTAAATTTGTATGTGAAGTGGAGGTATTGTCTGATCCGTGTCTCACAGAATACAGAAACTATATATCCAAAAGTAGACATTCAAACTCACTTTTGTCCTATCAACATTCAACCCTCTGACTGACATGCCTAGGTTAGTGTCATTATACTGCCAGACTCCCTTGACAGTTGCAGCAGGACACTGCCCATCTTGAGTGCTTTCTATGTGTACTTTAGGTCAGCTGAACCAGATGTTTAGGAAGCTGAAATCAATTACAAAAAGGACCAAAGCATCTACTTTCACAATATGGATGTACCAGGGTAAAAATGAAGCATTATCGTTCTACTGAATGAGTGAGAAACAACTTTTTTTTGTATTGTCAGTATCAAAATTTATCTTAAATTAATTTTACACTTTGTGATGGATTTTTTCTTTTTTGTTATGTGTTTCATTCTTAAAATAAAAAGAAGGTAAGTTTTCAGCCTTATCACATTTAAAATTAATATTTCAAGAAGATATTCTTCCTAAAAAGTAATGTTGAACCACAACAGATGTATACTTCATTTGTGTATGAACACTCAGTTACGTCTTGCAGATGTTTCCTATCAAAATATAGAAGAGAATTAATACTGAAATATCTACAAACCCCCTCAGTTCAGTTTTCAGTGATCCTAATTAAAAAAAAACTCATGATAAGAAAAGGAATATTTCATTTTAGTTACACAGAAACAGAGCAAAATTTCAGCAAGTATAAGAGACCAATAACTACAAAAATAGTAATTTTAAAGAAATTTTAATTGTACTAATAGAATATTACAACTTATTTCATTCACCAGAGGAAAAAAATAAACAAAAGGAGACGACCTTGTCAGAAAGAGAAATCCAAAGAAAAGTAATGAAAGTAACTCACTGGTATGTTTTCCTAGGTCTTATTCTTTTTATTTTTATCACTTATTATTAAAATAGGTCATGGATATTAAGAAAGGTTTTTCATCCAATTATTTGAAATTTTTCCACTTTGATTCTTTCACTCAACAGAACATACAAGTTTGACCCCTATGAAATTGATATGATTGACTTATAAGGATGAAAATTGGGGCATCCGCATTTTGGAATTTGATTTTGCAATGGAGTTTGAAATAAAATCAAGACACATTTAAAACAAATATATTTTTCTAGTTTAAAATTTGTTTGCTCTTTTTTTAGAAAGTGTGATTATTCTGCATTTAATAATTCGCTTATCCTTCAAAAGCAAAACAAGTTCTTACTTTTCTCTTTTTGAGACTAAATGGAAATATTACAGCTGAAGAGCACTTATTTAAGGAAAGCATTTTGAGTTGATCAGGTCTAAGACTTTTTATATTTGCTGTAATATTTTACTCTGTGTGAAGTGAATTATTAGTGGATTAAGAGGTGTATTTCTGTTACAGCAACTCACACAATAATTATCTTTGTCTTCATTTAAAGTATTGATTTAATTCAGAATAAATTTCTTACCTGAGGGGAAAAAAGAAAAGAGATTGTATTTCGAATATTTTTTCTCTCAAATTGGGAGGGGAAAAAACTATATAAAATAATATATATATTTGTAAAGTACATAGATCCATATAGATAACTGAAAATGTGCAGGTGCCCTCAAGAAAACCTACAGGACTTATTTTGTCTGGGTTTAGATTTGGGTATGGAAATTTTGTCTTGGCTCACTGGAGAGGTCCCGGAAGACTGGAAGTTGGCCAATGTGACACCCATCCACAAGAAGGGCGGTAAGGATGATCCAGGTAATTACAGACCTGTCAGCCTGACCTCGGTCCCAGGTAAAATCATGGAGCAGATAATCCTGAGTGAAATCATGCGGCACCTGCAGAACGGTCAAGAGATCAGGCCCAGCCAGCATGGGTTTAGGAGGGGTAGGTCCTGCCTGACCAACCTGATCTCCTTTTATGACCACGTGACTCGCCTGGTGGATGAGAGGAAGGCTGTGGATGTGGTATACCTGGACTTTAGCAAGGCCTTTTACACTGTCCCCCACAGTAGACTCCTAGAGAAGCTGTCAGCCCGTGGCTTAGACGGGAGCACTCTGTGCTGGGTTAGGAATTGGCTGGATGGCCAAGCCCAGAGAGTGGTGGTGAATGGTGTCTCATCCAGTTGGCGGCCGGTCACCAGTGGTGTCCCCCAGCGGTCGGTGTTGGGTCCGGTCCTGTTTAATATCTTTATTGATGATCTGGATGAGGGGATTGAGTCCATCAGCAGCAGGTTTGCAGATGATACCAAGCTGGGAAGAAGGGTTGATCTGTTAGAGGGTAGGATGGCCCTGCAGAGGGACCTGGACAGATTGGAGAGATGGGCTGATTCTAATGGGATGATGTTTAATAAGTCCAAATGTCGGGTACTTCATTTTGGACACAACAATCCCATGCAGAGCTACAGACTGGGGACAGAGTGGCTGGAGAGTAGTGAGGCAGAAAAGGACCTGGGAGTGCTGGTTGACAGGAAGCTCAACATGAGCCAGCAGTGTGCCCAGGTGGCCAAGAAGGCCAATGGCATTCTGGCCTGCATCAGGAATAGTGTAGTCAGCAGAACCAGAGAAGTTATTGTCCCCCTGTAGTCAGCACTAGTCAGGCCTCATCTGGAATACTGTGTACAGTTCTGGGCCCCACAGTTTGGGAAAGATATTAGGATACTGGAATGTGTTCAGAGGAGGGCAACGAAGATGGTAAAGGGGCTGGAGCATAAGCCCTATGAGGAGCGACTGAGTGAGTTGGGGCTGTTTAGTCTAAAGAAGAGGAGGCTTAGGGGAGACCTCATTGCTCTCTACAACTACCTAAAAGGAGGTTGTAGTCGGGCAGGGGTTGGTCTCTTCTCTCAGGTGACCAGTGACAGAACTAGAGGGCGTGGACTCAAGCTTCATCAGGGAAAGTTTAGGCTTGATGTGAGGAAGAAGTTCTTTACTGAAAGGGTGATCGGCCATTGGAATGCGTTGCCCAGGGAGGTGGTGGAGTCGCCGACCCTGGAGGTGTTTAAGGGGATATTGGATGTGGCACTGAGTGCCATGGTTTAGATGATGATTGGTGTTAGTGTTGGGTTATAGGTTGGACTTGATGATCTCAGAGGTCCTTTCCAACCTTGTGATACTGTGATACTGTGATACTGTGATATAATATGTATATACATATCTACCAATATTTGGTGAGCTGGTGGCAGTTTGTTGTTCAGAGGAAAATAACTATTTTTTTTAAGACTTTCCTGTTCTGTAGTTCCTTGTCAGAGCTATAAATAGCCTACATTAGTAAATATGATGCATTTCACTTTTCCTGTTACAGATAAGTACTGAAAAAGATATACTTGAAAGAGAAAACACTAAGTTCAGTCCCAATGTACTGTAATTTTTTTCTTTATGCTGAAGAAATAAAGGACAACTCTTCAGCCTTTGTATAACCTTAAAGACTAATTTGAAACATAGGAGAATTCTCATAAAATTAGATTGTTTACTAACTGGCCCTTTTTTACATTTAAAAGCACACACAAGTAACCATATAGGACCTGCAGAAAATATAGGCACTCTACCAAGCTTGTGTAAATAATATTTTGTTACCTAGAAAGCATAAGACATATTTATGATGCATTAAGGGAAAGAAAAAGGTGAAAGATAGATGTCTAATTACTTCATCCAGAAATTGCTCACAAGCTTAAAATATTGGACAATAGAGGAATCAGTTCTGTTGCAAGAGTTTCAAAATCACTATGATGTTATGCTTCATTTAATTAGGTAAGAGATGGAAACGCTGCTATACCAACTTTATTATCATATTCATTCATGGCAATAGAGTTCCGGAAAAGGCTATTATAATCTTGTCATAAAAAAATAAGTGTACTTTCAAAGGCATTAACAAAGAAGACACTGATTAATCTCCAGATCTCTACACCCCAATGCTATTTTCTACAATTCAGACATGAGCAAGGTGCTGAAGTTCCCTTTGATATTCAGTGGTCCTCTAATCAGCACAGTCAGTGGAGTATGGAGACTTATTCTGTTGACTAAATGTCAATTTTAGTCTAAAATAGAATATTTTTAAGACTTCCACATCACAGTGTTTGAGAGTTGAATACGAGAGAGATTATATATGTTTCAAAGAGATTATAAATTCTCCTCAATTCAAAGAAAAAAAGTAAATGAAAGGCAAAGATATGATGAATAATCTAAATCATAAAACATCTATACCCTTCAGAAAAGCAGAAAAGAAGACTATCACAGATTCATAGAATGGTTTGAGGTGGAAGGGACCCTTCTAGTTCATGCAGGTCCTGCCATGGGCAGGAACATCTTCAGTTAGATCAGGTTGCTTACAGCCCTGTTCAACGAGACCTTGAATGTTCCCAGGGATGGGGTAAACACCACCTCTCTGGGAAACTTGTTCCAGTGTTTCACTATCCTTATTTAAAAAAAAAAAGGTCTTTTTTATATTGAGCCTACATTTATCCTCTTATAGATTATAGTCATTACTTCTTGTCTTATTATTACAAGCCCTGATATAAACTTTGTTATCATCTTTATTGTAGGTAAACTTTAAGTTTTGAAAGGTGTCCCTGGAGACTTTTCTTCTCCAGACTGAAAATCACCCAACTCTTTCAGTCTTTCTTAATAGGAGAGGTGTTCCACCCTTTTGATCATCACTGTAGACCTCCTGTGGACCTAATCCAACAGGTCCATGTCTTTCCTGTACAGAGGGTTCCAGAGTTGGACATGATACTCTATGTGGGGTCTCACCAGAGTGGAGTAGTGGGACAGAATCACCTCCTTCACGCTACTGTTTACAATTCTTTTGATCCCAGGATATAGGTGACTTCCTGGGCTGCAAGGGCACATTGTTAGCTCATGACCATCTTTTCATCTGCCAGTACTGCAAGTCCTTCTTCACAGAGCTACTTTCAATCCTTTCATCCCTCAGCCTGTACCGACTCTGGGTTTTTCCCCTGACCAAGCTGCAGGACCTTGCAGGTGGTATAGAGATCCTCATGAGGTTCACACGGGCACACTTTTCAAGCTTATCCAGGACCCTCTGGATGGTATCTTGTCCCTCAGGACTGTCAGTCCTACCATTCAGCTTGATGTCATCGGCAAACTAGCTGTGGATGCCCTCAATCTTTTGTCCATGTCATTGATGAAGATATTAAACAGCACTTATCCTAGTACAGACCCCTGAGAGACACTACTTGTCCTCAGTCTCCATCTGGACATTGAGCCATTGACCACTACCAATTGACCATCCAGCCAATTCCTTATCCACAGAACCATCCACCCACCAAATTCATATCTCTCCAATTTAGAGAGAAGGAGGTAGTGGGGGATGGTACCAAGACCTTACGGAACTTCAGATAGGTGACATTTGTAGAACTTCCCTTGTCCGCTGATGTAGTCACTCTATCATAGAAGACTAGGTCGGTCAGGCAGGACTTGCCCTTGGTTTTCCCAAAAACGTTCACTGACTTAGCCAAAACCAATAGTTTCCTGTACACAACAAGGTATGCCTTTAACATTTGATTTAGAACATGTTTTGCCTTGCAACTCTGCCTTGTAGAGTTATCCGTAAATTGAGGTAACTGTATAAGTGAATGCTAGGGAGCATTAATAAAAAAGTTACACATATATGAAATATCTCTGTTTAGCCTGGTGTTTTAAGGTAGAAATAATTAATAGCAGAATAACTTGAAAAATTCATCGCAATATTTAAAAGTCATCTGAGAAATTTGTAGCACAAACTTTTTTAATAGTCTAAACATAAAAAGTACTCATAGAAAAATATAAATAAGTTTATAGAAAATAAATAAATTTAAAGTAGCTATCAAGCAAGTAGGAGTAAAGATTAGAGTTCCAAAGATGAGCTACAACTTCAGTGCAACTTGTGAGGAATCTAATATCAAAACATAAGTAAAAATAAAATAAAAGAAACTACAGGTACCTTAATTAGCCAGGAATTAAAAAAAATATAGATGATACAGAAAAAATCATTGATTCAGTTATTATATTCTGATCTATGGAACATAATAGTTGTGCTGTGACTGAATAGCAGAATAGTAGCTTAGACCTGAATAAGACAGGAACAAATTAGGGAATAACTACATAAATTAGCTTGTAAGATGTCTTGGTGAAATTCCATTATGTAAAGACCTAATTAAAATAATCTTTGACTCTCCAGTGATGATTGTTCAGCTCTTGCAGATGTTACAAGTTTAGAAGGAGAAGCATTGGACCTGTGTATAAAAATGAGAAAAAGAGGACACTTGAATAAATCAATAACAAATTACTCGAGCATCAAGACTGCAGAAGTTAAGAGAAAAACCCTATGAATATTCAGTTAAATACCTGAAGAATATCTTAACAATACAGTGAAATGGTCTGAAATCAATGTTAAAACCTAAAAAAGAAATAGAATAGAATAGAATAGAATAGAATAGAATAGAATAGAATAGAATAGAATAGAATAGAATAGAATAGAATAGAATAGAATAGAATAGAATAGAATAGAATAGAATAGACTATTTCATTTGGAAGGTTCTTACAATGACTGTCTAGTCCAACTGCCTGACTAACTCAGGGCTGTACAAAACTTAAAGTATATTGTTAAGGATGTTGTCCAAATACCTCTTAAATATTGAAAGACATGGGGCTGCAAACACTTCTCTAGGAAGCCTGTTTGACCACCCCCTCAGTAAAGAAATGCTTCCTAATGTCAAGTGTGAACCTCCCCTGGATACCAGGGAGAAGAGATCAGCACTTACCTTTCGACTTTCCCTCCTCAGGAAACTGTAGAGAGCAGTGAGGTCACCCCTCAGCCTCCTTTTCTCCAGACTAGACAAACACAAAGTCCTTATCCGCTCCTCACAGGACATACCTTCCAATCCTCTCACTAACTTTGTTGCCCTCCTCTGGACACGGACACATTCAAGGACTTTCACATCTTTATTTAACTGAGGTGCCCAGAAATGCACACAGTGTTTAGGGTGAGGCTGCACCAGTACTGAACACAGCAGGACTACCATCTTTCTTGACTGGGTATTTTACTGTATTTAATGAACTCTAGAATGTTGTTTGCAATATATGCTCCTATTATTCTGTTGATGTACTAAGATTTTTTACATTAGGAAACAAAAAGTCAATAACTTTCTAAGAACTACTGCAATCCAACCTTCATAGATGTTTGAAACTTTAATAGAAAAATTATTACAAAGTAACTGCATTCAATATGGTTTGCAGGATTTCGCAAACCTAATCGATAAGGTTCTCTTAAATTTTCTGCTAATCATTCCAGTGATAGCAAATAAAAATATCAATCTATTACTAAAACATGATTAGTGATATTAAAGAAATATAAGAATTGACGTTGTACAATCTGTGGGAAAAAAGATCTACCTGACTGTCAGTAACACTGCTAAAGATCTGCCTCATAATTGTCAGGTATGGTACTCCGTGTAATTATTCCAAGCTTTCCTTACTTTGTCAAATATTTACAGAATACTTGATCTTCATCATTCCCTAATATGCATCTGAAAGAACTATAAATGTACTTTTTTGCAAACTTTGTATGTAATCAATTTCATAACTTTAGTCAAATTCAGCAGTATATAGGAGGCTCAATCGTGTCCTAATTGTACTTCCCACATTAAACTCCAAGAATGTATAAAGTCTATAAATTACAGGCTTTAATTCAAAGGAGTTGTCTAATCATAACAAATGGGCTATGTAAATGTATGAGAAATGCTTGTACAAACTTTGAAAGACAAGATGTTATGACTTGTACCTTCAGATGTTCATTACTAGAAAATTATTTTTTAATTAAAAAAAGACTTTTTAAAAGATTTTTTTAAAGATTTTTTTGTATGAATTTGATCCTTTGGTCTTTACTGACAAGAATTATGATTCTGTGCATAAGATGTTCAGTATCATTGATTTCTCATTGTCTGAGGATGCATACCTTAGTGCAGTAAGCATTGAAAATGTGATGTTCCTCTGTTTGATAAAGTTCTGAATGTTGATACAGAAAAATACAGCCCTTTATTGTGAGTTACATTAACACATCTTTTTAAGCATCCTATTCCATCAAATTAACTCCACACTGGAATCTCCAAACAATGACTAAATCGTACAAGGTACTTTCCTGATTTACCTATCTGCCTACATGTTTCCCTTTTAGTTATGCACACATGGTCAGAAGCCCAGTGTTTTAGAGTAATTTATATTTTCTTCTTGCCCAGTTTTGGGATGCATACTGCAAGGGATTGTTGGGAGGAAAAAAGACCCACAAAAACCAACCAAACAAACAAACAAGAAACAAACAAGAATTCCAGCTGGAATAGGAAAGATAAATGGAGAGGATGCTGTAGTTCACTTTTGTCACTGTTTGTTGGGTTTTTTTTTCTTACCAACATTATGTTGTGGAAATTACACGTCAGCCACCATAACAGGGTTTGACTCCAGTTGAAAAGTAGATTCCTCTATAGAAGGGGGGGTGTGTTTATTTATTAATAGTGCTACAGCTCGTTAGGTGTCTCTGAAGAGAGACCTTGAACAAAGAAATCCCTGGGTAACTACACCCTTACAATCTAAATTTCTCACCTCTCACATGACAGTTCAGACCAATTAATGTTCAGGGTGCTGTTGCGCTTCACTGGGTCCTTCCATTGTCTCTAGATAGGCTGTTTCTTTTCTTATCTTTAAGGCTGATGCCTCTGCTAACGTTTATATCTTCCTTGTCTTCCCACTTGAACTGGCACTGGGGCCTTCTTTCACTTAACATCACAATTTCAAAACTTAGAAGAGGACTGAATTCTGAGCAGTTACACGAGTTGCATTCAATTGGTAATTTCCAAACATCTTGTTCGAGGAATGACAGCGTTAAAGCAACTCATTTCCTTCCTCCACCAGGGAGGATTATTATACCTGTATTTAGAGTTCTACATAAGTTTCTTTTAGTTTGGATCAGAACATATTTTATGAAGCAAATCTCCCACATTTTCTCATTTACTGTGCTACTGTGCTTTGATTTGCACAGTAGACTGATCTTGGAGCCTGCAAACTGCATTTCTTTCAGCTGAAAATAAATTAAGACTAAACTGAATGGGCTGTGATCATTCTTTTATCAGGACCAAGCCAGTCTCAGATAAAATCCTTTGAAAGGCTTATACTCTACTAATGCACTCCTATCACACTAGACCATTTTCCACTGTAAACAGTCTTAATCATACTGTATATTTTAACAGTCCCTTGCTCAACGTGAGGATATTTGAACTGATCTGAAGGAGGCTATTCAGAAAACAGCATTTCCATATGAAACATGCAAAAGAACAGATTAATCTGATTTAGATTAAGACATTTTCAGATACTGCGATTCTAGGGTCAGAAGGGCAAATATCATGGATATTTAAATGCTTTCATCCTTAAATGAGAATAGGCATGCATAAGATTTCTGTGGAACTAGGGACCTTAAAGTCTAGAACCTCAGTTATATATCAGTTAAGTTAAAAGAAAAAAAAAATCCACCTCATCTTTTTAAATATTGCAGATTCCAAACCATTAAAATTAATATTAGATATTTCTGGTACTTCTTATCTCGGTAAGATGAAAACTTGTTGGATGTGTCAGTCCATCACAACAGGTATTTTATGAGAGTCCCTACAGCCACAATACAACCACAAGTACAACAGCGTCTATCACGCGCTAGGATTAGAAATACCCAGAAGTCAATTTGATAGTCCACAGAAGAGATGATACTTCCTGTTTTTTGACAGGTTTTAATAAGATTTGGGAACCTTACATCCATATTACTATAAATATCAATTCGGTTTCCTCACAGTGGTAAAAGATTTACTGAGAAGAAGGCCAGAGCCATGCACAGGGATAGGAAATTAATTATAGTCACAGCAATTGAGAAGAATTTTCAAAAAATTACTTGTAAATTACCCACTTTACTAGACACTATAAATGAGTTTTGGACATTTGAAAGATCCAACTGAATAATGTTCTGAGCAATCTAGTCTGCTTTCATATCTGAATGGCTTTGAGCAGGAGTTTGGTCTTTGGCTTGCTAAAACCTGATATATGGAAAGGAAATGCAGAAACTAAGGATCCCTCTATTTGAAACAAAATGAAAATATATAACCTTACTTTACTCCTAACTCATTGTGGTGTGAAATAGTATCTCTACGACATTTAGTCCTATATATGGAACTAACTGCAGAAAAGAAGTGCCATATGAATATTTTTTAATGTTAACAGTGCAGAAAGTGTTTAATGCATCTCTTTAAGCCATCTCTTATCTTAATAAAATTTTAGATAAATTTTTATCAAGGAAACTCTTAGTATGTGAAATCAGAGAAATAAAAGGAATTTTTTTTGTTTGCTTTCTTTTTGTGTCTACCTCTTTTCGTAAATTACCAAAATCCAACAAAAATGTAAAATTGGCAGTAATTTATACACTAATATTTCATTACTGCATATACTGTGGGCAAACTCCTTGTTACAAAATCAGTTACACATTGCTATCATCTGTTCTGAATACTTATAATACTTTTTTTAAAAGTTTTATAAGAAATGAGACAGGTTTTATATTGCAAACTAATTAATTCTTTTCTAAGAAATATTCATAAGCACTCAGCACCTACAGTCCCCATGCTGAAACTGGTTCTGATGTTATGTTTGTTTGAAGGGGTACCAAGGGATCTAGACAGACCAGATAACAGTACTCAAGAAAAAGGAACAAAAATAGACTTGGGGGACCCTTTCTTCAAAAAGAAAACCCCCAAAACCCAAACAACTAACAAACTCAATCTTTTTATGGGCTTCCATACGAAACTGGTCATGTGATCCAATAAATGTAGAGATTCAAAGATTTGAAATTAAAAAAAATAAAAGAAGAAACAAATTGGTTCTGACAGAGTAAAGCAAGACACGAGAGTAAAAACAACAAAATCTCAAAAATCTTTTCCACCTCTACTATGCTTTAGCAATACAAACTTTCACTGCAGTTTGACTGCATTAGCACTTCATACCTTTTCCTTTCTTGGCTTTTTCATATTTGTCTGAGAAGCAGAAAGAGAAACTATACAGTTTCAAAGACTTTAATTCTCTCTTTAAAATGCTTTCAGCACTTAATTATGAAACTGAACAAGAAGTGTTTAGAGAAGCTGAAAAATAAGATCAGGTTATGTGCAACATATTTCAACTGCATTCAAATCCATACAAAGGTGGAATCCAGTCTTACTGAGCCAAGAGATTAGATTTTTTGCCTCGGAATGTGGAGACATGGAGTATTAATAATCTATAAGATTATAAAGTCAAATTTACTCTTTTGAGAATGCAAGAACTATATGGAAAAACAAGAAGGAAGAGACATGAAAGAATTTGACTTTGGTTTCTGCACATTGTTTGAAGGTTAACAAACGAGATATAGTAGTGTACCGATTTGGGTGCGAGAAAGTTACTTTCTTCGTAGTGGCCTTATGGTGTTATGTTTTGGTTTTGTGACAAAAACTGTGTTGATAACCGATCCATCTTTTAGTTATTTCTGACCAGTTCTGACACTGTGACAAGGCCTCTTCTGCTTCTGACACTGCCTGTGAGTAGGATGGAGGTGAACAAAAATCTGGGAGGGCACGCAGAAAGGACAGCTAACTAAAGGCATATTCTGTACCATAGAGCATCTTGCTCAGCAACAAAAGCTGATGGAAGGAGGAAGGGGGTGCATTTGGAGTTATGAGGTTTGTCTTCCCAATTAACTGTTAGATGTGTTGAAGCCTGCTTTCCTGAATATAGTTAATACTTTTCAGCTGATAGGAAGTAGAAAATTATTTCCTTATTTTGCTTTGCTTACTCATTTAGCTCCTGCTTTACTTATTAAACTGTCCTTACATCAAGAAGAAATTATTCTCAATTTTACCCTTCTGATTCTCTCCACCCCACAAGAGAGTGAGTGAGTGAGTTGCTGTGTGGAACTTACCTGCCTACTGAGGTTAAACTGCAACACTATTTATATTAGAGCACCAGAAAATAATTTCAGTGATCCAAAAGTCTTTCTATCTTAGTAAGCAGGAGTTCAGAGAAATATAATTTCCCCAACAGACAGGAAACAGGCATCTAAATAAGATCCTCTGAAGGCACAGAGAAGCTCTATCCCTTTTCCACTAAATACATAAAAGATTTAGGCAGTTTGGGTAATTCTTTTGAAGGCAAGTACTTAACTTTTTGTCTTATTTGAGATCTATTTAGAAATCTAGATCCTGTCAAGTGACACTTGTTATAGAAACATAGAGATGCAAAACCAGTTCCTTCCTTTGAATAGAATTGTGGGAAGTAAAGACAAGGTGTTAAGAAATGTGGAGTAAGCTAACCAAATAAGTGATATAAATTTGACTTGGAACATAATGGGAAATTTCTGAAATGTGTCAAATGGTATGGGAAAGGAGGTGGACAGAATGACAGATAAGAGAAGTTATTTTGGCGGCGGCATTTTGGACTGCAAAACTCTAGGAGTATGTTTAAAGAAAGAAAAAAGACTTAAAATTATGTGTAGATATTTTTTAATAAATTCAAGAATATTTGTTATAAAATTAAGCTATATCTATACTCAGAGAAAACAAACAAACAAAAACCAAACAAAACTACAATGATGTTTAAGATGGTTTGGTGCAAAAATTATTCCTTCTCTCACTGACCAATATTGCTTTATTCTTTCTGAATATTTCCTTCTCTATCTGAGTGCATCTGTTATTCCCTGTACTTTATTTAACTTACAAATGTCACGAGACAGGTATTATCCACCTGTTTTCTGCTTGCATGGCTATTTTCTCAGTAAGATCCTGATAGAATATTGGGATTGTTTAGAGTTGTAGTAATACTCAAACTGATAGATTTGTGAAGAACAAATCAAGCCAAACAATTTTAAATTGTTTCTTTAACAACATTTCTGATTTAGTGGAAAAGAGGAAAAAAGAGAAAAGTGACATACTTGGTTTGGTTTGTTCATTGATTTGTTTTTCATGGCATCCTCAAAATAAACTTAGAAAGTGAACTGGTACAGAAGAAAGATGACTGTATAGCTCACTAAAAACATGTACTTTAAAGAGTACTAAACTTGCCTCACAGGAGAAATATCAATATATTTCAGATGAAGTCTGATATATCTAACAGAGTCAATTAAAAAATTTAATAATTTGGATAATACAATAAAATCTCAGAGATGGAAATGGACAACATTAGAATTTAAATCTTTATGATAAATTGGAGGAATGGCTTAAAATCAATAAGATAAAATTAAATAATGACAAAGGCAAAGTACTGTGTTCAAGCAAGAAAAACCAAAGGCATATTAGGAAAATGGGAAATAAGTGGTTGGAGGAAATACTCAAGAAATAAGATGGATGATAAACTGAATCTAGTTAACAGTGTGATCTGTTGCACAAAAGTCAAATCTCATTATTATTTACATTTGAAAAAATATTATATGTAAGGCAGTGCACTGAAAATTCCAGTTGAAATTTTAGTTTTTTAAAATAAATTCTAGGAGTGATATTTGTATATAAATGTATAATTAACAAATTTAGAAGAGCTGAGGTGTAGCAAATTATTGAAAGCAATGTTGTAAAAGGATGATTAAAGAAAGTCTTAACATTTTTCTTTTCTTTGCAATTATTTATTTTTATGCAGAAATGGATAAGACAAGAATAAAAGAAGAGCTCATATTAAACAATCAAATGTGGACACTCGGTTTGGGAAACTCCTGGCCTCCAGAAGCATGATGACTGGAAGAGTATTCTGTAACATCATACATGTATGTTTATTCTGTTCATATAACATCTAGTTGCTTACTGTTAAAGACAGAACAGTGAAATGCATTTCCTTGTGGTCTGGTTAAATCTGTTGGTTTTATATTCTAGCCATGGTAAGGAAAGTAAAACTTGAAGACATAAAAAATTAATGAGCTATTAGAACATGTACATTGAATCCAGCGGCTGGTAGTTCAACTGTTCTTTATAAGTTGATCTTTTTTTCTCTCTTACATACTGATATTTTTTATATTCCCCATTTTCTTTTCTGTTTTTTAAAACTCAAAATAAATGGAAATACCTAAAGGCCTCAATGATGACATGGACAGATTTTAGAAATATTTTCTACTGTTGCAGATCTGAATCACCATGGGAAAAACAGCAACAACAACACCAGCATAATTAGGAGATTAAACATCCTACAGTATTCTACTACCCCTCAAGAAATCAAAAGCACATGTTTGGATACCACAGTAAAAAGTAGACTTCATATTTCAATACAGTGCCTATGGCTCTGACTTTATTCCTTACTTTGACTATGTTTTTCATTCTTTTTCTTATGAAGAAATAAGCATGTTCATATATGGGTTTTGTTTCTTATTTCTTTATATCTCAAGGGTTAGTCTATAAAACAAGGAAACAATATCCAATCCCCAGTGCTATGTTAGCAAATGAGATATTGTGCAATATGCCTGAGAGTTATCCCAATGCAGGGAGAGATTACTGGTCTCAGCGTACTGCGATCCAGAAGAGTTCAGAGGGCCTCCTACGTAATCACATACTTATAGGTTGTTGAGTTAATTGACCTGAATCATATATTTGAATATTCATTTTGATTTTTTAATATTCACTTTGGCTGCACTTGGGAGATGTTGTATTAGTAGAACTTTCCGCTAGTTTCATCAGACCACCTCATTTGAGTATCAAGTATCAAGTGTCTGGGGTGAGCAAGTTTGAGCTAGCTTCCCGTCAAAATCTCTAACGCTCAGTGAAAGCCCCTTCTCCACTTCCCCCTTTAGGCAAAGAAAGAAACTATAGAAACTTAGAGAAACTGAACCACACCAAAATATGTGTGTATTTTTATGTATACACAGCTACATACAGTAAAAATATTATGTAAAATTCTCAAGAAAGGGAAGAGAGGAAGGGAAAATAGGAAAAAAGGGACAAAAAAGGAACAAAGAACAAAACAGGTGTGCACATTTGAAAATCTCAGTAACTAACAAAATAAAGAACTAGCAAAATCTCACCCCTTCCCTTAAACAAAAGCAGGACAGCCAAACCTGTCCCAGCACTCTCCCCTCACACGTGGGCAGACAACACCAGCCACCGTAGGTCTCAGCTCCAGACAAGAAAGACCAACGCAAGGGACCCACTGTTCCCAAAACTCGCCAGAAGAGAAGAGAGCGAACTCTCTTATCTACACCTTACTTATATGTTGTGATACGTTAAAGGAAGATATGGAATACTTCCTTAGATTTCTGACCCCTGTTGCTAAGGAAGGCCTAAAAAATCCAAAAGCCAACCCACTACAAGGGGGCATGGCTGATGATCAATCTCTTTCTCAGACAATGGCATGGCCTTTTCCCAGGCACACAGGATGCCAAGAAGAGTAGAGGAACATTTTTCAGTCCTCCTAACCATGCAGTTATCTAACCTGTATTTTGCCAGCTTGCCTAGGAAGATGTTATGGAAGATAGTGTCAAATGTTTTACTAAGGATAAGCCTTACCACAGTAGAGATAAACATAAATAGAATCCTCTATATATGTTCTGCTTTAATCCTCGTAAAATAACATTTGACATTTTAAATGTTGTTGATTTAGACGCATAGTATAAAATTCATTTAGAATTTGGTCGGTGCTCTTTTAAAAATTCCAGGAACTTATTTTAGGTCTCTATTCTGAATCAGATATGAAGAAGTTTTAAAATAAGTTACTTTTTTGGTGAGATCACTGCTGTGATACAATACTGTTCTGCATATAGATCACTGAATGCCAAGTTGAACAACATCAAGTGGAAAGACTGAATGTGGCTTACGTTAGAAGGTAGTGAATATGTCATAAAATTAGTTCAGTTTGACAAATTATTTAAGATTTAAGAGTGTTCTAATGACTGAGTAATGTGTTGAACTAGCATAGAGACAGCAATCTATCTTTTTGGTTTTGCCCTTTATTAAACGTGATCCAAAACACTTAATTCTTAGGTGGAAGAAAACAAGAAGGTGAATTTTTGAATAGCTGAGGCTGGCCCCAAACTGACTGACTCAGGGAAGGAAAAGAAACCCAACAAAAATAGGAAGAATGAGGCTAAAAGTGCAATAGTAATGAATCAACATGAAAAAAATACACTTGTTTTAATATGGGTTTTATCAGTAAAAATATTCTGCAATTTAAATGCTATTTTTCTTTTATGACAGGAGAGTTTGCTGTTATTAAAGTTAAATATATCCTATCAGATAAGTAATGGAAGTAGACTCCCAACAGTTTGGCTTTAAAGGACTTGCTTAGCTAAAGGAAAATGTACATTAACTCCTGGCAATTACAAAATATAGGCTTCTAGAATTATAGTTTGGTTATACTAACTACAGTTCAAGAGAATATAAAAAAAGGGAAGTAGTTTTGACCATGGATTTTTTACCTGGAAGTATACCTTCACATTTTCAACTGTGATTCTTTTCTTTGCTTGTATCTTCGACAAGGTCTGCTCTCAAGCCAGTCTGCTTGCTGTGTTTGACAACAGAGCTTGGGAGATGGAATATATATTCTAGAAATGGACAAAAGTAGGAATAATTCATGGGCATATAGAGGTTCATAGAATAGAAGAGGATGTAGAAGAGGTGACCAATTTCACTGTAAATCTGCTGCCTTCAGCTGTCCTGGAGAGGTTGTGGTGGCAGACAGAGAGCAGGTGCCTGATGCCTGGAAAAATGGCAATGCCTCTTTTGTCTTCAAGCAAGAGAAGACAGAGGATCTTGGATACTACAGAATGTTGCATTCAAAATTTTTCATGGGCAAAAAGAAACACATTAAACATATGTGGAAAAAGATTTAACTTACACTACCTTCCTCCCCTTTACATGTATTTAAAGCTCCTCTCTGATGTTAGGAGTTTCTCTGGGTGCTATAACTCTCTTCTCCCATGTCCCCAGCCAACAAGGCAGGGCTGCACTGAGCTGTCAGTGCCATGGCAGGGTTCATCAGGGAATAGCTTAATCTTCATGGTCCTTCTTCCTTAGTCATGGCTAAAGTTGGTGACATCTTTCTTCACCTTCTAGCAGTCCCATGGGGGAAGTAGGAGGTGTTCCCCAATTCCCTGACACAAAGGGCTATGGTGCCCCCCAGTATGGTTGATCTCATCCCAGGTCAGTCAGGCCATTGCCCCTGGCTGGTCAGAGGTGCTTCCCAAGCCAGCAATAGGTCCCACAGGGCAGTGAAATTCATGGGGGTGTAGGCTGGGGGATCTGGCTCCATCTGGCTCTATACAGTTCACATGAAGTATTGATTTCTCATAGTATGAAACAGAAGAGAAATGCTCAGTTGGGTTTTTCTGGAGGGAAGGAAATTGTGTGGGGATTTTCTAGAGCATCCTGACCCAGAAAAGCAATTAAACACATCTGGAAGGATTAAGTATTTAAGTATCCTATAAAGTCTGAATGGATAGGGGCTGATTGAAAGAAAGTGATTTTGAATTTTAAGGAAATTTGTAGGTAATGAATGACTTCTACTAAAATGTTCAGAAATCAGTGGTGCTCTGGAGGAAATAAGAAACCAAAGATTAATTCAAAACCTCTCACTGACAAGAAAAATGGATCAATGCTAGCCCCTTAGATATACCTGAAATAGACTGTTCACTGGTGAAACAGAGAACAAGCAGGAAAATGTCACGTAAAAGTTAGTGTACACTTAGGAATAATTGTTAGTTCCAGGCGCAGTATCAACTTTGTTAATGTATGTCCATTCATTTCCATTACATTATTATACACTTAGATTTTTCAGTTACGTGTTTCTGTATATCTGAATCCTTTTATCAGTTCTGAAAAATTCTACATTTTAGTTCCATTTTTTCACGGAGATCAATAATAAAAACCCTGCTTAATGGACTGCATAAAAGATCTATAGGGGAATTTAAAAAAACCCAAAAAAACTGATATCCCAAATGACAGTCTTAACAAACAGATGCATAGAATTCAATGTATTCAAAATAATTTCTTTTGCTCTCACAATATTCTTTATAGATTATTATAGATTGCACAGGGGTGTCAGCTGTATTTGTGGGTTTTCATTTTTATTTTTTAAAATATTTTAATGGAGACTCTAATTTGTGACATAAGAGCATGATCTGAATAACTAAAAAAAAAAAATATTTCCAGTCTCTGGTATATCAAATGGACTTGGGAACAACATAATAATGTTGCTTTGAGGTCTGTACTAACTAATATATTTAAAAAGGTTAGAAATAATACTTATTTCTATAAAGTTTTAAGCTGAAAGGAAGACATTTAGAGCAATATTAGAAAGTTGCTTGAGGAAAATTAGAAAAAAAGGAACAGAAGAACTGCTTGAGAGAATTCTCAATTATTTCTTAATTTCAAGCAAGGAAATATAAGGACACTTCAAAATAAAAACATCCAACATCTTAGTGAAATACATACTGGTAATACAATTAAAGAAAGTTCTAAACTGTTTTTGGTCACTTTCGCACTTTAAAGTTATGGCAAGAAGTAGCAACTTGGTTTAACATTACAACGGCTTATAAAGAGTTCTAAGTCATAGACATTTTGCTACATGGAGCAGCTTTAAAAGCTGGTATAACTAAACTAGAGGGCACAATTATTTTAAAGCATTTTGAACATTGACTGTCTCCTTTCTTCTGCCATGAAACTCTATAATGATGAAGGAAGGAAGTCATTACCTGTGTCTTTGATTCAACACCCTGTGTTGTCTTTTAAAGATGAGGTGTCAGAGAACTTATATCACTTTGAAAGACAGACCAATTAGACATAACAGAATCATAGAACCATAGAATCATATTATCTTCCAGTTGGAAAAGACCTTTCAGATGATTGAGTCCAATTGCACCCATTATCCCCTAAACCATGCCGCTCAAAAACTCATCTACCTCCAGGGATGGTGACTCAACCACCTCTCCAGGAAGCTGTTCCAGTGCCTGACCACCCTTTCGGTAAAGAAATTCTTCCTAATATCTACTCTGAACTTCCCCTGGCGCAACTTATGGCCAATTCCTCTTGTCCTATCACCTGTCACTTGGGAGAAAAGATCAACACTTGCCCTGCCACAGCCCCTTTCAGGTAGTTGTAGACAGCACTGAGGTGTCCCCTCAGTCTCCTCTTCTCCAAACTAAACAACTCCAGTTCCCTCAGCCATTCCTCATAGGACTTGTTCTCCAGCCCCTTCACCAGTCTCATTGCCCTTCACTGGATGCTCTCCAGCGCCTCAATGTCCTTCTTGTAGTGAGGGGCCCAGCACTCAAGTGCCGAGTACAGGGGCACAATCACTTCCCTTGTCCTGCTGGCCACGCTATTTCTGATACAGGCCAAGATGCCATTGGCCCTCTTGGCCACCTGCGCACACTGCTGGCTCATATTCAGCCTGCTGTCAACCAACATCCCCAGGTCCTTTTCCGTCAGGCAGCTCTCCAGCCATTCTTTCCCAAGCCTGTAATACTTCATGAGGTTGTTGTGTTCCAAGTGCAGGACTCGGCATTTGGTCTTGTTAAACCTCATCCCATTGGTCTCAGCCCATTGATCCAGCCTGTCCAGATCTCTTTGCAGGGCCTCCCTTCCTTCGAGTAAATCAACACTGCCACCCAGCTTGATGTCATCTGCAAACTTGCTAAGGGTGCACTGGATCCCTTTATCCAGATCATTATTGAACAGGACTGGACCCAGAACTGAACAGTGGGGAACACCACTCGTGACTGGTTTCCAACTGGACTGAACATTTACCATCACCCTCTGGGCCCAGCCATCCAACCAATTTTTTTTTTTTACCCAGCAGAGGGTGTGCAATTGCAATGCAATATGAGTGAACTCTTACACATCTAGGTGGAACTGCTTCTGGTTGCCTAGTACTAATTCTTTCTAAACATCTGTCCTCCTACCAATAGTTGTTCTTTCTTTCAATATGTTCATGTTATTATGGACTAGAGGGCCTCGGGAAACTGCGTCTTATTTCTCTTCAGAGTTATTTATACGCAAAGCAATGATAGCTAAATCATTTTACTATTTAATTATAAATAGGAACAATTCTTTTTCAGAAAACTGGTTTTCTGGCCCCAGAAATTATGTATCTTTATCATATGTGAAAGGTGAGGAACTGAGAGCTTTAGATAGTGACATCAATAATTGCCTTCAGTGAAGAAGATGTAATAAGATTGAAAACTGTAGTGTAAAACTTCTGCATAGCACTGCCAATGTGTTACAGCACTAACTGCAAGTAAAATCAGATTGTCCATTTTCTGCAGTTATTTATCACAGAATCATAGAACACCAAGTTGGAAGGGACCTCAAAGATCATCTTGTCCAATGTTTCTTGGCAAAACATGGTCTAAGCAAGAAGTCCCAGCATCTTGTCTAGCTGAAACTCAAAAGTGCCCTGTGTTAGGAGATTTACCACTTCCCTGAGGAAAATATTCCAATAGATGGTTGTTCTCATTGTGAAAATTTTTCCCATGTACCATCAGAATCTCCACAAAAGTAGATTGTACTCATTTTTCCTTGTCTTTTCCATGTGACTCTTTGCAAAAAACGAAGTGTCCATCTTTTTTGTAGCCATTTTTAAATACTGAAAAATGGTGATAAGATCTCCATTAAGTTTTCCTTTCTCAAGGCTAAACCAACTTGGTTCTCTCAGCATTTCCTCATATGACTGGCTTTCCAGACCTTTGATCATCTTTGTGGCCCTTCTCTTGGCCCTCTCCAGCCAGTCCACCTTTTTTTTTTTTGTCTAGTGAGAGCCAAAACTGAATACAGTATTCCAGGTGCGGTCTGACAAGCACTGAGTAGTGTGGGTTAATTATTTCTTCATCTATGCTGGTGATGCCCTTGTTGATGCAACCCTGCATCCTCTTGGCTTTCTTCGCTTCAGCAGTACATTGTTCACTCATATTCAGCCTGCTGTCCATCACGACCCTCAGGTTCCTTTCCACAGAGTTGCATCCGAGCTGGATAGATCCCAGTCTGTGCTGCATTCCTGGATTATGTTGTCCTACATGAAACACATTATACTCATCCTTGTCGATTTTCATAAGGTTCTTGTTAGCCCACTCTTTCAGCCTATTGAAGTATTCCTGCATGGTGATTCTCCTGAAATGAAATTTCATTCAGAAATAATATGTTCTATCATGAATTGGTAAATCAAAGCAAATAACAATCTTGGACAGATTTTTATATTGCTTGATGTTCAAGATTTCAATAGGCATTCCCAGATGTGAGTTAGAAAAAAACCCACAGAAAACATAACTTTAAGTCACCTTGTTCATTTTAATAAACTTAAATAATCTTCTTGCTAAAACTGTTACCTTTATTTACTTAATCCAATGCTTATTTTAGACAAAGTTCCTGATGTCTCTTATTGTGCAATGTTGGACTTTTTCTTGAGGCAAAGTCAATTTAAAATGTCACTAAATAAAGAAAATTATTTTTAGGAACCTGGAATTTTCTTATTCGCATTTATGCAGAGGCTCGTATTGACTGTGTGCACCTAGGATATCCTCACTTAAACAGAGGCATTTAGTATTATGTCAAGAAGTATCTAAGGCATCTCACCTGGACACCAGGTACTAGGACAGAGAGGTATGGATCTCTGATATGTTCTAGGACATGTCAGAGGTCCCTGTACAGAAAGACTGGATATCTTGTGTCAGTTCAGAGACCACCGGGTGTCTAACTATGGTAACATCAATGACTCTATCAGAGACTCTGAATCACATATCACAGTGTGGCATTATTGCTCATCATTTATTAAGAATGCAGTACAAGATAATACCATTTAGATTTTCATTTCTGTTGCCCAAAGCACTGACGTCATAGAAACTATTGCTATGACTGCAGATGAATTATTAAAATAAAGGCTGAGGGGAAGCCCAGAAAAAACCTAAACTTTGTAAAAGCAGAAGAATCTAAAAGAGAAACAAGTAATAAAGAAGAGGAATTACAAATTAGCTATTTATTGTTATAAACAATACAAAATGAATATATATTTTCCAAATGTTTGTTGTCTGTGTATGCGTATACCCACTTCTGTGTGTGTGTGTGAAATGCAGAAAATTGATATTAGAGAAGAAATTCTTTTATTTAAAGTACCTGCTTATGTAGAAAGAAGATAGAGGCGAAACAGCAAAAACTATGCTCTAATGTTCAACTTCAAATAAAATAATTTTTCTCTTCTGGAAGTATTCTAAAATAAACTGAACTTTTTCTACACTCAGTTGACAAATTTTAAACAGAAGACCAGATTTTGTATTGTTTTAATGGGCAATGGTTTCTGACTGTCTTTCTGACTGCTATTTGCTGCTGCATTTAGGGTCAGTATTTCATATTGTGCTTAGGAGTCAGACTTCTAAGAATGAAAACAGTCATATAAAAAGAAAGACTTATCACCCATGAGTAATAAACTAAAATAAAATATTAGGGTGAAAATACATTTTTTTTTTACTGGAGTTTAAAAGTGTATTCAACAATTTCTTATTTCTGTGACTTTCTTCTTTGTTGCTGTTCTACACATCATTTGCATCATGGCTATAATAACTGCTTTAAAATGCAGATGTCCTTCACAATCTTCAGTACAGCTATCTATTTCTGGGCTTGTAATTTAGATGGCACCTAACGTCAATGGAAAAAAAAAACGGTACTTTTCAGTTATGATTCACCGGACTTGTTTCAGTTGTTCGTGTAAATACGAAATCAAAGTCATTCTAGAAGTTCCCATATCTGCCTTTAGTCATAAATGCAGTTCATACAGTGAGGTGAAATGGTGACATCTGCTTTTTAGACTTCTGAAGTTAGAAGGAATTAACTTCTTTATCATGAAGAATTTAGCTCTGTACTGTTCTGATGTGGGAATACGCTTCTGTTCTACACTATGGAAAGAGACTCCTCTTATCTGTCCTGGGGAATGGACACAAACAGACGTGTTGCACTCCATTACACAGTAGAGGTCTGCAACTGGGTCTGTGACAGAGGGCAATAAAGAGAAAAGAGACTGGCTTGGGAAAAGGAATGACAGCAACAAAAAAAGCTGAGCGATAGACTCAGGGAAGGGACTCAACATTAAGAGGAGAAGATGGGAAAGATCCATTCTTCTGCTTCTGATATTAGTTGCATGTGAGTATGATCTGGTTGCTGATGTAAATATTTATATTATTTATATTATTCAATGGCTGTAAGTGAAAATATGACGATAATCCTTTGGTAGAATATTAAGAAGATTATTATTCTTGAATAAATTAGATAAAATTTAAAATTTATATTTTTCTCTTTTTTTCCTTCTTTACATCTTCAGTTTATCTTCTTTCACTCATTTAATGGAGAAACCTATGGTTCTGTATCTATGTAAAGGGGTTTCTCCATGTTTTCTTTTCAGTTAAAGAATGCCTTGAGTTGCCTTTGGCCTTTCCACAAATATATGTGCATACATGCATACGCAGAGTTGCACATATGTACAAAAATCAGGTGTGCTTTCTTCTAAGTGAATTTAGTGAATCCCATGTAGTTCTGACCAAGTTTTTTTTTTGGGAAAGTACTATTTTTTTCTGTCTGCTTGAAGTGACTACTACAGTGACTACATATATTCACATTTTATTGACCATAAAACTGGTCAATGTTAGTTTATTGACCATAAACATGTGAAGAACAATAATTTTCTATTTTTGCACCTGCTAGATTTACAGAAATTATGTCTAATATTTACAATCTATAATTGTTATATTTTTCCTTAACATTACCCTTGCCTTTCAAATACATAACAACAAGCCCATTTCAGTGAAACTCATCACTCAAAAAAGCTATCATATTGTATTTTCAAGCTCTGTATTTGCTAGACGTTTTCACCTCTACTTTTCTGAAATTACTTAATTTTCATCCATAGTATATGAAATTACTTCTGGAAAATGATAATTCAATAAGTTATCCTATGTGCTAAATTCACATCAATGTTCAATTTCACTTCATTATTCAAATACATCTCACATATATTTTCAATAAAATGGAGATGAAATGCCATTAAGTTTTCAGAATTCATAGAATAATAAAATAATATTTTTACATAATTAGTTTTAAAAGTGCAACAATATTGGCAGAAACCAAAACCAATACTACAAAAGTTATGATTTAAACTAAAAATAGGAACCAAAAATAAATTTCTCTCAGGTTGATTTTGGTCTCAGGGTTATCCATTGCAGTCTACTGAAGCTGTAGAAATATGATTTGGCTTCTTTGTACTCTTCTGGTAAATATAAAAGTGAACTGGCTAAAGAGTTAAACCAAGCAGATATTTGGTGTTGCATTGATCAAAATATTTTTGAGACATTAACCTTACTCTCATCACCAATGTTCTCTATGTACTTTAATTAGAAAAAGTTTTCCTTGTCTTGCAAGAATAACACAAAATAGCCAGAAGAACGAAGCGAACAGTGTCACGCACTGTTTTTAATTAAGAACTTGAAACAACACTGAGATCCAAATAGAATAAAACCCTCAAACCAGATCATCTGCCTTTATTTTCTACATGACATTTCACTAATTTTGATATCAAAATATGCCGCTACATACTGTAAAACATAATATTTGACTCCTGCAGATGTCTCTGTAGTTGTTTGTATATCTTTTAAGTTAGGTATTTGGACTTTTTATTATTAAGATCAAAACTAAATGATTATAAATGATTATAAATTATTTTAACATTCAGAATAATTTCTCATGGCACTTACCTGACAAAATAAGTATCTTCAACTATTTTTCTGCACATGGGCATGTCTCGACTATGAAGCCACGGTAAGAAGGGCCCTCAATTCAGCTCATCCTAACTCACCTCTGAATGTTTAAATTCAGAGAGACTGCTAGCTGTAACACCTCCTCTGTGTCTGTAGTAATTGAAGGAAGAGAGTTTCTCTCAGGTGACCAGAACACATATCACCAAAAACCTCAAAGCTCAAGGCAAGGACTTTGAACATGCCCCATAATGAACTGGTTTTATCAACTAAACAGATGGGTATTTTTATAGTAGCTAGTAAAATACGCAAATATATTCAAATTATACCAAGCCTGAAGAAAAACATCGTCTCCTAGTCGTTGAGTAGCAGTTACGATATGGAACAAATTTCAACGGTTACTTTTTTTCTTTTTTTTCTCCTGCCTGGAGTCTGCTGCAGGGCTGCAGCTTCTTTCAGAAAATATCCACTTACTCCGCTGTGGGGAGCTCCAGGGGCTACAGTGCAGTTCTCTCCTCCAAAGCAGTCCTCCAAGTCTGCATAGGGACAACCTACTTTACCATGGTCTTCTCCAAGGGCTGCATCTGAATTTCTGCTCTGGCACATGGACAACCTTCTTCCTCTCCTTC
This sequence comes from Dromococcyx pavoninus, assembly GCA_033558185.1. Taxonomy (NCBI): domain Eukaryota; kingdom Metazoa; phylum Chordata; class Aves; order Cuculiformes; family Neomorphidae; genus Dromococcyx; species Dromococcyx pavoninus. The sequence continues at coordinate 3,437,761 of JAUMJL010000110.1, forward strand.
TTCTCTTAGCATGATGTCTGCAGGGTTGTTTCTCTCATTTTTTTCCCAGCCCTCTCTTGTACCATGCTGCACAGTGTTTTTTTAATCTTTCTTAAATATATTATCACAGAGGTGCCACCAGCATTGTTGATCTGCTCTGCTTTGTCAGCATAGGGTATGTTTTGGAGATGGCTACAATTAGTTCTATCTGACATAGGGGCAGATCCTGCTGTCTTCCCACAGAAGACATCCTTGCAGCCCCTGTTCATACCAAAATCTTGTCATATAAACCCAACACAATACTATTTAGTGTTTAATTCATATTCAACATTTTATAGTCTAGAAATTAAATACACTTTCATTTTTCAGTGTTCTACTATATGATTACAAACAATTTCTAAAAAAATTTTAATTTCCCATTATGCTTGTGTGTGTGTTGCAGATTATCATGATAATATTTCAAACCTGATGTCACACTGAAAGTGTGACAGACTGTAGTCCTGCAGAAGCAGATGAAATGGATTCCTGGAGGTATGAACTATTGCTTAATATCATCTCTTAAATCTCTGTCATAAACTGGAACTATTCTAAAATGATTTTGCTTGCTTCAGGTTTGAGGGATATCAATTGCATGTGGTCTGTAAGCATTTGTGGTACAGTACTTAAAACAATTTTTCTTCATAATTAGAATGGAAAAGAGTGCTAAATACTCTACACATTTTATTTCCAGCACATCATGGCCAGATAGATGAGCAAGAAGTTAAGTTGCTTGACCAACTCACCTCATAGTATGTTTGGTTGGAAAGAGAGTAGATTTTATAAAGAAAATAGTGGTGTAGGAGCTTAATATTATAACTATCTTTCAGGATAAGTTTCCTGATTTTACAGAGACACTGCAATCCTCAAAGAATAGTGTAACCTTGTTCAGCCAACAGAGTTTCAGACAACTCTTTCCAAAATATTTTCTTTCCCATGTTTTAGTTTCAGAATCCTTAATTAAGGTAGCATTTCATGTTTGATTCTTATAAATCACAATTTAATACACACAACTCTTTCGTAGGCGTGCATATACTACTGTTCTGAATTCCTCTTCCAGAGCTCAGTCTATTTCTTCATAATTGCAGAAGCCATGGCTTTATCAAACTTTATTAAGTATACACAAAACTTTCCAAATATATTTTTACAAACTGTTGCAAGGTAAGCTAGGATCTCTGTCTTGTTAGCACATTTGTAGAATTTGCTTTGTAGTTAAGCTAAAATCATCTTTATTGTTTACAGGGTTTTTTTACACATATATCTAGATATTACATGTGATGTCTTATCAGATCTTCTGTTGATTCTTTAATATATGTCTTTGAGAAAATAAAATCAGAAAAGGAAATATGGTAAAATAATTTATCAGAATTTTTAAAACTTATAATACAGAGCCAAGGAAGGGATGATTATTTACACTGGAGAAAGCTCTGATAGTACGTGAATTGTGAAGTATAGACAGTGATATCTAAGGAGAAAATAAATCTTTGAATAGAGGGGAGGTAGCCACCTGGAGTTTTTCAGGTTGTTATGCTGGGTTTGAATTGATTCTAGATTGTGATCCTAGTATAAGAAAGAGGAATATATGAAGACAATTTTGTAAGTTACAGAGTTATGGCACAATTTGACCCAAAGGAATAATCAAATCCACAAAGTATTGGATAACATGGAGTAACATGAACCTGAAAATTAAGGCATTGTATTTGTAGAGATGAGTAAAAAGAATTGAGGGGTCTAAAGAAAGGGCTCTTCAACTCAGAGTAATTGTAAAAAAAAAGCCATAATTTTAAACTATTACTATATGAACATAAACAACTGCCCCCAAGCAGTTTCGCTATGAAGGGATGCTGAGTGAGTTGAGGCTCTTCAGCTTGCAGAAGAGAAAGTTCAAGAAGATTTTATTGTGGTCTTTCAATATTTCTTTTTTATAAGTCACTCTGATTTACCTTAACACAGACTTTGATTTGATTATGAAAGGCTGGTACATCTATGACACACTTTTGTGTTAATACAGTTTATGGATTTGAGTTCAATGACTCTTTCCATATATCTTTTCCTTGTTAGCACAAGAGATCTCTAGATGACCCACTTTTTCCCCCTTCTCACATGCAGTTTATACGCAAGCATCTCATTAAGGCTGCTCTAAACTGTCCTATTTTCTTGATAGCATTTATACTCCAGTTGATGTTGTTCTCAAATATGTCATTTTGCCTGCTTAATTGTTTCAGACAGTCTCTCCTCATTATCTTCTTAGCTTTAAAATCCAAGAGCAGTGACTGGAAAGTGTTCAAAAAACTGTTCTTTCTATTTATCCTACAAAGGTAGTGCAACCATAAATTATAGCTGAAAGGCAAAGTCTTGTTCAAGAAAAAGACAAATTAGGGTGAAAATAAGTATCAACAATGAAATAAACGCCAGCTAAACTCATAAAAGTCTATATATAAATGCCTGAGGGTGTTTTAGTTCCAAAAGAAATGTAAGAATCTTTTGTTCACTTCTTTGCTCTTTGTTATCTTTTTTTGTATCTCTCCAGACCACTAGTTATTTTGCTCCTGAAATCAGTTAAAATGCTTTTGCTCTTTTAATTGCAGCTCATGTTGTTTGACAAGTTTACTTATGTCACCTTTTTTTTTTAATTTACAGAAAAATCACTTTCTGTTTGGACTCAGGCCTTGATCACAAGAAGATGATAGACACTCAAAACAGAGAAGAAAAGCAGTTGATTATGTGTTTTTAGTTGTGTGTTTTTTAATCTGCTTTATCTTTATTTGCAAGTTGCATGAATTAGAATACACAGGAGATAGAAATGAACACTTTTTTCCTTAATTCTTCAGCATTCTAAATTATGCTGTTTAGTATCAATCTATTTAATTTTAAGGCATGACTTGTGAACACCTCAAAACTTAAAATGCTCTTTCCCCAAATTTGTTGGGACCCATGAGTAAAAAGTTTTCTATATACAAGATTGTATAAGCTAATCAGAAAAAGTTTGGAAGCTGCACTTTTTCATAGAGGCTTCTTTGTTACTGGAGGAACCTCTCACAGCCTTCTTAGGTGTTCACTGTTGTTGACTCCATGGTGTCCCAATTCCAAGAGAATGGATGGGCAACACCTGTGCATTCAAGTGTGTTTTGTTCTTCAGGGTCTCTCTCCCACACCTCCTCCTTTTTAGTCTGTGGGTGTTCTAGAGTACTATGAAAGGTTACATCTCCTTTAGGTTTTTGAATGAAAGTAGCTATTGACATCTATACTTATTTGAACTCAATTCCATTGGACAGTGATATCTGCCTTATATTCATTAGACTGCATTACTCAGATCAATTAAACCCAAAGGTGTGAAGTTAATGATTGAAATCAACTTTAAATCACTCTCAACATATTCAGCTCAAAATGCTGATGAATAATTGTCTCTGTTCAAAATAAAACCTGGGCCACTTGCAATAGCATTTAGTTGTAGTAAGACAGTATAGCTAAATCTGCACTTGAACTGGCTCCCCTAGAACCAGCTTAGAGTACTTTATGCGTATGAACAACCTTAGATGCCTTCAAGTCGTATTCATGTAATGCAACGCGTATTTGTGGCTTCATCCTATAAAATATCAAGCTGATGTACTGCAAAATGCTTGTAGCTCTATTTCAGAGTGGTAGCCATCAACTTTTGAACAGTTTAGCTCTGAGCAATGGGGACGTGAGACATACATCTTTGTCTGTGAACTAGTAAGTAACATTGGAGCTTCAGCCTAGGTGACTAAATACTAGCTGGTTTGAACTTCCTTTTATTGTACATAGTTCCATTTCTGTGTCAAATAACCTCACAGAGCAATACACATCACCTCCAAATCTTTGCCATGTATCTTCTGATTCTAAATGTCTCCTAAGGCCTCTGGATGGAGATTTCTGACTCTTACGTATGCAACACTGTCCAGGGAGATACTGCCATAGTAGCTTCACAAAACAGGTTTCATCCCCTATATTATATCATAAGGAAAAGGAAGGGATTGATGGGAGTGTGTCATCGTTCAACTCTAACCAGCAACTAAGGACCACACAAATAATCGTTCACTCCCTCCCAGCCCTAATGAGATTGGGAAGAGAATCAGAAAAGTAAAAATGAGACAACTTGTGGGTTGAGATAAAAACAGTTCTATAATTGTATTAATTCATTATTAATAACAAATACACTGGAATAAAAAGGAAAATAACAAAAAAAAGAGAGAAATAAAACCTGAGGAAGACAAGCGAGACAAATTAAAAACAATTGCTCATTGCCAACCGACTGATGTCTCTCCTGCCCCAGAGCAGCAGAAAAAGCCCAGTTAACTCCCCCAGTTTATATGCTGAGCATCACACTGCATGATACGGAATATCCCTTTGGCAAGTTAGGATCAGCTGTCCTTGCTGGACTGCCTCCCCTCTTCCTGTGCATCTTCAGCCTCCTCATTGGGAAGGCATGACAAGCTGAAAGCCCTTGACTTAAAAGCATTGCTTAGCAACAACAAAAACATCAGTGTGTGATAGACATTGTTTCCAGTACAAATCCAAATCATGGCCCCATACCAGTTACTATGGAGAAAATTAACTCTATCCTGGCCAAAATCAACACAGAATGAAAGAAAAAACAGCATTATAGAATAAATCTCATGGATGATGTTTTCTTCTGTGTAACTCCAAAGAAATATCTAAATAGTTACTGATACTTCAGATATATTGTAGAACTTTGCAATATTTCTGGGGATGATCGAGGAAAATGAAAATTCCCAGAAAAATCAAACGACTGAGGGAGTAATTAAGCTTGTATAATTTGGGGGGTTTGTATATTCTAAATCTTCTACATTTCTTTTATAATAAAAAGAAAGAAATTTGTACTTGCAGAGAAATACTCAGTTCAATATAAAAGAAAAAATTAAGATGGAAAGGATGAATTAACTGTAAGAGGCAACACATTTTCATGAAGTATAGAGGGAGTTTTGATGACCATCTTAGACTATAAGACTGATTTCTGAAATTATGTAAAATGAATCCTATTAAAGATTAGTTCTCATGTAGATCCCTAAGTAATTAAGAGAGATTTACCTTCAATTGTTCACTGATTCTATCCAAGGTAGCCATCTAAGAGAAGGAAAATCAATTGCCTCCTGAGGATTTATGTCTTTTGAGTATATATATATACTTATACAACTTGCTTATACTAGGAATATAACTTGTTTGCATGCTTAAGGACAAGGGAAACATTTCCACCTAATCTACCTTGCTTTTGGCAGCTAAACATAGGTGATTAGAATCACTCTATGGGCTTCAACAAATCAAAAAATCAAAACTGTTTACAGCTCAAACTGTACACAGAGAGAGAAAGTGAATTTTCATATTATCATTATTGCTGGTTCAGATTTTATTATTCAGATATTTTTTCTTTCATAGCACAGTTATTAGTTTATAATTATTTTTACTCTTAATTTGGATATTTTGTTTCTGGGCACATAAGAAAAAATATGTAGATAAAATTTCCAAGGAAATGCAGCCTAAGTAAACAGAACAGTATTTTGCATTTTCTTACAAATGCGTAGCAAACATATCCCTTTTAAACAGGATTTCTTTTTTCCAAAGACATTGAAATGAAAGTGAAATTCATACGTGCATTTAAGATTTCATTCAATATTATAAACTTATTTCAAATAGCTAAAGGAAATGCGACTATATATAAAACTTCTTGCAAAGAAGACTACTGCAACACATTAAAAAGTTCCTTATATCCTAGAAATAGTTATAATTCATATTTTAAACTGAACTTAGAAATGTAGTGCATTCATTAAATATTCATTGATTATATGTAAAGCTAAATATAGACTCTCATTTTATTTGTAATTTTTTTTCACACAGGCATGAATTCTCTGTTGCTCTGCATTTTGTGTATTAATTTACTGCTATACTGTTAAAATCACAATGTTTCCAAAGGAATATTCCACTTTCTTCAACATCCATGGTAGTATATTACACTTACGCTTCACGAACTAAGCTAAATTTTCTCTCGCATATTCAATGCAGATCTTTTGACCTCAGTATAACTGAAGAGAACTATACATTAACATTTAAAATAAACTTGATCTGTGTTGCACCAGTAAAATACATGTATTACATGCAAAGTTGGATAGAAAGGGGTTTTCTGCTTCAGATTTTTCATATCTGGTGCTTATATTCTGAATAAGCACCATTTGGACCTGATTCTGTAATTCTTTTATTATAAGAAATGCATGTTTTTTCCAACAGCTGCATAGGTATTTCAATACACTTGTATTAAAATATTAATAGATTATGTTCTTTATATAATGTAAAATGTTGACAAAATCATTGAAGCTAGTTAAAATTGAGAAATTTTATTTACCCATTGACAAAAAAAATCATCTAATACTGAAGTGTGCGATTGAGATTAATCTTGCAAAAGCCTTAATTTCTCAAACTAGGATTCACAAAAACATTATTTATACATCTACATACTGAAACAGTCTGTCTTTTCAGAGCTACTGTCAGGTACAGGCTCAGAATTAAAAACTATTTATCTATTGGGAATGCCTGTAAAACATTATCACCTCACCATATGAAGGCATTCGTTTCTGAGGGATGAGCATAGCCATTAAAATAGCTTCTTTATATTTCATTTGTATTGTAAAATGCCCATTTCTTATCTCAGTTTGTTATGATAAGTGAAGTACATTTCCCACCTCTTATCCCATAAATGTTATGTTTCTTGTAGTTACTCTCAGAAATTTCAAGAGATGATTAATATAAATGCATAATTTTTTCTGCTGTGAAATGGTTCAGTAAAAAAAGTCTTTAATAGCACATTCAGATTACAGTGGCATATCTTGGAGATGTATATTTTTGTTACGTTTAAATTATAATTAGGTTCAGCCATTGCCACAAAATTTTGCCTTGAGAACATTTTTATAGTACAATTAACATTAGTGTTGATGCTTTATAAGCATATTTCAGAGTTAAATACTATGTTTAGCAGCAACTCCGCTTCTTCACACTTCAATTTACTAGTTCGTTTTCCTTGATGATCTCAATTACAGCTATAGTACAAAAGAAGGATCATACAAACAGGAATCTGGAAGCTAAAACATAAATCACAGAGGGTTTTCTATAAATCGATAATCATTTATGTTTCTTATACAAAGTGAATTACGATATAGATTATGTAGTGCAAAGGAAATGTACTTAAAGTATCTTTTAAGTAACCCGACAGGTTTGAGGGTTTTATTAACATTATCTTCTAAATTATCTAGTGTTTTTCAAACAAGTAGCTGTTAGAAAAATATGTCTAACTACTGAAATGCGTTGTATCGTATCAACAGAACTACAATACTTCAGTCCTCAAAGAAAATGCAATGAGCAACTAATTTTAGGCATGTCTGCTATCTTTCGACTCAACACATGAAATAAAATTCAAAGAAATAAGAGTAGGGAACTGCCAGTCATTGTACTGTATGCCCATTACATTATTAACAAAGAATTGTGCAGAAAAAAATGAGACAGAAATTAATATCTGCAAACTAAGTCTGCACCAAATTGAGACTATTTATACAGTCAGGTCTCTGTGCAGCAAACACCATCCTGAAATTTTATTGAGGCACTTGTGCTACATAAAACGGATACTAAAACCACTTTCAAATAAAAATAAATTTTTCAGGCATAGGACTCATAAACTGTATTTTAAATAAAATAAATGTGAAATGAAGGAGAAATTCTTCTTATTAATTCTGTAAATTAAGAAACAAAGAAATCACTAAATAATCTTCAAAACTAGCTTTTAACTATGAGCAAAAAGAGAGTAGTTCCACATTACCTCTATCAAATAAATTTGTCAAAGGTAAAAACTAGTTATTGTTCTGGTCTTGTTGCCAGCAATGGTTATGGATCATAAGCTAAGAAAACACAGCAGAACCCAGGGAGATCTAGTGCAGGACATTATTATTTTCCCTTGCCCTCCCTGTAAGACAAGCAATAGACCTTTGTGTCACAGGGCAGGAGCACCTTGAGGCCTCTGAAGGCAAGTAAGCTTGCTATTATACTGGCAAAAAGTAAAAGAGGTAAGAATTTGTACAATAAGAATGATATAGTCTAATTCAATATCACACTATTTTTTCATAAATAAAATATTAGTTTACAAATGGAAATTTCAGATTTTTTGCAAGTGCTGCGGTATAGCTGCAAGCCTGTCTCATGCATCTTAGACAACCAGTGTCATCTCAAGTGTCATGCGTGTGTATGTTTATGGGACTGAATCTCACCATGAGTGTCTGTATTTTCCCATGTGCATAAAAAATTAAAAACTAATTAAAATTATATCTAGTTCACATGGAATTTAGATACTCAATTCACAAGAATTTATATGCCTTTGATTATCTAAGTTTAGGTGCCTGTAATCAGCAGCTGCATTCAACAATCGCAGATGGTATTTGCGGATTGAAGCCTTTAAAATCAAAGACCTGCCAATACACGTAGCCCTTTCTGTGCTCAGTTATAGGAAGACACCTAAATTTAGATTATGTTATTGAAAGGGAGTGATCCAATACATCAGAGTGATAACTCATGGAGGAAGGATACTTCCATACGTGGTACCAGTCAGCCATATGACACAGGGAGTTTGCAGCTTAGAGGGACACAAGTCATATGGTTCTATATGGCAATATGAGTATGGATGAAATATAGAGGAAGGGCAATACATTCTCTTCCTATTAGGTGGCAATCAGTACTAAGGGAAGGGATGTCTTCAGCAATGAGTTACTGCTAAAATAATCCTGAAAGCTGTTATTCTTAGAGTAATTTTAGTCTAATTAAAACACTTACTGGAATATTGGTTTTCCTTCTATATGTTTGTCATGTTTGCTTATGGGCAAACATGTATGTGGAACTATTCCAGTGTTTCAATTGCATAAAAATTAAAGTCTCTATTTGACTCAATACAGAAGCATTGTATAAGCTCTGTGTTTGCCTTTTGGGTAGAGGCAAAATCTACTCATGTCTTTAAAGAACTATTAAACACTAATGACACAATAGGAATTAATTTCATATCAAGGGTTTTGGTGAAGACACTGATATAATATGAAGGATTTTTTACATTATGAAAGTGACCCTTGACACTGCAATATTACCCAGGCTGGTTTATTATGAGAAAAAAAACAAGCTGCCTCTGGCAAGAGAGCAATCAATTACTGCTTTCTTATTCTGAACTATGTTATGCTCTGCAATTTATTCTGTGTTTATTGTTGCTGTTGTGTTCAAAGAGAGAATTATATACTCCAAGCTGATGTAGTATGTGCTCAGCTTCTTTCGAAGATGGATAATTTATCAACTCGGTAGATTTCACCTGTAAATTCCATATATACTTATACATTTTAATGCACATGTGTGAAGACATCTTACATAATGTATCATCACAAACCAAGAATAGCATGTAAGACCAAACCTGCTTAGTTATTGAATTTAACCTTAAAGCCAGATGTTTCTTTACAATTGATTTCGTTGTAGAGGAAGAGATACATTTTTTTTTATTTAGAGGCACACATTGATTCTTATGCTTTTCCACATAGAAAAAAACACTTCAAATCTACCTCTGAGATAAATTTGATCACTTATTTTCCCCATTTGTTCAATAATGACTTTATACCAATCTTCAGAAGTAGTAACTTCTGTAAAAAGTAAATTTCTACAGTTTTATTTATATACAAGTTAACTCAATATACTTGCGTAAAAATTGGCACAAGCTATTCAATAAATGGCAAATAAAATTAAACATTATATTGGTGTACTATTATAACTCAGAGATTAGGCCTAATCTGACCAAACTCGTGTACATTCAAAAGCAGTTACAGAGAAATTAAATATTTTCCTCCATGACTAGCTGAAAATGTGAGCTATACATAAACTATTGTGGTTACGTATCAGTTTCTGAAGGAAACTTAGAGAATGCTGACGTTCCTTAATGAGGGTGGGGAAGGAGAATATAATGAGAAAAATACCTGCTTCTTTCAATTTGGGTTTGGTTGCTTCACATTACAGTTCAGTTCTTTCTGCAAGTACCTGAAGAAATTGTCTAGATATGAGGTAGAAGGAGTAATTTAAATGAGTCTTTGTTTTTACCTGTGAAAACTAGTCAGAAGGTTTTGTCAGTGGATACTGGGGCAAAAACTCCTGGAAGCACAAGCACAGGGTGACATCATGGGACCCCAGAACAGAAATAAAAGTCACAGTTGGTCAGTTACTGGTCAGTTAAGGATCTCAACCATGAGATCTCAGCAGCATTAATAACACGGAGAACAGAGCTCATGAATCCAACATAAATAAGATGTTCCATATATGGCAAATATACATAGATAGTAACAAGTTTGTTCTCTGCAACAATGGGAACAAAAGGTCAGAGAGGAATGTGCTCAATGTTTTCTTCCTGGCTATGAATATCCTACTAAATCAGAACTATTACTTACCAATAGCAGGTCCTCTCTTCTTTATGGTAGACACAAACCCCCTGCCTTTTGATTCATCACATTTTGCTCTTGCAACTAAGCATCACATGTAACATGTATCTCTTACCATATAATTGGGTTAAATAAATCAGTCTTTTAAAGAATTGTGTGTTTTCTGCTTGAATCTTCCCATGTGAGGTACTGAATCATTATAAAACCAAGCAAAGCACCTTTGTGTTTTAAAAAGTCCTTTACACTGCATGATGACATCTTCTCTGAATGTGGATATATCTTAGATTAGACAAACACAAATACTTCTTCAGAAAGACATACACAGCTGCTAAATATATATTTCACTATGACGTGCAGGATAATTCTATAAATGCATTTCATTGCAGTAGGTTTATAGAAGATAAAGGATACATATTAAAGTTGATGTTTGATCTTCAAATAGTTGAATACTTAGTGAAAGTAAATTGATCAGACTTCACAGACTGGTTAAGAACTTTTTAAACTACTAGACAAATTCTATGCATTCCTATATAACATTAAGCTAAATGGATTTAGTAGCCATAAATATACACTGACATCCTGTCTACATTAAATAAAGCAATAGATTTCATCTTTTCATAAATAACGATGAAAATAAGCTAAGAGCACAGAGGTGATTCCTCAACATAATGTGAATTTATGAATCTCATGTAATATCTCTATTTACATGAGGTTAATATGTATGGGCCAAATACTTATTTAGTTTTAAACTTGTTCCAGTATTAAAACAAATCCTGTTTTTACAGACTGAATCACATTTCCTTCTCATTGAATTTAACAAAAGTTACACATATATTGTAGCTATATCATCAGTAATATTTATTTATCTGTGGTTTGTAGATAATATTATTTTCATCAAATTTAATGGGGAAATCTGACAATTTTTCTTGTTGTCAATACAAAAATTACACAGTTAAAACTCTAGATTTTAGTTTTATCATTAAAAGTGTAGAAATCTAGAGTGAAACAAATCATGCCAGTGAACATAGATGAAAGGATCTAGTGCAGATCTAGTTGAAAGCAAGACTTAGCTTATGTCTTTTTTTCTCATCTTTTAAAACTTACAGAGCGTTATAGGATAGCTCTGGTTTTGACCAAGTTTAAGCTAATGTCTATTTTTTGAAGATGAGCCTATTTAAAGATATACAACAAAGCAAATTTTCATGGCTGCTCCAGCCATGTTTTTTTGTGTGTATGTCAGATAGATTAAATAAGAAATAGAATGCATTCCAGACAGCTTACGAAGAGTGACATCAACCAACTCCTAAACACTCTTTCTTTAAAACAACTCTTAAACATGAGATATAATTGCTAAAATCATTCAGCAGTAACTTTTTTTTTTTAATTAATCCTCATAAAAGTCCAAATTTTTTCATTTTTTCAGAAAGAAAAAAATGGAAGTGGCATAAGATCCTAACTCTAGCACAATTTCCTCCTACAGAAGACACGACTTTCCCTGCTTCGAGTGCCTCCTGCTGCTTCTGGTCCTGAGCAAATGCACCCACAATTGAGGAGGTGCCCCAGAAGGTGTCCCCACACCTCGAGACTGCCAGCCTACTGTTGGGTGCAGGCTGCTCCCAGTATGCCGTGGGGAAGCCCCATTACCCATCCCAGGCAGGGGTCTGGGTTTCCTAGCTTTCCCTATGAAAGTAAAATTTCTCCTTGTGATCATACAAGTTTCAATAGATTTTTTTCCAGTTCTAAAGGGGAATTTCTAGTCAAAATGAGATAAAAGGAAAGCATTCTGTACAGAAACAGAGGATTTCTCAATTTTGATACCTAACCTAAGAACTGAAAAAGAATTACTTGAAGTATGCTCTTGACTTGAACTCAGACTTTTAAGAAAGATTGCCTGTTACCAGCTTCCACATATTAATAACCAGGCCATTCTCTCACTAATTAACAGGTGACAGCAGGCAGATGGTGTGCAACTTAGTTTAGTAAAAATAAATACATATATAAAGAAAAGACTTCTTTATTTCTAGGTACTGTAGCACCAATGATTCTGATCTTTAAACTGTCTTATTTTAAGTTACCGGAAACTAAAGCTAAACAAAAAGAAGTTGGAAAAAAATACTTAGTTATTTTAGCTCTTTTCCTTTTTGATATATGGTCTGCAAATGTAAATCCTGTCTTGAAATATAGGAGACTAGATTGGGGTTAGAAAGGTTAATACTCAAGGGCATGAAAAAGTACTTTGAAATTTAAATTTATTTTTAGTTCTTCAAGAACTCATTTGGGAAAATAATGTGTAGTCTGTGAATAGACACTTGATGTGTTTATTGTTAATGATTTTATATTGAAAATATTTAAATGGTTACCTTTCACATACTTTTTTTTTTTTTTTTGCTTTCCAATTACAGCCTTTAATCTTTAGAAATGAAAAGAAATGAAAAGAATAAAAGGGCACTTGGGACTTGAAAGTTTTGGATTGGGGAGAAATACCTGTGAAAAAGACATAGATTGCAGAAGATAATCCTCCAAGAGGAAGTTCAGAAGATTTAATAACCTTTTCCAGTATTCTCTCTTCTCCAATTACAAAAAAGATATATATAGTTACATAGATTATTCCCAGATTAAATGTAACTATGTTCCTTCCTGATGGAAAAAGAATAAATCAATGAGATAATTTTTTCAAACATTTTACAGACTGTGTTTTTTTAATTTTCCTTCCATAAGGAGCATCCAACTTCCAGACCACACCGGTTAAATGAGGAAAAAGAAAAAAATGTGAGAATAACCATAAACTCATTATAGGAAATATTTAAAAATTGACTAGTGTAGAAATAAAATCTGTGACCTTTGGTTTTGAATTAATCTACACATTCCTGGATAATCTACTGAACACATAATGTGCAGGGGTGTGGTGGGTTTGCCCCTACCAAGAGCTAAACATCCATCCAGCTGCTCACTCACTCGCCCCTCCCCAGAGAAGCATGGGGGGAAATATGAGAGAAAACCCATGAGTCAAAATAAAGACAGGAAAATGAGTTAGCAACTACTGTCATAGGCAAAACAGACTCAGTTTGTGGAATTTCACTTAATTTAAATATTTAAATACTGATTTGGGTACTGTTAAGACAAACATCTAACAGTCTAGGGAAAACATCTTTCCTCTCTCCTTCTAAGGTTTAGCTTCACTTCCTACACCTCCCCTCTTACTTTCTGGTCTCCACTCACCATGTTATCACCTCAGGTTACTTTCAGTCCCTTTGATGAGGCAACAGGTGTCAGAGGAGGTTAAGACTAGGGCACAGTAATTTATTTCTGCTGCTCCTTATCTCTTACTCTTTTTGTCTGCTAATCCTTTCCTCTTAGTTATTGTTTTTGTTCCAGCAGTGGTTGTCCGTGAGCCATTTCTGTCACAGATCACCCTCTATCACTCTTGGCCACATTGTTCCTTTGTCTCGGTGTTTACCGTCCTTTCTTAAACATGTTTCCCCAGAGGTGCCACCACCTACTCTAGGGCTCATTGGAGCCAGTGAGAAACCAAGGGTGTCTGACAAAAAGTAGCCCCTGGTCTCTCCTCATTGAGACTGTCCCTGAAACATCACACCCTGCTACCAAAACCTTGTTATTTAGACCCAATAAAAAAGGAACAGTTTTACACCCCTGAATGCTGAAGTATTTTCCATACTAACTAAACCCATTAAACATCCTGGAATACTGTTACTTGCCTGTCTCACTCTGGTGAGGACAGTGAGGGCTGATGTACTTTGGCACTGCTGGAGTTATTCCATTTCAGAATTGATGGTGGTGGAGATCTGATACTTATTGGGTATTTTTGAGTTACAAAAATACTGAAAATAAGTTATGGATTATAATTTAGTTAAAAGCTATTATGATGACCTAATTGAAAGTATTTTGGAAGTATTTGATTAAGTATTACTATATAAAGAGCTTGAGTATTAGTTTTGTTTGCATAGAAAAGGAGGACTTTCCATGTCTAAAGAATTTGCCTAAAGAATTAAAAGAGAGCAAATTTCTGTAGTTTTGTTGTGCTTTCTTGTCATTGGAGTTGTGTAGCATGCAAAATCACTGCTGTCTGCCTACATGTTCGTTTAGGAATCACCACAAAATCCATACATAATGCAAATAAAGCTTGTCCAAATACTTGTGACAAAAGTCGACGAGTCTTTTCAAGTAGGCAGAGCTGTTGGAAACACTAATCAGTGCACACTCTGAAAAATAACTTGCATATACATCTGTATTTTAAATATTGTCATAAACATCCCAGCTAAAGATAAGTAACTAGTTTCCATGAAAACACACACCACTAAATTATTTCATAATGGAAGAACTGCTTTAGGTAAAATTCTGACTGTATTGGCTGCTTTAACTAACCTGACATTGAGTCCAAGGCTTACAAAGTCAACATAACTCTTAAGACATTATGCTTACTTAACCACATTGTTTGAATGACCTGCTTCAGAAGAAACTATGTCAGTCAAGATTTATTAGACAATTTCAACAAAGCGTACAGAAATATCTTTAAGTACTGCTTGCAAGTTTAAATGTCAAGTGTAGAAACAAACACTTCCACAGATGCTGTCCTTACCTGAAGAAATTTTTAAACAATTCCTACATAGCATTTTGATATAAATGTTGTCCTTGTGAGCTGTCAAAAAATATCGAAGATGACTTTTTAACATATGCTAAACTACCTTTTGGCCTCTACATTGCTGAACATTGTTTTTTTCTTTCAGTCATTGACTAGTGTATTTTATACATTAACTTTTAGTACATGAGTTATCATGCCTGATATTGAAAGTGTCATCGTTGTGTCATTAATATAGTATGAAGAGAGTGAGTTGTCCTTGATGTTCTTAGCTGGTTTATGGGAAAATGATAAAGCTATTCCTAGGTGCTTTTCCATTTCAAAACAAAGTAAATATTGTTATAGATAAATAGTTTTTATAATATTGCTTTTGTATTTATTGTTTCTATCTCATGAATTAAAACATTATTTTAAAACTAGAAGACAAATGGATTAAAATAATGGAATTAATACACAAGAGCTAAAGCAGTATTGTGAGAATTTTTATCGAAACTTTTGCTTAATATGCGACCTCTTTGTAAAGCATGAAGAACAAAAAAGGTTTTCAATCCAATCAGTGGCCTCACCTATTATATAGAAGCATATAATCACAGAATCATTGAATGGTTTGAGTCGGAAAGGGCCTTTAAATGTCATCTACACCAACACCCCTGCAGTGAGCAGGGACAACTTCAAAAAAGTTAGGTTCCTCAGAGCCCCTTCTAACCTTACCTTGAATGTTTCCAGGGATGGGGCTTCTACCACCTCTCTACACATCCTCCTCTAGTGTTTTACCACCCTAATTGTAAAAAATTTCTTCTTTGTATCTAGTCTGAATCTATCCTCTTTTAGTTTAAAACAATTACGTCTTGTCCTATCTCAAGAAGCCCTACTAAAAAGTTTGTCCACACCTTTCTTATAAGCCCCCTTTAACTACTGAAAGGATAAGATAAGGTTTTCCCAGAGTCTTCTCTTTTCCAGGCTGCACAACCCCAATTTTCTCAACTTTTTTTTACGGGAGAGGTGTTTCGTTGTCTGATAATTTTTGTGGCTCTCCTCTGGACCCAACCCAGCAGGTCCATGTCTTTCCTGTGCTGGGGACTCCAGAGCTGAACACAGTGCTTCAGACAGGGTCTCATGTGAGTGGACTAGAGGGGCAGAAGCACATCCCTCAAACACGCTTCTTTTGATGCAGCTCAAGATGCAGCTGGCCTTCTGGGCTGCAGTCACACATTCCTGTCTCATGTCCAGCATTTTTCCCAGCAGTATCCCAAGTCCTTCTCAGCAGGGCTGCTCTCAGTCCCCAGTGTGCATTAACGCCAGAGGTTGACCCTGACCCAGGTGCAGGCCTTCCACATCTAGAGCCTCATACCTGTTATACAGAGGCACTTGGGAAAGCAAGATGGGCATATATATCATGTATATATATAATACCAAAATACTATGACCTTGAATTAAGAATAAAAAGTGTTCCAAAATATTAAGGAAAACTGTACAAAAGGTAAGGGCAACATCTTAGTCAAGTAAAACATTTCAGCAGGTGGAGATACATTCTTAGTGGAACTATAAATGCAACTACTACTACTACCACTACTACTATTAATGAGTGATGAATTAAGAAAACATTTTTTAAGCGCTTTAATACAAGCAACTTGGTCTTCTGGGTGTCACATTTTTGTCAGAGTAAGGGAAAACAGGGGAATCTCCTCAAATTCTTCACAATTTTGCCAGCCTGCCGGGATCACACTGACAGCATTACTGGGACAAATTTGACATAGAATGGGGCTCAACACCAGGTCCTTTACAATTTGGCCAGCCTGACAGGATCATGCTGTCAGTGTCGCTGGGATAAATCGCTTATATCCTTTTTATCAAATACTAAAGTTTCCAGAAACTTTTATATGTATACAAACAAATTTTATTTTACATATTTGTTACAGGATAAGGATTCGAGATTAACTGTCAATAAGATACTGATGGTGAAAACACATCTGGAGTGATATACAGTCAAACTCCAAGCACTGATAAACCCTAGCAGCTAGTGTGATGTTAGCAGATAAGTGTACATAAAACAGAATTCTTACTCAATAAATGTCCCCATGGGGGAAATACAGGGTCCAGAATATCAACTGATCCCAGATGTTCTTCTAGAGGTCTGATCTAAACTTCCCACTTTGTGTTTCATTTTTTTAAGGTTTCTTTCATTCGTATAAGGTTTATTTTTCCACTTGAGTTCCACCTTCCATTATTCTTGATTGGTGTAAAAATCTCTCACTTTGCATCTAAAGGTATAGACTTTCTGCTTAGCCAGAGCAGGCCTCTTTCATGGCAACCAAATTCCTCTCCTGTGATCAACAACTTTGGGAAAATTTAGAGTTCTCATTCCTTCATTTTTCATTATTTTTTACACACTGGGAAAGTAATACTCTGATTTTTTAACACCTAAGACAAACATGTATAGACTTAACAGTCATTTTATGCTTGCTGTTTTTGACACGGATGAGTTAGACTGGATTTGTCTAGACAGACCAGTTGCAATTTTTCATATTCTGAAGACCAAATATGAAATGCCTATCTTGTCTGGTCTGTTAGATGAACTCACTTTGGATTAATTGAATGCAAATTGAATACATATAAAATTCATGCTGGACAGTTAGGTCTAAAAACAATATATGGAAAGAACTGGGAACTACAGAAATTAAGAAACAAGATTTACAAATATCAAAAAGACCAGGAAGGACAGCTTCCATTAGAGTGTTTTACATCACTTTAAATCAATGAGGAGGACTAAAGCAGACCTGCTGTCCCTATTGTTGAAGACATTTCTTTTTACATAAAACATGAAAATAATCACAAAGAAAAAAAAATGAATAGTTAGGTGTTTCCTTTTCCCAAGTGATTATTTTTTTATTAACTGATATGATTCCAATTACTATTTAAAGAAAAAAGAAGGATATATTGTAGAAAAAGTATACAGTGTAAACAGGAATTCAGACCCCCTTTTTATTGGGAAAGTATCCAGTCTAGGCCTTTTGCATCCTATTTATTGTAAACTCTAAATTCTAAACTCTTTCTCCAAAGAAAGCACTTAATCTTTCACTTTCTTTTGAAAGAATGAGATTCGTGTTCAAAACCCACAGGAGCTTCCTCTTCTGCTAGTACAATATACTGTATTACAAAAGATATATTGTTTTATGTCACCTCCTCTATCATTCACACAACACAAGTATGTCAACTACAGTGGCTGTTTATGCAGAAAAATAAATTGCGGAACGGTATCAGTGATACCTTTATTGCATCTGTATGCAATGAAGAAAGTCTTATCACTGGACCAGCCAGGCTTACATAGATTAATAGCAAATATGCCATGAACTATTTGTCATCTGATAAATGCTCCACAAAACCACCAGTTCTTGGGAAAAAAAATGAGGAGGTCAGTATTAGGCAGGTCTAATCATCATGGGAACTGCATTGTTTACATCTAACCACAACACTTTAAGGCTTGGACTCTATTGACAGTCTGGCATTGTTGAACAATATATTTTAATATAAAGTCTAAGATCACCCAGAATGAAATTATATGGACTCCAAACGAGTGACATGTATCCCTCTTTTCTCCATTCCCATCTGTGTTATTGGTATTTAGCTAGATGGAATGCAAGAAAAGAACATAAAGGAATTGAAAGGAACAATCTTAAAGCTGTTGTAAATAACACCCCAGGTTTCAGAGACAACTTTTATTCCAAAACCATGACTCTACCTAAAATGTGGTTCTACTTATTATAGTGCATTATAATCTAGACACAAGAGATAATATGAGAATATTGTAGGTGCAATGTACTTAAAAGTTTTTACTATAATCCATTTGAATTAAGTCTATGATGTGGTGAAAATGCAAAGTCCATCTGGTTAAAATAGCTTTCCAACAAATAAATCAAAAAACCCGTAAACAAATAGACAAAGAAAATTTCATACTCCTGTTCTGGGGGAAACTGAGCCCTACAGTAGGCTATATGTTAGAATGTATGTAAGCTCTTGGAGGTCACTGTGAGGTTAACAGAAGAGCAATCAAAACAAAGATAGAATAAAAAGTTCTGCCATCAGTATGACCTTTTCTACCTTTTATTTCCATTATTGGCAGAGTATTTTTATTCTGCCTGCTACATAAAGAAGTGTAGTCTCCAGTCCTTTTTCGCATCTTCAGTTTGTAGTTTAGATTGTATTGTTTGTAGTCTTTCAGTCTGCTCTAATTCATCCTGATTAATAATTTTTCTGTTTATTTCATACCTTCTGGACTATCATGTATGAACAACAGTCCACCTATTCTTAGGATGAAACAGAAGACTTAGGCAATAATATTAACACTGCAGTTATAAAAATCAAGATAATTAAGGACTTTAGGCCATAGTAACCTATAGGAGAACTCCCATCTTGTTATGTGCAAGACAAATTACTTACCAGTAATTGGCATATTATCAGAGTTGCTATATAGGTAGCAGATATCTTCTGGAAATTTACTGCCTAAATTAAAATGTTTGTGAAGGAATTAATGGCTTACTAGTGTCTAAGATGGCCAAGCATCACATTCTTAAGGAAGATGCAAACTCAGAGATTAATTGTATGATTTATGACTAGATTTTCTATGTAGTTCTTAGTTTGAAAAACTTTAGTATTTAATTCTTATCTACATTCTTCTATAAATCTCATCTCTTATGACTCGTAAGGTTCTTTAAATAATAAAGCCCATTCTCTTCCTTGACCTACTGTGAGTACTGATTTCCAGATTTAGCTGTATTTATAGAAGAATTATAAAGGTTTTTGTCTTGGAAACAATCACATGAATACCATTGAGTAATAAAAGAATATCAAGTGATATAGTCATAAGAATTAGCTGTATATTCATAGTCTTAATTTCTTTGTTTAATAAAAATGTGGTGAAACAAGTAGTGTTATATTCTTCTCTTTTTCCAAGATCCCACTAAACCCCTTATCATTTTCTAACCCTCTTTAGTGTTAGAAATAAGATTGTATTACGGGAGTTTATCACTCAACTTCCCACTTTCGTAATTCGCCTAAATTTCATAGCAAATTTCTTCCTTCTCTCCCTCCCTTTTATCTCAATCAACTACTTCCTACCCCTAATCCTTCTCCATTTTCCACACCAAATTTTCCTTTTTTCCACATGCCAACCTCTCCATCTCTTACATATCTTACATCTTACACTCATATCTCTTATACTTCACTTTTGACCCTAAAATATTTTCATTTCTTGTCCTATTTCTTCCACTGTAAGCAACTTTTTTTTTTAATACTGTTTTCAAGTAGGTCTTATATCTTCTTACTCAGTTTTTATAGAGGTAGAAGAATTTAAATTGTGTCATGTAAATATGCTGTCTATCAGTAGAGCTGCTCTAAACATTCTAGCATGACATATTTTATATAGACCTCAGGCTGCCAATTTTTTTTTTACTCATTTCTGTCAAGTTTAAGTAGCAATGAAACATGTTTAAGAAATAATAATAATAATAAACTTTCATTGAATGCCAAAACATTAGTTTGACATGACATACTTAAGAAAGAAATAAAATTTGTCATTATCATTGCAGATCATTTTCTTAACATACAGTGTTTATTATAAGGTCCAAGTACAATTGTTAGTATACTAATTACAGAAACTATTTTCTTTTCTGCCTTAGTATCCTTCTTTGTATATTTCATACCTTTGAAGAGATAATGAACTATATACAATCAACTTCGCCACAGTCTGATATTCTACAGCCCCCCCCCCGAATATAAAATCAAATGCTATTAAATATCAAACCAATAATTTCAAATTTTCACTGAATTTTTAAGTAAACTAATTTTCCACAATTTGTCCCTTAATATTTTAGGAAGATTTAAGTATAAGTAAATTATTATTGGCTTACAAAAATAAAATGCAGAATCTTAGTTTTATAAAAAGCTTTTTTAAATTGGAATATGGATCATGTAAATCAAGATAATCCTACAAATCCTCTGTATTTTCTGGCCATAACATATCTATTTTCTTCTAATTTTTAATGTAATTTCCTTTTAATTTTTCTTTTTTTCTACTCCTGTTGGCCATATTACAATATGTAGAGTTCCTCTCACACAATTAGCACTCAAGGCAGACATGTTTTGATTGCTAGTGGTTTAGAAGAGCTATCAGGAAGCTGGTTAGCACAGTCAGAAACACTTACTGGTAGAGGTTTTTCTGGCCTTCATTTTGACTAGAAGAGAAAAGTTAATGTGGCATCAGCCAACTATGACGGTAAAAGCTGTACGCTTGACTGCATAGACTGTCGTACTAGGAAGGGCAGAAAATGTACACAACACATGGGACATCTCCAGCTCTTCAGTAAGGCCTCCATTATGTGTGTGTCTTCAGAGGTTCTGCTTTAGCATAGCTCTTTATCCACTGATGAAATAAGAACTTTGTGACTCAGTAGCATAACAAAACCCCACCTATCTATCCCAAGAAATTATATTCTTTGATACCTAAGAATGCAAAATATGCATATTGAACAAAGATGTCTATCTTTATGTTAATCTGATCTTTGTGAAGTGTAGTGGGAAAGGTTTTTATTTTGATCATGCTCTGCATTATGCTCAGTTGAAATATTTGCAAGAGTAATGGCTGTGATACTAGTAGTAATGTATCTCATTCAGTAAGTAAGTTCAGCAGAAATGATAAAAACTTTGCATAAATCATGATTTGGAGGCTTTCTAGTTGCTCATTCCTTTAGCACTCAGATTTTGAAGGGTAGAAGGTACATTTGTATATTCTAATCTTCCTTCTTTAAAACCTGACAAATCTGTACAAACCAAGTATTTTTGTAAGTAATATTATGACAAGTATCTGCAAGATATACTGCAAATGACAAACCTGTTTTTTAGGACTGGATGGCATTTTGATATTCACTAAGTCTTAGTTTTACTAGACGTGCAATCTTTTTAACATATAAAAGTCTACAGTGGTGTCTGAGACTATATATCAGCACTAAGTAGCTGTAATACTTTATTGTACTATAAATGTAGAAACAGTACTATTGCATTTGATGAGAGTTATTCGCTTTTGTATGGCAATGATTTCACGAGTATTAAATAACTTTGAGTATAGTGAATGTGCAACAAAATACACTAAACTGGATTTATTTATTGAAAGTGAAAAACAGATGCTTAAGGATTTTTTCGTCTTTGTTTTGCTTGTATTAGGTAGGTCCAAACTACTGAGCTTCAATAACATCTGTACTTGACCTCATCTCATGTTGCGTGTATCATATCAGGTACCTTATGGTTAGTGAAGGCGTCCAGTGTAAATAAAAGTGACAATAAGATCTTGGCATAAGGTTTTTGGAGTATTTGCTTGACTTAACACCACTGAGAAGATCTAGGGCTTGTGTGTAGTACTTGTATGTACTTTGTCCAAGTATACAATATACGTGAAATTAATATCTACTCAACTTTTTGACACCCTAAGGCTCCACAGTGAGCTTTACATTCATATCATACCACTTCAGACTGAAGAAACTTTGCTGCTATGTAAGTATGAATTGGGAGCACTAAAGATATCCACACAAAAGACAGTGGTGCTGCACAGATTTTCTCCAAAGCGGATCCTAGAACTAAATTGTCTATATGATCTCTATTTGAGGCCAGTTATACAATTTGTTCCATCCAAAAGTGGATATGGATACCAGGGAGTAACTAACCTTAGTAAGCTGTGGAAAAGTCCAGCAGATTCCTGGTTTCATTTTCTTCTTATCTTACTAATGTTAGTTTACCATCCCTCTTGATATTCCAGGATAAGAAATTTTGTTCCTGCTGTTTCTCTCATTCAGTCATAATTCGTGAATATTTGAATTGTTTTGATACACTTCTATTCTGCTCTGACTTTTTTACTGTATTCGCTCTCAGTTATGTAACACTTGGCTTTAATAACATTCCAAAAGCCTTGTATCAATTTTCTATTATCATAAAAAGGGACTGACATAATTCAAAATTATTCTTTCTTATTTCTTGTATTCCTAATCAATTCAAAATTCCATGCTTAGGATAACCTTCCTTACTAATTTTTTTTTTCAAACCAATAGCCTCTCATTTTCTACCTCACTGGATTCAAGCTTTATGATTTTAGCATCGAGGTTATTCATCATAGCTTTCTTCTATCCAAGTTATCATTTTTCTGTCTGTTGAATTATACCTCATAAATTTCTTCTGTCAGTGACAGAAACTTTAAACTGGACTTTCCACAAGATTTTCTTTATCTTTTCTTAAATTTCAAATCTAATTTTTGTCCCTAATCCCCTCCTTTATGTAGTATATATGAATAAATTTTCTTCATATCAAGCAAAAATAATCACTTTATTAACAAGACTAAACCTGTAACCACAGATAGTATAAATGGTCTGCCAACTATATTTGATCTGATTTAGCCAACATACACTTTAAATGCTTTCACTCTGAGAATGGAAAATGTAGTACACCTGGAAACTGAAATGTACACAGTATTTTTTATACAGCAGCTATTGTGTGCTAATACCAGTTTGGCCAGTTAATCAGGATATTGCAAATGTAACTTACTCATCTGTCGAAGTATTAAATTGTAAAACAAATGTTTCAGGCTTCCTTGGTGTAGAGCAAGAAACAGGTTGACTCAGCAGTACCTGCTTTGTGGACTGAACACTGGCACAGGTTGCCCAGAGAGGCTGTGGAATCTGCATCATTGGAGATATTTAAAAGTAGTCTGAATGTGGTCCAGGAAAACTGGCTGTAGGTAGGTCTGCTTCAGCGGGAATGTTGAACCATTTGGCTCATCTCTTTTTACTAATTATAGTAGGACAAAAGTAGACAAAAGACCTAAAGTTTAGATAGTTGAATGTAAATAAGACAAGTCACGCTTCATGTGTTTAAATTGTCAGCTTCTTCACTTTGCCATGTCAGTGCTATATGATTCTGAAAAGTTATGCACAAAACCCAATTTCCCTCCCCATTGCCTTGGTGACTGCAAAAACTATTCTGCTTCCAGCGACACGGAGGAAGTGTTTGCAAGACAGCATCATCATTATCTGCCAATGTATAATCTGTTGACAATTATGTGCTCATTCTGTTAACTGATGGGGAAGTCAGAGCTTCCAACACTTTCTTTAGAACAAATCTGCATGATGTGACAATAATTAACAGTTCTTAAAGGAACATGAGGTAAATGAGAATATTAACTGAATATGTAATGGGTAAAATAATCTAGATAAGATGAATTTTGAAAGTTTAAAACTGGAGAGAATGCACAATGTTCAAGTGCATATTTTCTTCTCACTGCCTTAATCTGCATGGCACCCATTCCAAATTAATAAAGTATTTGAGGTTTTAGAGTTTTTGTTTGTCTGTTTATTTTTAATTAGGTCATCCATTTCAGAAATAATCTAAAGAAAATGTAGTTGGTTTAGTATAATTCGCTGTGGTTTCAATTGGTGGCAGCTTAATAATCAGTAATTTGTGTATTAATTTACAATACAAAATGTCATTGTAATATCAGGCCAAATTTCATTTACTTTTGCTGCATGAACAGTAATATAGATGTCATTAAGGCTACCTTCAGTTATTTGGTAGTCAGAGTTATTTATATTTTCCATTTTGACTCCTGTCCGTTTTTTTTTTTTAAGAAAGAATTTTTACTTGTATTAAAACATCTTTTATTCCTAATTTGTTAATCAGGACAGTGCATTAAAAACCTCAAACGTAAAATTATTCCAACTACTGTGCAAGGTTCCCACACAAGACAAAATACATTGGCTGACCTAGACATAGTCAGACTTGTGCACAGACAGTTCCCTAGTTTTGCAACTAGACAGAAGTTATCAGCAGAATCATTAAAAATGAGAATGTTGACAAAGGAGGAATCCTCAGTGCTAAACAAATTGGAAGACTGACAGCTGTCTAATCAGAGAATTTAGAATGGCTCTAGATTTGAACCAGAAGAATGATCTAATTTATCACATGAAACTGTTCGAAGAAATTGCTACCTTCAGTTTCTTGAGCTTTGCAAAGAACATTTTTACTGTTTGAACAGAGAGCTAGACAAATTAAATCATATAATCACAGAATCATATAAGTTGGAAGAGACATCCAGAGGTCATCTTGTCCAATCTCCTACTCAGAGCAGAGCCAACTCAGAGGTCCCTGTCCAGTCAGGTCTGAATATCTCCAAGGATGCTGAATCCAAAATCTCTCTGGGAAATTGTGTTGAGATTCAGTGTGAATGTTTGATTACTCTCATGTAATTCTTTAAAAAATTATTTTGAAACTGAATTTTCTGTCTTACCTGTGTAGATCATCTCTTATCCTTGATTCTGCACCTCCAAGAATGGTCTGACTTCCATCTTCTTTACAACTTCCTATCAGATAAGAGCAGAGAGCAATGAAGTCTCCCCATAACTTTCTCATTCCCAGGTTGAACAACTCCAGTTCTCTCAGCCTCTCCTCCTTGTGCTATGTGCTCCAGGCTCCTGACCACTTTGCTGGCCTTCTAGTGATCTCTCTCCAGTTTGCCCATGCATTTTTCATATTGGGAATCCCAGCACTGGAAACAGTACCACAGATATTGTCTCAGATGTGGTCTCACCAGTTTTGAGCAGAGCAGACAGATCATCTCCCTCAACCTGTGACTGTGTTCCTCCTGATGCTGTCCAGCATATTGTTCATTTTTGCAACCAGGTAAGACAGCTGAAGCACTTTTTGAAAAAAAAAACAAAACCAAAAAAAAAAAAATTGACTCCCCACCTCCTGCCAGACCAGAAACTAGCACTCCATTGGTATCTAGCAGTAACAAATATAATTTTGTTCTGGTTTGACCTAAAGCAGAAACATTTTTTTTAACTTTTCAGCTAAACCTTATCGAAGTAACTTCATTTTCTGAAAGTTAACTGTATGTTTTCAGACAGTGTCTCTCTCTAGAAGTGATAACATTTAAAATTTATGATTAACACCAAAGTAATGGAGCATTGCTATACATAAAGGCCATTGCTTATATGTGTCCCTATGGAGACAAAGGCCATCCTCAAGTTGGTGAAATATTGTAAGTCAAAGGGATGCACCTGCAGGGAGGGCCTGACAGGACAGGTGACACAAACCTGACCAACAGAGTATTCCATTCCATGTACATTATACTTAGTATAAAATGGACAGATCATAAAGACCAGTATCTAATATGGATCTCAACCATCCTTTTGCCTCTGATCTTGGATCCATGTGTTCCTGAGTCCAGTTCCTGGATCCAGCTCTCATCAGCTGCTAGGTCCAGCCCAGGAACTTTCCCTGTGCTTGCTCTGCAGCATCAGTGGTGACATATAGCCTTTGGAGAGCTCAATTTCATATCTTTGCATGTATTTTATTATTTTCTTACTTATACTTTTTTATTATTACTACTATTGTTTCATTAAAGCTATTTTAGTCAATTCTCTCTCTCATTTCCCTTTCCTCGTTCCCTCTGTGTATGTGTATGTGGGATTTGGTCACAACAGGTCAAGTTTAGCTGTCAGTCAAACTGGTTTGGGGCTAAGCCATAACAAATTATTTTGTATCTTTCAATCTTGTTTTTGGATAATCAGTGGAGTCTCATCCAACTACTAATGCTGTCACTATTGACATCATTGGGAGCTCAACATAGAGAAAATATGTGTTTCTGCGTTTGATAACATTCAGCTGATAAAGAAAAACTATGAATAAAATGTAATACTATGAGTTGTTGGCACAAACATCACAATGAAATGTGGCCTCAACACATTTAGAAAAATACCTGATAATTTTGAACAATGAAATATGGAATTAAAATTTACTGTGAATAAGTCAAAAAGAAAGCAGACATGGAATTAAAAAAATTTGAAGGTTTTACATTAATAAATATATCTATATATGCATTGCTGGTTTGGTTTCACATAATTACTTTATAAGGTCCTGGTCTGGAAGAATTTTAAAAATTAAGCTTTATTTCAAGAAATGGAAGTAGATATGCAGAAGCAGCAGAGAAATCTGATAATAATTAATATCATCTTTCCACAGGAAATGTCTTTGAAAAAAACACTGATAACGACTATGCAGTAAATTTAATTTTACCGTACCTCACCATTCTGAATTTTTTATCATTATATAGTTTTCCTGAAATCAGTGGTGCAAACATCTAATTACAGCAGAGTGACCATGAGAAAATAAATATCCATTTTATAGTTCCTCCTTAGATTTATATGTAGTTTGATGAATCACAAAGTCCTTGTTTAGACAGCAAAGAAAGATTGTTACCATATGTCAGAAAATTGCTATTTTTCAAAATGTGATGTGAATGCTAGTATTTTCAATATTGGTCAAGTAGAAACCAAGGTTTTAAAAGAGGCAATTTGTTTTAAAGAATCTTTTTAAAATAATGACTGAAATATCTAATTTAGACTCCACTGGGAAAAAAAATTCATTATTCTGAGGTATTTGCCAGACATCCCCAGATCATCACTACAGGGACAAAGATGCTTCTGAAGATCTACAACTCACCTGAATTGAATAATGCACTTCTCATTAGTCTGGACCCTTTTAGCTTCCCCACACCACAGACAGAAGAGTGGAAAATACTGAAATCTAGTGTGATGCATGTTTTAGGCCAAGGAGGCTGGTACATGTGCACTCAGAGAAATGCTGTAATTGTTAGATTCCAGTTCAATTTATTGTTCATGGACACTTTCAACGATGTTGCTATTTATTAATGCTGGGAATGGCGTTTGTACTTCAAAAATTTTTAGGAGAACCTAAATTAATCCTCGTGTTGATGAAAAAAAATTTAGACAGCAGGTAGATGATCATTGTGATTTCAGAACTAGTGTTTCTGAACATTTTGAGCTTCAGTTTATACATTCACAGAATTTAAGGCTTGGAAGTGATGATCCTAATAGATTAAGGAATCCATAATGGCTATTCAGCAACAAAGACATAAAGGGGTTCTTGCAGCAAAATTGTTGGTGGATATTTTTTTCGTGCTCCTTGATTATGGTAGGATTTAGGAGGATTGAATCTGTTATAATGAATGTTGCATTTTATCATGCTTAAAGTTAAGATTTGTTAAGATTTTTATATTATTAAATTCAACTGATGTCAGGCTGCATTAATTCATTGTATGCATTCTTATTTGCACCCTGAATTCTGCTCTAGCCTATATATTAACCAGTAGTGTCTATTGCTCTTGAGATTCATAGTCTTGGTGTTGTTCTCAGTAAAACTCACTTTCATGTACTTTCACTACTGTTAACAGGAGGAAAGAGGTAACAGGAAAAAAGTGAACGTAGATTTACAAAGTACTGTTATTTCAGTCTGTGATATTCTGAAACACAGTAAATAATAAAAAAAAGGGAAAATAAAATGCAGTCTAGCTATTCTGTAAATGAAAATCAAGCTATTCAGTTGTCACTTTATATGCATATATTGGAAGTGGCTATGATTGTGTTAGTGTGTGGGAGTATGAGTGGTTTTATAATAATTTATATGTATTTATGTGTATATGCATGCATGAGAAATACTAGGTTAAATTTCCTTGGTGAACTAAAACTAGTTCTGCTAATGAATAAAGGGAGGAACAGGATAAATATATCAAGAAAGTGGAGAGCATGGGAACATTGCCAATGAAATCTGAAAATCATGACATAAATTGTTTAAGTTTTTGCTAGGAGAGTTTTTAAAGGCATGCAAGGTGTTTAGACTCTAAAGGGAATTTTTCAGAATATATAGGAGACATACACAAAAATGCATCAGGTTTTTTGCATACTACAATAATAACAATGATATTAAAATCTCTACTGTCTCAGTGCACCAGGTATTAAATCTCACTGGGACAGAGACAGCAACTGACAGCATAAGTTGTGGAAAGGAAAAGTTAAAAAAGAGAACTTCACAAAATACGTTAAATATCTAATAGAGGAAAAATACAATGCTGATTTTATAATGCTGTGGCACAGAGAAGGTCATCTCAAAACTTATTCCTTCTTTCATTATTATCTTGGAATGGTATTTCATCTATAGACCTTTCATCTGTGCATGTGATATATTTTGTTCATAAGTTTCTCTCACTGCCTCTGTGAGACTTACTTTGTTGATGTATCTAGTTTCACACATAGAAGTAACAGAGCATCTGGTATCCAGGGAGGGAAACATAGAGCTCCTTGGACAGTGGGATGCCTACCTTTAAGAAATGTGCCATTTACTATGTACTGTGTGACTAGCTCAGTGAATCCTTGACTTGTATAAAACTGCTGTTACTTAAACAGATTTGTATGTTTTATTCTGATTAAATATTTCACTCTAAAAGCAACTTTTTAATGAAACAAAGATATATAATAATTTTCAGAAGGAGACATCTGTTTATGATTTGGATGCACTAGGCTTCTTTTACATGTTTGACATGTAAACTCAACTCCTAAATTATTTTTTTTTAACAAAACTACTGGTATATAATGTTGAAGAAATAACCTAATTTCAACAGAAAAATGAAAGATCACTGAAAATGTATTGCTTACCTCTGGTCCACATTCTTGAGGATGAGGTCAGGGTTTTAACTATATAGGTATCTGTCCCAAATCCATGTCAATATCATCTTATTTTTCACTCAAAAAATGTCAAAAGAATGTAAACAGAAGCAATCTGTGTAGGCCCTTTATGTTAGCTGAAACACACAACATCTAGAAATAAGAATTTGTTTCACAACTGTATGATGATAGGTTGCAACTATAATAGTTACTGTACATTTTTAGTCAAGAAAAAAAACCTATCTACTTTTAGGAAAGAAAGTAACATATTCTAAGCTTTAATCACATATCTATATTCTGATACACCTTAAGTACACTTCTATGCATTTTTCCCCTGTTAATGGATCAATACTTAATCTTTGATTAAAACAATGGCTTTTCATGAATCATGAGTAGTTTTATCTTAGAAAAGGTAAAAGTGTATCCATGTTAAGGGCATGTTATCAGTCTTCACATAATTACCAAAGTGCACCCTAGATGGTAGTAGAACAGAAACTTAGTTTCAAGGTTTGTTAGTTTTATATGCTATTTAGTTTTTCCGTCATGTGGAGTTTCAACATCAAAATGTTTTGGACACCATTTGGGAGTTACATTTGAGCTACTATCTTTTTAAGTTTCTCATTTCATCAGAAAACTTAGCTACTTAAATAAGGAAAAACGTCGGCTTCTGAAGATCAATGAGGAACAGACTATGTGTTTCTCTTTTGTTTTACTAGTAATCATGCATGGAGATGAAAAGAATGAAACGTATGCCTTTATTACTCAAACTACTCACAAATAAAAAGAGATTATTTATTAAATAAACACCTTTGCTGATCCTTCACTCGTTTGAGCAATTTCCTCAGTGTTTTCTAATACTCAGATGAAGAAAAATAATTTTAGAATAAGTCTTATTATTAATGAAAAAGGTAAGATAATTGTCATGTTGATTTCCAAGGATATAAGTGTGTTATGCCTTCAGAACCTTGACTAGAAGTTCACTCCTTTCACTTTTTCAGATTCTCTTATAAAACATTCTATATATTTATAGTAATCTAGGGATGTAAGCCATTACACCTATAATAAGCCATTATATATGTAATAAACCATTTCAATTGATGATAGTAAGCCTATTTAAGTCCTCCTAAAGCAACGTTATTGCTTGCCAGGAAGAGCTAAAAATATTTTAAAATACTTTTAAGATCATCTTTGGCTTTTAGAAGATTATTCATTAAGACATGTACCATCCATCACAATTTAAGGTTGTCTACAAGGTAAAAAAATGCAGTGGTCTTATATTAATCATTTGAAAACATGTCAGCGAAATTATGCAATATTTAATAGTGTAAACTGTATTATTAATGATTTTTATTCAACTTAACATCTCCTTGCACCACAAGTAGAACTTAAATGTTTAAATATTAAAAAAAAATCCACACAAAGAAACTTTCCCAAAGGTACAAAAATGTTTTATTTATATAAATATAAAGTTAAACTGAAGGTGGATGAAC
The DNA here is from genome assembly GCA_033558185.1 of Dromococcyx pavoninus. Classification (NCBI taxonomy): domain Eukaryota; kingdom Metazoa; phylum Chordata; class Aves; order Cuculiformes; family Neomorphidae; genus Dromococcyx; species Dromococcyx pavoninus. The sequence continues at coordinate 3,468,890 of JAUMJL010000110.1, forward strand.
CACTTTATTTTATGAATAGTTTTATAAATAATAAACAAGATAAAATCCTTGTGGAATCTGTGTATTATTAGAAAAGAGAAAAAATGTTCTCCATTGCAAAGAAAACTCTTTCTATCTTGTTCAAAGTTCTGTATTTCTTCTTTTTTAATTAAGTTTCCCACGACATAGTTCCAATATATTAGGTGGAACTCAGGCACTTAAAAACAGAGTTAGATCCCAGGAAATCCCTCATAAGTCTATGGGGCCGGATGGGATCCATCCTAGGGTGTTGAGAGAGCTGGCGGATGAGCTTGCTAAGCCGCTCTCCATCATCTTTCAGCAGTCCTGGCTCACTGGAGAGGTCCCAGAAGACTGGAAGTTGGCCAATGTGACGCCCATCCACAAGAAGGGCCGTAAGGATGATCCAGGTAATTACAGACCTGTCAGCCTGACCTCGGTCCCAGGTAAAATCATGGAGCAGATAATCCTGGGTGAAATCATGCGGCACCTGCAGAACGATCAGGAGATCAGGCCCAGCCAGCATGGGTTTAGGAGGGGTAGGTCCTGCCTGACCAACCTGATCTCCTTTTATGACCATGTGACTCGCCTGGTGGATGAGAGGAAGGCTGTGGATGTGGTATACCTGGACTTTAGCAAGGCCTTTGACACTGTCCCCCACAGTAGACTCCTAGGGAAGCTGTCAGCCCGTGGCTTAGATGCGAGCACTCTGTGCTGGGTTAGGAATTGGCTGGATGGCCGAGCCCAGAGAGTGGTGGTGAACGGTGTCTCATCCAGTTGGCGGCCGGTCACCAGTGGTGTCCCCCAGGGATCGGTGTTGGGTCCGGTCCTGTTTAATATCTTTATAGATGATCTGGATGAGGGGATTGAGTCTATCATCAGCAAGTTTGCTGATGATACCAAACTGGGAAGAAGGGTTGATCTGTTAGAGGGTAGGATGGCCCTGCAGAGGGACCTGGACAGATTGGAGAGATGGGCCGATTCCAATGGGATGATGTTTAATAAGTCCAAATGTCGGGTACTTCATTTTGGACACAACAATCCCATGCAGAGCTACAGACTGGGGACAGAGTGGCTGGAGAGTAGTGAGGCAGAAAGGGACCTGGGAGTGCTGGTTGACAGGAAGCTCAACATGAGCCAGCAGTGTGCCCAGGTGGCCAAGAAGGCCAATGGCATTCTGGCCTGCATCAGGAATAGTGTGGTGAGCAGAACCAGAGAAGTTATCGTCCCCCTGTACTCGGCACTAGTCAGACCTCATCTGGAATACTGTGTACAGTTCTGGGCCCCCCAATTTGGGAAAGATGTCAGGATACTGGAATGTGTTCAGAGGAGGGCAACGAAGATGGTAAAGGGGCTGGAGCATAAGCCCTATGAGGAGCGACTGAGGGAGTTGGGGCTGTTTAGTCTAAAGAAGAGGAGGCTCAGGGGAGACCTCATTGCTCTCTACAGCTACCTGAAAGGAGGTTGTAGTCGGTCAGGGGTTGGTCTCTTCTCTCAGGTGACCAGTGACAGAACTAGAGGGCATGGACTCAAGCTACGTCAGGGAAAGTTTAGGCTTGATGTGAGGAAGAAGTTCTTTACTGAAAGGGTGATTGGCCATTGGAATGCGTTGCCCAGGGAGGTGGTGGAGTCGCCGACCCTGGAGGTGTTTAAGGGGAGATTGGATGTGGCACTGAGTGCCATGGTTTAGATGATGGTTGGTGTTAGTGTTGGGTTATAGGTTGGACTTGATGATCTCAGAGGTCCTTTCCAACCTTGTCATACTGTGATACTGTGATACTGTGAAATCTCTGTGAAAATGAGCAGCCCTTGTTTGACTTTGCAGTCCTCTGGGATAAAGACTTATCTTTCTACACCTGTGCAGAACTTCTTTGTTTTGAATATTTTTTATCTTTATACTGAGCTCCATTGATCCAATATTCAGTTGCTCTCCCAGTATCCTCACACTAAGTAAGAATTATGGCTATTCATAGTTATAGTTTCTTGCTTTTTAAATAGCTGCTGCTGACTCTTGCTCTTTTAATGAAACAGTTTCATGGACTGAATATTCACTTACAGAATAAGAGACCTGTGAGAGTCCAAATTTGCATGACATTATTCCATAATCTTCAGCCTGTGAAATTTTCTGGGATTATGTCACTCTTCATTTCCATTATAGGTATGAAACATTTAGGAAAAAATTAAAAATACCTTATGCCAAAAAAAAGTACGGAGAAAAAAATCTTGTCTCTGTAATGCAGAAATTAAGCCTGTAAACATCAAAGAACAGACCTTGAGTTTCAGTCACTGTTTCCAGGACACTTAATAATAATTGTTTTATTTTCCATGTCTATAATTAGTATAGTGCAGAACACAATTTATTTCCTTATATATTTCTGCAGTTTTCATTGTTCCACCTGCAGTTCCACATCTTCTAGATCTGTCCCACATATTACTAAGCATTTTCTGTGTCCTCCTAAAGAGAAGGTTATAACATTCTCCAGTAGAGATGTATTTCTTGGCTGTACCAGATAGAAAGGAAGATGTTCAGAAAAGACCAGTTCATACATTCAGTGCCTCAGCTCATGTGGAAAACAAGTAGTTCATGATCTGTCTGAGGAATAACTTTTATACAGGCATGTAGCTGATATCATGTGACCATCCAGAAACAGGTGCTTGATAGTAGGAATGCATGGTTTCTTAATCATCAACAGTGCTAATCATGAGATAAAACTGAGGTGTCTAGTTCTGTAAAAAGAAGAATATTTCTGGTTTTGTGTGTAACTGCAGTTTCCCTAGTTCTTGGATTCATCCTGACATTTTGAAAAGCTGATCCTTATGTTGTTCCCTCTGTACCTAATGGGAAAACACAATAATTTTCAGAGTATAGTTGGACACATAGGAGATCATCCTATGTAACAAATATTTTAACCAAATTTAGGTACTTAATTTAGGTAACTATTTTGAAAGAGTATTCAGGTTGAGAATTTTGACTGCAGATGCAACCATTTTCATGGATGATTACAGTTTTTCCCTGTTATTTAAACTTTTAACTAAATCCTTGAGTCATATATTCTCCAAAGTCAACTGGCATAACAGATAGTGAGAATAATTTTATTTTATTGCTTTAACTTTCAGTTACTTGACATGTTACACTTGGATATTCATTTTCAGCATTGCACTATTTGCATAACCTATCCTGAAACTCTGCCTTTAAGACCAAATTGCTGATTTAGATTCCTAGTAGTGTCTTCAATGAGTAATTATTAAATCATTAGATTTATAATTACAGATCATTATTTTTAGAAGTAAGCATAGCTATTTCCCTAACTGTGAAGTTTAAAGTCCAGGTTAGATGTGCCTTACTGGATGATTATTTCTAAAACAACTGTATAATTCTGAGGCTCAGAATGCTGATAGAAACTTTCACAACTAAGATGATTTAATTAAGGCAGATAAGCACAAGTCTGAGGCCAAGATTTTCAAAGATAAGTTTTTGGCTGATTACACTGTTGCCTATCAAGAGAGATTTCAAAAAAAAGAGCATTTTGAAGGGTTTTCCTTTTTTGAAGAAACAAGTATTGGAAGGTTGTAAACATCACACAGTTGCTAAAAGTCTTGATCCTAGAAATTAAATTATTCTAGTAATACAGTTTATTTCAGTAGTACTGAGCTCTAAAACTCCATGGAATCCTTATGCTGGACATGTTCTCATCTAAGAAAGGACACAAAGAATCTTATGTACATCTACTTTATTAAATCTGTTAGATCAAGACAGAAGATGTAAGCATTAAGGTACTTCAAGTTAATTGTAAGCATGTTAATTGTAAACTTTAGAACCTAATTTGTTACATTTATTCAGTCGTTACATCCTTTTTTTTAGACCGAAAAGAAGATGCAAAAAGTTGTCGAAAGCCCTCGAAGTTCTAGACTCTGACAAAATATTGCTAATGGTGTTGCTGAAAAAGAATGAATATCTAATGAGCTTTAAATAAATTATAATACATTTTTCTGTGGAAAATCCCACTGGAACTTTATTTAATTAAATACTATCTGGGAAAAAAAGAAAAAGAAAAACAAACCTAAGTCTACAAAGCCAAGTTTTAGAGACTATAATGGGAATTTTGATGTTAATTCCAAAGAGATTGGAATTTCTCCATAATACAATACTGACTTCCCATTTAATTAAAATTTAATGTTAAGTTGCTGCATTTTTCACTGAATTTGGCATGTTGACATAGAACTCCTGACAACATAAGCAATGAATGTACTTTATATAAGAAAACTCAAACATCCTTAGTGTGTGCTACCATACACTGAAATGTGGTTGTTTTAAACAATCGGACAGTGGGGAACCTGAACCATTTGGCTCATCCTTTATCTGCTCAAGCATTATTCAATGCTTTCCGTTCAAATTCTTGCTGTGAGCCAAATGGTTTCTGTGAGAGGTCCAAGCACAAATATTTTCTTTCAAGACACTTCTGCTGCTGATCCAGCACAGAGAACCTGTACCTTTCCTCTTTATAGGCACGCTGATCCCAGAAGAGTGTTGAAAGGGGAGCTGCTTCATGTTAAATAAAGGGCTCTCTTGAGTAGGTGCACCACACACAAATGAAAACAGCAACTACTCATGCTACCTCCACATCAAGGCCCTTCTTATTTTAGCCTCATCTGGTGGGCACGTCCAGTGATGGTGGGTAGTGATGAAGACAAAAAAGAGGCCTAAAGCAGCTATAAATCATATATATGTATAAATTAGCATACAATTTTTATTAGTTTACCTTGAAATGAAGTGTAGTATTTAGATACTTTGTATCATGGTGATGGCAGGACTAGACAAGATGTATAAGCATTTTACATTAATATATTAGCACATGACCACCAAATACACAAAGAATGATGTTTATACTTACACTAGCAAACACTCAGCTAATGGAAAGCTACTAGACAAATTAGCATAAGGGACTGATAAGGAATGGATGTCCTGCCAACTACACAAGAAGGATGACTGGTAAAATGACAAGGAAGACACACAGTTTCAGAAGCAGATGAGAGCAGTCTTTTCTGGGAGGCGATAGAATTACCTTTTAAAAAATTAGAGAAGTGCAGAAAACCAGTGAAGAAAGGTAATCTCACCGAGGCTCTAACTTCATTTGTCAAAGTGTTCTCAAGACTGATAATCATGGCCTCTGTGACTATGAGACACCAGGGATTGAAGTCAGCTCCATGGGATTGCATTTACACAGCTAGTTTAGAATGTGGTTGTTAAAGACTAACAGTTTCATATATCTAACAATGATGATTAGTGAGAGACACATGCGAATGAACCATTACCACAAAGCATGTTGTTATTGAAAGCATTCAGTAAGATTTTATTAAGAAGTTTAAAACTCCTGATTTGCCCTTTTCATAAGCATTCTTATCACAGTGCTCTCTGAATCTGTGATATATGGATATACATCTATAGAGAGATGTTTGTTTAATGACAAAAAAAATTAATCCCTATAATAGCAACTTCTTAACTATGAAATATATCTGTCTTTGTTTGCTGTAATCTACATCTGTTCCAAGAAGCTTCTTGAAGAGAACTGTGTTTCAAATCACAGGTGAACTGTTCCTCTCATTTTGCCTTAAATGCTGTTTTTGAGCAATGTTATAAAACGAAGTGGTTGAAACTAGTTCAAAAGGACCAAAGCAAGGTTACTGGTTTTGCACCTGCTAAAAGGTTCTTTGAGCAAGCCTGCAAAAAAGAGGTCAAGTGCCTGTCACTGCAATTTATGGAGGGGCACAGGGGGTCCCAGCACTCCTAATGTTTCCCTGAAAGGAGTATGTGATAGCTTATGTAACACAAATCTCCTTCTAAAGGAATGCAGAGTGGGTGTAAATGGGTGGGATCAGTCGACATCAACTGCATAAAGGGAAAAGTCTCCCTGTTCTTAATGGATGTTCCCACTTCTCTTCAGGTTATCAGCATTGTCTTTCATTGTAGGATCCCTGGAAACGTGAAACTATATTCTTCCAGGGATTCTCTGCTTCCTTTTTTTAATCTGCCTCTTTTCTCCCCAGACTTTCTCTCCTTCTCTTCATTTGCTATGCTGAAGAGGTATGGTATTGCTTTATATGGTTTATATACATATGCATCTTTCCGTTTACCATGAATCAATACTTGTTTTACTCTAATACACTACTTAATATTTGCAAATTGCCTTAGAATTAATAAATTACTTCGTTAGCCATATAGTGTTGTTATCACTTGAATTCACTTCCCAGAACTCCATTTTAATGAACTATGTTCCACTTCCACTTGAGGGGTTGTATGACAGGGACATGCCAAAAAATTTACAAGCAGTAAAATCGCCACTTAAATTCTTCATTCCCATCAAAAAAGAGAAAGTGCATCAAGAAGAGGAAGAAATAAAAAGAATAAAAGAGAGAGATGACTGAAGGAGAAAACATGTGTCATTTTGACCATGCCTTGATACCTTTTTTTCCAGTTCTTCAGTCATAGAATCATACACTAATTTAGGTTCAAAGAGACCTTTAAAGGTCATCTACTCTAGCTGCCCCTGCAATGACCTTGAATGTTTCCAGGCACAGGGCAGGGATGGATCATTCTTCCTTTGGACCATCTTACGTCCTGATTGAAATGAATACTGCTTTGTTTAAAACTGCTATATTAAAATGTATTTCATTTAAAGCTTCTGTATTTAAGCTTATCACATTTTATAGACTTGAAAGTCCTTGTCATTTCTATCTCACTGACTTTAAAGAAGCAAAAATTTGTTTAATTCCATTGGCAGAGATCAGAAAATAGAACTGTATGTGGATCAAACACCTGCAAACACTAGCTGTTAGAGCTGCAACCAATTAATTTGAATAGTGTTTCCTTTACATCCCCTATAATTTCTTTGTAGTCAATAGTTTTCTCTTATATCTCACAAGATATCTCTTGTCAGAGATTTCTGCTTTAGCAACCGTGAATACTGTAGATTCCAAAACCAATACTTGATAAATAATTATCAGTCTTCCCTACTGTGGTGTCTGACCCCTATAGTATAAGAGATTCATATTCATATTAGGGATTTATACTGATTTCCAAAATGAAAGTTATATATTTGTCACTAGTAACGGAAAATCAAAGCTAAAGGTGGTAAAACTTTGGTTCCAAGAAAAGAACGGAATATTTGTACTTATGTTAGTGTTTCAACTGAAAAGCGTAAGAGTGAATTTATTAAAAGCTATGATGTGGCCAAGTGCAGAAACATAATTGAGAAGGAGTGCTTAGAGAATATAATTTGCAATTTCCTTGTGGTTGTTGTAAAGGTAGAGTAAGGTGCTAGCCACAAATAGGATGCTAACATCTAGCAACCATTTTAGAAAGTCCCAAGTGAGTTTGTGAAAGATCTGCTCTGAAGTTTTCCCTGATAATTACCATTCCTGAAACTTCAGTAAGCCAAAAAAAATAAGAGAAGAATGAGAAAATAAAAGCCTGACAGAACAGAATAAAAGCTTTTTAGCACTAATGAATGCTTAGTTTTCTAAGCAGAGAATATTCTTCTGAGGCCAAAGAGACACACAGATGACTTCACAGCATGCATGCAGAATCGTACTCGATAGTTTTTTAAGTGCATCTATGTTTTAATACTCTTCTTGTGAGGTGATTTAAAACCTCATCCCACATTTCAATTGTTCCTTATAAATCACATAGGAAATATCAAGAAATGCCCACTTCTTAACCCTATCAGATAAATTAGCAATTGATAAATCTTTCAGCAACACACCCCCTCATCCTGAATGAAAACCTCTCTCTCAAGGGAACCTCTTCTTTGGTTTTAGTCTGTGGTGCTCCTGTGGACACAGTATTTAAAAATACCCGTGAAGATATCTCAGTGATACAATGTTAGTTTATTTTTCTCACAAAAACTTCACCCTTGATATGTAATTATAGGATTTTTTCGTGAAGTTAGAATATTTTTAATGTTAGATTTAAATTAATGTTCCACTCTTTGTAAATGCCTTTTTTTTGTTTTTTTTTTTGTTTTTTCCACTGCTGTCCAATACATTGTTGAATTACTGTCTATGCAGTGAGGAAGCATAATTCCTTTTGGTTTTTGTACAAAGAAAGACAGAAGATAAAAGATATTTACCAGAGCCTCATAGTTAATATTAATTAATATCATTGGACTTTGATTGACAGTACTGGAAAAAAAATACTGCATATTATTTCATTCTCTAATAAAGACATCCTGAATTATTACAGGTTTCAAGTTTGTATGCTTTTTGATCACAAAATTTTTCTGTCCATTTCTTCTGATTTCCTCCCATCTTTCCACTTTGCATGGCATCACTAAATACTCAAAGCTATCTTTTCACTTTCCTTCCAGAAAGACAGAACTATGTGTCTTACATATTCTGATATACATACACCGACCTATTCAGTACATACACAATATAAAAGCTATGTTGAGGTCTGTTAACCTCACAAATTACAGGTTGAGTTGGGACTCAATCACCATCTACCTTTGTTGTTTTTTTTTACCTTTGGCATCCCTAATTTATTTAAAGGAGGAAAAGGAACAATAGTTGTGAAAGATATATTAGCAAAAACACAAGTAATCATACCCTTTTGTACATTCTTTTTCTCTAATATTATCAACTTCATTCCTTCACATTGTTTATACATAGTGCTTTTTCACATTAATATTACCAACATTGTTAGGATTATTTCTATGTATAATTAAGTACAAAATCAATTAGCTTGGACATTTGGACTAAATGTTTGCAAAGTGTTACAAAAGTTGTTTCTTTACAAAGCATTTTCTGACTACATCGTGGCCATGAAAGCACAACACAATTTTTTTTCATATTACCTTGATATTTCTTTTCAGTTTTCCCTTAAAACAGGAAAACAATGACCATTCTTTGTAACAGGGGAAGATGCTAGATATATTTATAAAATTCAGAAAATTTTACAAGGTTTTCCCAACTCACTCAGGTCTATACTTTCTCTCCTTTTCTTCTTGGAAAAAGAAACCCTTCTTCACCTCCATAATGGACAGTATATGAAGATATTTTCAGCTATGTGTAAAAGAGTCTCCTTTCTTTTATCTACTACTGAGCTGGTTCCTTGACTTTTCTCCTCTTTGTGGCAAATCCGGCCTCGAAGAGAATCTGGATAATCTTCTGTCCTTTGTCAAAGATCTCTTCTGCTGTGTCCCCCCGTACAATGATGTCATTAATATACTGGATATGTTCTGGGGCCTTACCCTTCTCTAGTGTAGCCTGAATCAGTCCATGACAGATGGTTGGACTGTGCTTCCACCCCTGGTGTATTGAACACCCCTCCAGGTGAAAGCAAACTGTGGCCTGCACTCTGCCGCTAAGGGAATGGAGAAAAACGCATTGGCAATGTCAATGGTGGCGTCACCACTTCGCTGTCTTGGACTCCAGTTCCTACTGGAGCTCAAACATATCTGGTACAGCAACACTAAGTGGCAGTGTGACTTCATTTAAGCCACAGTAGTCCACAGTCAGTCTCCATTCTCCGTCAGACTTGCGTACAGGCCAGATAGGGCTATTGAAGAGTGAATGGGTTCTGCTGACCACCCCTTGGCTTTCCAGCTTCCTAATCATCTTATGGATGGGGATCACAGAATCTTGATTTGTCCTATATTGTTGCCAGTGTATGGTTGTCGTGGCTATTGGCACTTTTTGATCTTTAACTTACTGCAATCCCACTGCAGAAGGGTCTTCTGAGAGGCCAGGAAGGGCAGACAATCACTTGGACTTCTCTTCAATCATCGTGGCTACACCAAAAGCCCACCGGTACCCCTTCGAGTCCTTGAAGTATCCTTTTCTTAGGTAATCCATGCCTAGAATGCAAGGGGCTTCTGTCCCCGTCACAATGGAATGCTTTTGCCCCTTCTTTGCATCTTCTGAAATACTAAATGTGTAGTTAGGATATAAATCATCTAGTGACAGTACACCACGGGTTGTTTTATACTGTTGCCTTCTTTTCTCTTGAAACCACTCTACTTTACTTTGGATGCACCCCTAGTTCTTTTTGACGTACCCCTTCTCTTGTACCCATTTCTTCCTCTTTTGCAATCACTCTTTCCTCTGTCACAGCCACTTCTTCCTCTCTCACAGCAACTCCTTCGTCCACTACTGCCTGCGTGGTTGGGATAGGTCCTTCTGCTCCTTCTTCTTCTTGTCTTTCTTCTTCTTCTTCCATCCGTTCCAGTTGTGGAGATGGGTCTGTAAGTTTTACGGTCTCCCTCAGCAACGTCTTCTTTTTCTTTATAGGGGCAACAACAACATTCCTGTTTTTAACTTGAGTACCAGTTCTAGCAGACTTAGTAGACAGCTTCAGCTTCAAGTTGTGTTTGGACCCCAGTTTCACACATGGGCCCAATAGGGACACCACTAGTTTCGGGTGGTATGGTTGTTTGGGTTCCTGTCTCAACCTTAACCTTCTGATTGTGATCTAACGCAGCACAATAAGCATTAGCCAAGCCCCAGTACAAAGCATAGAATTGCATGTTCAGATCATCATATGAAAGACACGTTTCCCTCAAACAACACGTCATCTCATCAGGGTTGAACACCTGCTCTGGCACAAAGTCCCAAGCAATAGGAGGTGTCACACATCCCACTAGTTTACCAAAATCCGACCATGCTCCCTGCCACACAAAGACTGGCCTGTCCAAGCTCCTTCCCAAAGGTCCAGTGGTTCCTCTCAAGGTTCGGCCCTTCTTATAATAAGGGAACCAATGCAGCACCACCGGTCCAATTTTAAATAGTATTTCTGCTGCCTTAACCACTAATATCACAGTTTCTAGAAAATTTAGGTATTTGTTAAAGCTTATCTTAGGAATCTTTTCCACCAAAACTTGAACGGCACCATTACGGAGAATATATACTAGGTCGTCAATGTCAAAATTGAAGAATGGAAGCCATTCGTTCCATCCATCTGAACGGCTGCATTCCTCAACAGGATATCCTGGGACAAGAACAAAACCAGCTAGAACAATGAAAAAAGCTAGCAAAAGGCCATTGTTATTATTTTCCTTCAGGTTGTTCCCAAACAAATTCTTATTCTATAAACAAGGCTTTCCTGGTTGGTTTAACGGACTCTGGCGGTGTTCCCAGACTGTTTTCAAAACAAACCAAGGTTAAGCATCCTCTGCTACCAAAAATGAGCTGGTTCCTTGACTTTTCTCTTCTTCCGGCAAGGCTGGGGAGCAGAAGGTCCCTGCGTTGGTCCTGTCTGCTGCCGAGCCTGCGGGAAATTTTTTAACAGGTCGGATTTGGCCATCTGGTTCTCCATGGGGGAGGTGGCGTGGTAAGATTTCATTAATTCTTTACTTTGTTAGCTACTGGGTGTTATAGTTGTAAACTGGGTGTTATATAGATCCTTTTTGTCATTTTTCCCGTTTTCCTTCCCCTCTTCCCTTGCTTCTTTGCATATCCTTGGGGTGTAGTTCTTTGTACTTAGAAAAATACAGAAATATATATATATTTAGTGTGATTTTGGTTTCTTCCATAGTTTTTTTTCCTTTGAAAGAGGGGAAGTTTTGGGAGAGAGGCAGACTGAGCGGTTGGAGAGCTTGGGAAAGCTAGCTCAAACCAGCTCAACTACCAATGCATTTGCTAGTTTAGCAGTTTACTCTTTCACACAAGAGCAAATGCTTTCTCTATCCAAGCCGTTTGGAAGAATATCTTAAATCTCTAGAAAAATGAAAACATGTTTTAGACATGCTTTCTGGACACATTTCACTTTATACAACAAATAATATCTGCACAGGAATAAAGTGAAAGCAAGAGAAAAGGAAAGGCTACTAAACTCAACTGAATAAGCTTGTTTAGTTTTTCTAGCAGTAATGGCACTAAAGATACTGGAAGCCTTCTCAAACGAGCTGTCCATTGTGCAAGGCTGTAACACTAGGTTTAATCTTCCCTGAAGTTAGTCATCTGATGATAACTGTTTAGTTTTGCCTGTATAGTGAAATTTGGAGAACAAAGGAAAAAGAATGAATAGACCATGAATGCTTCCAGCATTCTTTATAAAATATTTTTGCTTACATATGACTAATGTATAATTGTTTTCGGGGTAAGATATGGTCTTGGTCAGGCTAAGAAATGTGTATCAGGTATATAATTAAGTAACTGATGTTAGATCACTTTATTTGATGTGTAGACATAGACATAGGTACAAGCAGTGTTTTAATGGATAGTAGCAACCTATGCTAATGTTCTTTAAGTATCTTCCAATTCCAACAAGACTATCTGGGTTCCATATTTAAGAATAGCTTCTAAAATAATTGCAAGTTTTAAAAAAATAATATAATAAAAGAGGAAACCCCATGATTTGGAGAGATGAAGGAGAAATGAAGCAAGGGGTTGGCTACTTTCATTGGAAGATGAAGAAAATCTGACTTAATTTCCTGCATAGCTGCTGCGTGACCAAGAGATAGCTAATTATCACGTTGCCTTCATATCATTTTGGAAGAATGCAAAACTGCATGGATTGGAAGGAAGTGAAGAAATAAAAGCAATTAGGAGCAAGGGAAAGAAGATAATTCATCTTTACTGAATATCTTTTTTGTTTTAAATTAAGATAAATAGTTTTAAGTCTGAAAATGAGCATGAATTCTATTCCTCATTGAAGTCCCTTGCTTTTCTTTGTCTCTTTGAGTTAAATGAGAATAAATGTTGGGGATTTTTTGTCAGCTTGAACAAGCTATGGAAATGTGAAAAATGCTATTCCGAGAATATGAGGTACAGATATAATAAACACAATTTTCCAATTTAATAAGTAAAAAAGTATTAAATAAAAACTTAATTTTTAGACAATGTGTTTATATGATTAATTTTACTTATAAAACACTAATCTTAATGTAAGATAGTGTCTTTATCTATGACCAGCACTTGAAGAAAGCAGTCATGAGGAAAGACAGATGAGGTTGGGATAGGGCTTTTGTTGGAATCATCAGAGAAACAGTAATAGAGAAAAACAGATGCATTTTAGATCAGAATTCTCTTGCCATCATCTATTTTAAAGAAAATTGAGTTTTAGAGGTTGATTTTCCTTCAGGTATTTTCATCTAAAAATCAAAACTATATTGCTAGTTCTTTATTAAAGCAAAAAGAACTTAGCTTTAGATATTTTTGGAAAAAAACCCAAACAAACAAGCAAACAAAAACACCCCAAGAAACCAAACAAAAAAAAAACCCACCCCAAACCAAAACAAACCCCTGAAATCTATTAAGTTTCCAAGATGAACATCACTAATAGAACTGTACAGTTACTAACACTTAAATTCTCAGACATGCGGTGAGGAGGAGAATGTGACTATTCAAGGATGCATTGATTTTCATTTACTACAGACAGAGTTATGTCTCACCTCAGAGAACTATAAAGGTTCAAACACTAACAGAAAATATTGTTTTTCCTACAAACAAATATCGCAAAATCTTAATGATAAGCTGCTTACAGTTCTTCCTTTGTACTAATGATCCAAGCAAATACCTGAACAGTCAGAAGTAATTCCTGCAGTCAGGCACAGTTTGTTTCATTTGTATTTTAAATAAAATTGTAAGTTGTATATAACTTAAATATCCTTATTTTGCAATTTTAAGATGAATTAAACTTTGTCAATAATATTATTCTCAATATATATGAAGAAGGAACAAGGAATGGACGTATCTGTGTCTCATCTGCCAAGATGCTGTTAATGGACTCAAAGCCATACCCCAGATGATTCCAAGGAGATTAGAGAGGAGAAAAAGGGATATGCAGATATAAAATCACATGTTCTAAACCTATCCTTTGAGATTAGAAAATGCTGGGGAATGTTTTCTTGTCCTGATACTAAATAAAGAAATCTATCTTGGTACATTCTATTTAATTTGCCTAGCTTTCAAAAAAAAACTACTTTTAAAGCTTGTATGAGAAATAATCCTTGGTCAGTGCTAACTCCCTCTGTGTTGTGTCTGAAAAGTGCCTGGGAGAAGACTTATTGTTCCAATGTAATTCCATGCCCGGGACAGGTAAAATACTCCTGTTCCATAAACAAGAAGTATAAACAAGAAGCATAAATAAGAAGCGTAAATAAGAGTATGGCAGTACCCAGCAATAATTGCATTACTATTTAACTAAATAGTGTAGAAAGAATGAAAGATTTTGAAATTTATGGAAAAGCTAAAGCTAATATAGCCACCCAGAAAAATTTCTGCTTGTTAACAACTAATGTCATTTTGAGCCGGATAATCCCAGTCTCTTTCCATAGTATCTCACTGAAGTCAGACTAGACTTCCAAAAATTAATAATGCACATTTAGTCAAAATCATTCCCAAAATTAAAGCCCTCTTAAAGTGCCTGTAGATTTTGGCGGGGCCAGGTTGGAGTAAGCAGGAACAGCATTTTCATTTCTTTTTAAACTTTTTTTCTTTCTTTTTGTTTACAGAGTAACTTCTATTTTTATCAGAGATTATCCTTTAATTTTTTTCTTTCCTCATTTGCCAGGAATAAAATGATTACCTGCTTCCTCATCATCATCTTCAGTGGTCTGCTTACTGCTGAGAAACATCTTTTTATTCTCCCTATCCACAGCTTGGAGAATGAATATACAAGTCTGCTAAAAGCAATAATTCAAAGGGAAAGTTTTGATGTTTAGGAACTTACCATATCATTGGGTACATATTTAATGGGAACAACAAATTATTCATTTGTACCCAGAAAGCTAACCCTTAGCTTGATTTGGTTTGACCTATTGTGGCACTGTTCCCATCTCCTGCTGGTGTTCTGGCAAGAACGTCCTTCTGAAATTCTTTAGTAGATTGTGGGCTGATTGTGCAGGAATTCAAATGGTGAAGCAAGGCATATTCTTTGCATGTTTTAATGAGTTTTGCTCTCTTCCTCAAGCCAGCTGGCTGAGCAAGCTTTAGATAATGCACAGGAGCCAAAGCCAAAAAGCACTCAGACCAATAAGGAAATAGCTGTAGCTCAAACCAGATGCGTCTTAAGTGTTTAAAGCGCTTCAAAAAGCTCTAAAGACAATTTCCACCTCATGAATATGAAAACAAAACTGATACTAGGGGACATATTATATATGCTGCGTAGTTCTCCCTCTTCTCTCAGTAGCATTTCAAGCAAATAAAACTGAAAAACTTTTTCAGTTAGCCTAGCAGAGCTCTGGCTAGGTGTGAAGCAGAGCTGCAGTTTATTCTCAGTTCCTCCATCCTGAGCCAAGAGTTGTGGATGCATATGATCACCAGCAGACTGAATGAAAAGACTGGATTTGATTACATTTAACAGTAATAAGGTGTGGGAAGGATGTAAGAATGAACTACAGGAACTTTGCCAAAGGACACCGAATGCTGAAAGAGGACATATTTTATTATTTTCAAATATAAAGCTTTGTTTCTGTTGGTAAGTGTAAACAAATTCCATTAGCTTCACATATAAAACTTGTTAAAGTTAATGCTACAAAGTCAGCCCATTTTTAACATCTGACCCAGTGAAAGGCTAAAACCAAGACAAAAAGATTTACATGCTAAACTAGAGCGAGATGTAGTACTACAGGATTTATATTAAGAGTACAAATCACACAAACAGTCATTAAGAGTTAACTCTGGATAGGCACAAATATAACAGCATGAAGATATGTCACCTTTCTTCACTGTAGTAAAGACAAACATATTCTGTCTAGTCTTTGAAGGTACATAAGGAACACAGAGTGTGTTGAAGTATAAGCATGTGTCCATGGAAATAGAGTGAACAATAGTAAAAGCTATTCACACTTTAAAGGCCTAAAAATTCTCCACCCCAGGTTGTGGGTTGCCTGCTGCCCCAGCTGTTTGCTGAAAATGATCCCTTTTATAACAAGTAAATCATTTAAACATGGACTTCTATTCTACTAGTGGCAAAACATAGAATCAAAAGAACTGAGAGCTTCTTTTGCTCAACTACTTTGTGGGATTGCATTGTTGGGCTACATATATTTTTTTTCATTCTAACATACCAGCCTGATATTTGACCTTCTCAGAACAATGATATGTCTTCGACTTACCCTAAATGGACTGCCTTAAAATATGTACTAGGAGCCCACAAAGTTGGTGGGTACTCTAACCTGCGTGGACTTCTCCTGACTGCTTAGAAAATGTGTGGGGAAATGCAGTTGATCTGGAACAGCTACCTCCAAAAATTTCATACAACACTCCGGTACTACAGTTACCTTTTCTCTCAGGGTGACTGTTATATCAGTTTCTTTATTGAAATACAAAACTCAGTATGCAGGTAAAATGTATTTTTTTATAAGTACACATTAATATAGAAACATATAAAGATGTCAATACTATGGTTAAGTGCATGAGTACTGTCAAGATGTAGTGCAGTCTGACTGCTTCCTGGGGACCAAGCCCTGCAGTGGATGCTTGAGCCAGCAGAGCATATGCTCCCAGCGAGAGGACAAGACAAACATGGGAAGGCAGCCAGCAGCAGCTCCCAGTCCAGAGCAAGGGGTACATTTGTGGTAAGAAGTGGGATCCACTTGCCAGGGTGCAGATCCATACATGGGTAGGTCAAGTACTTGGGTAGACACAGACAAGA
This sequence comes from Dromococcyx pavoninus, assembly GCA_033558185.1. Lineage (NCBI taxonomy): Eukaryota > Metazoa > Chordata > Aves > Cuculiformes > Neomorphidae > Dromococcyx > Dromococcyx pavoninus. The sequence continues at coordinate 3,485,478 of JAUMJL010000110.1, forward strand.
TGACAATACAGCTGAACTGCAGCTCAAGTCAGAGTTCAGGATCAAAGTCTCTGTTTAGAAATAGCTCCTAAGGAAAATAAGGGTAAGCCCTTTTTGAGGCTTCTGACTTTCATCACAACAGTCCTTCACAAGGTCATCCGTTTTACTATGTGTAAATGTTTGACACCAAGGAGTCATTCCCCAGGGTTTGCCAGAATACGCTCAGAGCCCTCACACTAAGTTCCTAAGATGTGTCCTTACACAGCACAGAAGTCTCAATTCAAAGGGGCACTAGTTACAAAACACTCTGCTTTTACATGGAGCACATATGTATTCAACCTGTTTCCAGGCCAGGATGGTTATCTCTGGGGATCTCTGTTAGAGCCTAAGGACACGAGGGGGACATCAAACCACCACTAAAAAGCATTGGAGAGTGAGTTAAAGCTCAAGCCACCACTGAGAGGCCCAGGAGGGTGGAAGGAAGCAATCAATAAGGAGATCAAGGCTTGGTTAGAACATTAGCTGGGAGTATCAGGGGCCAGGCTAGAGAAAACCAGAGAGGCAATCAAGGAGAATGAGAAAAGAGAGTCAGGGCTGACCAAATAATAATCATCTCAGAAACCTTCTGACTTTGCATGGGATAGTTTCTTCCATGATCAGCTAGCATTTGGGTTCAAATTTGCACTAGGGTTAACACTAACGCTACATTAGTGTAGTAGTGAGAGAAGTAGGAAGACTGCAGCTACACTTCAAATGGAAATGGAATTAAGTTGATCAATGATACTAGGGATTTCCAATATGTGATCCTTCTTGTAAATTTTCATTTCTTTGTGCCATGGGATGTCCTGTGAGTAGCTAGGTTCAGGAAAAGGAGTACAATTTGAGTTTGACTAAGGGGAGAGGAGAGTAGAAAGACTTAATGGGACTTAATGGCATGGTTTGCACTCAAGTGATGCCTCAAAACCACCTCTACCAGAGTCATGTTCTGATCCATGTCCTTGCTTCCTTTTCTGCTGTTATGATAAAATCCATCAGGACTCCTGTGCATTAGAAGAAGAAGGCAGACTCTAGTGGGTGAGCTTGTACTTTGAGCTGATTTCTGTGACTTAACTGGAACATGACCAGGCAAATCTTCCATGAAGTGGTAGACACAAGTGTCTTCATATGAAGAAGTTCTTCACTGAAAGGGTGATTAGCCATTGGAATGCGCTGCCCAGGGAGGTGGTGGAGTCGCCGACCCTGGAGGTGTTTAAGGGGAGATTGGATGAGGCACTGTGTGCCATGGTTTAGATGATGGTTGGTGTTAGTGTTGGTGTTAGTGTTGGGTTATAGGTTGGACTTGATGATCTCAGAGGTCCTTTCCAACCTGGTGATACTGTGATACTGTGATTCCTTCTTGCTGTACTGGAGACACTGGTGCACACATACATTGATCTGTATTCCACATTGTCCATCATGTCATAAAGAGGTGCTTATTGCGTTTTGCCATTTACCTCTCTATTTGCATTTAAGGTCCCAGAGGCTGCAAGTTCTTGTTACCCTTCTTGAGGCCCAGGCCAATTTGGTCATTCACAGATACCCATGTTTGAAATATGATGAAAAGACTTCCTTCCATTCTCTTGTTCTATCTACAGAAAGCACTATGAAGCAAGGATGAGAAACTTCTTTAACACCTTCAGAGAACCACTTCCCATCAGGAGTAATCATGGTCTTCTCTTCTTGCTTCTTTTGTCATTTGTAATTCTATACTCCTCATTCTCTAAATTACTTTTAATTACTTCTCCAGCATTCTATTACTTTATTTTCTCCATGAAATATTATTACAAATAAATCACACCAACACTTATCACTCTAGGGAGCTTCAACCTGGAAGCTTCCCATTTATGAGTTTGGATCCTTAAATTTCAGTACATCCCAGTCTTAAGGAACAGTCCTTAGAAAAAGAATGATCATAAACAAAGTCGTATCTTTCTGGTGAGTTTGTGCCAGTTCTACATGTCATGGTAAAGGGGAACTAAAACAATTAAAAAACCTTGGTCTGTCCCATTCACATATTTTACAACCAATTTTACAGTATTTACTTTTAAATAGACACTGTAGAAATATATTGTCAGTGTTGTATCTAGGAAACACTCAATTAGTGCATTTATAATGCTAAAATAGTATCAGTTCAAAAATACTTTTAAAAAGAGAGATGGACAAATAGAAGATCGTTTTGAAATTTGTGTTTCTTGACTTTTTTTTTTCTGCTAAATTTTTTCTTGACCTTTTCATCTATGTTTGAAAATCTAGGCCTAAAGATTTTATATTATTTTCTGTGCACAGCTGGAGTCACTATCGAGAGTAAAGCACACACACTGAGAAGGAAAAAAACAATTCAATCAAAGTTCTCTGTAGTTTCCTTGTACTCAAATTTCTTGTTTCTTCAAGTATGGAAATGTGACACATTGGGGTTTACTGCAATACTGGCTAGGGTTTTCAGCCAGGCATTATAGCATTTGCTATATCTTGGTTTTGAGCAGAAAACTAAGTTATAAAATAGTATAGTAATGTTATTAAAGTTATTTGTTTCTTCTTCTTTTCATAACAGCATTTGAAACTACCAAAGCATCACCTCGAAGCTTTGTATAGCATCCATTGTTTTTCCAAGCACCCCTCACAAGTTATGTTTTATCTATTCAGTTTTGGCAGTCACTTAGAACTCATCAGTCAGATGAAGACTTTGAGAAAACATGCTTCTTTTCATTTTGATCCATAGGCTGCTATATTTTGACTGTAGCAGTATTCAGTATTGTGACTCAATAATGTAATTCAAGAACAGCTATTAATTTTGACGAATTAAAATTTTTTTCTGACTACTGAACTGCATTAGAAGGATGATAAGCTTCAATCAGTTGTATATGATTTAAAGATACACTAATTTAGATTAAAATTTAACCCTGTCCATCATTCCTTCTTCAGCAGTAAGTTCATGATTCATTCATTCACCTCTATTCTGTGTTGCATGATTAGACAGATTACTTGGAAGTGTAATATCTTTTGTTGTTGTAATGCTTGTGTAGTTGAGGAATTACAATCAAGGAAAGAAAGAAAAAATATTGATATGAATACAACTCATTATTCTGTTGAGAACTTGTTTTGACATATCGGTCAATGTAAATCATCAGTGTTACAATGGCATTGATTACAATTTGCATCTCTTTGATCACATTGCAAATCCCTTGGCAGGATAACATATAATTTCCAGTGTATCTCATCTGTTTTCATAACATGGCTCACCTCATCATACTGAAAACCATACAGACCATTTACTTCTATTTGTATTGCTTGCTGTAACTTACTACAAGGTAAAGTAACTTTATGAAAGATTTTGTTTACTGATCTTTAAAGCTACTTGTTAATTTAAGTTGAAATCTGGAATTAAATGAAAACCCAGCATAATCCAACATGCATTGATATGTTTACAGTAATTTAAAAGCTCCAATGATGGTGCCTTTTGGCCTGACATGGCTGCCTTCTAACTTACACACCTATGTCAAACCTGTTTAATGATAAGGTAGTACCCTAACTTTTCCCTTGCAACTAATGTTGTTTTATCAGAAGGCCTTCATTTCCAGATTTTCTGGCAACATTCTTCATAAAGATTGCTTATACTTTCTCCTTTGTTTGACAGCTCCTCAGGGATAAAGAAGATGTACTCAAGTGAATATGAAAGGACAGTCTGACCACAACTTATCCTTGGGCTGTCTACCAGGTAATAACCTGGAACATGATAAGTGTAGGCACAGTGCGCTTGTGCTCAAGGTCCTGGTCTTGAAATACTTTCTACATTGAAGTGGAGTAAAACAAAAGAGATTCCAGAGTTCTGGATAGATAAGACTAGACCGATATTTAAGACAAAACATCATGAAAAAAAATATCTTTTGATCTTGGTCTCATTTTTCCAGAAAAATGGCTTTTTTTCTGCATTGTCCTGAAGTTATGGAACGCACTAATCTTTAGGGCTAAAAGAAAAAGGCTTTTTCACTGTTAATTATTACTGGGTCTGCACTATGATCCAGTGCAATTTCATTATCATGAATATCCTTACAGTAGAAAGCAGAGTCTTAACCAACTGGTAAGGACTATGCTATAGTGTTTGTGTTCTTTGCTTTGCAATGAAGCAGCTACAGTAGTTATGATGCATGATGTCTCATAGACTATGTGATCATTAAGAGATCAGGATGGTAATAAGTAAATTAGAATTCTGGATTTGAAAGTCACAAGGACAAAATGAATCCTTTCCATACTCCTGAAGTAATTGATCTAATAACTCATGTTAAATTTAAAACAAAACAGATCTACGTTTGAAAAGAAGGAAGAAAAAACACAGACTACATACTTCCTAAAATAATGTGTTCACCCTCAGTTTTGAGAAACAGGTCCAGAGCAGTTCCACAGTCTATGGAGATCTATTCTATTCCAAAAAAAAAAAAAAAAAATACAACCTGCTAACAGGTCGGAAATACACCCATGTACCTTTTTTTCTTATGAGCTATCTATAGATAACTAAGGGGATTTTACTTTGTATTTTCGGTTTATCCTTCCTTCAGGTTATGTGTGATTGTATTTTACGTTGAAAATTCTGGAAACACGTCACTTAAAACTGAAGTGTATTCATGGAGGGTACATTTAAAAGGTCTTGCATTGTTTTTATGCATGTGATCTTTATACTGTCTTGCTTTAGATAAAAAAAAGGTAATTGCTACACTTAGAGAGTTGAAGTGAGAGTTTTAATAATATTAAGCTTGAGCTATATTCTTCCATGAAATCCATTCTTTAGCATCTGAAGATGGAAAATTCGGTGAAAATCATTATGTTTTATAACTCAAGCAATTATATTTTGTGATTCTAAATAAAATTAGACTCATGAGAATAAGTAATGGAAATGAAAGATTTTACTACCTTATCATTTTAAAGAAAAAAATACAATGATTTATTTTTAGTTTTCTTATGACAAATGGAATGATGTTCCCCGCAAAAGTGATAACCTACACCAATGCAAGTCTATTACTTAACAGTTATGGTATTGGGTATTGGTATTTGGAAACTACTTTTTGTAAATTTTAACACATTCCAACTGACCATCAATGTTTCCGTCAATAATCTAAATCTCCTAAAACGCTTTAATCCTTTCAGGAAATGGAGAAGCATGTTCTTGTGTTTAAGTGAAGCTTAAACATATCAAAGGTACAGTTGTATCTCAAGTGGTCCAGAATATGAGTAAATAGTAAAACTTCATGCAGACAAAGAGTAAAATTATGTCGTTTCTTGTACAGTCAAACCCAAGATAGCATACGGGTTCTGCAATTTTTTTAAAAGAATATGGATATAATTTCTTAAGAGCTCAGGAAAAGAACTCGCTCTTAGTCATTTTTAGTGAACATATTCTTACAATAATATCTTGTGACACATTAATAGATGTGCCTTAGCATTCATTATGGCACAATAAAAGTGGTTGTATATACAAACAGGATTTTAAGAACTCAATATCCACACTGTAAGAATTTCTGGAGTTTTAGTTAAGAAAAAAAAATAAATATTGGTCCTAGACTTAATATACATCAACAAGTGGAGACATCAGATGAATTCTTGGAACTGACCATCTAGCTAATCCGTTTGTTAAAAACTACTGCCTAAATCAAACCAAATCCTCAATAAGTGTGAAAATTTGGAGATTCCCTTTAAAAGTATATTATGATCTGAACCAATGCGTTGAGATAAGCTCATCTCTTTTCTTCATGAATTAGTATTTTTTCCAGTGTCAGTATTTATACGCTGTTTGATAGTTTACTAGATTCTTATTGCTTGTATATGATAACTAGAGCTGTCATCAAGGAAGAGTACTTTTCCCCACTTCAATAAATTTTCATAGGATTTTATGATATAAGAATAGTTTTTTAGGTTTTTTTCCTAAGTAGAACAGAAACAGAAATTCAAAACTATCAAACTCAAAATTATTGTGGTATTCATTTGAAATGTGGGATGTCATCCAAAGAGATTTTGTTTAACATACTTGATCATTTATCTATTCTGTGCTATTTAGTTGTAAGCACATTCTGATGTAACGAACTACTGTTTTGTAGTGCCACTTTTATTCAGTCTTAAACAGAAGCTGGATTTTCCATCCCACTATTCCATCTTTTCACTTATGTTATGTTCAGATTATTTTTCTGGGGAATAGGACTATACATAGAACCACAAATGAAATTGATTAATGATTGAACAGTCCATATAATCTAATTAAAGCCAAAATGCCTCATTAATGGAAAATTTATAATTACCATGTGTAACCTTCAAGTACGTACTCTTATGCCTTCATATGCTCACTGAACCTTTAAAGAACTAAGGACGGGAGAAAGATTTTCAAGAAGACATCACCAGCCTGAGGTCTTATCTGGAATCATGCGCATAGTGGGGATTGCTTCTCCCTCAGTTCTGTGTTTGCTTGGGGCTATCTCTTCTCTATGATAGCTTACTTCCTTTCTCTTGCTCCCTGATAGTTGTTCAAGATGCATAGTACAATGCACCCTCCCCTGCCTCCAACTAACCACAAAGGGACTGAAGAAAGAATAAATCCAGTGAACAGCTGGTATGTCTTGAAGAGAATCATAGAATCATAGAATCATAGAATGTTCTGGTTAGAAAAGACCTTTGAGGCCATTGAGTCCAACTGCATCCATCATCCACTAAACTATGTCCCTCAAAAACTCATCTACCCATTTTTCAAACACCTTCAGGGATGGTGACTCAACCACCTCCCTGGGCAGCTGTTCCAGTGCCTGACCACCCTTTCGATAAAGAAATTCTTCCTAATATCAAGTCTGAACCTCCCCTGGCAGAACTTATGGCCATTTCCCCTTGTCCTCTCACCTGTCACTTGGGAGAAGAGATCAGCACTCGCTCTGCCACAGCCTCCTTTCAGGCAGCCATAGACAGCGATGAGGTCTCCCCTCAGCCTCATCTTCTCCAAGCTAAACAGCCCCAGTTCCCTCAGCCACTCCTTGTAGGACTTGTTCTCCAGCTCCTTCACCAGCCTCGTCACCCTTCTCTGGACATACTCCAACACCTCAATGTCCTTCTTGTAGTAGGTAGCTTAGAACTGAACACAGTACTTGAGGTGCGGTGTTACCAGTGGCACAGGGACACAATCACCTCCCTTGTCCTGCTGGCCACACTGTTTTTGATACAGGCCAAGATACCATTGGCCCTCTTGGCCACCTGGGCACACTGCTGGCTCATATTCAGCCGGTTGTCAACCAACACCCCTAGGTCCTTCTCCTCTAGGCAGCTCTCCAGCCAGTCTTCCCCAGGTCTGTAACACTGCATGGGGTTGTTGTGCCCCAAGTGCAGGACTTGGCATTTGGTCTTGTTAAACCACATTCCATTGGTCTCATCCTATGGATCCAGATCCCTCTGCAGAGCCTCGTTTCCTTCAAGTTGCCACCCAACTCTGTGTCATCAGCAAACTTGCTAAGGGTGCATTCAATCATTTTGTCTGGATTATTAATAAAGATATTGCACAGGACTGGACCCAGACAGGACTGGAGGAGTCAGGACATGCAAAGACAATTCATTCAGATAAAAAAAAGGAGAACAATTTACAATGTTCCTTAATCTATTTTATGACTCCTCGGATATTATGATTTCATGAATGTTTAAATACCCAGTAATGAAAGTAAAATGGATTTATTTCTTTCAATAAACAGCATGACAATTTCTTTAAAAAATATATATATATAACACATTCAGGTCTGTAGAAGATAATATTACTTCCTGCTATATTGACCTAATTAAAGGATGAAGTTTTAATGGATGGACAAGAAGCCTCTTTGCTTTTAAATTTCCAACATGAACAAATTTCATTCATAACTCAATAACAGTATTGTTTGATTTTGCAATACACTTGTCAGGTCTTCAAAGTATAAGAAAGCCTTATAAGTATGGAGTAAAATAGAATGTTTCTCTGATAACTGATTAGAACTAGCAGATTTTAACACTATATTTATAATCTCCTTCTGTATATCAGTGCTGAAGGGTCAGTAGCAGTTTCTTCTACTTCTAGATTTGACAATACATCTAACAGCAATGAGGTTTTTCAATTAAAAAAAGGCTACTAAGACCTACCCAAGATCTGTGTTTACATACTAGCTGCACTAATAAATACCTCCATGAAGCTGTTATTATTTGGATAATTTGTGTCTGTCTTTACAGTTAGTAAAATTCCCATATTTAAAATTTTTCATTCTGGTGATGGTTTTTATTTCTACTTTGTAGTCAAGATACGGTAAATAAGGTGGTTGAGATCAGATGATACATTTAGATTTTGCCTTAACTTAAATGATTAGAACTAAACCCTCAAAAATAAAAATTATGTATTCTATTAGACATTTTACATAATGGGATTGACTCTGCATGTCATCAGAACTGTTTCTGGCAACTGTAACCCACCTGACATATAGAAGACTTAAAATGATATTAGACTGTTTTGGCACAGAATAAGAAAACAATATTTTTCTATTATCTTTAAAAATCTTTATTCCATTCTAGAGAATTATCTTTTAAATTATTATGGTATTATTTTGTATTTGAAATCCCTCTTTGCTTCAGTATCAAATATGTATTTCTTCTTTATAGCCATTTTCTCTTCTGGAACTTTAGCAGCTTAGAGGAATTTTTTTCTGTGACGTTCAATCAACAATACAATACTAAAGCTTGTGCAACAAAAAATTGTAGAGAGGGAAAAGAAGAGAAGGTCTTAAATCCTTTCTCCTTCAGATTACTGCTAGGTTTTTTCCTTTCAGAGTCTTGAAGAGAGCTCTTTCAAAAATAAATCTGACAGTCTTCCACTTGGGTTGTTTCTTTTCTTGAGAACAAAAACTACAGGATAGCTTTAGTATTCCCTTCAAAAATAAATTGCTTGCTAAATTGCTTTCCAGGCATCAAGTCAAAATTCTTTTAGATTTGAATTATGTGTAGAAAAGAAGCTTTCCTGAAAGTCATTTGAGTGATGCAAAAGACTTTACAAAAAAGAAGCAGGTACAAGAGAGTGACGTATCCCTGATGACTAAGTAGTCTTATTTCTCCCTTTCAGTAGCAAATATTTCTACTTCTACATCAATAAATCACTACTTTTGGGGGTGTTCACTAACTCAGCAATGAAAATTGGTTCTTATTGCTATTCTAACAAAAATATTTCCTGTTTATGAATACGTATATAGTGACTCACATTTACCAAAATGCCTATTCCAGATGTGAATTGAATTTAAATAATGAATTAATAGCTTATTTGTGCATCTTGGATGAAGATTTAATCAAACTTTTATCTTCTTATGCTTGTATAATGTAACAGTACTTATCGAGCATTGTTAGAATAACATGCTTAGTTTACTTTTTGCATGGAAAATACAAGAAATATTTGAAGAACATTGATAGAAAATTTTAATTATATATTGGATCCCTTCATCCCATATCCTTAAATTTCCAACTTTAGAATCAGATTTAAAGGTGTTGAAAAGAATGTGATAAGAAATTTGGAGATAGCTTTCATATCAGGTGAGCGTACTGGCCAGAGATACTTCTCATATAAATGTTATGCTTAGTGTACTTGTAAATCTAAATTCCATGTCTGCTAATTTGGAGAGAAATTCAAATGAGACATATTAATATGTGGAAAAGTCCTCAGTTTATAAACTTGCTTGCAGAGAATACGTCAATGCAAGTTCTTGATCAGCCTGTGCAAATGGACAGCAAGGCTATAAATATTTTACCATATGTAAACATAATTATGCAGAAAGCACCATCTGGAAAAAATGTTAACCAAACTAATTTTAGTAGCTTTGGTTACTTTAATTTAGCTCTCTAGATATTGTATCAATTTCTTGCTGATCATCTGGTCTCATTCAGTAAAGAAGACAGTAGATTTTAATTAAATTATTTATTTTAATTAATTAATTAATTGACGCCTTCCATTTTAGATATCTATTTTATGCTAATATTAACAACTCTCTAGAGAAACCATTCTCTTTCTGTTAACTAATGAGCTAGTATAAAAAAATAGATTAGGATTAAAACGGTATTTCAGATGGCCAAATTTAATTGAAATTAATTCTTCTTGTGTACAAAATAAACATGATAACACACATAGAACAAAGGCTATAATGAAAATGGGTTGGAAAACATAAGGGGAGTCTATTGAAAAGAATATTTCAAAAATGTAAAGGGAACAAAGGAAAAGGAACCTAAAAAATGTCCCAAAAAGAATAATAAAATCCAACAGCTTCCTGTACTCTCCCAACTACATCACCAATCCTAAAATATTTGATTGAATTTTTCCTTAGTTTCTTTTAGTGATAAAATAATGGAGGAACCTAAACTTCAAAACACGTAAACATAGAATAATTCAGATTGAAAGTGAGTCCTAGAGGTTTGATTTCTGCTCAACTAAGAGTCATCTCATGGATTAGACCATGTCAAGTTCTTTCAGTTCTCGAAAATATCAAAGGTCAGAGTTTGTGCAACCTATCTGGGCAACCTGTGGCATCCACCTGACTGTCCTATGACTTACTGTACAAAATATAAAGATTTAAGTTCTGAGTTGTGATAGCATGGAATTCTAAATATTGATAAAGCAAGTCTTTAATTAATTATTGTCATATTCCAAACTCAAGATTTTTGCTGATATGAAAAAAAGAAGCAAACAAGAACCAATATATTTAGTGAGATTTGAAGTAAATTATAATTACAAATCAAAGGTTGCTGTTATCCAACAGGTTTTGGCAGGTGAGGGGAGAGAAGACATTTTAAGAAAATATAATTTAAAACAAGAAAAATCTCATGTGGATATAAACATAAAAGAAGCTTCTTCTACTAGCCCATATAAGGGACTAGTAATTTTATAGTGGGGAAGATAAAAGTTTTTAAAATAAAAATGGGATGCAGCAAGTGAATACATAATGGAACAGGAACATAAATGAAAAAGATTATTTTTTTGTTCAGTGCATGCTTGTATTTTTTCCCTATATATTATTCAATGTGTTTTCAATGAAAAAAAGGAGTAAACAATGGAGGCATGTTGCATATATACCTGAATAGGTGATAACAGTCTAAAAAAATACTAGCTATGAGGAAATATGAGCTGAGAATTCCTTTACATTTTAGAGTAATGATATAGTAAAAACAACAATTTGCTTAACTATATATTCTGTTTAGAATTCACTCTCAAATTCAACAACCGCATGTTCTGATGCATACGATATTTATCTGACATATTCCGATTCATGTGGTGTTGGGGAAAAAACAAACAAACAAACAAAAGTAAAATACATCAGAGTCCAAATCTAATAATTTCAAAATTGCTATAAATTAAGTATATTACAATGTTGAGGATTATCCCAGCATATCACAAATATCTTCTTTACAAAGACTTCCCTCTCTTACGAATGCGGTTACTATATTTCCCACAAGGCTTACTGCCTGTAAGTAAGCTAACAAGTATCTTTCTCTGTACGCACACATTATGACTACTTAACGCCCAGTCCTTAAATAATTCCTTAATTTCTTGATTCATATTGAAACTTCTGAGAACATAAAATAAAAATTGATAAATCTGCCATAGTTTATTTTTCCTAAGAATTAGGTATAACTAATGATGGCATAACTAATTCTTGGTGTCAAAAGAAGTTTTCTCTTTAAAAGTAATTATAATTCTTATAACTTTAATTGAAAACTGTTGGAATGAAGTGGAAAATATATGCAGAATGGTTACAGTGTATTTATTAGGCATATATTATGCAGAATATTTAACTGCTTCACACTCATCTCCTTCAAAGTATGTCATTGCCAGTTTGGGAAATAAACAAAGTAATAGTCAATGTTAATGACATTCATCACATATATCGTACCGTAAATTTATTTCAAGTCATAAAAAGTCAAGAAGCTCCAAAGAGAGTATTATCAGGATCAATTTGGAAGTTTGCCACTTAACAATGATTGATCTACAATTATTTCTTGAGATAATACTACCGATTCTAAGAAAAATTAAGACTTGTGAGTCCATTATAATGCTATAAGTAAGGTAATCTGTTATGTTAGGAATATACTGGAGTTAATATCCTGCAGCAGAATGACAGCTATAGTTGCATTACTCAGGGTAGAAAATAAAAGCATCTCAAGTTATGAGTAGACATCTTTAAGTAGAATAACTTTAATTGCATGCATTGATTCAAAAAAACAGATTTTGTGTGTGAACACATTATATATTTAGATTCTATAAACTAATAATAATAGCAGAACTGTAGCATCAGCATAACGAAGCTATGAAGAGTTTTCATAGCACAGATAACCAAAAATGAGAGAATTTTTTTTGGCAAACATTGTTGAAATCTCTGAGAGGTATAAGAGACCTATAACAATATAAACAGTTTGTCTTTTATTTTGTGGAAAGATCAAAATCACTCTCTACAAAGCCAAAAATTTTCATCATTTTTCTCCAATATTTTTTCAAATATACGACCTGAATGTCCAAAACAAGTTAGTTTTGGGAATTCTTCTAAATTACATGCTGTTAGTAGTATAATTCATACTCCCACCTGGTATTTGTAAATTTGTTATCCAACATCGTCACCTAAACTCATCTGCAGCCTATATATTCTTTTTAGACTATCGAAAATCTTAGATCTCATTTCATCCTCCAAACTTTTTCCTTCATCTTCTGTTTGTAATGTCAACATTTTGGAGCTTTGGTCATTAGAGACTCTCTGTGTTAGGTTTACAAGACACTGAGATGAGAGAAGAAGGGAGAGGAGGTGCTCCAGCTACCAGTGTGGTATAATGCTGATGCAGGTTGTCCTCCTTTAGCTCTTTGAATCATAGAATCCTCCGGTTAGAAAAAAGATGTCTTTGAGGTCATCGAGTTCAACTGCATCCATCATCCGCTAAACCACGTCCCTCAAAAACTCATCTACCCATTTTTCAAACACCTCCAGGGATGGTGACTCAACCACCTCCCTAGGCAGCTATGCCAGTGCCTGACCACCCTTTTGGTAAAGAAGTTCTTCCTAATATCACAATATCACAGTATCACAGTATCATAAAGTTGGAAAGGACCTCCGAGATCATCGAGTCCAACCTATATCCCAACACTAACACCAACACTAACACCATCATTTAAACCATGGCACACAGTACCTCATCCAGTCTCCCCTTAAACACTTCCAGGGTCGGCGACTCCACCACCTCCCTGGGCAGTGTATTCCAATGGTCAATCACCCTTTCACTGAAGAACTTATTCCTAACATCAAGTCTAAACTTTCCCTGATGAAGCTTGAGTCCATGCCCTCTAGTTCTGTCGCTTGTCGCCTGAGAGAAGAGACCAACCCCTGCCCAACTACAACCTCCTTTTAGGTAGTTGTAGAGAGCAATGAGGTCTCCCCTGAGCCTCCTCTTCTTCAGACTAAAGTCTGAACCTCCCCTGGCAGAACTTATGGCCATTTCCCCTTGTCCTCTCACCTGTCACTTGGGAGAAGAGATCAGCACTCGCTCTGCCACAGCCTCCTTTCAGGCAGCCATAGACAGCGATGAGGTCTCCCCTCAGCCTCATCTTCTCCAAGCTAAACAGCCCCAGTTCCCTCAGCCACTCCTTGTAGGACTTGTTCTCCAGCCTCGTCACCAGCCTCGTCACCCTTCTCTGGACATGCTCCAACACCTCAATGTCTTTCTTGTAGTAGGTAGCTCAGAACTGAACACAGTACTCGAGGTGTGGCCTCACCAGTGCCGAGTAGAGGGGTACAATCACCTCCCTTGTCCTGCTGGCCACACTATTTTTGATACAGGCCAAGATGCCACTGGCCCTCTTGGCCACCTGGGCACACTGCTGGTTCATATTCAGCCGGCTGCCAATCAACACCCCCAGGTCCTTCTCTGCCAGGCACCTCTCTTCCTCAAGCCTGTAACGCTGCATGGGGTTGTTGTGTCCCAAGTGCAATACTCGGCATTTGGTCTCAAACCATCGATACAGCCTGTTCATTTCTCTTTGCAGTGCCTCCCTTCCTTCAAACAGATCAACACTGCCACCCAACTCTGTGTCATCAGCAAACTTGCTAAGTGGAGAGTCACTGTGAAGCAGATGTCCACCCTGCAGCCTGTGGAAGACTCACGCCAGGGCAGGAGGGTATGCCCTGAAGGGATCTTCAGTGCATGGAGAGCAGCTCATAGAGGAGTAGGCTTCTAGCATGGAACTATGGCCAATGAAGGACCCCCACTGAAGCAGTCCATTCCTAAAAGCCTGTACCCAGTGGAAGGAATCCATTTCAGAGAACTTCTTTTCCACAATCTTTGGAAAAGACCCATGTTGGAGAAGTTCACAAAGGACTATCTTATGGGGAGTGACCCCATGCTGAAGAAGGATAACAGTGTGAAGAGCAGGAGCAGTAGAAGTGTTATGAGCTGACTTCAACCTCCATTCCCCATACACCTGCACTGATCAGGGGAGGAGGTAGAAGAGGTAGGAGTGAAGTCAAGCCTGGCAAGAAGTGAGGAGTGGAGGGAAGGTGGGTTTTGTTCTGTTTTTATTTCTCACTATCCTACTCTGTTATCAGTTGGCAATAAATTAAATTAACCTTCCTCAAGTTCAGTCCATTTTGCCCATGAAAATAATGAGTGACTAATCTTAATATCCTTATCTTGACCCACAAGATTTTTAACTGCATTTTGCCCCTTCTGTCCTGCTGAGGAGAGAGACTAAGAGAGAGGCTTACTGAATACCTGATGACCAGTCAAGATCAATGCACTGTACTATCTCATTTGTCTACCTGTAAACTTGTGAGCCTGAAGAGTCAGTCATTCATTGTGGGTTGCAGGAGTCAGGTTTTGAAGCCTTCTTTGACTGGGACTGTTGTGTAAATGATTGGAAATTTTAGCTTCAGGTGCATTTCTAATTGAATTCTTTGGTGGTAGAGACAGTTAAGCTTGGTTTGAAAGGGCCAAGTACACAATGTCCTCCAGGAGATTTAAAATGTGAACACCTATTTTCAGACCTGAAATGACTTCTGGGTAGATATAGATACTTAAGTAGGCATCTCAGCAAAGTTAATTACTCTAAGAATTATAGTGATATAATTTTAAGTAATAAACAAACCACCAAAATCTTAATCATCTAAGAGATATAGGAAGGCTTTTTCTGAATTATTTTATTGGAGTATGTTTCTATATTCATCCTATGTACTTGTTTAAAAGTTTTCTTCAGTCTGATTTTTACACACTAGTCATTTGAACTTTGTTTTTTATTTTAGGGTTTGCTGTGGGGAGGATTTTTCATTTTTATAATTAAATTTTGAACAAGTCTGTAATTACAGATAAGGCTGTGCCTGAAACAACAGTTTAAAGTGCATTAGCACCTAAATAGGTTTAGTATCTTCAGTTCAATATTTTTCAAACACTTGATATCATTATTGCTTACTATTAATACTTTCAGTATTTCACTTCATAAAACTATTTAGTTCATTGCTGAAAATTATACAGGTGAGAAAATCTCCCAGTATATCTGCCTGTATATCTGACAATATTTCTTTTTGTAAAGTAGAGCTATAATACCTGTGTTATTTGATTATTTACTTTTTGCCATATTGTCATTACTTTTTTACAAATTTGTTGAAGTGATGAACCTTTAGGAAACAGTTTAAAGCAGACGATATCATGTAACTGTATTTTGTCTAAAAAAAAGTAATCAACTGAACCATTGTAAAAATGTAAAATATGAAATTTAGTGTGTCTACATGTAAGGTCTCTGTAGCAGTTACAGTATTAGCTAAGACTGGGAAAGATAGAAAGTGCAGAGTTTATTTCTTTGTGAATTTCTACTGTGTATCTGTGTGACTTCCCTAGAAACCTTATCTGGATATTACTGCAAAAGAATATCCACCAACTTTCCTTACTCTGACAAAAAATCCATACTTGCAGTGAGCTTTAATTAAGTTGCTAAGATTTTATGAAACTGTTTTTTCTTTCTTTTTAATTCTCCTTATACGCTTTACAAACCCCAGCAGAAAACAAGTGTTTATAAAGATGAATCCCCTGTGGAGTGTGTCATCTGTCATACTTACAGGCTTCCTTTCTTTTTATGAGACCATAAACTGTTTTCTACTACAGAAAGCTTTGCTTACATGAATTATAATCTTTTTCCTGAAGAGGAATTTTGTAAAGGTTGTCAATTCCTCAGATAGACATTAAAATTTCTTACAGGGGCTGAATGGAGAATTAGATTGGATTCTTAGGTTTGATTTCAATTTTTTTTTCAGTCATAACACATAAAAAAGATTGTTCACTGTAAGAAGAAAAATCTTTTCTTTTATTGATTTAGGTACTGATCTTAGATGGTGTAAAATGTCCATTGAAAATTTAAGATGTCACTATCTTAGGAATTTTCATAAATTGACTACTTTCTCGGTTTCAGTTACAATTATGTAGAAAGTAGTATTTATTTTTAGAATATTGAAGAGGGGTAGTCACTAATTCTGTTTCATGACAGACATTCACAGTTTTATATTTCTCCCTGATTACTGTACATATGAACTTAAAACCAATCAAACAAATACAAATCCCCAACAATCAGTCCAGTAGTAAGAACTAAGAATGTAGTTTGTCCGTGAATGAAGGCTAAATTTATTTCAGAAAACTTCATATGTCATAAAGTCGTTTAAGTCGTTATACAGACAGGATGAATGGACTATTATCTAGCATGCTAAGAAAAGACTTGGTATACCTGTGATGAATTCTTTGCATCTTAGATGTCTTAGAAAGACCTTGGATGAGAGAAAAAGTTCAGTTCATCTAACACTGTCTACAATAGGAATGGCTGCGTCTGAAATAGTCATCTAGAATGCTGTTATGTATGGTGGAGAGCAATAAGTGCTTCTACTGTGCAATTCATTTTACCTTGCAGGAAACAAAAACGAATGAAACATTCATTTCAAAATATCTGTTTGTGTCCATCTCCTATTAATAGCGACTACAGTGCAAATGTTTGCACTGTGGGTACTACAAGTAATACAGATGATAGTGAAAGCTCAATTGGACGACTCACCCATGTAGTTGTTTTACATTGTATAGGATTTCACAATTTATGATTTTTAATGTAGGAAGTTCAAAATAATATGCATGGTGAACATACGATGAAAATCTAAAAACTAATCACTCCAAATTGTCTTTTACTGCTCAGTAAAAATATCCTGGACTCATGCAGATATTTATTTGAAAAGGTGAGATCAATCGTCAGTGGAAAAAACCCTAAAATTTTAAAAAGAGAACTGAGGAAAGAATTACAGAAATTCATCACAACATTGCAGTTCCCATGTGCTTCCTGCTGTGCTTGGACCAACTGGTAAGTATTACTTATTCATTTAACTGTTTTGTTTAATATCCCAGAAAATCTGTGGAAAATCTGGTCACCCCAGGAACTCTCCTGGTAGATTCTGCTGTACCACTGGTCAAACTGTACATAACTGGACCTATTTTGGTTTGGGTTTTTTTAACATTTACTCAACTTCTGACTGTGAGAAACATATTATGCTGATTTACATTTAAAATACTGAGTTTAGCGAGCTTTCTACTGCATTTTATTGTTGGCTGGGAAACGCAAAGCAGTATGATAATTTCTGCCTCTTAGTAAAGCTCCGATGCTTGTTTGAACTTTTTTATCTTTGCTACAATACCATTATACGGTTCTGTCTTTGCAGTGAAGAGAGATTCTTTGCTTCCCCCTTCTGTTTCATTTTCTTCTAATCATTGAGTATAGCTGAAGATTTTATAAGGTATGAGTGAAAGAATGTATTGCTGTTAGTGTTTTCAGGATAAATATTAACCTTCTCCTGGATTTAACTGATTTTGGAGGTATTCTCAATTGTACCGCACATATTGAAACCTTTGTTACAGGATAAGACTTTGATATTTAAAATAATAGACAAGAATCTACTTATCTGAAGCATTTCTTTTTTTCCTCAGATAAGCTTTTAGACAACAGGATTTCAACAAAACTATTAACAAGAGATTCTAGGACTAACCTTTTCACCTTGAAATGGATGCATTTGCCCTAGATGGAATTTTGGTTTCGTTTAAAGAGAACAAACCCACTGATTATTTAAACACCAGCATGGTATGTTCTGTTTCCTTCACATTAAAATAACTCTGTTTGAAAATGTCTGGTGCTTCCAGGAGAATTAAAGAACTACAGTTTTGACCCAAAGAACTCTTTTCTTATGCCTTTGGAGTCATAAACTCTTTTTGAAGGAGAGATGCTGTTCAGGGTTTCATACTTAAGCAGAACACTTCTTTCTCGCTGAAATTTTCATCCTTAGTCTCCAAAGGAAAAATAGACTGAGCATCTGCTTGACATATGAAGGCAATAAAAAGAAATATAAAGTTAGTGAGGTATTTCTGAAAAGGTGCCTTTCCAGTCATTCATTTAGTCTTGGAAGTCAAAGGGAGAGACTGACAGTTAGAACACATAAACATGCATCAGGGAACCTCATAAAGATAAAGACTGAACCAAAGATCTTTACCGGATGTAAATCTGCTTGTTTATATATCTAAAAGGGGAAGTATATGAAACAAACCTTTCACTATACCCTTTTATCTCATTTACTTATGATTATGTTCAGCTCTAAGATCTACAAAATGTTTATAGCTCTATATTTGCATGAAGTCATACATAGAAGCAATAAATGCTTAAATACATTGTAAAGCACTCAAGTTTGTGTTTAAGTTCCTGGAAAGGTACATTACATGCATTAGAGTAAGCGTATTTGAGAAGAGAATGTTGAATCTAGTTTTTAATATTACTTGGAAGTGAAGAACCTGGTCATTACAAGTTTATTATTTTTCATACTAATATTATTCTCTACATTTTTAAGGAGAAGGGAAGCCCAGCGTGTTACTTGAGCATTAGCTAACCAAAGTTCATGACCTAAAATACAATATTTTAAATGGATTTTTGAAATAATCCATTTTGAGTGTAAGTACAGTGAATTTCTTTCAGTATTAAAGATTGTGCCTTCCTAATTTGGCTACAGAAAAATATTTATTTTAGATAGCATAATAAGAAAATAAAAATCCAGTAAGTAATCTAGTAAAAAAAACTAAACCAAACACAATCTTTTTACTCTTTCTCCCCAGCAGTTTTACAAGAACTGAAGAGAATCTGGTACAATTTCCTTTTTATTACTATCTAAGTCCACCCTTTTATATAAACTCTTGTAACCTATCATAAAGCCTAAAACAACTTCACAGTTGAGGAAGTTAACTGAACTACATTTGACCCTTTCCACAAGGAAGATCATTCATTTACATTACTCCAGCTTCTTGGTTACCACAGCTTCACTCATATTTCTTCTTTTCCTCTAAACATTTTAAAACCTACTGCTTACTGTTAGTGTGCTTTACAGCACTAATATTCCTGTGGAACCCTTGCTTATTCTACTGATTCCCCAGCTGCAAGCAAATGTCCTTAAAGGAGGGATGTTTTTCCTCACCACACAACTCTATTTTTCTACATAGACGTGAATAATCATGCTGGCCTTCGCTGCTCATATAGCAGAGGGAAAGGGTTATCCACTGACCTGAATAGAACAGGTCAGGTGGGTTATCTTTCTGCATGTTACCAACATGGTGTACATGCTGCCAATTAATGATCTAAAATGTATATTCTCTGATCTTTGTGATTTCATTAAAGCTAACCTGCCACACATGATTGTTG
Source organism: Dromococcyx pavoninus (assembly GCA_033558185.1). Classification (NCBI taxonomy): domain Eukaryota; kingdom Metazoa; phylum Chordata; class Aves; order Cuculiformes; family Neomorphidae; genus Dromococcyx; species Dromococcyx pavoninus. The sequence continues at coordinate 3,505,243 of JAUMJL010000110.1, forward strand.
CTGCAGGAGCTGGTTTTAGTTCATTTGCTCCTCAGTCAGTCACATGAGACCAAGAAGATAGAAGTGATGTGGAACTATATTTTCAGGTCAGCATCAAAATTTAGCCTGTCAAGAGACCTGTAGCTGTAAATGCAGAGTCCTCCTTAGAATCATAAAATAGCTTGTGTTGGAAGGAACCTTTAAAGGGTATCTAGTCCACTCCCTAAAGACAAAGAAAATGTAAACATCTAATTTAAAACTTTACCTTAAAGGCAAAGAAAGTATAGTAGCTGAATATCAGTGACTGCCTTTAAAATATTATCTAGCAGACATATGAGCTAGAAAAGTATCTACTCAAGTTCTGTACTGGAAAGTGTGAATAAACAGAACAAAACAAAGTGTTTAACTCTTTTAATTAACTCCCTAGCAAAATCATCATATGAGTTTCAATATAGATAATGCAGGCACTGATTGTAAGAAAAATTAGTTCTGAACACAATATAAAGGAATGCATATAATGCAAGTAGTATTTTTTAAAAATTGTTCCTGAAATTTTTTGTTTGGCTGTTTTGAAATTATCATGTAAATGAAAACAAATTCGCCTACCAAAAAAATAAACCCTGAAAAAACCCAACATAAAGCATCACATAATGTTCATTTTTAATTAAATTGAGAAGATTAGTTAAATTATTTCTGAGAGTACCATACAATGCAACTGTCAAGGATCAATCTGAGCCTGAAAATATAATGAAAACTCTACAGTTTCAAACTTCTCTCATAAAGCTGTGCTTTTCTGTGTCTGCTGAGGACTGAGTTTTTTCTTATGCTAAGTACAGGGCCAGTAGGTTAACAAGACTGGTTTTTGGTGTAGTATATGTATGTGTCCAGGAGGATGTGAAAACATTTTAATTTAAGTCCTGGATTTTTTCCTTAGACTTTTTCTGAAAGAATTGGGGTTTTTTTTAAGACATTATACTGAAGAATGTTTCTTTCTGAGAACACTTCAGCCCTTTAGTGGTGTATAAGCAAGTGTGATCTGGCACTGGTTACAGATACACACTACTAAGCATGACACTCTACTGAAAGGAACAAGAATGGCTGAAGCAGCTCATTGGTTCTTTAATTTTTTTTTGTGATTAAAGTGGCACGGAATCAAAATCGAAATCATCTATCTTCCAAGAAAAACTTGTAAAAACAAAGGAGTTAATAAAATAAGATTATAATTTGTATGCTTTCGGACAACATATAGAATTTTCCCGATCTGATAAAATTTTAGTAAGAGATTCCAAAAGCCTTGAAAAAGAGTATTCAGAATACATACTCTGTGTCAGCAATAATCACGCTCAATAGCCATCTTTCCACTGTACTGATTTTAGTCTTCCCTTAAAACATGACTAGAAGGTATTTATACAACTGCAAAATACATATCAAAGGGTACTGGAAAATACAATTCACACTCATTTTGCATGTGGCAAATAATGGTACAGTTGGTGAGTAAGATAATGAAACAACCCAGTAATGTATCTACTAGAATGGCTTCGCTTTCACCGAGGACAGCTTTCAAAGCTCTGTTGGAGAAGTAACTACATATTAGAGTTTCTTACTAAATATTCTTGAAGGTTCAGAAATACTTTGGCTTCTAGTAAATTCTGTTTGCTGACGGCCACAGCAGGTGGTCTGAAATTATTTCTGGAAGTGTATAGTTTAAATACATCATAATACTTATATTTAATACATAAAATTTATACGTAGAATATCTTATCAATCATTCACAATAAGGATGCCAAAGCTATTTGATGCCACCAAATATTATGATATTAGTAACTTTTCAGTAAAGGTTTCTTTTGAGTTTCTAGATCTTTCCTGTACCTACTTCTGTACCTTACTGTACACACTAATTTCCTGTGCCTCAGCAGACTATTACTGGTTCTGCATATTTGAAAATGCTGCTTTTTTTATATTTTGGAAAAGGAATACAACTAAAGGTAGGGAAGAAAATCCAGTTTCTACATCATTCATACTGATGAACTAAAGACTGTAGTCCTGGTAAGTGAAAGGGTCATGAACATAGAGACTGGATAGCTAAAGCACCTGGGGAAAGGTTCTCAGAGCATTTAGTACTGCATTCAGTACATGGCACGGCAAAGAATATTTTAGTTGATACTCTGATCATGATGGTACTAGTTTTTATGTTGTCTTCTATTATGTGATACAGAGTTGTGGTCCTGATATGGTAACATAATATGACCCATCAATATTGTCTCATTGATAGAAAGAAATAAACATGTGTAAAGGCATCTAGATGCCTAAAACAAGAAGAATATTTTGTGCTTCAAAGATGCTGACCTTTCTTCATTGACTGTAGAATTACTGTACCTGGCTATTTTAGACTAAATATAAACATCTACGTAAATTTAGGAAAATGGTTTTAGGTATATTTTAATTTAAATCAGTAATCAAGTGAAAGTGAAGCTATAGCTATATACATATAGAAGTTTTATATTTAATCTATTGTGGAAGTATAACAATATTTCTTTGTATGAATTACTTTTCTGTGCAAAAAAATTAATTTTACAGTAATAGTGTACTTCAGCTTGAATTAGAGTCACATAAATTATTTTTTTTTCTTGTAATGATTTATTGAAATTCTGTGGATTTTTTTTTCATGTACATAGTTTACAAGTCTTTTCTGACTCATCACCCATGAAAGCTTTTTCGTGTATTTCAAAAATCTAACAGTAAAAGTCTTGCCAAACATTCTTTTAACTATGGTCACTGTTGTTAATGTGCCAAGGCACCCAGCCAGAACAAGTCCTAATTATTTTCCTGCCCCAGGCAATAAACATTTTGACTACACTTCCTACTCACTTTCAATTCATATAGTGAGATATCCAAACCAATCAAAAGTAGAGTGAAAGAAAAGCTGCCCCTCAGTTTTGTCATTGCAGGCATTAGTCCAGGCAAATGGTAGCATAGTCAGAGCCTCTACACAGCCAAATAATACTACAATAAATGGAGTTCACTTTTAATCCACTGCCTGCCTCCCATGGGCCACTTAACCTGAGTCCTGCCAGACAGCTATTAAGTACATAACAGAACATAGTTCTATATAAAATACACATGTATTCATTAAAAATTGTACACACAGCTATATAATACATGAATATTAGATTTTAGCTTAGTTTTACTAGTGGGTTGACCTTGGCCAGCTGCACAGTGCCTACCCAGCTGCTCTGTCACTTCCACTTCATCACTAGGACAAGGGAAAAAATACAATGGAAAAGTTCATGGGTTGAGGTAAGGACAGCTTAACAATTATAATCACGAGTGAAACAGACTTTGCTTGGGGAATTGATTTAATTTATTCTTTGTTAATAGCAGTGTAGGATAGTATTAAATAAAAACAAAAATAAAATCGCCTTCTCCTCACTGTCTCCTTCTACCTGTGTTCAACTTCATTCCTGCTTCTTCTGACTATCTATCTGGCAGGTAGATGGAAATAGTGAATGGGACTTATGGACGCTTTTTGTCTAGGCTTCTCATTCCTCCTTCACTTCTACCTTCTCACACAGTTCCCCTACTCCATCAAGAAGTTTCTCCCAGGGGAGAGGGTCTTTCATGAGCTTCTCTGTGGGAGACGGGCTTGTGGAAAGCATCAGAGACTCAATATGAGTTAGCTGAAGCAGACGTTTATTGCCTTCTTTACAGTGAATATATATGCTTTTACGGTACCATTTGTCACATCATCATTGGTCAATGAGGACTGTTAGTCAATACCCTGCAGCCCCCCTTCTCCTGCAGCTAAAACCTCCTGTTCCACATTCTCTTTCTTATCTGTCAGCTAACATTCCACTTTCTCATAACATGCCAAGTCACTGTATGTAGGCAGGGTTGTGCATACAGGCCTCAAGGATCACAAAATGCACTGATTCTTCTAAAATACTTCCTACACTTCTCCGATGTGGGTCCTCCCCATGGGCTTCATTTCCTCAAGAACTGCTCCATCACGGGTCCTTCCTTCAGGGTTCATTCCTTCAGAAACAAACTGCTCCAGTGTGGGTCCTTCACAGGCCACAGGTCCTGCCAGAAGATCAGCTCCAGTGTAGACTCCTCTCCATGGGCTGCAGCTTCCCTCAGGGCATATCCACTTGCTTAAGCACGGGATCCTGTATAGGCTACAGGGTGGGTATCTGTTCCACAACCGTCCTCCATGGGCTGCAGTGGAATCTCTGCTCCAGTGCCTGGAGCACCACCTCCTCCTCCTTCTTCTGAGATCTTGGTGTCTCCACGGGTGTCACTCTCACATCGTTCTCATTCCTGTCCCACAGTTGCTGCACAGTGGTTTTTTACCTTTTCTTAAATGTGTTATCATAGAGGATCTTACAATATCAGTGATTGTTTCAACTTTGCCCATCAGCAAGTCCATCTTGGAGTCAGCTGGCTCTGACTCTGTCCTATGTGTGGCAGCTCCTGGTGTCTTCTGACAGAAGTCACCCCTGAAGCCTCCAAAGCCTTGCCATGTGAACACAATAATATGCTTGTGATGCATATTTATGCACATACAGATAATTCTGACATGTTTATGTTTAGTTGAAGCAAATAATTTCTGTCCATTCCCTAAGTAATTTTTTTTTTCCAGGTACTAAAATTCAGTGAGTATTAAGTGATAGTTCTTACAAATCCAACTGACTAGGCATTCAGGGAGCTAAATCAATACATTAAATGCAATTGAACTTGGTAGAATTTAAAACCAATAGATTCTGGTTTGAGTTTTTATCATTTTTTATTTTTCCGAACTTGAATATCTTTACACTATAATGTATGATCTGCTTGGGTACTTGACAATCTTCTAACTTATTTTTTCCTTGTACAAGAGTCATGACTCCTGCACAGTGCTTCTTGTGTGTTCAGTTACTTAGACAACAAACTTTGATAGAATAAATCATTTTACCACCAAGTACAATCTGAGATACAAGTGGGTTTTATGTATATATTTAAAATATTTTTTTCACTGTGTCAAGAGTGTAACAAGAAGATTTAAAAAATTGAGTCTAGATGATTTCTACAAAATGAGTTTTAGATGAAATCAGATCTGCATGCTACAAAGATGAAAACTGATGTCAAAGTTTTCTTTAAAAACAGAGCAAATATTTTATCTAAGGCCTACACACATGTACCCTAAACCAACATTTTTTGTGAATTTGATAGCATGACGGTGGAATTCTGGCAACTGCCAAAGAATAGGCAGGGCAACTTTGAGATATGATATGTCAAAAAAAGAGTAAAAATAGGTATCAAGGTTTTGAAGAGACATCTGTGCCCTTGTGATGAGTAGGAGAAGTAAAGTGGAATAAGAGTCCTTGTACAGGATGACTTGAACGTCCACATAATAGGAAAAACGACATTGAGGTATGGGTACAGTTTAGAATGTGTGCTTATGTGAAATGATATTATGGGAAAAGGACAATCTTGCAAGAGACAGAGATCATAGGAATGAGATAATGGTTCTGTAGTGGGGAAAGGAGAATATATGAACAATCCGTCATCAATTTAAATAGTGTTCTCTATTTTGATAACATTGGGCAAACATTTTCTTTTTTTTTGCTATGTATCAGAAATCAGTGTCCTGTAAAACAGGTATTATTAAACATTTCTTTGCCTTTTTCTTTTCTCCCTTCCTCATTTTGTCTTATCTCTTTCTCCCACTCTTACTCTGTACTGGGAGAAATCTCAAATAAGATTTAAGTTCTGGGAGTAGACTGCATGGTTGTTATGGGTTGTTTGGTTTTGTGGGTTTATTGTGTTTTTTTTTTTCTTTTTCCAAAATGACTAGTAATGTGTTAATTGATTTAAACAGAAAATATTAAAGGTAACACTTTTTTTTATAAATATAGGTCCATTATAGGAGTCAAAATTCATGTATGATTTGACTTAATCACTGTTCTGCAGAAAAAAAGGAAAGATAAAAAATATATGCATATACCCTTGGCAAATATACTTTTATTCACAGTTCAATGTGTTTTTGTCAAAATGTTTTCTTTTCTGTTCATTTTTATACCAGCCCATGTAAATACATCTAATTCACTATGCTAGCATTTGAATGTTAGCTTTATTATTCCAGGATCCAATATCTGAATTTGCTGTTTTCTTGTTGCTTGAATAAGATCTAACATGGGCAGTCTAATTAAATCTGTTCCTATCTAAAAATTGAGTTCTTAATGGCAATGTATACTTTAGAACTTCAAATTAATGTCTTTTACGCCATATTTGAAATCTTTTGTATTTTCTCTATAAAAAAACTGATAGATTCTGTCCTTTTAGGAAAGTGATGTGATATACTTCTGATGAGCAAAAAGACAAATTGTGTGAGCAAAATAATAAGTAATTGTGTGAGCAAGATAATTTCACTATTATTTTCATTAAAATAATTGAAACATTTTAGCTTTTTGCTCAACACCCTTTTGAAATCTTGTTCTCTGCAAAATATGTACCAGTACAGCCTCTAGGAAACAGCAGGTGAGTTAAAAAAAATAGTGCAACAATCAGAAATTGTGGTGCTAATTAACAATTACAGGATCAGTGTGTACAAATTGAAATAAGCCCCACGCTTCTTACCTTGGAAAATGTACCATGATGTGCAGATGTGAAGTGAATATATCTACTAAGGACTCAAGTAGACAAAATTATTTTGCCTGATGTAATTGTCCAGAATAATGATGAATGCAGTTCACGCTGCTCATAAAATGCTTTCCTATGTTGACATTTTCAACCCTCGAGGACAGCCACACTCTGGTGAAATGATATTAGATACTGGTTCAGCTGTATCAATTCTGCTGGAACCTATTTACTAGGTAACAAAACCTAAATTACATTTGGAAGCTTATTTGAAGAAAGCAATCCTTGTGCTTCATTGCCCTAGTTTAATCCACTGCTGACTTATGGCACTTGTCTACCCATGTAATTCTTCAGAGAAACCTTTTTTTAGCAACCGCTTACAAAACTACAAGAAATAAAATAAACTTTTTTCCTGTTAACTATTAAAGATGTTCTTCGTATAATGTAAGTAATAACATTACTTTTATTATTTGAAACAGTCAAAAATTTTAACTTGAAAAGCTAAAAGGCATCCTGACTAACAGTTATTGCTTTCGAAGAGAACTAGTATCCCAGAAGTCCCATGTAACACAACTGATATTCTCTCAAATGCAACTAAATTAATTTTTTAAGGAAATGAGCCAAGCCCTTGGTCATACAGTAAATACAATTATGGAAGTCTAGTTAGTTGACACTTCAATTTGGCAAGCTGAATAGCACTTTTGAATTCACTGATCACAATGACTGGATTTCCATTTTCTGTACTGAGAGCTCATTTGTATGTGTCTGCATTTGTGTTATTGGGTTATGTGATAAAAGCTAGCCCGCATACCAAGAAATTAACCCAAAGAGACAGTGGCAGACACGAAAGCCCAAAAAATACCCCACCCTGGCTTTTTCTATCATTGGAGAACATCAGCCTGTATTATCAGCCTCAAAGTCCAATGGAGCACAGATGTGCAACGGCATGGGATAACTCAAATTAAAGGCTTAGAGGAAGGGGTGTCCCATACAGGACCTTCCCAGAGTTGTCCCAGGGTAGTCTCAGCCCCATAGTCCAGGTGTGAAACCCATCCATATAAGTCAACACTAGAACACCTGTACAACTGAGGAGGGTTACTGCCTGCAGATATGGGATGCAAAGGAGGACTCTTTGGGGATTGGGACTTATTGTGGGATTGTTATGAAAGGAAATAAAAGTGGGAAAAGGTGGCTGGGGGAGGAATAAACATGGGAACATGCTTGTTAAAAGAGGCTGGTCACACATAGAAAAAAGCCAGTAGACTTGACTCCGCTCTTCCTGATCAGCAGTCTGTCTACCTGTTTCTAACTTTTTTTCCTGAGTGAAGGAATCTCTACTGTGGGAGTTGGGGGGGGAGGAAGGTGGGGAGGGGAGAGGATATGTTTACATGCAGCAACTGTTGTGGGATTTTGAATCACAAGGTGCTCATGGTGCAGCACTTGGAACAAGTGACTGTTTGGATGCCAGTTCCCAGACTGGGCCCATGTGCCAGTGCCTGGAGACACTGGAGTGCGTTAAAGCAAGTGCCAGCCACTGGGATGGGAAGAGAATCATAGGGGACCATGAGTCCAGGCAGGTGAAGTTGCCTGGGCTTCAGGGATGCATGTTTTGAAGGATAAGACCATGGGAAGGAACTAGCTGTTGGAGGGGTCGGTGGAGTCCTAACCAGCTCTGCATTGCACATGAGAACTAGTGTGTATTAGATGGTCTGGAGTACATCTGTGACCTAGGGCATTCATGTGCCCAAGTGCCAGCAAGTGGTAGACAATCAAAGGAAAAAAGAAAAAAAAGTTGAGAAGGGTATGATTACTGTCCATAAATAAACCAGGGGAATAATAAATTGGGAAAGAAGAGCTTCTTAAGCAAAAAAGAAAACAAAATAAATTCTGGCTAAAGAACAAACAGTTGAAAACTAGTTATGAAATAGAATCACTTATGGAATTAATTTTCTAATCCTCAGAAAAGTGAAGTTCACCAATAGCCTTTCAATGACTTTAGGGAAGGCAGGCATCCTAGCTTTCTGCAAGAAAAGAAAGTCAGTTTACTGCCCTCTCTATCCTTACAATCTCAAATTTCTGTTTAATTAATCAAGATGCACAGGGAAATTAAGAATAAGACAGAGGATAATTTAAGTAGCAGGCTAAATCTTTATCAAAGGAGAAAAGTATTACTTTCATATCTTTTCATGCATCAGATATATAGAATTCTCAAAAGGTACATAAGCACCAAAACATGACTTATTTTCTTAGGGAATGTTATTCTGGCCTCTGAATAGAGAGCATACTCACAGCGATTGCAGTGCAATTCAAGCCTTCAAGTCTTCCGAGTATCCTAAAATTTCAACTGAAAACCAGTAAGTTATAGCTCTGAAACCTTGTGAAGAGATCATACAGTAGGTACAGACAAGTAAAAAGTAGACTTTAGCCGAAGAGTCTCTAACTAGAGTATATGGGAGAACTAAGTTGATGCTGCCTTTTCTCATCCTTAAGTAGTGATGAAAATCCTAGATTTTTTTTCTTTAAATTTTATTTTTTATTTCTGGTTTCAGTCCCCTCCAAATTTACTTTTCCTGTTACAGTGAGGAGTGCAGAAATTCCACAGGATACGAGGCTGGTTTGAATTTTATTCACTTATTTAGAAGTGCTGTGAAGATATTTGTGGAGCTTCCCTCTTCCTTAAAATAGAAATTCTTCTTTGTAGGAGATAAGTACACCAGAAACAGTTGACATTATGACAGATAGCTATAACCAATGTTTTGAAAATGACCCACAAATGGTCGCAGTAATTCTATTTTTACAAAATTCATGTTGATTCTGCAAGATAAACAACACGCAAACAAATGTGTGCAGTAGGTCAGAAATCTTTTACGTCACTTTCAGGTTTCATTGGCTAAATGAATAACAAAACATCCCTCAATAATCAATTCTGCAAGTTTCAGAAAGAAAGTCAAGTAATTCTAGCAAAAAACTGACTAACAAAATTAGTGTCTTTCTAATGCATATCCTAATAACAGAAAACAGATGCTACTAAATCTTGATGAGTACTATTGTCAGTGCCTGGAGCTAACACAGATAGACAGTGTATATGTATATTAAGATCACATTCACTTAAATAGGGTACTAGATCTGTGTAGCACAGGAACCACCTAAGGCAAAAACCTTACTTACATGCCCCTATTCCTATAAATATTTATGTAGTCATATAGTGGCTCTGTAGTGTTTTATGTAGTAGTTCAAGGAGGGAGACATTTCACTTTATTAAGTAAACCAATATGATATTGTAGAAGTGAAATATTTCTTAGTGTAGACTCACAGAATCACAGAATGCTTTGGCTTAGAAGGGACCTTTAAAAATCTTCTAGTCCAACTCACCGTAGTCAGGGACAACTTTCACTAGATCAAATTACTCAAAGCCCCAACCAATCTGACCTTTGACACTTCAATTGATGGGGCAACCACAACTTCTCTGGGCAGCCTAATCCAATGTCTCACCACTCTTACCATAAAAATATATCTTCCTTATGTCCAACCAAACCCCATCCTCTTTCATTTTAAAAGCATTTCTCTTGTCCTGTCACAAGAGGCCTTGGTAAAAAGTTTCTCTCCGTCTGTTAGCCAAACAACCAAACAAGTTCTAGCTCTCATAGAAAAGTTTGGATTAGTCACAAGACCAAAAGAGATTGTTGAACAGTTTAAACATCCCTGTAAAATTAGGGGTGCTGTTTTGGCTGCTTTCTCCAGAGTCCTTACCCCAGTCAGAACTTACTGAACTCTCATATATGTCAACATAATGTTATTGTACTAGATCTACCAAACCCACTTAGATTATGTTAAATACTCCTTAGCATAGATTTCATACGACCTGAATAAAGAAAGTATATATTTTTTATGATAAAGGAAGTTTTTAAACTGCATTTGTAAAAGTCCATTTGCACGTATCATGAATTCAATCTTGTACCCTCATTAAATGCCCATCAATTAATTGGGAAATGCAAATTTTTTTGAGGTATAGCTTAATTTTTATTTCAAGACAATTCTTACTCGGGAAAATTTATCAAATATGAATTCAAGGGGTTTGTTCAAAGTTGTCTCTCTTTTAGAAAGTAAAACCAAAGACTAGAAGGCAGAACTTCCTGTACATGTGTCTGTGATAAACTGCCTAATAACCTTGGATACATTATGTAAAAAGAGAACGTTAATATTTGTCACAAAATTATGTTAGGAAATTTAATTAGGTAACTTCCCTGCACTGCTACTGAAATGCAAAGCAGAATGTAAATTCAAAGCATTATTTTTATTATTATTATTATACAGTTTTATTAGGTGTTTTTTGAGCAAAACTTGTCAAACTTTTTTTAAAGCCATGCCCTTTGAAGCAAGCTATTTTACATTTGCAGTACAAAAATTAAAGATTAAACATTATGGAGGACAACATAGTATGGGAAAACCAAAATTTTTCATAGAGATTTCAGAATTAGCTTAAAAAGGCCATTTCTAATATAATTTTCTATATACTGTTGTGACACATTAAATGCAGGCCAAAATCAGACACAGAGCTTTGGGGATTTGTTGATCAAAGTAATTGCTTCCAGTTGAAATGCATAATGAGGTAGCCCTGCATTGCATTTGTGTACCATTTTATATTCAGCAAAGCTAGACAGATCTTTGAAAATAGCTTTAGCTCATGAAGTTTTTGAAAAAGAAAGTATAATGAAAAAAAAGGTCCATAGCAGAATTGTTGAGAATGGACAGAGAAGTCCACATTTGCCCTAGTGCTAATGTGATGGCAGACCATTCTATGTTCTACACAAATTTTTCAGCTTTAGAGGAGACACTTAGTATACCAGTTTATGTTGTTGAAAATTATGCATTTTAATAGGTTCATTTGACTGAATCATAGATAGATGTTTGGAACCGAATCCAAATCTGTCTATGGCAAGAGAGAGAAACCTGTATATTTCAGTTTAATTCATTCACAAATAAGTAAAGTTTTCAGTTCTCAAAATATTGTTGGGAAAATAATCCTTCAAAATGGCTTAAGGAATATCCCAAATTTAAATATATGCATTAGTTGTAAAAGGCCAGAATCATCCAGCCTTTCTCAGGACTAACGCATCAATCATCTAGAATTTCATGTAAATAGCCAGAAGAAAAAAGTACTGAAAAATAAGTGCTGTGTACTCAATAAATATACTATATACTATGGAGGCATATTTAAGTTACGCATACTTAGAAGTCTCTTTAATTTAAAGAGTCTACCTTCCCAGTAAAGACAGAACCAAATAAAATATGTTCAGCTGTGTGTTTTGCATTTTCTAACCAGCATATTAAAAATTAATTTGGACAGATAATTTTTCCTTACATGAACAATTTAACACCATAATAAAATTTGAAATACTAATAATTTTATTTATTTTTATAAATGTAGTCCACTCAAAATTACCACATACCTCACTGTCTGAAAACTTGTTTATCATGTAGTCCATAAAAAAAAACTACGTACACATGACTTTTAACTATTTACAGTTAATTACACGTTTATTGCTCAACATGTTATACAAAATATTCAGAATGTTGTAAATGTTAATAAAATCACTTTTTTTCTTCTGAAACTACACCCAGCTCATGGGTCAGGATGGGGGCAGGGAGAAAGCACACCAAATTACCACCACAAGCAAAGCAGAGTCATCTTGGGGAAAATTTATTTATTGCTATTTTAAAATAGGGGGCATATAGTTCTGGTCACTTTGTGACACACTGTCACTCCTTCCTTCTCTCGCTTTTCCTCTGCTCCTGTGGGGTCCCTCCCATAGGATACAGTCTTTCATTAATTTCTGCATAGTGGATCCTTTTCCGCAGGCTGCAATTCTCCAAGAACTACTCCAGCACAGGTCCCTTCCACAGGGTGAAGTCCTTCAGGAGCAGTCTGATCCAGCATGGGTCCCCTACAGACTACAGTTCTTTCCAGAATACCTGTTCCTTCAAGTGTTCCTCTCCACAGGCTTCAGCTCCTGCTAGGAGTCTGCTCCAACGTGGGTCATCCAAAGGCTGCAGGATGGATATCAGAGGGGTCCTCCATGTGCTGTGGGAGGACAGACTGCCTCAGCATGGTCTTCTCCACGGGCTTCAGGGGCACTTTTTCTCTGGTTCCTTGAATACCTCCTCCTTCTTCTGTGACCTTAGTGTATACAGGGCTGTTTTTCTTATTTTTCTCTCTCTTACAGTTGCTACACCACATTTTTAACCTTGATTAAAAGTTATCACAGAGGACTTTCCAAAATCCTTGATTATCTGAGTCTGGGCATCAGCTGGTCCCTCCTGAAGCCAGCTGGAACTGGTCCTTTCTAATATGGGGAGAATACCTGATATCTTCTCAGAGAAGCCACCCCTGCAGTCCCTGCTCAAAACCAAAACCTTGATACGTGAACACAATGTCGTTTATTATATCCATATGTAAGGTGTCAAAATATTAGATCACATTTCTGTTTTGCTACTAAAATGCTGTAATGTAATGTTTTTCATGTATTTGGGAAGAAGAAACTGTGTAGACCAGCTAAGCTTGTTGTGGCACAAAATGTAAACAAAGAATTACTAACTATTAATTGGTAAGTATTGAATGCCAGATGGATTCAATAAGTAACATATGTAATGTATTTAACAATACTGGAAGAAAAGTCTTTTAAAACCATGAAATTAACTTTAGAGGATTTTTTTGTCTTAGAAATGCTTTAATTTAGGGTCTAACAGAACTGTTGAAAATTTGCCTTTGGGATTAATTATACATATCTAAAGATTTCTCCTAACTGTTTCTAGAATTAGAAGAAAAAAGTGGTCCAAACACACACAAAAAATTATTGCTAATGATTATTTGAAATCCATTCATTTTCAGTAAACAACAGAAGAATAGAAGGGAAAAAAATATATATTTTATCCCATGACAACTGTGACTTTTCATCTTAGCATGATTATTTGGGGGTTTTGATTATTTAAATTTACTCTGATGATACAGTAATAATAAATCTGTGCAAGCAAAGTAATGAAAACCATCTGTTAACACTGTATGGCCACAAATGAATCTTCCATGACTGGCTATATCTATACTGTTTATCTAAGAAAGGTTATCATAACTAATTCTTATTCCCAGACTGTATTAATAGTTTGTGGATCAGGAAAAAAATATATTAATTACCGATGAATGATTCAGAGGTAAACTCTCTGAAATTGCAATATATTCATATTTTAATTGCAGTGTACTTCTTTAAGAGTAACATTTTAGAGAGGAAAGAAGTTCAAGTAGAGGATGTATTGCACAAATCTATCAAGGAATGTCTAAACACATTGAAAATTTTGTCCTTGTGAAACATTCAAGATGGAGATACATTTTTTTCAGATGCACTTCATAAAAGAAACTAAAGTTAACAGAGATCATTGGAATTTACGATTAGTTTGTTTGGAGTGAATGATTTCCTTCTGGTGATTTCTTGTTAATCAAATGAAAAGTGAAACTTCATTTCTTCTCCTACCTTTCTACACTACATGAAGTAGAAGATCATCAGAGCACAACTGTGTGATACCAGGAACACTTATTTATATTCACCTCTTTTAAAAAAGTTACGTTTATATGTAACTAATTGTGAGGACATGCAGGCAAGTGACTAGACTCTGGCCTGAGATTTAGCTAAGAGAACAGACCGTGAGAAACTGCTGAACATGACAAGAGAAAAGGCTGCATATGATGGGTAGCAGAGTGAGAACCTGATAGCAGTTACAGATATCTCCATGAAGATGGCCAAATCACAGTGGCGGTTTGGGTGGAAGTATTCAAGAGAGAATCAAGTTTCAAAGGCAGAAACAGGGAGTTTTCAGTCATCATCTACAAGAACAGACTGAAGAAGGATCCAGGGAAATACAGGCCTTTCAGCCTGACCAGAGTACCAGGGAATGTTACGGAGAAGATCATCTTGAATGTCATCACATGGCAGTTACAGGATAAAAGCTGATCAGGCCCAGTCAGTATGGGTTTAGGAAAGACAGGTCCTACTTAACTAATTTGATCTATTTCTATGACAAGGTGAGCCACTTAGCATATGAGGAAAAACATGTGTATGTTGCCTACCTAGACTTTAGTAAAGCCTTTGACACCACTTCCCACAGCATTCTCCTGCAGAAAAAAAATAGTCATGGCTTGGACCTGTGTGTTCTTCTCTAAGTAAAAGCTGGCTGGATGGCCAGGCCCAAAAGGTTGTGGTGAATCAAGTTAAATTCAGTTGGTGGCTAGTCCGAAGTTGTGTTCCTCAGCGGTCAGTGTTAGGACCAGTTCAGTTTAATATCTTTACCAATGGTTTAGACAAGGGGGTTGAGTGCACTTGGTACATTTGCAGAAGACACCAGGAGTGTTGACCTGTTGGCTGAACATGAGCCAGTAGTGTGCCCAGGTGGCACAGAAGGAAAATAGAATCATGGTTTGTATCAGAATTGGTGTGGCCAGCAGGTCTAGGGAAGTGACTGTCCCAATGTACTCAGCACTGGTGGGGTTGTACCTCATATTCTATGTTCGGTTTTGGGTCTATCACTACAAAAAAGACATTGAGGTGCTAGAGCATGTGCAAAGAAGGGCAACAAAGCTGTTGAAAGATCTGGAACACATTTTATTAGGACCGGTTGTTGAAGTGGTAGTGTTTAGTCTGGAGAAAAGAAACTGAGGGGAGATCTTATTGCTCTTTATAACTACCTGAAAGGAGGCTGTAGTGAGGTGGGTGTTAATCTTTTTTTCTAAGCAATAGAAGAGGAAATGGCCTCAAGTTGCAATAGGGGAGGTTTAACCTAGATGTTAGGAAATACTACTTCACAGAAAGGGTTGTCAAGCATTGGAACAGGCTTCCCAAGGAAGTGGTTGAGTCACCATCCCTGGAAGTATTTAAAAGATGCGTGGATAAGGTACTTATGGATGTGATTTATTGGTAAGCTTGGCAACGTTAGGTTTACTATTGGACTTAGTGACCCTAAAGTATTTTCCAACCTAAACAATTCTGTGATTCTGATTCTGTGATTCTCTAACTCTACTGATGATACTATGTAATACTGAAATTACCTCAGTAATGGTATCAGAAATAAAAAATACAAGTATGCATATACAAAAACTAGGACCAGTTGAGAAAATCTAGTTTTTGTCAGATTGTTTATTTTGGAGGTAACAAGGGTAAGAAAGAGGAAGGCTCAAGGTATATGGGTGAAGATCAAACATGAGAAAACAGAGAAAAGAGGTAGTAAAATTGTCTAGTCAACCATAAGCAAGAACATTTTTCTGATTGAGCCCTGCTCTTGATTACAGCAGTCTATCATGTACCGTGATTAAATCATATTCCAAACTGGTTTTCTTTTGTGCAAGATATCACTCTTTAGTCTGTTTGTGATGAGAGGTTTAGGTGGTGGCAGTTGGAGGTGCTCATTATTTAGAGCCAGTTGCTGCATGTTTAATTTGTTAGAAAATGTCAAGCAGGACCAGCCAGGGAGTAGGAGAACTCCATATGGAAAAGCCCAGCCCTTGAGACAATGGCTGTATAAGTGATCTGGAATCGGTATGAACATTAAGCAGAATTAAATAATGCCATGCTAATATTTAAGGGATCTGTGACTGTGTTGTGTGAATCTAGATACTTTGGGTTGAAGGGAAGTATATAGCTGCTAGAGAACCTTGATCTTGGTGTGCTGGAAAGAGGAACAACTCTTTGCTTCCTGTGGTCATATTTATGTGAGAGCCATTGGTGTTTATGTGGGTATTGTTAAACCAATACTCTGCAGAGAGCCATGTTTGTGTCTGCAGTGTGTGTACATGTGCATGTGCTTGAGAATCTGCCTCTGCACATGGACTCTGCCTTTCTGTCTGTCAGACCTACAAATGAATCCAAAGGCAGTCACATTCTCCTTGGCATTACAGTGTACCAGATTCAGCTTAAACAGATTAAGAAGGGGGAAAAAAAAAGGGGGTTCTGAATTCCACTGGAATTTGTTAGCTCCTTAACAGAAATTCTCTAGCTTATGTAAAGTTATTTAATTTTGAATCATTAGCTCAGTAACTAAAAAACAGAAGGCATTTAGTTCCAATTTTGACTTTTGTATAGTTACATGCATGTATGCAAACATAAACAGAAACATAGGGAAATTAGGTCAGATTTTTTTGAAAAAATACATTTCATTACATACTTGAAGCATTCTTGAATAATTGCCTGCAATTTTTATTGTCAATCATCAGAAATTCCTGAATATCCAACAGTTTATTATAAAATACTAAAATTTAACTGGTAATATTTCCATTCACATTTTCTCATACGTTCAGCACAGTGTGAGCTGTCAAAAGAAAGCTCATCAAGTTGCATTCTACAGTGAATTAATAAAAGAAATCTGAAACTGTATTATTGAAATCATCATCCATTTTTACCCAATTTCCTTACTATCTGATAACTGTGACATGCTGCTTTATTCATTATTGGAACATGATCAGAAGATACTGTTAAACGGATATTATACCAGACATCATATTAAAAATATATAATTATATATTCAAGGGTTGAAATTGAAGGAAAGGGACAGTGGAAAGTGATGATCTCTTTACGGAGGTTACTTTCATTATAGATGATGAAAGAAGTATATATAAAACTAAAAACCTTATGACAAGAATACTGAAGTTCTCATTTAAATGTTTGCAAAAAATATATTTGTATTTGAGACATTTTTATGGGAGCATAAGGAAAGAAACTAGCTCATTCACCAATTCTGATTTGAATTCAGTCTTGAAAAAGTACATATACTTCCCGATTATCAATATGTTCCTTCATTTCTATAATTCATATAATAAATAATATTTGCTGTGCATACACAAATACTAATTAAACGTGAACACTTGTTAATTTATGTTACATTCATACTATGTTGTAGAGAACTGGAATGATAAGTTGTATAGTGGATTCTGTATGGTGTATACAGTGATGCGGATATATTTACTACATATTTTTTTTTACAGAATCACTTTGAACTTCCATCTTGTAATGGAGTAAAGAATTGCCAAGAACAATATTTGCTTGATGCTGGTACTACAAAAGGTTTTAAAGTGAGAACTAAATATGTGCTTTCATTTCCTCTTTTTATGTCATCTTGTTGGTAATTTTCTACATAATTTTGGAACAAGATATATTGTTAAAGATAATGAATACTTCATAAATAATATTCACCATGAATATTTTAGTTATTCTCTAATTTGTAAAATATTAAGTAAATCCTTCATGACTAAAGAGGAATTGCACTAAAAATACAGTTAAAAATAACTTCTGTTATGAAAGTCCTTTTGTAAATGAATCAAAATTAAAACTGAGATATAAAACCAAAATGTAACAGAGATAAAGTTGGATAAATACTGGAAAGAATGAGAAGATTGTTATGAATATCTATTTCCACTGCAACTGGATTTAAAATGCTCTGTCTTTGCTTTCCCAAAGTATGCAATGAATTAGTATTTTTTTTATTATTTAATGAGCAAAAATGTTCACAGAAACAGGCATTTCAAGTGAATGTCTTAGAGAATCTGAAATGATGAAGACAGAAATGCAGCTTAAGACATACATGTTCCATCTAATAAAGAAAGCTCTATGTAACAATCTCCATTGACAGAATCCATGAACTGTATCTATCTTTTTCTAACATAGATGGGCAAGAAATAGATACAGAGATTATCTTTTAAAAAGACTGATTACACATTAACCATGCTTGACCATGTACTAATGTTTTCTCTTCTTGATCATCTTTCATTAAGACAGGAAGATTTTTATTAGTTTTACCACTAAAAAGTTATCACCCCATACAATATGGTCAGTTGCATTGGATGAAATATAGAGTAAGGATTGTTTTCTTTATTTCTGTCATTTCTGATGCTTACTTGAAAGGAAAGACATTTAAAAATACTCCTTCACTGTTAATTTTACCATGAATACCATTATTGTTTCCAATTACATAATATTTCAATATGAAAATATTACATGGGCATATTCTTAGAGAAATAAATGCACTATCTTTGTCAGATATTGTCTTGTTCTCAGTATTAAAAATAGATTTTATATATATATAACCAGTTAGTACAGATCATTTTTTTACAAAAAGAATAAGGCTGCTACTTGAGTCTTTCTGGGAGTCTGTGACTCAAATGATGTGCATTATTTACATTAAATATCTATACAGATGAGGATTACAAAAAAAATGTCTGGGGTTGATTATCTTTCCCAACTAATGATAGAGATGAGTTGTAAAGCTAATTTAAACTAGACGCTGGCATTATTTTCCTAAATTTATTCATCTTATGATATTTAAGGTACTGTCAGGTATCTTTCTGGCCTTCAACTGTTATTACAGGTGACTGCATGTCTCTTAAAGACCTGTGTTTTTCATTACAGTCCTATCTAGTCCTAGTTCTAACAGGCTCTTTTTTATATGAAGGGGTTAAAACAGCACACAGTTTTCAAGAACTGCAAACTGTGACTAGAGGTGCCTAGAGGCAGATGGAAAAAAATGAGTTGAATCTGTAGGAAAGATGACAGAAATGCTGGAACATGTTAAGCAGTTGGAAAGAGGAATGTGTTTAATTGTCTTTTAGACATAGGGAACTTCACATTTAGAGTTTATTTCCATTGCCAAGACAATGACCTCCACTTCCATTTAAGATGCCCTATGACATTAAGAATGCTTTTAAAGAACTGGGCATTGTGGCAAAGAAACTATAGAAGACCCAGGTCTCATGGCACAACAGTGGAAGACCTTCAAGATACACTCAGGCATCTCATAAAGCACTAAATACCACTGAACAGGCAACTGAGCTAACCTCTGAAACGTGAGGTTAAAGCTGCAGATTCAGACATGTAGTTTCTGTTATTTACAGTGCAGGTGCTTGTAAGAGGCCTAGATCTTAAAGAGCTATATAAAGTAGAGAGATAGTAAATGAGGGTTTGAAGACCTAGACATCTAACATCAGACAACAAGGTTGTATCTGTTCTGCTGAATAACTCTTTTGGTACCTTGACTGCAGTGATTAGATTTCCACTGACTAAATACAAGTATAAGTATCTAGCTGTCATATAAAAACATATAGTTCAATTTAGCTGTCCACAGATAGCAGGTAAGTGCAAGCTGAGATATGTTAGGTGATCTAGCTGGCCCCTCTGACAGGGCCCTTAAGGCATCACCAGGCTTCACTCTCTCCATCCAGCCCTCTCTGGACTCTACTCACAGTGCCCAAGGCCGAGACCCTTTTTCAGCCACCTGGGGCTTTGCCCTAGCAGCAGGGCCAGTCTCCAGCTCCCCACAGCCTTGCCCTACTCAGTCACAGCCCTGCTTAGCCAGGCCCATCTGTGATCCAATCTCCAAACCCAAATTTGACCTCTCCCCATCACCGGGAAGTGCCAGGGTTTGAGGCTGCTCCAGTGCCTCTTGGCTGCCCTGCTCCTGTTTGCAGTTGTGGAACGGGTCCTATGCTGCCACCCTAGGGAACCACCATACTCTTGGCACCAGGAGCCCAAGGAACCTCTGCCCTCCATACTTCCTGATATGCACTCAGAGCAGACAGTTGTAATAGAGAGTCTGCAGGAGCCAGCCATCAGATAAAGCAGGTGCAGGAGGACAGGTAAAATACCATCACACAGTTAAGTCATTTAATCTTGTGGACAACATCTGTTGCTAAGGTCTGGACAACAGAATCCCACCCTCCACAAGGACCTGCAATTCTGACAGTCTCTGGTCTGTGTGAATAATCATTTCCTGAGGGCGATTTATCCATGCTTTAAGAGTAAAATAAGCTCTTTCAAACTTTTTAAAATAAGTTTCTTACCCCTAAGTGAAAATAATCATATGTAAAATTGCTTTGATAGAGCAGACAATACAACTTCCTACCAATCCGAAATTTCATATGACTGAACTCAAAGTTTGTCTCTATATGAGTATATAAGTTAAATTTTATGTACTTTTAAGTTTAATATATAGCCATACTAAGTCTACTGAGTCCTTTTGGTCCTAGAAACTACTGATTTTTATCCAGAGAATAAAATGCCATCTAGGGATGGACTGAACTTTTGCACCAGAGGATGGTATGAAAATAAATCTAATAATCTTCGTGAGTACTACTAAGCAGAAACTTGATAATAAAGTGCATGCAATTATAAGGCAGACATTTTTCTTTCATCCTGTTTATAAAAGACTTCCTAAAGTGACACTGTGTTGCTTTGGTGTCAATAATAGGAAGCATCATGAAGTTAGTCATCACTGTTGCGTCTCACTTAAAGTGAACTCTTTGGAATAAATGCACGGCATCGAGTGACACAAATCACTCAGGAGGAGGGTGTGAACAATATTTTACTAAAAAAGGTGCATGCTCAGAAACATTGGATACAAAAAAATCTATGACCCATACATGATAGAGCACCAACAAGAAAGCACAAAAGATGATATTACCACAACAATCCTCAACTGAGAAAACACTGATAACACTGTATAATTGCCTGCTTAGTGGAACTGAAAAACATAAAAAAGCCTGATGTTGCTGGAGTCAAAAGTAAACACCAAAAATGCCTGCTACAGCCTGCTGCAACTGCACTTGGTACAAGAAAAAAATAGAAAAAAGAAAAGAGAATGACGAGAGAAAGAGAGAGAGATAGCTTATGAAAGTGAGAAAAGATGAAAGATAGTCATGACATCCAAGCCCTGCATTTTGTAGTAAGTGTTTCTTTGTCCTGTGGGTTCAAGAAGATGGTGGGTGTCCATGAGGACACAAGTGTGCTGCAGCTTTTTAAACTCTCTGTCCCTGTCTCTCACCTGGGTCAGGTGGCAGATCAGGTAACAGTCTGAGGCATGCCCTTCAGCATGTACTCTCCAGTAACCCTGGCCATCCTGTCCAGTCTGTGGAAGTTGCAGGGTCACATTCCAGAATCACCTCATTTAAGACATTTTAACCCGTGCCATGAAGTAAGTGGGTTTGTTCACATTACTGTATAAGTTCTTTTTGTCTACGCTGATAAAATCAGATAACCTTGGAGATTTTACCCAGCTTGGGTATTAGACAGTGAACAGAGCCAGCTGATGCACATCTGTTTTGAAGGGACCCTTTGGTTTCTTTGTTTGAAAAGAGCAAACAACAAAAAACTTAACTCATAAACCTGCCAGACTGTCACAGAGGACATGGGGTAGATTCTTTAGGCTGGTGATAGTGAAAGAGAAAACTAGAGGTTAAGAAAGGAGTCAGAGAATTGTAGAAATTAGTGGAAGTGACTGAAAGAATGAAATTATAAAACTTTTTCCTTGATTCATTCAGAGAAAATACATTTTACTGAAGGATTTTGACAACTTGATTGATGACATTGTGATTTGGAACAATCTACAGAAATTTCGGCTGTCCTCTAAATGGAATAGAGCTTTGTTTGAAAAACCTGAAGCTTTGTGGTCCCTAGTTGTGGTACAACTGACAAACTGGGCTGATTTATGTTCATTTTCTTCTAACAGACCTTCAGCAAAGAAATGCAGAAGAAGCTTAGTCTAGTAATCCAGGCTTTTTTTACCAGTCTATAGAGATACTGCTACTGTAAAGCAAACCACATTTTTAAGATTTCCACCACTGTGCTGAATGAAGAGGGAAATACTTAGCTTTTGAATAACTGTTTTCGAGTTCACACAGCTCAAATTCTTTATCTGTGAATTCTTATCAATTTACAGGGAGACATTAAAATGTCATGGAGACATTAAAAAAGAAAAAGCAATATGTGTAACAAGAGGGTTTTCAGATAATTCTGGAAGACTGAAGAATTCAAATTCAATGCAAAATTTTTCATGCTGCCATGACAAAAGTTAATTAATTTTCTTCACTGAAATTATCTTTTGCATCCTAATTCAAAGATGATAAACTAATTCAAAGACTTATCCCACTACTTTTCAGAAGTTTCTCTGATTTAAAACAAACATTGACTGATTCATGTTGTTCCAAAAGCGAACTATCTGCAGAAGTGCATTTATCTAAAACACCAAGCACCTGACAAGCATGCAAAATACTCAGGGAAGGGGGTGGAGGAAGAATAGATCATTACATTTACCATGGAAAATAAAACACTGAGAGAATTCTGCAGCTGTGGGTAGAGACTTGTCTATAAATTAAAGGAGTACGATGCAGATCGAACTTGCATTCAGTAGTACTGTTGCTCAGTTTCCAAAAAGACGGGTACTATTCATCATTGGGCTGAACAATAAACTGAGGAACTGGAATAAGTGGCAACTGATGGAATCAGCATTATGCTTCTAAGAGCACAAATAATGCTGTAGAATTTTAATCATGACTTTAGTCCCAATTAATCAAAAACTAAAGGTTTTTAGAAGCCCAGCTTTGTCTTTGTTTATTACCATTTTGACTGTTATTTCAAATCAATTCTTCTGTCTGAATCATTATTTTTACTACTCTGTTTACTGAAGTATTTTTTTGTATGTGTGCATTATTTTTATAGCAAGAACTGTGAATGCTTAGCATGCAGGTTTGAGCATGACTGCATTGCCTGAAAGACCATACATTTAAACATGCATATAAATAATGGATAAAGAAAGCAGGAGAGAGCAAACAGTTGCAAATGCACAGTAAAGTCAAGTATTCACTATTTTAACATCAATTTTTTTTCATCTTCAGGTCGAATGGTAGATTTCTAATAGTAGTTCAAATGACAAAATGCTCGAGTGTTAAGATGTAAACCTGGAAATTGGTTCTTCTAATGAACACAATCTATCATTCTTTTGTTTAATGTTCTGTAAGAGTTTCCATTAAAGATGATTAAGTACTATACTTTACCTAAAGATTATACAATGTTTTTCTTTATTTTGACTGGTGTGCTTCTTACATAAATTATAATGATCAACAATAAACTTAAGTGATTTACAACTAAGGTATCACAAACTCTAGCAGAGAATATATGGACAACATGTCCAGATGTATTAGAGGTTTTACTTCTGTGTTCAGGCTCAGTTTCTGGCTTACTTTTCATTTCACTTCCCAGAGACTGGCTCTAACCTCTAGCAGCAAGACTGGCTTATAACGTTTCTGCTATTCAGGCTTAAGAATGTCAACTGTTGGCCTAGCAGTGATATCCATTTTAATTACATTCATACCTTTTTATAAGGACTCTGCTTGTTTCTAGAACATAAAAATATACTCGCTAATAATATCTGTAATTCTCTATTTAACCTGTAGAACCAAATTACAACTTTTTATCCAAAGTTCTCTTTACAAAAGTTGTTTTGTTAGCAAAACAGGGAGGAAAAAAGTCAGTATTAAATCCTGCATTCAATATAGACCTTGAATGGAGTTCAAAAGAAAAAGAAAGCCTTAGATTTTTAAACAGTAAATTGAAGAACCAGTTCTGCTCATCATTCATTTTCGTCCTTTACTGTTTCTGACACATTTGTGCTGTCAGTTAGAATGAAACTACTTAAGGTTGTCATTGGCAAAATATGGTTGAACAACACTAAGTTATGTCAGGCTTTTATGATATGGATTAGTTCAGGATTCAGGAGAATTTAGAATGAATATAAATGACAAAAAAATAGTTTTATTAGGTGGCAGTAATTAAATTTGCAACCTCCTCAAATTGCAATGGCAACTCATATAGAAAACAAATGTATTAGGTGAAAATGAATAGTTCTTTGCTTGAACACAGGACTATCATTGTAAAAAGTGTTATATATCTGTTGCATACCAAATAATCCTGCCACACGCCAGTCAGGTCAGCTGGTTAAAGGAAATAATTTCATCCACTCCATATTTGATCCTATAAAATGATCACAACAGTGAAGGTGAATAAACATCCTAATTTACCAGTGCTACTTTAGAGAACAATGACAGTGATACACTATATCAACTATATTGTGAGATTTATATTGACAAATGCAGGATATGTTACTTTACCTGTGTGTCTAGTGAAAATAAATTGAATTACAATTAGACAAGTGTTGATCAGTTCTTCCATATAACTGCAGCACAGGGCTGATTCTTGAGCTGTTTTTTATTTCCCGTTCTTGTTCCTTGATTATGCTAGGCTTTTCTATTCTTTTCTATTTTTTTTTCATTTTAGCCACTCTTTTAATTTGTTAATAATTCTTAACAAACTGTCAGATTTTTATAAATTCTTTTTAAAAAAATTTTAGAAATTGAATTTTGTATGCAATCATCACATTTAACGTTGGTAGGGGGTTTTCACTCCACATTCTTTCTACTTAATATAGCTTCAGAACTGTCTAAACCTAGTTTGTTTTCAATAAATTAGACTCAATATAAGTAATTTGTTCCTTGATAAAGGGTCATCTATTCATCAGTCCCTCCTTTGTACTTTACCTGGCCAGTTGTTTTGGCTTTTGGGTTTTTTTTTCCTGTTTTTTTTGTGGTGGTGAAAACCTTCAAAAATTATAATGCTTCCCACTGACTTGTTCCACAATATTTGAAATTTGTTATGTGATGTTAGAACTTTTAAGGATATCTGCATTCACTTATGCCATCTGATTTTTAATGAGCCTTTTCTTACTCGGTTGGCTTCAGGAACTGTTAACATCCCTCACTTAACCGTGAAGTTAGGCATATACCTTAATGATGTCGTTCAAATACTTGAAATAATCAATAGAAAACTTTAGACTGAGATTCATTTCTGGCTAATAGTCACCCCTTGAAGATATCAATTTCCTTCCTTATTACAAAATTTTACAGGAAGAAATTTTGATATTTCATTGTTAATTGCTAAAAATTTCAATACAGGACTTTCAGCTGTATTAAATGAAATCTGCATTTAAAAAAAAATAAAATAAAATTTCAGAGTACATAGGCATAAAAACATAGGCTTTACCTTCATTGTTTAATATGCAATGAGCTCATAATACACTTGTCATGTATGTAGGTGTGACTCTATTTGTGAGTGTACATATGAAGTGATGTATTTACAGAAAAATCTGCTAAAATCTGTCCTAAGCAATGTGGTATACAGCTGCTTGGTAACAAACAAGGATCAATTTCTGACCTGCTTCTATTTAGCAGGCTTATCTAGTGGGACCCTTACACTTACTGCCACCACCAACATTGTTGATGTTGCTTTACTGCAAACTCAATTCATACATTCTCTGTTTTGCCTTCCAACATAACCTGGAAAGTGATAGCTCTGCAGAAGTGGTGTACAGTGACCAAAGACATTTCCTTAATGAAAGATATACACTTACGGTCATTCTGCAGGCAACAGCTGAATACAGGAGGGAAAATCATCCAGACTAACTTAGGACACTTTTTGCACAACTAAACAGGACTGTCATGGAACACAGGGAAAATAATTTTATTTCTATTGCACAAATTACGAGCTTACAAGTACATTTTGGTCATCATTTACAAATTACTATCAGATCTCCTGCATTATAACCTCAGACTCCTAGGAATGTTTGAAATCTTACTAATGATTTCCCTCCCGTAAGAGAGCTTAAGTGGGAATATTCTCAGAGAGACTGATAGTGTTGTAATGACTCTTGATACGTGTCCAATCTACTTCTACCTATCATACATTAAAAACCCTAAAGAAACATTTATTTTTTCTGTCTTTGTTTGCTTTTTTTAAAATGTTTATTCTATCTTTAGTTAAAATGGCACAGATCCAGCAAAAAATTAATTACCTAGTTTTTCTTTAAGTTCTTCCCATTGCAATAATAATTGAATTTGGGTCAAGACTTATTATTCATCTCAGTCCAAAGGATGTTTTATTTTTTCTTTAATATGTTCAAATATATTTATTTATATATAATTATAAATATATCCATCAATAAAAAGAAAGGGAGAAAACTGTAATTCTGCTGAAAATAAAATATATCATCTTCCTATAAATACTGTCATTTAAATAGTAGATTTTTAATAAGATTTTCTGTAATAAATTAGATAATTTATAAGACATCAGAATTGGCTATGCTTCCAAGAGAAAATAAATTATTTCTAGGCATAGGGTAAGATAATTTTAAGCTTTAAAATTCCACTTGTTTCCATATAATTTTGAAAGAAACAGGGATATACAATTTTTGGAAGAAATCAAGAGAATATAATTTTTCAGTAATTCCTAGAATGTGAACATGTTTCTCATAAAGGTGGCTTCTTGTCCTTTCAAGAGAAGATATCTATTAAAAGCCTTCCATGTCAGATGGAAAGGTAAAATGTATTTAAAATTTTCAGTTCAGCATCTTTCTATATTAATTTCAGTAGATTTCTAGATTGATATAGATAAATATGCTTTTTGAAGGTGTGAACTCTATGGTACCAACTCATACAATCGTAGAAGCGCATTTACTATTTTGAAAATTACTGATGTTAAGCAAAAACCTGTGTCTCTGTGCATTTGTAGATGCACGGAAACATACTCCAAATTATTTATGAAGCTATGGTCTGTCAGAGTTCCTGAAAAATTGACAGGAGATAAAATCTTCTTTATTCTTTCCCCTGTAAATCAACAAAATTTGATCTGGTGCTGGAAGCACAAATAAAGAATATCTAGATAGACTAGTGACCAACTGAGACAGCAAAATGAGAAAGAGAAGCTCTAGCCCAGTTACAACTTCCAGCTGTGGCTATGGCAGAATTTATGGAAAATCATAGAAAACAAAGCATATTATAGAATAACATCATTTGTACTACAAGATGGCAAAATCCTGAGAAGTGCTACGAATCAATCATTGATGAGGTAGTTCACATCAGATGTAATCTCAATGCAATGACAACATTTAGCACTAATTACTATTACAAGTAACATTACAATTCTGCCTGGCCAATAAAAGTAATTTGTGGGGTTTTTTCTGCTCAAGCAGAGACATAGTGAAAATTATCCTATAGAACAGGTAATAACCATACCGTAACCATGAAGTTGATTTCTAACGCTCTGGACATTTATCAGAGAACTTCAGCTTATGAATCATTTAAGAAAAATTAAAAAATAGAGAAAATAATTAAATAAATATAAGAAAACATGCCAGTATTTTCAAACACACACTTAGAATAAGTTTCCTATATCTTGATCATGCACTTAACTCAGGATTTAGGCCACAAAAAAAATGAAGCCTATAAAAGTGCTCAATAGTATAAAGCAGTTTGGGCCTTCCATGTTAACCAGACATAACTTTCACTGAATCAAATAGGAGTGCCTTAATAACTATAAAAGTCATAACTATAAAGCTACTTAAGTACTTAAATGTGTAGTTGTATTTTTTACTTTCAATCATTACTAAGACTTTCAGAATTTTGAAAATTAGTATTTTATTTTGACTATGTATTGCGCTTCCCCTCCCCTTTTTCCAACAGTTCCTAAGGTTTACATGTTGGGTTTTTTTGCCTGCATAATTTACAGACATGCTTATAATAACACAGTCACCTCATAAATATAACTGTTTTTTTTCATTATGCCAAGTTTTACAATGTAAATGAAAGTAAAATGCATAGGAATTGAAATACTACTAAATCAATGAGGAAGAAGTTCTTTTATTAGATGAGAGAATGTAAAATCTGACTGGGTAATATATGCTGTTAGCACAGAGAGGCTATAGAATGTTGAGAGCTACACTACACAATTTAAATGTATGGGGGCTTGAGACTATGAGTGAACTTGTCAACCATAAGGGAAAATCATTTAGCAGTAATACATCTTCTTAACAACCTTGAATGGTTCAATTAAAAAAGTAGTTCCAGCAATATTTAATACTCTTTTGTAAAAATGTTTGTAAAATTACCTCCTTTAGAACTGCATACTTATTCTCTCATGAAATTAAATTTTAAACTTTAATTTTTATTAGGCTTTTTCAGGTAATTACATTTCCTTGTTTTTGAATAAGGGCAAACACTTTACAGTTCAGTATATGCAGAGTCAAAAGCAGAAGCATAAACATTAAAGTGATGGGTTGCATACACTGAAATATCACTTTTCTTCAATGACATTTTGATTTTCTTGAATCAGTAGACCATGAAAGTTCATTTTGACGCATACTAGCACAAGATAAAATCTCCTCCAGCTCTGTAATCATATCTTTTAGTATTTAGGCCAGCAAAAACACAGAGATAACATTCTCATCGTATTTTTAAGACGAAAAAGCAATTTTGTGCTGAACCACAGAATGCATAGTAAAGCCCAGGCATCAAACACTGTTGGAGATAGGTGATTTGAATTCTTAGATGGGAAGGTGCATGTACTATACAGAAACAGGTCCTAAAAAAAATTGAAAATGGAAGAAAACTGCTTGAGCTCGAGTACATAATCAGAAACCCATGGAAGTTTGTGAGATGTAGTGTCAGCAGGAGGAAAATTAAAGTTTCAGAATGGTTGGTGAAAAGGAACAGTTCTTGCTCCAAAAAGATGGAAAGCTGGTGAGAGGAATAACTGAGTTGCTTAATTTGAGAGCATCAGAGAGGACATGCTATCAGTGACATATGAAGGAATTCACAAAAATAAAGCCAGTGGGTACTGGGATTATTTCCTACTATATTAATTTTAAAAAATAAACCACAACAAAATAAAATAAAATAAAATAAAATAAAATAAAATAAAATAAAATAAAATAAAATAAAATAAAATAAAATAAAATAAAATAAAATAAAATAAAATAAAACTCTTCTTTATTCAACTACTTTCCTGAAATAACATGGTAATGAAAAGTTGTAATTACAAAACCCCCACATCCAAAAAGCACCACAAAAGAGTTTTCAGCAGGAAATGCAAGTCTTTTCATTCCAAAAGAAAACAAATAAGTGTTTCAGTTGAATAAGAGTAATGTATCAGGTGTTACTTATTTATGCTGAAGTTTCCATTTGCTTTTGTTCTCAGCAAGGAAGTCAAAAGGACTTTTGAACAGGTAAGACTTCAGATTTTAGCCTATGCTATTTGGTGTTTCCATTTACAAGTCAGAATAAACCTGATACAAATCCAATAGTTTACAGCACTTTATGAAGTATAATATTGGTACCTGACAATTAAGAAATGTCTCAAAATTTCAGCAAGTTGTAAAATAAATAGAATAAAATAATTCTTATTACTGTAGCTGAAGCTCTGTGTTCCGGATATTGAAGTGCAAAAAATTAAGTCAAGTTTTCTCACAATATTTCTGTAATCTGGCAATATTCATTCAGGCTATTTTAATAACTTAAGTTTTGTTCATTCCAGAAACTGGAAAGCAAAAGCTGTATATGAAAGCTAACCTTTAAAAAGTCAAATTATTTTTTTGAAAATTTCAAATCTCTTGACCTGGACAAGCTGGAGAAGTGGACCTGTGTGAACCTCATGATGTTCAACAAGGCCAAGCACAAAGTCCTACACCTGGGTTGAGGTAAACCCTGGTATCAATATGGATGATGTGATTGAGAGCAGCCCTGCAAAGAAGGGCTTGGTAGTGTTGATTGATGAGAAGCTTCACATTAGCCAGTAATGTGTGCTCACAGCCCAGATGAACCATATCCTGGGCTTCATCAAAAAAAGCATTGCCAGAAGGTCAATGGAGTTCATTCTTCCCCTCTATTCTGCTCTGGTGAGACCCCACCTGGAGTACTGTGTCCAGTTCTGGAATCCCCAGCATAAGAAGGATATGGAACTGTTGGAGTGGGTCCAGAGGACAGCTACAAAGATTCTCAGAAGGCTGGAGCTCCTCTGCTATGAGGACAGGCTGAGAGAGTTGGGCTTGTTCAGCCTGGAGAAGAGAAGGCTCCAGAGGGACCTCATAGCGGCCTTCCAGTACCTGAACGAGGCGTACAAGAAAGCTGGGGAGGGACTTTTTACAAGGGCAAGAAGTGGTAGGACAAGGGGGAATGGCTTTAAACTGGAAGGGGAGAGATTTAGATTAGATATTAGGAAGAAATTCTTCTCAATGAAGGTGACCAGGTTGCCCAGGGAGGATGCTGATGCCCCCTCCCTGGAGGTGTTTAAGGTCGGGTTGGATGAAGTCTTGAGCAGCCTGATACAGTGGGATGCGCCCCAGACCACAGCAGGGGGGTTGAAACTAGATGATATTTAAGGTCTTTTCCAAGCGAAACCAATCTATAATTCTATGATTCTATGATTCTATTATTCGTAGCATTTATCAGAAGGTTGGGTGTCCTTATGAGAAGTTCTACCACAATTGTAGTAATTTGAGCAACTTTTAGCCATCTGAAACTCAATCTATAACAGTTGCCTGTCTCCCCTTATACCACTAATGTAGAAGGACTAGTGTATTTAGAAATATTCTTTGTTCTCTTAAACCACTGTATGAGACCAGACAAGTTGTTTGTCCATCTATTTCTTGTCGTTTCTGAAAGATTCTGTAGGATTATCTTAAGCAGATATCTAGTTTTCTGAAGAGTTATAGGCTGCATAATGTCTCATAGGAAATATAATATATCCTTTCTTAATTCTGAGTTTGAGTTCTATCATGCTGAGATAGTGAATTTTGTTATTTGCAAGAATAGCATTGTGAATCTGCATCGTCCATACTTTCAATCCTATGAAACACAAAACTCATGATCTATCTTTTTAACGTGATAGGCAATTTTAGATTTTAGAAGCTTTTTCCAGCGTCTTTTCAGAATTACAACATGAGCACAAAGACTTAGTGTTTTCTGAAGTGTGCCGTCCATTTTTTTCATCAGAGAGCAGAAACCCAAAAAGTAATACATACAAAGAAAAACTAGTAAAATTAGTAAAGAACCTAAAGAACTTTTCTAGCATAGCTCATCTTAATTCTGTCAGGACAAAGAAAATCATAAGCTTAAAATACGGTTTTGAGAACTGAAATGGACATTTAATTGTGTCCAAAACTCAATGAAGCCTCAAAGGCACAAGACCAAATTTCATGTTCAGTTTATATGTGTTAAAAAAACACAATTTATATGTGGAGCTAGGAACGACTGATAATCTTATTATGTTTTAGCAGGTCAATTAATATGCATTACACCAAGTCCTAGTTATGCGATTATTAAAGTTTGTTTCTAAACAATACTCTTAGAGTTGGTAAGCACATATTTTCTACAATCTAAATCTTTTTTTCCTGTTTTTGTCACTCCTGCCAGGCCCTTCTGAATCCTAAGGTAAATAATGCTGGACATCTTCAATAAGAAAAGGGTGAGAACTTAAAGAAGGCACTACTTTATCGAGGCTGCAAAAAGTCTAGTGGAGTCTGTTATTTTTTACTCTTGGTTTCAAAGCTCATTTAATACTATCAACTTGCTGTCCTCGAAAAAAGTTTTTCCATGCTCCAGAAGCTGTATTCCCTTAATAAACGGAGATTGATCACTTAAGAGAGATTGATCATTTGGAAGTTTTTCTTATAGCTCTTTAACCTCAGATATCACTTTCTGCATGTACCTTCAAGGCCTCTGTCATCTTGTCTTTTTCATTGGGACCCCTTGTAAAAATCCCATTTGTCTTTTATAGCCTTTAGGCTATGATTTCCTAAAACCCAAAACTAATGTTTTGTAATGACAGCCTGGATGTGTTTAAGTCACTGTTCTAATGCTTTTCAGTAGTTCACTTTACAGCAATAACAGTCTATTAAAAGATGTATACATCCACAGATACATATAGACGCTGCTAAAATTCTTTGGAAAATACTCATTAATATCTATGACTACTTGAGGCAGTATCACTGATTTATTATCAAAACTGTTTTACAATAATTTAGGCAATGACTACATAGGCAAATACCATGGTTCAAAATAAGGAGAGCTACAAAGGAAGATATTGAAATCTCCACCCATACGTTATCTCCTTTCAGAAGCATTTCATTCAGACTGCCTCTAATCTACTTTCATGGAATAAATATCTAGTAATGGTTGAAGTTCATATATGCCCAGCATAGGTGCATATCTCAGCCTAGTTACATTTTAAAGGAATCTGAAGTACACAGTGAAAGAACATTATGCACTCAAAGAAAGCTGCATAATTGGTGCCAACTGGGAAAAATTATTCATAAGAGCACTCTTGCTGAAACTGAAACAATAATAATGACCCACTCTGAAAGCCTGGACAGTTATGATTTGCAGTGATGTCATTGCCTGTGTAAATTACATCTGTTTTTTTTTCTTTTTCTGACAGCCCCCATCTTTCGTAAATTTGTTTTTATTTTAAAAGTCCACTGTATTACAGATAACCATAACTGTCAGTTTTCAATGTGTTCTCTTAGATTTTACTTTCATCACCAAAAATAATTTTCAGTTAATTTAATCTTAAATAATAAAGTGAATTTTATATGCCCTTTACTATCTTCATTTCTAGTCATTAGTGATTCCTTATGTGATTAATTACTTTAATACAAATAAATAGCGTATGATAGGATGATTTAGAATTCTAGAGACAATGGGAAGTTCACTTACAGACTACGGTAATTTATTTATTCGTCTGAAATAGCGTATCTCAAATTATTATGATTTTAATATCTGTTCATGTATTTTAATTATTTTGTGCCAAGAGGATACTTTACTGTAAAGCAATTGACACACTGTTTCTGATATAAGCAATACAGCATCTGTATATTCTCCTTAGCCCTCCTGTTGCTGCTAATGTATTTATAGAAATATTTTTTATTGTGTTTTACAGTAGTAAACAGATTAAGTTCCAGTTGGTCTCTGGTCCTTTTAATTTTCGCCCTGCATATTGTCACAACATTTTTGTAGTCCTCCTGATTTGCTATGATTATATCCTGAAGTGCCATGTCTATTTGCTTTTTGAACACCACCAGAGATGGAGAACCACAATTTCCCTGGGCAGCCTCTTCCGCTGCTTCATTACTCTTTCAGTAAAGAATTTTTTTTTCTACTATCCAATCTAAACCTCCCCTGGAGCAACTTGAGGCCATTTCCTGTCATTTATCACATATTACTTGGGAAAAGAGACTGGCATCCACTTAGCTACAACCCAATTTCACGTGGTTGTAGAGAGCAATAAAGTCTCCCTTCAGCTTCCTCTTCTCCAGGCTAAACAATCACAGTTCTCTCAGCCACAATCTCATAAGACTTGTTCTGCAAACTCTACATCTTTATTGCCCTCCTCTGGACACATTCCAGTAACTCAATGTCAAGCTCTAAACAAACAAAACACTCCCTAACATAGAGGGGTAACCCACTGGGTCTCCTTCCTTGCATATCCCTGTCCCTTCTGAAGAGTTTATAACCATCCACTGCAGCACTCCAGCTGCAGGGAAAGTCATCCCACCATTTTCCATGATTGGAACTATATCATAATTTTCCATCTGCACAATGGCTGCCATCTCCACCCTGTTTCTGTGAATTGATGTAGATGCACTTCAGCTGGCTATAGATCCTTCCACCTTCCTGGTGAAAGAAGTCCTAATTCTTATACAACTCTTCAAAGTTTCTTCTGTAATTTCTAACACTTCAACAGCTTTTTGTATCTTTGCTGCTACATGGATCTCCATTCCCTGCTTCCACTGAGATAGTTAGTATGCTATTCACATTAGTATGAGGACATTTCAAATGTGCTCCAGGGTACTCAGTACATCATTGAACAGACCAAAGGACCTTGCTTGTCTATTGTTCCTGAAGATTTGGCATGCTACCCCCAAGGTTATCTCTAGTGAGCCTAGTTTTATTCCTTTCCCCCTTCAAATCTGGTTTAAAGCTCTTTCAATGAGCCTTGCTAACTCCTGTGCAAAGATCCTTTTCCTGCTTTAAGACAGGTATAACCCATCTGCCACCAGCGAGCCTCGTTTCATGTAGACTGACCGCAAAATTCTACCATTAACACTGGCCTTTGAGCCAATTACTGATCTGCTGACTCTTCCTGTTTCTTCCATCATCATTGCCTGTAGCTGGAAGGATAAAGGAACATACTACTTGTGCTCCCAATCCTTTAACCTGCCATCCCGAGGTCCTGAAGTCAAGTTTTGATCACTGTTCGACTTCTTATTGTAACTTGGTTTCTGCCTGTGGGAAAAAAACAATTACGGGTAATAAACCAAGGGCTGCATACTGGACCTTCTGTTCCCCTCAAAAGAGACTCTCATCTGACAACAACTCATCTTTTTTTTCTTTATGGAAGTGGTTTAGATGAAAGACATAGGCTGACTTAAAGATGGTGACACCTCCAAACTAGATCACAGTATCCCAGTGTCAGAGTATCACAGTATCACAGTATCATAAGGTTGAAAAGAACCTCCGAGATCATTGAGTCCAACCTATAACCCAACACTAACACCAACTCTAACACCATCATCTAAACTATGGCACCCAGTGCCTCATACAGTCTCCCCTTAAACCCTCCAGGGTCAGCGACTCCACCATTTCCCTGGGCAGCGCATTCCAATGGCCAATCACCCTTTCAGTGAAGAACTTTTTCCTAACATCAAGCCTAATCTTTCCCTGACGAAGCTTGTGTCCATGCCCTCTAGTTCTGTCGCTGGTCACCCAAGAGAAGAGACCAATCCCTGCCCGACTACAACCTCCTTTTAGGTAGTTGTAGAGAGCAATGAGGTCTCCCCTGAGAGAGACAATTCCTAACCCAGCACAGAGTGCTCCCATCTAAGCCACGGGCTGCCATTTTCCCTAGGAGTCTACTGTGGGGGACAGTGTCAAAGGCCTTGCTAAAGTCCAGGTATACCACATCCAGAGCCTTCCTCTCAT
This sequence comes from Dromococcyx pavoninus, assembly GCA_033558185.1. NCBI lineage: Eukaryota > Metazoa > Chordata > Aves > Cuculiformes > Neomorphidae > Dromococcyx > Dromococcyx pavoninus. The sequence continues at coordinate 3,540,500 of JAUMJL010000110.1, forward strand.
CCACCAGGCGAGTCACATGGTCATAAAAGGAGATCAAGTTGGTGAGACAGGACCTACCCCTCCTAAACTCATGCTGGCTGGGCCTGATCTCTTGACCGTTCTGCAGGTGCCGCATGATTGCACCCAAGATTATCTGCTCCATAATTTTACCTGGGACCGAGGTCAGACTGACAGGTCTGTAATTACCTGGATCATCCTTACCGCCCTTCTTGTGGATGGGTGTCACATTGGCCAACATCCAGTCTTCCAGGACCTCTCCAGTGAGCCAGGACGGTTGAAAGATGATGGAGAGCAGCTTAGCAAGCTCATCTGCCAGCTCTCTCATCACCCTAGGATGGATCCCATCCAGCCCCATAGACTTATGAGGGTCCAAGTGGCTCAGCAGGTCTCTTGACTTCCTCCTCATGGATTGCAGAAGGGCCATATTGCACCTTGTCCCCATTAACCACTTCAGAGGACCAGCTGTCAAGCAAACAGACATCCTTACTGTTGAAAACTGAGGCGAAGAAGGCATTAAGTACCTCAGCTTTCTCTGCATCTTTGGTTACTATATTTCCCTCCACATCCAATAAGGAGTGGAGGTCGCTGCCAACCTTATTTCTACCACTGATATATTTACAAAAACTCTTCCTATTATCCTTAACAGAAGTGGCCAATTTGAGTTCCAGCTGGGCTTTTGCTTCCCTGATTTTTTTCCTACACGACTTAACAACCTCTTTGAACATGACCTGGCTTATGTCCCCTTCTTTCCAACGGCGATACATCCTCTTTTTCTTACTTAGCTCCTTCAGAAGCTCCTTACTCATCCAGGCCCACCGTCTGCCACTTTGACTCTTCTTACAACATGTGGGGACAGCCCGCTCCTGCGCCTTCAAGATTTCATTCTTGAAGTGCATCCAGCCTTCCCGGACCCCCTTGCCACTAAGAACTATTTCCCAAGGTACTTTCCTGATCAGTTCCTTAAATAATCAAAAATCTGCCCGCTGAAAGTCCAGCATCGATGTGCTGTTCCGGGCTTTTCTTGTTACATTGTTTACAGAAAACTCAATTATCTCATGATCACTACACCCCAGACAGCCTCCGACAACAACATCACCCACCAGACCTTCTTTGTTTGTAAACAGTGGGTCAAGGAGAGCCTCACCCCTGGTAGGCTCACTCACCAGCTGTGACAGAAAGCAATCCTCAATACACTCTAAGAACCTCCTGGACTGCCTCCTCTCGGCACTGTTAAGTTCCCAGCAGATATCCGGAAGATTAAAGCCTTCTGAAAGAACAAGGGCTGCCGATCTAGAGGCAACCTCCAGCTGCTTAAACAATAGAAGATCCATCTCCTCCTCCTGGTCAGGTGGTCTGTAACATACTCCAACCAGGAGGTCAGATTTGACTGCCCCTCTGACCCTTACCCATAGGCACTCAACTTGGTCATCACCTATCTCGACTTCAACGGCATCCAGGTTTTCCTTAGTATAGAGGGCTACCCCTCCACCCCTCCTCTCACGCCTGTCTCTCCTGAAGAGCCTGTAGCCTTCCATGGCAGTACTCCAGTTATGAGAGTCCTTCTACCATGTTTCCGTGATAGCAACTATAGCTCTCCCACTGAACCAGGACTTCTAGCTCCTCCTGCTTTTTCCCCATACTGCATGCATTTGTGTACATGCACTTCAGTTGTGTTACTGACGACACCCTTTGAGATCACAGTATCATAGTATCACAAGATTGGAAAGGACCTCTGAGATCATCAAGTCCAACCTATAACCTAACACTAAAACCAACCATCTTCTAAACCATGGCACTCAGTGACACATCCAATCTCCCCTTAAACACCTCCAGGGTCGGCGACTCCACCACCTCCCTGGGCAACGCGTTCCAATGGCCGATCACCCTTTCAGTGAAGAACTTTTTCCTCACATCAAGCCTAAACCTCCCCTGACGAAGCTTGAGTCCATGCCCTCTAGTTCTGTCACTGGTCACCTGAGAGAAGAGACCAACCCCTGCCTGACTACAACCTCCTTTTAGGTAGTTGTAGAGAGCAATGAGGTCTCCCCTGAGCCTCCTCTTCCCCAGGCTAAACAACCCCAGCTTCCTCAGTCGCTCTTCGTAGGGCTTGTGCTCCAGCCCCTTCACCATCTTCGTTGCCCTCCTCTGAACACATTCCAGTATTCTAACATCTTTCCCAAACTGGGGGGCCCAGAACTGTACACAATATTCAAGATGAGGCCTGACCAGTGCCGAGTACGGGGGGACAATAACTTCTCTGGTCCTGCTGACTACACTATTCCTGATGCAGGCCAGAATGCCATTGGCCTTCTTGGCCACCTGGGCACACTGCTGGCTCATGTTGAGCTTCCTGTCAACCAGCACTCCCAGGTCCTTTTCTGCCTCACTACTCTCCAGCCACTCTGTCCCCAGTCTGTAGCTCTGTATGGGATTATTGTGTCCAAAGTGAAGTACCTGACATTTGGACTTATTAAACATCATCCCATTAGAATCTGCCCATCTCTCCAATCTGTCCAGGTCCCTCTGTAGGGCCATCCTACCTTCTAACAGATCAACCCTTCTTCCCAGCTTGGTATCATCTGCAAACTTGCTGATGACGGACTCAATCCCCTCATCCAGATCATCAATAAAGATATTAAACAGGACCAGACCCAACACCGATCCCTGGGGGACACCACTGGTGACCGGCCGCCAACTGGATGAGACACCATTCACCACCACTCTTTGGGCTCGGCCATCCAGCCAATTCCTAACCCAGCACAGAGTGCTGCCATCTAAGCCACGGGTTGCCAGCTTCCCTAGGAGTCTACTGTGGGGGACAGTGTAGAAGGCCTTGCTGAAGTCCAGGTACACCACATCCACAGCCATCCTCTCATCTACCAGGTGAGTCACATGGTCATAAAAGGAGATCAGGTTGGTCAGGCAGGACCTACCCCTCCGAAACCCATGCTGGCTGGGCCTGATCTCTTGGCCGTTCTGCAGGTGCCGCATGATTTCACCCAGGATTATCTGCTCCATGATTTTACCTGGGACCGAGGTCAGGCTGACAGGTCTGTAATTACCTGGATCATCCTTACGGCCCTTCTTGTGGATGGGCGTCACATTGGCCAACTTCCAGTCTTCCGGGACCTCTCCAGTGAGCCAAGACTGCTGAAAGATGATGGAGAGAGGCTTAGCAAGCTCATCTGCCAGCTCTCTCATCACCCTAGGATGGATCCCATCCGGCCCCATAGACTTATGAGGGTCCAAGTGGCTCAGCAGGTCTCTAACTTCCTCCTCATGGGTTGCAGGAGGGCCATATTTCACCCTGCCCCCATCAACCACTTCAGAGGGCCAACTGTCAATCGAGCTGACATCCTTGCTGTTGAAAACTGAGGCAAAGAAGGCATTAAGTACCTCAGCTTTCTCTGCATCTTTGGTTACTATATTTCCCTCCACATCCAACAAGGAGTGGAGGTCGCTGACACTCTTCTTTCTACCATTGATATATTTATAAAAACTCTTCTTATTATCCTTAACAGAAGTGGCCAATTTGAGCTCCATCTGGGCTTTTGCTTCCCTGATTTTCCTCCTACACGACTTAACAACATCTTTGAACATGACATGGCTTACGTCCCCTTCTTTCCAACGACGATACATCCTTTTTTTCTTACTTAGTTCCTTCAGAAGCTCCCTACTCATCCAGGCCAGACGTCTGCCCCTACGACTCTTCTTAGAATACATGGGGACAGCCCGCTCCTGCGCCTTCAAGATTTCATTCTTGAAGTGCATCCAGCCTTCCTGGACCCCCTTGCCACTAAGAGCTATTTCCCAGGGTACTTTCCTGACCAGTTCCTTAAATAATCCAAAATCTGCCCGCCGAATGTCCAGCATCGATGTTCTGTTCCCGGCTTTTCTTTTTACATTCTTTAGAGAGAACTCGATTAACTCATGATCACTGCACCCCAGACAGCCTCCGATAACAACATCACCCACCAGCCCTTCTTTGTTTGTAAACAGCAAGTCGAGAAGAGCCTCACCCCTGGTAGGCTCACTCACCAGCTGTGACAGAAAGCAATCCTCAATACACTCTAAGAACCTCCTGGACTGCCTCCTCTCGGCACTGTTAAGTTCCCAGCAGATATCCGGAAGATTAAAGTCTCCTAAAAGAACAAGCGCAGCCGATCTAGAGGCAGCCTCCAGCTGCTTAAACAATAGAAGATCCACCTCCTCCTCCTGGTCGGGCGGTCTGTAACATATTCCAACCAGGAGGTCAGACCTGACTGCCCCTCTGACCCTTACCCATAGGCACTCAACCTGGTCATCACCGATCTCGACTTCAACAGCATCCAGGGTTTCCCTAGTGTACAGGGCCACCCCTCCACCCCTCCTCTCACACCTGTCTCTCCTGAAGAGCCTGTAGCCTTCCATGGCAGCACTCCAGTTATGACAGTCGTTCCACCACGTTTCTGTGATAGCTACTATATCATAGCTCTCCCGCTGGACCAGGACTTCCAGCTCCTCCTGTTTGTTCCCCATACTGCGTGCGTTTGTGTACATGCTTCAGTTGGGATCCTGACAACACCCTTTGAGATGGCTTATCCTCCACAGGAACATCTTTGGTGAGCCTAGTAACTCCCCCCTCCCCCCTCATGCCTAGTTTAAAGCCCTCTCAACAAGTCCTGCCAGCTCCTGAGCTAGAATCGTCTTACCCTTTGGAGCTAGATGAGACCCATCTGAGTCAAGCAGGCCAGGTGCCTTAAAGGTCTCCCCATGATCAAAGAACCCAAAATTCCTCTGCCGGCACCAGCCCCTAAGCCATTTATTAACTGCATATATTCTCTTGTTCATATCTGTATACATCCCTGCCACCGGAGGAACCGAGCAGAACACCACCTGTGCTCCTGCCCTATCCAGTGACCGTCCCAGCTCCTGGAATTCCTTTTTAACTACCCTTGACTTTCTTTTCGCTAGCTCATCACCACCAGCTTGTACCACCACAAGCGGGTAATAATCTGAGGGTTTAACTAGGTCTGGGAGTCTCTTGGCGATGTCGTGTACCCGGGCTTGGGGAAGGCAGCAGACTTCCCTATGAGTTGGGTCCATCCTACAAATAGGGCCTTTCAGAAGGGAGTCCCTTTAAGAAGGGAGTCTCCCACTACAATGACCCTCCTTTTCTTTTTCTTACTTGAAGTCCTGACCTGTCTGACGGGCAATGTGAGGTTAACAGCTTCCTCAGGCGAGTTCTCTGTCATACTATCCTCCACCTGAGCATCAAATTCCAACACCCCAAACCTTTTTTGCAGGGGCAGTTGGAAAGGCGGCATTTGAAAGAGAGGTCTATAACTCCCACGAGAGCAGACCTGCTCCCAGTCCTCCTCACTAACCAGGTCACTCCCCTTATCCTGTTGATGAGGAATATGGCATTCCTCAGCCTCCTGGGGAGGATTACTGGGAGGAGAGAGGGTTCTACTCCACCAGTCTATCTCCCTTTCACGTTCTCGAATACTCCTCAACCTCTCCACCTGATCCTTAAGATCTGCAACCATAAGGAGCAGGTCTTGAATCTGTTCGCACCTCAGACAAGCATTTTTGGTATGGTCCTCAGGAACCACAAGTAGCTGAGACACTCCCTGCAGTCCCGAGTCTGGGCAGCTGCGTCCCGTAATAGTGGTTCCGTTTGAATGCCTACACTCCTGGTGGCAGAGGCTTTACCACGCCTGATCACCATTGCTGCAGGGGAGTGGGAAGTCAACTACCTGTCAGAGAATGCCTGCTTGCCCTGCCTGCGCGAACTGTTGCGCAAACTGCCTATTCTGTGACCCTGTATACTGTGACCCTGTTTGCCCGCCCCTGTTCACCGTGCTCCAGTCGCTGGTGCTCCCAGGGAGATGTTTAAATGCCCCACGGCTTCTTCTGGGACCGTCCCCCTACCACGCGGTCGGCCCACGTGACAGTTGCCGCTTCTGCGGTTCAGAGAGAGTCGCCGTGCCAGGGTCCTCTCCTGACCTTTTGCCTTTCACCAGGAACTCTCCACCTGCCCAGATTGAGCACCCGGCTGCAGTACTTACCGTTCCTGTCACCGATCACACCGAATCTCAATGATGAAACATTGTTCTCATAATTGTTCAATTTTGCTTGTAGATCTTCATGCTTACTATGTAAGGGCACTTCAGAAGGGCAGGTAGACATGAAGGACACATACCTGCTGTGCCAGGTAGGAACTTGTCATTTCTTCTTGTCTCTTAAGTCATCACATTCTGCCAAATGGAGAAGGGATAGGGACTCCTCTACGTCACATGTCCTGACTGCCTTACAGGCATGTCCCAGAGAAGGTAGGGCACAATTCCAGTAGTCTGTTTCTGTCTTGGACTCCTTGAGACTCCTCAACCTAGTCACCTCATCTTAAAGCTCTGCTACTAAGCTAAGAAATTCCTCTACTTAGGTGCAACTCCCACAGATATACTTACGACTATACATCTGGAATTGTCAGTCTAACACCAGAATGGCACCATTTCCCCATCAGAGCTCTTTCTGGGAAGTTGTGTCAGTCATGGTAGGTGCTGAGTTTACAGAGGTCATATTGCCTTCTGCTAGGTAGATACCATTGTTCCCTGGTGTCACAGTCCACTCAATGGACTTGTGATATTTGTTTACCATGATCTCGAAGTGCAAAGTTTAAAGTGACCAAAATGCCAAGGGGTTATACTTCAATCAAAGAGTGTAACTTTATTATTTTTCCCATAAAGTGACACATGATAGACAAAGTGATGAAAAGGGAAAGGTCAAGTAAAAGGGAGGGAAGAAGATTATAGTTACCACCACAGGTCCAAGGCGTTCCTATGGTCCCAGGTCCCGAACAATGTCCTGCCGGTCCTCATCGTGATCCTTTGGTGGGGAGATCTCACTGAGGCTCAGTTAGAAACCATCTTTTACGCTAAGCAACAGCATCTCACACCTCCTCTCCTTCATGGATTGGGGCCAATCTCTGTCTTCTTTTCACAATCCAGTCTTAACTGTGCAGGCCCAAAAAGGTCCCACTTAACTTGCCAGAACTTATCTGTGCCTGCACCTCCTCACGTTTGGGGGTCTTTTACTTCCTCACCTCATTTTCCTCTTGTGTCCACTGAGTGACCTCAAGACCCTCTGTGAACCTCTGTGCATGCTGCTCTTCGTTGGTTTCAGAGGCAGGGAGGAGGTGGGGCAGGCTTGGCTGAGGCAGCAGGCAAAATCCATCTTCTGGATAGCAGCAGTAGTATTAGAGAACAGCACAGTATTCCTTGTACCACGATTCTTTCCCTCAGAGTATAAAGTTCTTGGTATCTCCCCAAGTTTCTGGTCGTTATGTTGAGACAAATATCGTTCTTCGGACCAACTCTTAGACCTGGTCAAGCTGGCAGAAGTACAATGCCCCTCCTGTGAACCCTTCCATGTCAACTGCAATTCAAACCATCACATTGTACCCTTGTGGAAGTGCCACACCCTGTTTGCAGTGCTCCTAGTTGCTTGTGTTCCATAGGGGTTTTTTATACATGGGGGCAGATCTTGGCTGCCACAGCTCCTAGCCCTGCCCACATCTTGTCAGCTGCTGTCATGTGATCTGCAGGCTCCCTAAGTGCCCCTGAGGTTTCCCTGGTTTGGGGAATCCTCCAGTGCAGCACAATAGAGCATTCTGCTGCAGGTTGTTCTAACATTAGAGCTGCTCACCTTGGCAACAGAGGCAAGGATACTTTGCATCAACTACAGTCTTACTGTAAGTTTATTTGGCATATATTAGAAAATTTAATGATCTTCTGTAGGGTTACCCACACAAAAAGGAGGTGAAATTCAGATGGGACTATCCATGAGGATCAAAGAATTTTGATTCACTTCTTTCCACCCACTGCACTGTAGGCGTGATGCAGTCCCATAAACTGTGTTGCTATAGAGCTCTCCAAATATGTGTACATATGCATCCACTTCATCTCGTGGTCAAATAGTTTACAGTAGTTATAGAGTAATTGCTATAGAAGCACACAAAATTTGTAGTGTGATTTTTTGGAATATGTTTTAAATTACTTAATGTGCATAAATATTTTTAATATTTTCTGTAAAACAATAGGCTTTGTTATCTTCTTGAATTATTGGGGCATCAGATCTGAAAACCGAAGTCCTAACGTGATTTTTCACAAAAAACCTAAAAAGTACAAAATAGTATTCTTCTCAGATAATTTTACATTTCTTAAAGTTAGGTGTCTAGCCTGAACTGATTGTATCTTTCTTTATTGATGAAAGTAGGTAATAGTCTGTATAAACAGAACCTTATAAAATGATGAACAAAAGAGAGATAAGAAACCTAATTACTACAGCACCCGTGTTCCATTCTTTTTGATCTATTTCCTCCACACTTTTTCTTTTTTATCTTCTGATTCTCAATCTATTATCCCCTATTATGGGGATTTTAAACGACTTGCAACCAGTTACTCTGTTCCTCATCTGCAGTAAGAGGTAGTCTCTACATACTGCAGTATCTTTTCAGACTATCTGGAGAGAATTGGATAACATTAGATATTTACTCAAAGAAAGAATCCAAATTAAGAGCTAGATCAGTATCTAAATTACCTGACTAAAATACATTATTCATAGCCGGAGCTTTTTATGTGAAGTGGGAATGAGAGGCAATATATTTATAGGTAAAGCACAGACATTAAGGAATGAATATGTTGCAGACAGCTAGGCAGTTACAACAAAGGTTGGAGATATTTTGTGTTTGTAAAAATTGCTGAAGTGAAAATAGTTGTCATTTATTCCATTAAGAGTAAACTTCAACTTTAGCAGCTCAGCCAGATGGTTTACTACTGCATGTGTAACCATCTATATTCTTGACTCTGACCCCAAAGCCGGAATCTTTGAAGAACTCTTGCACAACTCTATCACAGAGGAAAATGTTTCTTTTCTTGTTCTTGTCAACCGATGCAGAAAAAAACAGTGTTTTCATATCTTCTAGCCTATCCAGATTTCTTCCAAACAAATCATTCAAGTTGAAACACATATCCATCAGGTGATGAAGAAAAGCTTTGGAGATTTCATAAATAGAGAATGAGGTAAGGCTTATATTATCCATATCCTCACAAAAACATTCAGAAATGCCGTACATAATTGGAAATTTGAGATTCCCATGTGTTTATTGAAACGGAAATTATCTCATAATACTAGAATATAAGGCACTATGAAGTACATGGGTTTTTTATACACACAAAAATACAAGGTCCAACACTAAAGATCCCAATCCTGACCTTATAGGTCAGGAACTAGGAGTGGGAGGGGAGAGATAAAGACATGATTATAGAACATGTTATAACCTGTCACAGTAAGACAAGGCTCCACTTGATCTTTTCACTCAGAATGTGTGGACATATGTTCAGATATAGATATTTTCTTACCCTTGGTCGGAAAATATTGGTGTGCAGGACTAAAGAGGGGGTTAACAAAATGTTTCTTGTGATATTCAAGAAATTAAATTAATTTCCTTGAGTCTCTTGCAAATGAAAGCATTTACTAAGTGACCTCCCTATCCTTATCATGATCCATGAATCTTTTGTTATATTTTCTCTCCCCTGTCCATCTGAGGAGAGGAAACGATACAGTGAATTTGTGGGCACCTGATATTCAGCCAAAGCTGACTAGCCACAACACCTAGAAATGCTCACAGCCTAGAAAACAAACAGGAAAATCCAGGCTGCTGCATGGACACAAGAATGCAACATTGTTGGAATAACTGAGGTAGGATGGCTTGCATTACTCAAATGCTGTGACAAAAGGATCCAGGCTCTTCAAGTAATACACTAGGGAAGATGAGGAGAGTTGCCCTCTCTGTGAAGGAGCAGCTTAGGACTAGAGAGCTCCTCTGTGGGATAGATGACCATCGGGTTGAGAGCTAATGGGTCAGTGTCAGAAGAGGGGAGTGTGAGTGATGATATGGTAGGATTTTGTTCCAGACCACTCAATCAGGGTGAGGAAGCAGAAAAATTGTTCTTAAATATCTCAAGGAAGTGCCAGTATCACTGATCTGCTTTCTACCAGCTGCTGAAAAGGTGGTATGGAGAGGACCGTTTGCCACTTATGGAAGTGAAGTGGCTAGTGTCCTTGTGAGGCCATTGTCTATCATCTTTGAAAGGTCATGAAGACTGAGGCAGCTCCCCATGAATGGGGAAAGGGAGGTGTTACACCCATCTTCAAAAAAGTCCAGAAGGAAATGTGAGAAACTACTGGCCAGTCAGCTTGTCGTCAGTTCCTGGGAAAATTATGAAGTGAGTTCTTTTGGGACACGATGGAGATGAAGACAATTCTGACAGCATGAATTTACTGAGGATGAATCAAACCATGACCACAGTGAGGTGGATTGAAAGCCATCTGAAAGGCTGGACTCAGAGGATTGTGATCAGCAGAAAAAAGTCCAAGTTTAGGTAAGTTACTAGTGGTGTAAAAGGGGCGATACTGTCTCAATAATTTTTAACAACTTTGTTAATGAGATAAATGATGGGACAGAGTGCACTCTCAGTGATTTTGCAGTGGCACAACAGTGGGAGGACTAGTCAGTACACCAGACTGGTGCTCTGACATTCAGACTTTGATAGTCTGGAGAAACGGACCAACAGGAACCTCCTGAACTTTAGCAAAGGATAATGCAAAGTCCTGCCCTTGGACGGGAATAAACCCATGCATGAATACATGTGAAAGCAGAGTGGCTTGAAATAAGTTTTGCAGAAAAGACCCTGTGAGTCTTTGTGAAGAAAAGAACCACGGAGTCCTGGTGGAAAGCAAGTTGACCACGAGCCAGCAATGTGCCCCTGTGGTAAAGAAGGCTCACAACATTCTGGATTGAATTAGGAAGAGTATTGTTTGCAGGTCAACGGTGTGGTCCTCCTTCTTTTCCAGACCTTGCGTCTAGTTATGTTCTCCCTGCTCCTCCAAAATCAGAAAGATATTGATTAACTAGGACAAGTCCTGGAGAGCACCACCAGTATGGTCAGGTCTGGAGCACTAGCTCTTTGAATAGGGGCTAAGGAACTGGGGTTGTTTCAGCCTAAAGAATAGACAGCTGCAAGAGCCCCTAACAACAGCCCCCCTGGTAGCCAAAAGGTGAAAAGCCTGAAGAGTGGTGCAAAGTGTTAGGGAGTGAAAAACAATAGGCATAAATTGATATGAAAGAGTTTAATATTTGATATAAGGAAAAGTTTTTATTCGTGACTGCAGTCAAGCCATATGTCCAGAGAAGTTGTGCTAGCTTCATCTTTGCAGGTTTTCAAGGACTAGATCAAGCCCTGGGCAGCCTGATCTGACCTAAAGATTGAGCCTCATTTGAGCAAGAGTTTGAATTAGAAACGTGCTACATTCCTTCTATATGGAATTATTTATAGTCCTATGATTTTATGAAAGCAGAATTTAGCAACTGGGAATGTTAACAGACTTGTATCAGTCTGAAACTAGAAAGATTTTAACACATTGGGCAGCTAACTCACAAAAGGATAAAATAAGTGAGAGTGGAAAGGATGTGGGATGAAAGGCTATAACATCTTTTATAGTTTGTTTGTTTTTTTCTGGGTTTTAGTTGTTGTTGGTGGTGTTTTGGTTATGTTCAATCGGGTTGGGATTTTTTTGCCAGGCTAGAAGAGGGTGGACAGTGACAGAAGAATTGTCTGGGAGCTAAGGATTTAAAAAATTAACTTCTGTCTCAGTCGTGTAGTTGTGAAAGTAAATAAGAATTTTTTATGGAAGGTACTGATTTGCCAGTCTCAGCACCTTCAGAAACTCTCAAAGAGTGACGCGGGGAAGATTGACTTGTCTTTTCTAAAAACATGTGTACTACCAAAAGCTGCTAAATAGTTCATCCTCGCACTATGATTTTTAGTTGGTTTGGGGGGGCTTTTTTTTCTTTTTTTGATAAGGAGATGTTTAAGAATTTTGGATCTTATTTGGGTTGACAATGTTGGTTAGCAAGAACCAAGCATCAGCTGCTGTAAGTTACATTTATGAAATCTGAGGAAACAAAAAACCCACAGGCTTACTTAAAAACCAGTAATGTGCACTTCCTGAAAACAGTACTGCTCTTAAAATGATACAGCATTCTCAAGTGACTGTAAAGACTGATGTCAAAGAAATACTAATGTGAAAAACAGAATTAGAAATTGCACTTGTTAGCATTCTATATCTTCTACAAATCCCTAACTTTAAAAAAAATCTATTAATAATTATGTATTTTCTTAAATGCATCAACTTTGAGATTTTACACATATTACTTTCCTTTTGTGAATGTTGTACGTGATTTGCTTCAGTAACACAGCTCTGTCAAGACTATGACTTACTCTCTGATCTTCATAGGTTGTCTCCTGGCCTTCATGAGTCATAAGAGCGGCATTCCTGGTGGAGTTTCAAAATATTGATAATTCTTCCCCAGATAAAAAGTTCAATATCATAAAGAAATTTCATCATTAACATGAACAATCCACAGAACAAAAATATTTATATAGTTTTTCACAGATTTATTCAAAATTAAATTTGTTATTTGCTCTGAGATCACTCACTATAAGAAGGAGAGACTGTGTTCCCTTGATAAATAATTTATTGTGAATCATTCACTGACCTACATAATAAGCTTTCTTCATACATAGCAGTTGATTTTCCTTCTGAGAATATATCAGCTTTCATGATTAACTACAGAAATCAGTATATGGTTAAAACTAAAGAAGACTACAATTTAGTCTCCTGTGGAATTGTTTAAAAAATGTTCCTCACAAGACTTTCTATTTCAAAATATATGCCAAATATATATTTGCTTTATTTCTTCTTTCAGCTGAATATTATGAAATTGTCTGACAGCTGTAAAAAAGTATTTTTAAGATATGTTATGTAACTCTATTTTAAAGTATTAACACTGCTCTTACAGAGATTCATGAAATAATATGAAAATAAGAAATTTTAATAATTTTAAAATAAGCCAAGAACAACCTCCAAAACTATTCAAGTTTATTCAGATATTAAATATTTTTTTAAACTACTATTGTGAATCAAAATTAGTAAGATAAAATTTATTTATATAAAGTTTGGAATAAAAGCATAATTAGCATTTGAAGTTCCCTTTGGATCTATCATTCTGAATTCCATTCGGATCTAATCTAATGGCTGTTAAGTGAGAGTCAGGAACTGCACTGTGATTCATTTACGTCTTAGTAGTACTCCTATGTTCCTTTGTAATCAGTTGCAAGAGTGCTATTCATCTGATCTATTTTATATATCTAATATAAAATGAGACTGAGTGCTTATTAGAAATGCTTCTTTCTCTCTATTGACTATAACAGACACGAAGAGTGAATAACTTAAATGTAGAGGCTTATGTTTGGTCAAATGAATCATCACCGCTTATTCACTGTATTATATGGACAGAATTGCTTCACGTTTCCTTCAACTAAGGTACAATTTCGTCAGTACTTCATTATAAACTTCTTATTAAAAGGTTTATTATATTGGAACAGAAAGGCAGTTAAACTACATCATTCATTCAGTGAAGAAGTTTCTTATCTTTTCAGAAAGTTGAGGAGAGGTGGAAAACACTGCATATCTAAAAGGTTATCAGGATCCTTAATCTTTAAAAATGCAGCTGCTAACAGTGAGTTATGTGACAGTATTCTGAACATGATCTCATTGTCTTCATAGATGTATCAAGTCTATGACGTGAAACTTTTCACATTTGGCAGCAAATACATATATGATTGCCTTTATGCATGCATATTGTTTTTCTTTCCTCTAGTATGGGATAAAATCACACCATGAATTGTATACAAAATATATGAAACAGATATAATTTTTGCAAATAGTTAAGTTTTATGTGTATTACAGTGAAGATGAACAGTAAGTTAAAGTAAATGTAAATGCTTATGAATATGTAAGTCCTAATGTTGGAAAGAATATTTGGAAGCCATCTGGTCCAAAAACCTGGTCAAAGTAGGACAACTTTTTAATATGACTGGATTGCTCATAGCTTTGCCCTGTCAGAATAGCACAAGGATGCATTATCCACAGATTGTGTTGTGTGTTAAACTGCTTCACCACTCTAACCATGAACATATTTTTTCCTTAAATTATCTTGTTTCAGTTTACGAAACTCTTTTATTTCTCCTTTAAACAGTACTGCACTAAGATTGTCATTAAATTTTCACTTTTAGAATTGTGTAACTTGTGCAATGTTTAATGGTACATAATGTCAGAATCTTGTTTTTTAATTTTAGAAATTAAATGTAGTGCAAGCCAGCTGTTGTAGCTTATTGCATAATTTATGAAGAGGAATAGGCTTCTCCAGATTTTTTTATCTCACAATTCATTATTTTAATTAGAAATAGTCACCTAGAAATATCATTTTTTCCATAGAAAACCATGAAACCAACACATTAAATTATGTTTCTTTATACAATAAACGTATATTTGCTACATACAAGGGAAAGTCTTTTGTAATGTATTTTAACAATCTGGCATCAGGTGGAGGTCTCAATTTAGAAACATTGAATTACCTAGGAATCTTATTGATTACTTGACATAAATCAGAAGTTCAGTCTGAGGAGCTGGGGGGGAAGATGTTTCAATTTTTATTTTCATTGTTTCTTACCACCTTACTCTATTTAACTGGCAATACATTTAATTACTATTATGCTAGTTGAGTCTGTTTTGTCCAGAATGGTAATTGGCAACTGATCTTCCTTTTATCTTGATCCATGAGTTTTCCATTTCATTTTGTCCCCGTATCCTGTCAACATTCAACTGTAATTCTCATTCCAGCTTCTGCAATGATCGCTACAGCTAAATTTCCAAAACAATCACATAAAATCAGTTTTCAGGAGGGGAAATAACATCTGTTGCAAAGTGAACATAAATAATGGTTAGAAATTGAATATTATTTGATGAACTAGCTGGGATGAAATCAGCATCACAAAAAAAAATACAGAATAACATTAAGCAAAATATTTAGAAATCTTAACTGTACTTTAGGTGTAATTTTCAAACCTACATTAAGGAGAGAAATCCACAAAATCCTAGCATTCCTGGGATTTCATACTAAACTATACCTAATACCAAAGGCTTTTTACATAATAATCTGCACACACAAGGAAGGAAAAATCTGGTTTTTAAGCATTTCTCAGCCTGAGAATATTTGCTTCTACCGCTTTTTCACCCCAGAGAATTGAATAATGAACCACCAACTTAGAATATAGCCTGGGAGGCAAGAGAATCTTTTTTCCTGAGTTTTGGTGGTTATGCTGCAATTAATCCATACTAATTTTAACTATACAAATTTAACTATATAAAAGTGTTGCAGACAGTTCAAATACCTTGCAATAGCTAGTGACTAGAGATAGGCTCTCCAGAGAACTTTGTGTAAAACATTTATCTTGGCTTAGCATTAATTGTCTGAATGCTTATCTGTCTTGCCTTTCATTATAGAATGACTAACATACATACATTTTCTATACACTTTTAAGATGGATAGAAGTAGGAGAGCTGAAATTCAGCACTGCAGTTCTACATATATGACATATTTCTTAACTCATTCAGAGGTTAGGTGTAGTATGGCTGGTAATGATTAAAGGCTTTGCAGATCTTTGTGACAACTAACCCATCTTTTGAACTGAAAGTATGACTGTTTTTCCTTGCTGATTCAATCTGTTTTCCTGCCCCTTCTGGTGTGACCAAAGGGTATGAGTCTATGGCAGTTTTATGGTAATTATTTCTGGAAGAATTGCTAATGTTCAGAATATTTTCTTAACTTGGAATATCTTTGCTTTATTTATCATCTAGTTCCAGCTGTCAGCATGTTACAATGAGCACTTCCTATTATTATACCAAGCTTCTTTGTCTGCAAAATACAGCTTTTAAAAACCAAGTAACTAATGCTGCATAGGTGATTATGGAAGCCATTGTGATCACATATGAACAGAGTAGGAACAGCTGGTCAAATAATGTAGATCATAATATACAAATAAACTCAATAATACACAGCAGTGAGTTAATTGTTCTGTGTGAGCCATTATTGTGCATTGTTCCTGATTACACAGATTGCAACTAGCCATCCAAAAAAGTCTGTGAATCCTGGATATTTTTTTGAAGTTAATACGAATAATTATTTCTCTAAAACTTGTTCATAGTATGGTGGTCATAATTCACTATTTTCACTTGTTCTTTGTTATCCTATTTAGTATAGTGCAGTGTGAGCCAATCTGGGAGCAAAAACAATACTATGTAAGATGAGCAATGATACACTAAAAATAACAAATAGTGACTAGTCAATGTGAGCAGCTGTGAAGAGGCCATAGGCAAATACATATGAATAACAAATGCATTCATAGACTCAACATTAGTTTACAAGCAATTCCAAAAAAAAAAGACAAAATTTGTAATATTTATAAAATAATTCAGTTTGCTCTATTTGCTCTACTCCTTGACAAATGTCATTATATGTTCTAACCACTTTTCTTCATTGAGATCTACATATTTTGCACTTTTAATCTTTCATATATTAGACTTTTCCAGACTGTCATAGATGAAAATCCTTTGATTCTTAAAGTGATACAAAAGTTCTCATTCCACTTGAAATCATTCTTTCTAGAGGTATTAGTTTATTATGGTTCTGCTTATCTACACTCTAAAGGATATCAACTTGTTCCTTTTCCTTTTCAGTGGAGGGCTAGCAATTGGGTAAAATCAGTTGGAATTTTTTGGTGGTAGTTTTGTTGTTGTTGGATCCCTCCCTCCCCCCCTGGCATTTAATTCCCATTATAAAATGGTAGAATTAATAGAATAAGGTTAACCTGTACCCAAAATCCTCATTTACCTCATTGTCTGAGAAAAACTCCTGATATTGTTCAGAAACTTCATTCTGTGATTTGCCAGAAATCTTCTTGATATTAAATTCTTATTTATTTTACAGATGTTTAATTTAAGGAACTAAAAAGGGTTTGATTGCCATAAATTTAAGAATACACCTGATATCTTTACCTGATATTTTCACAATTAAGGTAGATACACCCCGTGCTTTAAAAGGGGTGTAGTACCAAACTGTTGGATTAAAGCTGAAATGACTTGCCTGTTCTCTAACCAACCATGGTACAGAACATATTTTAGAGTAGACACCAGAGAACTGCATCTTCAGAAAACTGTATAAGATTTTAATGCTCAAAAGGAAACTACTGGTATTTTCATTAAAAATAAATTCTTTCAAAAACAAACGTATGTTATTGGAAAATATGAACCAGACAGCTCGATGTGTAGTTTCTTTGTCAAATAACATGTGGAGTAAATTCATAGAGACCAAGGTGGGAAACACCTCAAGAAATTTAATACATTTTACAGATAGACATCTAGTTTTGGCTTAATCATCACACACTTTTTTTTTTTTAAAGTAACTTGAAAGATATAACAGGAAACATACAATGATTTCTCTGGCCTACTTCAGGATGAGATTAATTATCCTCCAGAGGTACTATAGGTCCGCTATTGGCTCTAAAAGGAATTAATTAAGTAACTAATTCAAAGTTTGATGTCTAAAACAAGGTCAACACTGGTTTAGATAAGACTATGGAACAAACTGGCAATCCAAGAAAGAATTATAAAGAATTTCTCCAAGTCTCCTCCAAAGTTTCTTGTCTAGAAGAACACACTTCTAGATAGCACACATTACTAAACAACTATATACCTAATTTTCTCTAGGGGAAGAATCAGGGAAGAAATTGACTTCAGATACCAAATCCCTCGTCATTAAGATAAACCAATTCTGCTGAGTGGAACGTGGTCCAGAAGACAGGATAAAGCCTGCATGTGGCTGGCCAGCCCTGCCCTTCAGTAGATTGTGGCTTGGTATTCCATAGCATAGTCTCAACACCACTACGGATGTTTTTGATGGCAAATCCTGCAGCTTCGATTTCCTTGGTGTCCAGTTTAGGGAATCTGTTGACAATCACATTCTATGCAGTTAGATTTAAATTCAATGGTAACAAAAAGGGAATTGTTACTCCAAGTTGTCTCAGAAAGAATACAAAAGAATCAGATCATAGAAACCAGAAATGAAGAATAAAAACCTAGAAAAAAAGAGAAGTAAAATACCTGATAACCGTACTTTAATATCTTTTTTGAATATGCATGACTTATATTTGCATAAATCTACTTTAGTTTTTCCGGTCTATATTCCTTACCTTATATGTCATGCAATACAATCTTTTTTAAATAAAAGACAGTGTCATTTCAAAACAGAAGATTGTGATGTTCTGTTCTTGGCTCTTTCTCATTTTCTGTAGAGGATAGATGGTTCTCACACAGTGCACAGCTACTCAATATATTTGTTTTATTCTCATTGCTTAAGGTATGGTTTCAAGCCAAATTATTGCTCACTATTTAAGCCCTTCTCTGAAGGTAAAGTTATTGATTTTGTAAGGGACTTTCTTATGGTGATCCTCACTAATGTATGTAAGTACTTCACAAATAATTTATCTTTACAACTATCCAGTAAGCAGAAGGGAAGGGGAAGTGGTGGTGAAAGATCATATTCTCACCTTGATACAGAACTGAAGCCTATTTTACCAAAGGGTACTTTAGAGTAACCGATGTGAGGGAGTCTAATTCAATTAAAATTTCAGGTTCAACAAAGAAGCTGGATGCTAAAGAGTGTGTTGGTATGGTAGCTGCAAAGCATAATTCCAAATTAAAAGAAAGGTGCCTAAGGGAGAGCTTGGGATATAAGCAGGTTGATTAAAACAAAGTAAACAAACAAGCAAAAAAATACCACCTATCTGTAGAGCCAGAGCTAGCTAGTAACTAAAATGGAGAAGCAACATTCACTAAAGCAACAATTCTATCAACTTAGTTCAGAGATTCAAAAGGAAGTGTGAATCTGTATTGATGTTCTATTGTGCCTTTCCTTAGTATATGACTGTACCAAGCATTTGATTGAGAAGAGAAGAGACAAGATGAGACCTTCCCATGAAGTGTGTCTGTCTCATGCTCTCCACATTACATTATTCTCATTAGGTATTATTCATTTTGGAGCAATATAATGTAGAACATTTAAAAAAACCCACTGAAATTGAAGATAATTTGACTTCATTGTTTTTAAATATAATTTAATTTCTCAAGAAAACATAAATTTTCATGGATTGAATTCAGTTTTGGGAAAAAAAAAATGAAAAACCAAAACCATTAAAATATACTAGCAGAATTTTCTTTAAAAGAGGAAATGTTACAAAACACCATCAAATGAAAGAAAAAGTCTTTATGTCACATACAGTTCATGACTTTAGCTGAGAACTATTTTTTACATGGGGAGAGTTTAATCAAGCTCAGGCTTACTTTTGAGTGCTGAGGCTGATTGTGGAATGTTCCATAGGCTTGACATTGACAGGACATAACATAGCAAGGTCTCTTTTTCTAACACAAAGCCCTTCAACTTGTACAGTGCTATCGCAATTGAATCTTCCCCAGACTTTTAACTGATCAGTTGTCATTTCTCAATATAGCTCTGCAGTTAGTATGAGCTGCTTGTATCACTTGGCTATTTTTATGACTTTGCAGTTTAGATTTGTGATTGTAGGCTTTGATTATGGATCCACTCTGCCAAAAAAAATTTATAGTTAATGTCATCATCTGGGTTCAGTTTTAAAACAGTGGCTAGATTTACCATCCAAAATCATGAGAATAATAAACCAAAATTTTCATTCATAACTATGAGCTGAACATCAAGAAGTTTGGTCTAATTTTCTCATGTTTTGAACTCCAGCAAGGGTCTTAAAGAAAGAAAAAAATGACCATAGTGATGGAATAAGTCATTTTACAACATATAAATGCTAAAAATACAGCTACAGTTAGCTCCTTTTTTTTCCCCAAATGAGGCAAATTCTAAGTTAGGTTGAAACTTTTCTTGTTTCAATAAAACAATAATAATTAACAAAACTTCAGTCTGTCAAAGTTTAATCAAAGAAAAAAATTGCCTTGTAGGACCAATTTGTTCTCTGAATAGTGCCAGAAGTTATTTCTTTTGCTAGTTGTCCTTTCAAGTTTTGCAATGTTCCTTGCAACTTTAAGTTCTGCCTTTTCCTGTTTCTGATGATTGCCCTAAGCTCTGCTCACTATCCACACGAACAGCTGCTCACATTTCTCTCTGTTCTGGTTAACCACAGGAGCACTGCTAAGGTCCACTATATCACCTACAAGCAAGGTTACCTCTAGTATCAAAAACTGACCGAATCCTACAGTGGAATTCTCAAATCACTCCCCCAGTATGTTAAATAGCTTCTTCTACCTCATTCCTTACTCGAAGTCTTTTCCTTTCCCTTCTAGACTGTAATTTGTTTTAATCCTGGAAATTGAAGCTTCACTTTAGAATGAGTACTTACCTCAAAGATAGCTACTTATTGCTTACTAGTCCCAAAGATATGGTAAATTAGTAACGTTTTCTGTTTATAACA
The DNA here is from genome assembly GCA_033558185.1 of Dromococcyx pavoninus. Classification (NCBI taxonomy): domain Eukaryota; kingdom Metazoa; phylum Chordata; class Aves; order Cuculiformes; family Neomorphidae; genus Dromococcyx; species Dromococcyx pavoninus. The sequence continues at coordinate 3,560,959 of JAUMJL010000110.1, forward strand.
TGACTATCTTGTAGCAGAATTGCCTCTTATACATAAGAGAGTATAAGTATCATTATTTTTTTTATTTAGTTTCCCTTCTTTTCACTTAAGATTAACAGGATATTTTTATGTCTGGGGTTAATTCTCCTTTCATTTTCCCTAGAGATGAGGAACCTCAGTGTTTTACTTTCGCATTATTGATTACATATGAAGTGCACAGATGCCTAATGGATCTTATTTGGCAGGATCTTTGTTTTAAAATATTGCAGAAAGATAGCTCACCTCACTTTGGCGTATATGAGAGTCTGTCATTCCTGTAATGAGGAGCCCAGAACTGCACACAGTGCTCGAGATGCGGCCTCACCAGTGCTGAGTACAGGGGCAAAATCACCTCCCTGATGCTGTTGGCCACATTGTTTCTGATACAGGCCAAGATGACATTGGCCTTCTTGGCCACCTGGGCACACTTCTGGCTCATACTCAGCCAGCTGTCAACCAACACCCCAGGTCCATCTCTGCCAGGCAGCTCTCCAACCAGTCTTCAACAAGTCTGTAACACTGCATGAGGTTGTTGTGCCACAAGTGCAGGACTCGGCACTCGGTCTTGTTGAACTTCATTCTGTTGGTCTCAACCCATTGATCCAGCCTGTTCAGATCCCTCTGCACAGCCTCCCTTCCTTCAAACAGTTTGACACTGCCACCCATCTTAGCGTCATCTGTAAACTTGCTAAGGGTGCACTCAATCCCTTCGTCCAGATCATTGATAAAGATATTGAACAGGACTGGACCCAGCACTGAGCCCTGGGGAACACCAGTTGTAACAAGCCGCCAACAGGATTTGACTCCATTTACCACGACCCTTTGGACCCGGCCATCTAGCCAGTTTTTTCACCCAGCAGAAGGTGAGTCCATCCAGGCCAGTGGCAGCCAGTTTCTCAATCAGAATGCTGTGAGAAATGGTAGCAAAGGCTTTACAAAAATCCAGGTACACCACAACCACAGCCTTTCCCTCGTCCATTAACCGGGTAACCTTGTCATAGAAGGAGATCAGGTTGGTCTGACAGGACCTGCCTTTCATAAACCCATGTTTACTGGGCCTGATTATCTGGTTGGCCTGCATGTGCTGTGTGATAGCACTCAAGATGATCTCTTCAATGACCTTCCCTGGTACCAAGGTCATACTGACAGGCTTGTAGTTCCCTGAATCCTCCCTTTGGCCCTTCTTGTAAAAAGGTGTAAGATTGGCCAGTCTCCAGTCCAGTGGAACTTTGCCAGTCAGCCAGGACTGCTGGTAGATGAGGGAAAGGGGTTTGGCAAGGACTGCTGCCAGCAGGGGTGGATCCCTGGGTGGATCCCATCCAGCCCCACAGACTTGTGTATGTCTAATCAGCTAAGCAAGTCTCTAATCAAAACGTTTTGGATCATTGGAGCTCCACCTTCACTATCTTCTGGCCCAGGAGGCTTAGTACCCAGAGAACATCTTACCTTACTCTTAAAGACCGAGACAAAGAAGTCATTAAGTATCTTTCAAATTGTTATTTTAAAACGAAAAGTTAAAGCATACAAATTTTCCATTTTTTTCTTCAGACTTTAAAAAAAGAATTCTCATTCACCATTAGATTACAGTTAGTTATTAACAAGACAAAGCAATTTTCAAGGATAAAGTCTTTAAGACGTTAAAGTAAAGCTTTAGCAGAAATATTGGAGGCAACCTTAATCACAGAGATCACTAATCTCCATAATAATAACACTACAGTGTAGGAACAATTTGATGTCTCGTATTTATTACAAAATCTTCTTTGGAGCAGTCTTTTTCTCTCATGGAAATACAAAGTCATTACATAAGCAGCATGATTTTTCTGTAACATTTTAGATGTAAACATGCTTTAAGACACTTCTAATTGAACAAGAAATGGTTGGTTTTTTTATTTGTGAAGAATATAGGTTGAAGAAAACTCCTACTATTTCCAAATAAGAATATGATCTCAAAGTACTGTAATCCCCTCTGAGCAGCAGCAGTTAAAACACTTTCATTGTGTGGGTTCTTAGGAGATAAGCATTTGAAGATTGCGTGATATGATATTATAGTAACATGCCTGTTGCAATATCTCAGTAAAGATTAATTCTGGTATCTATTCTCTGCCTACCTCTTCAGTATAATATTTTTATGTTACTACTCTTCTTTGGTGGTTATTATACTCCTCTCTCTTACTACTATTAAAAAAATTTCCTAGGTTTCCTGCCATGAAGAGCAACAATATCTGTCTCTTCACATATCTGTAGTTTTTTTAATCCAGATGGATAGTGAATGCTTAATGCTTGAGAAACTCTCATTTTATCCCTTGACAAATCTTTGTTTTATCTTTCTTCCAGTCAGTAAGGTGATAAACACAACATAAGTTTATTTTCACACATTTTGTCCCCAAAATGGTTGCAATGTCATATCATCCACTAAAAAAATCTCTTCAAGCTACCACAGAGCAAATTGTTTTCTGAAAGTCCTCTTCTTTGCTTTCCTAGCTTCAATATTTCCCTTCCAGTTATGCTCCCTCCTCTTCTTTCCATGACATGGTTGCATATTTTGTCCTTTCAGCAGGGACTGCTTCATGAGGGGGCCAGGGTCTGGGGCACTGTTGAGCTCCTGAAACTTCTGGTGTGGGAAAAGTCAGGGCTGAGAACTGGTTGGGGGAGTCCTAAAAGGAGTGTGCAGAGACTGGGCCAGAAATAGTGCTGGACATAAGACTATGGTTTACACCTGAGGTCCATCCAGGAGTCAGGACTGAAGAGAAATTGTAGCATTTTGACACTGGTCATTCTTCAGACCCCCATGCAGCCACTCTCTCACTCCCCATGGGGATAAAACAAGATGGAAAAGCTCAAAGGTCAAGATAAAGGCTGAAAGATCACTTATCAGTTACCACCAGAGGAAAAACAGACTCAACTTAAGGAAATGAATATAACTTATTGCCAATTAAACAGAGTAAAATAATAAGAAATAAGAACAAATCCAAAACCACCTTACCCACACATCCCTAACCATCCAGGGCTCAACTTCCCTGTTTCAGTCCCACCTTCTCTACCTTGACCCCCACAACCATTGCAAGATAATGGGAAATGAGGGTCTCAGTCAGTTCATAACGCTTCTTCTCTGCCACTCCTTACTCTGCATACTTTTCCTCTGTTCCTGCATGGGTCCTTACTACAGAGTTCAGTTCTTCAGGAATGGACTGTTCCATTGTGGATTCCCCACAGACCACAGTTCCTGCCAGAAATACTGCTCCTGCACAAGCTCCTCTGCATGGGTCACAGTTTCTGTCAGGAGCCTGCTCCTGCATCGGCTCCACATATGGCCACAACTTCCTTCAGGGCATACTCATTTACTTCAGCATGGGCACCTCCATGTGCTGAATGGTGAACATCTGTTCTACCATGATCTTTTTGATAGGCTTCAAGGGAACCTCTTCCCCATCCTTCTTCAGTGACCTTCGTGCCTGCAAGAAGGTTTCTCACACTTTTTTTCCTCTCTTTCAGGCACTATTCTACCTTTGCTTAAATAGGTTTTCCCCAAACCACCACTATCTTGGCTGAGGGGTTCGGCTGTGCCCTGCAGTGAATCCATTCAATCTTATTGAAACCAACTGTGTCCAGCACAGAGAATCCCCTGGCCTCTCCTCAGATAGGCCACTCCTGGAGTCCCCTACTGCCAAAACCAAGCCTTAACACTTACACCCCCAACCTGGGTGTCTGCAAGATAAATTGGAGACCAACAAATCTTCCAAAATAAATTCAAAAGCAATGTTTGGTTTTGGTTCAGTCAGAATAACAGACCAGACACTTGAGTGCACTTCAAGCTGCAACTTCTCAAAGTTGCAAAAAGCAGCTCTCAATCTGTTCAGATTACAATCTGATACCCTGAACATCATCAAGGCAGCTAAACAAAACTACAACACTATGTGGGTTTGATCTGATACACCACAGTGCAATGGAAAAGAGATACAGTGAGAAGTTAGACAGAGAGAAAGATAAAAGAGTAGCAAGGGGAGAAAATAAAAATAGTCATTACTCCATACGCAAAATAGTGCCTCTGGAAAACATGGTCCTACAGTTCTTCTGCAGCATGCCTTCAGGCCAGTTCCATGGAGTGGTGGGTACACACACCACATCTATTTAAAGGGCAAGTCCATGTCATACTAGCACCTGAGAGATGATCTTGTTGTGTATGTGCAGAAGCTCCTTTGAGAAACTTCTGGAATTGAGGCTGGAGCAGTCAGGTGTATATGGAGGAGGCAGCTGCAGCCCATTTAGTGAGGATTCAAAGTATAGACCTTGAGGCAACACACAGACCTTCACCCAGACTATGTTTAAGACACTCAATGTTTGAGATATAACAAATCCGCTAGACTCAGATCATGTTTACAAGTACGGTCAATCTTACACACAGGTATATAAAATACTCAGGCAAGGCCTGAGTGTGGAAGGTTGAACTTAAACAAGCCTCCTGACCCTCGGGATGGGTGGAAGCCCCAGGTGAAGCCAGTGAGGGGCAGCAAGGCCCAGTGTTGTCCTCAGGGTCCTGGCATTTCCAAGCAAGGTGCCTAGGATAAGATTTGCTCTTCGGCTGCATCTGGCCATATCTCAGCAGATGCTGCATTGTGTTTTCATGAGATGTTTGTTCAGAAGGCAGCTCACTATACAGTATTTCTCATCTTTCTAGGATTTTTTTTATTGAAGATGCTTTTAAGATGTAGCTAGGATATGTGTATTGCTAAGGAATTTGCAAGAAGTCTTCTCCACCACACTTTAGACAGACAGTCTCTACCCTGGGGATCAATGCCAAGTCCAATTTTTGTCACTTATATGTTGCAATGACATTTATATTCCATTTCTGTTATAACTGGAAAATTGGACTGCTTCAGCCCTTTTATCGGTCACAAGGAAATCACACGCTCTCATCTTAAGTTCTCATTTCACACTTGAATCTTGGTCTTTTGATTATTCCTAACGAAGAAAAATTAGTTTATACTGTAAGCATATGTAAGAGGAGTGCATCTGTTCTTTTGAGCATATCTGGTCAAATGAGCCATAAACTTGAATGTACAGAGGCAAAATATACTGACACATAATAAGGTGATTAAAAGAACAAGCCTGGTCAGTAGCATGAACTGGCAAAAGCATGTAGGATGTAAGAATGTTTATTTTTGCAGTTGGGATGATAAAGAAAGAAAGAGAGACAACACACAGAGACATAAAACCTGATCAGTTAACCCTAACACACAATAACCAGAAATAAACCTGATCAGTCACACTAATTAATGGACTGTTAAGAAACTGCAGGCAAACTGGCACTTTGCAACAGATGAGGTTGCGGTCCTAGGGCTACAGGGTGTTGGAAGGGATAGGTGGAACTCTGCCAACAGACGAGGCAATGTGCAGGGGAGGGGCGAGTAAGGTGCTCCATGCTGGTGGCTGGAGCAGGACCACAGGTCATTGTTGGTATGCCTGGTACTGGCTACGGGGTGGATATGGGAGGTGAGTGTCTGTATCTTCCCTGTCCTGGCATGCATGGGGTATGTGTGTGTATTCATTAGCAATATTCAAGCTGGACTTGCAAGTGAGTAGGAAGGCCTTGGGTCCAAGTAAGGGTATCAGGTAAGAAGAGGTCTGTGTAGGTATTTGGGAGGGACTTGTGAGTTTGAGGTGCCTGTGGAATGAGTGTGTGAGTGCTGACTGTTTTCAGAGAGCACCCAGCTGGACCAATCAGTGAGTAGGTAACCCATGGCACAGATAAAAGAGGCCAGAATCCTAGCAGAGGTGTCAGGAAGGTAGAGGAACCATGCTAGTACTCAGGGGATCCACAAATGTGTGTGTGTGCGCGCGGGCGCACTTGGAACCTGGAGAGTGTAGTGTGTATGCTGCTTTGTCTTCCAGACAAAGAGAAGAAGAGGTCTTGGTTATCAGCTTAACATCCCTTAGCATATTCTATAAGGTCTTATATGACTCTCAGACTATAGAAAATGCATGTTGTTGACTGACAATAATTTTCAAATTATTTCAGATATTTTGAACTGAAGAAAAAAATTAAAAAAAAAAGTAGGCATAATATGAGCCTAAATATTACCAATACCAAGTGTTAGATAGGTAGACATGACCAGTCTGTTCTGGCAGAAGCTAGACATAAGCAATACAGGTTCAAACTTCTTTACATCTGTGGTGAGCTGACCTTGTCCTACGGGACAAGAAGATTTCCCATGGGACTGATGAATTTTGGAAGGAGAGGTAGTTAATGTGTAATCTATGACAAAGTTATTATTTATAACGTTTTTCTTATGTTCAAATTTATGTTTTCTACTAACTTTTATTGCCAACGGTCAATTTATCTTTCTAATAATTGCGAGCATTATGTATCAATAATCTTATTTTTGTCTGCATCTAGCCATCCTAAAAGCGTTTTCCCATTGCCCTGTCATTCTACCTTCCTTTTTCACTACTTTTCTTTAGTTCTTCATTGTAGCACATAACATTAGTAATTTCTATCTCCCCTTGAATTTAACAGAGCATATCAAAGTTTTATTCTTTATAGGGTAGATATGATTGCAACCTTTTGCCTTGAGGAATCTGGTTGAAGGCAGTAGAATTACAAGCATACAATCAAGACAACATCCAAAGTAAGACTGTTGTAATACTTGCTGCTTTTGACCCATGGATTCCCATTTTTAAAGTTGTGGAGTCTGAATCACAAAGAGGATAAATATCATGTCTATTGTGGAAAAAGGGAAGAGAGAGAAGAAAGTATTTATACTACTATTTCAGTCCTCTAAAGTATTATTCACTGAAGGTCACTATCGTTCTTTAAAATATTAATACTACCAAAAGCTTTTAACTATTTTTAAATTGTAAAGGCATAACGTGATGTAGCTATCATATAATTTAAAAAGGGTTAGTCTTCGATTTTATGTTCATTTATTGTGAAAAAAAGCTGGGGATTTTTAGTAATATTTTGTTTTCTTCTAAAAATTTGTGAGAAAACTAAAAGTTGAAGCCAGTTTCCTCAAGACTACAGTTACCGGGATGATTGATTATCTGTTGTTGTGTGGTCTTTGCTCTTAACCCATAACATCGTTCTTCAATGTATTTTAGTTATAATAGTCAGTCCATTGCAGAAATCAGTGATGGGAATCAAAAGAAATTGAGTCGAAGTGTGAATACTTGAAGCCTGAATCAAAAGAGCTACCAGTAGGAAAGCTCATAAAATGGAACGTTACTTGATTGCTGTATAAAAACGATGCTGATTTTAGACTTGATGTTAGGAAAAAGTTCTTCACTGAAAGGGTGATTGGCCATTGGAATGCACTGTCCAGGGAGGTGGTGGAGTCGCTGACCCTGGAGGTGTTTAAGGGGAGACTGGATGGGACACTGAGTGCCATGGTTTAGATGATGGTGTTAGTGTTGGTGTTAGTGTTGGGATATAGGTTGGACTCGATGATCTCAGAGGTCCTTTTCAACCTTATGATACTGTGATACTGTGATACTGATTTCTAGACTGTCTTAAATTTTCAGATGGTGATACAGAGTAGCCCCAAACTGACTTAACTATGGGAACATAACCATGGTGGTAAAGGCAGCAATAAATTAAGCTAGATCTGTTTTTGAATTAAAGGTTTGTACTTTCTTTAACAATCAGGGATGAAAACAATCATTCTTTCTCATAGTCACTACAACACTCAAAAAAATCCAGGAGTTTACAAATAGCATCTTCAAGAAAAAAAATAACCTTATTATGAAGAGTGACCTAATTTTGCATGGTTAAATTTTTCTCAGCTACTGAATTAATTTGTAATCATAATGGGGGAGAGGGGGCGGGAGTGTGCTTTTCTTTTCCCTGCTGAAAAGATACAAGACCCACATTAATTACATTCAAAGAGGATATATGTGTTTGTTTTTCCTGGATATAATTTTAAAATAAACTATTGATTGCAAAATATCTTATTCCAATAGCAAGTCATCACCACATCAGCACATCAAGACAAAATTCTCCTTTCTAATTGCTTGATTTGTAAAATATCCTATGCACAAAAACAAGACTAACAAAACCAGATGTATTCTGTCAGCCAAAGGGGAAATATATGCATGATAAGGTAGCCAAGGAGAGTCTTACTTTAGCATAGAAATGCAGTCATTAATGTACATCACCATTCTTCATCACTCTGTTCTCTGCTTAGACATTTTTCTTTGATTTTCTAAAATCCTGTGCACTACTAACATTGGCTTGTACCATTTGTAGAACATATAATACTTCAAATACTTAATGAGTCATCCAAATGAGAGCGATAAGGAAGCTGATATATGTTTTTAGAAGCAGATTCTTATACTAGGAATTTGCTCACCACAATGTAGAGGCAAATTTGGAGAATCATATGCAGATGTAGCAGTCTGCTTTACTCTCTCTATCTGAGTTAAAAGTGAGGACAGGGCAACTATCCAATGAAGTGCCTCAGAGGATCAGGCACTACTGGAAACAGCAAACAAAATTCAAGACAACCACAGAGGACAACTCCATTCAGTGAGCATAGTCAACTGGTGCAACCCATATGCCTAACATTTCAGGCACAAACCAATCCCAAGAGGGCTAAAGTTATGGTTTTTTGATATGCCACGAAGAGGTCATGATTTGTTAAACTGACCATGAGAATGTTCATTACTTACTTCCATTTGTCTAAGATTTTCAAAAGTTTTCTTAAGATTTTGATTTTATAGCTTGCTTAGACCATACATAAGTATATAAGGGAAATGAAGAACTTTTGGAGGAAAAAATACCCTAAGCAACTACAGAGTACTAGTAGAAAACTTCAGATAAGCTAATGCAATTCTAAAAGTTCCTCCCTGCTCTTTCTCCTTCTCTCTTCCCTCTTCACCGTTATTCCCTGCTTCACCTCCTATTTCTCTTTTTTCCCTTCCCTTTCTTCCTTGAATTATAAATGTCAGAGTATATCTGAGCAAGTACAAAAGTGAGGCCAAGACTCTCTAGACTGAATAATTTTGAACACATAATTCTCACATTTCATGAGGCTGAAGAGAAATGTTGAAATAAAAGTTAATAGTTGAAAATCGATTATGTTATTTGTAAGTTTTACCAGAGATGAGAAGGAGAGGGGAAGGCAAGCAAGTTGAGGAGCAGAGAAGATGAAAAAGAAGACATATTATTAAATTACACATACTTACATTTCTGTAAATGATTGGTGTGTCAAAATTTTTCTTAAGAAGGAAGAATTCCTTCTTATGAGGAGTAGCTGAGGGAACCAAGATTGTTTTGCCTGGAGAAAAAGAGGTTGAGGGGAGACCTTATCACTCTCTACAACTACCTGAGTAGAGGTTGCAGTGAAGTTGGCTATCAGTCTTTTCTCCTGAGTAACAAGCATTAGGACGAGAGGAAGTCATTACAAGTTGCACCACAGAAAGTTTAGATACAACACTAGGAAAAAAATATTCACTGAAAGGGTTGTCAAGCACTTGAACAGGCTGCCCAGGGAAGTGGTTGAGTCGCCATCCCAGGAGGTATTAAAAAAACATGTAGATTTGACACTTAGGGACATGATTTAGTGGTGGCTCGTCAGGGCTAGGTTTATGGTTGGACTCAATGATCTTACAGGTCTTTTCGAACCTAAAAAGTTCTGAGGTTCTATGAATTCAAAAGCAATGTGAAATTTTCATTAAAGCTGTAAAATTAAGAAGAAATAGAATTTTAGGGAAAACCTGCTCTTGAAAATGTAAATCAAACCATGAATAGGGCAGTTTTAAAAAAAATATATATTCTCCTTGTGTAAAGAGAGGCAAACAGTGAGTAAAGAAAAAAAAATCAGTTATTCAGTTATCCTAACTGATACTAATGAGTAGAGTCATGGGATGACAGGAAGATGTTTTGATTGTAAACATGAATCAAAGAAGTTTATAGTTCATTCAGTTCTAGTTTGGTGATTTTATCTGAGATGGTACTAATATTTAACCACTGACAGTGTTTTCAACAATGGTTTTAATTAAGTTGCTGTAGTTTTAAGCGATATTTTGTATTGACGTAAGAAAAAATTCAGTGAAAGAGTAATGAGAATTCCAACAGAACAAATAGTTATTGTGATAAAATGTAATGCAACTGAATATATACTTCAAACATGAAGCAGAATGTCAGGGTAAGGGTATCCTTAGCAATGTAAGTAGTTTGTAATTGTACTTTTATATTTGTAAGTAATGTACTGCTTAATCAAGGTATGTGGTTCTGGGAAGACAGCAAAGGATCATAGAACTAATTTAAAAATTACAAGTGACAATCATAGTAATATATAAGACGGTGCTTCCTTCAATCATGCCAGTGGCATGGTAGAACACAAAGGAACAAGAAAACTCACATGATCAACAAGTGGTTCAGAGACTGGTGTCATTGATGGAATTTTGTGTTTTTTGATCATGTGAGGCAGTTTACATGACACCAGGCCTTATGGTGATGGATATGCGTTCAGCTGTCTCACTGAAGGAAAAGGATTCTGGCTAGTGAGTTGGCAGGGTTCATGGAGAGGGCTTTAAACCAGATTCATGAGACAATTTGCTTCCTCTAAATTTCCTTGCATGTCATCTATGGATCCCATGCTATACTGGTATCTCCCGATACTTTCTGTACATCCTGTCTAACATCTATCCCCCTTCCCTAGGTATTAATGTTGTTAACTATTGTTAGTAAATATTTCAGCCTTGACTCGTTTCAGTAATTTATCATCACTTTGAGTCTTTTGCTTGTTTCAGTCCCAGGTCTGAAGCTAATACGTAAAGTTTCATTCAGGCCATGTAAATGAATCCCTTATTTAGGGAATATAAGTAAGAAATTTAGGTGTCCTGGGATCTCTCCATAATGAAAAAGGAGAATGTACCTCTAGCCTACATGAAATGTGTATCATCTTCTGTTTTTCTGATGCCTCTGCAGTGAGGGAAATACAGCAAAATTTTTATCTCAGTTGATCAAGATTAATATTTTAATTTGTGTGGGAAGATCAAGGTGCTTTGTACATTTTATTTGACTATTTGATTCAGTAAATTAAGATAACGGAATTTAGAGTATTAAAGACTGATTATTATTTTGCTTTGTACAAAAAACCTTTGAAATCTGAAAATCATGAAGACAAAATACAGCCAGTGATCAACACACAATTAAGATTATTATTTACTCTAATACGTAATAATTATTTCAATGGCAAAAGTGATCTTGTGCATTTAGCTATTTTCTCCTGTTATACGAATTTATCAAACACTAATAAAAAACCCTTCAATGACAGTGTAATTGTCTTTGTACTAATCTATCTGAGTTTTCTTCACAGAAGCCCTGATCCAATGACAATTAAGCTGAATAGAAATGTTCCTTTGACTTCAAAGGACTGGCTCAAAGTGAGAGCAAAAAGTTGATTGAAAATTCTGTGGACAAAAGCACATTACCTTCTCAACATGACGAGCATGAATAACAACATATCACAAGAGAGACCATGAATAACTTATGATTCCCTGGAAGCAAAAAGAGCAGACTTTGAACTCTAGTAATTGCATTTTGTATAAGTTTGCACTTAGCATCTATTTAACTCGCAATTGCTGATTTACCTTTTAGGTGTTATTGGACGTCTGAAGATTCACCATTCTTCAGATAACAGAAAAAATGCTAAAAGGTAACAGTGCATCAGACTAGAGCAGTTAAGACATGTTCATTTCTGTAATGCATTATAGCAAATTATATATTTAAAAAAGGAGTATTGTGAAATAATTTTTTGTCATTGAATGGGGGGTAAGTGCAAAAGTCACATATTTCTCAGACTATCTTGAAAAGCATAAAGGGCTAGACATAATTTTTTGCCAATTGTATACACTTTTTCAGTTTTCCAATAGTGTAAAATAAGACAAAACTATGCTTTTGCCTTTGAAAATTAAAATATCAAGAAATAAAAGCCCAGAAAATCATATGTAAATATCACACATATCTGCTTTGAATGATAGACCTTTGTATTATGAGGTCAATCTTGATATTTATATTTTCTCCATATTTTTATCTCAATACTCTTAAAGTAAATAACATTTTTTTCCTCAGTTCTAAAAGTAAAATTTAGTAAAATAATGTCATAACAATGTTCACATAGATGTAGATTGTTCTCGAATGTGAGACTAATAAAATAAGATAAATATTTCTAAAAAATGGAAGTCCTTTTTCCTATAAGAGTACATAGAATCATAGAATATCACGAGTTGGAGGGGACCCACAAGGATCGAGTTCAACTCATGTTCCTGCATAAGATAAACCCAACACTCATACAATGTGTCTGAGTGCATTATCCAAGCAATGTTGGAATATTTTCAGGCTTGGCATCATTACTACTTCCCTGGGGAAAATGTTCCAGTGCTCCACCACTCTCTGGGTGAAGAACATTTTCCTAGTATCCAACCTAAACCTCCACTGACACAGCTTCTTGTAATTCCCTCAGGTCCTATCATTGGTTGCCAGAGAGAAGAAAACAGCACCTGCTCTTCTTCCTTCCCTTGTGAGGAAACAGTAAATTGAGATGAGATCTCCTCTCAGTCTCCTCCAGGCTAAATTGACCAAATTACTTCAACCACTCCTCATACTGTTTCCACTCTTAAACCCTTCACCAAATTTGTGGTCCTCCTCTGGATGCTCTCCAGTAGCTTTATACCCTTTTTATACTGTGGCACCCAAAACTGAGCACAGTACTCAAGGTGGGGCTGCAGCAGTGTGGAGTATAGCAAGATGTTGTGCTTGATGCACCCAAGGACACAGCTGGCCCTCTTGGTTACCAGGGCATATGTTCAACTTGCCATTGATCCGAATATTTTACTGTTTCCTTGAAAAATATTTTTATGCATTTTTTTTTGAAAGAAGAAGTAGTATCCTCCATGCAAGTCAAGTTCTTTTTTATTTCTGTAGGAGCTTCTTACCCATATTTATTAAAAAAACCCTACAAACGAACAAATAAACAAAAAACAAAACCAAACAAAGTATGCATTTTGTGCAGAAGACAGAGAGGGTGGGAGGAGAGAAGAGACAGAGAAAACGAAAAAGACAAAGTGGAAGAGGAGGAGGGAGAAAAATAAAAATACATCTAAATTGACAGAGTTCCCTCAGGCACATGAGAGGGGTATTCACTTCAGAGAAGTTCCTACTGGAAATTTTTAACACTAAAAGTTTTTCATCATGTATGTGTCCACATAGTTACCTCCTAGGTCTGGATCCACATCAGAACAATAAGGAAATAACTGTAAGCTTGGAAAAGATTCTGTTTGGATCTTGCATACAAATAAGCTCATTATGCTTCTTGTGTATGTAAACCTGGGACGCTTCTCTTTTTCTATGTGTAATAAATGTTTTATGTACAATGTGAATCTCTACATTATATGCAACTTTATACTGTGTGTAAAATGCCCACTGGTATCACTGCTAAGAACTTTGTATATGAAATGAATTAAGACTATGCAGCTGGGCACCTGAAAGTTGTATAGCAATATTTTTTACTGCTAACTCTGGACACGTTACAGTAAAAATTCTTTTGGGACAGTTATGAAAAATCTGTCAAAACTTTTTTCACTCTATGTCAGTGCATATATATTTTCTGTTTTTTCCCACCTTGTTTCATACTTATTTTCTGTCTTCTTCCCTCCTTTTTGGTATGAAATTGAAATGAATGAAAAAATAAATAGCTATTTTATTAGTATATTCACAGTTGGCCAGAAAATATCCATTTTTGTGATGGTCTTTTGAAGGTTTATGTAAATACAGCTTTGATGTAACAATGCTTGTGGGTGTCTGCCTTTCAGACAAAACCTAAAAACTAAGAAAGTATTGCCTAGGTGCCTCTATCTCATAACAATTCTTATGATGAGCAGGACACAGCCTAGAGCAAGCTTATAGAAACACTGGGAAAAAAACCCCCTACCTACAAAGCTTATCATGGTCAGAGGAAAAGCCAATGTCATTCAGTATCCTGTCTCCAACTGTTGTGAAAATTGATGCCTAGGGAAGAGAAAAAAAGAAACTTCAATTGCAAGACGCAAGTTTTGTTTTATTTAATGTATTTTGGAGCCCTCAGTGTATTTTTCTTTTCTGATCTGTCCTAGATTCACTCTAAATAAATCTCACCAACTACAACATTATGAAGAGCTCCAAACCATATCTTTACATGTTATTTGAGGAATTATTTAGTTTTTCTGGCTTTTAACCTGTTTCCTACCTCTTTTGGCTGATGTTTCATATTTCTTACATTTGAAAAACAACAAAAAATTAACTTCTATGACAATAATGATTTTTATATTCACCCTAATATGGAATGGCTTATTTCCTTTTTCGGACTCTTTTAAAGATCTACCAATTTTTTCCTGAGCTAAAAGTACTAGAGCAGTACTTCTTATTTTGTACCAAGGCAAATCTTGATAATAAAGTAATTATGACTGTATTCGTAGACTCATGATATTTCCCAATTCTAGTGTCCACAAGGTCATTGTCATTATCTTCTGAGTACAAGATAGGTAAAGACCCATGCAGTAACTTTTCCCAACAGCCTTAAATAAAGGCACTACCTTTAACCTTAATCAAAAGAAATCAAGGATGAAAGGAGTTCATGAGATACTCCAAGAAATCATGCTGCCCAGCGTTTTGATCTACTTAGGATAAACTTAGCAAGTACGTATGCCTGTTTCTTCTAAGTGAGTGTAGTGTGTATAGCTTGCAGCCTAGGAAATATGATGCTGCTATTGCTTGTAACAGAGTGCATGCTAAGGTAACAACAGAGGCCTCAAGATTTACAGGCTTTATCTGAGTTTGACCTGCCAGAAGCTTCATTAGGCTTCTCTAACTGTAACAGCAGTTATCTACCAGCTAGGTAACTATTACCTACTTGGTTTAGCTTTTGCCTAGATTTGTACAAGTCAGTGGTGTAACAAAGTTATATGTATATGTACACACACGTATGTCTATTTCATCAACTTTTGGTTACTGGTCCTTGAAGGAATTCAGATTTGAGAGCTACGTGAAACAAGTTTTAGGGCTAAAAAAGAAAACAAAGAATAAGTATCTGATTTACTGTAAAACAAATCATACATAGTAAGCTTGGATGTAACGTGGAATTGTGGTAAGCACATGAAAATAACCCTATGTGAATCCTAGAACTAAGAGGAAGAAATCAGCTGTTCCCATCACAGTGTTCCTCCCAGCAAAGTGCTAGGGATGCTGATGATTCCCTGACCTGAAGGCAATGATTTCAGGGCCTAAGGGGGCAGGAGACACTACTTCAAGTTTGGTGTATATATCATATTAACTATATAAAATAATAGCAAATGGTTAGACTGTTAAAACTTTAGTTAGACTAAAAATAATTCTTAGTTTTCCATATAAGTTATGGTCTTTTGAACAACAAAAAATGCATTAATGTAGCATAGCAAACTTGTGGAGAATTTGTTACTGTGTAACTGTGAAATAAATTGGTGAAGTACTAAAGAAGAACTCCAATGATAACAACTGTGTTCTAAACAAATAACTGCTTTTTCAGAGGTAACAGAACGTCAGTGTGTAAAGAGTATATATTACTCAGAGATTATTAGGAGACAAAGTCACGTCTTTACGGATGTATTTTTCTTTACAGTAAAAGGAACCTGTCATTTAACTGGACAAAATTTAACATCTCTCACACACAAAGAATTCTGAAGAAGCTCTAAGAATTGATTGTAGGTCAGCTGTGGAAAGATTAGGCAGTTGCTAAGCAGAGTTATATACAATATAGTTCTGGATTTCAGCAGCTCACCTCTGCATCTGATTTAGATGCTTCTGGTGAGACTGAGAAGTCTGATGAGAAGACATGAGAGTCCCAAGTCTAAGAAAACAATTGAGAACAAATGCCTCCTTGCTGTAACTCTTAAATTAAATTTCAGTCCCAGCCTATATTTTGACCCTGAATATCTCAGCTAAGGATAGCCAGGATTTCTCAGCAGAATCCCAATCTGGGCATGCAGACAACTTTTTCCCGCTTAATTATCACAGTGATTCAGATGATGCAGCGAGGTACCTGGACTCTATTGAAGAATTAGGACAAAATCTTAGATACAGTCATAACCCTTTTTTTTCTTATAAGGCCCTACTATAAACTCCTCTCTATCGGGGTTTAGCTGCATGTGCACCAGGGCTGCAGATCCCCGGTTCTCTTTCAGCTTTGCTGCAAAACTGGGGTCTGGGCTGCTGGGAGGGAAAGGTTGAGAGTGTTCGTGGAGATAAGGAAGCCACAGGAACAAGCAGTGGTGGGACTGGTGACACAAGACCCTTAGTATCTTGGATATTCACAAGGGAAAATGTCAGAATGAAAGGTATAAAAGCCTCAAAGATCAAAAACAGTGAGTTCAAGCAGAAGGGTCGGTCCCATTAGGGACTGGTCAGGACTCACCAGACTGGGTCGTCAATACCCGCAGTGTTGATGAAGCTGGGGCAGATGGCAGCTAGGCACTGCTGAGGACCTACTGGATGGAATCATCGAGACCACTTCATTCTCTCCTGGCTTGTACCTCACAGCCAGTAAAGGCACCTCACTGAACTGGTGAGCATATCAGTCCTCAGCCTGATAGCTCTCAAAATGTTTGCTGTCTTTTGTATGTGGTAATCAATGAATGACTGTCTTGAATTTGTAAACTGCATATATATCCTACTTGCTTGCATATCTCTGTGCTTGGCTAAGAATGAACAAACTAGTTTACCCAAAAGAGGGTCATTAATACTGTTCAAATAAATAGATATGTAACAGTGTGGTGTAAATCTGTATCTGACCTAATGACCATCAAATTCTTTTAGATTCAGCAGAGAATAAGATACTACAAATCACAGAAAACCATGGAATTACAGGATGGTTAAGGTTAGAAGGCACCTGTGTTTGACCAGACTCACAGTTAGCTCTTATCCTGTTAGTGGGCACCACTGAGAAAAGCTGGTCTCCATCTTTTTCATTCCGTCCTACCCCTCCTACCTTCTCCTAGATATTTATAAACATGGATCAGATTTCACCTGCGCTTTCTCTTCTCCAGGCTGAACAGTCCCGGATCATTTAATACCTCCCGCTATGTCAGCTGTTCAAGCACTTTAATAATTTTCAGAGCCCAGAATTCTCCATGTCTACCAATGTATCTCTAGTAATGGGGAGCCCAGAACAGGAAAGAGTACTCTTGATATGCTCTTTCTGGTGCTGGCTAATCTGAAAATCAGCTGCAGGATGAGACACAGCATGTTGTAGAGCTGCCAAATTCTTCATGTTATATATAAAGAAGACTTGGGTCTCAAGCAGCATGATAGATATTTGAATCCTATCCACTTTCACCTCAAATTGATCATCCCTGAGTACAATTTGCAGATATTTTCATTCAAAAATAAAAGTAAAACATGTTAGCTAAAGCATCTCCCAGAAGCTTGACATAACTCCTATGATACTAAACAAATAATAAGAAAGAGAAACAAAGGTGAGAAACTATTGGAAAGGATTATTGATCTCTAAGATCTTGAAAACCAATCACTATGCAACTAGGAAACCAACAGTATTTCCACAAGGAAAAACAGACAAACAAACAAAACAACCAACATGTAAAACCTTGAAACTGTAGCTTCATGACTGTATAATTTGGAAGAGACATTTTGCTGCTACAATATTCTCAATGGTCTTTCTGATTTTCTCCAATGACCATCTTGTGTACAATACATGAATAGTCATGAGTATCTGAAGCTTATGACCACTGTCTTGATAGCGGAACTGTAGGGTTAATCTTTTGTTGCTTGTTTTTCTCTTATTCCTGTAAAACTCATATTGGCAGCACTGAGAGCTGCCTCAAAGCAAACGACAAACCTTTCTTCTTTTAATGGTTTATGCAATCTCCTATAAAATGTGCTTCATGAATATGAATCCCTTCAGAGCAGCATGAAAGCTGAAGCCAGTTATCTTATTTTCTGAATGAGTGCTTTAGCCTCAGACGTCTACGCAAATGTCAATTGCTGCTATCTGTGTCTTAAAAAGTGAGCCATTCTAATTTAAACATTGCCTTTAAGAGGTAGACTACGTATTTTGAACCCCATTGGATGATATCCTTGGTGTAAAGCTAAAGTCAGGAGCTCTGGATTCAAGAGAAATGACATTCTTAGTATGTTTTGGGTTTCTGTCTGCTAGATATAAACTAGCTGTACAGTAGAAGATTTTCTGCTTACAGATGATAACAGGGAATTTTTTTTCTTCCCAAAGCACTGAAATATAACTACAGAACCTCCGAGTGTTGCCTCCTTCTTGGATTCAGACAGAAATCCCAGTTACATTTTAACTTCATGCTGGATTTAGATGGAGAGGAAATCAGTTTGTCCCGTCCCTAGCATTCTGGGAAATCTGGATGGGTAACTCAAAAGGAAACGTCCTCTGTTAAAGCTATAGCACTGTCTGGTTGACTATGGATTCAGAATCCTGAGTATCATAGTATGCATCTAATCTACACTTTTTCAATGGCCCAGGTCCTTCCTTTGATTATCTAGGCAAATTGGTCCCAACGAGTCCCAACTCTAAGAGGGTTATCAATAATGTCTTCAGACTTTCTTATTGACTTTAAAAACTCTGATGCTCCTTTTCAACATTTCTATTTTTCCATACTACTTTTGGATGGATATTTTCTACAGTGGATGTTGTCTACTGCAAGTTTAGCAAGGCTTTTTACAACATCCTCATAGTTAAGCTTAGGAAGTGTTGTTTAGATGAGTGGACAGTGAGATGGATTGAGAACTTACTGGATGGCAGAGCTCAGAGGCTTGTCATTGGTGGTGTAGAGTCTACTCGATAGCCTGTGTCCAGCTTTTTTCCTCAGGGGCTGGTACTCAGCCCAGTGTGGTTCAAAACATTCATCAATGACCTGGATGAGTGAACAGAGTGTATCCTCAGCAAGTTTGCTGATAACACAAAACTGGGAGGAGTGACTGATAGGCCAGAAGGTTGTGCTGCCATTCAGCAAGACCTGGACATATTAGAAAGTTTGGTGGAGAGGAATCTAATGAAGTTCAACAAAGGTAAGTGTAGGGTCCTGCACCTCAGGAGAGATAAACTCCTGTACCAAGAGAGATTAGTTGTTGACTGGCTGGAAAGCAGCTCTGTGGAGAAGGACCTGGGAGTCCTAGTAGAGAAGTTGATGATGCTCTAGCAATGTACCTTCGTGTCCAAGAAGGCCAATGATATCCTGGGGTCCATCAAGAAGAGTGTTGAAAGCAGGCTATCCTCATGCTTTACTCTAACCTAGTGAGGCCCCATCTGGAGTATCACGTCCAGTTCTGGGCTTCCCAGTTCAACAAAGACAAGGAACTACTGGAGAGTCCAGAAGAGGGCCACAAACTGGATTAGAGGGCTGGAGCATCTCTGGAGTTTGGGAAACTATTTCTCAGTAGAATTTGATATTATAGAATTTACTGCAGAAATATTTAGATTTAAAGTCATAAAAGTTTGGCTTCTGCCAATGAGTTTTAAGCTCATGAGTAAGCCTGTGGAAAAATGAAACTATCCAGAAATCCTGCTGATATTTATAATGTGATTCTCTGCAAAATACTTTTGCATGCATTGAATTTCTTCCATTTTTTTAAATATTTCATTCTATAGGACATAATTTTGAAAGTAGTGTGCCAGCATTTTCCAGAAATTTTCTGTTCCAGTTTTAATAGTTGTCTTATTGTTATTCAGCAATGAAAAAACAGAAGTTCTTCACTTCCTTGAGATATTGTACATGACTTAAGGAGTCCGAAATAACACACTTTACGTCCTTTGCTGATCAAGAAATAGGCTCACGCAGATGCCTTGAGAGCATGAACACAACCACATTTGTCTTCTG
This sequence comes from Dromococcyx pavoninus, assembly GCA_033558185.1. NCBI lineage: Eukaryota > Metazoa > Chordata > Aves > Cuculiformes > Neomorphidae > Dromococcyx > Dromococcyx pavoninus. The sequence goes on from JAUMJL010000110.1 coordinate 3,580,846, forward strand.
TGAAGTAGCTTGATAGGAAGTGTTTTATCAGATTCATTGCTTTTAGACCATTTCCCCCTCATCTTCTGTAATAAATTAAAAACCTTAAATAAGTACAGCGATGATTTTCAATGTACTTTAAGTGCATTCATGCCACTTAATTTACAAGTTTTTGTAAAAACAGCAGTTTTGAGTCATGGAAGAAAGAGAGAATAGGCTTGTTAGAAAGATCTACGAATAAAAAGTTGGTAAGATTAGAAAGAATGGTATTGTATGAGATAGGAAAGTAGTATTTTAACACCACAGAAAAATTATATTTGATAGAATTAGGTTGATATTTATATTGACTCAAATGTATATGTGACTCCAGTATTATATGCTGGCATAATATGAGATTGAATGTGATTGAAAGTATTATGAGGATGATGCTTCGCATGTCTGTTTATTTTGTCTAGAAAATGAAGAACAAATTTTCTTTTCATTATTTTGCTTGTTATATCTGGAGGGTTTTATTAGAGAATCGTTATGAAAATGTTACACCAGTAATGTAACTAGCTGCCATAGCTGGAGGCTGTAAAGGGCTTATCTAATTTTCCCTGGTTATCTAACTTTCCACTTAGGCTGAACTACAAGTATTTTTAGAGACTTCTTTTATACTTAATATTAGTAAACATTTCTACCATTTAGCATCTGCAAATATACTGTTTCTAGAAATGAAGCACCATTACACTCCTGGATCTTTAGTGTGTTCCCCAAATTATGTTTATTTGAAGCAGAATAAAATCTGTAGATAGAACTAAAAATATAGAAGATAGACATTTGAAAAAATATAATCAACTTCCAGGTGATTTTAGAGTCAAACTATACAGAATTCAATATATACTACTACTTCAAATCTCATCTGAGGTTTTGTTGTTCGGTTGTTTGTGGTTTGGGTTTTTTTAATTGCATTCAGAGCTAGATAATTTTGGGCTCTACTCAGCATGACCCAAATGAAATATATTCCTAGAAAACAAGGTAGATTTCCATTGTTTTGATGGCTCAATAAAGCACGAGGACACTTGTTTAACTTGAAGTCAGTGGATGGTGGTGATTGATCCAATTACCGAACAAGATAAATCTGTTAATGAAAACCAGTAAATTTAGCTTCTTTACAGGCTTCACTTCTAGGCTAATACCTTTGTTTTCCCCGTTTGTAAAAGCTCATTAGTTTGTTTCTTTCCTTGCTAGTGGTGTGGTATATAAATTAACATCTAATTAACTTCTAAATTACTTTCATCTAACTAAGGAACTTTTATTAAGTACAAAAGGCCAGTTGAAAGTCAACTAGAAAACTGTGCTATCAACTGGCACCAAGTCATCCCCATTAGGATCATATTAAGGACTAATCAACAGTTTTTCTGAAATTCTGTGAAAGAATCCTTTCAGGAATATTTAAGAAAAGCAGATAATTCTGGATGAACTGCTGAGAAAAAATAGTAGAATTATTAAGTGAAAAAGAAAGATATTGGACCATCTGGTCCATTTCTAGCTGATATAACTAAATAATCCTATAGACAAAAAAAGAAAGGACTGACTGTTTTGTTATGCTCATTAGCTTGCAATATAAAAATAATAACAAAGTTAATTTTGTCAAGGTTTTATGTTTTCCACTTGATCTAGATTGCTGTTGTGAAGTCATAAACACATTTAAATATTCAGTCCTCAATCCATTTAGATAAATATTATGTGAACTTGGTTAATAACACTCTCTTGTATCTAAAACTAATTTAAAAAAACCCAAACACCTGGGTAATTTTGTATCTTGGATATTATCAGCATATTCTATGCTTCAGTAATGAACAATTACAACGTGTCATCATATATTAAGTAATCAAAGAAGGAACATATATAAGATAGAAACAGTTTAATTTAAATATGACTGGATGCTGATGGCATATGAAGTGTATTATTCTATCTATTTAGACTTAACATCAAAACAGTACAGTAAGCTTTGACTTTATTCTGTAGAAGTTGGCTGTGCAAAGAAAATGGTAAGTTTTACTTTAGAAGGAAAGTTAAAATTTTGGGCAACTTAGCCTTACAATTTCATTAATTACAAGAAATAAATCTTTTTTGCTGTCTGTTCACCTGTTCTCCATGGAAGAGATAATTCACTGACGCAGAAATCAAGAGGAAAAAGGATAAATGAAACAAAAAAGGAATTAACTGGTATGTCGATAATGAACCAAGGCCCAATAATACATTTCTTAGATAAGAGTAATAAGATGAACTGTGTCTGATAGAAGAAAACTATAATGAAAACATTGAATAAAAGTCTTACTCACTTATAAAGGTTTATATTACCTTATAAAATGGAAGCGTATTTAATTCATCTCCATTAAGTATTAATTCATATTCAGTTTGAATGTCTTTCAGCTTTACCAGCATGCAATTTGACATGTACATCTTAATAATTCTGAAGCTGTTTTGAGCTGAATATAGATAAAAATCAAAGCTAAAATTTTGAAGATTTCTTTTGACATATTCTGTTCCTTGATTTTTGTGTAATGCTCACTGGAGATACCATCAACATCAGAGTTTCCATTTCAGCTATTTGATACTAAATATAAAATATAGGTGGTTTTGAGTGTGATTCAGCTTTTAGACATCTACATTAAGACAGAAAAAACCTGTTCCTTAAAAAAGTATCTTTCTTACACTTACAATGATTAATTCCTTTGTGTTGATACTAGGCAAATATAAATAAAAATCAGATTATGTACTATATTAAGGATAAATTTGATTCACTTTTTTATTAATTTTCTTCATTTATTTAAAAGATATTTTATCTTAGAACAGCCTTTAAATGTTTAGATAAATTATTAAAAAGACAAAAACAAAAAGATAAACAAGGAGTTACATGAATGCAAATATAAGCAGAGAGATTTAAAGGGATATGCGGCTTGTGGTGAGATGGAAAATAGAAAGTCATTATTAGAAATGGCTTTGACTTTCAAAAGACAGTAAAATTAAACAATAAAGAACTTGACTACCTGAATTTCTGTGTCTATCTTTTTATGCTCTTATATCCTTATAGTCCTTATTCAACTGTTGCCCAAGCAAAGAATCTCAATTATCTTCTTAATTCTTACCTTAAGTCTCCACTTTTCTTGTCACAGAATTTTTGACCAAGTATACACTATTTAGCAAATTTACCGCTGGTTTGTGGCTGAGCCAGTCATTCTAGACTCCTTTATAACTGCTAAAAAGAATAGTTACTTCCAGAGTTTAAATCACTCATCATAATACTACAAAGTAAAACAAGTTAACAGATATCTGTAATATGACTGTTAAGTAATTAAGAAGTGTACAGTAAGATGAAATAATATCCATGAACACTAATTTGTTTCTTTTTAATTGTCTTTACAAGGGATGTAGAATGTGTAGCTCAGACATAAATATTTAAGAAGTTGAGTCTTAAAATTAGATAACATAAATTTCATTTGTATGCTTAAATGTCTACTTTTAAAGATGCCCATAGTTCAAATCTTGACAATGCTGGAGCCCACTTTGCAGTTAAGTTGCCAGCATTTATCCCCAGATTTAGCACAAAACTGTCCTTTTATTTCTGAATGGATTCCTGTAACATATTGCCAGGGAAGGAAAAAAATCAGTGACAAAGAGTGTCATTCTGTATCAATGAATTCGTAAGCACTCTACAAGTAATGAAGAAACATAAAAATGGAGTTTCTGTTGTTCTCTATTAGGCTACCTTTGGTAAGACATGAAAGAAATATTTGTAGATATTCTGTAGGTCAAATGATGCAAATAACAAAAGTGATGAGAAGTCCTTTTACTGACATTCCGTGCAAATATGATTAGTTAATTCAAATTTATATAGTGCATATCAATGCATGAATAACACCATATGAACACTTGAGAGTCTTATTACTAAGATGGCTAATACAGTTGAACCTAATAGACCTTTATCTGTCTTCTCTCTCTGGCTGTTACCATGTTAGTGCTGGCCAATTTCAAAAATCCTTGTAACACTGTCTCTTCACTTTGTATCTTCACCATGTTTTGGACATATTTTGTCAAATATTTAGACAAATCAAACCTGAGGTCAGTACTGGTCACAATGGATAAAGCCTTAGACAATCTAAATATACCCCGTTTTTTAAATAATATTCTGAGTTAGACATTCAGTTTTTCACTTCACTGAAGAAACCTGAAATCAGTGAAGTTTATTGAGAAAATTCAGTGTTCACTGATACATTTCTTGTACTTTAAACTCCTATATCTTCTCTTATGGTCTAAGTCATTCTTATTCATAATCTGACTTTAAACTTAATGTCTAATTTCTATTTATGTAAAGAAATATGCCAATTACCAATGGCAAATATTTTTAAAAGACGGGGGAAAAAACAGATAGTAAAATATCCATATCACAGACCTTTTAAAAACATACTTATCCCAATAATTCATTTCTCATTCCCAAGTTTTTTTCAAAATGATTACAGGTATTACTTCTTTCCTAGGTTTAGAGAAATTTTACACCTTTACCAGTCCTATGGAAACAGAGTCACATTCATGATTCTTAAAGGTTCTTCCTCACCTGCTGGTGTTTCTTTATGAGAAACGCTTTCTGAAGAAAGCCTGAGATGACTTAAACTACTGAATATAACCTTGCACTTTTGCTTAGTTTTGGTTTATTTAGCATGACATATTTTCCACACAACAATGGCACTCTTTTGTGAAGCCTTTACTTGTTACAGAATAGAATAGAATAGAATAGAATAGAATAGAATAGAATAGAATAGAATAGAATAGAATAGAATAGAATAGAATAGAATAGAATAGTTCCAGCTGTAAGGGACCTGCAAAACTTATCTACTCTAACTGCCTGACCAATTCAGGGTATACCAAAAGCTAAATATGTTATTAAGGGCATTGTCCAAATGCCTCTTTTCACATGCAGCGCCAGGGGATCCTACACAGAAATACTCATATCCCTGACTTCAAAGTCTGTACAAATGACCCCTCTAAGCCTCACAGCAGTGGCACCAGGAGACCTGCCATTTTTAAATACAAAAATATTGTCATTTTTACAAAAAAACATGCATTTCTGCATTACTGATTCGCTTTATGATTATTACAACCTTTTTTCTTTAAGTATGGAAATCTAATATTTCATTCTGTTTCTCTCTTTTTTGAGCACTTCAATATTTGTTGATTTTTAACGAACGTATCCTAGGTTGTGTTCTATGTAATTTCACTGTTTATTTTATAGGAAGAGGAAGAAGGGAGGAAGGAAGGAAGGAAGAGAGGGAGGGAGGGAGGAAGGAAGGGTGTCAGGGAGGGTGATCCCTTTGTCCCAGTTCCAGGCAGGCCCAAGAGCCTGACTCTCCCCAGTGTTGCTCCATGTTGGCACAGTGCCATCCCTGCAAGCACTGGGGTTGTTTCTGGGCCAGTGCTGGGTAAACACAGCGTTCTATTCTGACCTCTGTTGTTGCACAATGGTGGTGGTGATGGGAGAGAAGCACTGGGGGCTCCAGTGCTGCAGGCATGCCTCACCAGTACTGAGCAGAGAAGGGGCTTCTCTCTCCAGCTGCTGTCAATGATTTGCCCAGTGCAGCCCAGGTTACCACTGGTGATTGCCTTTGGACAATGATACCTTACTGGCTCCTAGTCAACTTGGTGCCTACCAGGACACATAGGGCCTTTTCTGCCATAATTTCTTTCCAGCAGCTTGGCCAAGCTGCTTTCGGTCATGAATATATGTGGATGTTTCCCTGGATGCTTCATGCCCATACTGGTGCCATCTTCAATTGATCTTCCCCTCTTTCTGCACTTCTCTTGGTGTCACTGCTGGAAAGGTCAGAGGGGTATCTTTCCCCCAGCCAAAAAAGTTGTCCAAGTGGAAATATTCTCTCTGGTTATGGGACAAGGAGAAAGAGGATACACTCTAGCGACACAGTCCAGAGACAGTTTCCACAGAACTCCATCTTTGCCTTTTTTCATTAACTCCAACGTTTTTGCACGAACTTTGTTCTTCATATGATGTCTGGGTAAAATTGTGGTGATTGGCACATTCTTTTAGACCCCAGCCTCTAACACACTGGGGGGAAAATCCAAGAGCCAGAGCAGACCAGAATAGTGCAGCTCAGAGGATTGCAGACTCTTCCTGGGTTGATTAAGACAGCTGACAGAGGGAAGAAAGAAGCCCTTTTTACTGCTTGAGCTGGTCTTGTTGTCTCTTTGGCTCCAATTGTATGAAGCTAAGTAAGGAGAAGCTAAAAAATAAACCCAAAGTTGTTGTTTGACATGTTGTGAAAGGGAAAAAAAGGAAGGGAGAGAGTGTCAGAAGTAAGTAAGGAAGGGAGGAAAGAAGGAAGGAAATAAGGAGATAGCTATTACCCCCAAAACTGTATGGAGACATTTATGATCAAGTTAATTTAATTTTACTGAAGAGGGTTTTTAATCTATTTGTTTATTTGCTAAAGGAGAAGTTGCACTTCCTTTAGGACCGTAAATTTACACCTTGCATACATTTACATCAACAAATATCCAGTTTTCAACTTCTTACTTGCAGGGTTTCACTTGCAAGATCTAACTCCTTTGCAAGATTCTTAGCTGAAATTTATAAGGGTTTGAGGCTCACATTATAACTAATTTATGAATTAGACTGGTTGCACTAAAAACATCAGAAAGTATTCCTAGCTAGCCTTTGATGTTTTTGTTGTCATTACTTTAATCTTTCAGAGGACTGTACTAATCATGGATCACCACAAAAGCCAAATTGAGAACTTCACAAATTTCTGATGCAGTGCTACTCTATCTAAAAAATTAATTATTAACTTGCCGAGAAATACGGACCTGTTTTTTCCTGCTTTCAAGAAAGCATCTTGCCTATTAGTCCAGCAAAGAAAATTTTGGGAGTTTCTCTCCTCCTTTGACTCCATTAATCATTACATAAACCTGAAATTTCTTCGGGAGATTCTGAACTTGCTGTGTCCACAATAATTAAAAAGTTTGGATCATGTCAGAGTCTGGGCAAACCTCATGAAGTTCAACAAGGTCAAATGTAAGGTCCTGCACCTGGGTTGGGGCAACCCCATACACAAGTATAGGCTGGACAGAGAATGGATTGTGAGTAGCTCTGAAGAGAAGTAGTTGGCGGTGCTGGTGGATGAGAAGCTGCACATGAGCCAGGAATGTGTGCTTGCAGCCGAGAAAGCCAACCATATCCTGGGCTGCATCAAAAGTAATATTGTTAGCAGGTAAATGGAGGTGACTCTACTGCTCTACTCTGCTCTCACAAGACCTCACCTGGAGTACTGGAGGGTCACAAAAGTGACCAGAGGGCTGCCCTGTGAGGCTAAGAGAGTTGGGCTTGTTTAGCCTAAAGAAGAGAAGACTCTGGGAAGACGTTATAGTAGCCTTCCAGTGTTTAAAGTGGGCCTACAGAAAAGATGGGAAGGGACTCTTTCTCAGGAAGTGTAGTGTTAGAACAAGAGGTAACAATTTTAAGACGAAAGAGGGCAGATTAAGATTACACATTAAGAAGACAGTTTTTACTGTGAGTGTGATGAGACACTGGAACAGGCTGCCCAGCGAAGTCGTGGATGCCCCACCCTTGGAGTTATTCGAGGACAGATTGGATGAGGCTTGGAGAAACCTGATATAGTGGAGCGTTCTTGCCCATGTCAGGAAGTTTGGAGCTAGATGACCCTTAAGGTCTTTTCTGACACAAACCATTCTATGATTCTATGAATTCTGTCACGTTATCATGTTGTTATATCGGAATCAAGTTTCTTTTTCTTCCTCATAAATGTCTTAAATTTCCTATATTATTAATAATTTGTCATTTCTTTTTGTTCTTCCTATTGTGTAATGACTGCACAATTTATGACATTTAATTTCCAACATTTTGTATATTTATACAGCTTTTTATTCTAACATTTACCATCTAGAAATAATTTTACATGTCTCAGGAAATACGTGTGGTTTACATAGCTCAAAAGGACTCCATGATGTTGTTACTAATGCTATGTACTTTACTATCATGCATAGCAAAACTGTATCTAAATTAAGGAAAGCTATCTCTTAGTCTGTAATGCTCTGAAATAAATACTGAAGTATTTCTGAATCACGGCAAGTTGTGGTGCAAAAAAAGGATGGACTGATTTGAAAATATACTTTTCTAATTTGTGTTAAATAATAGATGTTTCTTTAAGCAGTTATTTTTGGTATAAACCCATGTTATTAATGTAGAAGATTGCGTAATATTTGATATGGATAATTATGCATAAGGGGGCTGTGAAAGCATTAAGGAAGCTTCAGACCTCTTCTGTTTCCGTGTATAACCATGTATAACCATGAATGTAAAAGAAAACTATAAATAAACATTAATAAAAGCTGTAGTGACTTGTGAAAGGAAAAAGAAGTATGGTTTATTTTAGAACCTCAAAAAGCATATATTTTCCTGCCTGTGCTGATTTTGACTGGGATAGAGTTAATTGTCTTAACAGTGTGGAGCTAAGTTTTGGGTTTGTGTTGGAAACAGTATTAATAATACAGAGATGTTTTCATTAACTGCTGAGCAGTTCTGACAAACTCAAGGCCTTTTCTGCCTCTCACACCACCCCATCACCACGTAGGCTTGGCATTCACAAGAAGTAAAGAGGCGACACAGCTAGGACAGCTAATCCCAACTGACCAAAAGGACATTTCATGCCATATAATGTCATACTCGGCAATATAAAGCTGGAAGAAGAAGATAGCAGGGGGCAATGTTTGTAGTTACAGTACTTTTCTTTCCAAGTAACTGCCCTGCATGATGGAGACCTGCTTTCCTTGAGGAGGCTGAACACCTTCTTGCCAATGGGAAATAATGAATAAAATCCTTATTTTGCTTGGTTATGTGTGCAGGTTTTGCAATTATATTGCCTTTATCTAAACCCACCCATCTCAAGATTTTTGCAAACTTTAAAAGACAAATGAACTAATAACAGATAAATAGTTGAAGATGCATTTCCAGAAATTTGTGAGCCTTGGGTTCAGAGAGAGTAAAATATAAGGTCACTTGGCTGCCCTAGCTGTCTACCACACCATAACCAACTCATGAGAAGGTCCACTGAGTGATATTTAATGAGTATTGAATATATTTAGTGTTAATGCTTCTATAAGCTCTATATGTGATTTATTTCACTTTTCAGTTATTGTTCTAGACCTCATTTGAATTTTATCCTTTTGCAAGCTATCATGTACATAAACATCACAATTCTATTTTTAACAACACATGAAAACTATTTCGCAACATGTGCATAATAAGTTCCTTTTGCTTTCTTAAAAAAGACGTACTTTTTATCCCTCAGATTGCTCAGGGCAAGAAAGAGATGTAACGGGGAATGCATCTTTTGAAAGTCCAACTAGATAGGCCAGAAGTAGGCTGATCTGCAAGAGATAGCAAGGGAGAAGAAAAAGAAATTTCACTGAAACTCGGAAAATAATCAAGAGCAAAAAAAAGAAATGGACAGTTCGAAAGAGGCTTAATTGGGTCTTTATTAGAAAAGAATGAGGGAAAACATTCTTTAAAAGTGGTTATTTTAAGATTATAATGTATAGAACAACATCTAAAGAAATTTGAGATTCAATTTGAAAATGAGATCTTGTTCCAGTTGATCTACTAACAGTGCTAAGCTCGTCAGAGTTAAGGAAAGAGAAATCATCACCTTGATTTTACAAAGAGGTCTAGATTTAGTAATAGTATTTACCATGTTGTTTAATTGATTTTCTGTCTTTATAGAGAGGCAATCATAAGCCAAGGTTTTTTTGAACAGTTCTATTTTAAAGAAGCATTATTTGAGTGAAAAGCACATGTTAACCTATTGTTCTTATTGTTATGCGTGAAAGTAGATAAGATAGAGTATATGACCATTAGCAGTAAAGCAATAAACTCTGCTTCTGTCAGATCACATTGATCATGTGACGAATCCATGACTTCCGCGTCAAAGTTCTAATGTCATCAGCATTCTTGTGACCAGGAAGACTATGTAAAAACTCATTTCAGGGCATTTTATGTTAACACTCAAACTGATTCAGAGATATGAAGTGAGCAAATAAATGATCCATACTTCAAAAAAATATATTTGCAACCTAAAAATATCTAATTTTGCACTGTAGTCCATGATTTACTGCAGCTTTTAAAACCATGTAGTATTTTATTTGAAATATAGTATATAAGAGAATAAATTATCTAAAATTAAGAACCTTTATAGGACTAAACTTGTTACATAAACAAATGAGAACTGTGAATATGGGACCAATATTTGCTATATACTGTACCATTCTAAAGTTCTAGATGAACTTAAACAATGTAACTTAATACAACTCAAGCAATGAAATGCCTGAAATAATCAGGAAGGATACTCTTTTTACAGTATGTTTGAGTAAAAGGTCTTCCTTTTCCCTCATACACAGACTCATGGACTCATAGACTCGTACACTCATAGAATCATCTGGTTGGAAAAGACCTTTGAGATCACTGAGTCCAACCATACCTGTCCACTACTAAACAGTTTTCCTTTACTTTCTTCTTATATTCGAGATAATACATATATATGACAGATCTCTTTTAAAATCATCCAGGGCCTTTGGTTGGTCAAGGAGTATCAACAGCAGGATGGTAATTTCTGCAGCCAAGCATGGGGCAAACAGGTAGTCCTCGGAGCAAGGGAAGCTCAGGAGGAAGACAGTGGCAGGTGATTCCTGACACCTGGAAGCAGCAGCTGTCACATGGGCTGCTGACAAGGAGAGGGCATTCCTGGGAACATGGCTGGGAGATTTAAATATCTCCTAAGGAACGCAGTGAAGCAGTGTGGGCCAACAGGGAGTGGCATATCAGAAGAGCCTGACAAGGCATTTTGTGAGGCAGTACAAGCAGGAAGAGTGAACAGGGAGGGCATGTGGGCAGGGTGCCTGACCTTGACCAGAAGTATCAGGGAAACGTAGTGTCCACTTGGCAGAAAATTAAGGCTTCTCCAAACTCTGCATCAGCTGTGCCTGATGCAACCTCCCAGACAGAGCCCCAGTGAGTGCATGTTGCCACCCAGATGCCAAGGAGCAGGGCTTTCCCCTCTCCCACACTGATATCGGACACCAGGAATTCACTTGTGGAGAGTGTGCTCAGGAGGAGGAATCCTCCACTCTGTGACAGAGCTCAGGGAGGATGTGAGTAGACTGAGAACACTCAGAGAGTGTGAGGGGGAGACTGACTATTGGAACAACACCCTATGCTCACTGTCTCACACCCAACAGGCAGGCACGCCTCATGTGAAAGAAGACTCCTCCATCCTCTATTTGCCCATCTGAAGAGAGAAATTTAGGAGATGGAGAGGATTGGAAGCAGGTTTCTGCCCAGCACAGCAGATGTCTCACCAGTTTCAACCTCAGCTTCCCAGATTCCTTTGCACAATAGATATAGAGCTATGCAAGTGGAACTGAATCTTAATGTGGATGATGGGTCGCACAGCCTAGAAACATTCTCTAGGTTAAGACACCCTAAACCATCAAAAAAAATGACTCCTGTAAAGAAGAGAAGATGGGACATTGTCAGAGTAGACTGCCTTCTGAAGGGAACAGAAGGCCTGATATGCAGATTGGGCCCATTACACAGGGAAGTCTGCTGCCTACCTAGGGCCTAGGTTAGAGATGTGGACAGAAAACTTCCAGCTCTGGTTAAGCCCACAGATTATTATCCACTAATGATTTTCCAAGTAGACAGTAAAGAAAACTCAACAAGAAATCTGAGGGAAATTAAAAGGGACTTCAAAGCCTTGAGATAAATTGTGAAGGGATCAAGTCCACAGGTAGTGTTCTCCTCTGTCATTCCCATTATATAGAATGATGAGGGAAAGAGTAGGAAGATCCAGGAAATAAATATCTGACTCCGAACATGGTGTGAAGAATGAAACTTTTCGATTTTTTGACCATGGGTTGGCCTGAACAACACCAGGCTTGCTGACAAAGAATGGGGGACACTTGTCCCCAAGGAGCAAAACGATGCTAACCAAGAAGTTAGCGGCCCTGTCAATAGAGCTTTAAACTAGGCATGAATGGGGAGGAGGAAAAAACAGTCTTGATTGATAGAAAAAAGCCTGGAAATGGCAGTCCAGTATCTGAGGGACGGTGTGCTACCAAGACCCTTTGGTCTGCCACCTCAGAGGAAGTGAGGGATAGCATTCTATGTGGCAGTAAAGATGCAAAGTTTATTAGTGGGTTAGAAACTACAGCGAGTAGTCACTTAGGGAGACTATTCCGCTCAGGAGCATGGGGGATCAACAGCCCAACTGAAGTGCATTTGCGACAATGCATGCAGTGTGGGCAACAAATAGAAGGAACTAGAAGTCATTGTAATGCAAGAAAACTATGATATCACAGAAACGTGGTAGGATGATTTCCATTGCTGGAGTGCTGCCGCGGTTGATTATAAGCTCTTCAGGCAAGATAGGAAAGGAAGGAGAGGTGGTGGGGTAGCTCTCTATGTTAGAGAGTGTTTGATTGCCTTGAGCTCAATGATGTTGATGATAGGGTTGAATGTCCATGGGTAAAAGACAGTGGAATGCCCAATAGGGCAGATATCGTGGTGGGAATCTTCTATAGAGAAGCCAGTCAGATAGAAGAGACTACAAGCAACTGGGAGAAGTCTCACGATCACTAGCCCTTGTTCTTGTGGGAAAGTTCAACTAGATGTCTTCTAGAAGTACAATACAGCAGAAAGGAAAAAGTCTAGGGGATTCCTGGAGTGCATGGAAGACAGCCACCTGACACAACTGGTGAGTGAACTGGACTCCTGGCATTTTTGCCTGACTTCTTATTTGTTGGGATGGAGCCCTCTTGACCTTGGAGTTCATTATCCTTGAACGTTAACCTACCCTCATGGGTCTCTCACCCCTCTGGGACCTTATCCCATGGGTCTTTTTTAATCAGATTTTTGAAGAGGCCAAAGCCTACTCTCTGAAATATAGGATTCTAAGCATGCTTTTCACTCTCCTCCCTACCCTCTGGATCATGAACCGCATCTCATGAGCATTGCACCCAAGGTTGCCTTCAATCTTCACATCCTAAATGAGCCCCTTGTTGGTGAAGATGAGGTCCAGCAGAACATCTCTTCTTGTTGGTTCTTCTGTCACTTGGATGAGGAAGTTATCACCAATGCATCCCAGGAACCTCTTGGATTGCTTATGCTCTGCTGTGTTTTTCCTTCAACAGATATCATAAATACCGTTTTGGCACCTATCAGAAATAATATTTTTAACACACGCCACAAATATTTTTTAATTATGTGAATCTTAAGCAATCTGGCTCAAAATCTAGAATTTTGTTAAACATGGGTAAAAAAACCCATGTCATCTAGATATAAGATATATAGGCCACATTTTTTATAGTGTTCAGTGGAATATAGTAATCAATTACTTGTCTGTGTTTGGCTTTTAGCCTTAGAATTAGATATGAGAATCATAAATGCTCTTCTGAAATTTCCATTGCACATTTTTCAGCTTCTAAAGATCATTTGTCTTCGTGTACCAATTTTCACTAGACCTTGGGTATCTACTTTAAGGAGTTTTCACTACGTTTAGTCATGGTCCTTTTTACTATTTGAAGGGGCTTGTAAGAGAATAATTTTCTCTGGAATGAAGAATCCCATTAAGGGTCTACAGCTTCAGAAAAAATGAAATCACAAGATAGCATTTGTTACCTACCCTCTTCAGCAAAGTCAGCATTAATATAACATGCAGTATGAAAGTCTGGAAAAAATACAGCATTATCATGATGACATAAGGAAGAACATTTAGAATAGGAACTTGGAAGAGGTGGAACTAATAATATAATAAACTATAATATAATTTATACAAATTATAATATTCTGTACTTTGTAATTCCAATTAAAAAAAAAACTCTTGAGATAAAATGTGTTTTATATTGAGAAGCATACTCTTTGGAGAATTAAAAAAATTATCAACTCTCTTGCTTTTTACAGCTAAAAATACATCATTTCTGACAGAATAATTATGATGTCATAACCTTTTTAATGCTTTGGAAACATTGACCTGCACCATATTTTACATTTCGGAAGTGAATGAACTGTATTAAGAATTAGGGATATTGTAAACACAGATTTCAATTCGTTCGAGATAATAATGCATTTAGGAAACAATTCTGTCTGCCTGAATTTCGGAAACATAGACTGTGATAAAATATGGATCTTTAATATGAAATAATGTAAAGAATTAGATATAATTCCTGAGATTATTGGTGATAAACTGAGTTTATACACAATGAATATGCAAGATAACAGCCTGCAGCTCTTCTAACATTCATTAGAATGCTGTGATTTCCTCTGTACTACAGGTGCATGCATAGTACTAATACTGCTAAAATGATTAGAAGACACTGACAACACTGATGAAAATTTGCCTTATATGTGTGTATACATATATATAACACATTTCTTGCCAATGATGTCTGTTTTCTCTTTAATCTTCATGTTAGGGTATGCGTAAGGTTTTATTCTCGTTCTTTTCCGGCCATCATCTTTCTTCCTCTAAGATATTTTACTGAAATTTTCAACATAGATCACTACATATATGGCTGACAACATCCTTCAAATCATAACTCACAGGTTTTTCTGTCTTTTGGTGTGTGTTAACTGCTATCCATGTAATTTGTGTCTTATTTCTTGCTAAAACAGATGAAATATAACTTTTCCAACCAAAATATTATCATTAACTTTTTCATGTACTTCCTAATTATTTTTTAAGAAATTTAAAATCTGATTGCCGTTTTACTTTTTTGAGCATGATATATATGAGCCCACAGATTTCAACAGTGTAATATATATAATGTTAAGAAGTAGGATAGATAATCAGACCTTTTATTTGTTGTTAACACTAGTAATCTTGGAATTACTATTGCATTTTAATTTTAATTTCTTCTTGAATGCTGATTTTACCCTAAGCTGGTTCACTTTCAATAAAATACTGTTTTCTATTAAAAACCACTCACTAGAGATATCCAAAAAGCCTTCACAGATATCAGTTAGTGTAGCTGAAATTGTCCTTTTCAATTTTAAAATCAATATTAACTGGTCATATATATTTATTAAAATGATAAATATGCATCCATGGAATTATATAATTCAATTGTATTTTATTCTATTATTTAATTGTGGTAAAGAGCATGAAACAATTAAGACAGTTATGAATGAGATGTTAATGTGTTATTCTTGATGTGTGCTAATGTTATTCCTCTTGGTTCTTCAACTAAGGGGAGAGGAACTGAATCTGGGAAATAAATAGTCAGAAAATATGATATGAATGATTTGCTTCATTGTATGGAACTAAAAAGACGTTAGGTGGCATACTGCATTGCTGTGTCTCTTTCCTTTCTGCTTTGTCCTTCAGTACTCTTTCAGCAAATGTGGAAAATTGTTATAGCTGCTAATCAAAAGAAATTATAATTTCACATTTTAACTTAATTTTCTGATAGATGTGCCCCTACATTATTAGTGATTCAGTGACAGTATTGAAAATCTATATTTGTATGAGAATTATATTTTCAAAAGGGCCTGAAAACTGAAAAATGTGCTCAAACATTCTATTATTAACATTGTTAATAGTGAGGTAAACTGCTGAATATGGTATGGTCAAAATGCATCAAACTGATTTCGGGCAGTTATGCAAAATATTTTTGGCCACAAGCCTTGTGTCAGACTGAGGGACAACCATCAGTATCAATAGAGGCTGCAGGTTGAAGGACTTGAAAACAGGCCTGCAGAGAAGGACTTGGGTGTACTTGTGGATGAAAAAGCTGGACATGAGCCAACAATGTGTGCTCGCAGCCCAGAAAACCAGCCATATTTTGAGATGCATCAAAACCCTGCACAAACCAAATCCAACCTGACCTTGAATGTTTCCAGGGATGGGTACCACCTCTCTGGGAAACCTGTTCCAGTGTTTCACCACCCTCTTGATAAAAAATTTCTTCCCTGTATCTGGTCAAATCTACCCTGTTTTAATTTACAATCATTAATCCTTAACCTATGGCAAGGGGCCCTGCTAAAAATCTCTGTCTGCCTTTCTTATAGGCCTGTTTTAAGTATTGAAAGGCTGCAATAAAGCCTCCCCAGAGCCTTCTCTTCTCTAGGCTGAACAACTCCAACTTGCTCAGCCTTTCTTAACTGAAGAGTTGTTCCGCCCCTCTGATCATATCTCCACATGTTGCATAGAAATACCTTTTCTACTGTGGTATTCTCCAGGGGCTTCAGGGGAATCCCTGCTCTGGCACCTGAGACACCTCTTCCATCTCCTTCTTCTCTCACTTTGGTTTCTGTTGGGTTGTTTTTCTTACATTTTTTTCTTACTCCACATCCTTGGGTAGCATTTTGCCCTTTCTGAAATACACTTCCCTGAAATACACAATACACTACTGGCTGAGGGACTTCATTGTGCCCTGCAGCAGGTATGTTGGAGCCAGCTGGAGCTGACTGTGTCCAGCAAGAAGCTGCCCATCCAGCCTGTCACTACCAACCCCTCACCATGTAAATACATGCAAATGTTCATAAATAATCTTTGCTGATTTGTTTGACAGAAGACAAGGTACACAACGCTTGAACTTGCTTAGTTTTCAAGTATCTTAAAATTTCAAGTGTCCCACATGGCTTATGACATGAAGCCACTGTATAGTGAAGGTTTTTTCTGGTGCTTACAATTTTGGATCAAGTAAACACACCAGTACTCTTTTAAAGGTTAGGCAAGAAGCAGTAAGAGGCCATGAGGACTATGGTACTCTGTCACAAGTTTGTAATACTTCAAGGAAGTATCTTGATGGAAATCTCACTAAATTTTGCATAAAATACATCCTTTCCTCTGATTTATTTTTGAATCTGTTAGATTATAACTGCAAGATTTTCTCAGGCACTATTGGTGATGTATATAACACAGTTCTAAGCACATTTTTACTTCGGCAGACATCCTGGGAAGTTTTCTAGTGTCATTCTAAGATGTTTTATACACAAATGTAATGAGCTACTATTTGTTGTCAAAGGCTTCCCTGTTGCTCCTGCCCTGATAGCACAGAACAGCTTGCATCCCTACCATCTCAGAAGTATACTGTAAGGCATTATACTGACTCTCATTTTTCCCAGGGTTCCATGTAGGATGTTTCAGATAGAAACATTATTTTTTTCATAACCAAAAATTCAGAAATATTAAGAGGGCTATACTGTAGCAGTGTTGTTAAAATGTAATAACACAATTTTGTGTTTTAATTTCCAATGCATTGCCAGAGGTTGTGCTGGGATTGGGATGGATTATATAGAATCTAAGGAAACATAAACGTTACTCTCAACTGTATGGACTTTTGGCAACCAGAATTTCTTGATGAGAGCTGTGTAGAATGGGTGAAAATCAAACTAAAGAGATACCTAGCAACTAAGGCACAGGGATGATCTTGGAATCCTGAAGTCAGGCTCACTGCTGGTTTATTCAGCAATGTAGATCTACTCAGATATCTATCCATAAAATTTTGGGATCAAGCAGATTTTGAATTTCATATTAAAACACAATAACAAGGGAAAAAGAGTTTTACAGACAAAGAAAACTCCAGAGTCTATTACGCAAGATATCAATAGCACTCTAAAAAAACTAAGAAGGTGTTGTTTGAAGTAAGAATTACTGAAAAGTTTGAGCAAGATGAATACAGTAGTATTCAGTAGCTTTGTTTATTTATGTAAGTGAAATTACACAGACTGATTTCTCATGAACACTCTATGAATAAGAGCATGAACACAACCTGAACAAACAATGTACCTGCTCAGGATTTTATTCACTGGAGTTTTTCACAGAGAACCACATAATATGATATACAAGAATTCTGTAGTTAAACACCAGCCTAGTATTTCCAGAGAAGAAAACATGAAACATTCAGCTCAGGTTTCAATGCAGTTAGAAGAATGTTAAATCATATTGTGGATGTCAAAGCTGTTTAACCTGTTAGCATAATCACAGACATGGTTAGCTTTTCTGAATAACACTATGACTGCTGTTAGCATGTCCTATGGACTTTCCAAGGAGTAAGCTAAATGGCCATAGGCTAACTTCACATCATTGTCCAGCATTCCTAGAGAGTAAAACTGGAAAACATGTATCTTCTATGAAGACACTCTTATGTACAGAATCATAGAATCATAGAATTGCCTGGTTGTAAAAGACCTCTGGGATCATTGAGTCCACTGTACCTGTCCACTACTAAACAGTATCCATGAGAAACTCATCTACCCATTTTTTAAATGCCTCCAGGTATAGTGACTCAACCACCTCCCTGGGCAGCTGTTCCAATGCCTGACCACCCTTTCACTCAAGAAATTTTTCCTAATGTCTAGTTTGAACTTCCCATGGTGCAAATTGTGGCCATTACTTCTCATCCCATAACCTGTCATTTGGGAGAAGAGACCAACACCCCACTACAACTTCTTTTCAGGTAGTTGTGGGCAGTGAAGAGGTCTCCCCTCAGCCTCCTCTTCTCTAGGCTAAACTGTGTAGGTATAAACTATTCATTACAATTTTCTGACTTATGAATTAGTAAAAATGTTATGGAAATATGTTTTTCTATTCTGGTAGAAATGGAGGAAGGTATGCCTGAAAAATAAAAGGAAAAAACAGTATATCTGTGTTATTGTTATGATTTTGAGACCAGAGTTCAGTAAATCCCTGCAGATTTCATAGTATTTTTATTCTTTTCTTTTTGTGATCCAGTTATCACTATGGGAGCTTGTGTCACACCAAAACAAATACTTTTTATATGTCCAAGACTTGGTAACCTGAAATAAACGTATTTATGTGGAATAAAAAACCCCAAACAAGTAGGTGAAACTAGAAGGTATATGAAATTAAACAGTTCGTTTACTTTTGGAATTCAAAGAAAAGTCTTATATTTTTGTTTGTTTGTTTAAAATGGTGCTTTATAATAAATACTCTGAGAGAAATATTTTATTTAGAAGAATGTTGAATCAAAGTATTTTGGCAGTTCCAAAATGTAATGTTTCTTTGTTAAGTTGCCAGAAGGAAATGTTCTGTTGACATTTTTACATTATTTCCTCGTTTTGGCCAAAGGTATTTGCAACATTTGCAAATGGAATTAGATCTCATAATATCATTTTTTTTCCTTATTCCTCTACCTTTCATAAATGTGCAGGCAAACCAGAAAATACTTATTCTTTACAGTAAGAAAAATTTCTAAATCTGCTATGTAAAGAAGAAATAGGACTCAGAAAACAGTAGTGAGTATATTAATTGGTTGAAGCTATTAGAATTCAAAGTCTTCTAAATACAGTGCTTTACTGTAGACACTGAAGTTACCCAATGATTTTGAAAAAGTGAGTCATGGTGACAGGATATTTTCATTGAATGCTAGGAGTCAAAAGGAGAGATTGGTCTATTATTATATTATATTGTATTATATTGTATTATATTGTATTATATTGTATTATATTGTATTATATTGTATTATATTATATTATATTATATTATATTATATTATATTATATTATATTATATTATATTATATTATATTATATTATATTATATTATATTATATTATATTATATTATATTATATTATATTATATTATATTATATTATATTATATTATATTATATTATATTATATTATATTATATCATATTATATTATATTATATTATATTATATTATATTGTATTATATTATAGTATAGTATATTATATTATATTGTATTATATTATATTATAGTATAGTATGGTATAGTATAGTATAGTATAGTATAGTATAGCATATCATATCATATCATATCATATCATATCATATCATATTATATTATATTATATTACATTATATTATATTACATTATATTATATTACATTATATTATATTGCTTTTTCAAAATAGCTTTAAATTGGTCTAGTGAATGATTCATTCTGCCTGACTCATATATTGTTGTATGAGGTTGATTGTCCTCTGCAGTGCCTATTTCTGTTGACAATGATAATAGGTTAAAGAGGCTACTTAATTTTTCATTGTTTAAAATCTGATGATATGAACCCAGTATTTTTCATACGAGGAAAAGAGACTGCGTCTATAACATTTTATTTAGCTAATTAAGAAAATCAAGTAAAATCACCCTCAAAGTAGCTCTCTTCTGAGATTACGTGGCACACGATGCTGTCAATGTTCAAAGCAGTTCCATAGTCCATTTTCTGAAAGGGTGTTGAGGATCTCTTGTCATTTTCGCTTTCTCATCTTCTGCAGACTAACTAATGGGTTCCTTTGAGCACTGACTTGATCCTTGGGAAGAGGTAGTAATTAGCTAACAACTGCTTCACTGACAAAGCATTGTGGACCAGCACAACTGTCTTGATGTTAACTCGTTGTTCAGTCTTGCACATCAACATTTTCCAACTGAGAGTAAGAAAACATCTGTATTTGCACACACATCGACCCCTACTGTGTGAAGCGATTGAATTGAGCCTTGTCTCACGTGACAAGTTAGAATACATTCTACAACCATCTCTTAGTCTCTTCCCTCCTACTCTTGGTTGCTGATCTGTAGGGTTAGTCTTGAGTTGTTTTGTGTCGAACCTTGTTAGGGTTGTTGGGGTAGGAGGCATTGCTTGGTTATTTTGGAGCTTTTTGTTTATGTTTTGGTTTTCCCATAAAATTACAGGTCCTTAGAAAGTCTGGTTTTATACTTGCCAGATTCGCTCAGAGGTATTATACAGCCTAAGGTTTACTAAGAGCTCTACATTTAGCACTGAAATCTCATCCTTCATTAAAGTGGCCTTAGTGCAGTTTCCTAATAACTAGACTCAGCACCAATTTATGCATTAAGATACCTCAGATATCTTAATGTGTGCATGTATGACATGACATGACATTGATCACATGATGGGAATTTAGAAACCTGGTTCACATATGTACACCTGCTTTTAAACTTTTATTTGAGTATCTGAGATCTGGCGCTGTATACAACCCTTGCTGATGTCAAAAAAAAAAACCCAGCCAATCAAACAAAAAGCCCCCTTGAAAATACCCAAACAAATAAACCACTCCCACACTGAAGTCATCAAGAAACAATAAAAACCTGGAAGTGTATGAAACAACTTTAAACATTTCTCTATTAAAATTGATAGAATTACTAATTTCCTTTGCTACATCTTTTTGTGACTACAATTACAGAGCCTAAACAAAATATTTCCATGTAAGAACCACAAAAAGACCTTTAGAGTCTCCTGAAATTAGTGCAATTTCTCTCTGATAGCATAACTAATTTTCTCAAGAGGGTATCTGTGATTTGTTAACACCCTGATTTATTTTCGTAAGGGAAAACTCTAGTTTTTCGTTCTGGTAAATTCTCATCTAACCACTACAAAAATAACACCTATAAATTTGATCTGAGACCTGCTCTGTCTAAGCAGAGAAAAGTCATTTAGCAATCATAACTTACACTCAGAGGAGCTGCTATCTATAAAGTTACAGCTACCTTTCTAACATACCTTGCTAACAACGCTCCATAATGGCTGTACAGCATGTGTAAAATAAAACTGGTCCCACATTCCGTGTACTTGTGAAAATATAATGCTGCTGAATGTCATGTGTAATGCTTTCTTATTTATTTATTTATCTATTTATTTTTAAGTCTAAAACCTCCAGCTGACTTATCTCATTTCAAAGTAAAAGAAAGAGGCCTGAGAAGAATGTGAAATTCTAAGGAAATGTGACTATTACACTGTTTGTGGCAATACGGGCTAAAAGCAGAACACATTTCCTTAACGTTGATGTTCATCTCCTTCTTTGTAAATTATTATCCTTTCGAAATAAAAATAATAACCCTGAAATCATTATTCTGAAAGTCCTTTATTGCTATGTGAATCTGCACTCCTAGCTTCCATTTGTTTTGACACCTTTTTGCTTTAAAGAAATAGGCAACTGTTCTAATAAGGATGTAGGGCAGTGAAAATTAAATGAATAAAAATGAAAGTTCTATTCTTTGTAGCACTGATTGTTTCCTAATATTTTTTTTTTAAATGGCAAGTATGGTGATTAGTAAGTGGCAGACTATGTGTGTAGAAAAAAAATAGACAGAAGGACTATGAAAGTAGGAAAGTAGGATGTGTCATGGTTCCTTGTCTAGTAGGTCAGCCAGACTGCAGCACATACCCATATGAATCTTCTGAGGACACACACACTGAATGATAAAGGATGGTAAGAAAATCTTGATAGCTCAGAAAGCTATCAAGAATGTTGAGAGAATTAATTACTGTCAACTTCTGGAAGCTCAAAAAGTCATATTCACAATTTGTATATAGTCACCAGGTTGATGTCTGCTACCCTCTGTAACAATGCAAAAACTCTTGGACAAGAGTGCATGCATACAAATGTCTTCACATCTACAAGCTGGACAAACCACCTGAATCCATCTATCTTGGTGTTAGCAGGTATGTGGGTATATATGAGACAGTGTAAATATTCTGAAGTGAAATCATCTTCCCCTCCTATATGACCTACATTGTGCTTTACAGACTGGAAATGCTTTAATAAAAATTACAGTTCTCAAGGGCAATTTATGCTGTGCTCCAAAACTGCTTGCATAGAATCAGACAGGATCAGAACTCTTCTGTTACTAAAATTTCCAATGCAGACATCCCTTTTATGAAACTGACAACTTGTGCATGTCATCAGATCAAAAAAATACTGGAATAGGATGGAATGGAATTGTATCAAGATTAAAAAAATAACTAAAATATTTATATTTCCCAGATTGTCCTGGGAATGTCAAAGAGACAATTCTCCATTGCCTTCAACTTCATAGAAACTATCAGTTCAATGCTTCTCTCTCCTGCAGATGTTGAAACTGCCTTTGAAAATTTCCTGTTGAAGAAACTGAATGGTTATTCCACAAGTTATTCCTCAATTTTTGTCCAAATTTGTGGACTTAAGATTATTTCCTGTAACAGGATTTTTAATGAACATCAGTTTTTATTTTGATTTCCACTCTAGTCTTAATGCTGGCAGGGCTGAAGACTGATGGCTGTAAAGTCAATTGTGCCTTCAGCTGCTTGGACAAATACAACCCTAATAACTGTAACAAGAACAGTTTCTCCCAGTCATTTCCTAGACTGTCAAGGAAACAAAAGTTTATCCACACTCAAATGAAGTCTGAAAGTATTACTTGACACTTTGGAAATCAACTAGAAAATGCAGGCTAAATAATCAAAGCTGGAAGAGAAATCTAAAATAATAAAAATTCTGTGTTGATTCAAATGTTCTGTGTCCTAGCAGATGTAGAAGTAGATGTAAATTCTGGTTGTAATATTTACGCAATTCAAAAGAAAATATCATTTAGGACAAAATAAAATAACGTAAAAAATATTTACAGTGAGCCTCTATAATGCTCATTTGTTTATTTTTTCCCCTTAAGTTTTCTGTATGGCCAATATGGAGTGATACATGCTAGTATAATGTACACCAAAAAGCTCATGGAATTTAAAGAGCTACCAAAATCTATGCAGTAACAAATATTGAACATGAGGTTAGGTTGGTGAAACTATGTCTGAAGTGTAACTCTCTTCACAGAAGGAATAAGAGTCAGTGTTACTGTCTAGACAATTTAAATAGCATTGTGTAGGTACTCGATGAGGATCATTTTTCACACACAGATATTTTGTGCCATTTAAACTGCCATATTTGTAACCACCCTGACCTTTGATCAATGCTGCTTCAAGTGCTGTGTCTTATCATTTAATCCCATATATGTTTCATATATCCTGAGAGATTTTAAATACTAGTAGACATTTATGCATGGTAACTGAGCTCTGCATGTTTAACCTCTTCTTACAGACAGTGAAGACCTACTGAGCACATTTAGTGGGCTGTGTATTTGTTCCCCTCCTCAAATTCCACTGCTGCTCCAAAAAGTTCTGTCTCCTTTGAGTCTATATACATGCTAATTCAAACTGAATAGACCAGCCTCTTATGATGAACATCTGGAAGATAAGCAGGGATATACCGAGATACTTACAATGGACATGGGCTTCTATCTTTATACATTGGACCCAAAATTTTCTGAGCTGAAACTCATTGTAGCTGTTTTCATTCAATCGTGATCCTAAGTATTAGTCTTCCCTTAAATTCAAGTGCCTTACTCAACAGAATTTTCTACTTTAAGAAAATGCCTAGATACTCTGTTTCTTTTTGAGGAAATCCATACTGTGCTTTACAGGAGAAAGCCTTAACAGTGATGTTATCAAATAGATTAAATAAAATGGAGGAGCAGAATAATGAATTCAGTCTCAGGAAGCTTTATACCAGGAGCACAGACAATTAATTTTACATTAAAAACAGTGAACTGTAAAATTAAGAGCTCTTTGAGAAGAAAACACTAAAGAAGGATGCCCCCTTCTAAACCTGCCCTGTAAATGACAAATGTAGGTTTCTTCTAATTTGCTCTGTCTTCCGTCTCTTATGGTATCATGTCCGTGCAAAGGCAAATATTTCTCCACTTTACCTATAATTTGATAGTTTTTGGACTCTCCTGAAATACAGGAGTTTTGTTTCTGAATCCTCTTATGCAGAAGGTACTGCTTAGCCTATCTTTAACACACTATGGATAACTAATTCAACTTGCACAATATTTTCTGAAAAAGATGAGAGGTAGAGAACTTCTCTATCGGTCACTTATATGAATGAAAATCATCATGACTGCTGCGTTTTGACAAGCTATATTAGGTTCTGAGCTAACCTCAGAATTCAAATGCTTCCTTCTTTCATCCTCGAAAAAATATGGACCAAGCCTTAACTATCCAAGTGTCCAGACATCAGATTTATAGTAATATAGGATATTTATGTGGTACTAGCAAAAAAATCATAAAAATTCAGCAAATTAGTATATTCATTGTTTGCCTGATTGTTTCTCAGGGAATACCTGGAACATATCGGCAGGCAATTCTTAGAGCATAAAGTTGATACCAAAAACTGAACTCTCATACTGAAAAATCCACATTTTGCAAATGCCATAATGCTTGCAATTTATTCAAGGAAAGTCCTCATATACTTAGTAAGTTTTTTGATTAGAGTTGACTTGTGTTATATCAGAGAAGTAGAGTGATTCCATGTTTATGAAATATCACTAAAATATTTCAATCAAAAGCTGCAGTCCTACTCTTTTCAGTTCTACTATGTATCTTTCCTTGTCTCATATCAGCCAGAAACTAGGATTTAAGGAAAAATCACCTTGATGCGCGGGACAGTAATGTCATTTGTCACCCAGAAACAGAGTTCATAGCAATTCTATCTTTCATGGAAGCTATACATTTGTACAACAAAATAACTTTGTAGAAGGTTTGCCTGTAGAATCAACTTGATTTGCTCATATTTTGTCTCAGGATCATTGTCCCTGCTTCATTCAAAATATTGCTACAGTCAAAACAGAGAACACCACTTCTGTGAAATCAAGGATTTATTTGTTGCTACCCTAAATAAAATATTAGCAACCTAAGCAAAATATAATTTATCATTTCTCCAACTACACTAACATTTTACCCTGATTAATACAGAAGAGTCACATTAATGATATACCTAAAAGTCATACACAAGAAAATGTACTAATACCTGTATCTTTACTTCAGTCTTATGGTCATCCTTCCAGTGTCCTCTGGGCAATAAGGCTGATAGTGTCAGTTTCTTTAAGTAGAAAAGTGATGGGTTCTATGTGTTATCAGTGTCCCAAGTTTACACTAGGAGGAGTTTGATGTTGGAGATGAAAGTCACTTCCTCCTCATTTTTCAAGTCTTATTGGGACAATTTGTATACTTTTTTTTTTTTTTTTACTTCAGCCTGCTTCCTTGTTATTGGTATCCAGGTAAAATTCAAAAGTTGCCCAGTAGCATCTTCCAGCCTCCGTTGACATAAAGGCTATTGTTTGCTTCAATATAACCATTTGTTTGGTCAGGTCTTTGTTCTACGTGATATTCACAGAACTGAAGACAATGAGGGGCAGGAAATAATTACTTCAGTGATAGATAGTTGTTACAGCAAAGTAAAACACACCTTGGCCAAACTGAGCTTTGACTAGTCATGAGAATCCTCATGCTAAAACCTATATGAAGCCTACCCTCTTGTACAAGAAATTAAAACAAAATTTAACAATTGATAAACCCGTGCATGAGAGATTACATCTTCACTCCTGGACTCAAATCTGGAATGAGAACAGCATTATTTTTGGTGAAAAAGCCTAATACGGAGCAGAGCATGGCTTGGCTCAAGAACTCCAATGTGCTGAGTGCAAGGGTGCTACTCAACCTTACTGTTAGATTTCATGACCATTTGTTATGGACTCATAGAGTCAGAGAACTATAGAAGGGACACCTTCCAATAGATTATGTTGCTTAAAGCCTCATCCAGCCTGGCCTTGAACACCTCCAGGGATAAGGCATCCATAACTTCTCTGGACAACCTGTTCCAGTTCCACACTACCATCACAGTAAAAAATTTCTTCGCAATATCTAATCTAAATCTACCCACTTTCAGCCCTATGAGTCCTTCACTCATTTTTACAAGAACAGTGTATACATTGTGTCTATGCCATGAAAAGCATCTCAAAAGCCATAATCCCACTATATTTGAGTAATCAGGAAAATCTTTTTCACTGAAAGGGTGGTCAGAACCTGGAACAGCTGCACAGGGAGTTGGTTGAGTTGCCATCCCTGGAGATGTTTAAAAGGCAGGCAGATGAGTTTCTTAGGGACATGGTTTTGCAAGGGAACAGGTACGGCTGGACTTGGTGATCTCAAAAGTCTTTTCCAGCCAGATGATTCTATGATTCTATGTGTATTTTTTCCAGGTGTTAAAAATAAAATTAAAAAAACTCATACTTTCTCTATTACAGTATAGCAAGCTGCGTTGATGTTTTTATGGGCTAAGATACCTAATATACCTTTCTGGTAATCATTTTCACTTACAGTAGCAGATGTTTGATTTGAGGATGCAATTTTTAAAATTCTGAGTAGCAAATTACAGTCATATTATACAGCTTGTTAAATTATTAGTATATAACCACATATATTCTTAGGTGTTTCAGTTTTGGAACAGGTGAAATGTTTTGAAGATCTATTTTTTTGAACAAGGACATTTGCAAACCTGTAACATAACGTCTCATTGTAATGAACATATCAAAATTGTTTTTAAACAATTAGTAATCAATTCATTTTCTGTTCAACCTGATCATGCATTCATTTCAGCATTTTGCAGTAAAATATGTATTTATTGCAACAAAACGTATTTATTGCAGCAATGTGGTTAAAAATCACAGGTACTTCCAGAAAGAAAGCTTTATGAAACATCTGAGTAACTGAAATATTATTTTCTTTGACTGAATAACTGGAAATAAAAAAATAAAAGTAAAATTAGGAAGTCAATCTGTCCAACTATATATTTTTTTGCTCTTTGAGTGTGACCAATCAAACCAATTCCTTATCCACAAAGTGATCAATCAGTCAAATCTGTATCTCTCCAATTTATTGAGCTATGGTGTGTGTGACAGTGTCAAATTCTTTGCACAAGTCAAGGTAAATGACACCAGTTACTCTTCTCTTATTTCACGTTGCTTAGGAAAATATTGTAAAGCATTTCAGAACATAAATAAATCCCCATAAAATGTACAGTTATACAAAAAAACTCTTAGATCAGTAGCTGAGGTGCTCCATTTCTTAGAAAAGACTTGTTGACCTACAGCTTTTAATTAAAAGTAGGCAAAATGGCCTGCAATCACTCAATGATATTCATCGCATTCGAAGGTTCATGAACATATTGTGCATCACAAACAAATGTATCTATAGGGTGCTCAAATCATTGGTTTGGAGAGGATTGATCATTTTATGATCAAAAACATTATTTTTCTTTGGACTCTGCTGCTGTGTAAAACCTTTCTTTATACCTGATAAACTACAGGTAGTTTATAACTGTTCTTTAGTGTTACTACTTCAATTCGCTCAAATTTAACTACTAGTCTGCAAGAAATTGGTTATAATTTTTAGTTTCACTATATATTGATCGCATTTTTTATGAGTTATCATGCAAGACATTTATTATCATTCAGTGACAGAAATTTATTAGTTATTTCCAGCCTTACTTCATTCATTAAGACCTTTATCTGTGTAATCACACCTTTATGTGAAATAAACTGATGATACCTCTTCATCTATCAAAATCTCTAAAAGAAGGAAGGTCTTTGTATGTCTCTGATACAGAAATGATATTAATAAATGATAATATTTTTGAAAATTAAAATAAATATCTAGGTGTATTTGATAATAGCCCGTTGAGAAGAAACTTTCTGATAGCTAGGAGAGAGAGGATTTTCAAATATTTGCTATTTAAAAAATTCTCTTTTTTTTTATATTTGTTTTGAATAAATGGCAAATTTAAGCTAAATAATAAAACAGATGGATAATAGAAAGGATGTCTTAAATTTCCCTCCACTAATTTCCCTCCATTAATTTGATAAATTTAAAGGAAAAGAAATTGAAAAAATAATTTCTCTATCTCTTTAAATCCATACTTAGTTTCATTAAATTTTCTTATATTTTAACGCAACGTGAATAACCAGTGGTGAGATCAGTTTCTAGTTGTTTTGACATAATTTTTTCCTCAAAGGACCTACACACAGCTAATTGAAAGGAAGATATTTAGAAAGAGATAGTCATTTAGGGTCTCTATATGGGACCTAGTAATGATTGTATGAAGAGAAACGAACATCTCTCAAGAATTATTCTATCTAAAAATGCATACTTACAGGAAATGAGATGTTCTCTGCTGTGTAACTTCAGCCTTTCAAATGAAAAAAAAAATCTGTATTCATGAAGGCTGCTTCTGTTGGGACTTACTTAAACTTCAATGAAAAGAGAAAAAAAATGAGAGAAAGAAAGAATGGATGCTGTGGATTTATTTGCGTTAAAAACAAAAATTAAAGGCCAGATTTGTTTCTGATGTCTTTATGTGTGAATTGCATCCAAACTACAAGCTATGCCATCTCTGATAAATGAGTAAGGATTTGTTTCTTATTCATCTAATAAACAATACTTTTTATTGAAAGTGAAATATATTTCTTTTAGAGGATTTAGAAAACATCACAAGGTATATGCTTAAGGTATATAACATTATTATGAATGTCAGAAGAATATAAAACAAAATTTAAATGATTTAACGGTACCTCATTGTCAAAAAGAGATGTCATTTTTCAATCATTTAGCAAAGAACGATGACATAAAAAAGGAGTTACGATTGTTAATTTACGGTTCAGAATGGCACAACTTTCTCTACTGCCATTCTTATCCTCTTAGAACAAATATTTATACCTCATGTGTTAAAATTTAAAGTGACAGAGATATAGAAATCTGTAGTTAAACTATTGAGTACATTTTTGTGCTGACTTCAGGAATCTGCCTGTCTTTGAGATTTCTTACTCAGCACTCAGGGTGATTTCAAGACCTATGAGTTCATATTAATTTACCAGATTTCTATATACTTTCTTTGAGATCATAGTAATTTAGCAATGACAACAAACTAAATATTCTAAAGAAAATTAAACACTGGCTTTTCTAACATTGTGATAGACAAAATGTTATTTTATAGGAAGGAACAATATATAATTCTTTCGTTGCCTTTATTTTGTATTTATTGTCCTGGTATGTGTGTCTGTATTTTTATACGTATATGTGTGTAATAGATATACATATATAAAATGAATGTATACTTTATATTTCATATATATTCTATATGCATATATAGAGACAATATATATATATCCAGCCATTAAGAAAGATATTAAACAATATTGGTCCTAGTGTACACCATTAATGACTGGCTGTTTTGCACTTTGTCCAGGACCTCAGCAGAGGAAATTCTTCCGGAGGGATTCAGTACAAATATTTAAGTGTAATTTGAACTGAACCCTTACTTTTTGGTTCCATCAAAGTAATTCTTTGGCAAATGATGCCCAAAACTTTTGCCTCTGAAGCAGATCTTGAGGTTCATCTCCCGAATCTGATGCATGCACTTGGGGTAATCCCTGCCTTGCTGATTATGACATTTTGTTTGTTATCCAACTCAGTTCACCACTTCTTCAATTCATTGTTTTCATGCTCATCCTTCCTTGTCGTCCTCAGTTTAAAATTCTCCTCATCAGATTGGCCAGCTTGCTGGTAAAGATTATTTTTCCCCCTTAGTCAGGTGGACCCCATCTTTTCCAAGCAGTCTTTTCTTCTCAAAGAGGGTTTCCTGATCACAGAAACTGCAGACCTACTCCTGACATCAATTGAACAAGCAGTTGTCAACCCATGGGACCCTTTTCCTTAATACTTTTCATAAAACTGGCAGGACTGAGGAGAAAAATGTCTTATCCGCTAGGTTCTTGACCAATGTCCCCAGACATGTTTAGTCATGTGTGATATTTTTCAGGTCTCTCCTGGCAGTATCACCGGTGTGCACACTGTAGGATATCAGGGTTTAATAGTCTGAGGGCCAAAGAAATCTCAGCAGTCTTGCTGTAACATACTGGATCTGAGCTCCAAACATGCAGCAAACATCACATGTCAAGTCAGCAGATGGAGGTTTTCCCCATAAAAGTGGGTGACCCAATGCTATAATTTGCTGCTTCCTCCTGGTTGCTGCTGCAACGTTCAGACTCACCCAACTCAGGTGCTCCATTGGACACAGCTGCAAGCACTAAATCTCATCAGCTATTGCTGTCCTGCAGGTGGATAAAGAGCTTCCCTCCTAATGCCAGAAGCCACAAGTGTCCAGATTTTATGGGAGTCTCCTCTTACTACGCTGACAGACACAGAATTTCCTGCCATTCCTTTGCTAGAGCTAGGGGTTTGAGCTCTTGAAGTTGGAGGATTCTGGAGAAGATTTGGCTATCCCTTTCAGGTAATCTCTGCTGCTGGATAAACTGCTGATCTTCCTATTCTTCTGCTTGGTGATACAAATCCTTCCTGCTCAGCCGTCTTTTGCAGACAAGGAACCTATTTTCTGCTGTCCATGCCTCGGCAGGTCATTTCAGGTGATCCAACAGCCCAGGACCTGGACTGCTGCATCTTCCTTGGGTCTGGGCTGAGGCCTCTGATGTTACAAGGATAGTTACTTTGGCACATATTGGAAACGAGTCCTTGCAGTGCATCACAACCATTGCTGAATGTGTACTGCCCCCGGCAGAGTTTCTGTTCCCCTTCTGTGTGCCTATCTGTGTAAACTGCTGTGCAAAATGCTACACCTGTAGTCTGCATTCATATACAGGTAGTGTCTCGGTAAGTTTTACAAAGACTTATTACATCTTTATTCATCTCTATTACATAATGCAGTGCAATACAGATTAACCTATATCTAGGATAACATAAGGCAACTTCACTAATGATATTCATAACTTATATGTGTACTAATGTAATTAAAAAAAATTTTTTACATCAACATTAATTTCTGTCTTGCATACCTATTACAGGATTTTTTTAGCTTAACTCAGTAAGAAGACTGGAATTGCAGATCAAGCAATATATGTCAAATGTCAGCATTTTCATCCTTGTTTAAAAACGTTAATACAGCTTTCTTGATATTATTATCTATTTTCTTCTCCTCTTTGAACTCCTGCTTCATCTCTTCTCTTTTTCCCATTGGTTATTTTTCAGACTTTTTTCCAATTCTATATTTTCTTTCTCTCTGTTTCCTCATTTTGTTCCTTCTTTTAATATTTTTAACTCATAGTATACAGTCCAAGAAACAAAGAGCATGGTAACATCTGGATGCACATCAAATTCTCTATTTAGTGGCAGTAAAATAAAAAGAAATAAATATTTCTAAAGACACTGTTGATCCCTAATTTGTTTCCAGTGCACGAAGCTGTCTGCCTCAAAGTGAATATCTTTCAATGAACAATACAAAACACAGAAACTTAGATATGTTCAGTCACATTAATTAATGGAAAAAGTCATAAAGATTTTTTGAGCATAAATTTACAACCACCAACTCAATTAAAAAATGGTCTTTATGACTATACAAAGATGGGAGAATTTAGGAGATAATATTTAGGGAAAATATTATGTCTTCCATTTTAATTTCTTTCACTCGGTTTGTACTGCCAGTTGCTCTTGAAAATAGATTATTCATCGACCTAGATGCAGGGTAGTCATTCGTACATTGTTACATTGCCAGGAATGTCATGAAAATGTTACAGCTATTCCAAGCTATTTTTGACAGAAAAACATTTTTCACTGTTCAGTGTTCACCCTATTACGATCTTCTGGAAACCTCTCCCTTTGGTCATAATGTAGGATCCTTCCAGCTGTCAATAAAATTTCTGGATTATAAGCAAGTGTTGAGGATAAAACATCCTTTGAATGAAAGAAGACCTTTTACAGGAGAGATAAAAGATTTAGAAATACTACACTACTTTTATAATCTATTTATTCCTTACAGTTTTTATAAGTGATTAGCAGTGACTTTGATCACCTGAAAACTTACCAGATACATTATTAATAATGCTGATCTACTTTAATATTAAAAGACGTGTTTTAAAAATTCTCATTTTCATAATATTCAGAATCTCTAAACTTACTGTACTACAACCATTTATCAGAGGAAGGAAACTTTCTGCTTATATACTCTTGTTCAGCTTCAAAAGTTTAGACTTGGGGTGTAATCCAATCTCAGAGTAATCTGATATACAGTCTCTAGGACTGTTCTGTATTTCCTCTACTCAAGAAAACAGGTTATCTGTTTGGAATGCTACAGATAAACAGTCAGTACTGTTCCCATTCTACTATTAGTACTGTAGAATGAGCTGGTTTTATAACAGCTTTTTACTGCTCCACTAGAGCCGCTCCACTAGGACCACTCTGCTAAGGCCAAAATGAATTTTAAACTCAAACCCAACTGAACACGTGTCTCAATTACTCATTCTGTAGATCTCTTTTGACTTCTTTTCAAGCAAAATTATGAGGGTTTGGATATGCCAGGGTAGTACTGGGACACATGGTTGTGAATATGAACGTGATGGGAGATGATCAACTGTACCTCTATTTAATGAGTCATTGAAAGTTAAGGTAAATGGGTAAGGGAGTTCTTCAGATGACTCTCAATTCCTGGGTGTGGGTTATTGGATTTGAAAAGACCTGCTTGGTAGTTGCAATACAATACTGGCATCTTTTCTAACTATGAAAAAATTCTGAACATTAATGGTTCCTGAAAAGCAGCATAAAATTAACACATCCCTTCTAGCTTTCATAGTTGTGAATGAACAACATTTAGCTAAGCTTTGAAAGACTCCTTTAAGTATCTTCGCTTGATTTCCATAGTGTGAAGAAACAAGGAGAAACAAAGGGGAGAAAATGATGCTGTGCAGTTTGAGAGAGAATGAGGGGTATACCTGGGAATAAAGCACTTAATTCCTGATTTTTAGTTCTCAGTTGTACTTCCCAGACCTCTTTCTCTCACAATGAGAGCCTCAGAGGTGTTACACCACACCAAGAGAAAAAACACTTTTTAAAGTCATAATCAGTACTACCAAGTTGTGGCACCATCCTGGAGACAAAAAGAATCATAAATGCCCCCTACATCCCTACTACTCTTGTAGATGAGCCAACTGTACAAAGTCTCAGAAAGCTACCAGGATTTTATCAGGCAACAAGTAAACTCTTTTTACTGAAACTTTTTTCCTACCTCCACAAGAGCACATAGGTTTTTTCATGTCACTGTTCATCCTTTTCCTACTCTATCATGTTTTATGTATTTCTTCAGTCACATAACCTTTCTTCCACTATCCATAGTTTTTAAAAAACAGTTTGGGGTTTTTTTTTAGTATTTTATAACAAAGATTTCTAGGAAGTAATAACCAAAAATAATACTAGCTTTTAGAACATTATTTTGTATCCTTGCTCTAATTTGGCAAGACTGTATGTGATCGCGTTTCTTATAGTGATCCATCAAAGTCGATATTACAGACACCTTCAATTTTTCAAACATCCTTCCTTCCTGCTTGTCGCGTATTTTCACATCTAAGACATGTTTCCAGATTTTGTGAGAGCCCACACACATCTATACACATAAACATCTTTTCTAAGTTGTATCTTCAGTTCTAAAGAAAGGCTTTGCATTAATTTGTTTATGTAATGCTCAATAGTCAAGCTATTATGACAGGGTTATAAGGTGGATAATGTGAATATGTTCAGTATATATTTGCCAAGCATATATTTTGTTATAAGTGAATTATTTTACTGTGAATAACAATTTATTGTATTTGTTCTGGAATGCAATTACACATTTTTCTAGTATTTGCTCTGAATTTAAGACTGTCTATTACTGAATTAAAGGGTCTTATAGTCATATTTGAACAATTTTCCCCCCTCTTGTCAGTTCATATGAATTTACAATATTTTGTAGAATGCTGATGCTTTAATTAGGTTTTGGGATGTGTCAGTTAACACCATATTATTTTTAATCAAACAGATAATATTTCAGTATTGTTTCTCATTTTCCTGTCTAACATATGCTTTGTACTATGAGATTTTAGAATTTACTCACAAAGAACATTTAGTTCATGCTGATTTCACTCATATCTCCTCTTTAATGTGCTTTAGGAAGACTGAATATTATTTGGTAAAGTGTCAAAGATTAAGCCAAAGAGTTGTGTCTCTGACATTCATCTGAATCCCTGGAGAACAGCTGGAATAGCTATACAGTTGGACTATTTGACTCACTAATTTAAATGTCATTGTAGGTACTTTCATGTGACTACAAGAACACGTACATAAGCTTGATGTTAGCAGCCTTAAAGGCAACCTGGTCATAATAGGCAAACACAAAACCAAGAAAATGTCTGCTGAAATATTCACAGACAAAATGCCTGCCAGTCTGTGTACTGTGAGCCTGTGAATTAGGCCTGTTAATTGGAAGCATCCTTGAGAATTGCAGCTAACATCTTTGAAGAGCAGCTGGGTACCTTGAAAATGGAGACATTCTGAGATACCATTGACAAGCCCAAAGACAAGGAATTGTAACTGCAAATTATCAAAAGAAAAGGTGAAAAATAGTCTGAAAAAAAGGGAAAAATTGTGGAAAAAGTAAGAATCAGTAACTCCCACTGGCTGTTTTAACTGCAAGGACAGGAAAACAATCTCAAAAAAAAGAAAATTGGTCTGAGAGCATACAAAAATCATCATAAATTGGGCATTCCACGCAAAAAGTAGAAATTAATACCATCCATTGGTATTAATTCCCTATGTCCTCTTATGTCTCTATGACATAAAAATTACTTAATTTTTATCCAAAACGAAGCTACTCTCCCTGAGGGCTTCCTGAGTGGCAGGAGGACTTGGGGGTACTGATTGATGGGAGACTTGACGTGAGATGACAATAGATGCTCACAGCCCAGAAGGCCAACCATGTCCTGGGCTGCATCAAAAGAAACATGGTCAGCAGGTCAAGGGACGTGATTCTCTACCTTTCCTCTGCTCTCGTGAGACTCCACCTGGAGTATTGTGTCCAGTTCTGGAATCCGCTATATAAAAAGAATATGTAACTGTTGGAGTGGGTCCAGAGGAGGACTACAAAGATGATCAAAGGGCTGGAGAACCTCTGCTGTGAGGAGAGGCTGAGAGAGTTGGGCTTGTTCACTTCTTCAGCCTAAAGAAGAGAAGGCTCCAGGGGGACCTTATAGCAGCCTTCTAGTAACTGAAGAGGACCTACAGAAAAGCTGAGGATGAACTTTTTACAAAGGCGTGCATGATAGGATGAGAGGGAATGGCTTTAAAGTGGAAAGGGGCAGATTTAGATTAGACATTAGGTAAAAATTCTTCACAATGAGGGTAAGGAAACACTGGAACAGGTTGCCTGGGAGAATATGGATGCCCCTTCTCTGGAAGTGTTCAAGGTCAGGTTGGGTGGGGTCTTGAGCAGCCTGGTCTAGTGGGAGGTGTCCCTGCCCATGGTAGGGGTGTTGGAACGGGATGATATTTAAGGTCCCTTCCAACTGAAACCATTCTATGATTCTATGTACTTATATTTCCTACACAGGTCAGCATGAACAGAATCTTGGACTCTCTCTGGGAATGCTTGACTCTATACTCTGAGATGCAGATAATCTTCAAAGTGAGATTCTGTTATTTTATATGTCCTCCTCTGGGAACCTCTTCAACTATGTCAGGTTACTCTGAGCCCAATCCAACCTGATTTTGAATGTTTCAGGGATGGGCACCTCTCTTGGCAACCTGTACCAGTGTTTCACCAGGGATGGACAGCTCCTATGCTCTATGGAAAGCATCCTTAAAGTTCTGTCATCACTGCTCTGCTCCCTTGTCTCTGAGGGTAGTTTCCCAGGGAGTCCTATCAACTAGTTTCTTGAAGAGCTGGGATTTTGCTTTCCTGAAATTCAGGGTCCTGACTTTAATCTTCACTTGATCCATATCCCTTGGGACAGTGCGTGATCACTACACCCCAGGCAGCCTCCAACCTTGATGTCCCCAATAAGCTGGCTTACATTGGTGATCACCAGGTAAAGTACTGTATCTCCCTTGTTAGAGGTGTCTATTGTCTAGCTTAAAAGTTGCTTCAATGCATCTCAGGAAACTCCTAGATTGCCTACAGCTCACCGTGCTACTCTTACAGCAGATATCCAGGTGGCTGAAGTTTCCCAGCAGGGTGACAGCCTGCAAGCACAAAGCCTCCTGAAGCTGGAATAAAAAGGCTTCATCAATTATGTCCTCTTGATCAAGCAGCCTGCAGTAGACTCCAACCATTAGGTTCCCTTTGTTGCCTCGGTCTCTGTCTTTTAGCCGTAGGCTGTCAACCTGTTCATGGCTATTCTTCAGAGACAACATTTCAGAATCTACACATTTCTTGATACAGAAGGCCACTCTTCCACCACTCCTTCCTAGTCTGTCCCTTCTGATCAGCCTGTAACTGTCAATAGCTGAACATCATTCATGAGATTCATGGCCAGCAGGACTAGAGAAGTGATTGTCCCTCTGTACTTGGCACTGATGAGGGTGCACCTCGAAAACTGTGTTCAGCTTTAGGACTCTCACTACAAGAAAGACACTGAGGTGCTATAATGTGTCCAGACAAGTGCAACAAAGCTGGTGAAAAGTCTAGAGCACGAGTTTTATGAGGAGTATTTGAGGGAAGTAGTGGTGTTTAGTTTACAGAAAAGGAGGCTGAGAGGACTCTTTATAGATCTCATGCAACTATGTGAAAGGAGGTTGTAGTGAGGTGAGCATCAGTCTCTTTTCCCAAATAGCAAACAGTAGAAGAAAAGGAAATGGTCTCAGGTTGTGCCAGGGGAAGATTTAGACAGGATATTAGGAAAACTTTGTTCAGTGAAAGGGTTATCAGTTATTGGAACAGGAAACCCAGGGAAGTGGTTGAATTGCCATTCCTGGACATATTTAAAAGATCTGAGATGAGTTTTTTTGGGAAAATAGTTAGAGTGCTGGACTTGACAAAGTTAGGTCAACAGATGTGCTCAATGACCTTAATGGTCTTTTCCAGCCTTAATGATTTTATGATTCTATGAGTCAAACCATACTGAGAACCTGACATTTACAGTATATGCTTCTTAGGGGATTGACTTATGAAAACCTAAATCTTTCCGAAGAAAACCTTTCCACAAGACTGGCTGGTAACAAAAATAACAGCACGCACACACATTTCTGAGACAGCCCCTGAATGAAATGTAGGATATCCAAGGACATCTAAAACACCTGGTTAGGCACCTGAATCACTCTCCCAAAATGTTTGAACGTTTTTTATTGCGCAGTAGATCACACGGATTTCTCATTCCTGTTGGTTCATACAGTCATTAAAAAGGAATCCGACAGACCTTTTGGTGTTTCATTTTCTGTCATGTGGTAATTTTATAGTGCTGCATCTTACTGACACTAACATGATTGTATACGTTCTATAAATGCATATATATATGAGATATAGATGTATATAGAGATACCAATGTATATGTGAAGTTTGTTTTACTTGTTTCTTTTTTTCTATATATGTCTTGTGCCAAGACTGAAACTACATTTTAATTGAATTCTACAGGCTGTATTTTCTAAAACTGTCCATGTTCAAAATGCTTTTAAGACTGCAGTATTTAAGTTTTTTCAAAAACAGCTGCAATAAGGAAATCAGATAATCATTTGATAGTTGTTATACTTCATATATTTTAAAAATAATATTATTACTCACTATGTTTTGATAAAGATTATTATGAGTTTTATATGCATTTCTATATTTTGTTGTCTTTACTCTCAATTTTGAAGATTTTTTTAATATATTTTGGATATTTGGAAGGTTCACAATATTAATTAAGCCCAAAATTTCCAACCTGCTGAAGCTTGCTTTGGTTTTTCCTAAGTATATATCCCTTTACTCTTTACCTTTTTTTTCCTGCTAGATTGTATCCAGAGCCTCATTCTTGTTGGTGCCTTATAAGCAGAAAGTAAATTACAAAGATTTTTCATATGGTGCAAAGTGGGATTATTCTGACCAAAGATAAGCATACGTGTCTGAACTTTTCACTTCAGCATCCTTTGTAGTTTAAACAGAGGGAGAAGAACCACAATTTATCTGATCATGAGATAGACTTAAAAGTAGGTCATATTCATTTAACAAATTTTTTTCTCTCAACTGAATATAAATGGGATCTAAATCACAGAATTTATCATGTTGGTAAATTAAAAAAAAAAAATCAAGCAAGAAACAGAAAGGCCAGAAAACAGCCAGTGTTGGATTGCCTAGGACATATGTGGAACATGAAAAATGTTCATATGCATGTGAAATAATAATTGATTGCATTTTAATGTTTTTAACTATGTTTGAAAATCCCAGTAGAGTGATTATTGGTTGTACCAAGTTAAAAGATAGTTTTCCAATTGCTCTTTGTGTTGAAGGAATTCTACTTTTATTGCTTTTGTCTTTTCTAAGTCCTGAAGAGCTGATAAAGAACAGTTTTTATTTATCAAAGAAACCCACTTAAATAAACATAGACCTATAGATAGCAGTTTGGGTAGGCATATTAAGTGCCTAAGCTTTGAGGGAATGGGGAATGGAGAGTGGAGTATAAGTTACTCAGCACTTTACTGTTTCTTTTATTATTATATTATTGTAGAAAATTATGCCCAAAGAACAATGAAGAATCATAGAATCATGGAACAGCTAGTTTGGAAAGGACTTTAAAGGTCATCTAGTCCAACTTCTCTGAAATGAACAGGGACATTTCAAGCTAGATCATGTTGCTCAGACCCACATCCAACCTGACCTTGAATGTTTCAAGGCATGGGGCATCTGCCACTTCTCTGGATAACCTTTTCCAGTGTTTCATAACCCTCACTGTAAAAAAAATTTCT
Source organism: Dromococcyx pavoninus (assembly GCA_033558185.1). NCBI lineage: Eukaryota > Metazoa > Chordata > Aves > Cuculiformes > Neomorphidae > Dromococcyx > Dromococcyx pavoninus. Next base: position 3,620,285 of record JAUMJL010000110.1, read on the forward strand.
TATTTATAAGCTTGGAAAGTCACTTCTAAATTAATTGGAACTTTAGCCCCAAAATAAGTGAAAAGTATTTGATGATAATTTTATGGCAGAGTGTTAGCCATATCTTTTGTGACAACATAAAAAGAATAGAAAAGTATTTTACATTATGAGAGTCACCATCAACTCCCCTAGTAACTTTGTTTGCAAGAAACTCTTGGTAAATAGTCATGAATTAAACATTTGTGAAAGTTATTTCAGTGCTAGAGTTAGCAAACAGAACATTTACATGAGTTTTCCATGTTTGTCACATCTTTACTAGTTCATTACTTTCAGTTTTTCTTCAGTTTTATGGGAATGCACAAAGAAAAATCAGACTGAAATGTAAAAAACACTGTAGAAAAACTTCCCAGACTATGAGAACACTGGTTCTGAATAAAAGTTCTTTACTGGTCAGAAACTAAATATTCAAGAAACATGCTGGAAGCAAAAAACAAGCATGAAGCAATCAAGATTTGTCATTTGGATAAAACAATTATTTTTGTGAATGTGGAGATGAATCAATATAAAAAATGCCTTATAGACTGATTATTCTATTAATTTCAGTAGCAACAAGATCTGGGCATAAAATATCTGAAAACATCTGGTCAAGTCCATGAATTCCATGCAGTCTAACATTTAAGAACAAAATATAGGCACAAATACACTACTTCATGTCAGCAAAAGATGCTGCAAATTTAACAGTACAAACACATGACCCACTTTCTTGAATAAATTTAGTTCTATATAAATTGGGATATTGTACTTCATGGAATGATGTCCCATCTACAATTAAAATGTTGAGGATATTCAGGACATAATGATACAGTTTCTAAAGTAAACATCTCAATCTGTCATGCAGGAGTTGTTATAGATGCTCTAAGTGACTTCAGACACCTTCTCAACTGCACTGCTTTAGAGTATAAGGCTTGGTCATTATGAAGATATCCCAGATGGCTAATTTCTCCTTATACACAATAATGTACACCTCAGAGTTCTATGCACTTCATCTTTGTGATGTGTTTTCTTCATGTCTCATTTGCATAACTGGACATCCTTTTGAAAAAAAATGGTTTGTATGCCATTACTAAAGACAATTCTTAATGAAATTTGGAAGCCAAGGCACCTCTACTTCCCAATGAATGTCAGGCCAAGAACTGCTGAGCTGTAAACACCTTTTACCCAAACACTATTTTCAGAGTCAATACCAAGAGGATAGCGCAGTTGCCAACGCACATCTCCTATTTCTTGTCACAATTCTAAAATTTCAATTAAGTTTTGTTTTTACACCTCAGAATTTCCACCTGCTCTACCATGCCACTATTCTGTGCTTCTCTAAATCTTACGTAAATTCTATTACTGTTTTCTTTTCTGGGTTTTTTTTCCCACTGGTAACACTTTTTACTGAAAATGTAAACTGAATATTTTTTGTGTTTCTACAAGAAGTAGAACTCATATCTTAAGATCTTCACTCAGAGGGGTTCAGGTGGTGTAATAATGATGAATACAAGGCAAGAAAAACGAATGACAGACATGGAAGGCAGCAGTACAAAGAGAGCAGAAAAGGTACTTCCGAACTGTCACCGACCTTCACTGAGGCTGACAAAGTTGTCATGTACATGTATGGAGAATTTAAACCGAAGTACACCTTTAAACATTTAAGGATAACTACCTGTTGGATGGTGATGAAACACAAATGTCACAAGTGGATGGAAGGTACAGACAACTTGTCAGAATTTCTCTCCATCAGTACAAAGATAGATCAAGAAACTCCTCCATTTCCCATTTCCCAGTATTATCCACTCCTAAGAAAAATTATACTGGAGAACATATAAATGTAAGAAGCATGAAGCTAGTTAATATTCAGGAAAAAATGTGAAAAAACCCCAAACCTCTGTAGAATAAATACCTACTTTTGAAAGTCCAAGTGTTTTTAAGCAGAAATTTCTTGAGAAACAAGGCCACCTGAATCATACACATTCCCACTTCACTTTCTTTCACTATATACGAGCAAGCTGACAATGTTTACAGTTGTTCTATGTCACATGCATTAAAATGTCTCATTTATATTCATAACATACTTTCTTGAATCCTTATGTACATCAATAATATCTTCTCAGGACTCCAGACTTTTGCCATGTTATTCATACTAGTTTATGAGAAAATCTTAGACAGTGTGTAGTAAGGGCGTCTTGGGGATCAGCATCAGCTGTACGTAGCAGATGGTCTTAGCACTTTACCAAATCACCAGTGATCCTCTGGGTCCAGGCAGTTTTCTTGACAAGGGTTTTGGAAATATATGTCTCTGAGCAATCAATAGACTTACATGATAAGCTGAAACCCGGTACAGTCATTAACAGGTGGAAAATAGTTCTGTTTTTCTCTTGTTCATCTAAAATTCTGAGTGGGGAAAGTTTAAAAATTACCTACATATATAATGAAATAATCTATTAAAGAAAACAACAGTTCCTGTAATTGTTCTTTAAACAACTCAATCAGACCTTATTGAAAAAGGCAGTATTTAAGGGTTACTTAGAAACGTGTTGTCTAAATATACACGAATATAACAAAAAGAGCAATTCAATCTTGATTTCTCAAGGAAAATTTTGTTTTATGAAAACCTTGACAAAATCCAATCTGCATTATTTAAACCTGCAAAGGGTTATATACTCTAATTATTGAGTTGTAATATCATAACACCCTTCAAAATTTGTTCCGTGTACTAAAATCATTGTGGTCATGAATATTAAATAATAATGTTAACTTGTTTTAGAGAGTAATAAAGGATGTGCTCACAAACAGGAACTTCTTTCTCTCATACCTTTGCAATAGAGTTAATACATGCATTCTACAAATCTTCAAAATTTGGACTTCAATATATGGCAATTTTCAATATTTTTTCCTGTATATGACTTATAAAATTGAATAGCCAGCGTTCAACTTCAAAATATACTTCAAAGTTTTATTATTTTAGTTTGGTAATTGTTACAGCAACCACATAAGCAAAAATGCAATGCAAACAGAACATGCATGCTTGTTGCAAACTTACGAATTCAAGATTGCAAGTACTAGCTACCTCTAGTCAAACAGTATTACAGAGTGTTATTCAGAGGAACACTCAAGGCTTCTCTTTAGTGTGGTCTGATGGTGCTTAATAGATTACTATATATTTAAATCTCATAGCACATGAAGTTTACTCTGAACTGCCTCTCTACCTGCTGTTTTTTCTCACTGGAGGTCGGATATAAACATGTTTGATAGACAATGAACAAGATACTTGGGCTTTAAATACTGAAAAGTGCTGTTACATGAACAGAGCCTTCAAGGAAACCGTCACTGTGTCAAAGAGTCCGTTTTGTTGCCAAGATACCTACTCCAGCTTCACTATTACTGAGAATTATACTGTCAAAACAAGGGAAAATTCACATGGTTTGGGATGTCAAGCAAAATGCTTTTCCACCAGACAGTTTATTCTTGGATAAAACTTCAGTAAAGAAAACTCCTTGATGACTTCTGCTTGATAATTTCTGTATGTCTAGTCAATGCTAGAACCGGTTTACTGGAACTCTGTAAGAAGATATTAACAGGTCTAATCTTTTTCTCACTGGGGATACTTGCTTTAAAATATTCTTAAAAGATGCTATTCTGAATTCTTGCAAAAATCTCTAAGCAACTATACTGACCAGTTCACTATCTTTCTCATGCCTGAGGGCCACTATAATTGAAGTCTACTCTATCAGTTATACAGTTTCAGTATCCATGAAAAGTTTTCTAATAACATTTTTTTTCCCTTTTTGGCTTTTGAGGAAGTCCATAAAGATGCTATTAGCTAAAGCAACTTTTGTCATTTAATGTCAGTAGGTTTGGGGTTTTTTTCATGTCTTACCTGGGAAAAAAAGTGCAAAAAAATAAAAGCAGCCTGACAGTTTGACAAGTTTTGCTAGAATTGTTCATAGAATTGACTTCCACAGAATTTATGTATTAGTGCCTTTGTGTTCCTGACAACCTCAGTGTCTAGGAAACAAAGGACCTACTCAGCTTTGCAAGCTGGCTTTGTAAAAATCAGTATTCTCATTGATTCTCATTAATTGTTTTACAGATGACATGCAGGAACAACATACTTTTTGGGATTTTTTTCAGTCAAATTAAAATACACCTAAAGCAATCTAATTTGACTCATTACAGAGATTCAAAAAACCTTGAAAGGTCATTGATTCCACCAGGGTTCTCGTTATGATTTGCAAATTTTAAGAAGTGGCTTGTTTTGGTGGTCTTTATAGCTATGCAGTTCAGTGCAATATAAGCTCCAGAAATCTTAGGACTTGATTAAACAGCTTCTTGTACTAAACAAAGCAGAAAGTATGTGGATGATACTTGATTTCAGTAAAAATGGGAAATATTGCCAGTTGTAGAGAAATTGTCCATGTGATGGAATACTAACCAAGCAAATGAAAATATTTTTACTTGGTTTTCAACATAATAATTCAAAATTCTTCTAAGATGTTCTGAAATGTGTGTCTTTAGAGATTATAATTTTGGTATGCAGTGGCACATATTAAAAACTTCACTTTGTTTTAAAGGTTGATTTACCTTTGTGAGCAGCAATGTAAGTTATTTATGATTTTCTCTGTTGTGAAAATACAGCTGGTGGCATAAGCTTCTTGAATAAATACTCACAAAAAAGTCTTCTTAAAAAACAAGACTCGAACCAACAATAATAAATGGTTCTTTTTATGTAACTTGGAATATACGTTGACCTATTTCTGCACACCTCGCTGACAGGTGTAAAAGAAATTTATCAAAAATATGAGATATTAAAAAAATGATTAAACACTTCAAGAATACCAGCTAGAGAAATGAAATAAGGCTGTGTGGAATTTCTCTATCAAGCTTTGTCCACAACAGATTTATGTGTAGGTCTTCTTCATTTACTAAATACAAATGTGCATAGATATGAAATGGCCACCTTAGCACCTAAAACGATGGTCTACAAATGGTGGTATGCAAAAGAGACTAAATGAACTTTAGGTACATAAGTTTATACTGTCAATACAAATTTACTAGAATCTGAACTGAATCTTCCAATATTCCTATTCAGAAATTCTAATTAAATTATGAGGCAGTTGAGCCAGCTGTGTTTGGAAACAGTGAAATCAACAGCAAAATGATAAGTCAGGTAGAAAAAATGTTGATAGTACAAAAACTTCTGGGTCTGTATTACTAACAGATTCGTATCTCAATATAATTGGGATTATATATTAAAAACTTATCGATGATTGTCTCTTGATTTTCTCGGATAAGGATTTTTTTTCCTGACTTATCTATAACAAAAAGAGAATGGACTTATGAGCCAGATGTTCGTAAAATGTTTATCAATATAATGTCCTTGGACGGTCCCTGAAAATAATAAATAAAGAAATCAAATTTTAAAATTTTCAAATCATACTGCAATTCTAGTTTTTGAAGAAATAAAAACTCCATAGTAATTTCATAAAGAAAACATCACCAGGCTGTGCAATGCACAAGCCATTCCATTTTAGTTTATGTTTTAAAAATAAGATGTGCTGTATTTTAAGTATTTTAAATTGGATATTCATCAATTTCGCTATTTATAAAGGTGAAAATAATTATTAATTATACAAACTGTATTATATATATGTAGATATATGTATGTTTACGTATACATGCATTCAAATGAGCTGTTGAGGAAAGGGTATACTAACATTTTATATGAAAATTTGCTGATTTAAATGGCGGGAAGAAACTGATTCAAATTCCCAGTTAATTTCACATACTTAACCAAACCTTACTAAATACTGAATGTCCAGTACATTCTATATTCCTCTCACGCACAGAATTCTCTAAAGATAATAAAGTAGGATTTTCATAGGATCAGATAAAATGCCTTTTTTATTTTAACCTTTTCAAAGAAGATTAAAAGTTTTAAAATCTGGTGGTGGTGTGCAGGTCTCTATTACAACATAAAAAAATCTATTTCAATTTTTTAATAATCAAAATACAGATAATATAGATAAAATTGTGTGGAACTATGAAGTATTTCTAAAAAAAATCTCACTCAATATCTCACTCAAGTAGTTGTTACTACCAGGAAGTTCATCAGTTTTCTGCTTTTCAGTAAATTCTGTGTGGTTCCATGTGGTCCCTGAGGTTAATTTGGGAGTGTTCTCAGTCCTGACTGCTTGATGCTGTGCGACCAGTCAGTGAATAGTGGAAGAGGGCTCTAAAGAGATGAGCAATGGTTGTGTGTACATGAGGCTCAGGGAAGGATGTGGGAAGAGACAACAGCAGCTGCAGAGAAAGCTGAACTTAACAGAAAGGGGACTAACCTTTGGTCTGCCTTGCGACCAACAGTATATGGACATTGCTGCACTCTGCTAAATGCAGCTTGTAGCATTGCTGTATTTCTCTGCCAAATCCAAATCATGTAAATTCAAAAGGCTTCTAGTGAAGAAATTTTGTATTATTCAATAAACATGGAATAACTGAAAGAACCTGGTCAACTTGCTGGACTGTGATATGCTAGCACTCTGCTCTCCTCCACAGTCTTTCTGTCTTTTGCTATCCACAAGCTACAGACTTCCAGCAGACGGTGTGCCTCTCATCCAATATGTATGACTTCTGTTTAACATAATAGAAACGAAAATATACAGTCCATTACAGAATGTATGAGATAATGCACCTCATTTTCAAACTTTTTTAAAAAATCTAGTATGCTGTAACTAGACTATCTGAGGTGGGTTAAGATACAGACAATATAGATTCCAATCAATTTGAATTTCCATAAACTTCGGAAGAAAAATGTTAACCTATACAGATCATTTGATTACAATTCATTGCAAATGCAGTTGTCGTATTCCATTTTCTTTCCAAAAGTTACAACAATAATAGTAACTGCAAATTTCTTAAATACATAGCTAATTTCTTAAGCAGAAGGCTGAACTTTTAAATTTAATAATTCTCATCTACTGGTATGTTTTTAGTAGGAAATAAAATAATAATAATGTCTGTATTTTTCAGTAATAATGAAGAGACAGTAAACCTCTTGTCATCAGGAAAACAAAAAGTATGTATAATTATGTCAATGGAATTTCATATCTTTTGACATTATAAAAGAGGTAATAATTTCTTATATACTAGGAATATAAGGAAGCTTGATGGAAGAATGGCAGAAAAAGTGAGATGAAAAGCTGTCTCATTTACACATATTGCACCAAATATGACTAAGATACTTTCTTGACATGTTGATGTAATAAGGCAAGCGACCTATTTCACAGCAGTTTAGCTCACCTTTTTTCTGTCAAGAGTGAAGTTGAAATTAATTTCACTTAACTTTAGCTATGTAGAGGCTGAATATGATACATTAACTAATCATATAGTCTCCTTTTATAATCAGTGACAACAGTCACACCACAGAGTAAGTTATTCTCCCAGCTTCTTTCATTCCCCTGCCTCTGTTAACTCTGACTAACTGAAATGCCATGGCTAAATTCCAGAAAAATAGGATTGAATGAGATGATTCCAGCCCTTAAAAATCTACACATCCATGTCAGTTTTGCAATTATATTATGATCTTAAAACCATATATAACTCTGATACCAGATTTTTCTACTGATTGTCAGCATGTTTAAGGTTAAAAATTGTTATAGATCTTTTTAAAGATGATACCACCATTGAATAACTAGTAAAGACGACAGGCGAAATGTGAGAGATTAATGCTTCCAGATGAAGGTTATCGTTAGGAGTCATATGGATTTTCATAAAGGCTGAAGTAGTTTTCACTGAGCAATCCAGATCATCAGAAAAGCAGTAAGGTAGAGTTCTATTTAATTAGTATTTGTATATGTAGAAGAAGAGTAATTATGAGGCTACACTCCCCACACACACATCAATTTTGGCCTACTGAAACTTTGTGTGCGTGAATGCTTAACTATAGATCAGACCGTACTCTACTCCTGAAAGTATTTCTGTGGTTTGAATATTTTGCAAACTGTTCATATTTAGGACTGCACTTTTAATCCACAACACTTTGCTATTTAAACTGTTTAAGAATAAAACTGATAGAAAGAAAATAATTACAGATGACTACAAAATTCTGTTGAAAATTCTTCGATGTAAAAATCCTTGCTCTCTCAGGGTTTATGGGGCGATGTGATGTCATATGAGTTTCTCTTTTTTTATGGACATTGGAAGTCAAAAGTCCCCCTGCTTTCACTGTAAATGTCAAAGATCAAATGATTATTATAAGACACAGGTAATGATATGAATAATTTTTACTTCTGCAGTCCAGGATACCTCAATACAGTTCATTACACATTGGGCATATGCAATATTAATGAAATATTGAATATATAAATGCAAGACATTATTAATTTTTCAAAATTAAAAATGTTAGAAAAAATATTGCAAAACTTCAGTAAATCAGTCATTTTACTACTGTATCCCTCCACTATTCTTGAAGTCTTTTTGATAAGGAAGTGTTGAACTAATGTGAATTATTCATGTACATAATATGGCAAAATTTCTTTCTGACTTCAACAAGAGAATAGTTAACCCCTTGAAATGTGAAAACTAATAATCCTTATAACACCTCTTCTTCACTGAGAAGCTGTGCTAATTTGCGTACATGACCTGGGATCCAGAAACCTGAGGAAATGAGTAAGCCAGAAAAATACATTATTGAGCTTGTCTGCAAAGAAAGCAGAGAGGAAACCAAACCAATCATTAGCAAGAAAAATGAGATGCTTTGGTATGATTTAACATTATCGATGAAAATCACATCTTAAAGTTTGTTGACCCTCATTGGCAACATGAGGTATCAATCTGATGAACTTCTTTTGGTGAACAAATGAATTGCTATGTGCAATATTCCCATCATCAGTTTACTTTCAGAAGTGAATTGTAAATCATAGGTAATCACTCTGTTTGTCTATTATGCCTCCTAAATAATAATATAATAATATTGTGTCTCCTTATGTTGCCTCCCCAAAGTAAGAAGGATATCGAACTGTTGAAATGGGTCCAGAGGAAGGCTATGAAGATGATCAAAGGTCTGGAGTACCTCTACTGTGAGGACAGGCTTAGAGAGTTGGGCTTGTTCACTTGTTCAGCCTGGAGAAGAGAAGGCTCCGAGAAGATCTTATAGCTGCCTTCCAGTACCTGAAGGGGGCCTACAGAAAAGCTGGGGAGGGACTTTTTTCAAGGGTAAGTAGTGACAGAAGGAGGGGTAATGGCTTTAAGCTGGAAGGGAGAAGTTTTAGATTAGACATTAGGAAGAAATTTTTCATGATGAGGTTGGTGAGGCACAGCAACAGGTTGCCCAGAGAATTTGTGGATGGCGCATCTTTGGAGGCATTCAAGGACAGGTTGGATGCAGCTTCCAGCAGTTTGGTCCAGTGGAGTGTATCCTTGCCCATGGCAGGGAGGTTGGAACTAGATCGTTTTTAAGATCCCTTCCAACCCAAACCCTTCTATGATTCTATAATTCTAAATAACTCTTCGGACCCTTGTCAGTTACAGCTATAGTAGTAGAATTTGCAAAGACAAAAGGTTTCATGAAATTAGTGACCATAAAAAACAGTTACAAATGAATGCTACTAAATAAATGGCAACATTTTTCTGCCAAAATGAGCAAGCCACAGCATGTGCTGCTATTTTGTCATAGAAATAGATAAAAGATATATGAGGAAAAACGTCAGATATTTCATAACAAAAAGAAGGAATAATGAATACTGAAGAAAGAAAAGGTGTGGCAAAGTTTCGATAAGAAATCAGTTTCTATCATTGTTATTATTCAGGTTTTACCAGTCCCACTATACACAGAGTAATTTGCTTAATCAAATAGGAGCATCTCTGGGTACATGAAGCCTTTTTTTCTTTTCTTAGTTTAAACCATATTTGTGTTTTCTTATTTGGAACTCTACATGTCTGATATCTAATATTTTTAAGTGTCCTTCTCTTTTTCTGATAAGGAGAAAAAAAGTGCTTTAATTTCTTTAAATTGTCTTTCATTTTGCTTGTTGAGTGACAGCTAAGTAATCTTGTTATCTCTAAGAAATATTTAGCTTTTTGTTTTGTAAATTTAATTGTACTAAATTTTAGATCGTATTTTCTTCTTTGTACAAGATAACATTAAAATCCAGTAAGAAACAGATTTTTTACTCCTTGTCACTGTTGGGGAATGAACAACATGACACTGTTAAGGTTGATTTTTGAAGTGGGACAAGTAGGAGATGTTCTGTGTCAGAAAAGCTTCATACATGCACTGTCCTAAACACAGACACACACACACACTTGTGAACACATGTGTAATACATTTCAGTTAATTTACACCTGCCCCAGTAACCACTTCAGTAAGTCAGCATGGCCCAGCCTGGAGAAACACAACACCCACTCTTTCCAGAGTCCGTGTCAGAATTTGGATGGGACTTGACATTGACTTCTCAAGACCTCTGCTTCTATAAGTATTGGATGTCTATGTGACAATGTTCCCCTAGTCTCTATGACTGTATGATTTTGTGTTCAGATGTTGGCACACTCTCAGTCAAATCAGTTCACAGTGATATCATGATACAACTTTCCTTCCAAGTAAGGACCTGATGGTTGCAGAAAAAGTCTTTAGTAAAGATGCAATGGTTCAATTAAGATGCTGCAGCTGTAGCTCAGTGATAGTTTGAGGAATTAACACTATAGTTTAAAACCAATGTCAAGATTCACATAGGTTTTCTCACTCAGTTTTGTAATAGTCATTAGGCCCACACAAGTATTTCTGATGAAGGTTCATTTTCACATTATTACTTTAGTTGTACCTTTGGTATAGCTTTTGCAGAACTACCTATAAACATAGGTAAACTTGTTTTAAGATTTTGTGGAAAGTATATACATTTTATACTTCAGTCATGTATACATTGACATCTTGTGGCTATCTAATGCAGGTAATCTTTACGTTATTACATTAGGAATTAAATATTTCAAAGAATATACATTTAAACAAGATTTGGGTTTTTTTCAGACCAAATTGTCACATACCTCAGTAAAGATCTATAGAAGAACAGCTTTGAATGAATGGTATTTTTTTTCTACTTCTGCCATACTGAAGTTCAGATACTTCACACTTTGATACTAATACTGATATATGTAAAAGGGAAAAAAAAAATGAAAAACTGCAAAGACTTCTTTCTTCGTGCAGGATAAAAATTTTCCCGAGCTTGTGATGTGTTCGCACAGATATTATTAAGAAAAGAAATATTTTTTTTTGTTTTTTTATATAAATTTTTACATTTTTATCCAGAAAGCTGGAAATAATGAGCTAAGAAAAGAACTCAAAAGTAATTCTCCTAGAGTAGTTGTCTATATGACCAGAATAAATACTTCTTGAGACAATATCTAAATTGAGTTCTTCAACAAAGATAATTAAAATAAAACAAAACAAACAAACAAAAAAAGAAGACTCCAGAAACCAAAAAACACATAACACAGAACCTGATTATTCAGGACAGAAAAATTATTTTATTTTTTTTTTAAAAAAAAGAAAAAAACATGAAATTTGATATCAAGAATATTTTATCTTTCCTCATCTTAGCAAAAAGTCCAAACATCTAAAGTATATCTTTCCCCTATAGAGATGAGTTATAGTTGTGGTTTATGTCTAATCACCTGGAAGATTATCTATGTGTGTATGATATCATAAAAGCCATCCTTTGACAGATGCAGCAGTAGTTTTTAGTTTCCTTTCTTAAGCATACGTGAGAAAGAAATCCTGAATTCACTTCTGCCAGTTCCCAAGTAAAATCTGTATCTGTTGTCTTCAAAAGAATTTAATGTCAACTTAGTGTTAACAAGAATACTAGGATATATGTTACATGTGGTGAAAGCTAAAAATGAGTAATTGTACTCTGAAGCCTTCTTACATAAACGTGTTATTACTGAGCTCCAACAAGGAATCTGAAGCTGTTACAATCCTATTCTTTGGTTGATTAATGTCTTTATTTAAGCTTTTTTATGAAAAGTAATTTGGGATGTTTGAAAACCTAAGTACAATTATTACAAAAATTTTATTTATCAAGTAACTCTAGATCAGATGTTAATTTTTTTCACTATTCATTAGTGAAAAAAAGATATTAACAGTAGGTGTTCTTTAAATATCTCCTTACTTTAACATTTGCATGGAATAACATCCTTGTTACTCTCAAATTGGGCAATTAACTCTTAGGGCATTGGAAAAATGGCACTATTCTCAGCTTTCACCTGAGTTTAGATTCCTTTTTTTGTTTGTCAGAGAAGTGGTTTGCTTATTATCGTACATTCTCCCATTTCAACTTTTTCTCCCTGAGAGTGAAGATTGGTCTGTAAATCCTTGTGAAATAAACACATTAATAATGATTCAGCATGAATGAACAAGAAAATAAGTTGTTCATTCCACTGTCAAACAATAGAAAAATTGCTATCTGCAATTGCTCTTTCAGATCATGTCTGGACCTTTTCGCATAATTTCCTTAAAGCCGCCTTAAATGCTTTTCCTCCTTAATCTTTCAGACCAGTTGAATCGCTTTGGTATTAATGCTATCCATGGATTCAAACTTCTCCCTGTAACTTTGTGAGTTCTATGCTCATTATTTCTTTAACTAAGAAGACAGGTTGAAAACTAATTTTAAATTATTTTTAAATTCTCAAAATTTCCCATCTTCTTTTCATACACTTTTTTTCAGAATGATGACATAATCTAAGCAAAAAATCTTACTTCAAATCAAATAACATGAGACATAGTTAACATGTTAAGAATTTGGTATTAATGTTTACACACTAGTTAAAATTCAAAAGGTTCTCAGACATTGTAAAGGAAAAGACAGACATATACACGAAAAGTCAAGTAACAATTTTTCTCACATGTTCCTGCAAAACCCCAGATTAAAGTTTTAGTTCAGATAAAAGTATTTATCTGATAAGAGTAATGTTGTATTTTGCCTCAGAAAAAAACCCTGAAATATAAGCAAGTTTTTCCCATCATGAAGATAATGAAGAAATACAGCAGAACACACAAATCCAGGTAAAAGATTCTCATTAGAAGTAAACCTGCAGTATGGTAATGAATTGTTAGCACTTTTGGATGTTCTTTATAAGGAAGACCAGATTTTAAAACATGGCAAGTGTCCTTGATTCAAAAGTGATAGTAGATTAAACATAACTGACAGCTATACAATAGTTTTATTTCCAGGTCCTGGTAATCATATTGTCCATTTTCACAGCTTCCTGGCTGATAGAGTTTGGCAAGTATTGTACAATCCATTTAGCCTAAGGCTGGCATAGCTTGCCCATGTCCAGTATTCAGACTTCTGTGCATACTGCTTCTTTTCCCGAGAAAGAGTGATTGCGTACTTAGAAGGAAAGTAATAGTATTTACTTTCCAAATTCAAATTTGTACAAGGTAACATTGACAAAAAAACCTGTGACCTTTCTTTCAGGCTTATGCCACTCAGTAGTTGAGGGTTTGTTGGGTTTCTTTTTGTAATATATTATTTTAGTCATGCAAATAAAACTGAGAAGTATGTATCTATAATTACAAAGTGAAATCAGATGCCATAAACTTTTCACTCCCTGCCTCTCCTCAGTTTTGACCTTTATCTCTCTCTGCTTTATCTTTAGACTAAAATTTTTTAGTAGTGTCCTTTTCTAATAAGTAGATATATTTCAAGACATTTATTGCTTTCTTCTACTCCTTAATAGGGTTTTCTTGTTCCTACTGAACACTTGTTCTGTGACAGAAGTGTAAGCACCTCCCTGGTACTTCAGATTATATTACAGGGAAAGGCACAGAGACAGAAGGAAACACAAAGAGAGAAAGTGCACGATCTCTGTAATTCCCTACTAAGCCATCTATTGCTTTTCTAGTCCTCTCAAGAAATGTGTATTGCGCAAACCACAACAGAGAACTGATAGTATAGTTCCGTCTTTTTTAGTGCTATACTTGCACAATTCAATGGACAACATAACAAACAAACCACTTCAAACCCAGAAACTTCTGTGTGGGGATTTTTTTTCTTAGAATTTGTCAGTTCCCATGAAATTTAATGAATTTCTCATCTCCTTTGGAAATTAGTATCTTAAGTGTCCATTTCCTTTCTTTTGTTCTTAGTCTCCGACTAAGATTTGATTAATTGATTAACACAATCACAGTCTGTTCTAGATTGAATGCTACTTAAAATATCAGTTAAAACTCCATCAGTCATGAGATATGAGGTTAAGAAATTACTGCATTTACTAATGCAACTGAACCGGATTGTTATCCTTGTAATCCTTTCTACAGTTCAGAGGAAAAGGGAGAATTTTACAGGAAATTTACCATTCCTATGTTTCTGCTGATACGTGTTTCAGTTTGTCAGTTGTTTCCTTTGTCTACAAAAATATTCCTTTTTGTTTATCGTGATGTGTTTGGCAAAAACTGTGCTTGACTTGACTGTTTTTCAGTTAATTTTAGTGTAAGTAGGAGAGAATGTGTTTATTACCTACAGCAAAAAAAGGACAATTAAGCCTTTCCTAATAAAATTTGATTTAGTGGTGGGATGAAACTTGGAAAGAAGAGCTGTTGACAAGATTACATTTGTAGGTGTTTAACCCATTGACTAGTAACTGAAAAAGTTTAGCAATTTGTAGAAAAGAAGGAAATGTATGGAGCAGCAGTCTGTTTTCTTGGCGTTTATGGGGAAAAGAGAACCCTTTAATGTGCCATATTATGTGCTTTTTCTCTAGGCATAAATACCCTTCCCCTTTTCTGTTTTTCAGAATCAACACTTGCTAAGTATTTTATATACATGATTTATGGTTTTTGCTGTCTTATCAGAAGAATCTTCCTTTTTCTGTAACTGAAGTATAGACTTGTTACTTGAGAGGCTTAGGCTGTTCCCACCTTGGTGTGATAGAACTAGGATCCTTGATTACATTATGGTTTAGATATTGTGTAACAGAGACATTTTGATAAACGATGATAGCAAGGGTCATAAGAACATTATGTAGTAACATAGTATTGAAATATTATAACAAAGGGAAAAACAGACAGGTTGATCATATCAAAATCAATCATATAAGTCAGTATTCATACATATCTCATATAGTGATAGAGTTATACCACAAAAATAGATGCTTTAATGATCTATTACACAGACTCTACTTGTTCAATTTATAATTCAGTTTAATAGATACTGATCCAACAGAAATAAGGGAAATAAGGGCAGAAAATATAAAGTATTTATGCTTTGAATAAGAAACATGACAGATGTAAAAAAAACCCTGAAAATTGAAGTTCGGGGTTTCTTTTCGTGTGTGCAACTGAAGCAATACATATCTTTCCTCAATAAAATGTATCAAAACCAGTAGAAATTCAAATGTGGTGTTATTAGTTGGAAGAAATAATGGCTGATAAAAGCTCTTCCTTCAGCACAGACAAAAAATATGGTCTCAAAACCTAATGTGTGGTATCGGTTACGACAAAACTGAGGCAATCTAAACCAAGTAAAAGTCCTGAAAGAACTAGTTTCAAATTTTTTTGTGCTAATGAATAATAGCATCAGCTGCCAGTTAAATGATTTTACTCATACTTTTCTCTGAGACAATAGCAGCACCCAGTGGCCAGTTAGACTTAGCCTAACTGTGTTGCCTATGGGCTGCTGATGTACAATAGTCTTTATATGTGTCTCAGCTCTCCCAGCCTGGTCAGCAGCTCAACTGGACAACTGTACACCCCAGTTTCCATTCCCCCTGCTGGGAAAAAGGGAAATAAGAGAGAGAAACTTGTGGGTTGGAAACTAAAACAGCTTAAATGAAACAATAGCAATAAAAATGAAACAATAGTATTAATAAGAAAATATTAACATTAATAAGAAAATAATAATATTAATAAGAAATAATAAAAATATACAAATTTAAAAAAATCAAATTGCTCTGATGATTGTGTCACCATTGATGCTGCAGTGCAGACAAGGGAAACATCCTGGACTGAACTTGGTGGCAGATGGGACCTGGGTTCAGGAACTTGTGGATTGGGATCAGGAATAGATAGTGAGAAGAGGTCCTTACTCAACATTCAAGAAGATTGGCTCTCTTGATCCTTAAGCTGTATACTGAATATGGCATATATGGAATGAAATAGTCTGTTGGTCAGTTTTGAGTCACTCGCCCTGTCTGCTCCTCCCTGCAGATGCATGCCTTTTTTTGCCCTTTGATTTATGACGTTCCACCAACTTTGGTATGGCCTTAATTTCCTTAGGAATAGATATAATATAACTGGCTTTTTTTTGCAGGCCACTGTCCTATGTTATCACTTTGAGAAACACTGTCTGAAAAACATGCAGTTAACCTGCAGAAAATGAAGTGACTTAGAAGAGGCTTAGCCAAAAAGTTAGACAATTGGTACTGCTTTAGCTCAAACCAGCACATTATTTATTCTTATCTTTTATCCTATTGTGAAGGGACTAGGCAGGATTAAAGGATGCTATATCAGCACCCTGCAGGTTTGGTATGTCTCTGCATAAATTCTGTATAGATTTTAGTTTTTGCTTTCCTCTGTAGAATGTATAATATTGAAGGAGGTGGGAGAAGTCATTTGGGATAGCTTTACGACTTTCACGCTTGCTTCATTAAGTGTGTTTACTGACACAAGCACAAGTGAGCAGTAGAATATTCAGAACATTTCTTGGTATACGTAACCTGTGAGGCCTTCATGCTGAAGAGTATACATAGGTGTTGTATAAAATGCAGTCTTAATCTATTAGAGAGCTGTCAGATGAACTGGAAATGTTATTTAGAGATTATCAATACTGACTGTAGATAGAATTGCAAGAGTCTCCACAGAACTTAAATGAGTGGGAGCCCTATCATGTACTCTATGTCCATTTCAAGAGTAGGTAGAAAACTCTTTCTGCCATGAACTTAAAAAGAACTATGTAGAAAAAATATGGATGTTGACTATGTACCAGACATAGTATGGGATTAAAGAACTTAGTTTGTGTTCCACCGTATTGCATTAAGATGTTTCCTACAGGCTAATGGAAGTAGCTTATAAAATGCTTTGCATTGCCTTAGGAATATTTTATTTTCAGATTATTTTTTTAAACTTTATATGTATGGCATCTATGGGCTGTATAACCTCTCTGCAAAATGTAGATACTCATAGCATATCATAGCATATTTTTGGAGACGTTTTGAGAAAATTTTTTTCACATTCCAGACACAACTTTTGCAGATATGACGATGACACTGTACGTATTTTATTCTTATGAAAGTAACATTATTCCACACATAGAAGGAGGACATGTAAAGTGTGAAGATACAATGTGAAATAAAAAACATATGTTCATTTACTGACAACAACCTGCATGCATTCTTGGACTGTCTTTGACTAGTTCTTTGTAGAATATTCAAAGAGTAAACTGTTTAGTGAAGGGCCATCAGAATTGAGAGTTCTGCATACTCTTCTTTTCTAGGCACACATGAAATGTATCAACTTTCATAGTGATCAATGTAGGCAAACGACTTCAATCCTCTCAAGTGTCAGCATGTTTTCTGACATCAGTTATGTACATTATACTCAGTAGAACCAAGCCAAGATTTAAACCAAAGGGTTTTAGAATATTAACCTCATAAAAATAATATGGAAATTTAAATATTCACTTACAAATATACCGAGTTGATTGTGAGTTTCTATCTTTGTCTTCTCCAGTGAGAGTTATTGTCTTATTTCTCTCTTTACGAACTTTCCTCATGTCCCTGTGTATATAATATTTCCTTCCTCCTGCGTAAAGGAGTTGGCAAAAGTATTATGTACCAGTGCCTGAAGAGTTAAGAAGTTTTTTGGAGACTATGACTAAGTGGTGCACTGCTGTGTGCAATTAAGGTTTATAGAGATCGGGATTAATGGGCAGCAGTCAAAGACAATGGGAGGCTGTTTTGGAAAAGAACTAAATGGAGGAAAGAGACAGATTCATGCTAAGGGTATTTGTTTCAAATTGGCTGAATTAATTGGGGGGAGGTTTAAAAGTTCTTTGTTCTTTAAAAGCATGCTTTAAATACTAAAATGTTAAGTACCTTGACCTTGTGATCTTTCAATTCCTGTATTTTCATGCACTCAACGTGGTAGTAATTGTGAGAATTTTATGTCTATTTTAATTTCTTAAAATACTTTCTGAGGATTAGTTTGTTTCATGGGGACACAGTAACCTCTACAAAACTAGGGCTCTTTTTCTTGCAGTAGGTTTCATTTAATTTGAATGAGTTAAATTATAAAGATGAAGTGATAAATTTATGGATAAAACACAAAATGCTAACAGAGAGATCGGATATAAGTTTTTATTCAATTATTGTGACTCTGTGGAGTATTAGAGATTTAAATTTTGGGGTTTTTTCTTTCTCTTGGCTTTTGCGTGCTTTAGCTTTGCCGCTCCAAGATTACTAATTCCTTTCTTGGAAGTTTTTTTATGCAAAATGTGTGATCCATATCTTACATCTCAACAATGTCAGTGGAAAGAGAAAAGGAGCTACAAAATTTGTGTAAGAACTTAGATATGAAAAAATAGGATGAGGAAAATTTTAATTATGTCCACATCACTAAATAATTTTCATAAATCTACTGGCTGCCATTTATCTTAAACCTCAAGTACTTTTGCTGAGTATTCTCGAAGATAGAATTTTCTGTTTAGAGATGTACCATTTTCAACACAAATTTATTAATGACCAAAATATAACCATTTTTCCCAACAGACATTTCCTCAATTTAAAAAGCCCTTCCTTAAATAAAGGTTTGCCAGACACTTTCTAAAGGCTTTCCATAAATAGAAAGAGATTCTATTTGTTCTCTATGACATCAGTTTCCTCGGTTAAATACATTAGCAGTGTTTTGTGTCCTAAACACACCAGCAGCTGCCTTCCACCTCTTCAAAACCATATTATGTATTTATTTTCAGTTCATAGCTTTTTGCTAATCTTTTGGTTATTCACATTATTTCTATAAGGCTGATAGCTAAGACTGTTAGATCTCCTTATAAGACAGCCTGGTCATCCTGTATAACAGTGACCCTCTTGACCCTTTATGGAATCATAGACACAGAATATTTTGGGATAGAAGAGACAGTAGTGTTCATCTAGACTAGTGCCCCTGGAATGAGCTGGGACACCTGCCACTAGGGTTTCTCAGAGCTGTGTCCTACTAGACC
This sequence comes from Dromococcyx pavoninus, assembly GCA_033558185.1. Taxonomy (NCBI): domain Eukaryota; kingdom Metazoa; phylum Chordata; class Aves; order Cuculiformes; family Neomorphidae; genus Dromococcyx; species Dromococcyx pavoninus. Next base: position 3,639,517 of record JAUMJL010000110.1, read on the forward strand.
TTGAATGTTTCCAGAGATGGGTTTACTACCACCACTCTGGACTACCTGTTCTAGTATTTTACCACCTTTATTGTAAAAATTTCTTCCTTATGTTTAGTCTAAATATCACTTCACTTAGTTTAAAGCCATTATACCTTGTTCTATAGCTACACGCTCTGCTAAAAAGTTTGTCTCCAACATTCTTATAAGCCTCCTTTCTGTACCGGAAGGCTGCTATAAGGTTCACCTAGAGCTTTCTCTTCTTCAGGCTGAGTAACCCCAACTCTTTCAGCCTTTCCTCATAGGAGAGGTTTTCTACCCCTTTGATAATTTTTGTGGTCTCCCTACGGACCTATTCTAACATGTCCTTGTCTTTCCTGTGCTGAGAACTCACAAGTGCTGAGTAGAGGGAAAAAATCACCTCCCTTGAAACATTGATCACATTTCTTTTGATGCGTCCCAGGATATGGTTGGCTTTCTGGGCTGTGAGCACACACTGCCAGTTCATATTGAGCTTCTCATACACCAACACCCTTAAGTCATTCTCTACAGGGCTGCTGTAATTCCCCTGCCTCTATTGAAAGCAGAGGTTTTCTGAACCCAGTTTTAGGACCTTGCACTTGACTTGTTCAACCTCGTGAAATTCATAGTTGCCTACTTCTCTCAAGTTTGTTCAGGTCCCCCTGGATGGAACTCTATATCTCAGGTATGTAAATTGCACCATTCAGATTTGTGTCATCTGCCTATTTGCTGAGGGTGCACTTCATCCCAAAATCCATTGATGAAGATATTGAACAGTACCATCCCCACTAAAGACTGGTGAGGGACACCAGTTGTTACTGGTCTCCATTGTAACACTGATCCATTGACCACTACCCTCTGGATTTGACAATCTGTAAGACTTGGCTGGAACCAACTTGCCCTGCAGAGGCTGGGGGGAGGATATAATTTTGAATCTGTGCAAAGCAGCAAAGAAAGTGAACACAATCAATTTAGTTTTTATCACAAAATCCTAATCTTTACTTTGAACTCAAAGTTATAAAAACTTGCAAAACTACTTGGAAAAAGAATTTACAGAATTAGCAGTAGCTCAAATACAGTCAAAGTCATCCAAAAGTGACGAGATAAGGTAGTTTTGAAGAAAAGGTAAGAACAGAGAGGGGAAAAAGATAAATAGCAGGGGAAGAAAAATGAAATAATAGAACAAAAAGACGATCACCACATCCTTGGGTCCAACACCAGTTTCAGCTTGTGGTCCTTAAGTGTCAATTGTGTTCCAAGGCATGATGGAAGCGTGCATTTGTGTTTTGGCAAACCTTTTTTATAGGTAAAATTCCATCTATTATTGCACAGTAGATGGGCCTTGCTGGACAGTACCCATGCTAGAAAAGTCCTGGATGTGACAAAGGCATAGTAGTTTCTTCTAGAAGAATTAAAGATTCAGTTTGGGGGTTTAGGGGTCACTTGCAGTGGCGCTTGCCCAGGATAACTGTTGCTTGAACCCTCTGACTGCACAGATGCAGTCAGGCTTTAGCGTTGCTCACCATTCAAAAGATCCTCACTCCATATTAAGTGTTGCTTGAACCGTTTGGACTTGCACATGCAGTCAAGCTTTCCAGCCTGGACAGAGAAATTAAGCAGTTTTTTACCTGCTCACAAGGAGTAAAACCAAGCCTCACTCTTCTTTAATCTGACGTTCTACCCATTCCATCCACTGGGGCTGCAAAATGCTAAATTGCCAAAAGCGTCAACCATATACAATAAAAACATCCACCTATCAAGTCCATCTCTCTCCAACTTAGAGACTAAGGATCTTGTAGGGGAGTGTGTCAAAGGCCTTAGAGAACCACAGAATGATAGAATCATCTGGTTGAAAAAGAACTCCGAGATCATTGAGTTCAACCGTACCTGTCCACTTACTAAACCATGTCCCTGAGAAACTCATCTAACTGTTTCTTAAACACCTCCAAGGATGACAACTCAACCACCTCCCTGGGCAGCTGTTCCAGTGCCTGACCACTCTTTCAATGAAGAAATATTTTCTAATATCTAGTCTGAACTTCTCTGATGCAACTTGCAGCCATTTCTTCTCATTCTATCATCTGTCTCTTGGGAGAAGAGACCAACACCCACCTCACTACAACCTCCTTTCAGGTATTTGTAGATAGCAATGAGGTCTCCCCTCAGCCTTCTCTTCTCTAGGCTACACAACTCCAGTTCCCCCAGCCACTCCTCATAGGACGTGTTCTCCAGCCCCTTCACCAGCCTTGCCATCCTTCTCTAGATGTGCTCCAACACCTCAACATCCTTTTTGTGCTGAGGGACCCAGAACTGAACACAGTACTTGAGGTGCGGTGTTACCAGTGGCACAGGGACACAATCACCCCCCTTGTCCTGCGGGCCACACTGTTTCTGGTACAGGCCAAGATGCCATTGGCCTTCTTGGCCACCTGGGCACATTGCTGTCTCATATTCATCCGGCTGTCAACCGACACCCCCAGGTCCTTCTCTGGCAGGCAGCTTTCCAGCCAGTCTTACCCAAGCCTGTAACGCTGCGTAGGGTTATTGTGTTCCAAGTGCAGGACTTGGCACATGGCCTTGTTGAATCTCAACAAGACAACATCCTTAGCTCTTCTCTTTTCCACTGACATAGTCACTCCATCCTAGAAGGCCACTAGGTTGGTCAGGCAGGCCTTTTTTGGTGAAGCCATGCTGGCTCAAACCATGTCCCTATCCTCCATGCGCCTTAGCGTAACTTCTAGGAGAATCTGTTCCGTGTTATTCCCAGGTACAGAGTTGAGGCTGAAAGGTTGACAGATATTTTCAGGAAATTACTGGTTTTAATGTCAAATCTGTTAACAGAAATACCACACTAAATCAATCTACAGAAAAAAAATTGGGAAACTTCTCTGTTAACATTCCCGTAGTTTCATAGCCTTCCTTTTGGTCCCCGTAATTTCCTTGTCTTAAAGCAAACAAATTTATATCTGCTGTATTTTTTTTTTCTGGAAATATGTTTATCTGACAGAGAAGATTTATGCATGACTTAAATTTAGCCACCTTTGGAACACTCCATATTACTACATGGAAACATTTCTTTTAGATTTAGTTTAAATATTCATCTCATAGATGTTCTTTTCTTCTATGACATTTATTTTTAAAAATATTCTGAGCACAGTACAGAGAGAATGCTGATATGAGACAGATCTTGACTGGTAGCATATAAGAAGAAACGGCATCGAAAAGAAAGTAGAAGAAGAGGTAGAAATGCAGTAAAAGTATTTTTCTCAATGCCTTAAGACGGTTTAAACGTTATAAAATGTTTACCTAATTGTTTGATAGTTATTCCTTTCCTTCTCCAAAATGAGATTATCCAGCAATTTAAAATCTCCGCACTTTCTATGTTTTCTCCTTCTGTCTCAGTAATATTTACCATCCAGGTAGCCTTTTTGCTTTTCATTCATAAAAAGGAAACAGAAAAAAACAGTCTAGAAATTTCCTCAACTCATTACTACAAATTAGTATTAAAAAAGATACTTATGTACTCAAAACTAGTCAACAAGGCCAAGTGCCAAGTCCTGCAATTTGGCCACAACAACCCCATGCAGCGTTACAGGCTGGGGACAGAGTGGCTGGAGAGCAGTCAGGTGGAAAGGGACCTGGAGGTGCTGATTGACAGGAGGCTAAACATGAGCCAGCAGTGTGCCCAGGTGGCCAAGAAGGCCAATGGCATCCTGGCCTGTATCAGGAATACTGTGGCCAGCAGGATGAGGGAAGTGATCCTTCCCCTGTACTCGGCATTGGTGAGGCCACACGTTGAGTATTGTGTTCAGTTCTGGGCCCCTCAGTTCAAGAAGGATATTGAGGTGCTGAAGAGGGTCCAGAGAAGAGCAACAAAACTGGTGAAGGGACTTGAGCACAAGTCCTATGAAGAGAGGCTGAGGGAGCTGGGGTTGTTCAGCCTGCAGAAGAGGAGGCTCAGGGGTGACCTCATTGCTCTCTACAACTATCTGAAAGGAGGTTGTAGACAAGTGGGGGGGCAGACTCTTCCCCAAGGCAACCAACAACAGAACAAGAGGGCACAAGCTTAGACTCTGCCAGAGAAGGTTTAAGGCTGGATATCAGAAAAAAGTTCTTCACAGAGCGAGTAATCAGGCATTGGAATGACCTGCCCAAAGAGGTGGTGAATTCACCATCCCTGGAGGTTTTTAAAATAGGACTGAATGTGGCACTTAGTGCCATGATCTAGTAATCATGATAGTGTTGGATTAAGGGTTGGACTTGATGATCTTGGAGGTCTCTTCCAACCCAGATAATTCTATGATTCTATGAAAACGGATTCTTTAATTTTGAGGGTGGGGGGTGTTATGTCTTATTGTGAGGTTTTTTGTTGATTTGTGTTTGGAATTTGGTCAGTGTGATTTTTAATTTTTTCTTGGTTTGTTTTTGGAAAATGCTTGATTTTTATTTTTCTTTTTATTCATTATCTCATAATCTTAGGACAAAGAAAAACTATTAAACCTAAAACTGTACTTTGGTAATTTTCTTTCTTCATTCATGTTATGAGTGTATTCCATTTTGCTTGTATGACAACCTGTCTCAGAACTGTATTCTTAAAAATAAGTAATTTAATCCCAATATGTGTATATTTAAATTAAAGATATGTGGCTTTGATATTCCTTTGCTCACTACTGCATATAATAATGTCTCATTGCAAAATGGATTTGAAAGTCTACTAAATCAGAATGTTGAAGTTTTATACAGATACAATTCAGGCACAATCTCCTTTTATCTTCCTAAAAAAATCATCACAAAATCAGTTTTTATAGACTGCGACTCAGAACTCTCAAAGTAAAGATACTGAATCACAAAAATGAAAACTTTTAATGCAGAAGAATGCATATTTAATCACAAAAATTGTGTCATGAATAGCTAGTCTGTCACTTAGTGATCTCATTACATATGACAGATAAAATGTTAACATTTTGAATGCAAAAAAACCAAGATGATTATTAAAAATAAAAATCTAAGGCAATTTTATATATCTTTTCATTAAATTAGTAACTACAACTAAGAGGGAAATAAGGGAGTAGATAGCTATCTACAAATTAAGTAATAACTTTACAGATTTTTCACCTGAATAAATATTTTTTATATGAACGTGTGTCAGAAATGCATTGTGTATTTATACTTGCTTATGCAGATAAAGAGGGCAGGATTTTTTTCTTATCTGCTAAAATCAGCAGATCTTTTGAATTTATTATATTTCATTTTGGTCTTAGGTCTTCTTTTCTGTGACTGTTAATATTAGCTTTAGCACTATAGACTGAGATTAAGCATTTAAAAGCTGTAACAGTTCTACTTACTCTGTAGTCACTTAATCTCTACTACAAAAATGTTGCAAACTTCAGCAGAGCTGCAGAGGAAAAACAACTTGCAGTATCAGCAAGAATACACAATTCCTATTCATGGGAGTAGTCTATCTTTCCTGCTTGATCAACCTGAAACTGCACAGACCTTGCATATCTTAGATGTGTTGGCAAAAAGAAGTTCTGATGTTTATTTCTTGTTCAACAGGAAGTACAGTGTTCCGTAAAAATAGAAAATTAGTATCAAATTACAAGGAACTATTATTGCTATCTCCATAGCTTTGTTAACTATGGTGTATCTATGGATAAAAAGTCTAGTATGCTGAGGCAAAAAAAAAGCATATTTCCTAAGAAAAGAGCCTAGTGTGGCAAATTCAAAATTAAACATTTATTTATGACAATTGAAAGATATGTGATATAAAACCTTTGGAAGTTGTAATTAACTTCTCTGTGAAATAGTTAAACCGTGAGTGAAATGAAACATTATTTCTCTGTCTCATTTTCTCTCACGTTTTACAAAAACTTTCAGGTCAGTTAGAGAAAATTGAATTGAGAAAACTGTTGTGTGCCAGTGTCTCTCCATTTGGTTATTACCTATGGTAAATCATCTGTTCTGCAGAGACATGTCATGATAGGATGGTTCTGCAATTGTTCCCCTGAGGTGAATGCTCCTAAGAAAAGGCTGGAAAACTCTACCTGCTTAATTTATTTCAAGATAATGTACATAGAACGACTTCAAAATATTTACTAAAATCTTAATTTGGAACTCCTTTATGTCAGTGGACACCCTCTTTTTAACAAGTAGACTTTATTTAGATCAGACCTCTGCTGTCTGTACTTACACATAGACAAAAATGCAAGTTCAAAATCAATATTTTTAACTAAGTTAAGCCATTTTGTGTATAATACTAAAAAGAAGAAGAAAAATAAAACCAAAACAAAACAACAAACCCAAAAAACACACTATCACAGGATATTTGTGATTGGAAGGAACTTCTGAAGATTGGTTTGCCTAACCCCCCCATCTCAAAGTGGGGTCAGCTAGGGCAGGGTGCCAAGCACCATGTCCAGTTGGGTCCTAGATATTTCCAAAGATGGAGTACCTACATCTTTTGTAGGAAAGCTGCAGCGGTGCTTCACCATCCACACATTGAAAAACATTTTCTTTTAATGTTTAAACTGATTTTATTTTATTTTGGTTTGTGCCCTTTCCTTTTACGTTTTCACTGAATACCAGTGAGAGGAATCTAGCTCTGTCTCTCCATCAGGTATTTACACACACTGTTAAGTTCGTCCAAGACTTATCTTCTTTATCTAAAAAAATTCCTACTTTCTCAGCCTTTTCTTATATGTCAGAATCTTCAGTACCTTAAAATGATGAGCAATAATTTTTAAACAAAAAAGAATATTTTTCAGATATTTACCAACTATTTTGAAACATTGGTGGGCCTACAAGTTCTTCAAGAGTTCTAAGTGTATCTGTCAGGAGAAAAATTGGTATTAATCATATATTTATTACGCAGTAAGCATAGGAGGCCCTACACAGAAAAAAATCAGACTGGCCTGTAATTTTTTTATTTCAAAAATTAATGAAATCAGCTATAATCATCTTCAAAAAAGTTCCCCTGTGAGTTGACACAGCGGCATATGATGCTACCAAAGTTCAAAGCAGTTCCATAGCTCGTTGTCTGAAAGGCTGTTGAAGTTCTCCATCATTTTTGCTTTCACATTTTCTGCTGACAAAAAAGTGTGTTCCTTTGAGCACCAGGTCTGGTGAACAATGTGGGTGCTTGAGCACAATCATGTTATTAACTAAAAATAGATAAAGTGTTGTGGACTGGTACACACCTACATTTTCTGATAAAGGGTAAGAAAACTATATCTGAACACGTGACAACTCATACTGAGTGAAGTGATCAAGTTGAGCCTAGTCTCACTGTGACACATTAGAACATATTCTATAAACACTTTTTTGTATCTCCCCTCCCACTTTGGTTCCCAAGCTACAGGATTAGTCTTTTTTTTTCCATGTTGGGCCTAGTATTGCGTACCTAGAGAGCTATATATGTAAAAATAAATACACAAAAGTACGAAATAAAAGCATATTAAAAAATTCCTCTTGATGTATTAGCAAAATGCACAGCTATTGTTACTGGTATTTTCTCCTGGTGAACTGAGATTTTCTACTGCATGCTCCTTATCTGAATGGAGTTTGCCACAACTTATGATAACATTAAAAGGAAATTTTTACCACACTGAAATCACATGAAATATGGATTAACTCAGAAATTTGCCATCAGAATTTTCATTTGAAATTGAAAAACTGTATTTTGCTAAATAATATATCAGAAGGGTGAAATGTTCCAAACTATGTCATCAATAAAACTGTTAACAGTACCTCACAGTAGCAAACGACAAGATACTGATCTAACATGTCATATAAATCAAGAATAGTTCAAAAGGACATAAAAGCAGTGTCACTGCTTTTGAAGTGCATGATAAAATACAATTATATCATTGTTTGCATAAACTTAGTTAAAAAGTTTTCAAAATATTTCTAAAGCTTCCTTTGCTATGAATCTGCTGTTTAATTAAGGAAAACGTATTTCATCTGTGTTTTTCTCTGCACCACTTACCTTTTTCCTTGTTTCATTTTCTTAAATAGGTCTTCTCCATTTTGATAAAGTATGTACCCTACATAAACAATGCCTTCAACCTAATATTCTGTTAGAAAATAAAAATTGAACTATTGTATTAATTGGAAGATTATTACTGTTTATTAAACCATTCAAATTATTTTCCATAATTGCTCATATCTCCTTGTCTTCTTCCCAGAGTTATATCTGCTGCACTCTGTTGAGTAGCACTGCAAGACAGCTTGTAGCACTAGTTTGTCTCCCATATAAGTAGGTTTTCATTTCAGTGAAACTGTCTAGCCACGACTACCTTCTTGCTTAACCAGAATTCCTATGTAATTAATTTTGCTGTTGCTTCTTCTTCTTTGTGAGATCCTATTATTCACTTATCCTTGTCTTTTTGTGGTTTTTTTCAGTGATTCTTTGGATGCTTTCCCTTATGTTTTTTCTTCCTTCTTGTTAGTATTCACTACAGATTCTCTTTTCTACTTCTTCAGCACCACTATGTGGCACAATGCCACCAAGTATTTTGTCCTCATTCATCTTACTTCATTTTTATACCTTTTCATACTTTTCAGATCTGGTAGCATCTCCACATGAAGCTTCTTCAACTTCCCCAGGTAGGTAACCCAAGTTCTCATCAGGTAGCTATTCAGCTCCACTCTGAGAATTCACCTATGATTCGTTCAGAAGAATATCAGGATTAACTTTTCCTTTACTCCTTTGCATCTGGTACTTCAAAATAAATACTCACGAAAATCTTGCATTTAACTTTCTGTAGTGACTGATCTACTGTGGCTTTTATTCTCCGTTTTATCCAACTGTTGTGTGAAATATCAGGAATGAATTTGCAATTACAGCAACAATGCTGAGATCAATGATCTTTTATTCTTTAAACTCATAAATCCCACAGTAGCTGGAATCTCCAGAAGCACCCTGCAGGGAAGCAGCAGGGAAGATCCAGGTCTAGCAGATCATCTACCCAAGTCTGAGGGCACCCATGGATCATTGCATCATCTCTGACATAAGTATATGATTTGCCAGTGAAGTGATTTATGCATGTATCAAATACAGGTATTAAATATGGGCTATTTTATACTTATTCCATACATCTGCACAGACATATTTTAGTATTTTGTTTGTATGTTTGCCAAGCCCTCAAGCATTGGGACATTCAACTGTGAACCTTTCTATAGAGACATGAGTGAATCGGTCAACATGACTTACTCCCCATCTTCTGTCACATTGTAGTGCCCAGTACACCAATGTTAGCTGGAAACTAGTTTTCTCTGTATAATCCTTAACTCTTGATTACTACTTGTAGTTTTTTTTGATTCTTCTCTTCCTCCAGTAAATTATTCTCTTTGATTTGTCTGTTATTAATAGTAAATATTCAGTTTCAAAATGTCACACTGCTCAGAACATTTAATTCTCTTTCTGTAAGCAGATGTTTCAAAAGGGGGTCATACTTTTTGGCAGAAAGATTGAATATTTTGTCTTCATCTACAAAGTTCTGTTCTCTTCTGTCTGTCCTCACATTAATCTGTTATTACTCTTTTATGTTAAAATAATCTACCTTGTTACAGTCTTTACTTTTTTTTTTAACTCATGCTTTCACAGGCTTTGCGTTCTGCCATCTCGAATTTAATAACTATTAAGTGTGAGGAAAAATATATATGATTAAAAAAATAAAGCTTTTATAACTACATGGCTTCTTACTACACAATGTATGAAAAAAACCTCCAGAAGACTCTGAACTAGCTTGTATTTCTTATACATATATGTGCTTACCTATATGCTCCTTCCTTCATTCCAACTTTTTCCTTTTTTGCTAAAGAGTGACAAAGAAGTTGCCAGAATTTATGTAAACTTATTTTGTAGATTTGTTTTTTGCTTTGCATTTTTCTGAGGTTTCTTTTATCATTTCTTTTATGCAGGACTTTCAGATTTATTTTAAGTTATCTATCATTGAAAATAAAAAGTTAATGGTCTCTGAATCAGGAAAATATTCAGGAATCCACTATGTATTTTTTTTAATTACACCATCTTACAGTAATTTTATTTCATTATGTCAATTTTATTATCTTTTCCACTGATTATTGTCACAGTTAAGTGGACTCCTAAAAGAAACCTAAATTACTCAGATTGATGTCAAGATCAAATTTAACATATTTTTTTAATCTAGTTTGCAATAGATACATCTTATTCTGTAAACTGAGCCATACATATTTTTCCTGTGACAAAGCCAAGCTCTTATATTTCTGATAAAATTACCAGAAAGTCATGAAAACTTTATAAATGCCAATGTTAAATCTGAAAAATTTTGCTTATTTGGATCAATTTTTTTCTGTACAGAAGTGAATATGTCCATTTATGCCACACAAATGCAATCTACAAGCACAAAATATCAGTATAAACTAATGTTTATTAAGTTGTCCGGTGTCAGTTCCAAAATAATTTAGAACAGCTTATCTTGATCTAAGATGTAAATTGATGGAAATATAAGGACATAATATAAATGCATGATAAATAAAACAACCTCTATAACAAATAATACTTTTTAACCAATAGACTTGAAAACATATAAATTTAAGGTCTAGAGCATTTAAGTGGCCAATTTTATGAAATATATTGTTGTGTTTAAGATAGATAACACGGAATCTATTTTTTATTTTCTCCTAATATTATTCAGACCTAAAATAATGTATTGTTCTCTTAGGCTGAAATTACTCTGTGAAACAAAGCACCTTGAAAAGGATTCTGCATGTCTTCCATCATAACTAATCATTTCTTAGGATCTGTTAATCTTTGGAACCTATGAATAATACAAGAGAAGTAGGCCAGTTGTTAGCATACTTTGATTCTCTGTCTTCTACTTTCAGTGAGGTTATATAGCAACCTATATCTATTTTTCTCTCAGACACTGAAAAAAAAGTAGTAATCAATGGGTTTGAACTGTCTGAATTTTTGGTATTTCAAAATAATTTCAGAACTATTATATTCTAAGAGTTGAATAGTAAGTGCATCCACGTGTTCATACATTATTTTCAAGTGTGTTTCCACTTTCAATGCAATATAGGTGTAATAGGCTCATACTACAATTTTCTCACTCATGATTCTGAGTGAACATTTTCATTTGGCCTGTGAGAGTATACATCCCCTTTTCAGTTTTAAGAAAGCTTGGATATTAAGCTAAGTTGTCTATTATCTCTGTCTCTATCTATAAAAGAAGTTAGCATACCTATAAAATAGAAATTTTTCATTTTTATGTACTGCTTCTGTTATTACTGATGCTAAGACAGTCTGATGAGAAGGTATCTCACTACACATAGTGCAGTTTTTCATTTCTGAAAAATATTCATTTTTACTATTACAAGCTAAAGTCTGATTTAAAGGAAAAAACTTATAGAAAAATACATAAAAGGTAACTCAAAGATGTGTGATGAAGTCATAGCTTTAGGCATAATTTTATTATCCATGTTCATAAATTGCCTGGAAGTACTTAAGAGCTCATTTTGATATTCATATAGGATGTTAAACTGTAAGGAACATCACTAAATTTAGTATGGTATATATGCACAAGAATGCTCAACATCCATAATACTGTATTTCATTCTGATCATCACAGTAGGAAAAAACAGGTAAACAGTGAAGATGTTTGGTATTTGTGAAAATTAGTCAGCTATTTATTTACAGATTGAAAGATATTATTGAGCTTTTAACTCTGCAAATGTTTGGAAAGTGTTTGAGACATTCTGATCGAAAAACAAGGTCCTACAGCTGGGTTGGGGTAACCCCCAGTATCAACACAGGTTGGGGGATGATGTGATTGAGAGCAGCCCTGTGGAGAAGGACTTCAGGGTATTGATTGATGAGAAGCTCGACATGAGCCGACAATGCTCTCATGAGACCCCACCTGGAGTATTGTGTCAGGTTCGGAAATTCCCAACATAAGAAGGATATGGAACTGTTGGATTGGGTCCAGAGGAGGGCTACAAAGATGATCAAAGGGTTGGAACAGCTCTGCTATGAGGAGAGGCTGAGAGAGTTGGGCTTGTTCATCCTGGAGAAGAGAAGGCTCTCGCAGGGACCTTGTAGGAGCCTTCTAGTACCTGAAGTGGTTGCAGGAAAGCAGGGGATGGACTTTTTACAAGGGCTTGTAGTGATAGGATGGGAGATTTAGGTTAGACATTAGGAAGAAATTCTTCACCATGAGGGTGGTGAGGCACAGGCACAGGTTACCCAGGGAGGCTTTGGATGCCCCCTCCCTGGAATCATTCAAGGCCAGGTTGAATGGGGTCTTGGGCAGACTGGTCTAGTGAGAGGTGTCCCCGACCATGGCAGGGGGGTTGGAATTAGATGATATTTAAAGCCCTTCCAAACCGAAAGCATTGCATGATTCTATGACTGTATGATTCTATGATTCTAACTCAGACTTATTTAATATAATTTATAGGCATCCATTGTGATATGCTTCTTATGTAATCTGAGATAATTGATTGATATGCCCTTTGTAGCTAATACCGTAATTTCTCTGACCTATTTAAGGATTATTTCTGTGCTGTGTTTTGTAGGTGAGGATATGATTTCAGCTTTATCTAATAAGACCTCCAGTACATTCACTGTTCATGCTTACCAGTCAGTCAAGGGATAACTTTCTTAACTCAGGATTGTAACAAATGAATTTCATAGAGATATTTTTACAAACTTTGCTTCTTTTAAAAAATTTGAATGGCAATATTGCTTTGCAAGTATATATAATAACTGTATAACTGACATCTTTCCAATTTGTTGACATGAAAAGATGTGTTGTAGGTTGAAGCAGTGGTAGTTTTAGGTAACAGCTCCTTCTAATACAGTGATCTCTTAAATTTTAGAATAAATTTGCAGAGTAAGAGATACTGAATATTATTTCAAGATTGTTTACGAGTATGTGGTATACATGCACCATTTGTAAAATGATTTACATAATTACAAGATGATTGGTTGCTGAAAGAAACTTACTCTTTGTTCAGGAAATTTAAAGTAATCATTACCTCTGTACTTCCATTTTTCTAACAGCGTCCAACAGTGAGGATCAAGCTATAGTAATGACTATTGTCTTGGTTCTCACCAGATTATGGACTTGAAATGTTAGAGTTAAAATAAATATTACAAACGTTGAGTGGTCTTTCTGATATTTTGGAGGTTGCTTCTTTTCTTTGGTCAGTGAAAAATGGTAATAAGTACCAGATACAAGGCTGAAGTAGGAGTTTTATACATTACCAAAATGTTACAGTGCTTAAAATTCAGACTCATTTTTAGACTCTGCTCCTAATAAAAAGGGAAATACATTAACATCTTTAATCTTAAAACATATAGCGCTTTGAAGATAAAACTGAAAATAAATATTTCAAGTCAATATAGGAGTAAAGTTGGCAGAGCATATAGACATAGAATATCAAAATTAAAAAAAAAAAAAGAAAAAAAACACACCACAAAATCAAAACCCAAAGCCAAAAGAATGTTAATATAGCTTTGGTAGAAAGAAATTGGCAACAATTAATTTTTAGCAATCAATCTGTTCTTTAAATATTTGTGTCTTCTTTTTTATAGTTATTTCTGTTAGAACTGCTTTTGACTCTTCTTGTTAAGTCTTTGAATAACATAAAAGTACTAGCCTTCACATTTGATTATGATAGTCATGAAAACTCTGATCCTAAATTCTGTGTAATAGATTTAGCATCCCAATAGGAATGAAACACTCCCGTAAACTCAATAGAAATACCTTGAGTATGCCTTTTTTTACTGTTTGAGTAGTAGAATGAAGATAGTTGTGCAGGTGACTTTCTGGGCAGAGATTGTGTAAACTATGTGGATAAGGAGTTTTTACAGCATCCAAAATTAAACAGGCCAAAAGAGCGATTTTTAACATTGTTTTATACAGTTTGCTCTGAATTCTTGACAAGAGACAAATGCTACAGCAACAGCTGCTCCTGCTTCCTTTTACTCCCCTTGCAGCAATTGTACAGCCTCTCACAGCTGCCCTGTATCTTGACATTGTACTCACTGTACATCAGCTGCAGAGGAGGCACAGCATGTTTTCAATTTGAGCTGTCAAAAAAGTCATAAAGGAAGGAGAACAGTGCTGAAAAAAAACAAACTATTTTAATTTTGTTTGTGCTTCTTTAGTCACTCTATATAGCTATGAAAATTTTCATAGTGAAACTAGTCATGCTTATGCATCCAAATCATCCGGCTTAAATGATGAGCTTCCTGGATATATCCTTTTTATAGTGATATTTTTCTCAGCTAATTTTATGTATTATATTTTTATTTTTAATATGCTGGCAGGTATGCTTGCCTTCAGCAAGAGTTGCAGCCAAGCAGATTTCACTGGCACAAACAATGCTACTATATGCATTAGCTCTCAGCATGCAGATAGGAAACTTACTTTCCTTTTGAGTATTTTACATTCTTTGTATGTCCAGTATAAAGTAGCCTTGAAAATAGAACTCAAAATCTATTCTTAAATCTAGATTAATTGGCACAGCAAAACACATTTCTGTTTGTCATTGAAATTTGAATCAAAGGGAAATTTAATAGATGTGAAACAGGAGCACTTTTTTACATAATCATGTCTACAAATTCTTTTTTCTTTTTGAAGATGCACCATATGTCTAAGTTTTTATATAGTTATGTTTAATGGGAGACAGTTATTTGCAAATAGGTAAATATATTCTCATCTTGTAGTTTTTTGAGTGGTGAGTGCTAATACTCCCAGATTTGCCATTATTAAGAACTACTGGTTATTTCTCCTCCTTTTTCTTCCTCACTGCTGGCCCTTGAATTACATTCAGAATCCCAGTGAAAACAGTGAGGAGGTAGAACTGAAAAATATCTCTGTTTCATAATCTTCTCAGTTCAGCAGAAGAAATCACTCTGCACGCAAAATAGAATTGCTAGAGGAATAATCTGAAAATTTGGAATAGCTTTTGATTATAATTTCATCATATTGAGGAAACTCTATCTAGTTTTTATTTTATTTCAAAAAAGCGTCAAATAAAAGAGTAGTCTTCTGATCATCTACCCTGTTCCAAGTTCCTTGCTCTGATTGGAGTTTCCTAAATATTGTAAATATTGCATTTTTTTTAAAAAAAAGACTAGAAGCAATCCATATCTTCCTCATCTTACTTTACCATTTTCATACTAAGTTGTTTATCACATTGCCAATGATACTAACCACTATCATCATATTCCTAGTGTACACGAATCTTATTTATGAGTTGCTGTGTAAGAGAATTGGAATGTAGCATCTCCAGTCTAGTCTGATTGTGAAGTTTTTGTGACTAAGCTATGATTCTTCTCTGGAGAATTCCTTGTCTCTGCGAGTATCTAGAAGGATACTGCATAGCTGTTTATTACAACTATGTTATCCATTATTCTTTCCATAAGGAAATATATTGGCACACTTACACAGTCACAACCAAAGTCTGATTATCTTTCGTGATCCAAGGGAACACCTTAATCAAATTAATAGTCTCAAGCAATGGTGGACTGCGATATTTAGTGGTAAATTTACCTATTTTTTAATTCAGATAGAAAAAGTTTTATGAATTGTGCTGTATCTCAACTGGGTGCAGCAAAGCTCTATTGGAGACCTTAGCCTTGTGAAGCTTGGTGCCTCAGTGGGGCCTCTTAATCACAAGTTCGAGTATTTATGTCTCACCAAATTAGTATAAAGCATTCCATCTGCTCATGTAGTAATACCCAGCAAAATATGCCTTGCTAAACAGGTGGAGGAGTAAAAGACGTGAATAAACAATGAGGCAGGTGATTCATGATTCTTCATTTCTACTACAAATGATTTTCAGTAACTTGGTAGAGTGGGAGGAAGGGACTGATACAGCAAGGCACTGTTGGTTTGATTGTTTCAAATGGATGCTCCATAGGTCACAGCTACTACTGTTGGAACAAAGTTCTACAGTGACAATATGACAATGGAGGTGGTGCCTGCTCTCACAAGTTTGCATGCATGTCAGGATGCACTTAGAAAGGGCAGGTCGCTGTGCAAAATTTTTTATTTCCTTCAAAATCAATCCCTTAATTTGAAGGGGTAAAACTGAAGAAATTATGATCTTGTGAAACTACAAGCATGAGAGAAGGTTCTGAGCACTATGAGTGGTAATCTAAATAGAGCAGTGACGAAAAGATACTTTTTTATAGAGTTAGTCAGAAAAAATAATTTGAAATTTGACTTTCAAAGAAAAATATCAGTCTTCTTTTTACATTCAGGAGAGAAATGGGAGAAAAATATGTAACTACCACTGTCAGTAACATATTTTTCTAGCTTATGGGAGGCTCCTCTTCCAAACTGAACAAAACAGGAACTTAAAATTATTGCCCTTGCAGAGCTGGCGTTTAATGTCACAGGTACTAAGCTGTTGAGGAAAGAACTGATCAGCAGGAACACTGGGGGTGGTGTAAACGCTATCTCCTCTGTTATACTAGCACCACATGTAAACTGCCAAAATAACTTATTTTTGCTAGAAAGTTGAAAGGTACATGAAACGGAATGTCTATTTTACAGTAAGCCTGAGCTTTTAATTGTGAATCTTCACTGTAAACTGTTGTGAGGTATGGTATTGGGGAGAGAATGATAATCTGAGAAATATCAGAGGCAAAGATACTTCAAATATATTTAATTAAAGACTAAGCATTTTTTGTGTCCATCTAGGCAAAATATAATACAAACTAGAGTCCTAAATATGAAAGTTCTGTCAAGTTTTCTCCCCAGAAAAGATTTTAATCATAATGGTTAATTTTTGAATTATGTAGCATAAGCAGTGAAGCCAGAGAATATGATTGTCTTCTAATTTGAAATTCAAATTCACAGGTAGTCCTGCAACGCACATTGGTCATGAAGAAACAGGAATTTTTAAGAATTTTTCTACAACTACAACAATACAAGATATGCAACAAACTCCACATCCAAGAGCAAATTATAAGCAAAACTTAACAATAAAATGGATCTATTGATTAAAGCTTTCATTAGCCTCTGATCCTCAATGGAAACTACTAGAAATCCTAATAAAATCTGACAAAAAAATATATTCTTGATTCGAAAAAGACTAGCTGGTTGTTGAATGCTCACTGTATCAAATGTCAAGAGATGCTAACCTAACACTGAATAAGCGGAACTTTATTTTAAATAGCTTGGTGTTCATTAAGAATTTTGGGGGGTGGAGGTGGTAGGGAGTTTGGGGTTTTGTCTGTTTCTTAACCTGAGTGGAGAGAATCTGTTTAAAAGTTTCTCCTTCATTTTCACTGTTCACTGTTCTTAATCTTTAATTGAAATTTTAATTTTTTTCTTTTAAGCTTTCTTTTTTTATTTTACAGTTATCTAAGCACAATATAAAACCAATCATGTTTTTTAGTTACGGTGTTTAATGTTTTAAGCAGAATCAGTGCAGCTTACTGCAATTCTAAAGTACTACAGCTCATCATAGGGAAAACAGTAAGTCTCTAAGGAGAAGGTAGTGATGTTACTATTATCCGTGGGCTTCAGTGAAGCTAAGTGAAAAGTCATTTATTCTATTGAAGATACTGAGCATGAATCTTCTAACTTCCCTGAACCACACAGAAAACACATTATATAAAAAGTATTGGTTGTCCTGCCTTGTGCATGGTTCCTGCACCTGGGATCAAGTAACATTCATTTTCTTACTGCATCTACTATGCAATCACATCCCTACAGGCAGCTATTGTTGAGCTACAGTATGGTAAATAGGAACTGCTTTTCAAGACATTGCTATAATTCTGTACTTTTTCCCAGTATCTTCCCAACCTCTTCAAGGAAGGCAACAGAATGCTTCCTCAGCATAATGGAGCAAGATATGTCAGATGAGACATGTAGGGGAAAGATTAATGCAGATCATTGTTAAGGCATCAGTGAAAGAAGTAGTGGATCAAGACATATACTATTATCTTTCTTTTTTTGTAAATAATGAGGTGGTTTAACAGTTTCCTCCCAGCACCTCCTTCCCCTGTTGATGTTTATTACTTTTGACAAAGCTTTGGGCTGTATACAGATGTATTATAGGTATTTCAAAAGCAGCAGCTTTAAGTATAGTCAGATCAAAATGTAAGAGAGATGTTCTGCACTAAATGCAAGTGAATTGAGGATGGGAATTACATTGGAAGTTCACATATGAACGTTCACATAAAATTCTGAATTTAAAGAAAAATTACATGCTGTTAAATTAGAGGTCTTCTATTTTGAGCTTTCTGCAGCTCTCAATCTATACCGAAGCCTACTAAGACTTGTAATTCATGAAAATTATGTAAAATTGATTTTTAGAATGAATTCTCACAACTGTTTATCTTTGTTGACATTCAAGAAATATTAGGTTTTCATGGTATGTAAAGTGAATAGCTATTCCAAAGGAAACAAAATTCTATTAGTCCGGTAGCATGATTTTCACAGACCAACAGCTGAGACCAGGAGCAGAGTGTAAGAATAAGACATCTGTACCTCTGGACATTCTGTGGTTTAGACCCAGAAGTTGTAATCTCCCCTCTTTTTTGTAATCATTCTTATTAACTCACGTAAACATATTTGGCATTCACGTGCCTTACGACGTGAATTGAATTCAATTATGCATTATGCAACATAGCACAATGTTTGGTTTGTGTTTTAACCACCAAGAAGATAACCTTACATGGTCCCCTGACTTGTATTATAAGAAATAATAGACAATTTTTTTCTTCTTTACTTTGTTTTTTTCAGTTAAGTTTTTATTATTATTCTATTTATTCTATTATTCTACTTTTGTTCAGTTTTTTCTTGTGTAATTAATTATAATCTTATATCATATGGAAGCCATAATATGCATACAAATATTTTTTTTGTCTCTACTTAATATCTACATTTTTACAGAACTACTTTTGAGATGGGTTACTTTGAATGAAACAAGGAATTAAAGAATGACACATGAAAATATACAGTTGTATAGCTATTTGTCTGTTACTTAAGTAATAACTCCCGATTCTTGCATCCTTTTTCTTCCATTCAACAATTAAGCACATGTTTTCATAGAACTATCTAGGATATCTGTCAGATATCTTTCTTGGGAATATTACCTGATTTTGACAGTGTCCATGTGACTAGTGAAGAAGAGCAATGTTCAAATACCTACCTTTGAAGATAAAAAATATGAAAAATATCTGTCAAAAACTTATAAATATGTTTGCTTTTTGCTTTTTGCTTTTTCCCTTCCTGGTACAAAAAAAAAAAAAGAAGAAAAAGACTGGGAATAGGTTAACAGTCTTAGAAAAAGGGGTTCTAGCACGTCATTCCTCTTTTTCTCTTTGACTGCATCAGTATAATTTTATCAGTTCAAATTTAGTTTTAAAGTCCATCTTTAAAGTTTATGCAGTTAGAAAATTTTCCTCCACATATTCTTAATTTAAATTCATGACCATTTCTTCCCATCAGCTCATTTTATTGTAGTTTATTTTAATTTTGGTTACTTTGAAAATGTTTTAATATTAGAACTTGATGTTGTAATATTAGAAACATCCCTGCTTCTCATCTTGGCTTTTACATCAATTTACATGATGAACAGGACCATTATTCAGTACAGATTACCACGAATGCTTCTCTCTTTTGTAGAACTTGTCCATTCTTTCCCTTTGGTTCCTGCAATAGAGTACCTAATCTGTGAGAAGGCAATAAATTTTACATTTAATAAATCTCACAATAGTTTAATTCCCTAAAGTGTCTCAGCAGAGCAACTTTCAAAGTCAAAAGCTTTTGGAAAATCAGAATTCATTCTGTCAGTAGTACAAGGCTTATCTGAATGCCTATTGACTCTTTTAGAGCACTCTGAAAAATTATTAAAATATAACATCTTAATAAAAAATTGGTGTTGATTCTGCTCATATATTCTTTTCCTTTATTTACGTACAATTTTTTTCGTATTACAATTTAAAGGAATTTTCCTTATTTTCCCCACCAGTCTGTTCCCTACACCCACACTGAAACCTTTTCTAAAAGCAATTTCCTTACTTGCTTCCTCCCTATCACCTGAAAATCAAATCAATTTAGATCATAACATAGCAGTTACTGTTTGGTCATTCAATATTTAATTTCTTTTATAACTTTTGATTGAAATAATCTAGTTTTATACCTTTTATCCTTTCATTCTGAAAGGATGCAAGTAACATGTCAGTGTGTGGTACTTTCTTAGATTCTCCCATATAAAGATTAAATGTGGAATAAGAATCTCCCTAAATTCCTTTTCTGTGAATGTTAATACAAATAATTAATTTAGCTTTTCTATTATGTTTTATCTTTCCTTTAGTGTTCCATTTTTGAGATGATCATCTATCAGTCCTGCATATTTCTGGAAAACTTTCTATTTCTGATGTGTTGGAAGAAGTTTTTTAATATAAGTTTTATTGCCTGTAAGAAGCTGTTCATGAAAATATTTTTTGTATATATATATCTCCACGTTTTGCTTGCCAGGTTTTATGTTGCATTATGAAAGACAATACTCCACTTTTCATAATCTCTCTTGTTAAGAATTTAACTCCTTCCTTCCTTCCTTCCTTCCTTCCTTCCTTCCTTCCTTCCTTCCTTCCTTCCTTCCTTCCTTCCTTCCTTCCTTCCTTCCTTCCTTCCTTCCTTCCTTCCTTCCTTCCTTCCTTCCTTCCTTCCTTCCTTCCTTCCTTCCTTCCTTCCTTCCTTCCTTCCTTCCTTCCTTCCTTCCTTCCCTCCTTCCCTCCCTCCCTCCCTCCTTCCCTCCCTTCCTTCCTTCCTCCCTCCCTTTCTCCCCCCCTCCCTCCCTTTCTACCTCTCTCCCTTTCTCGCTCTCTTTCTCTCTCCCTCTCTCTTTCTCTTTCTCTCTCTCTCTTTCTCTCTTTCTTACCTTCTTTCTTTCCTTCTTTCCTTAGTCATTGTTAACTTTTACACAATTACTTTGAACACCTCTAGACTGTCTCTTGCAATGATGTTATTTTATAAGCTTACTTTAATGAGATTTTAATGCAGTACCTATGTGTGGTAACTGAATACACACTGAAGAGGATCCTGTTAATAAGCTTAAATATTTTCTGAAAATAAATGCCTAACTGCTCAGTAAGCAATAAATAGTACTATGATACTTCAAGGAAATTGTTGCAAACATAAAGCAGCATGAATAATGAAGCACTATGAACTCAGGGTGTCTGAAATGAGCAGATTCTGAAAAGCGTCAGAAAATTGTTTTGAACACTATTACCTGAAAAAACACCTGTTTATAGACACAACTCTACATAGAAATTAATAATGACAAAAAATAAAAATAATCTTGAAATGTGGCAGATAACTGTTTGCACTTGTTACAAACAACATATATTAGCTATGCTTATGGGGAAGTAGAAACTAGGCAGCTGGCATCCCCATTGTTCATCATAAACATGAACTACAGTAGTTGATGTTCACATTTCTGTATTTTTCCTCTCACCATTCCTTACTTTCTCTTTTGGACAGTAAAAATTGTTATTCCATGTATCTCCTCTTTGAATGTAGGGACTTTAGTATAAGTGCTGTCTTAAAGAAATTTAGCTGTCTAAAAGTAAAGCATTTAAATTTGAGAAAGGCATCTAGAACAATTGACACAGACTATTTAGGTTATGTGGAAATATTGCAGTTACATGAGAACTGGATTCTTGTGAAATATTTCACTGAATCATGATAATGTGTACTTGGTGCCTAAGTTAAATGTAAACTCTATTAAGAGCATTTGCTTTTTTTCTGCTCATTGATATATTTCTTGATAAATTTTACTTAGGACGTAGAATAGAAATAATACACCAAAACCCTGATGCGTGTTCTTGTGCCAAAATTCACAAGATGAATTATTTCATTGTCTCCTCACTTAATAATTTTAAAGATAAGTTACTGCATTATAGAGTATCACTATTTTTGTTTCAGAAATTATTTTTTTTATTAAAAACGTATTTCTGTTCCGACTGAATTTGAAACTGGGGTTATCTGTTATTTCAGAAAATCAGAATGGATTATGATCCTCTTTTTATATAATTTGAACTACTTATATTATATGAAGACATTTTCTTGCAAATTTTGGCAGATTCAGAATGCTGGTATTGTGTTTTAAATTAATTCTTACCATTATTATACACTTAGATGTCCCATTTTACCACACACACAAAACATATTTAATATGGGCAAAATCTCTAGTGGTCACCACATTTCCCATCTTGGGATTAGCTTAGTAAAATCCATGTAGAGAAATATTTTTTCTTTCAATGGCCTTTGGTGGACTCCTTGGGGTGAAATTCAGAGCATAATCCATAAAAAAAAAGAAGTTATTTCAAATGACTGGTGTTTCACTTCTCAGATTGTGAAATATGCCATCTTTTGCCAGCTTGCAATCTGTGAAATTTCACTACCATGAATCTAAACTCTTCAGACTTACGCAGGAGTTACCTGAAATCTTACAGGGCAAGATGCCAGGCCGTGAAAGTGTCAATAGTATTCAGAATGTGTCCCTAATGGATAACTGTGTGTTTGGAACCATAGCGCTACCATTAATTTATAAGCCAAACACATGCATCAGGCATAGCGGGACTGGAGAAAAGTTTGAGAATGAGATGTCTTGAGTTTCCTTGGGTCAAGGTCAACCTGGAGCAACAATAGTGGTAAGAATTCTCTAACTTGGACAGTAAGGCCCAAAAATGTATGTAACTAAGTGCTGCAGGTGAATTAAATTTCAGCCACAGTCAGTGAAATTTTTCTTCAAGAGGGCAACATATTTAAATTATACTAAATTAAACAATTTCTGACATAATAGTGAATTACTTTCTAAAATAAAATATTTTCTTTTATTTCTCCTAAATTAATACACAGGCCTTTGAATATGTCACATCTGGAAGTAAGCACAGTGTTTTCAGATTAATGTGTCAGAGAAAAACTATTACAGTAGCATTAGGAAAGTAATTTAGAAAGAATAATGTAGCATAATTCCTATATTTCTCTTCATATTGAGGAAAGAGTTTGCACTTTCATAGGAGAAATATGAGATATTTTTCCTCTTATCACTTTTAGCTGATACTGAGAAATCAATTACAAAACAACGTGCTATGCTTTGCTCTTGCTGGGGGAAATTTTTTTTTTAAAAAAAATTGTCCTATTCTCTTCCACAGTCATATCTGTGCTTTTTATAACATTTTTATCTCAAATCAAGAAGGTGTTATTTTAGATTCAAGGGTAAGGAAAAGAGGAAAAGGGAAAAAGAGAACCTCTCTTTAGCATGTGCCTATTTTTTAGGCAAATAAAATCCTTCCCCCTCCTCTTATGCTAAAATATCTTTTGTAGATTACATTCTGGACTCATTACAAACCCCTTATTTCCCCTAAGATAGCTAAATGATAAAATGTATGTAAGAGATCATAAATATTACTTTGATCACTGTTGGTAATTAGTTAATTATCACAGGCTTTTCTGTGAAAGACAATTTGATAGTTGAGCAAGAAATATTTTACTGACTATACTGACCCCTGCTTATTACAAATATACTACGGGAGAAAAATATCCGGATGTGCTCTTGAATGCATTATTTATCAATATGCTTCAATAAAGGGTCTCTTTTCAAAATGGAATTCCTATGGGTTTTTTTTGCTAGACTTCACAGCTGTCATTAAAGACATCAGACTAAAATTTTATTATTGCTTTTACAACTATATAACTCTAGAAAATGGTACTAATTTGGATTTTTATTTTCCCTAGTAGCTATAAGGTGGCATATAACTAAAGCTCTGGCCTAATTTTATTTCAAAGCAATGTACTCCTTCTCTGTTTCATTGGTAATTCTTCTGGGTACAAATTTCTTATCTTTTATTCATCACAAATACCTTTCTCACACTTTAAATTTTGTAATTGGTCTCAAAGTAATATAGCAGGTAAATTTGAAAATTAGTACTAAAGCACAAGAAAGCAATGTATTTAAAAACTGCTGAGTATCTGGCATCTGCCTTCTCATCGATCTTAGGTCTGCTTCTTTGCAAATTAGTATCATGTATTTTGTTCATGACATATAAAGTGATACAGAGATTAAACCTCGACATTCAAATCAGCCAAAGGAGAATATCTTGTTAAGCAAATATCCTGGAAAAATAATTAATTTTAAAGTAATTAACTAATTGTGCACATAAAGTCTGAGTCAAAAGTCATTCACATTCTGTTTTCCTGTAAAGGAAAACCTCTAAAGGGAAAATCTTTTACTTGTTGGTTTTGACAATAGTATGAAAACACAAACGTTGCTGAAATTTCTTAATTGTACCATGGGAGTCATCTGTAGTTTATTTCTATTCCTTTTGCAGTGCTCAATTAGTTCTTGTCAAAATCATTGATCAGGATTCTAGCTTAATTTCTTCATTTATCTTTATACTTATATATACAATCTACAGAGTCAAAATTGAATTTCTCCTGCACCAGTTGAGATGTTTAGCTTTATAGAGACTCCCTAGGGGACAAAAAAAAAGACAAAAGAATCTTCTAGTTTGTTGTACATGGTGCACAAGTAGAACATTATTCATTTCTTGCAATTCCAGCTTTCTTAGAGTTAACTTTACTTTCTAAACTAGACACCTAAGCTCCTTACATAGTTAGATGGGAGAGTTATGTACCTCCAGAGGCTTAGTTAATTTGTTAATTTGTTAACCTGGTACAAGAATATTTTTGTGACAAATCTCTTTCCAGGTACACTTAGATTTACATGTTATCCTCAAATATCTGACAATGTCTATCAGGAAGCAGGTGTATTTTTATATGTTTATTTTAAAAAGTTTTAACTATAAAAATAATCCTTTTTTTTCCCTGAAAGAACAATACTCTTAATTAACTATTAAACAGTTATTGATTGCCTCTACTCTCTCTAAAACCCAGGAAATGTCACAGATTTTTTTGCTCACTAATAGCCAGGTGATCCTTCAATAAATAATTCAGATAGATAGATTTTTCATTACATCTGCCAAAGTATTACATATAGTTTGCCATACCTGGGAGGTTATTATCCAAGTCACTTTCAAACAATACAAGGTTTAGAAACTCCCTGAACAATTTATTGCATTATTTACCGGTCTTCACTTTCAGATTTTTCATCTCCCAATGTCTACCATAACTTTTCATGTCTCAAATTGAAGCCCATTTTAATGAATCATTTTACGCCAACAGTTTATGATAAGTACTGTACGCTGAACTTAATACATTGTACAGTTTTTTACTTAATGGCTTCTGGGAATGTCATTATTTCTTCCTGATGTCATTGGGGTTTATATGTAGCCAAATGGCCTGCATAAAAGTTTTTCAGTGAGTTGGCTAGACAGAACACATTCTTCTCTTTCTCCTTAATGTGACTTGGCATTCTTCCATATTTCATAACTTTAACTGATTAAATCAATAAAATATTTAAATTAAGTAGCTACAATAGGTAATCAAATCAAAACCCTTTCTTCATAGCTCAAAGAGATATTTTTGGTACGTACATACATGAAGAAATGAGAAAGAAGAGAAGTGAATAAACACAGCTAAATTATTCTCTTGTCAGTGCAAGGCAATGAAAATATGAAGTGGCAGGCACAGGCCAATATGTCACCTCTCATACATGATTTCTTGCAAGCACTATGTAATTTTTGAAACCCATCAAAGATTTCCCTACTCCCCATGTTTAATTTAAGTACTGCTTATCTAAAACTGGGTAAGGAATGACTTCTGTGTCAAGAAGCTTTTATTTTCTTTTTTAACCTCTTTCATACCATAAATAAAGAAGACTTTTCAAATGATTTGCAAGAGAATTAGACTTTTATCAAGATACGGCTTCAAGGTGCTGTGCTGAAATTCTTCAGACCAATCCTCTAAGTAAGAGATTACTGGTGACTTTGCATCTTCCTTTCTCTAATAAGAAATTTCCTTCAATATCAAAATATGACATTTTCACTGAAAGTATCACAGCAAGAGCAGCTAATTCTAGGTCCATTCTGGAACTGGGAAAATTCTTTCAAGTTATGTATAGAATCTTTCATTATTGCAAATGCATTTACTTAGGAAGTCTAAAAAAGGCTATTCCCTCTCTTCCCCTCCCTCCCACGTACATGACAAGTTCTGAAGAAAAGTTGACACCACCAAGGAAATATGTCAGTGGGTTTGACTTATTTCAGGTAAAGCAAAGTCTTTTCTAAAGAAGTAGAATAATTTTTGCAAAACCAAGAAGTTTTTTATGCCTTCCATTCTCTATTGCAGTCTTTTTCCCTGATTTGTAATAGTTTAAACTTGGCCGGCTGACAGAACCCTGCATCCAGCAACTGTCTCACTCATCTTCCTCAAAAAGATGGGTGAAGTAGATAAAAAATCTCATTGGGTGCAATAAAAACAGGGAGACCACTCACCAGTGACTATTACAGGCAAGACAGGCTTGTCTTTGGGGAAAAAAAAATATTCATTGGCAATTAAAAAAGAGTTGAGTAATGAAAATCAAGAACAAAAACTAAACACCTTCCTGCTACCCTATCCCCACTTTTTCTCAGGGCAGCTTCACTGTTTCATTCCAAAGTCCTCCATCTCTTCCTTCTGCTTCTTAAGCAGCATAAGAAAGATGTGGGATGGCAGGTTATGCTCAATTTGTAACAGTTCCACTCTGATACCCCTTCTTTCTCACACTTTTACCATGCTCCAGTATGGGTCCTTCCCACTGACTTCAGTACTTTGGGATAAGCCTGTTACAGCATGGGTCCTCTGTATGGACTGCAGTTCCTACCAGGAGAAGTCTGTTCCAGGGTGGACCCTTCACAGGCTGCAGTGTCGATATTTGTTCCAGTATGATCCTCTCCATACTTTGCAGGGCAATACCTTCTCCACTTTGGTCCTCTCCATGGCCTGCAGCAGAATATCAACTCCAGTGCTTGGAGCACCTCCTTCCTCTCCTTCTTCTCTCATCTTTGCATTCAGAGGAGTGGTTCTCATATTTTATTTTCCCCTCACACTTACACTCACAGGCAGTATTTTCTTTTTATTAAATACATTATCACAGAAGTGCCACCATCTTAGTCCTTCAACTATGCCATGTGGTGGGTTAGTTGGAGCTGGCTAGAACCAGCATGGGTCAGCTCTTCTTTTCACAGGGGACACACCACAGCTCTCCCCAGCTATGGAAACCTGGTCATGTAGAGTAAATACATCATAGTCTTGTCAATTTTATATCACCCAAGAAAGTACTCTCTATCTAATTGCAAACTTGTAACAGAACAGTGTTTGGTGGTAGCAAATTGTGTGTTTAGAAAAACTGATCTTAGCTTTCAGTACTGACTGCTCTGCATAGGGCCTTACCCCAGACCCACATCTACTTGAAGAAAAACATAAGAGGGCTCAACATAGTTTGTCCTATAAAACCTCTCTCTTTTGAGTAGAAACAAAAGTAAGTGACAAAGGTGTAGGTGGCACATCATTTGCAAGCATATAGAAGAAACTCAAGCTTTTAATTTGTAAAATTAAAAGGCTATTCAGAGCTTGAAATAATAAGGCTGGACAAATTCTATTGATTCATTAGACAAGACAAAATTACATGACCAGTGTTTTTAAACAGCTACGATAGATAATCAAATCAAAATCCTTCCTTTCTTCATAGCTCAAAGAAATATTTATGGTGTACAGAAATTCAGGTATACTTATGAATAGAACAATGTACATTATATAAAATCATTAAGAATCTCCTCATAAAGGCTTGCAGAGGTTTATTTAATCAGTTAATCTGAAAAATATGCAGCTTCTAATTGATGTTGCTGTTGTTTAGATAAACAGATAAATAACATCATAGAAATAACTGAAATTCTTATGTACTATTTTATTGCACCACCTCCTGTGGTACAATCTCTTTGCCTGCATCATTCACAAGTTACTGACTCTTAGTCTTTAAAACAACACAATTTCCTTTATCAATGTAAAATATTTTTTCAAACATAAGTAAAAAAATCCTGACATTTAACATATATGTTTTGACGCTTTTCAGGCTTTACATACTACTCATCTAAAAATACGATAGGAATTTTTGTTCTACTGTTGAGCAAACATACTTTCTGACATATCAATAAATCGATTTTCCTGTTTGACTGTTAGTGCTACATGTTAACTCATTGCTTTTCCTTAAATATTAGATCTGGCAACCTTATGTGTTGCCTGTACAAATGCATCTTTCTATTTTCTTCAGCTTTTCAAATAAATCAATACATAGACAGGTAGATGATAGATAGACAGACAAGCCATCTATTGTATGTGCAAATACTATCTGCATTTTGCTGTCTTCTATATTTTAAGGACTATCAAGCAGTCTTAATTTCTTACACCTGACTGATTTGAGGAAAAAAATTTAAAAACAAATCCTACTTGTTAGAAAATAAAAAACTTGAGGAATATTAGAAAATACTCTTATGCTTCTCTACAGAATGAGATGTATATTTTTCAGTAGCACATCATGCAGTCATACAAGTGCTTGAAAACTGCAAATTTTCTTATAATGAACACTGAGAAAAAGTTAAATATCTCCCATTAAAAACATACTGGCATTCTAGAACACGGCTGATCATCTTTCTCAGATGCAAGACATCCTGTCAAAACCTTGCTGTATCTACTGTAAAATTTCCTTTTTATGGGTGTTTTTATTGATGTTGCCATTTAAAATGTCTTCATTCTTTAGTCAAGGGATAATCTGTTAGTGGATATCAGTGAAGAAGGACATATAGACACCAGCTATAATGGTGATTTTAATTTTTTTTAACTTCGATCAATTTGACTTGCATATCTGTTCTTGGAAGAACTGCAAGTACTGATAAATCTATCTTGCACCTTTTTAATGGAGAACATTATTGCACTTACTAAGACAAAAATCTCATTTGTACTCTGAAACAAGAGATAGCTGATGAAGTATCAGCAAAACTAGGCAATGGTAAAATTATAAAAGAAAAACTATTAAACTTGGCAAGACATAAAAGGAAATGCAAAATTATGAAAGTACTCCGAATGAGAGGAAAACTGGATTTCGTATAGAACTGTAGGAAAAGGTGTTTAATGCAAGCTAAATGTAAGTGAATTTAATGGTGAAAAAAAGATATCTAATTAATTCAGGAACTGATTAGCAGGAGTACTTAATCTGAAATGCAAGAGAGTTATTTATCTCTTCCTATTTTGAGAGATCTCTCTTTGCAAAATAATTGAATAAGTGCAAAGAGAATAAGAGGGAAATTTGTTACATAAAGCTTTCTTAGGTCTGGAAGACCCAAAACTGAAGGATCAAGAGATGAAGAAATTCCATAGTGTAAAAAGAATATTATAAAGAAGAAAAGAGTCAATCTTGCCTGTCCAATGGAAATTAACATAATAATCACTTAATATACAGAACAGAAGATTAATATGTGAGAACTCTCTTTTCCTGCTTTCTCAACTATAGAGGTAATTAAAATATTAGGATAGGTTAAGGACTAGGAATATTTATATTTCATTGATGTTGTCATGTTTCACAGATTATTTCAGTTATTTAAAAACAAAAAATTGTTAAGGCATCCTGGTACATATGCATGAATAAAAGTTCACTTAAAAAGTTAATGTTTCTATCACCCTATTGAACTAAGAAAAACGTTATATGAATCAGGAATAAAACATTCTGTATTTTTTTTTATAAATGCAAGTGCTTGTTCTTAGTTTAATTTCTCTGAACTTTAGCTATCTAGAAAGTAATATTTTAAAATATTACCTAAAATTTCCTATCAGTAAGCAAAAAAAAAGAACATGTGAGTGATCTTTTTGTTTCCACTGCCTAAAGTTAACACTTTCTTGCATGCAAAATAAACAGAAGGCAAAATAAACTTCTCAGACACTTTAAGCTGATGTGGTTAGAGATATCTTGGTTTGAATTTGATCACAGAATCCTGCTCATCAGTATATGTTTGATTTACTGTACCTATAACAGTATCACAGTTGGAAAGGACCTCTGAGATCATCAAGTCCAACCTATAACCCAACGCTAACACCAACACTAACACCACCCATCATCTAAACCATGGCACTCAGTGCCTCATCCAGTCTCCCCTTAAACACCTCCAGGGTCGGCGACTCCACCACCTCCCTGGGCAGTACATTCCAATGGCCGATCACCCTTTCAGTGAAGAACTTCTTCCTCACATCAAGCCTAAACTTCCCCTAACGAAGCTTGAGTCCATGCCCTCTAGTTCTGTCACTGGTCACCTGAGAGAAGAGACCAACCCCTGCCCGACTACAACCTCTTTTTAGGTAGTTGTAGAGAGCAATGAGGTCTCCCCTGAGCTTCCTCTTCTTTAGACTAAAAAGCCCCAACTCCCTCAGTCGCTCCTCGTAGGGCTTATGCTCCAGCCCCTTCACCATCTTCGTTGCCCTCCTCTGAACACATTCCAGCATCCTGACATCTTTCCCAAACTGGGGGGCCCAGAACTGTACACAGTATTCCAGATGAGGCCTGACTAGTGCCAAGTACAGGGGGACAATAACTTCTCTGGTCCTGCTGACTACACTATTCCTGATGCAGGCCAGAATGCCATTGGCCTTCTTGGCCACCTGGGCACACTGCTGGCTCATGTTGAGCTTCCTGTCAACCAGCACTCCCAGGTCCTTTTCTGCCTGACTACTCTCCAGCCACTCTGTCCCCAGTCTGTAGCTCTGCATGGGATTATTGTGTCCAAAGTGAAGTACCCGACATTTGGACTTATTAAACATCATCCCATTAGAATCAGCCCATCTCTCCAATCTGTCCAGGTCCCTCTGTAGGGCCATCCTACCCTCTAACAGATCAACCCTTCTTCCCAGCTATGCAGTAATAGTGACAGAAATATTCTAGGGTTTGTTTATGCTTTATATTAAAATAATTTTTCTGACCTAAGTTCTAAAAAGAAATTATACTTTTTATTTAAGTATTTAATTCATTTTTTAATTATAGTAAAAAGTAGGTCTATACCTAGTTAATATTTAATTTTATGTAACTATTGGTAGTCTTAATATCCATTAATGTTTTTTTTTTTCACGTGAAAGCACACAGTTCTAGATAGTATCACAGTATCACAGTATCACAAGGCTGGAAAAGACCTCTGAGATCATCTAGTCCAACCTATGACCCAACACCAACACCTACTCGTTGTTTAAATCATGGCACTAAGTGCCTCATGCAATCTGTTTTTAAACACCTCCAGGGACGATGACTCCACCACCTCCCTGGGCAGAGCATTCCAATGGCCAATAACCCTTTCAGCGAAAATTTTTTTCCTAATATCAAGCCTAAACCTCCCCTGATGAAGCTTGAGACCATGTCCTCTTGTTCTGTCACTGGTCGCCTGAGGGAAGAGACCAGGTAGTTATAGAGAGCAATAAGGTCTCCCCTGAGCCTCTTCTTCTCCAGGCTAAACAAACCCAACTCTCTCAGTCACTCTTCTTAGAGCTTGTGCTCCAACCCCTTCACCATCCTCGTTGATCTCCTCTGACCACACTTTAGCATCTCAACATCTCTCTTAAACTGAGGGGCCCAGAACTGAACACAGTACTCAAGGTGCGGCCTGACCAGTGCCGAGTATAAGGAGATGATAACTTCTCTAGTCCTGCTGCCCACACCATTCCTGATGCAGACCAGGATACCATTGGCCTTCTTGGCCACTTGGGCACACTGCTGGCTCATGTTGAGTTTCCTGTCTACCAGCACTCCCAAGTCCCTTTCCATTGACTACTCTCCAGCCACTCTGTCCCCAGCCTATAGTTCTACGTGGGGTTGTTGTGTCCAAAGTGGAGAACCCTGCACTTGGGCTTGTTAAACATCATCCCATTGGAATCACTCCATCTCTCCAGTCTGTCAAAGTCTCTCTGCAGGGCCCTCCTACCCTCCAGCAGATCGACACTTCCTCCCAGCTTGGTATCATCTGCGAACTTGCTGATGATGGACTCAATCCCCTCATCCAGATCATCAACAAAGATATTAAACAGGACCAGGCCCTGGGGGACACTACTGGTGACCGGCACCAACTGGATGAGACACCATTCACTATCACTCTCTGGGCTTGGCCATCCAACCAATTCCTAACCCAGCACATAGCCCTCCTGTCCAAGCCAAAGGCTGTCAGCTTCTCCTGGAGGCTACTATGGGAAATGGTGTCAAAGGCCTTGCTGAAGTCCAGGTATAGCACATCCATAGCCTTCCTCTCGTCCACCAACCGAGTCACATGGTCACAAAAGGAGATCAGCTTGGTCAGGCAGGATTTGCCCCTCCTAAATACATGCTGGCTGGGTCTGATCTCTTGGTCATTCTGCAGGTGCTGCATGATTGCACCCAGGATTATCTGTTCCATAATTTTACCTGGAACCAAGGTCAGACTGACAGGTCTGTAATTACCTGGATGGTCCCTACAACCCTTCTTGTAGATGGGCATCACATTTGCGAACTTCCAAATAGTGTTATTTTAGTTTCTGATTTAAAGTAGTTCTCTTAGTCAGAAATAAGAGCAATGTCTCTAAGAAAGCTTTATTCTTAATATCCTCAATTTTCCAAGAAATTTAACAGAGAAAATGTTCTGGTTGCATATGATTATCTCCATTTGTTTGAAAAGATTGTGTAAATACAAATATTTGATTATGAGCAAATACAGAGCTAAGAATTAATTGTTAATACAATGTGACTTGATAGTTAAGCGTGAAGAGCTGCTACCACTGTTGAACCAGCAAGAATCCCATCAGGCCAAGACAAACCTGAGTATCTTCTGAGTCCCAGTGCAGTAAGTCAGTGCAAAGCCTTTTGCTACTGATTGGAAATGTCATATTTGCTTAGTCATACCTTCCAACGCTATTTAATATTTATGTCTAAGCAGATTTGATCCTTTCTAATAAGTAGGGAAATGTTTAGACTTAGTGTGAGTATGGAGGGTTTTCTGGGAAGGTTATTAACATTTCTAGTCATGATGCTTTTATTTTTATGCCTGATGATATATGCATTTGACTGCCTCTTACTTCCAGTCTATTAGCTAGAATCCAGACCATTTACTAAAAAGACTTGAAGTTGCCTACATTAAATGAGAGTCACAGCCTCCATTAATACTTCAGTCTTCTTTACTATTTCAGTGAAAACTCCTTGATTAGAAAAAAGAATGCGTAGTCTGAACATTTCTTATGGGTTTCGGTAGATTTGAATCATCCAGAGTGTACAGGGCAATGTGATGTAGATTAAATGACATGCCCACATACTCCAGAAGTGTCAGACAAGTAGCTTTCACAAATAAAGAATTTCACCAAAGAGGAAAAATTAAGCAAGTAAGTAAAAGCCAAGAATTTATCTTCTGCTCTGCAAGATACAGCTGAAGAAGAAAGAAAGTATATTAAATATTGTGAAGCAAAATGCAATGGACTTTTTTCATTGCAAGTGTTGGTGGTTTTTTGTTGTTGCCTTTTGTTTGTTTTATTTTGGATGTATAATCTGTAGACAAAAATAGTAAAAAGGATAAAAGGATCTGGTATTATTTTTAGATGCATATAATTCTGGCTGGGAAACAATGTGAGACACATGAAAAGCTACAAATAGCAGAAGTACATTGAACCATAAATACATATATATATATATATATTCATGTTTTGTTACCTGAGGAATCACCTACATGAATGTGATATGATTCAGTTTGATTTTAAAAGTCTAGCATGTGACAGTTATAAGAAAGTTATCTACTGAGTAATCTAGATTCTTGTGGTTCATGCTTTAAATTTCAGAACTGCCACAGTTATGTGTTTCCAGTACCAGATGAAAGGACCTACTTAAATCCTTTAGTAAGTAACTTGTAGTAGATTGGCTAGTAGAGTAGGTTGCTTACCAATGTAGTAAGTAACTTGACATATCACAGACATATCGGGTTGAGTTTAAATTTTAATTTATCTATGAAAACCAATGTGGGAATGTTATCCTCTTTCTTCAGTTTTTTTTGTTATTTAGAAAGTCTGTTCTAATAAATTACTAAATACCTAAGGAAGTGGACTAGAAGATTTAAGGCAAATTTAAACTTGTGATGCCGTCATCTCAAACTCAGCTGTCACTTAAACTGGGAGAGAGACCAAGTCCAGATGTGTTATCAGCTTCTTGCTCTTAGTGTATTCAGGGTCTTCTATAAAATACAAGATATGTTCTTAGCGCAGAATCAAGAACTATCAACTCATTTAGCCCATGCCTCTGCCTTAAAACTATGTGTTTCAGGCTGTACTCCTGTTTGTTCCTGCTCTCTTTCCATTGAATTTGCAATCTCATTTTATATTCAGTAACAGAGACTGAACACAAAATATTCTTTCTGCCAGCATGGATTTCTTTGCTAAGAAAAAAAAGAAAGGATAGGAATCCACTCTGACAGCAATAAACTAAATCCAGGTTTCTCAGGAGTGCTTTAATTACTAGACTATTAAATGCATATGCTATTGTCCTTTAATAAGAAGTCCAGAGAGTTCATTTTGTACATTCATAACTTTTTAAAACCCTTGGTGTAGCAAATAGTTTCAGGGTTTAAGTCACAACTTCAGTAACTATTATCTTTTATAGTTGTAGACTAAACTTGGAGGATTTCAGCCACTCCCGTACATTCTTATTTGCTTATGTTCAGCAACTCTTACTCTCTGGCCCAGACATCTCTACTGTGAATACTTCTCTCACTTCATTAGCTATCATCTTCAAATATAAAAGTCTTGATATACAAAACTCTGGCGAGTTCTTCAGTCAGTGCTGCGTGTCATAATAACTAAGTATTCTTTGCATATGGGTCCAACTGCTTAAAATACATCACTTTTTAGTTTCATCCATATGTGATGCTGAAGTCTAGCATAGCACTGATTTCTGCAGAACAGGTGTTCATAAGTCCCTACTGGAATACTCACTCCCATGACCTACCAAATATATCTCATATCTTCTTTTTGTTTACTTTTTTGTGGTTTTTTGTTTGTTTTGGGGATTTGTTTGTTTGTTTGTTTCTCCCACACATGTTTTAAATTTTAATTTATAATGTAGATCAACTTTCAAATAGTATATGTAACTTTTACCTCTTTTACCTTTACAAAAGAACAGTCATAAATAGTCTTCACTTCCTGAATTAGTCTATGGTATGTATTATGAACTCTGGTATAAAGAAGCACATGCAAAAAAAATAAAATATAGGAAAAAAGTACCGATATTTCAAAACTTGTTACAAAGAACGTGTCGCTAAATTGCAGTTTACATGCTTTGACAAAAAGAAACGTAATATTTTTACACAAATAAATAATATCATAAAGGTACAGAAATGGAAATAGACGATCTGAACCTAATGTCAGTTTTAAAAACATCCCATTACATGCTGAAATTTATTAATTTTGTTCATGGGAGCACTCTACATGCATAGATGAACAATAAGAAATAACATGGCATATAAATATGCCTCCTACATGACAATATCTGCAAAATAATGAATGTTTTTCCTGCAATTAGATCTTCATTATCAAAATTCACACTGAGCTGCAGAGATTCTGCAAGTAATAAATAGGATGATCGCAAACCCCAACTCAGTTTTTCTTGTATGGAAATCTCAATCTTGAAAACCATATTTAAGAATTTGGTAAGATGTTTTTCAACTGATCTTCAACTAATTGAGTAAAGAAATACTATTCCTTCACTGCAGAAAATCTATTACTATGAGATTATTTTTTCCCAAACAATAAATAATGTATCATATCAATAGCTTCCAAACAAAAAATAAGGTATCTACCTGTCCTGACAAGCACGCTTGAGAAGGAGACCAAATGAGATTGTGAGAAGACAGTTCAAATGACCGATAATCAAATTTGCCACAAAATCGCTCTTGACATTTAACTTTTTATCATTCTTTTATTTCTGCCTGAATAATGCCTGAAACCATACCTGATGTCCTTAACCCAATTTTTCCAGAAGTTTAGTTATATGATAAATCAGTCTTTTCAATGAGGTCAGATAGCATTTCATACTTGATGGAAAATCAGAGAATCACAGGATTTCTCAGGTTGGAAAGGAACCATAAGGATCATCAAGTCAAACTCCTTGCTCCTTTCAGGACTGCTTAAAAAGAAACCATATGACCAAGAGCATCCTGTAGATACTCCTTGAACTCTGACAGGCTTGGTGTCATGACTACTTCTCTGGGGAGCCTGTTTTAGTGAACGACCATCCTCTCAGTGAAGAACATTTTCCTAATGTCCAGTCTGAACTTCCCCTAACTGCTTCATGATGTTTTTCTACGTGGGCTGCAGGGAAATTGCTGCTTTGGTACCTGGAGTGCCTTTCCTCCCTAGTTCACACACCACCTTGGTGCCTGCAGGGCTGATTCTTACATATTTTTCTCACTACCTTCACACAACAGTGCCTCTTCAGTTTTTATCCTTTCTTAAATATGTGTCATTCATCTGTGTCCTGCAATGGACCCCATTTGAATCCTGCTGTAATCAACAGTGTCTGGCATGTAACAGCCTTTTTCTCTTCTCTCACCTATCTATTTTAATCATGTGTTTAATATAGACCTCAGAATCTCATTGCATTCACCTTTAAGAGCATAACTTCTGTTTGTGCTAACGCATCTATTTCAGTCAAAAACTGAGTTTGGATTTAAACATCAATACTGGAGAACCTAGTATTCTTTGAGTTTTTTTGTAGTTTCTAAGTATTAAGCAGTGTTCTAGATGGACAGAAGAATAAGACATATTCTCTTAAAACATAATGGACATAATCCTTAACAGGAAGCAAATCTGCATGGTTCTTACTTGCTAACATCTTGTCATTCTTGTAAATAAGGGGGGGATGTTGGATGTGTGTTTGGATGTTGATTAGTTGTTTTTACCTCATCTATATGAACATTTATTTGAATAAGAATATGAAACCAAGAGTTTCTAAGGTCATGAGCTTGAAGATTATGACTTTTAACAATGGCCTTTTCAAATAGTTAGGTGATATTTAAGGCATTTAAGAAATCAATAATGTTTCCTGAAGCATTCTGGAATCATCCACTTCTCCAAATCCTGTTTTTAAAAGTGTATGATCTTATTCATCTATCCTGGATAAAGATTTACTGTTGCAGAGGATGCATAGCAAATAATTTTACTTCATTTCACTTGTTTTTTCTGGCTGTGTATTAGCACAAGTGCACACAAACCTTATCTTCAACTACCCATACTAACAATAGACTTATGTCCATGATAATAAAGCAATAGTTACATATATATTTATAAACATGCCTCACTTGAATCAAGTTAAATGAAAATCAGAGTTTTTGTTCATTGCAACGTATTTTTCTTTTCAAACTGTATTACATTTTTATGAGTACGTTTTCCTGGTTTTCTATAGC
Source organism: Dromococcyx pavoninus (assembly GCA_033558185.1). Lineage (NCBI taxonomy): Eukaryota > Metazoa > Chordata > Aves > Cuculiformes > Neomorphidae > Dromococcyx > Dromococcyx pavoninus. The sequence continues at coordinate 3,676,910 of JAUMJL010000110.1, forward strand.
ACAAATCAGTTCATTCAGAGAAGACACTACACTATAGTAATTTTTACAATTACTGTGACATTTCAAGTGGTTCAAATTAGTCTATACTCATTTATTTTTAAGACAGTATAAATCTAAAATGCTTTTCAGTAGCGTAGAGCGCTGCCTCAGAAGTAGCATGGTTCTTACATGATATACTATTCTCTTTGAAGAGAAGGCTTACCACCCAAATACCTGGTGCTCGTGTACTGGGAAAGAGCAAACATGGAAAACAGTCCTCTGATAACGTTATATCTTGGAATATGAAACAGTATTTCCATGGATATACTATAAAAAAACAGTAGGGAGGAGAAAAATAAAACAGTATCGTGTTGAAATTGTTTGAAACATGTTAGATCAATCAGGGAAATCTTAATTGTTTCATTACATGTTGAGCCACTGCCAAATGGAATATTTCTTTTACTTGAATAATTTGCAAACTTTTAGCAAAATAAAGATAATACAAACAAACCCAACCAACTCGAAAGCTACACTTCTGGTTGAAAAATTAAGCTGCTGGCTCTAAATTAGATTACTATTTTCTTTGGGTGTGATTTTCAGTAGTGTACACTTTTCTAAAACTGCAGATTATGCTATTAAATTCATATTTATATATATTTTTCACTTTTGAAAGAGAAAATACCCAGAAGTCTCATGCAACTAAAAAAGGTAGAAAATATATTCTACAACATGCCTTTTGTTCCTTCCACAATGCAACTGCAAACATACCTAAGAGAGAATAGAAAAAAGACTCAACAATTCCATAACTAAATGTACTAATTACAAGTTTTCACTTTGGTAATAAATGCCAGGGTTATTTTAACAGATTTGCTAAAGGGAAATTTTGATTATCTGATCATCTGAAAGGTTTAGGCTTGATCTTAGGAAAAAGTTCTTCACTGAAAGTGTGATTGGCCATTGGAATGCACTGCCCAGGGAGGTGGTGGATTTGCCGACCCTGGAGGTGTTTAAGGGGAGACTGGATGAGGCACTGAGTGCCATGGTTTAGATGATGTGTTGGTGTTGTGTTGGATTATAGGTTGGACTTGATGATCTCAGAGGTCCTTTCTAACCTTGTGTTACTGTGACACTGTGATACTGTGATATTATTTTGCCAGGTTTTAATTTTAATGGCATATTCATGAAAAAATGTTAGTGCAATTTCTTCCCCCCCAAGTATTATCAGTCTGAATTATTTCTGCTTCTTTAATCAAAATTATAAAAGTCAAGAGGTCCCACTTTTATTCAAGCAACTAGAGATTTTTTTTAAAGGAAAAAACCCAGCAAACGTGAGCTTACTTTTTTCTCATTTTGGTTGAATTAGGAATGTCAGAATGCACAAGAAATGTAGATGTTCTCTACTGTCTCTCATTAACCTTCTTTTATTGAATACACTGAGCTCAAAAAAGCTCTGCAAAGACAATGGAGCCAGTTTCTTTGCAGTGATGCCCAGAAAAAAGACCAGAGACAATGGGCACAAACTGAAAAATAGGAGGTGCAATCTCAAAATCAGCAAACACTTTTCTCACTGTGAGGGTGACTGAGCATGGGAAAAGGTTGCCAAGATAGGATGTGTAGTCTCCATACTTCGAGATATCAAAAAAACATAGGTACGTGGTGCTGCACAAGTGGCTGGCAATGGCCCTACTTGAGGAAGATGTTTGAACAAGATGTCCCCTAGACGTTCTTTCCAACCTCAGCCATTCTGCAATTCTGTGAACTCACACAGTGAAAGCATATTGACTCTTTCTTCAAGTAATTCCTTAACAGTAATAAACACTCATGTTTTAATTTCCAGAGCCTGGTAGGTTTTTATTAGCATATGTGTAAAAGGGGAAACGGAAAGGGAAAGGAGAAGGAGAAAAGAAGGGAAGGCAATGCAAGGCAAAAACATCGTCATGTAGCAAAATTATGATTTCTCTTATGATTACTGAACTGAAAATTCAAATAAACATAGAAATGATTTTGGTATTCCTGTCCTAATTTCAAAGGAATATAACCTCTCTAGCTGTTGATCAACAAGAAGTTTTAGAAGTATTTCGTACATATATATATGTTTGTGTGTGTTTATATACATATGTACATATATACGTGTATAGTACATACATGTACATGTTCATATATATACAGGTACATATGCAAATACTTTTAGAACACTTTGTATTCTGAACACATTTGTAGAGAAAAGCATTGTTTAAAAAATCCCAATATTCCATGGCTAAAATCTTAAGGCTCTTGGTACCTGAATATAAAATGACCTCTTACATCAACTTCATAGCAATCAGACTCTTTGGAGACCAACTGGTATAGCTTCACTTCAGGGTACTTAAGTGCTCTGATACTGCCTAGGTAAGATATTGTGTAAATGCTCATCAGTGTCCCAAACAGCATATAAGTAAGATTGACTGTACTCAGACATAAGGAGACTACACAAGTCTCTGATGTCTTCTGAAGAACTAATTCTTAGGTTTGTACAAGTAAAGTTTTATTCATCTTTAAAACACTGAGTTGTGACAGTTTCCAACCCCTATTTACATGAAATCTTTATTTTCAAAGAATGCACTTAGGGAGTCAAGTGAATGAATGAAAGAATATTGACTTTGGCACTCCTCATACTGTATTTTTTCATGCATAGTTTAATTTTTTGGAGAGTTGCATCAACTACAATGTTTCAAAAGAAGTAACCATGTTATTGGTTACTAGCTATTTTTTGTAAAAATAGAATTCACTGAAGCAAAGAGGGCAAATGGAGAGGTTGCTGGGAAGAAATAAAAGGAGATAGAGCTTGATCTACAGTTCAAATGAAGGCAAGTCCTCCGAATCTCCTTTATCCAGGAGTTTCCCCTCAAAGGCATCCTGTTTTCCAGTAGGTTTCTTCTTCTTTACATGTTCTTAAGCTCTTCATGACTTTCAATTCTTCATTTTACTGCACAGTATCTCCTTGTTTATGAGAAGGTAAAAACAACTCTGCCTACTGAGTGTCTGAGAACCTGGGCTTCCAGGCACTTTTTAAATGGCTACCCTAGATGCCTTAAAAGGGAATAGTAATAAAAAACACCCTCTCTACCTCTATACTACATACAATACAAATACATGTTTTCAAAAACATACAATTCCAGTTAATAATAAAACCTTGACAATATTTTTCAGGATAATTGTAAAATTATTCTTTATTCTCTGTGTGTGAAACACACTCTTGTACAAACTGTGTGATAAAAATAAGCACTAATTGCCTCATTATTTTCAAGAATTTTTGCACCTCAGAAGCTCCACTCAAGATTGTTGGATGGTTATCTTTAAGGAATTGATTAGTTTTTACTAGGTATTCTTTTGCTATCTTCTTAGAAGTCTAAGAATACCAGAGTTCAAATGCACATAGAAAGACCCCAAGGACGGGCCTAATTCCTTTTGTTGGGTGAAAAATAAAATAAAAAATTGCAACAAATTTCAATGTGCGCTTGGTAGGAAATTTCTTTTTTGCCAATGGATTAATTCAGGGTCAATATATAAAAAGTGGATCTTAAAATCAAATTAAAATTAAGCCAAAAAATTACAAAAAGTTAACATGCAGCATCTATCATTTACTACATCATTTAATTACCATTGCATGATTATCTGGCCTCCTTTTTTAATTACCACACTCTCATATGTATTACTTTGTTGTTATTAGTCTTCTAATTAGCTTTATTTGAAAAAGCTAATTATGTGTCACTTATTTCCTTACACTCAATATGCAATTATTACTGATCCACAGTGAACTGAGTGGTTAATGATCATATCAGGAAATATCTGGTTTACCCATTCCAGGGAAGCAAGCATTATTTAGTGATGACTCCTTCCATTTATTTTCAGAGTTGCCCGAATATAATAATGGGAAAGCCTTCAGCTCTTTTTTTATTTAAAAGGCAAAAGATATTTGTTATCAGAAAGCTGTCTAGCATTTAATGACACTTCAGTAAAATGTCATATATTGATTTATCATCTTCATTGTCTGTCAATCATTCATATCTTTCTTCTAAGTTTCTCAGCATTTTATAGGATACTTGCTACCAGGATGTCATCAAATGCTAATAACTAGAGAATTCATTTCAAAATTTCTTCATTATCTAAGAATTTTAATATGTGTCATGCTCTTATACACTTAACATTAAACAATTTTTTAATCAAATGCCAGAGACGTTCTGTATTAACTACAGCTGGTGAAATAGTATTCTGAAGGAGAATGATAAGCATAATTAAACGGCAAAATGTTAGTGATCAGATTTCTTAAAATAACCAATTCCATATTATGTTATGATTCCCTTAATTAATACGTAGTGTGTTATCCTGTTAAATCTTCCCTTACACTTTACTGTGAATCCCCAGGTCTAAGATGCTGAGAGACAGAAGCAGGTAAAACATTGCATAACTATTCAGTTTACAACAGTGCAGCTTTCATTCCTGTTAATTTTACACCGTCCTGCTTTAAAATGAAAATGCTATGAATAGGGTAAAGTAACACTAATTCAACGTTTATAATTTTTCTTAGTAATAGTAGAATTTTGACAGATTTGCACAGTGTCTATGTGTAGCTATAGTGAAAAGATGTGAAAATAATTGACATGAGAACAAAAAATTAGAAAGGAATAGAAATTCTGCTATTTAGTAATTAAGTTCAGGCTACCTTGCTCTTTATCAGAAAGGGTTTTTAAGTCCTCTGACATCTATATTGCAGTGGTGAAGTGAAATACGTTGTTTTTCCTGGGTGGGAGGTATTGAGTCAGTGATAAAAATTTGAGGACGCTTGATCTATGATCTAATATCTTGAGCTTCAACCCATTGAAGAGACTGTAAGAAAAGCTTTTATGTTTTTCACACCTTTTATTTGCCCACTAAGAGGTCAGAAAATGCTTTTGAGTCTCAACAATATGACAATGTTTTTTCAGAATCAATCCCAGTGACTGTGTAACATCTGCATCTCCTCTGGGGAATCAATATCTTAAAAGTTACTCAGAGCAAAAGTTAGGTCTGTATTAAAGGTGAAGTCACGTTGACAGGTTGACAAGGCAGAGAAGGTCATTTATCCTGTATGGCAGAACCAAGAACAGAGCTCTGTTCTGATCAATCCGCTAACAGGATAAGAAAGTGTCTCAAAGTGACATGCTGTGTCCATTGAACTTAAACAGCACCAATCTACTGTTCATTTAAACCTTGCCTTTGGCAATTCTCTGAAAATATGTGCTGAGCACTTCAGTTAGTTGCTATACTTCTTTCTGTAAGTCTCTGCCTGGAATTTTGTCTTTGGAGAAAAATTCCTTTTAAAAAAGTTTTGTACAATCCAACCCTTGAAATGAATAACCAGATTTTTCTTCAGAAGACTTTCCAATGGATAAAAAGGGGTTAAACTGCAGCTGATGCATATTTCATGTTGCTATATGAATATAATCTTGAAACAGTACAGGTTCATCTCAAAAACTATCCAAATTGCACGTGTGTTTTTTTATAAATATACCAAAATTGAAATGTGAATTTTCTGGGCTTTTGCTCTAAAAATATCAATATTATTTTATGGGATTTCAAAATATCAGTTAATCTTATCTAGAAGTTACAGTTAAAAGAAAAATAAATCTTTAGTAACATGTTGCTTTGAGTGGTTCATGGCTCTAAATCTATCTATTTGGATACTTTCAGAACACATCATCGTAAACACATTTATTTGGCAGGAAAAACATATATATCTGTGTCTGTTTATCTGTGTAGTGTGTTTGTGTGTGTCTTTAGTGAATAAACAAAACTGTCTCAACATGATTTACCCAAAACTCATCTTATTAAAGAGTAAGACAAGCACTGCCCCCAAACCAATCATGATCAAGAGCTGTATTCAATAGAACTGGGAAAATAACAAAAACACTTTTGAAGAAATGGAGGAAATAGCCTGATAAGAAGTATAGAAGAGGCATGAACTTTTCCAGCAGGGAGGATAGAGAACTACGACTGGCCACGACCCCAGAGTACTCAAACAGCACTCAATATTGGTAGCACAGCCCTCCCGTTGGCCACTGTGAGAAACCTGCACACAGTTAGCTGTGACAGTACCCAAGTGTTTAGTAACATTGTGAAAAAGCACTATCATGCTTTGTATGTTGTATTTCTGATATTGATGCTAATGTACTGTTCACTGTCAGTAAATAATCTTTAATAAACTCATAAATCACTTTGATCAGGATTTTTCTTAAATAATTTGAACAGAGTAATTCCTGACATACAGCTTATCAAAGCAATATGGAAAGAACTGTGCTTTAGTATAGGTTGAGAATTGAGACACAAGAGTAATCCAACTTAAGTGTATGGAAGTTAGTAATGACTATCTGAAGCCACAAATCTTGATGGAAGAAAGAAAAAATTGATGTTCGCTATAGGCTTTCTTAATGTCTTCACAAGAATTTTCATTTCATCCCTATTTCACTTATTTGGAGGTATGTCCTCCAATACCATTTTTAGAGTTATGTCTTTAATACCTTGTTAATATTTATGAAAAAAATAGTGAAAGTAGTACAGGGGAGAAAACAGCATATATAAGAACGCTTAACCATATTTTTCAAAACATCAGTGAATGAAATAAAAAACACCACCCAAATTATCAGAGATTTTTTTTTGTGGCACGAGTACATCAGTATCTTGGAGCTCACTGAAGGAAAATAAGTACAGTGTAGACTTTATGATTGATAAAAATATGCATAAAAATGTATTCACCTACATGCATATCTTCTGAAGAGAAATTCAATATTTAATTTTATATGTAATTCCATCACTGTTTTTCTACTTTTTGTAGTATTCCCTTTCAGTGGTGACTGCATTTCAGAGTTAAAGTTCTCATTAGTGTCAATTATAGTGTAATTATTATTCTAATTGTGATTTATTTATGATGGCTCTTTTCCAGACAGACTCAATGGTCTATGGCTGTAGGAGGTCACAATGCATCTTAGGTACAGTCATCAAATGGTTATTTCTATTTCTCAGTGAAATTTCATTGTCATTACATTTTCCAACATATTTGGAGAATGTTATTAGTTATGTCTATTCATCAATCAGTAATGACATTTAAGGTTTAGTTTGTGCCTTTGTCAAAACCACTACAAACATTATACAATATTTGTACACGTAAATACACTGGTACCCACAAATGCCCATGCATGCATATGTGCATATAACTCTGTCTAAAAATAATTTAAAAAATGAAGATATCTTGCTGCTGTAGCTGCAAAAATTGTAAAAACATTAAGTGATTTTACTGGCAATAGAGGCTGGCAGTTACGAGAGTACTCAAACACATTTATTCCCACAGAGTTTATATCACTGTTAAAATTAAACATTGAACTAGAAGCTTGCTCAATGGTGAAGTCGTCAAAAGTAAATAACCCCCCCCAAAAATAGGAGTGAAACGTCATGCTCTATTAATCTTGTCATACAAAAATATTGTAAAATAATCTGCAATATTTTAAGAACACAAGGAACAATCATTTTAAGTGGATTTTATTGACTTGCTGACATGAATAGCTGTCCTGGTTTTCAATTTTTTCAGCATCGCAGCTTATTCCAGTCAGGTCTGTGTAGCCAGGAGATTGAGGAACATGAATATTTTTGTCACTCGTTTTACTACATCACAAATATTGCATGCAGTTTTGGGTCCCCTAAGAAAGCAAAGACAGGATCAAGTCCAACAGGATGGTCATAGTTGGAGAACTTGATCTTTGCAGACAGGCTGAGGGTCAGAGTCTGTTTCAGCCTGGTGAAGAGCCAACTGTGGGAGACATAACAGCAGCGCTCCTCAGAGCCTACTGGGAGTTTAGTGGGAAGACAGATCCAGGATCTCTACCGCTCTGCATAGCAGGAGAACAAGAGACAGTGTCCTAAATTGGAAGAAGAGGATGCCAGTTGGATATAGAAAAACAAAAATTTCACTCTTAATTAAGCTGCCCACGGATGTTATGCAGTCTCCATTCATGGAGTTTTTCAGTATTCAGCTGAAAAATATTCTAAGAAATATGGTCTGAATGCACTTTTATTCCTGCTTGGAGTAGAAGGCTGGGCCTCCTGAGGACGCTATCAACCTAAATAGGTCTGTGATTCTACCATTTCTGCTTTTTTTTTTGAGTCATAGGCAATATCTTCAGTGGCAAGGGCGGGAAAGTTGCTCAGGTTATTCAACAGAAAATAACACATGGGAGAGTAACTCATTCTCACCCTGTAAAAGTTTACAAAATGTTCTCAACAGTACTTTCTTTTTGATTTATCCACTTAAATAGTCAGGATCATTTTATACCACTCCAAATTTACCAGCAAACTTAATACATTACAGGTTTGACAATCTATTGTAGATGTGTTTGGTTTTTTCCTTCTTCTCGTCTGCTGAAAGCAAGTAAGATTTCCTCATTATCTAACAAAACTAAACAGTTGTCAGGGAATAAATATTGAAAAAATTTTAAAAAATCACCACCCAAAAGCCTTATCCAAACTCAACCAGTTTCTATGTTTAGGTTTATCTAATCATTAACTTCACTGAAAGCAGTTTCATTGAATTTTCCCATTATTTGTATCTACATTATATATAGATAATACTTTGCATCTGCATACAAATTTATGTGTGATTATGTGATTTACTGGACATTCAAGGAATTCTTTCCTGGAGAGTCTCACGCCTTTTGGATCTTACCTGGATAATTTATATTACAAACAAGGCAGGGCTCAATCACTTTTTTTCTGAGGCCATGAACTCTGGCTTTGAGAGGAAAAGACAACATTCCTCACCACACCACTCTACTTTTTTACCATCAGTGTAATTGTAATGACATTGCTACAGATGGTAAAAGGGTTTCTAAAGAGTACAAAATAAGATGCATATAAAGCATTCAGGAACTCTTTTATACATCTAGCAATATTTTCTATTTCAATTTATGTTATCTAAAGAAATATTTGGTTAAGTTCCACTTACACAGTTGTAAAGATTCTTGTATCAACAGGTTGAAATATAGATCTCTGTCTGGTTCCATTGAAATCTTGGAAACGAAGATTTAATTTCAACCCCTCTGATAGAAGTATTGATGAATAGGTAAGATTTAATATAGATTTTATCGTATGTTTACAAAATTTATAATTTTTTTCAACATCTGGTCTTTTGTAAAACAACAAAAAATAAAACCACACAATCACTTTGTATTCTACGCCAAGGCTTTCTAACAAAATAATTCATACTGTCATCCAAGAGGAGAAATATGCCTTTAAGTGTTCATTGTTCCATCTTTTTTACTAAAATATATCTCACCTGTATATCTTCCCTAATATCATATTAATTAAAAAATGCACATCTTTTATACAAAGTACTTTTTTAAAAAAGTATATAATCAAATTAATATTCTGGCAAACATTTTAGAATGTTGTTTTTTAGATCTATAGTTAATTGCCTAATTGATGTGTCACATTTAAAAGTCTCAACAGTGTAGTGACTTTCATTCAGTTCAGTGCAATTTCTCAAAGCATAATTTGTCACATTTAATTTTAGACATAAGCAACATCAACTTTCACATCTGAGTTCCAGTGCAGAAACTTCATTTTATATGAAGTGAAACAAGATCTTGTTGGTCTGATAATTTTGGTTAAATGCAAATATTGACTTTGTGATAACAAGAATCACATCTTGACCCCCACCTACTCTGCAAGTGGAAGGAAGATTTAGTTCATTAAAATGTGGTTTTGGGAAATGAATCACTTTAGTGACAATGACAGTATATGGATAACTTGAACTAATTTTTTAATTTCAAGGCAGTCTGCAAATATTCAATTTTCTATTACAGTAAAACAGCTATTCATTTGTGGCAGCGGCAAACACATATACATACATAAATCTTTAAGAAAAATCAGATCTACCGTTGAAAACAGGGACATTTCCCCCTTCATGCAGTAAATGTTGGCTGATCACACCCATTTACACCCATTGGCCATTCCTTTAAGAGGAGCTCTGCATTACATAAACTGTCACATGATCGTTTCAGGGGTGGTATAGACAGTTGGTCTCAGGAGTGCTGAGACTCCAGGCCCCTTCCTAAATTACAGTGACCAGTGCTTGATCTCTTTTTGCATGCTTGTTCAGAGAACATTTTAGTAGATGCAAAAGCCTGCAACCTTATTTTGATCCTTCTGAACTAGTTTCAACCACTGCATCTCAAAATATGGCCTGAAAACAGTGTTTAAGACAAAATAAAAGGAACAGTTGGTCTGTGGTTTGAAACACAGTCCTTGACACCTACACATCATTTTATTCCTATTGATTATAAAGACTGCCTTGGTGTTCATCTGCCTTGAGTCATACTAATTGTTTAATGAATTCTCCATTCACTAGTTGAGAATACAGACTGTTTTAAATTATACACACACACATGCACCTGCACATGCACATATACAAACTCACCACTAATCCTACACACCCCCTGCCACATAGACATATGAGAAGGTTACATCAGCCTTGATTATATTCTACTTGTATAAGATTGCGTATTTAAATCAGATCTACTTGAATTACCTTCTATTTGTACAAGAAAAAAGTTGTAATATTAAAGAGATATATTCATGTGTGTCTAGGTCAATTTCCATACATATGCACTGGTACTCTACACTTATGTGAAAAAAAATGCTAATAATGTATTTGTCCAATAAGTTGTTGCAAGGAAAGTTTTCAATACACACAGAAGTGACTAATAATTAAATCCATTATTCCATTTAAATACAGAATACTTAATAGATGAGCATAAGGATAAGGCAAGATTTACTTGTAATTTGAGAATTACATAGTTTATGTGTAGATATAGATATGTTTATAGAAATTCAGATGAAAGGAAGTACCTCCTTTCAAATTAGTGGATATAAACAGATGGTAAACTAAACGTAAGAACAAACTGGCTAGCTTATTCTCCGGAACATACATCCAATGTACTTCAATATGTCCAAAAATTATTTGAAAAAGCAATAAATAAAGCAATGAATAAAGCAATGAATAAAGCAATGACAATTTTCTGATGATTAGAAAGTTTTTTCAGAGCATAAAAAAAAATAACAAGTGACAAAAATCTACAAGAATCTTCTATTATTGAAACACTTGGCACAACTGACAGAAAAAAATGAAGCTTTATCATGAAAAGGAAAATAAAACAACTCAAGACATAATATTCAAGTTTCCCTTTACCACTGAAAAAACGGATCTTAAATTAATTATGGATAATTATATGAAAAAAATCAGCTTGACGTTCTACATGTATGAAACTTCAAGTGGTGCAGTAGGAAATCTTAGGGAGTTACTTATTAAATAATAAATTTACAAGACTATTTGATTGGTCTCTATTTCACCTGTACTTTAAAAACAGACTGAAGTATTAGTCATTATCACTCCAAAAACCAAAAAAAGAATATATTAGATCTGATAATATTATAGCAAATGAAGTGAATATAAACTTTTTTATTATTGCAGACTAGACTAAGTAAAATATTTCCAGATACTCTATTTCTAGATCTAGGAAAGAATGAAAAGAACTATTATAGTAAAGGAACAAGGAGAAATGTGAGAAAAACAGGGACATGTAACAGTTTTCACGGAGAGAGAATAAATAATTTAAGCTTCCTCAACTTGTCAAAGAACTGTATAAATGTGTATGACTAGAGAAGGTGGTGAACTGAGAAATCTTTTTAGGTTTTGGTTTTTTTCAGAATAGAAAAAATAGGAGGTAGAACATGGAAACAAAAGGAAAGTTCTTTTTTATACATACCATACTAAGCAGAAATTTTGAAAAAGGGGAGTAGACTCATTATTAGAAAGGCCTGAAAACAGTGATTGCCAGCAACTGAATGTTAAAAGATCGCCTTAGTGTTGTCCTGTTTCTTTCGCTCTTACTCCTGCTATTAGCGGGTAAGATTAGTCTTGGTCTGAGCCACTATAGCTTTCATATCATGTCATCGTATTGGAACTTTACCCATCTGCTATTTAAGTACAAAATTTGTCTCACTGTGGCTGTTTCCCCAAACAGATCTTTGGGCAGCAAAGCAGGAGAGCAGACAGAGCCATTTTCACAGGCTTTGCTGCAATGCCTATTGATATTGACAGGAAACTTTGATGAAGTTCAGTAAGATGTGGCCAGACCAAGCATCCCTCCACCTCCTATGTGTTATGAAAAGGTAAGTACTAAACTAAGGGTGGTTTTGTCTTCTTTGGTAGCTATCTTCTGCAAAATACCTAACCAGCCAGGATTACAGTGGACAGTTACATATGATGTCATAAAATATGAATTGCTTTACGAAATACTAAGATGCTGATATGGTTCTCAGAATAGCGTAATAAACAACAAAAAGATGGGAAGGGACTTGAAGAGGCTTTCCAGAGTGCTGTTTTTTGGCATATAACAGTCCATGAAACATTTAAAAGCAACCTAACATAGATTTTTTTATTTAACCAGTTCTCTGATCAACAAGGCTGTAACAGCAGTAACATTTCTTCCAGTGGTGGTGATGATAGGAAAAATTGTGAAGCACGCATAGTAGTACGCTTTTATAGAGACGTATTTTTATTATACACTACATCTGTTTTCAGCTCAGATTGAATTACAATATTTCTGTTCATTAGACTTGCACTATAATGAGGAAAATACATTGCATTTGACCCTTTGTTAGTAATTGGGTAGTTAATTTAGAGAAAAATAAGTGAAAATATTTGCTCACTTTACATTAGAATAAAATCACTGTGTAAATATATTTCAGATAAAAAGAAATCTGGAAGATTTGCATACAATATGGGTTTAGAACAGTATGCATTAAACAACATTTTCAAGTATTATCGTTACATTTTTTCATTCATGCAGATCTTGATTTCCTCCTAGAAATCAGGGTTAAATAACACTGTAAGAAAACCATTTACTTTGAAAAGATCAATAACCACAGTGTCTTCAAGATTCTCAGTTTTTTCCTGTGTATGTTCTTATAAATTTACCCTTAATTCTCCCTTAAAATTTTATGTGATACCAGCTGGCAAAGCCTCAAACTCTCACTCTTTCAGACATACTGTTAACATCAGAGATTCAAAGAAGTGCTGAAGGAGCTTTATGACTTCTTCCAGCATCAGCAACCTCTGACCAATATTCTTTCCATTTCCACACAGAGGGACATAAACACATTCTTCAAAAATAATTTCCTCCATTACATGGAGAAGTATAACTACAGCAAAATTTTTTTGTTTTCCTCTGAATTCAACCTGCCTGCTACAGGAAGGACTGGGCTGCGTGTGCAGTACTGTTTAAAGCCACTAGGAATTTAAATCAATAAAGAATGAGAAATACAAATGCATTGGTGGACATTTTAATTCATAAACCTACCAGAAGCACAGAACATGCTGGAAATCTTCCTTCCACTTTCGCATCTTTACTAAGGGAATGTTCTCTGAGGCAGTTAAGACTTGTCTTTCTTACATTGTTTGTAACTGTTCCAGCCTCTTCAGTCTGATCTACAAAACCTTACCTGATCTGATGAATTAGCAAGGGCAGCAATTAATGGAAGGGTCTTAGCACGTTTTCCCTATTTTATTCTAAAATGTCATTCAGAAAGATGAAAAGTGAACAGAGGGAAAAAAATCAATTTTATTTTCCAACTAAAGGGAGATTATCATGAAGCATATCTTGACATACTGACTTCTTATGTGTGTGCATGCTGAGGATGAGAAGGGGAGGTTGAAGGCGGGGTAGGGGGGCGGTGTTATATGTCTGCCATAGAGATTTTTCCATCTGGACTTTCTCAGTGTGGCTTGTGAGTTTTTCCCATTCTTATTATTTGCTTTCAGTTTTTTTAAAAATATATTTTGATGGGGTTTTTACCTGCTGATTTTTCTAAGAGAGATATATTTCCATTTTACACATACTTTTTAAACAAAAGCAATACATACATGTATTTAAGAAGGATATCACAACAATCTTTTTAGCTGTTATCCCCATCAAAAGTGTGAGAATACTAAAAATATTACTGATAATAATAATGGAGAAAAAAAATGAAAACAACAAGGAAAAATTTCTTAAGGTCCAATTAGAATTTGGACAACAACTTGTGTCTGTACTTATCTTGGATATTCTATTCATCCTGTGACTTACTATAGTTTCACTGATCTTCCTTTGAATTTTTTTGTTACTGAATGGAAGTCCATGAAAAGTACAGTTACACAAAGCTTATGCTTGTAGACATTTGAAAGCATAATGTCCCCAGTGTGAGGAACAAAGAATAGAATTATCTTTCTTTTATGTATATGGGTAAATAAAGAAATATACAACATACGTTAAAATAAGAGCATGATTTGAGCAACAGCTTTCTCTGTACATTAAACTACTGTCACTCTGATCTTAAAACATTAAATGAGTAAAATTTTTCCCAGTATTAATTTGGTATTTTATACTCTGTTTCCTTTCAGTAAAGAAAAGACCGATCAATTTGTCTGAAAGATATATTTTATATATATATATATATATAATGATATATTGCTATTTATTAATTCTTAAAGACTTATTCAGTAGAAGAATAATGAAGACAATAATTTTTAATGTAGTAAGAAGAAAATATCTAGCCTTACTAGATCAGTATGTGGTGGATTAGCAAGGGCATGGTTGACTCTTTAAATTATGCTACTATTTAATAAGGTTGATATTCCTTAAAAGTGTTTCAGGCATCTTGTCACTTGATAGGAGATTTAATTTTCTTTTGGTTTTGATAGTAGGCAAGAAGAAAAATAAGCAATGTAATTGTAATAATTAACATATGCTAACCTACATTAAAAATTATGTATAGAGAAATTATGCAGAAATATTGAAATGATTCAGTTTATTCTTGAAAATAGTTCGGTTTATGAATTTTATTGTTGAAATAAATACTAAGAGATCATTAACTTTCAGTAGGCCACTGTACTTTTTGCTTGATTACTCTATTATATAATCACATTCTGACATGAAAAGATGAGCACAATAAATCTCTGCTGCTAATTTTATGGAGGTTTTAGCTATTTTTCTCAGCTACATATCTACTGATATAAAGTTAATGGATCAGTTTATGAAGTAAAATTAAAAAGCTGTATTTGACAAATAATTATTTCACTATAATTTGGTCAGCTGAAATCTCACTCTTCAGATCATGCTGATGAACAATTTTACCATGAACACCATGTAAAAGAAACACTGATTTCCTCAGTAAGTGGAAGTACTGTGTTGGAGGGTGAAATACCTTGCATTTTAGATTTTCTTTTCTCTTTTTCTTTCTCCTTGATTTTTTTGTGAGGAAGACTGTATAGTTGGGATATTATTAGGGAAAAAACAATGTCAACTGTGTTTTTTGCACAGGGGAGGTTAATTCATTAACCCAAAAGAAATACCTCATAGCTTATCATCCGGGACCGTGTAGGTGAAGACGTGCATAGGGGTGACTGTGTACCTTCATGTGTGATGTCTTCAGCGGATTATCAGTTTAAAAAATGACACAAAAGAAGTTGGTACAAATGGATTTTTTTTTTATTTCTATACTAGATTAATGAAGTGTGTGTATTATCAAGTAAAGTAGATTAAAACTGAAACTTGGAAATTCTTTTCAAAGAAATAAGGTTGTGGTAGCATAAAGATATCTGTATAAACACAGGAAGAATATTTCAAACTTTAACAAATAAGGGTCATATATTCAAGAGCAAACTGGGGTCTTCTAATTCCCAATTGAAGGGACATTTTAAATTCAGTACTATCAACAATTACGAATCTGATATTAGTACCCATCAGGGAGAAGTTAACATTTCAATATGCTCAGTGTAATCAGACAGAATTGCCTTCTACTGCAATTCATAGGGATAAATTGTTCCCTCAAATATAGACAATAGTTTTCCAGACTGCTCGGTATAACTGTTCTTGTTAATTTGTTGATGTTGCAACATGTGGACTGTACTGCTGAGAGAAGTCAGATGCACTTATACAAGGGTCTGGGACATTTTAAGGACATTAATAGGGCCAGATATTGCAAGTAAATTTTGTAACAAAATATTATTCGGTTTTACTTTTATCTATTGTTCTCCCCAAACACAAATTTTATCATTCACATGTAGTAAAATACAAAGAAAATTCTAAACTATAAATCACCTTGGAGACTACATAGAAAAATTGTGATTCATTAAAAAAACAGACAATAATCCTTTTTCTGCTGATTGGTATATGTGAATCAGATGCAGACACAGCACATAATTCCAAAAATGACATGCTGATGATCTGGGGAACTGTGCTTTTTTCTCCACCAAGCAAGGAAGTCTGCTCTTGGACAATTGTGCAAATCCGAGGAAAATAAAATTTATTTTTATTTACATACTAAAATAGCGGTTAAGTTTATTTACTCAAGTGGTCAAAAACCAGCACTGCAGACTTTGGAAAATTTTTTTCCATAAGTGACCAATACAAGATTCTCTCTTCCCAAAGATGTTTGTCAAAAGTGACTGTAAACATTTAGTTCCCCTTGACCCAGTGATTGGCACCAAAGGTCTGTAAATGCAAAGAGAAACAGAGTACTATGCTCATTAGTAACAATGCTAATTCAGATTCCTCCTGAAATTAGTTGAAAATGGTCCTACTATGTCAACTAATAGAATTTTTTCTAAAGAAGACTAATTGAACTAAGTTTTTTATTGTCGTTATGTCTAAGGGATTTTTGTTAAATCTCCTCCAAATCTAGACATGATAGAATTTTCAATGCTTTTGACATGATGTTTTTGCAACCCAAGATTTATGTTTACTGTGTTAGAAAAAAAAATATATCACATTCTAAATCAGAGAAACTCAAAGTGCTGATCTAGAACTTTCATTGATATCCTAGAGACCAATAATATTAAATTAGTATAAAATCAGGAAATTATCTTACAATTCAAATTAAGTAACTACTTCTTTAAAAAAATTGGAGTAAGTGTCAAATAATAGCCTAACTATTTTATCAATTTTTCTTAACCTGTGGTACACATTTAGTATCAACACTGCACTTCAGGGGTGATATGTGTCACTTATTTACTACAATTGTATCCAGGATTTTTATGTGCATTGTAAGTAATACTAGGAAGAAAGAATAAAAACAAACAAAGAAACAAACAAAAACATGTTGCTGAGAAAATAAGTGTAGACTATGATTAAATAATGGAAAGATTGCAAATTAGGTGGAAATATGCTACAACATTCTACTCAAAAAATAGATTTAAAAGTTATCTAAGTGATAGAATCTACAACTTTGATTAAAATCTTCCCTAAAGAAGTAAATGTTGTTGAAAAACAATTATTGGAAAATTTTGTAAAGGAGTTGTAAAAAAAAGACTCAGCTCAAATTCCACTGACATGCAGTAAATACTACAAGTCAATTTTAATTGAAAAAACTAAGAGCAGTTCTAAAAATCCTATAAAGCTATATAGTCAAATTATACCAATATAAAATCTTAAAGAATATTTTTTAAAAACAGTTGAAAAACCGGCACTAGATATTCAGAAAGAAAAGCTCAACCATGAGTTAATCAAAGTTAATTTAAATTAGATTAAAAAAAAATTGAACATATTATATTTGTATCTAATTTGCTAAAACTTAAGTCATTTTCCTTATATTTCTCTATACATTTCTTTACTTCCTGTTGAAGTTTGATATTGAACAGTGAACAAGAAAGTGCACCAAAAAGTACTCTGGTAAAAAAGTCATCATTTTCTAATTTGGTAAATAGCATTATATTTCTGGAATATAAAATTCGTTACCAATGAACATTCTATAGAATTTAGCTACAAGTAGGGAAAAATTAATCTTCAGTACAACATGTAATATTTTAGGAAACATATGTACAAACTTAGTTATCTTAAGAAACTTGAATTTTATATAGCACATTAGCTCAGCATGCAATAAAAGTGACAATTTTAATATTCTCAAATAATTCCTTCTTATTCTCTTTGGCCAAAAATTTTCTCCTCTCAAAAAATATCAAAGGTTTGATTTTACAAACATTATTTCATCAAGTCTGTCAAAAAGTTCTGAATATAACCATATCCTTGCTGCTTCACCAGAATATTCTGTCTTTCCTTAATACTTATTCTGATTTTTGACCTCCCTTTCCTCCTGTATTTTTTTATCTTTGTCTTCATTTAAACTATAGCTGACAGCTAAACTGTATGCAGCCACTTTATCATCCCTTTTCACCTAGGAAGGAAAATTGGAAAAGGAAAGGATAACTTATGGGTTGAGACAAAACCAGGTGTAATAGAATAAAATAAGTAAATAGTACTAATAATTATAATAATGATGATGATAATAAATAAAAAAAGACCCAAATCACTATAAAATGGTACTCAGTCTATCGCAGTTAGTGATAGTGGAAAGTATGGTCCATGCAGGGAACATCAGTTGACAAACACAGTGAGTACAACAGTTCCAGCTGGTGCAGAGGTCACACCCAGCAAAAGGTATTGCTGAACATGGAAACAAAACTCAAAGCACCAGAAACTGGACACCAAGAGCAGGAACACTGGGAGCAGGGAACCACCACTGGCAAACTTCCCACTTATAACCAGATCAAGATGTTGATGTTATGGAATACTTTCATTGGCTAGTTTGGGTCAGCTGTCCTGCCTCCATTCCTCTCTCCCAGGTTTATACACCTATTTACTTGTTAAGCACGAGAAACTGGAAAAACACTTTGATTTCCTAGCAGAAATTGAAACCATCAGTGTATTTTTTCACCATACATCTCATACTAAAGTCTAGAAAAACAGCAGTTTCTGGGAAGACAATTAACTCCATCCCAGCAAAGAAAAAACATTACCTAGTAACAATTAAAACAACATGTGTTATCAATAGTATTCATGGGATCTAAAGAAATATATGTGCTATCCAAGTAAAACTTTTAGAACAGACCTTTGTTTGATTGTTGTCCATTCCTGCTTACGGTATTCCATGCAATTTCTGGGAATGGTTCAGGACTTAGCATCAGCCAGGGACCTTTATCAAAATGCAATCTTAATGCATCTACCGATGCTGAGTATTTCAGCATGTTTAGCTATGTTGATACCAGTCATTACGTGACTACTGTGAAAGAACAGGCTCAGGGCACTTTTAATTTAATGCAACAGGAATAACATATGGTCTCCTCCTCTCCTTAGTCTTCTTCAGGCAGAATCTTAACACTTCACTTGAAAAATGATGCTGTAGAATAGATGAAATAGATGTAACATTTGCAGTCATCATAAACAGCAAAATGTTATCTTTAACTCTAATACAGTTGTTAATGTAATTTCCTTCCACAACACGAGGTGCTTACTAAGAATTATGAGGTAATCAATATCCTTTTCCACTGAGAGAAGTCAAATACAGTGGGGTTTATCTCATCTACCTTTAAATTTTTATGGTGCAGACATCTACATCTGAGCTTGCCAGGTAAAGGTTTTATTCTGAGAATAAAAATGGGTACTTCTAGAACAAGATTCATCTCATCACAATATATATATATCTAAAATGATTAGAACTAATATGTATCTCCTCGAATTAAAAAGAAAATTCAGTTAAGATACAGATATCTACATAGCTGAAACTAGGAAGACCTTAAAAATAAATTTATGTTATATGAAAATATTCCACCAGAGACCTTACCTCAGATGTATTATCTGAGAGTTTGCATTTTATGTGTCATTTTAATTTAGATTTCTCAAAATAAATATGAGGCCCAAGAATTATACGTTATCTTTAGCAGAGGTATCTTAGGTCTAAGTGGAGCTATTTTCCAACCATATGGTCAAATAATATTTTCTGTTAGACTATCATTGGAGATTTCATACGATCCATGATTAATATTTTTTCAAGTCTTTACACATATGTTAACTTGAATAAGCTTCTCGTCTTTTTAGTTGACAGTTGACTTTGGGATTCTTTTAATCTATTCACTTTATGAGTGTCTTCTTATACTCAAATAACACAGATTTGTAGTGACTGTCTGGAAAGAAAGACAGTAGATACATATCCATGTACATATGTAAATCAGTGCTATGACTTCCAGAAAAGACAAAGGAAACCTAAAAACCCAAACAAACAAAATACAAAGCAGAAACCTTTTATTTTTGCCATATTCTTACATCATTTTAGCCCGATTTTCTTTTCTGGTGGTACTAATCAGAATCCTCTAGTTTGTGCTAAGTAGGGTTCAAATTATAGAGGGTAGAGAACTGGCATTTTAAATGGGAGTCGAACCGTCCCTATCTATGTCATTGTGACAAATCTTTATAACAACATTATAGATACTGAACTAGTGATTAACTCCATTGCTAGGCATGCCTGCTATCTCTGCAACAGAGAAAGATCATCAAATTCACATTATCTGGAAACTTGGGAGTTAGCAGTATCTGACCATGCCAGCTGGAAGAGGCTTAAAACATGTGTTATGCTATTGAGTAGTATTGCAATGTACCCTTAATGGATTACAGAAAAATGTTACAGAACTTGTTACTCAGAAGTATAGATGTATTGTGCATATTATGCAGCCATGGCAATGCATTTTTTAAAAAGAAAAATGATGACTTGGTATACAGTTTAGGATAGTGAGTTCTGTGTAGGTGAATCTGGATTAAATGAATTTACACAAAAAAAAGATAAATATGGAAAAATTAAAATATAAGCATGGGTATTAGCAACTGTATAATTTTAGAGTGTTCATTTTTCTTTGTCTCATTTTGTACCTACAGTGTGTTTTCCCTTTGGGCCTTGTATAGGCTCAGCAATTATCACAGTTGCATTGTGGCTGCAATTAAGGCAATTTACTTAAAGACATTTCAGTATGCCCAGGACAGTGAGAAAAAAAAAATACAAAAATTAACAACAATAATAATATCCTCCGATTTTACAGAGAACAATAAGGTTTGGGTATGAAAAATCTTGAATCCAGAAATTTTGAGATTTTTCATTTCCAAATAAGAGGGAAAGGCTTTTGTTTTTTCTGATTGCATTCTGAATTAATAACACTGTTGAAAACTAATTTTCTTAATATCAAAAAAAAAGAAATCTTCTCAGGTTAACATCCAACTCTGTTTGCGCTGGTTCAAAATAGCAGTACTCATTGCAGTGTAGAAAATCAGTATACATATATATAGCTTCACAAATGTCAGATGTAACATCTGCCCAAAGATCTGACATACGTCTCTTTTTAATTCTCAAGTCTTTACAATTATTTAATGATAATAATGATGTCCTCTTCAGGAAAAACAAGTACCAAAATGAAAAGCTATCCTGTAAAATAAAAATGCATTCTTCTGTGTGTATTTTCATTTTTATTCTTCATTAAAGTATACGTATGTCCTCCTTCTTCAGAATATAAACAGAACCTATTTGTAATGATAAAAAGTTTTCTGATGGCTTTGAAGCCAGAAGTGTTTCATGGTAATTTCTCAGTAGAAACAAGAAGAGAGCCTTCAAATAAATCTGATAACATGTTCAGTTTAAGAAAACAGAGAAAGCATTATAGCAGAATAAATGCAGAAGCATAACAAAGAAGTCCATAAATAATTTGCAGAACAGATATAAAAAAAAAATAAAATCTGATACTGAAGTTGTCTTCAAACAGAAATGTGAACAGAAATGTGAAAAAAAAGCCCCTAGAGAGTCTGTAAGGCCAAAACATAATACATAAAAGAGTGCTACTGGAACATAAGGCCATTGCAGAGAAGCTTAAAAAAAAATTCTTCATGATAGTCTTACACTGTGAAAAAAACTTTATTCATCATACCTTAATGCTTGCTTGTAAAGAACTCATCAGATAAAGTCTTTGCACACAGAAGATCTTGTGGAACAAACATAAAATGAACCATAACTGATTGTGGGAATATACCAATGCAAATCAAAGAGCTTTAAGACAAATCCAGAATGTATTAGCCTAATACCTGCATCTCTTAAAACTTCCTGAACCGCTGAAAGTGGAAGATGGCAAATGCCGTGCCAATTCTTTAAAATTTTCTGAAGAACTGCTAGCAAATTAGTAGAAAACAGTGTGACAACCTGAACTACTTAATAATTTCATAAATATTATGTATTTGTAATGATTAAATAACGTTATATTTAGGAAATTTTATCTTATGAGTTTATTGATGTAATCTGAAAGTGTCCATGATCACCTGGATAATGGTTCGGTTAGTCTTGCTGGATTTCCAACAAGAACCTGGACACATCTCTTTATTCAGGACCTCTAAATAAACTAAAATGCCAAAGAATAAGAAAGAATGGCCTTGAATGGATAAACATATTGGTAGAAGTCAGGAAATGGGGTAAAAAGTAAATGATCAGTAGAGGTCAACACAACTCACCAGCAACCTGTGCTGGGATTTGTGCTGACCAACACATCCGTAAATGAACAAGATGAGGGCAGCAAGTGCAGTGCTGATATTATGGAATTATTCTAGTTAATGAGGACATACAGCCAGACTGTGTAGAACTGCAGAAAGACCTTCAAAACTAGAGTTCATGGCATAAAGAAACAATGCATCAGCACAGAAAATGAATCTCATTGTAGACAAGTATAAAGTGATGGGTAAAAGCGCAAACATATAATTTATACCCCCTACACTGGCTATTACCTCAGAGGTGAGATCTTACAGTAAAAAAAAAATGGCACCGGTTTGGCAGTGGTCAGATAATCAAAGTAAATGTTGGAAACTTTAAGAAAGAAATAAAAAAAATAAAATCATTTTCCAGAGTAAATTTCTGTTTCAAACACATCTTGAATAGGACCATTAAGGAAGATGAAAAAAAGCTGCAAAACAGTTTTCACAGGAGGAATGAATGGTAAAATCCCCCTGCTTGGAAAGAGATAAGTGAGGGTTATAAGAAGGAAATCTCTCGTTCTATGTATGATGAACAGACAGGTCAAAAACTCATTCAATTATATGAAATAGAGAACACCAAACAAGACTATTAACATGTAAGTGAAATACTAAAAAAGTGATTCTTCACAGAAAAATCAGTAAATACTCATAACTCGGCACCAAAGATTCACTGTAAAGTTTCCCAAAGTTTATATCAAATCAGGGTTTAACAAAACGTGGAATCCAGATGGGGTAACTAGGTACATGAGTAAATCCATTGAGGTTAACTGAGCTGCAAATAGTATTAACACAGCTCAAGGAGAGGAATTAAAGAAATCATTGTATTTGCTTGTCAGATCATTGGGCTATTTGTGTAACTTCTCTCACAGCAAGATACCACACAGATGGATTCCTCGTCCACCACGGTTTAGGAGTCCTTGTACTTATCTACATTCAGACAGTGGATGTATAAATTAACAGAGGAAAAAATAGTCTCCAAATACGAATTCACCACTTCTGGATCACTAAGTCTCTGAAGTATAGTTTGCAACAGCTTGATAGAGAACACTGCTGAACATAGTTCCATAATTGTTCTATGCTGAGGATCTCTCCTGTCTTTTCTGCTGCTCACACGCCTAGACAGAACTCTGTGGCTGATCTTCAATCTGAAGTCAGTATAACTACTTCTATATTTGTAAGAAATGAAGGAGTTGTAAGATAATGGGATAAAAAAAAGTAAGAACAACATTTTTACATAGGTTCATAAATCCAAGTGTTTAGAAGACTGGTCACTCTTCCTGGGAGAGAGGAAGATGTTGCAGCCAATGAAAAAAAATTGTATCCTCTGTATTTCTAACAGTTTTCACTTTACTATGGGTTTGGATAGTCTTATACAATCAGTTATCATTGTGATATTCCTACCCTTCCAGACAGTTAATGCAAACCTTCTTCCAAAAAGAATTCCTATTTTTTAAAAAACGATTCTAGACACTTTTAGTCACATTTTCTCCTCCAATAGTGCTTCAAAAGACACAGTTTCTGTTCATTGTAGCTCAGAAATTCTGGGGACAAAAAAAAGAAAACAGTTATCATTTCAGGATGGAAGAAGTGACATCATGGGTCTTATTCAATGTGTTTATCCTGCTGGAGTGCTAATTTAAGATTTAATTTTCAAATGCTCATATATATATGTACATGTAAAGGAGATAATTACAAATAAGAAGTAAGGGACCTGTAAAGTCCATCATTAATGATTATTTTTGTTCATGCTGAATGATATCTGAGAAGTTGTGACTGGTAGACATTCAAACAGGTACATTTCAAACACTCTTACTCTTTAGTTATACTTTACCTTACATATTAGTGTAAAAGTTAAATGAATACTTAGGAAACAATTGTTTGTATTCACATTTTAATCAATAGAGGAAGATAGGTTCCTGTAGAGATTGACTCTACTTCTATTGTTGTGTTAAACATTGACTGATTCTACTTGTATTGTCTTAACCATCCTCTGACCCTGCGCATGGGAACCCCAGAGAGTTGAGGCAGAGGTGATTCTGGCAAGGGTCTGTTGAACTTCCAGTGACCATGGAGCCCCCAGCCCAGCCCCAGTTCCAGAACCTTCACAAAGAATCTTCTGTGCTGCGCCAATTCAAGAACTTTTGAAGCAAGACCTCTCCCCTTGCTAGGGGAGAGGGCGTGGACTTGTCCTGTAACTAGAAGCCCACCAAGAAGGCAGGAGTGCAAGCCCACTACCCTATGAAATGCACCTGAAGACGCTGCAGAAGAACTGCAGGACCATGTGTTCCAGAGACCCATGGAGTGGTGACTGTTTTCCTCTTCCCCTACTATTCTTATTCCTCTCTCTCTCTTTTCTTTCCTTTCTTCTTCTATTTTCCATGGCACTACTGTGCCTCGGATGGGATCTGAGTTGTGTCATTTTGTGCATCTGCCTTGAGGGTATCGGATTGTGATCTAAACAGACTGGGATCTGGTTTTGAAGCTTTTGGGAAGTTGCAGCTTGGAGTGCACCCAAGGATTTTATTTGATATTTTGACTGTGTCCAAGATATTGATTTGATGTTTTGGCTATGTCCAAAATAAATACTGATTTGTTGTTTTGTTTGTGCCCAATATAAACACTGTTTGAATTTACTCTGGGAGATTTGTTGGTCTCCAATTCACCACGCAGACATCAAAGGACCCTTCTCTCTTTGACTGAGCAGCTGGAGGAGGGGGCGGGACCCCGTGTTGTGAGCAGACCCTGACAGTTGCTTCAGAAGGTCATTTTGAGATAAAGCACCAAAAGTTAGTGTCAATATAGTTTTTGATAGACTCTTCTCTAATAGCAATGAAGAAATTATCTGTAACTAGATTGAAAGAGTTGCTCAGCATGTAGAGAGTTAAGTAGCTTATCCAGGTTTTGGGAAGGCCAAGCTTTAAGTTCATCTTTAGTTTGTGATGTTTAGTGATACTTTAAAATCAGAATCATATCAATCTTTGTAACATAGACTACAAAGTTTTTATTCAACTATGAATACCTTCGCTTTATAAATAAAAGTCTGAGAACAATTATCTTTATTGTTTAGCCCTTTCTCTTTTCATTGGAGACAATGATCTCATAAAATGGCTTTCATAAAGTCATTTTTTTTGCCTAAAAACTATTTGTATTTTCTTAAGTTCGGTGTTTCTTTTGGGTTGCTTCTACAGAATTTCACTTATTCAAAAATTGCTTTCAATTTGCAGTATATTTGGGACTATACATATACTTAAGCCTTTTCACTCACCCTAAACTTGAGTTAGATAATTATTTTCATAATGTTTCTCCCGTGGTGCACTTCTATAGAGCAAATATATTGCCTCTGTCATTGTCTGCATTGTGAAACACATTAGTTCCAGGGCATGATGCTTCTATTATACTTGTGGTCAGGAAGAACACAGAGATGCAAGTGAACAAAATTTATTGCAAATTCAAGAGCAAACTGGCCGCACAAAATTTGTTCTTGGATTTTCATTTGACCTGAAATGTTGCTGCAGTGATTCTAGAAAACACTTAGGTTTGCTATGATTTCGCTTTTTTTTTGAAAGTTGGATACTATTGTATAATGTGTATGTATGTATAGTATACTATTTATTTTTTTTTGGCGATCATTAATGTTGTGGTACAAAGCTTTCTGACAGAGTTTTTGACAAAAAGTAGGACAGGTCAAATGATATCTGCCCCTATGTTGTCCATAATGATTTTAACAGTGGTCACAGGAGTGAATTATCTTCACAAAAATGATGAGGCTTTATCATGGAAAAAGTTAATGGGACTAGTCCAAAATAGTCAAGTTATTAAGAAGTGTGGATAGTCTGGGATCAACTGCTCGAGCTTTTACCCTCATATATTTTACTTAAGAGGACACACGTAATCACTGAATCTTCATTTGCTATGTGAGTCTTGTTCTGCTATTTTCTTTTTCATATTACAAACAGTTATTTTTTCATTTTGAAATTCTATATAGTAGCCTGTGATCGTTAGGTAATTAAGTCCATACACTGACTCTAAATGATGTCTTATATCTTGCACAAAAATACTAAGACTACTGTTTAGCTGGAAGAACCTTGCTTACTGATTTGGTGGCCATAGATGCACTTTTCAGAGCTTTAGTCCATTACTGATTCATTATCATCCTTATAAACATTATAAAAATATAAATGCTTCTTTTTTCCATTCATTTCTTGTTTCCAGCTGAGAAAATTCCAGCTTGTTTGCAGATCCAAGCCTGCACTACAAATTCTTATTCTGAGTCTCTATATGTGTGGACTTTCACTTTGTTCTCATAAATTCTCCCTCATCCTATTACTTCACTCTCTAAGTCTGTTCATTCATTTATGTATAATATTTTATTGCTCTCCTCTGTTCAAAATGACTGCCAACTTTGTGATATCATTTAATTTCATTACCTCTCTAAAACTTTTGAGCCAAGGTCAAAATTGAAAAAGTTCCCAATCCTCAATAAATTCGTGTTATGACTGTTCCACAATCTAGCATTTTCTCTTTCATATGACAAAACAGCTATGGTCATCTGACACTGTATACTCCTGTGCAAGCTCACATCATATGTTTATTTAATAACTTGAGGCTTTTAATAATTTTTACTTAAATATTTGTTCTAAAAACATGCATAACCAGTACAAAAAAAGTTCAGAGGAATGTAGGACAATTTTGTCCTCTTTGTAAGTATAAAAATTCGTCAATCACTTTTCCTACTCATTCACATACAGTGTCATGTATTGTATCTATTGGTTCTCCAAAGTTCTCTAAGGAGCATTATCCTGCTCTTCTGTCATAAACATTTTTTTATTTTAGATGCTGTGTTTTAAATTTACATATCGTCTTTGTATATCAACAGTCCCAGTGTCTATCCT
This sequence comes from Dromococcyx pavoninus, assembly GCA_033558185.1. Taxonomy (NCBI): domain Eukaryota; kingdom Metazoa; phylum Chordata; class Aves; order Cuculiformes; family Neomorphidae; genus Dromococcyx; species Dromococcyx pavoninus. The sequence goes on from JAUMJL010000110.1 coordinate 3,704,217, forward strand.
ATTTGTTCTCCTTATTCAATACGGCAAAAATATTAGGAAATCTTTATATATATAGTTTTGAGTCACAAACAAATTATGTTTAGTCAGCATTTTAGTCACAAAGTATAGTGCTGGTTTCTTATGGATGCCATTTTTTTCAAGCAAAACTATAATAGCCTGTGCAACACTGTTTAACAATAAGCAAATACAAAATACAGAAAACAGGTATTTATGACTGATATCACAACTAAAGTTGTGTATAAGTGTAGACACTGTCTTAATTTCATTCTGTGTTTTTTCATGATTCCATAACTATTCTAAAGGGGACAGGATTATGCTTCTCAAAAAATTTTTCCATACAGTTAGAGTAATTAAATGACAGTGCATTATTCACTTGAAGTTAGCCTTCTGTTACATATTAATTTCCAATATCTGAAAGAAATTGGGTCTTTTGCTTAGTCAGGTGGAAAATCAAAGCCCCTCATATCTCTACTATAAATACCGAGAACCTAATAAGTAAGCAAGAAATACAGAAGATAGTGAAGGATTGCTTTTTAAAGCCACCACGCAAATATTTCTGATTCCTTCCAAATTCTAGTTTCAAAATCCCATATAAGATTTTTACCTTTATATCTTGGGCTCCTTCTGATAAAGAATGTAACACTGGACCATCAAATTTCAGTATGTTGCATTTTCAGTGTGAGATGTTGATCAGATTATAAATAAAATCATGATGTTAGAAGCAAAGCTCTTTTATTTATCACTCTCTAATAAGGATCTTTGTGTTTGATAAACAAAACTTCTCTTTTGCATGTTCTGTATAGGAAGATAACGTTCTTCACTTTCCTTTTTTTTTTATGCCTGAATGCTGGTTTTCATATATTAATAAAAATGTGCTGCACTCCATTATACAAGATCTAATAATGAAACATACAGAATCATATAAAAATGACTGTGATAATACTGATGGCACATTTTATGAGAAAATATTTAAACTAGTTAAATATACTAAACCAAACTAAGCAAAATGTTCATAAGCACAGCAAATTCAGTGATTAATAGTCAGCAGGATTCTAGTTTCTACATCACCACTTGGATTTTATGTGGTGTTACTAGGCAACAAAGGTTACTCTTCAGCAACACTTAGATGCAGTATTTGCAGTTTTAATCACATCAGCTGTTAAGTGAACAGTATTTTTATGTTTATCAGTTTGTCAGTGATAGATAAACAGTACAAACAAATCAAATATATGCTAATTTGTTTCATATAGCATAATTATAAAATGTCTCGTTTTAGTTAGTTAATGGGCTTTTCTAATATGCATCTCTGATTAAATAATTTATCTTATTGTGAACATCCTTGATAGCAGGAGTAATTTAGGAAATGTTTTATTTGTGCCTCCAAGCTCCAAAAAGTATTTGTTCAAAGGTTCTCAAAATGGTGTTTAAAACTGCTATATTCATACTGTGATAAGAATAGCCTATGTGAAAAACTGCACTGTCAGAAGCATCTTTTGTTGTCGTTATGTAATATTTTTTTAAAAATAATTGAATCCCTCAAGACATTGTACATCACTTTTTAATTTCATCATCTCCTTCTCCTCGTGATACTAACAAAGACTTCAGAGAGTAATCTGACAAATTATTTAAAGATCCATTAGTTCTGCTGCTTTTGAAATTCCAAATTGATTTAAAAGTGGAAATGGACACCCAAAAAAAAGTTTGTCTGTTCCAAGAAGCACAGAGTATAAAAAACAATATCCGCTTCTAGCTAAGAAAAAAAATGTTTGTTTCAGATAAAGCATGACTACTTTAAAGATGAAAACTCACAGAGGTGAACAGTTTCTTCTAGTCTCTATGCCACCACATGGATGGTTTTGCTTTAATACTATAAGGATTCTGCAGAAATAACTGAAGAATTCCCACTGGAAAAAATATGTAATAAATACTGAATTTAGAAATATATCAGTTTAAATACCTAATAGCAGAAAATACAGACAGAATAAGATTACACGAAGAACAAAGAAGTTATATGTGGCCTGCTGACGTGTAAATTAGTGGAGATCCTAAATTATCATTCTCTTCTTTCGGAAGTTATTTTTTTCATAAATAGGAGTATAGAAAGGATGGTAATGGTAACACTGCTACTAATAATACACTCATTTTTAAAGAAGGTCTCATTCAAAAATTGGAAAAATTTCCTCTGAATCTTTGTTTGTCTAATACCATTTAAATATCACCATACATTATTTTAGGGAGGGGAGAGAAAGGAGAGAAGAGAGAGGATACGTAATGGTGCCAAGCCTACTGTATTTGCATAAGAGTTCATTTGAAATCCATATGGTAGCCCATGTAACACACTATCTAAGTCTTTAAAATATGCCCATGGAAATAGTTACGTAGCCCTTCTAGTACTGTAGATGATAAGATTGTACTTGAACACAGTAGCGAATGTAATCTGTTTTCTACTTAGGGAATATGTTGCTGGTTTGTATTTTTATAGCTGTAATGAGGGAGGACTTCTGTGCCCTTATGTTCCTGAATTTCTGTGATGTCATTTATTGCAGAACGAAGAGTCTGTTCCAAACACATTGCAAACAAACAAGCTAAAATAATGAAAGTTGGGGATGAAAGTTGGGGAGGGAAAGGAAGAGAAATTTTAAGACCCACAAATTGTTACATTAAAAAGATACTCTAAATTAGGAGTCAATTTCACTCTATAATTGGCAGGGGTAAATAAAAAGCTCTGGGGACAAGACAGATCATCTGGAGTTTTGGGAGATTGTGAGCTTGGCGCTTATCCCACTTTATTGAAAGGTAGAGCCTCTGTTCAGACTATAAAATCTACAAATAGGCTAATGCGAATTTGTAAGTGCAGTGGAAATAAGACTGATATGATTTTATTGGAATAATATTTTTTCCAAGCTCATATTCTGAAACAATATGGACTCTTTCACATGGCTTTTATATGCACTCTCTGTTAACTTAATGGGTACAGGAAATTATTGTCAAAGGATCTGTCTTGATCCCAGTAGATCTGATGAAATTTTTGTTGTTATGAGCAATTTCAGTTAGTCTCCAGGAAATATTATACTTTAGGCTATAAATATTGCATTAGCATTGCCATTTAGATGTTTATGTTTTTTCAGCGCTGAAAATGTTTGTCTAGCTGTGGTCAATTAACACAAAGAGATCGTAATAAAAGATCCTCCTCCAGCATGTAATAAATCACATAAAAGAAAAATATTTTGCTAGCATTCTATCTCCCTCTACTGGTGAAATATTATTTTCCTTATGATTAATTTAAAGAAAAATCATAATTTCAAAACAATGTAGCAAGTTAATTCCCTTTTGATAATATACTCTCAGGAAGAAGATTTTACAGAATAACAAGAATTAAGTCCAATATTCTTTCAAGACTGAGTAATACAGGAAGCTCAGACAAGTGTTTCTGTTATATTCAAGGGAGATTGATTCACAGGGAAAGTAGAATGGCATTTTCAGTGAGGTAGTCTACTGGAGTTCTCTCAGTAATTTCCTTTAAAGTCAGAATAGAAAGTATTTAAACATAAAAGTAAGCCTAAAAATGTAAATACTCTGTTACAAGAAAGAAAATGTAAAGGGAAGTACATGTTATCCCCTCATGCCCACTAAAAATGTAAAATAATTAAAGCTTAATTAAATAATGTAAGTACTAATGTTTATTAAATAGAACGGCTATAAAAATAGCAGTCACTCATCTATCAAAACAATTAAAAAACTGTAAAACAGTAAAGCATTGATAATAAATACAGTAAATATGTGTTCAACCAAAACCTCTCAATATTCTGAAACATATTTAAATCAAATAGATCAAGAAGACCTTGTGTATTATTGACAAGTAACGTTGGACTCAAGAACTACTAATTCTTTCTGGGTTTTTGTTGCACTTCCCCAAATATGTAGAGAGGAGAAATCATGGCAGAGGTCTCTTCTGCTTTTCTAGAGTAAGGAGGAATGCATTTTCTGTATAAATTTTTCACCTAAAGCACTGGAAATTAAGTACCTGAGATCCAGACTAAGGTTTTATTAGGATTTTCAGCCTAGAACCTGCTACAGGCAGTAAATTTCCCCCTTGTTTTAAAGCGCAGGAAGAAGAATTGATAGGGACAGCATTAAACAATAGCTTTTAAACAATACCTTTAGGATGACAGTACTAGCTCTGTAGTCAGGAAGTTTGGTTTCTGGAATGCAAATAAAACTCTTCTCCCTCCCAGGAGAGTGCTGTAAAATGTAGTAGCCATATATAAGGAGAGTCCAAGTTACATTTTAGGGGAAAGTGTGACATTGCAATTTTGAGTAAAGTGTTTTGGTCGTCATAGGGCATGAAACAAACATTTTCTGACCCAATGCTCTTACTCTTCAGAATCTTCCTCTCTCATGGAGATGATTTTTTTTTTCAGAAAGTTGTCAAAACCAAACAAAATCTTTAAAAAATAACAAAAAACAGCAAAATTATTATCAAAAAAAAGCAATGCTTAAAGAAAATAAATCAGAAAGTCAATATAAGCAAGAGAGAGAAAGATTGACAAAAAAGAAGGGAATAAAGCGGGCAGAGGTGTGGGGGAGAGAGAAACGTAAACAATGGGAACAAACTGAAACCAGAAGATTCCTTCAGAACATCAAGAAACATTCTTTTAATTTGAGTCTGACCTAGCACTGGCAGATTAACCAGGCAGACTGTAGAGTCTTTTTCCCTGGAGGTCTTCAGAAGTCATTTGAATGTAGTACTGAGCAACTGGCAGTAGGTGACCCTGTTTTGAGCGTGTAGGTTGACCGAGATGTCCTCTGGAAATCTCATAGGGAAAGACCATCATGTCATCGGAACATTCACATGACTGGAAGACCATAATGGATGGTTAAAAACTGCTTCAGAAAAATAGGAAAGGAAGAAGAGTAGATGGAGTTACATATTATGTAAAAGAGAGATTTGTGTGTATGGAGGTGAGCTATGGAGACCCCAAAAGTTCTATTGAATGTCTTTGGATCAAGATTTGAGAGATCGTCACCAAGGGAGAATCTCATGTTAAGTATCTGTTTCTAATCTTCCAGTCAGGATGGTGAAGCCAATGAAACCTTACTTAGGGTGCTCAAGGAAGTCTCGGACTCACAAAATCTCATGGGTGACTTTCATTATCAAAACATTTATTGGGAAAATAACACAATAGTGCACAACATGTCTGTCAGGTTCCTGCAGTTCATTGAGAATTGCTTCCTGCTACAAATGCTAGGTGTGCCAACTAGGAACAGCACACTTCTAGATTTGTTGCTTATAAATTGAGAAGACTTACTTGACAAAGTAACTACCAAGTGCGTCTTGTCCAACCCCCCTGCAGTGAGCAGGGCATCTGCAACTAGATCAGCTTGTTCAGAGCCACGTTTAACCTGACCTTGGATGTTTCCTGGGATAGGGTTTTGACCATCACTCTAGACAACCTGTTCCAGTGTTTCACTGCCCTCACTGTAAAAAATGTCTTCCTTCTATCTAGTCTGAATCTACCCTCACTGTAAAAAATGTCTTCCTTCTATCTAATCTGAATCTACCCTCTTTAGTTTTGAAGATATTACCCCTTGTCCTATCACAACAGACCCTGCTAAAAACCTTCTGCCCATCAATTACTCAATAACCACCTTTTGGAAGTACAAGAACACTTCATTCCCCATAAGGGGAAAGGAAGAAAGCTGAACAAAAGACTACCCTGTTTTAACTGAGTTTTTGGATGTGATTTAAAAAAAAAAGAAGCACACTGTCTATGGAAAGGCAGCCATATAGACATCAAGGACTACAAGAACTTTGCTAGAACATGTAGAGATGCAGTCCAGAAGACTAAGGCTCATCTAGAACTGAAATTGGTCAAGAAGAAGGAAGTTCATCAGATAGTGAAGATTAGGCCCACTGTCAAACAGAACAGGGAAACTAGTTACTAATACTGATGAGGCAGAGATTTTCAGTATCTTCTTTGCCTCTTTCTTTATCGCTGCAGGACCAAGTAGCTACGACAATGCATGTGTCAGTCCACCAGTAGTGGAGGAAGGCCTGTTCTGTGGGCTTTTGCAGCAGTTCAACGAACATAAATCTACAGGCTTGAATGGAATCCACCATAAGGTCTTAAGAGAAATAGCTGACATTGTCTATAATCTTTGACAAGTGAAGATAGGGAGTATCCCTGAAGACTGGAAGAGAACAAAAGTCACACCCAACTAAAAGAAGGATCTGAAACAAAGATTATGTCAACAAAATATTCTATGTCATTGCCCACTGTCTTCTGGTGGACAAACTGGCAAGATACTGGCTGAATAGATGGTGTTAGAGATGGACAAGGAGCTTTCTAACAAGCCTCACTCAGAGGGTGATGATCAATGGATTTTACTCAGACTGGCAGGCTGTCACGTATAGAACCCTCCAGAGATTGATATTGGGCCCCACGTTATTTAAAATCTTCATAAATCATCTGAATGGTGAGATTGAAAGCACCCTCACCAGCTTTGCTGATAACAAGCTGGGTGATAAGGTGCACATGTTAGAAGGGAGACCTATCTTTCAGAAAGACGTGAACAGGATAGAAGAGTGGATTTGCAATAACTGTATGAAATATAAAGAGACAAGTCCCTGTACCTAGGATGGAATAAACAAAGAGTCCAGTACAGGCTATGATGCTAGGCTGGGGAGCAGCCTTGCTGAAAAGAACCTGGTGGTCCTGGTGGACAACAAGCTGGACAGGAGTCAGTAACGGAATGCTGCAGCAACAAAGGCAAGTCGTTTACTTGGCTGCATCTGCAGGGGCATTACTAGCAGAGATGCAGATGCGATTATCCCACTCTACCTGTTTTTTGTCAGGTTGTACCGGGACTATTGTGTCTGTTTCTAGTCCCCACAATTCAAGAGAGATGAAGATGGGCTGGAGAGAGTCCAAAGGAGGGCCACAAATATAGTCAAATGATTGGAGAACCTGCCCTATGAGGAAAGACTGAATGCTTTTTCTTCTTGGAGAAGAGAAGTCTCGGAGGAACCTAATCACAGTGTTCCAGTGTATAAAGATCAGATACAAAAAAGGATGGAGGATCTCTCTTCCCAAGGAGCCATACAGAAAAGACAAGAGGCAACAGGTACCAGGACAGTTTTCATCTTGATAAAAGAAAGACATTTTTAGCAGTGAGAACGAAATCAATCACTAGAATCTGATAAAGTCCCCATTGCTGTAGATTTTCAAGATGCTATTGGACAGAGAGCTAGATAATCTCATCTAGGCTCCCTTTCACACAAAAAGTTGAACCAGAAGAACTTTTGAGGTCCCTTCCAACCTGGGTTGTTCTATTATTTGTTTTATTATCTTCTCCAAGGTTGGTCCTTAGTAAGACAGATGAGAACTAACTTCTGAGAGATTTAGATTTATTTAGGATTTAGGGAATAGATTGATCTAGATAGTAGCTCTGGAAGGCTCTGGAACATATTGCATAAAAACAACTACTTTTCAACAGAAAACAGATCAGTGAAGTAAATCTGAGGCATTGAATATGCAGATTTGATGTGTGGAATTTATCAGAAATATTTACTGTATAGATACATGCATCTGAATCAATTGCTCTAGGATGCCTTTGCTGTCAAAAGAAAACAAGAAACAAAACATTACAAGGGCAGAATTAATCTGCATATTTTAGGCTTCTATTTTACAATAAAATTTTTAAAGTGCCTATTTCTATCCCATGATGATGAACATCACTTAAAGTGGCAAACTTAGAATAAATACCTACACTGTATAAAATTAGTTTTGGCAAGGTAAACCATCAATGAGTCTTTGATTGGTTGTGCCAAAACTACATTTTTCTCAAGAGGACTAAACGCAGTGAGAGCAATAGTGGTCTTTCAGATTTCGTCTCAGCATAAACAGAGTAATTATCGTGTTTGGGTTTTTTTTTCTGTGATCTCTGTCCTTCCTTGAAAGCTTATCATTGTGCTTTTCAGTTTGAAATGTTGTACAGAAATATGTGAAATACCACTTGTCATGCCTTGGGTTTTGTTTAATATTGTTTCCAAATAAGTGTTAAATTTTGTGGTATATCTATCCCAAAATGCTATTGTTCTTCCACTGTCCTACTAAACCATCTCAGGTAAGTGCTAAGCTGACGGCGTAAGGCTCTAGAGTATCTGAACGCTAGCACAGTATTTCTGCAGAATCTGCATATCCTAATTATAGAGACAGTAGTGCAAGCAGTTAGGAGAGGAAAAGTATTTTCCAGTGGCTAGCACAAGTTAGAAAAGATCTACTGGAAGATACAGAAAAGCAGTGAATAGTTGATTCCCATGTGCCTCGAGAGAGTTTTTTAAAAATACCACTGAAGTGTGGGCAATCTTTGTAAAACATGTAAAACATCTTAAACCAAAAAAAAACCCTGGTATCTGTGGTGAGATTCAATAACAATACAGCGTTATCTGCCTAATTTTACTGCCTGCTACAAGGTGTAAATGTATTGCAAGATAAGCATAATCTTCTTTACAATTAAATCAATGAGAAAACTGCCACAGAAACTAACAGAGAGTTATGTCATGATGGTCACTTCTTCAGTTTGAAAGAAAAAAAACTCCTACAGAATACTTAGTCTGTAAATTTAATAGAGTTTGAGCTGAACTAAAATAAAATACACTTAAAAATAAAATTTGACTGTATATTCATTGTGTCTGCGATCAATGAAAAATGAAAATCATTATTACTAAACATTAACATAGATGAAGATCTGGCACACTGGCTTAAAATTAGAAGGTAATTTGTAATGTAGTATCTCATTCTCCACAGAACAACCATAAAATTTTGATGCTTTTCAACAGGAGTTGTACATAAATAATAGAAGATGATATATGGAGCTATCAATATTTGATATTGATAGACATTTTTATGCTTATTGAAGGATTATTTAAATTGAACAATGGGGAATAATTTCTGTTAATATCCTCCTTTGTCAGTTTCTAGAAGTTTCATACCTACCAGAGACGTAAATTCTTCCATATTTCAAGGCTACACTTTGTTTTAAACCGAAGCAGTGAAAGAAAACAGCAAAACGAAAGTGTGAATTCCTGTATTCTTTAGCAATATATATCCTTGTGTTTATACGTGTATACCTATGCATGTTTATATATACATAAGCATATACACATGTGTATAAGAATATTCACTCACACTTAGCCAAAAAATTGATTAATATGCTGCTGCGAGAAGGCAGCAGGACTCCCATGGAAGTTGTGGAGTCTCCTTCTCTGGAGATATTCTAAACCCACCTGGACCTGTTTCTGTGCAACCTGTTCTGGGTGTTTTAGCAGGGAGGCTGGACTAGATGATCTCCAGAGATCCCTACCATTCTGTGATTCTGTGATTCTAAAAGACACTCCGGTTTTGTTATTTCAAGAAATTGTCTATCAGTATCCCATAAATCTACATAGATTGATACTTATAAATGAATAATGTTTAATCAATGTTATTTCATGCAATGAATGCTTATTTCTAAAGTTTCATTTACTCAGAAAGAAGGGTAACGGGCTGCCATTAATGTAGTTGGATTCTTACTCAGAGCTATTGTCAAGCACTGCTATTCACAGTAGGTTATTTACTGAAACAAGTAATGTAGTGTATCTATCATCTGTCCAAAACGTCTCACCTGTAAAAAGGACTAATTCATTAACCCTTTCAACATTGCTCAATGTTTTCTCACAACTCTTTTGTAATGAATTGAAATGTATCACTGTTCAAGGCAAAATTTCAATTAAACATTTCATGTTCTTCTAGGTATATTTTTGAGGGTGTGTGCATCCATGCTTCACCTCCAGGGATGCAGTATCTATGACTTCTGTCGAAAACCTCATACAGTGCCTCACTACCCTCACACTAAAAAACTTCTTCCTAATATCTAATCTAAATCTACCTTCTTTCAGTTTAAAAGTATTACCCCTTATCCTATCATTACACTCCCTGATGAAGTGCCCCATTCCGTCTGTCTTATAGGTCCCCTTTAAGCACTGGAACGCTGATATAATTATTCTCTCTTCTCTTCTGCAGGCTAAACAAGCCCAAGTCTCTCAGCTTATCTTCATATGGCAGATGTATCAGCCCTTTGATCATCTTCATGGCCATCCTGTGGAGTCATACTAGCAGATCCACGTCTGTCCTGTGCTGAGGACTTCAGAATGGAAAGAAACACTCCAGGTGAGGTCTCAGGAGAGCAGAGGAGAGGGAAGAATCACAGTATCACAGTATCACAGTATCACAGTATGACAAGGTTGGAAAGGACCTCTGAGATCATCAAGTCCAACCTATAACCCAACACTATCACCAACCATCATCTAAACCATGGCACTCAGTGCCACATCCAATCTCCCCTTAAACACCTCCAGGGTCGGCGACTCCACCACCTCCCTGGGCAACGCATTCCAATGGCCAATCACCCTTTCAGTAAAGAACTTCTTCCTCACATCAAGCCTAAACTTTCCCTGACGTAGCTTGAGTCCATGCCCTCTAGTTCTGTCACCGGTCACCTGAGAGAAGAGACCAACCCCTGACCGACTACAACCTCCTTTCAGGTAGCTGTCCCTTGACCTGCTGGACACAATTCTTCTGATGCAGCCCAGGATACTGTTGGCATTCTGGGCTGCAAGCGCCCACTGCCGACTCACGTTGAGCTTCTCATTCACCAACACCCCAAGTTCTTTTCAGGGCTACTCTCAATCCATTCTCTGTCCAGCCTGTAATTGTCTTCTGGATTGCCCTGACCCAGGTGCAGGATCCTGCACTTGACTTTGTTGAACCTCATAATCTTCACATGGGCTCACCTCTCAAGCCTGTTCAGGTTCCTCGGGATGACATGCATTCCCTCCAGTATGTTGACTGCATGAGCAAGTTTGAGCTAGCTTCTTGTCAAACTTCGCAACACTCAGTGAAAAAACTTCCCAAAACTTCCCTCATTATATAGAAATGAAGAAAAAATGAAATCGCACTAAATATATGTGTATTTTTACATACACACAGCAAGGATATTGTGCAAAACTCCCAAGAAAGGAAAGGAGGGAATGGAAAATGGGAAGAAAAGGGCAAAAAAGGAACAAAACCAAAACAGATACGCAAGGTTGAAAAACCAAGTAACTAACAAAGTAAAGAACTAGTAAAATGTCACCACTTCCCTGGATGAAAGCAGAACAGCCAAATTCGACCCAGCACTCCCTCTCATATGTGGGCAGACAAAAGCAGCCACTGCAGGTCTCAGCTCCAGACAGGACAAACACAAGGAACCTGCCTCTCCCAAGCCTCGCCGGAAGAGAACAGGAGCGAACTCTCTTATCTACACCTTATTTATATGTTGTGTTTTGTTAAAGGAAGATACGGAATACTTCCGTAGATTTCTGACGTGCGTTGTTAAGGAAGACCTAAAAAGGCCATTGTTAAGGAAGACCTAAAAAATCCAAAAGCCAACTCACTACACTGCGCTACACAGCATGGTGTCATTGACAAACTAGTGGAGGGTGCCTCAATCCCACGTTCACAACAAAAATGTTAAACAACATCAGTCCTTCATTTGAATTCAGAATGAAGTAGAACTAAATTAAAAACATAAAGTTATAATAAAAGCTAATAGGTATGTATAATCAACACATTTAGGAATATATTAAAATCAATAACAGAAAACCAATATAAGTTGTACTTTTCTGTTGTATTCTCATTCACCAACCCACACTCACCAGACTGTAATAACGTTTTTGAATTTTGTATTACTGTACTACAATATTGTATTGTATCATAATTAAATACTATTATATAATTACATAATAAAATTATAATATAACATGATAACATTATTATAATAATAAGCTCTTAGGCTTGTCACTTAAGACTAAATTAAAAGAAAGGCACTCTACATGTTTAGAAGCTAAGCAAGCTCCACTCCATAAAGTAAACCTTCATTATTATATACCATAGCAGTACATACAGAATATAGGCTGTTAGGCACTTCAGAACGGCATCACACCAAATGCTAAACAAAGATCTGGCTGAAGCAAACCAGCAGGGAAAAGATGATGTTGGAGGAAAATATTTTCTTAGGTTTACTCACAAATGCAATGAACGGCCTCAAACTTTGTATGATGTGGTACTTTGAATGAAACAGTTTTACACCATCACTGTTGTTCAATCTAGCAGATGAAGTTACTTAAGAGAGTGGATGAGACTCGTCAAGCTGAATTAGCAGGTGATAGTTGAACTTTTCAATCATTCCAAATGAAATTATTCTGTACATACATATACAGAAAGCATACGGCATTTTAAAGTAACATAGTTCAGTATCTTGGAATTTAAGTGATTATAATTTATTTATATGAGAAATACATATTTATATCTTAGGGAAATATCAATAATGAAAATAATTAACTACTTAATTCCTTACAATTTTTACTGGAGGCAATGAAGCAGTCAATTGATGCCATGCAGTGAGAGTATCATTAGATACAATTAATATGTGAAAAGGAAAGGAATAGCAATACGTTTTATAAATTTAAGCTTGCGTAAAAAAATCTTCCCAGGAATCCCACACTTTGTGTAAATCCACTGACTTGAATTAGTATAGTAAAAAAAGCTTCAAATGGCATTTTTGGTGTTTTTGTGATTGCATTTTCGAGCTACAGGAAAAAAGGTTATTATTTCTGTTAAAAATTAAATCACCCTAATGCTACTCTTACATTATCAAAAAATGTGTTGCTATTTGGTGATCAAATAAACAAAGATGTTATACTGCTGTTAAATCCCTTTTAAACCATTAAACCTGCATGAGTAGTTGCTAATGAAAGATGTCTGGTCAGTTACTGAGGGTAGTGAGGGTCAGTCTAAATACAGATTACATGGGACAAAATAGTGCTTAAATTTAACTCGATTAGTGAAGGAATGTTTCATGCTAAGGATAGCAAACATTCACTGACCTTAATTCAAGAGAACGCATATAACGTGTCCAACGTATTTGTATAGTAATAAAATTATGAACATTCACTAACAGTAACTATTAGAAACAAATGACCAGAAATTATGAAATTATAACTTAATATTTTGCAATATTTCAAGAACACTAAAAGTACTAAATGAAGATGAAGTTTGGTCATCCTCACCTAGAGTATTCTGTACCTGATTCTGTATTATCTTTTATTCCTACAGAGATTTGCACTCATTATAATTGTGGAATGGCTGAAGATTAAATTCTGAATCTCTTCCACTGATGTGCATTTGACAACATTACAATTTTGAAATTTAATCGTCTTGGAAAGCTTAAATTGTTTTAAACTTTTATTAAATAAGGATTTTCTCAGTGCAATCGAATAACGGAAAACACTCAAATCTTACTTGAATTAATGGAGATTAAAACCATAAATTGTAAAAAAGTTCTTAGATTTTAAAATAGAAGAATATAACTTGAAATAAATTTTCAGTAAAACCAATGTTGACAGTTTATATTTGCTTGTCCAATTGTAATTTTTTCCATCTTCAGCTCAGTTTATTCTGCAGAGATTTTTGTAGGAGCTATAAGGCTTTACAAAGAGAGCTTTTAATTTTTTTGCTATGATTTAATTTCCAATCTCTATGAATCAGTACTTTTTAATATGGCATAGACACCTAAATCTTCATATGAATTAATATACTAATAGTACCTTAATACAATTAAGTTTTTCAACCATTTGGTTACCTGCTGTAATAAAAATATAAAAACAGATTCTCTCAGGAAATTAAACTCTACTTGTTTGTAAGTTTGTTGTTTTTTTTTTCAAAATAAAGATCAGAACTGTTTGTGAAAAATAATATTGGAATTAATACTGAAAAAGTCATCTGACAGTAAAGTAATTCTATACTATCAGAAACAATAAGTAATAAGAAAATAGTAATGGATACATTTATTAACATAGAGGGAAATCATAGATGTAAGAAACACATTTACAAATTATTGAAAGTGTAATAATAAAATATAAAATAATGTTACATTTTTGTAAGATTTATGTAACACATATGTTTATGTAAAGGAATTATAAATGCAGGCACACACAGAATAAGTATGTTTTTGGTAATAGAAATATTTATAGCAGTATAGAGTTATAGTAGATTCCGACTGCATTCCAGGAAAAATATTCTAACCTTGGATTGAAGAAACTTATGCAAGAAACTGAATGAGGAACTTTTTGACCTGTCTTCCTCCGTAGTCAGCAACAAGAGAGCAGCGCAAAAAAATATGCCAGAAGCTTCCCTAAAAGTGTACTCACAGTTGTGACTCTCTCTGGTTTCTGTAGGAGGAGTCAAGTATAATTAGTATCCTATGAAAATCCTTCACTTATTCTATTATAACTGAATTTTATATGCTCCATAGCACTTGGCCTATATGCCATCTGATTCCTTGAAAGTACAAAAATAAATAAATAATTAATAAATATATATATTTGATTTATTCCACTCTTTACAGTAATTTCTGTTAGTTTAGGGCAACTTGTAGGGTGAGTGTCAGAAGTTTTCCAGCAAAATTTGAGGTTTTGAAGTACATTTTCACTCTGGACTGCAAAAAAAAAATTATTTAAAATTCTTGAAAACACACTTGTACTAAAATAGCTTACATTGAAATGGGTAAGTTTCATATTTTTCCATATTTCTACTTTTCTTTATAATTTTCTGATCAGAAAGTCTATGCTGAATCTCAGAAAACCTCACAATGAGAATAAATTCAAAGTCAATGCATATGTGCTTGTTTCTTCTTTGCCAGAACAGAAATGTTTCAGCAGGAAAAAATCTTAGCAGAAAAGGTTTTGAAAAACTCTGGTTTCTCTGTATTACAGTAATTAATTTCAAATTATAGCGCTGTCATAGATTTATAGGCTTTAAATTTCTGTCTTTTGGCCCATCATGGAAAAAGTAATTGTTATGATAAGACCCAAAGCCCACTGGTGATGCATTGAGCTGCCATAGAGTTGCCTTTTTTGTCCTTGGTAAATGGACATCTGAGATACATGAAAAAACACTCCCTAGACCAGAATGACAATCTGAGAATGCTTGATTTGTTTCCAGAAAATTCCTGTAAAATATTCCTAGTTTTCTAAGGGAAAAGTAAACATATAGTGGTTGAAATTACCTCAAGACAACATGACTATAAGGAGACACAGATACAACACTGAAGTTCTGGTTTCCTCAGACCTGTAGAATTTTGCATCTTAACTGGAAAAAAAAAATAATGTGCCAGAGATACTGCCCCAATTGAATAGGTATTAATAAAACATTTGCTGAAAAGAATTGAGTGTATACATAAGTACATATGTAACAGACCACTCATTTTAAGTAAGTGAACTATTCATAAACCTTAGGATAATAATTTATTTTGTGACTATTCAGTTAGTCTAAATCAGTCAGGTGTATGACTGTGTTGTGCTAACAAAACATTAAATTATGCTATTGAGAGACCACATCTTAAAGGCTATTAAAAAAAAATCTGAACCCTGCCTCCCCAAACCTAACCCACACCAAACCGGAAAAAAATGGAACGTCCTCTTGGAAAACCTTGCAGTTTAATAGCAAAGACCACATTCTTCTTACACCTTAGCTCCTGGAAAATTAGTTGCTGGCTGATAGGTATGTATGATTGATACTGAAAAAAAGATAGTTCATGCTCCTTATAATTCCTTGTAAGCCTATCTGTACTTTGAGTTATTTGTAAAACTTTTATTGTATTTCAGCCAGATCAAAATGAAGTTATTTATGTATGTCAGCTAAAAATGTCTTTCTTGTGTGTCAGAGTCTCGACTCTGCCCACAATAACATATAACGGGTTAAGAATTTAGTGTTGAAGTGAACTTCCACTCCATGAAGTCAAATGAGAAAGATTTACTGTAATTTAAAAAAGAGAGTAAGAAACATGGAGTTGTAGATACCTGAGCTGACAGGAGAGAGAGAGAGTTGCCAGAGACAGAGACACAACCTGGGGCTTCTTGCTGCCAGTAATGTTCACCCATTTTTTTCCAATTACGGATTAAATGCAAAATTTATAAGCACACTTGAAATGAACTATAATCTAACACCATCCTCCTTCTCAGTTTAAGCTACTTCATTCTACATCCAATTGGATCTTTCCAGAAGTTTAAGCATAGTTGGACATGAAGAACTAAAAGCGTATCTGAGTTAACTAAGAACAGCTAGTATCAGATCTATAAATATGTAAACTGCTTGAGAACGTCATATATATTTTATGTTCTTCCATAGCCATATGTTTGAACTGACTCATAGACATGCAAGAGGAATTAAATTTGACCACATGGAAAAAATTTTGATCTTTACTCAAAGTATGAAGTTGTCTGTGGCAGGCATTTCAAGTCTTATGCAGATATTGTGAATATGCTGTGAGATACAGAGTTCCAAAATGTCTGCAAAATGAACTATAAGCGCAACTATAAAGCATTTTGGAAATAATCAGTGTATGCTGTGCAAAACCTCTATCATCTTTGGATGAGACTGGATAACTCAGTCCCACATTGGGACTGTAGCAGAATTTACAGGAGAAACAGATGAGTATCCTCCCCTAGAAGAGAGTCTTGAGACTCTGGTAACTACACAGGGAACCTCATGGTCAATGAGGGAGAGCTGAGGTGTCCGTCTGGGAGGAGCTCAGCAGTGCAGGTAATCCTCATTGCCATATGGTACATATTAGTATTTAGGACTGCCTACCCATAGAAACTGTGAAGGCATAGACCTCTCATGCATTATTAATCAGTTTTGGTTTTTTTTAACAGCAGCATTTGTGTCCACCTTTCACATCTCTGCACTCAAATTATGTATTCTAAGCAAACGTAAATGACAGTTTTCCAGACATAGGTGGAACTATATAACTGCGGTGATTAAGCCTTGAGTTTTGGGCCGTGAAATAACAACTATCTTAAGAAAGGGAAGTACATCTTTGGAAAATATTGTTTTCCAATTTTATAGTTTTCATTATAAAGCCAAAAGCTTTCTGCTTCCGTCAACATATGACCAATTAATGTGTTTGTTCATAACATACATGAAGCTCAAGTTTATTGTGTTTGAAAGAACTGCTTAGGAAGCCTCATAGCGGTCTTCCAGTATTTAAGGGGGCCTATAGGAAAAATGAGGAGGGATTGTAGCAATATGATGAGGGGTAATGGTTCTAAACTAATGAGGGCAGATTTAGACTGGGTATATGAAGAATTTTTTTACAATGAGGTGGTGAAACACTGAAACAGGTTGCCCAGAGAGGTAGTGGAGGCCTCATCCCTGGAAACATTCAAGGTCTGGTTGGATGAGGCTCCTAGCTATCTGATCTAGTTAAAGCTGTCCCTGTTCCTGCAGGAGGGTTGGACTAAATGACTGGTAAATGTCCCTTCCAACCCAAAGCATTCCACGATTCTATGAATCTTGGCTGAGAAGCTCAGCTGCAACCTGTGGTGGGCTGGTTTGAGCTGGCTGCAAATGACTGTGTCCAGCATGGGGCAGCTCATGGCCTCTTCTCATAGAAGCCACCTCTACAGCTCTCCTCTGACAACATCCTGGCACCTACACTCAGTACAATTTGTCCTCTCCTTTAATTCTTTAGATTTGCCTCAAGGATGTGATTTGAATCTTAGTTAAAATATAAGATTTTGTTTGTTTATTATTTATGTTTGTCTTCTTATAGTCTGTGTGAATGTGCCAGTATTTCACTTATTTTTTTCTTTGACACACATTTGTATCTTACAGTTACAATGGTCTCAGTAACTGAAAAACTATGAGGTTATTGGCAAGACACACTGTGGGAAGACGACACACAAGCCCTTCTTCAAAAGCTGAAAACATTAAGTATACAATTTATTGGATTTTAACTTAATTATGTCAATCAGTTAAATAGTTTGGCAAAAAGTTGGTTGAAAATTTTGGAGTGAAAAGGGTTATCAGCAGCAGGAAAGGTAGTGAATCGGTTAGCTTTCATAGACAGAGGGAAAGACAGATGAGTATCACCTGTGGATAATTGAGTAGCTACCTAGTGCAAGATAGGAGAAAACTATCTGTAATAAAATTAGTGTCTCTGCCAACTCTATAAATGTTAGTACCTTCTTTATATTGCAGTACTTCATTTTAAATTAGAATTCACTAGTAAAATTAAAGAGAAAGCTTTTCTAGCTCCGACATTAAACAAAATGATGTTGATATTAAAATAGTGACATGTGACACTGGATTCTTTCAACAAGTAATATTTTTTTTCTCAAAACCTCTTTGTTCTGATCTCTAGTCATCCAAATTTCATCCAAATTACATTGTTCCATTCTTTCTAGACATTTTCTTTTATACAAGAAGAGACTTGTCAGCAGTTAATGTATTTTCTATGTACGACAACCGAAAGTCTGTATAGGGAGATGTAACACACTATATTGCACAAAAATCAATAAACCGAATATGTAGTGCTCCAAGGTTTCTGTCTGGCTATTAATTAATTGCCAGCAGAGTGACAGATTTATATTTGCTAAAATGTATTCAATTCATGCTTTAAGATTTCAAAGAACGCTGAGTATGAAAAATTCTAAGTAGAAATACCCAAGTCAGCATAAAAGCTTACCATACAGCTTTAAGAAAGAGAAATATTAGTCAGAAGAATGAAAACTACATTTATATGTGATTTTTATCTTCTTAAACTAAGCTTATTCCAATGCAATTTAATAGATTATATAAAGTAGCATCTCACGATTAACAAGCCTACAGTGTGTATGGTTTAAACCGTACAGAACTTTAGCTGGTAAAGGCAAGGACTTTGTGTGTGGAGGCACCAGCTGGCAGGCAGTAAGTCTTGTGAGGGCGTCAAGGATGAGTGGTGAAGTGCTGCCGGTCCCCAAAGCCAGTTCAAACTACTGCTGCCTGTTCTGCTTACCCACAGGCTTAGCCTTCAATCATGACAATCACCCCAGCTGTCTGGTGGCTGTGTAAATGTATGCAAAAGCCTGAAGTTTACATGTAATTGGAATTAGAAGGAAGACATTTTATCAAAGCTTCTAAAATTACAAGACGACTGTGACCTGCTGAAGAAAATAGTGTCCATCTGCCACAATTCTGAGGCTGAGACAGAAACCCAAACAGAAAACCTACAGCTTAACTGTACTAACATTTCCACGCAAACAGACATCCAAAAGACTGAAATAGCTGACCAGACCTCAGGCTGCTTGGAGCCCCAGCACCAGGAATTTCCTCTAGCAATGGAAGACAGCAGTGGATGCCATAGCTGCAAGTGTGCCCAGCTAGAAGAACCCTTCAAAGCAGTAGCTGTATTACAAGAGGAGCTCAGCAGACAGCACAGTATCCAGGAATGTGACTGGGAGATAGATGTGTGGTATTGCAAGCTGTCTCAGGCTAAGTGACAGCCCAGCCTTAAGGTTGTACAAGGGCAAACTAAACCTGAATTGAATCTTGAGTTGGCTGACACAAAGTAGCTCATGAAATGTAGGAAACTGGACCCTTGCCCCTGCTTGGTGAAGAAGAACCTTCTTCTTTCCTCTAAAGAGTCTCTACATAACGGACGTGATGCTCTAGGGGTGAAGGAAGAAAAGCGTGTGAATCATGAACTGCATACAGCAAGAGCTGACCATGCAAATGTGATCTAACCGCTCATTTGAATTAGAACCAGTGCCACCAAAAAAATGCGCAAAATATTAGTAATTAGAGGTTTCTTAGTGAGAGGCACCAAAGAACCCATTTGCCATCCAGGCAATTTCTCTAGAGAAATTTGCTACCTGCTAGTAGTTCACATTTGCAACGTCACCGAGAGGTTGCCGAACATAGTGAACCCTATGGATCATCGTCCACTCTAATGATTCCATGTACAGTCCAAGGATACAGTGATGAGGTAACTTAGTATCAGAAGCATTGATTGATACTTTCTCTTTGAGCTGAGGAAGTCAAATTCAGGTATACTATAGATTATTTACCCTTTCAGAAACATGGGTGCTGATAATAATATATTTAACTGGCATATTCCAGGTTTTCCAGATACATGTAAAGATATATTTTTTACCTAGGATATCTTTCCTATTTTAATAAATTGACAATTATATGCTCTTTGGATTATTTTGTGTTTTAATGTAAATTAATACATATAGAAAAAAGTTATTATAAGCGTAAGTCTAGATATTAAGGAATATCTTTATTGATGATCTGGATGAGGGGATTGAGTCCATCATCAGCAAGTTTGCAAACGATACCAAGCTGGGAGGAAGGGTTGATCTGTTAGAGGGTAGGATGGCCCTACAGAGGGACCTGGAGAGACTGGAGAGATGGGCCAATTCTAATGGGATGATGTTTAATAGGTCCAAATGTCGGGTACTTCATTTTGGACACAACAATCCTATGCATAGCTTTAGACTGGGGACAGAGTGGCTGGAGAGTAGTCAGGCAGAAAGGGACCTGGGAGTGCTGGTTGACAGGAAGCTCAACATGAGCCATCAGTGTGCCCAGGTGGCCAAGAAGGCCAATGACATTCTGGCCTGCATCAGGAATAGTGTGGCGAGCAGGACCAGAGAAGTTATCGTCCCGCTGTACTCAGTACTGGTCAGGCCTCACCTTGAATACTGTGTGCAGTTCTGGGCCCCTCAGTTTGGGAAAGATGTCAGGATGCTGGAGTGTGTCCAGAGGAGGGCAACGAAGATGGTGAAGGGGCTGGAGCACAAGCCCTACGAAGAGCGACTGAGGGAGCTGGGGCTGTTTAGCCTGAAGAAGAGGAGGCTCAGGGGAGACCTCATTGCTCTCTACAACTACCTAAAAGGAGGTTGTAGTCAGGCAGTGGCTGGTCTCTTCTCTCAGATGACCAGTGACAGAACTAGAGGGCATGGACTCAAGCTTCATCAGGGGAGGTTTAGGCTTTATCTTAGGAAAAAGTTCTTCGCTGAAAGGGTGATTGGGCATTGGAAAGCGCTGCCCAGGAAGGTGGTGGAGTCGCCGACCCTAGAGGTGTTTAAGGGGAGACTGGATGTGTCACTGAGTGCCATGGTTTAGATGATGGTGTTAGTGTTGGTGTTAGTGTTGGGTTATAGGTTGGACTTGATGATTTCAGAGGTCCTTTCCAACCTTGTGATACTATGAAATACTTATGGAGAAACACTTGAAAAAGTGAATAAATTAGTGATAGTTTTAGATTGCTTTTAATGAGGTGTGGTAACATTATTTTTTAAAGTTTTACAGTTAGTGGTTGAGCTCCTATTTCCTCATTTATTGTAAATACTTGAATATTCCTTCCTTTATTGAATGTTATGTTATTGTTTTTAATTTAGTGTAATTTTAAAATTATTCTGTGTTTGATATTTTCTTCTATGAAAGTGAAAGAGTAAATAAACAATGGCAAAAAAAGTAGTGATAACTATGATACATCTGTTTGGAATACCTGTTTCTTTTATGATGGACCAGACAAATGCCTCTTAAACACTGACAGTCTTGGGGCACCGAGCACCTTGTTAGAAGTCAATTCTAGTGTTTGAACATATACATTTGAACATATACATTTGTATATGCTTACAGAGAGAAAACTTAACATAGTTTAATGTTCTCACATTATCTGTTTTCTATTTTTACTCTTTCATTTTATTCTCTCTTTTCTTTCCACTCACATAATTTATCTTTTCAGGTTACCTTTTCTCTCTCACCGTTCAGCATTTCCTCTTTATCTTGATTTGATAACACAGATCTAGGCTATAGTCATTTTGCTATTCAGCTTCCACATGCCCTCTACTGTTCTTCGTTTCCATCATTATTTACACGACTTTTTCTATGTTTCTATGATCATGTAATTACTACAACATCTGCATTTTAGTGCCCTTTCCTGCATATCTATCTCCTATGTACTTTCAAATGAGGTGAAGTGATGCAGGGTGAGGTGAGGCAGTGTCAGAAGGTGAGACAAGGCAAGGCAAGGCACAGCACCTAAGGGGAGCTTGCAGTTGGTCACTATCTGAAATAGCATATGACCTGGGTGGGCTCTAGCCTATAAAAGGACAGTTTGTCCTGCTGTACATTTTCTCCGATTTATCTTGTCAATGAACACTAATTTAACTGCCATTCCAATTAAGGAATCAGAGGTTTCTCTTTGAATAGAAAGCTACAGGTCTGGAATGCAAACTGAAATCTTGGCCTGTGCTTTGAACACCTTGCAATATTCACAGATCAAGAAAAAGACTTTTTTTTTTTTTTACTATTCCCTCCTTGAAAGGTTTTCTCTTGATTTCTTAAACATTAGGAATATCTTCAACTTTTACTTTATTTTGTAAATGCAAAATCATATGCGAAATATCTTTATGCTACAAAACAGTATTTTTTCTCAAATGCCCTGCCATGATTTTTCACCCTAGGAAAAAAATGTGCTTCATGCATATCTCAAGAGATAAGTAGTTCAGTACTGCTGTGTTGAACAAATATTCAAACACACATCTTAAACAGGATATCCAGAACGAGGTTGTAAAACTGAATTATGACTTCCTAACCTTGCCGATCTTTCCTATAAACTCCCAACTGGATGATTTCAAGTGATGTAGTGGAAACTGTATTTCCTGAGTTTTCTTTCCTCCATTTTTAAGGCATGTAATTTTAATCAGATTTTCTAAGTATTTTATTTTTGTTTAGTGACAGACCTCTTGGAAAAATGGATTCCTGCTTTTTTAACAAAATTGTTTTCTGATTGAAATTAGACAGATTTTTAAACTACATATCAAAATGATATCCCTTGAGATATTCTCAGAATATTTTTATTACAACCTAGTAATACTCCAGTAGGAGCTAAATAGCTAATAATTTAAGAAGATGGCTAATATTACAAAAGGTATAGCTCCATCCAGAACTATCTTTAGCTCTAGAATAGATCCATATATACTATTGCATTTCATCAGGGATTTTTTGATGAAAACTTCATAACTCAAAAAATAATTTGATAACAAATTTAGTAAAATCAGTTTGCTCTAACTTCCTGACCATGTCCTCCACGGGCCTATCCTTTTTCTTTGTTACACTATCAATCACATCTTTGCTTTATTTCTTCTGCTCATTTTCAGTATTTCATCAATAGAAAAGACGAATCTTATCTATTCTTCATTCTAGAGAAGACAATGTCCAATGGGAATGAAAGAAATTGAAAGACAGCATACATGGCTTGCTCATTTAAGCATAACAGAAGCTCTATACACAATGAATATCTATATTCAGTCATAAAGAAATTGTTATTTCCTCAGAAGTGTAGCGATGTTTGATCTGTATAAAATTGAAAGGTTTTACATGAAACATTTCACAATTTTTAGCAAAAGCTGTCTGAGGTGATAAATTCTGGGTTAGCTAGTGGGCTGGTGAATAATGGTCCTGTTACAAAGACGCTCAACAGCTGAGTGTTTGTTAAACAGGTCCTAATATTTTGGGATCATGAAACAGACTTACACTCACTTGGGGAGTTATATGTTGCTAAGAGGACAGCCAGTTGCTGTCTGTTGGCAACAGGATTTGCAAGGGTTCTTGCAGCAGTCACTTTAGCCAAATCTAGAGGAATTCCTTTATTGTTCTTCCTCTCAGTTCTTATCATCCAGCTGGCCTGGGGACCTGTGTAATCACCCACACACATGCAACTGACCACCTTCACACATACAATTCATTGCTATTGATACGTACTAGCTGTCTACAAAACACATCTAAGATAAAACATTGGGCTGTACAATCTGAATTTGTTAGGGTAAGTAATCAATACCTGTGATAGAGCACAAAGAGAAGGGCTGAACATTGATTAAATAATAAAAGTTTACCAGAACTGTTTTAACATGTGTAGAAATGTACAGCTTGGTTCTAATCTTATGGTAATGCTTTTTTGGAAAGCAATTCCTTTACTTTTAGGCAGAATGCTATTTCATAAAATAATATGGTTTTTTTTAAAAAACATTGTGTCCACTCATAGAATCTCTCAGTGATCAAACATGAAGAATATGTAAAAGTCTTTCTTTGTCTCTAAGATGTCTGCCTACTCCCTGCAAAAGGCATGATTTTCTGTTTCTTAAATTTCTCTCTCCTCCTTTCTCAGTGATGTGACAAGTGATTTCCACTGTAAAGCCAAAACAGTGTAACTTTGCACAGATGCTGAAATAGATCTCAGATCACAGACCTGACATATAAACTCAATGTTCAACTTGAATTCTCTTATAAATCTTTTTGGGTTAAGAAGTGTGATTAAAACGGAAAAGGTGCAGGATATTAATCAGATATTCTGCTGTCTTAGGTAAAACAACATCTTTCCTATGCTACTATTTCTTACCTTTTAATTATTACCTGAACTAAAACTTCTTGCAGCCAATGAAAAAGTTTACTGAACTTTGAAATCGTAAGATTGGAAAGGAATGTTTTCCAGAATGATTTTCCTAGTCAGTTTTGGTGTTTCCTTGTATTTTCCAACTTTTTAGTTTTCCAGGTGTTCTCAAATCTGGTCTAGCTCTATTTTCATTCATATTCCAAATGGAGGGCTAGGAGAAATAGGAACACACAAAATGTAAATACTAAGCGTTTAACTTATAAACACAAAAAATTAAATGAGAAAAAAGCATACAAAAGCTATATGCAATATATTAGGTATTGTGCTAAGAGGCGTTCACTGATATTGAGGAATATAATTAAGAAATATTTAAATAACAGTGTAATAAAAGTTGATGGCTTGCTTTAACTTTTGTTTTTAACTAGAGCTGACTGTGCGTTTTATATCTAAATTAACTCTTTGGGGATCTTAAAATGTGACACCGTACACTAAAGTGGCAGTGGATCAAGGCACAACTAATATTCCCTTTTTTTTTTCCTTTTAAAAGTTCCACTAGAATACTGTATTATCCTTCTAAATATTTTAAGTTTGTTAGTTCTGTACTAGGCATTTTTAAGAACCCATTTAAAGTAGATGAGATTGCTCTTTGCCTTGAAACTCTGCTCCTAATGATAGTATAACACATTTTACATAACCAGAAATTCAAAAGTTAAATATATTGTTTTCATTCTTTCATTGTCCAGAGCATCTTTACTAAAATGAACCTCCTGAACATTTCTCATCTGTTGTTTACTCTCTGATTATCACCTAACATATTTACCTGATATTAGCTGAAAATGTTCAGAAGTAAAAACATGTTTTAACCTTCAAGGCATGAAAGTCCCTGACTGTGGGTTTTGAATGGCAATGTTTAAGCACATGTTCATGATTTCTGTCCCTAGAGATGAAGATTTACAAGAATAAAGGTATTGTATTATTTCCTATTCCAACATTTTATTTTGATCTTCTCTTTCCTTTTCCTTTGATAATACAGACAGATGTACAGAGATTATAGAAGCGTAAATGAAGCCATTTTATTGCTTCTCCTCAATGCAATAAAGGATTCCTTAATAATAGTTTATTAACATCCACATTATTCCAATTATTCTGGTAGAAAATACTGTGCTAGTCTCAGAAATTGCTTTTTTAATTTGATTATGAATTTAGATTTCTAAGCCTTTTTTTTTCAGTCTTCAATAAAGCATACATTAATAAATTAAAAATTAAAACTAGCTTCTCCATGGGGGAAAAATCAATAAACTTTAAAGTTCATCATTTTATTAAAAAACTCATGAACAAACATATATTAGATTATACTGCTATTTTAAATGTTATTAAGTAAAATGTAAGTCACTATGCAGAATACAAAACCAGGACCAAATTCTGGTCCTGGTACATTTCCTGATAGTTGCATGTCCAAATAGGATTGATGTGAAATCATATGCAGCACATCTTAACGGTAAAGTTAGTACATCCTGAGACGATAGGGACTGAATATATTTAGTTAAACAAAACATTGGTAATTTAGTGTAACTAAGCTACTTCCATAGTGAAGCTTAAAATACAGACAGAAAGACTTGGGATAAGAGTGTAAAATGACACTGTAAGATTTTGCCTTCCCAAGTGACAGTTCAGAGCAGTCAACATGATGAACCCCTTGGTGGCCAGCCAGCAAACTTATACAGCTGCATGAAGTCATTAATTAGAAAGTACTGAAGAAAAGGACAAGATGCATATTTTGCTTCTCAAGCACAATACCCAGAATCCTGGAGAAGTATTTCTTTCTGTTTCAGGTTACAAGCCTAAAAGTAAATCTATATGTTTCAAAATTTTATTTACAGAGAACTTAACCAGGTTTACGCAGAAACAGAAGGAAGCAAGACTGTGCTTGTTTTTCATATAATACACAAATAGTGAGAACAACTGTACACAAACAGGTTCTTAGATATGCAACAACTCTCTTTCTTGTAGAGAATTTAAATATCCTTTTTAATACTTAAAACTTTCTGGTTAACTTTCGCCAGAGCAGCCCTCATGATGTTGTGCTTAGTATTTGTGGCTAGAATGATGTTGATGATAACACAACAATGGTTAGGCTACTACAGAACAATGTTCTACAGCATAAGGGCAGTCTCTCCAAACACCCACCTCAAAAGCCAGCAGATTGGGGGTAGGCAAGAGGTCAGGAGGCGACAAAGCCAGGATAGTTGTCCAGACTCACCAGAATGATGTTCTATACCACATGACATTTTGCTCATCTATAAAAGCTGGGGGAAAGGAGAAAGACAGAGTCTTGTGGTATTTGTTTATCTTCTGAAGCAAACACTGTATACTAACGTCCTATTTCCCAGGAAGTGGCTGGACATCGTCTGCTTGTAGGAAGTAGAGATTTTTTTTTCTCGTTTTTGCTAACAGTCTTTCCTTCTCATCAGTAAACTGCCTTTATTTTAATCCATTTTTTCATATTATTTTCTGCCACTATACTACTAAGTTCAAAGTGAATCAACCACTAATTCATAGTGTGATATGAAACTCATACAGACAGTTTCTATTTCTCTCTACTGGCCATGAAAGGCAATCTAGGATGATTTAGGATGATTTTGCCAACTGCAATGTATGTACTTGGTCAAATGAATGTTCTCCTTTTTTTATATATATAATTCAAAAGCTTTTTAAGAAGTTGAGCAATATTTCAAACTTCTCACTTTCTTTTTTAACATAAATTAAAATGAAAACAAAAAAAGAATCAATTTTGCTTTGAAATGTTTAAAAATAACTATTTTAAATTCAGGATCTTGAACAATATTAATTCTTGTTAGCTTCATTATTTCAGACAGCATTAAATGTGTATCTTCTGAAGACTGACACAGTTTTTCAGTAACTGAGGTAGTTATTATTTTTATGTACAAAACAAAAAAATCCCTTTAGGAAAAAATGTTAAGAAATAAATGTTTCAAATTTATTTTTCCATCCATCATTACAAAAAGTTTTGCTTTAAAAAAAATCATCTTGTGCAGAGAAATTATTTATATTTTCCATATAAATAAATCACTTCTGCATGACAGGACTTGATTCATATTTGCATTTACAGAGATTTTTTTTCCAGTGGAAGATGTTTTCAAACCAGAACAGTACCTATCACATTTGATCTCATGAAAGTGTTTCCCCTAAAAATATGTTAGAACAACTAAGAGAAAAAAAGAAGAAATATTTTTGTTTCTTCTTCAGAAATATTACATTGTATATAATAGTGGGGGGAGGGAAGATGTTTATCTTTTAAGGTAATAGCTTATTTCTGATAAAACAGAATACATTACTCTCTACTTCACATGGAAACACCAAGGGTTTTGAGTGCTAATGATGCACATATTTGTAAAGTGATTTTTTTTGTGTGTGCCCTTACACTATATTTTTGTTTGAACTGTAAGGGAAAAGAAGCCCTTGACTAGTTTTGGCTGAGACAGAGTTGCTTTTCTTCTCAGTGGCTTATATGGTGCTATGCTTTGGATTTGTGATCAAAACAGTGTTGGCATGACACTGATGTTTAAGTTATCATGGAGCAGTTCTTACACAATATAAAGGTTTCTCTTCTTCCCCTGCAGCCTCGACAGCAAGTAGCCTCATGGTGCACAAGAGGGTGGGAGAGGACAACAGCTAGGACAGCTGACCCCAACTGAGTAAAAGGATATTCCATGCTATATCATGTCATGCTCAGCAGTAAAACCTGAAGGAAGGAGGAGGAAGGGGGAACAACCATAGTTATGGCATTTGTCTTCCCATGTAATCATTACATATGATAAAGCCCTGATTTCCTGGATATGGCTGAATACGTGCCTGCCAATGGGAAGCAGTGAATTGATTTCTTGCTTTGAGCATACAGCTTCTCTTTTACCTATTAAATTTTCCTTACCTCAAGCCACAAATTTTCTCACTTTTACCCTTACCATTCTCCATCTAGTATTGTACACCTGAGTCACTATAACGTTAATGTAAACTCAGACTTTTTTATATTTGCCCTTTAATTTAACATGGTATTCTTATTTGTGCAGAAAGTGCCTATGCTCCAGTAACAGTCAATATAACTACAAGATTAGCTCTTCATTTTGTATTCAACTGAATTGTCCCCCTTAACTTGTGTGGTCTTGTGCCGTATAAGATATCCTAGGGTATAGAAGATCTCTGAGTGCACTGGAAAAAAAAGTACATTTTAAATAGTTGCGCCCTCCTGTAGCAATAGGTGGAGTTCAAGCATGAATTGCCTAAGCATTTCAAATTGTACTAAAACATAAAGATTTAAGCAGCTGGATTTCACTCCTAGCTTACAATTGGACATTTGAATTGGAAAAATCTGGAGTTTGATTCTACACCTATTATTTAGTTTCTTATAAAAAAACGACAATTAGGTGGTTCTTCATATTTTCATCTCTTGGTAAAAATTTGAATACATTAATAAATATGTATGCATGAAAGTATACTCCCTTAGGATCTTTGGAATTCAGCAATAAATAAATATTCATGGTATTGCTCTCTGTTTCCTGAAAGATGACACCTGAAAGTAAACCACATTTATTTTTAATGGAATATGTGTTCTAAATGACTCTAGTTCAAGAAATGCAAATTTCATGAGTAGAGTTGCTATCCTTTAAGCTGCTAATTTCTCAAGGTTATGACACAATATTAATAATTTAGTAATTACCTTTTTGCATTAATCTAGATATTACCATTGAAAAGCTGCTTCTTTCTTTTCAGGAACATTGTGCTTATGCTGGTAGATATTTATGTGAATAATTTTAATGGCAAATAAATTACATATAGAACGTGTTTGCTTAGGAAAAGAAAACCACATAACATTTGTAGGATTTCAAAATACATCTGCCATCAGCACTCTGTGGGAACAGAGACACATTTTGCTTGCAGTTTAGCCTTTTTTTTTTTCCCCTACATGTTTTGTGGAATAATTTGAAATCATAGTCAGATAAACTGTGAAGGCACAGGATTTAGATTCTGCATACAGTTTTTGTATGTTACTAGACTTCACACTGGCTGTGGTTTCACTTCTCTTACAGTAGTTTTCTTTTTAAAAAAAATCTATATAGCTTTCTATTGTTCCTTTACCATAGTATTTTCTTAAACAAATTTAGTCCTTCTTGTCTTCTCTTCTAGCAGAAAACCAAAACGGCTTCAGCTCAGCTCAGGCTCCTCCCTTGCTTTTTTATTATGCAAATGTGGAATTTTCATTCAAATTTGGAATTAAACCTGAAAAACTGGACTGAGATTAATTTTCTAAATATTTTTGTAGACATTGAAATGTACTTAAATATATTAGAAACAAGTGGTAATGTAACCCTTACAGATTGAAATAGTGGCAAGGTGTAAAGTAAAATTAGGAGGATAAAAGCAATAAATACCATTTTATGAAAAAAATTTCAGGGACTTTTTTTTGTTGTCTACCTCTTAATTTTTAAAAACTATTTTGGAATTACTTTGATTTTAATATAATTTACTCATTATATCATAAAACTGCAATATTTCTAATACATATTGCACTTGGCTATTTTTTCCTCTCAAAGTATAACAGAGTGCTTTCGTATTGTGTTTCTTTTAGTTTAACTATCAAAACATTTTAAATATGTATACAGTTAGTGATTCTATCAAAGTGGAAGATAAAATGTTTAAATTGCAGCAATCCTTAATGTTTAGAATAAAATAAAATATCAGTGGTGAGACAGGTGAAAAATTTCTTACAGATTATACAGAAAAATACAATGCTGTACTAAAAATGACAAGAAGTTAAAATAATACTTTGAAATCTAAAATGGAATGCTTAATATTGTTAGAGGAAAATATATCATTCAGGATCCGACAGCTTAAGAGAGATGAGGCTGCTGCAGCTACATACCCCAAAGTCCTATCTGAGTCTGAAAACTGTCAGCAGGCACAAACACAGAGTACACACCCTGACCCCAACATATGTATATATACATACATAGAAGAAACCTTAGATCACAGACAGTTGTTCAGAGCACTCACATGAGCACAGACAGCACCAATGATCTCATCCTGTTCCTTTTTGGCTGAACAGAATGATGGCCTACTAGTGAGAATATACGTTTATATATATATGCACATACTTATACACTTATACACAAGGTGAACCTCTAGAGCAGTTGGTCTCAGACACTCAGTCTACCCAGTTGCAGCCACCTGAACATAGAAACTTCCAAAATATGGTCCCGTTCCAGAAGAGTACAGAACCTCTCACTCACATGCACTTTTTCTCCCCCACTACTTCAAGTTGGCCAGAATGCCCCTAGTCCCATACCCAGCCCCACTGTGCTCTCACTCATAAAGACAGATGGGTGCTTTGACACCCAAAGCTGGCCCTTAGTGACTTACACACTCCCAAATCACTTTGCCTGCTCACTAGTTGGTTCAGCTTGATCTTCCCTTGTGATCATGCACTCACTCACACACTCGAACTTACTGTGATTGCTGGCCACAGAGACTCCCTGCACACACACACACACACGGATGAGAGCCCCTTGCCAGAAAATAGCTGAATGCGGAGTTCAAACAGGCTAAACCCTCTCCATTCTGTGGTCTGACCCACCACCTCACAAACACAGGACAGAAAGCCTTTACTCAGGGATTAGAAAGGAATTTAACTTGAAGACAGGATAGAAGACCCTGATCAGACACAGGGCATAGCGAAGCAAGCACACTGATCAGCTCTTGCACATGAACAATTATTCCCTCATCCTTCTATTTTTCATGGGTTTTATTCTGCAAATCTTCTAAACCCCTCCCTTTTTCTGCCTTTCATTCCTCCCCGAAACATCCCATAGATTGATCTGACAGGTGAAGGATACCAGTATTTCTTTCTTAGTGTGTTCAATAAGAGATAATTTCGTTAGAAGTGGATGTCAAACAGTGGCTTTTATCTGATGTATTTTGCAGATCTACAAGATCAGTAGTATTCTATTTTATCAAGTCACATTTGAGAAGGCAATAATGTCAATAGAAAAACTGAGTTAGGAAAAACTAGAATTAAAATACTACAACTAGACAAGCACATTCTATGATCTTGAACTGAAAACTGTTTGTTTGGCATCTGATTAATTGGACACTTCTACAGTTAGAAGTCAGGATAATGGGCAGATTTGAACTCACACTGTATTGTACTCCATTTTTAAAATAACCAGACACATGACACAAATCTCTTCCAGTGCTATGTCTCTAGGAACCAAGAGTTTGCTTCTGCTTATGGCATGATTACTTACTGTTATCTACTCATTGAAGGAAGCCTTTTAAATGAGAACGTCTTTTCCCTAGGAAATAGGGGACTGCTAAAGAAGGAAGAAGCCTTTCTAAAGGCAGTAAAAGTGCATAACATATTTAGTAGGTCTCAAGTATGTATAAATTTATATGAAGCATGCTGAAGAAAAGGTGTCATGCAGCAGTATCAAATTGTTGTGAGACAATATTAAGTTTTCATAACTAACCAATCTCATCTGGTATATTTGAAATATATATGTATATTATTTAAGTAATTCTTACAAAGGAATTAAACGTGTAGAAAATGTCATTTCTACAAGAGGAAATAGAGGCTATTCATAGTTGCCTTAGCCCAATATCGGGACACACTATGTTTAGCTCCCTGAGTGCACACATCGACCAACATGGGAAATCTAAGGTGATGGAATTAAGGAGATCTTATGTGCAAACAGGCCATGAGACTGACTGTACTATTGTTAGTTTGTGACTATAAAGGTGTACTTTAGAACCATTCTCTAGAAAATCCTTACTAGGAGTCAGATCAGAAAGTTACTCATATGCACTTCCAGCTGTTAGTCATAGCTTTCAGCTGCACCTGGTGATTGAACATGTCAATACTTCAATCTCTTTCAGATAAAATCAGATTCATTTAAACTAGCACAGAAAGGAATTATAGCTCTGCTTGAGGGAACACAAACGTGTGCATCCAAATACCTTGTATGCCAAGTATCAGATAGGATAAGATATTAAGGGAAAATATTTTCCTTTAATGTTCCACTTGTCTTATCTTACATTCCTAGAGCTTAAGGCACTTACCAAACGGGAAGGAAATATTTGGAGTGAGTATATATATTTCACTCAAAATCTATTAAGAAAACAAACAAACAAACAAAATTTGTAGAACAAACTATTGCTTTTTAAGAGCAGTCCAGGGTGACAGATTTCTTTGTCCAAGTGAATACACTGAACACAAGGTGGAAAGGTCTCACTCTCACTTCCTTCCCAAGGATTTTATTTCATCTTTGCCATAGATGTAAAATACAATTACTTCACTTGGAGAGACTAAGTTTTTTCATTCTTCTTTGTTTTACTTAGAGTAGTCTGTGGACTAGTACTTAAAGTATGGTGTTAAGAAGAAGGTGTTTTAAGACAAGTTTTTAATGAGTTTTCTAACCCCTGAGATATTTTATGAAAGAAATAAAAATCTTTATTTTTTTATTCTGTTTGTGGTGAAAAAT
Organism: Dromococcyx pavoninus; assembly: GCA_033558185.1. Taxonomy (NCBI): domain Eukaryota; kingdom Metazoa; phylum Chordata; class Aves; order Cuculiformes; family Neomorphidae; genus Dromococcyx; species Dromococcyx pavoninus. The sequence goes on from JAUMJL010000110.1 coordinate 3,737,075, forward strand.
GGAAAGCGCTTCTTTTGTAAGAAAGGTCTTTAGAGGTAAATTCAACATGAGGGTCAGGTAAAAGCTGGCCAGATTTATAAGGAGAGGTTTAAACTAGATTTAACAGAGGGGGGGGGGGGATGGAGATTTGAGTAACAGAGAAGCGTCAGAGGCTATTGATCTATTGGGTACCACTATGGAAAAATAATTGTGAAATGCCTCAAAGGAATTAGGGCATACTCCTCTAAAAAATCAACATAGTCAACAGCCTAACTGGACTATTACCATATTAATCCACACAGTAGAAATGGTCAATATTTGTGGCAGCCTGGGCCTGACATTCTTCTTAGAGAACAAGAATTCTAATAAAATGATAAATAGTAATATAAGTGATTTTGAATTATAAAAATAGAAACACTACAAATAGAGAAATAATAGAGTGATAAAGATAATTATAAAAAAGAATAATATGTCAGTGAACAGATCTTGATGCCTTTGAAATACTCATATCAGAACAAACAATAGTTCTTCTGGACACCTTGAAAGTACTGTTACCTCTACTGGGTATAGAAGCATTCAACACTACAACAGCCCTTACAAGCCAATATGCACCATGCTGTCTTCTGAAATTCTCAAAAATAATTCAAAATGGTTTCTTTTCAGACCAGACCACAGCTCTCATCTAAGTGGAAAAAATCCTAAACACTTTATATGGATGATGACCCAAATGTGTAAGGGACATATATATCAGATTGACTGATACCATCCTTCATATGTATTAACTAGATAGTGTTTTTATAGTATGAAACTGGAAAATGGCATGATGGGATTTTGCAGGATTAGAAAGTAATGATACATGATAGCAAAATGGTATGATAGCAAAAAGTCACAGCTTTTTCTAGTGTCATGTCAACTGATTCATTCTTTAACACTAATGAAAACAAATCACCATAGTGCGTGATATTTCAGATTCCATAGCAGGCAGCAGAAGAATCTCAGGAGGGCATGGTAAAAATGAGGTTTAGATAGATAGTAGAGAGCTAGTTTAGAGTGACCTATATGTAAATATGGCTCTGGAGAGGAAGTCCTCATTTCTTTGTATTTTCTCCTTCCTTTCATATAGTGCTGCCCGTAAATATGATATTTTAGAGTTCTATGATTTGTGGGTTATGTGTTGTATTTTTTTCCCTTTTATTTCTGAAGATCAGCTGGACTTCATTCTGTGTGGCTCAAGAAAAGGAAAAACATCACTTAAATACATGTTACAGTGGAGTGTCATGCAGCAGTACGATATTTACAATATTTAATGAAAAGGCTAGAATCGCGTAGACTGTTTAATATAACTTATTGGGCTTTCAGCACAATTCATCAGGAGTATGAGCATTCTTATAGCCCTTTTAGGAAATTTACTTGGAAAAAAAAAAACACTTGAAATTTAAGAAACTTAAGGATGCACCACGGAAGTGAGGGAATTTGAATTTCTGCCGCTAGATACTAGGGGGTTTTGCTAAAAGTAGTCATGCTGTAAAACATTGTCAAACAACACATGAAACACTGTAAATGGCATATAAAAAGAGGACTCACAAGCAGGAATATATCTCGATACATCTTGAATCATTACGTTAGTCTATTTGGGTGTAACTGAATACATGTTTGTTACAAGAGTTTTTTTCTTAATTATCTTTGAAAAATACCTCTAAAACCGCATTGTATAACTGCTAGCAATTTGAAGAAGATATGTTCATTCAGCTGTAATATTCATGTCAATATCTGCAGAACTATCATTTCTGCTCATTTCCACAGAATAAGCACCACGGTGTAGGCTTAAATACCAGCGTCAAATGCCAGATGTCCAGTTTATACCTCTAGCCAACCTGTATGTCTACAAAAGAACAGGAAGTGGGTTTTGCTGAAAAAACACTCATATTTATCAGTATCATTCAATTCATTCAGCACAAACATTAATTTTTCATTTGATTCTTTGACTACTATTTTTACTTCACTTATTTCTGTATTACGTGTTTTGATGTGGGTTTGTATCTTAACTGTCCATATCTTTGGTATCCTTAATATCTGTTCTGTGGGAAATACACAGTTTTTCTTCATGAATTTCAGCTTAGAAATCATTCTTTGTAGTCAGTGGAATGCCTACTGAAAGATAAAGTGGGCATTAGACTTGTTTGACGTTAGGTGTCTCCAGCCTATAATCTACATTTTTCAGTTGTAATAGATACCCCTGCTTCTATAGTAGCTATACCCAACTTATCCATTCACTTAACTATTAACAGATATTTTTTTCTCTTCTGTAATAAAAATATGTTATTACCTTTTTATTTCACCTTACTGAGACAGTCCTTAATGTTATTTATTGAATGCATTTTCACTTAACAGATAAATTTATTACAGTAGCCAAAAGGTATTCACTTTCTGTGGTTTTCTCCAAAGCAAGCTGCCCATCTCTTCCCCCCTCCCCCCCACTGACCCTGTTTGAGTGCATTTCCACAGCTCCAAGTCAGAAATAATTAAAATTGTAGCATTTTCAATTTTAATTCTGTATCATACGTTCTGAATCTGTGAAATAGATTTCTGAGTGAAAACAAATCACAGGTAATAACAAACAAATTCCTCTGCAGGATGAAGGGAAAACGTTTTCCAAATACTCTTCTGAATACATTTTTTATTAGCCTCAAAAATTAAAATCGGTGTAGATTAACAATATTTGTAAATTTCCATTTATTTGCTCCAATATGTTTGGTCTTGTAATAAGCAATGTCTGATGATAAACAATAAACTGTAAGTTAAGCAGCTATTCGTTCAGCTTTATGAATAGGGTCTAATAAGCTGATGATTGAAATATTTTTTAAAACATATTTTTGATTAATTTGTATTACTCCAGGTTTTATACCAAAACTTCTCTCTGAAACCAGCATGGTACCTTGGGAATGTATCCTTGCTCTGTTATTCAGTCAACAATAAAGAAGCTGTGGACTTTGCTCTCTTCAGGTAACAGATTCATTTTATTTAACCAAACTGAGGAGTTATCTTTATGCAGTCACTGAAGTGCCCATCTTCTTTTCAAGAGTATACAAATAATTTTTCCCTAGAAAATTCACAAATGATGACATTGTTTCTATCTGGAAATACCTAACTTGTGGCAACAGACATCCTAGCGCAGATGTTACAGCTTAGAGACAATAATATTGTTTATGTGTCTAAGCTTGTCTTTACGAATATTTTATTTCAGTTTCTGTGAAATATGAAAACTGTTAAACTTCACTTGCTTTTAAGGCAATAAAAAGAAACAGCAACTGTAAAACACTCAATTATTTCAAATTAAAAATTGAAATCTGCTGGTGGCAATTTGTACCACCAGAACAGAAAAGTTGTTGCTCAGCAAATAAGACTTCACTAGAAGATTCTTTGGCAGGAGAGGTGGTGATAGGAATACGTGGTGAACATTTCTATTAGATGTCATTTCCACAAATAGAATTCGATTAATATATCTTTTTGTGAAGATAAAAGACAAAATTTAGGGATAAAGTAATAGACTGGCTCAGATTTGGATTTGTATTTCCAATTTTGATCTGTTAAGTTTTCCAAAATGAGGCTTAACTTGCTACATATCAATATTGTTAATACTTAAAAAATGTTAAAAAAAATCAAGAAATAACATAGTATCACAGAAATTGTAACACAGCAAATTAAAATTACCATAAAACTATTCAGGTTTTTGGTTTCTGTTACTGATATTGAATAGAGATAAAACTAAAACATAAAAATACGCCTAGTGGGTAGGTACCTGAAGCACTCTCCTAAACTGGAGTGATACAGATATTAAGGGAGATTAGTGTCTTTCTGGATCACCAGCTTATAGCCAAGTTGTTAAACCTTAATGAATCTCAAGTGGCATGAGATTGCTCTGATAAGAGCCCAAAGAATTGTGGGTTTGTGTGTCTTTGAGTATTATGGTAGCCGAAACTTATAAAAACCAGACACGATACCTAGATACTTTAACTTAGCAGCACATAAAATCAGGAGATTAATTCCACCTTTTATTTCAGCAATGTTACTCTATTTTTTCCAAATCTTATCCACCTTTGTATGTTCAGAAGTATTTTATATTATTCATTCACTAGCATCCAAAGTAATTCCCAGAGGATGCTCTAATTAACTTGTCTGACCTGTCATTTGGTTTTCAAAATTAGATATATAACCAACTCAAAAGATTAATGCAGGACTACAGGTGAGCACTTCTGAAAATTAAATTGGCTGGTAGTCTTGTCGTATTAGCCTGACCCTCTTTCCATTCTGACCTTCCCACATTGAGGTAGCATTTACAAGTAATGCTTGCATCCACAAGGTAATTCTAGCTCTTCTATTTCCCTGGCATAAGCAGGATTACCAACTGAAGCAAACAATTGTTTACTTCCATACAAACAAGCTTTTTAAAAACAGTTTAATCTAAATTCTTCCATGAGAAATCTTTCCCTGAGACACCCAGACCCTGATGTATCACAATAAAGCACTTCCTGGAGTTTTTTAGTGAAGTCTAGCAAGCTTTCATCACTCTGATACTAAAGTAATTTCATGGATGTGAGGGAAAATAACATAGTTTAAAATGTGTCAAAACTGAATAATCAGTCCTTGTTTGTTTCATTGAGATGGCAAGTAATTTAATTAAATGTGCTGTGCTTTTCTGGCACTTGAACACACTCCTTTTATCTGGAGCTGCACCTGTGATTTAAAGTTAACCATAAACAATATTCTTCCCTTTCTTCTCTAAGTGCCAACTTATTAGTTAAAAGCCTGCTGCCATATGGTGAAGCAATATCTACTGAAAAATAAAAATGATTAAAGTAAGGTTCTAAAGAAAGATCTTTCAAAAGAAAAGTTTATGTGATTTTCAGAAACAAATACTGATATTTGAGTTTGGTATTTAACTTTAAAGTGAAAATATAATGATATTATTGTGTATGGGGAAAATTTAATAAATAAAATACCCAAGGACAAGCCTGCGCTTTTCATCATCACAACTCACAGTATATTGACAAAGCTTTTTTCCCTTAAATTGAATTCCAGAATCTTTGTGTCAGAATGAGGTAAAACAGCTATTAGGACTAGCCTACCCAAGTTCATCAAGCCATTAAGGTAACTTCCAAATTAATCTCTACTCAGATATCATTGTTCAAACTGAAGTTGCTTGTAGCTGTGTTCTGAATGAATTAATCATTGGATTTTATTTTACTATTTTACTTGCTGCATATATCTTATTTATTGGAGTTGTAATTGTATTGATTCATTAGCTCACTTCCATCTGTACAGAGATTTTTCACCGTAATTACCTCTATAAACTCAATCTAGATGAAAATTTAGGATTGAACCAGGTAGATCAGTGTGTCCATTTACAGGATAAGTTATCAACTTTAATTCAAGGCAGCTGTCTGGCCAAAAGAGACAATTACATATGATAAACTCCTTCTCTTGAAAATAACCAGTTAAAATCTGTTTAAAAAGGAATAGCTAAAAAATCACACACTTGTCCACTGGGACAATTATATATACTAAAGTGCTTCTCAGTTTGAAAATAATCAGTTAAAATATCTGTTTAAGAATGAATAGTTGAACAATCACACACTCATCCACTAGTTGCAAAGTTGCCATCTGGTGGCTTGACCAAACAGCTGGTATGTCTTTTCCCATTGAGTATAAAAAATCAGAAGGAAGTCAGATTTTTGCTCTGATCGAAGAATTAAATGTCACAGCTACTCAGTTTGGAGGAAAATACATTATTTCTATTGAAATTATTTAGTTGAGAGTTACCGACTTCTATAATATCTTACATTTTTTAATTTTGCTTCTTGTTTTCTTTAAGTTGTATGGGGCTTAATTCTAGGGAAAATGTAGTTGCTAATACACTTGAAAAACACAATATTTAGGTAATTTCTTATGCATGTTTTCTCCAAGTAATGACATGAGATCTTTGTGTTATTTTACAGAATACCAACTTTAAAATTTTTTACTGGTTATGAACATAAACTCTGAATTCTTGTTCCATTGCTTTGTTTTATGTTTTACCAACATTTTATTAGGTATTACCAATATTTTTCAAAGGAGACCAACAGAATTGGTCAATGTGGCAGCTCTCAAGTCATAAAAAAATAATTGTGGACTTTACATTTGGAATCTTTCAAGTTACCTGAGAGTAGGTTTGAGGGTTGATAAACTAAAGAATTTGATGAGGGTACAGTCTGTTCCAATTATCCAGATTATAAATGAAGATGTTGAACAGGGTTAGACCCAGTATAGACCAACTGTTCAGCCAGTTTTCAGTCTGTCTCACTATCTACTCATACAGCCCATGTATCAAGAGCTTGTCATGAGAGTCTTACGTGAGACAGTATCAAAAGCCTTACTGAAGTCTAGGTAGACAATGTCCACTGCCAGGTCAGTTATTTCGTCATAGAAGTTTATCACGTTGGTCAAGCATGGGTTACCTTGGCAAAAAAATAATGCCTACTACTGATGATTTTCTTGTCATTCATGTGTCTGCCAATGGTTTCCATCAGCTTCCCAGAGACTGAGGTGAGGCTGACCAATCTGTATTTCTCTGCGTTCATTTTCTTCACCTTCTTGAAGATGGGAGTGATATTTTCTTTCCTCCAGTCTTCAGGCACTTCTGATCAATCAAGGATTGTTGAGAATGGCCTTACAATGACATCAGCCAGCTACATTAACACTCATGAGTGCTTCTTACAAGGGTCCATGGCTTTATATATGTTCAATTAGTTTAGGTTAACTTAATATTCCATTTTAAATGTGAATCTACTCCAATTTTTCAGTCTCTTAGCTGGGAAGAAACCTGAAAGTATTGGAATTTTATTAAACCTTAGAAGTTGTGTCTCTCAGGGAGAAGAGTTTCAAAAACATCTTTTTTTTTTCTCAAAAGATTAACTTCCTAGATAACATATAAATCAACCCATGGACTCTGTCAGTGATACCTAACTATGTTTTCTTGCCCAATGAGAACATTCTTAAGTGATAACAATAATGTTATCTAAATCATAATATTAGAAAGGAGGACAAATATAGAAGTAGAAAAATGGTCTTAGAATCAAGTAGCTGTACTTATGTTCCTATGGCTCTATACTGTAGTATAGAAATTTCAGAAGAGAGGGATAAAAGAAGAATCACAGTTTCTTTTGATCTGAATGAAATGAAGGTAATTCAGGATTGAGGGAGGAAGCTATTTATCAGTTGTGTACATTTCACCTATCCTCTCCTGTATCTCTATACAGTGGGAAGAAACAAATATTTTAAGGGCATAAGTGATAGAACTTACTTTTATATACATATCTCAAGATGAAATAAATCATGACCTTTTTTCTCTCAATTGGTTGTAAAAATATCAAAGGATGATTAGCTTATGTCTGGAGACCTTTTTATCATACTTTTGAAGTTAGAAAACTAGTCCCATACGTTTTTTTATTTCCAGGTCAAAATGACCTGGAAAGTAAGCAGATTTTTATTCTGCTGTAATGTAGTTTATATGCTCCAAATATCACGTATTAAAAAAAAAAAAAGTCAACCTCCCCAACAGAGTATGTGTAAGATGACATAGCTTCTATTCTTGAGAAATCAGTACCATGAGAACAAGTTGTTCAGCAAACCTTTTCTTACATCTCCTTTTGGAAACAGAGAATTCCTTAGTATCACCACACTGTTTTTAACTTAAACCCATTAATAGAAAATATCTCAAAATTTTGAATACTATTGTCTCTCCTAGAGTAGTTCCATAAGTCATAGATGCAGAGAAGCACTGCTTCTAACCTGAAATTCATTATTCAAGACTTTACTTCTAATACAGTGAGACTAGACTGCTAGTGCCCCATTGTATATTTTATTTTGATTTCATTCTTGCTTCCAAAATACTTAAGTAGTCTGATTTTTGATCAAACCCTTCTTTTAAACTCCCTTGGTTAGGCAATGAATCAAGAACTGTATCTCCTTTGTAAAAAAATTCAAACAAATTTAACTCAAATAGAGATAGTTGCATTAAGAGATTTAATTTTAGGGTTCTTCAGCCTGGAAATTATCTTCTCCCAAATAGAAGGAGAAAAACTCTTTTAGATTAATCATAATTCTTGTTTCAGGATATAATTAACTGTTTTATGGAAACTCCTTATTTTTCTGTGAAATGAAGAGGAATCAAGAAACTATTTTAGACTAGAAATGTGAACTCCAAGCAACTGAATTTATGTAAAATAAACCTAACTGCAAGTGCCTAAGTCTCATTCACTATGAAACTGAGATTTACCTCTTAAATTCATGCACTGGACCTCTGATGGTCTATCCAGTTTACCTGTCAGTTTATTCCCTGTTTGTGTTCTTTATCACATGAATTACCATTTTCCAAGGCAGACACATTACAAAAGGGACTCTCTCTATACAATATATATAAGTTATCCCGTGTCCTTGGCATCAGATTACAAGCTAGTGCTTTTTCAGTATTTATATACAGATACAGATGCTTCATGTCCCTAAATATTTTAAGACAGGACTTTTTTAATATTAAAGTCTTGGCTTTATGTACTTTTTTCACCCAAATTACACTTAATGCAGTAAAAGATCGCTTTATGTTAAGCCCAGACTGCCTAAATTAAGGCTTTTTCTAAAAGAGCTGAACAAAAAATTAATTTTACATCTAATGCCAAAAGTCATATCAAAGGGGAATAGATAGGCTACAGTCATCAGAAGAGTTCAAATTATGTCTGCTAAGCTCTTGCCTAGTATCTTAGACAACAGGGTTTTTTTTTCTTTTCTGCTGCAAGAACTAATAAAACAAAAGAAGCCCAAAATAATACAAACCCCCCAAACATTCCCAGGCATCATTTTTTTGGCTTGGTTTTGTTTTGTTTTTTTTAAAAAAAAAATCATATTCTGTCTTACAGTCAGACTGTGAGCCTTCTCTACTGAGTTATTTGAAAGAAGTATTGTTTTGCCTGGGGCTTTGAAGAGTGACAAGAACAGATCTTGAACAGATCAAAGAGAGCAGATGGTTTGTATGGTCAAACTTGGGTCAATTTGGACAGCACCAGATGAGAGAAACAAGTTTTTTACTACAGCTGGGGAGCACAACCTCAACTGGAGCCTCAGGTGAAAAGCACTGACATAGCAGAACATTGAATCATCAAGCAGATAGAACCAGGATGCTAGAACTGAAGTGGCTCAGGTGGATCTGTACTAGGAAGGTAGGGGAGATCTATTAATAGCTTGCAGGCCTATGAGACATCAGGACATCTTTAAAGAGATGTAATCTACAGATAGCGTCATGATCAAGGGATAGATTTTACCATCAACATCATTACATGAGTTATCCATGAATGCGTTTCATGCCTCATAAGCAATTAATGTAAGCAGATAAAGTCTCTCGGGCATGGAAGATGATGGCTGGCATGCCAATATGGGGAGGTCTGGAAAACTGTTTATATAGTACAATTGCAAGCGTGCCAAGACCAACACCACTTACCATGGTGGAGATGACTACCAGATGGTTGGAAACAAAGCCTGAAACCCATGACACCACTTTAATTGTCATCCTGGGCCTTGAAAATCCAATTCTTTGGCAACACAACATGAAAATGGAATCAGACAACAGGATTCATCTCCAAGAATATGACACTGATTGGATTTATTTCACTTCCTATCACACACTGGCTCTGAGAAGATTGAACACTACCCTGGACTGTTAAGACTGAAAGAGATGGGTGCTAGGAAATTCAAGCAATGGGATGCAAATTTATCAGAAAATACTTGCCTGGTTAACACTTGATCATCTGCTAATGACCTTGGCTCTGCCCTACAAAACTACTAGCATTGCCATCAAAGATTTGAAGAAACTGGTCTGCATTGTCACAGAAAGGTGTTTAGTGGCAGACAGTTATTTAATTTACTAGCTCAAGGTACTGTTTCTAGAAGATGCAGTCAGCAAAGCATAAAATGGAGAAAACTAAAGTTTTCTGTGTCCTAGCATTATGACTCAGCCCCAAGTGATCTGCTCAGCAGGATTGGAGAGTGGAAAGGGGGTATATTTGCGAAGCAGTTCAGAGAGACGATAAATCACTTCTGGGATATACTCAAAATTCCAATATTTACTTTGAACACAGTTAAACTGAAAAAAAATGCCGATCTGTACTTTGAATGTGGTCAAAGTTACACAGTTTACAAGAACTTGAAAATGACCAAATTCAGCTGAAAGTGTCAAGGAATAATTAAGTGCGGTAGAATAAGGAGAGAAGATAAGGAGGAGAATAATTCAGAGAGAGATAGAAAGAAGCAAAGTAACAGAGAAAAGAGAAATATAAAATTAATCATCATCCCAATGAAGTCCAATGGCAGTTTCCTCAGGATCCATTGTCCATGGGGCAGAGAGCTCACACATGTTCTTGGAAGAATTATTTATAGAGGAGTTTCACCCCTTATGAGCATTAGAGGAGTGGTTTCACGTCTGTGCCATTTCTCCGCGTGAAAAGTTCTTGAATTGGGACATGCACAGATGTTCCTTTGGGAAAATTCTTGATTTGGGGCTGGGGGCTCTGGGGGTCCCTGGCAGTTCAATAGACCCTTTCCAGAAGAAAGTCTGTGTGAATTGTCTGGGCATGCATGTGCGGACAAAGATGCTCCTGCCTCTTCAGCACTATGAGCCCAACCACAGGGTGGTGAATGGAAGGGGCAGGGGACTGGGGATGGACACGACACAATGCCTGCTCCCACACCTCTCTCTCTCTCTCCCCTGTTGCTTACAAACTGCACAAAGCCCGAGGTTCACACAGCCTTGCAGCCAGATAATGTTTAAGATATACAGACAAAATACAAATAAAGAAGTTGACCTTTACAGCTGGATTGGTTAGCAGAAAATATAGTAGACATGCATTTTCAGTAACTTGGAGTCTATAAACTGAGGTTGTTTTCTTGTATTGGAGGGAAAACAATTTTGCATTAATGGTTTCTATCTCTATCTTGGGACGTTATACAAAAATTTCTAAATGAAATTTTATGACTTGTTCTTTATGCAAATAACGAGATACTAAGGTTCTAACTGTCCAACGGAGAAAACAAAAGTGAGAAAAAACCAGAAAAACTATTTTCCATAAAATTATGAATATATAGTTTGCTTTTCATCACCAGTTTACAGAGAATATATAATTTTCTTCCAAAAACTGATGAGCAGAATTCCAAAAGGACAGATTAGGAATATATTAGGGTGGCAGTGGAGGAACTCCAGGAATTCCAGAAACACAGAAGATAGATACAGGTTAAAGCTATAAGTCTGTGTCTTGCAGAACTAAGAAGGAATTTCTCAGTCAAGATTTCTGGATTTTATTCTTTGTGCTGATATTTTCTCATGTTTTTTTCACCTATCTTTTACGTATAAAATCTACCTTAATTGCAGGCAAAGGAACCTCCTAGATAATTTTTTTGATGAAAACTAATACATCTGCACACTCAGACTGGCTGTGAGTTGACTGACCACTGCAAATGTGATATATGGATACCTTGCCTTTTTGGTTTTATGTCTTTAGGTGAACCATCATGAAAAAGATGCAAAGTCTGCAAATCAGTGGTCTCAATACAGATGCCTAGTATCATCTGACATATTCTAGGCTATGTTGCTTAGTTCCTCATTGCCAGGTCAGAGGGCAAGATCTCACCTCTGCAAAATGTCCACATATGATTTCTCACTGGATGTTTGAAGTGTCTCAAGAGGGCAGGGCATGAACTGATACAGTAATGAGGTTTTGAATGGTCAAAACTTCTGTTTCTTTGTTTCATCTCTTGCAAACTGCTTGTATATATGAAGAAAAAGGAGGTGAGAAAATGGGCATGAAGGAAAGACGGAAGTATGTTGTTTTTTAAAGTCATATTACTTGATTTCCTACTTGGATTTTTGTTTCTCTTTCCTTACTAGTGTACATTTTCTTTCTTAATCAACAGTGATTTGTTGCTTTTTTTCTTTCTTCCTTTTTCAATTTCAAATAAAATATCTTACTTCATTATTGTTTATTTTAATACATGGTAATATTCCATAATACTGGAAAAGTATTTGTGGTTTGTTACATTGCAATATATATATAAGATATAAACAAGTAGAGTTTTCAAACTGTGCATAGTCCAAAATATTTTAACTCTAGAAATTAAATGCCAATAATGAAATCAATACTAAACCTTTTTTAAAATAAGGTCTTTGTGGATGTTAAAAGAGAAGTTAGCAGAAAACAGAATGCCAGATTTCAGAAAGAACATCACCAATTTTGTTCTTTCTGAGGAGCCAGTTTATTCTCTGTGATCCAAGTAACAGTAAAATCAGATAGAAAAGAAAATTAGTAGTTAAAGCAAAGCAACAGAAGACTTTTTTCTCACCTTACTGAAACATGCTGAGTTCTTAAGTGCAGAAGGATCACACAAAGTTTTTTGTATAAATGGGTTTTTTCCATTGCTGTCTATTTTTTCCAGCTTCCTGAAATCTCAGAAGCTAAACACTGTTGAGTAGATTAGTCTTATTTTGAGAGGTGTGGTATTCACTGCAACTGTTGACTCTAGCTTACCTCCAAGTCTACACTTTTAGTCTTCTTAGTCAGTCAGATTGATATTTTCAGAGAAGCTGCGTCTTTCTGTTCTTGTCAAACACCAGATCAATCTGGACTGTCTGTTATTTGTCAGTGCTGTTTCTACAGATCTTTTTTCAAAACATGCTCCTGCATGTAGCTTAAGAACACCCATTAGGATATTACCCTTTCTTAATCGCACCAAGAAATACTGCCCCAAGAATCTCATCACACTATTAGCAGTTATAGTAACAAGACCTGAATGACACGATGCTGAAAGCTAAAATCTTAAAATTGTAGTTCTGAGAACAAGCTGATATAGCTGCCATAAAGAGTTACGGGCTAGGGTTGTAGCTGTTTTTATATCAAAGAAGGAGAAGAAATAAATCTCAAGCCACTGAACTTCTTTCATTTTGTACAGAGTCTACATTTTCATGTCATATATTTTCTGAATTCAGAAATATTGTGTATATTTCATCTGCCTCACTGAGTGTAATTACTGGCATTGAAATGCTCATGACACTAGCTAAACATCTGAGACTCTTCCGCTAGCCTGTATATCATTACATCCCTCCCCTATACCCAAATCGTGTGTACAATGTGTACTGTATTCTGCTGATGATGAAAGAACTGGGAGAGTTTGGAGGATGTAATATACTTTCTCATTTAATTAGCAGCTGATGTATTTCCATGGTGTATTATAGAAGGTATTGTACATAGTACTTCCTGCAGTCCAATCAAGATAATTCATTCCTGCTGTATGGCAAAAAAATAGGTGTATGTCATTATCCTTTCTGATAGAATAATTTTTGCTTGTAGTAGTAAAAAATGTAGTTGAGAAACCATGGATTTATGTTCAAAACTAGATTATCTTTTGATTGGAAAGTAAGTCAGTTGTGCTGGGATGGACTTAACTTCCACCGCAGTAGCCCATGTGGTGTTATGGTTTTGTTGCTGACTGAAACAATGAATAGAACACACTAGTTTTGGATGTTGCTAAACATTGCTTGCAAAATGATCAAGGTCTTACAATTCAATGTTTTTCTGCCATTTTTTTTTGTTTGTTTTCCCCTCCCCTCCCACCACCCTAAGTTTGACCTGCTCCAGAGCAAGCAAGCAGACTGGAGATGGGCAAGAAATTAGATGGGAACACAACAGGGAGAGAAGATCTGAACCTGGCAAAAGAGATATTCCGTACTGTATAATGTAATGCTCAGCAGTAAAAACTTACGGTAGAGTAAAAAGCGGTGATAATGTCTTCCAAATTGACCCTTGTTTGGAGACTGTTTGGGTATCAGTTTACTTGTGAGAGGTGGTGAATGATTGCCTTTGCATCACATGCTTTTTCTCTCTTTCTTTCACATATTAAACTGCCTTTAAGTTTACTCGTGTTTTCAGCTTTTTCCCTTATTTTGTTCCCTGTTCTGCTTGGGAGGTTGACAGTGAGAGCCACTGTGTGGGTGCTTATGTGCTGGATGGGGTCAACCCATCACATAACTCTACAAATATGTCAAAATCATTCTAGATAATTTAAGCTTTTGAAATATTTTGTTTGTTGCAGATTTAGCCACTGAAATAAGTACCTGATTGTAATTTTCTAACTTGTCTCAAGTATCAGGAATATGTAACAAAGGTTTTGCTCTTTGGGGCGGTGGGGTGGGGGTGTGTGTGTAAAAAAAAGCTCATTAAAGTCTTAACTGTAATGGCAGTAAAAATATAATATTTTTCAGAGATTTGTACAAATAGGAAAGGCAATGGATATTGAATTTGCTTGACCAGATTTTTGTCCATTAAATACTCTCTATTATTAAAAAGGAAAAATCTTCAACAACTTAATGTTTCTTCTCAATGTTTAAGCAGACATTTAAAATAAGTCCTGAGGTTTTACTTTGTTTTCATATGCCTGAGTGTCTTTCACAGAGACATTTTGAAAAAATAAACCTCGATATTTAGAAGACTAAAGTTTTGTTCTTTTTTTCCAGTGCTCTAGTCAAAGGAACAGTTCTGAGCCAAGAACACTGGCTGACCTGTGTTGCTTATGTCTACACTGGATACTGTCATTGTTGATATAAAATTTGTACGATGTTATGTTTTGGTAATAGCCTCTGTGTAGATGGCATCTGTGTAATTTGCCTTTAGGGCTGTATCAACTGAAACCATTAGAAAGACCTATAGACTGCTTCTTCCTCACAAAAAACTACATATGTTCAGTTACAGAAATGTGGAATATTGTGTGGGACAGGCAATGAGGAAATTATGTAGGAAGAAGGGAGGTCTCTGAATATGTAGGGACTGAAAAATAGTTGAGAATGACAAGGTCAGATGACAAAGTTGACAAAGATGGCAAAGCAAAAAGCTTTCTCTGAGGTACCAGAGTGCTAAGTAGTACTAAATTTAGGCTTGAAAGATGCATCCTAAAAGCAGGGACACAATGGGCAGAAAAAGATTTGTTTCAAATCTTTCAATTTTAATGTTTTATACAGCGTACCTCAACTTTCTGTATTTTAGAGATTATCACTCTTTTACTTTAATTCTGATGAAACCTATCTGTGAAAATTTTTAGGTGTTTTTCTTCCCTTTTTAAGAATTGTGCCATTTCATGCTGGCCAATATTTTGATGCCATCCATTAAGAATTTAGCCTCACAAAATTTTCTGACCACTGCGACAACAGTATTATTCAGCCCCTGAAGGAACTACCCTGCTGGCAGACAAGCTGTGTGTAGGAAAACTAAGTAAATGTCTCATAAATTAATCTCTGGACAGCATACATCTGGGAGGCTGTGGAGGAGTTCAGATATAGTGTTCAATGCAAAAAAAACCCCTGTGTCAAGCCAGGAAAACAAATAAAACTGCAGACAGAGTACCTAGTTTTCAGGAGTCAGAGCTGCAGTTCCTCTGAGGTATCTATTAATTTTCTGTTAGACAGTAATGCAGATATAATTCCAAGGAGAGTTTCTAATACTCATGAGCGTGAATTTTGCTCATACATTGAAGATGATGGAAAAAGCAATGTCAAGGTTTGGGAACACTGCAAACTTGAGTACTGTAAGTATTAGCAAACTGGCTGGTAGTAAGATTTCTATTTTGTAATTACTTCTCTGTATATCTGCATATTGTAATTTGTGGTAGACTTTTCATTTCTTTAGGATCTCTTACAAGAACTGCAATGTTTTTAATAAAATATTTTTCTGTGAAAATTATGAATTTCTTCAATAATTAGAGGTATCAAGTATAGGCACAGAATAGAAGAAAATAGCAAAAAATAAAACCAGAGCGTGTCTCTTCTGTGTCAGAAACAAGACTTGGCAGGGTAGAAGCTAAATTAGGGAGAGTACAGAGTATAGGTACATTGGTCCGTGTGCATAGTCTGACATCATGTATTCAGCCCATGCATAGAAATGAAGCAACAGAGCTGGGAGCCACTGCTTGGAAATAGATTGCTACCAGACACCTGGCATAAGCGATGGAATGTCAGAAGCAAGAAATATGTGTTATTAATTTTAATGACAACTACTTATGCAGTAAGAGCATCTAGTGCCTGAGAATATGGCTTTGCCTATGTCTCAGTATGTATGTTTTGTCTTACTGCTTCTCAGGTGATTTAGTACAACGTTAATATGGGCTAAATATCATTGGCTTGGAAAACAATCATTGAAGTATTTCAGAAGTGAAAAAAGAGATCTCTTAAGGATTTTTTTCTCAGTGTTGAAAATACCGTTATGCTACACTGTATTTCAGACTCTTGCAGGCAGTCCTTTATTTGTAATTAAAATTGGGTAACGTGACAACACCCTTTTAGATTTAAAAAATATTTCATAATTTTGATTGTTGAAATGATATTTCTAAAAGCTATACTGTGCTCAGTTATCGTACAGTGTTATATTCAGTTGCTTTACCTCATAAGAAACAACATATCTTATATCGTTCAGCTTGATTCTCATCAAAGAGATTATTGCCTGTTTGGCAAGGATAGAACTGAAGGAGAAATGTAAAAAAGCTCAGTTATAGTTTAAATAAGAAATCCTGGTAGTAATTATTTGACTAATGAGAATCCAGTGGTACTACTGTTTCTGACAGCTTTTAATCAAAGTTAGTTAAAGCAATCAAACAAAACATTTATGTATGTAGGTGCCTACTAAGTTACATGATTAAAGGTTTATTTCTAGCAATATGAAGCAGAAAGGGGAGCAAAGGCAGGTGAGGGAGCCCCAATAACCCAGAGACACAAGCTCCTGCCCTCACAGTTCCGTCCCTGGTCCATGGGCCAGAGGGGACACTCATCATCTTGAGTCAGCAGGGGAAGTTCTCCAGGTCACCTTGAAAACTGAGGGAAGGTTTACTTATTTGCAGTGCTTAAGTGAAGAGCCAGAGACAGGAAAAGAAAGGATCAAAGGGAATTTGAGAGGAATCAGTGAGGGAAAGTAGAGGGATAAGAAGTTGGAAATGTTCAGTCTATTAGAAGTCCTCAGGTGTTTATTCTTGACATTATTTGCACATCTGCACAATTCTCTGACACTCCCTATGCTCCAGTGTGCGTCCGACTTGAATATAATAATAATAAAAAAAAGAGAATATTGTAATTCATAGGAAAGGTACATCATTTTCTTCTGGAATTTGAGTAGGAAGGGTTACCTGAAAGTATTATTGATGCAGGAACGTGCACGAGAACAACAATTCTTCAGAATTCTTCAGTAGGTAATGAAACTTGGACGGATAAGGAACAAGAGGAATGACACTTGGAAATACTGAAATGACACTGAGGTATCAGGGCTCATTTCAGTATTGTGATGCACTCTGCATATTCTTTTTGGAATTTCTTTTCTTCATCCATCTGTGTCTTGTTACAGAGTTACAGGACTAACACAGAAATAACATATCCTTAGCCTCCATATGATAGCTATTGCTAAAATAATGTAACTAACCACGTCTTTTAACATCAGGATCATACTATTCAACAGAAAAAGAGAAAGGTAATATTTTTTGAAAGTATTTAGCCAGCTTTTCTTAAAAAGTTCATTCTTTTCTTTATTTTTATCACTTACTGCATGAAGGATGTGATGCAAAAATAAATTATTCTAAAATTGTTATCAGTATGTGGAGAAGAGAATTTAAAGTTACCAGATTTACAATTAAAAAAACTTGGTTCTTATGAAAAAACACAGTACGCTTTCTTTCCCCTCTCCCATGTGTTTTATAAATGTTAAATTTATTTTCAGAAAAATACTGGAAAAGTGTCCACATAATTCATGCTTTGAATTCATAACAACATCTTCCATTTCTGAGATGTCAGAGTAATGGCTAGAGGATATTTTCTGATGAAAGAACTGGATGTGGCTAAATGTATTTCATCTTACTCCTTGAATAATCTAACTTAATAATTACTTTTGTTTGTGAGACTGTCCTCATCACTGATTGATTACACTCTTTGGTAAGTGGTGGACATATTAATTTTCTACATGAAATGAGTTGGGTTTTTTTTTTTCAGGTACTGCAATGGCTTGAAACATTCTCCATATGCTCAGAATAACAGATCCAGTATAAATGAATATTTATATTTTATGCACTTGGAAAGTCATCCAGAATCAAGCCAGAAAACAATAAATACTTGAAAAAAATTAAGCCAGAAACCAAACCTAAGAAAAGCACAATGACTGTTTCGTAGTTTATGTGTATATTTTTCACGTTCCTTTTTTCTGAGGAGGTTCCTAAATGACAGTATAAGAGGAAGTAAAGGAACAGATGAGATATAAGCCTAAAGAATTGGTCTTGTGAATCTCTGCTTTTTAGTCACTCTTATATAATGCTTAAATCTGTGTGAGAGTTCTATATATAACATCATCAAAAACTGTTAAATTCCTTCACTCTAAATCGATAAAATTAGCCCCTGGTAAGTTTTATAGAGATTTGTCTTGTAGATTCAAGCTTCTTGTCTTCCCTTTAGTGCCAGTTCTTAAAGTAATTCAGTGATAGGAATTTATTCCTGAGATTCTTTAGAAAGCATGTGACTTCAAAAGAGAAAATATTTTCAAGAAGGACTCAGAGTTCATCTTTGTTCCTAGTTCACAAAAAAGGAGTATAGGATTTTCTTTTTTTCAGCTTCAACCTGACAAGGGAAAGAAATAAATGAAGAGAATGGAAAGAAATACTTAAACACCTAAGAAGAAGCTGTAAGAACATACTTTAATGTCTCTCCACATACAGTTAGCTCTTTCAATGAAAAATGACATTATTCTGCAATAAAAGAAATAGGAGTGTCAGGAGGAGGAATTAGTTGAATATGTATAATGAGTAGAATCTTTCTAATTTCACCTTTCCTAGATCTTGTGAGGACAGTTTCAGCTGTGAGGCAATCAAAGACTACCTGTTTCTGCTCTACTCTTGGAGAAGTGTTTTAGGCAAGTTCAGAATAAAGTAGTAGCATGTCTACCTGCTCTGCATGGTGCATCACTTCCTCTGTTAGCAAATTCACATTTGCTTTAGACTTACATGAAAGGTAAGGTGTTAGACTATTTATAATATGGATTTTGATAAATTATAATTTTTGAGTGACTAACAGTAAAATATGAGTTAATTTAGATGTTAGATTCAGGTAGGAAAACTTACATTAATATATGTCATTTGAAACTTATTAACAACTATTGTTGTGTCTAGGGTTACAGATAACTTATGACATGCTCTGTGTTTGGATCTACCATGTTTTTATATGATTTCTTGCTTGCTTTTGACACACTAAGTGCATTACACTAAAACTGCTTCCTAGTGTTATTCTGTGTGACTGGCTAAGCTATATATCACAGTTATAATGGAGAAAATTCCACTATATATACACAGATATGAGCAAGAAATTAGTTTACTTGTGTTGGTAATAACCAAGTCTGGATGCTCACAACAAGAAAACTGAATCAGTGTGCTTAAAACTGATGGAGGGGGAAGAGAGTAATATTTCCTACAGCAAACTCTTTTACTAAAGAACAGAAGATAAATACATCTTGCAAAACTATTCAGAAGCGAGACACTTGAAGGCATTTAAAGTTGAAAAACTAAAATAGTAAGTGCCTGAAGTTTTTTACTTCCTGGATTAGCATTGGCAAGATGATTGAGAGAATAAAATTTTTCAAATTGTAGAAGTCAAAGCATGTTATGAAAGACATTTATTTTGCAGATTACTGACCAACATATAAATTGCTGACTGCAGGCCATGTTCAGGTGAAAGCTTTGTAAATTGAACAGAAAGTAGACCTGCACATAAAACTAAGTAACATCACAAAGTCTAGGAATAACACATAGCATTTCCTGAACAATTTTAGAAGGATAAAAAATGAACAATTTGCATGTCAGGAGCAAAAGCAAGAGTATAGAAAAGAAAAAAGATCATAAACCACTACAGTCTATTAAATATACACAAATGTACACTAATAGAATAGTTAGCATACACTTTCTGTAGTTGATATGGTTGAAACTAGAGAAAACAAACTGTGGATAAGGAGATAACAAAAGTCAAATCTTTGTCAGAAAAAAAAATTCAAGCCTTTCTTTTCTTTCTGTATATGGATAATGGGTATGACAAGGTTTGAATCTAACATATTATCTAACATATTATAGGTGTAGCCAGAAAACAAATAGTAAGTTATAAAATCAGGAACTGAGCATCCAATGATAATTGGTATAATCACCATATTCCTTCTGGAGGACTCCTATCTGGAAGGCATTGTAGTCTATTTGAATAGAAAACACTGTAGGAAACGAAAATTACTTTGCTTTTTCTGGTTTTTACTTTTTCTATTTTTCACTTCCTCTGAGTAGTTTGGTTTTTCTACTTCTATTCCTAGAATGTTAGCGCCAGTAAGCTGCCCATCACAGGTCTCTAAATTAATTTTATAATAATCACTGAAATGCCTGGTTCAGTACTTGATCTCCTACTCTCTCAATATAGATCAACTGTAATTCTTTTTCCAAATTTTTATTGAGAATAGTGGAATTGAACCAGAGTCTAGTAGCCTGAACCCCAATTACAGTGAAGGCACATATAAATTTCAGTCCATATAGATTCTCATGCTGTTGTAAATTTAACTGTTTCACCTCTGATTAATTATGTATTTGATCTTGTAATTTGTTACACTCAGATCTTTCCATTTACGGCGGGATATTAAGCCCTCCAAGAAAATCAATAAGTAGTACAGATGACAGATTAAATCTCCTTGTGATGTTAAAACAATTACTGTATATGTTAAGTTCAAGAATTTCCAAGATGTTTGATATATATATTACACAATGGCAAAGCTCTCTGTTGGATTTGAAACAGGCATATGAGTTATCACCTATACTTGATATTTTATCATCTGCACTTGATAGTCAGATTTATAGCATACACTGTTGGAAAATCTAACTGAAGATTTGGCAATAAAGTTCTCTTTGTAGAGCTGTTGACATCCTCATGTACTGGGGAATGAAACAAAGAAAATATTATTGTTTATGAATTGTTAAATTATTCGCAGTTTAATATCCCTGCTCTACCTACCAAAAAGTCACTCTAAATTTCACCTTATCTATGAGAATCAATCCATTTTGACAGCTCAAAATGTTAAAAATACACTTCCAAACATACTGGTAGGTTCAATTTTGAAGGTAATATAGGGACATTAGGCAAAATGGAGCTAAATCTCTGCTACTGACCTAAAGATGTATGCCTTTAGGACTGGTTAGAAAGTCTTCACCTGCAAAATTACTTGCTCAACTTAATTTTACAATAAAGTTGTAAGCAAAGACAATAGCAAGTCGTGATGTTCACTAGCTGAGTGTGAGGGTATGTGGAAGAAGCATGACTGCTCCGTTAAGGTTGTCTGACCAAGGGAAATATAAACCAGAACATGCAAATCTGACCAATACACAATAAGAGAGGTAGCAATAACCTGGTCAGCAGCATGAAATGGTAAGGATATGTTGTGTGTAGGAATGTTTATTTTCATGGGGTTTATTCCTTAATTATTTTTATGTTTTGCATAATACTATCACTAGAGGAAATAAGGAGACAAACCCCTAGCAAATAAAAACAAACAGAAAACCATCAAATATAAAAGTCCAGACAGCAGAATTCTTGCTATCTAATCCTCAGTTCTCTACCCAGCAATGAGGACCTGATATTCCTATTTTTATGGCTTCAGAATGCTCTTATTTCTGGTTACCCAGTGCCTTTAACAAGTGTATTGGAAAATAATCTTCCACTTATTAACTTTTTATCTTCTAGTAAGGAACTTTTGTAGGGTAGGTAAGGTATGCATTTCAGTTAAGAGAGAGAATTCAGTTCTTCCACTTAATGAGTGACTGGTCTGATCACTAAGCTGTGTTGCAAAGAGTGCGCAAAATTCTCATTGTTGCTGCCTAAGTGTTTATATCTAAGTTCCTCTTGGACTTAGGAGCTACAAGTGCTCAAAGTAAAATGATGTTCGGTAGAAGATGAGTGCCTCAAGAATAAGATTAGGAAGGACAGAAGTGTAGTTGACAATTGATCCTTCCGAGAAGCATAATTGAAAACGTGTGAGTTTTGTTTGTTTGTTTGTTTGATTAGTTTTTCCCACTTCAAATAATTTCTATTTCTTACAAAAGCTGGATTGGGCTTTTCTAAATTACTTTCCTGACCCTAGGCTAATACATACCCAAGAGCCTATATCTCTGTTTAATACTTGCTTGTTTGTGAGATAAGGAGTATTATAGAATAATCGAAACTTTCTATATCTTTCTCACAAAAGATTGAATACTATATTAGTTTGTGGATACTTGAAATTAGGCGATATAAACACCACTGAAATGTCATTCAGGAGCAACGGATCTCATGGAAAATACATAGATTTATATCAGTTATTTTCCAGTATTACATGACAGGCTTTTCAAGATGGACCACTACATGCTGACTGACTGGAAATCAGCTTTGTGTAAACGGATCTGGGGGGTCTTAACGAAGACCAAGTTGAACATCATCTAGAAATGTGTCCTTGCTGCAAAAAAATGTTAATGATATCTTGGGCTGTGTTAGTCAAAGTATTGCCAAGAGGTCAAGAGAGGTGATCCTTCCCCCTTTAGTCAGCAGTGGTGAAGCTGTATCTGGAGAGTTGTGGACATTTTTGGGTTCCTCACTACAAGACAGACATGGTCTTATGTCAGGGACTGTGTTTTAAACTGTAGATAAGCTGTTCCTTTTATTTTGTCTTAAACCACTTTTCGAGCCATGTTTTGAGATGGAGTGGTGGAAATTAGTTTGGAAGAAACACAACAAGGACACAGACTTCCACACCTGCTAAAACACCCTTTGCACAAGTGTGTGAGAAGGAGTCAGATTCTGGGCACTGCAATTTAGGAGGAGGCCAAAGGGGCTCAGTGCTCTTCAGGCCAATTACGCATGCTCTTCTGAAACAAATGAATGACAGCTCATACAACACAGCTCCTCCTAAAGGAACACCCCATGGGCCTAAATTGGTGTGATCAGATGACTCCAATTGCTTCAAAGTACTGAACACTGCAGAACACCACTCTTTGAGTGCCACCATCCATCAAATCTGTGTCTCTCTTATTCAGAGACAAGAATGTCATGTGGGACAGTGTCAAATGCTTTACGCAAGTCCAGGTAGATGATGTCATTTACTCTTTCCTTATCCACCAATATTATAGCTCCACCGTACGAGAACATCAAATTCATGAGGCATGGTTTGCCTTAGTGAAGCCGCATCGGCTGTCACCAATCATATCCTTATTTTCCATATGCCTCAGCAGTGCTCCCAGGAAGATCTGCTCCATGTCTTTGCCAGACACAGACTGACTGGCCTGTGGTTCCTGTAGTTGTTTTAAAAATTTCTTATAAAAGCATCTATAAACTTTTAGAAACCCAGGTATATGTACATTTTTATGTGGTACAAGAAGTTTGATGGTGCAGAAATGTAAAATTGTGTATTTTTATGTCTTGCTCTTGAAATTGTAGCAGATGTCACCTTTTTTAAACTCTCATGGTATTGAATTTATGCTTTTAGTGGTACTGGATACTCTTACATACTCTGGAGCCCTCATTTAATTCTGCATCTATGTAACATACAGTAGTAACCCTACAACCTTATCTAAGTCTTTCTTAACAGATAGCTCAGAATTATCCCCACAAACTATCTCTTATGTGAGAAATTTGTCAAATTACCAGTGGTAAATCAATTCACTAGTGTCAGTGTTTCAGAAATGTCAATACTTTAGAAAATTATTATAAATTGTAAATTACTGTTCTGAATTGTGAATAGTTTGTAACAAAGCCTACAATATGGGAGCAAATACTGGGTTGAAAGCAACTTGATGTTACTTCCTGCATACTTGATGATAGAAATTACTGATATAACATTATCATAATCTGTCTTTGGGATAAAAATTTGCAAAAATTCAGAAGATCTTGTTGGTCTTTTTCATATCTTTGCATATTTTTTATAGAGAATAACTGCAACAACCAAGCTGCTTATGGACAACAAAAGATCCCTTTGTGAGCATATACTCAGAACAGGAAAAAAACCCCTAAGCTAAATAGAGACACTGTGAGCATTAATTCAAATTACACATAATGATATTTGCAATGAAAATGCTAATGAACAAGACTGTTTGTTATCTATTTTAGTTCATTGATAAAGAGGTTTTAAGGTGATACAACCTTCATTACTTTGTTTCACCACTTGCTATGTTTAGCAGGGTACCAAAACCATAATTAATAAACTCATCCAGAATGTAAAGTTATTGAGATAACAAAAAGGAACCTAGGAATAACTATTCATCTTACAACTGAATTAGCACTTACTTTGAAGTAAGGGAGATTTGTTCAAGGCCTTATCCTATTTTTTTCTAAAACTGTTGAAGTCAGACAACATTAACAAAAGAGACTGAATTCCATCCCACCTCCAGCTTCCTTCCACTTTTCCTGGTACCTTAACTTTTAGTTTTAACAAACTTCTCTAGCATGTTTAAATCCTTTCAGAAACAAAGGAGAGCTAAACCAGAAAACTAAATTACTTGATTGGCCTGGGATGGTCTGTCTTTCCTCTCTTCTTCTTTTACTTTTTTCTCTTTTTTTCTAAATAAATATTAATGCAGCCACAAAATCAAAGAGTCACCCTCGGTTACTTTCCGTCATAGAAGATTCTTTATAATTGGAAAAGTTTTAGCTGCTATATAGTTCATCTTCCAGTAGAAGACGTCATGCAGCAATAGGCTTAACAGGGAAGAGCTACGATACCTCCCTGAACTGGAACTATACTTCTGTAAACCAAAAGTGAAGTAAAATAAAAAGTAAGATAAAATTAGAAAAAAAGTCTGCTTTTTCTCTTTCTGCAAGCAGGAATTTCTATAATATTACACAGCAATTCTGCCAGGATTTGACTAGCAGAGGGAAGTGTTAGGCTCAAAGTTAAAGCAACTGTCACCAAAAAAATAGGGGAAAATTGAACTAAGCTTTCTGACACTCAGTGAGCTGACTTTCAGCACTGATGAGTATGAATTGTTATGATTCACAGAACACTTTTACATTAAAGGGAGAAAAAAAAGGTACAGAAATATAGTAAAACACTGTATCCTATTTCTCAATAAAATATGGGAGTATAACTAGTTTACAACCCTTTCTTCCAGTGAAATAAATGTTCATACCAGCTAATTTCCTTCTTTTTCCTTGAAGTACACTCAGAGCTTCATATTAGTACTTTTGGAGAGCAAAGCCCGCTTTAAGCAGATGCTGAATGTTCGATGCAACTGTCTTCCTTCAGCCTCTCACAGTGTGCATTCCTCACTTAACAACATGATTCTTGGCTGTCTTATCAAGTTTTGCTATTTCTTGTTCTGTCTCCTGCTCTGCTGCTTTGAATGCCTCACCTTTCTAGCTCCTCCCTCTAACTCCTCCTTGCTGTTCTTCCCACTTGAACACCTGTTGCTTGCTTTTCCTTGGAAATATAATCACTTGCTTTGCTAAGAGCTTTTTGTTAGTTCAGCTCTTAGCAAGAATATAGATATATGCATAATTAAAAACTTGCTCAGTTTTTCAGAATACAAGAAAAAACTCTGAAATGTCTCATATTTTCTCAACTGACAATAAATTCTTACCATTAGCAGAATATGTTTTACTTGAATATGTTTTACTATTCTTACTAGCTTTATAACTCTGATACACTACACTGGAAGCTATTGCCCTCATTTAGGGTGAATTTACTGTGCCCAGAAAGAGTCAGCACAAACGTTTTGTATTTACCAGCTTTTAAATAAATCCTCCTTCTTTTTGAGACTCTTTTCTCTGTGGCACACTTTGGAGCTAAGTTATACTTGGTGTTCGCTTTGGTTTTGTGAGATTAAAGACTGTAAGATGTAGTTCATCATGTCCAACTCTAATCTAGGTGCAAGACTGACTGAAAAAAGAAAATAGCTAAAAAGTTTTCATCAGTAATTTGTATTAAAATTAGGGAGACATACTACTTGTAATCATTAAATATGAACAGCTTGAATAATGGCAAAGAATGTCACTGCTTGGGAAACAGTTGTAATTATGTGAGGAGACATTTCCATTGAAAAAGATCTTGATAAATTGAATAAATAAGCCAAATCAATAATAAAAATTCTGTAAAGTACAAAGAAGTATATTTAGGAATGAGAGAAAAAAAAAGGGAAAACAATGCCTTTAAACTAGAAGGGGGAAGATTTATATTAGACATTAGGAAGAAATTCTTCACAATGAGGGTGGTGAGACACTGGAACAAGTTGGCCAGGAAAGCTGTGGATGCCCCTTCCCTGTAAGTTTTCAAGGTCAGGTTGGATGAGGCCTTGAGCAGCCTGGTCAAGTGGGAAGTGTCCCAACCCATGGCAGGGGGGTTGGAACTGGGTGATCTTTAAGGTTCCTTCCAAAACAACCCATTCTATGATTCTAAGATTCTGTGATTCTATGTTAAAAAATCTCAAATGAGGCAATAAAGTGAAATAAATTCACAGGTTTTGCATAGAGGAGAGAGTGCATCAAGAATGACGAAGATATGATAAATATGACTTGTAAGAAAGAGCAGAAGGAACTAAGATGGTTTAGTCTAGAAAATAAATGATTGGGAGAAAATGGCATTATTCAAATACAAGAAACTATAGAAATGAGACAGTGATAGATTGCTTTTCATATCCTCTGAGGGTAGAACAAGAGAAAATCAAAATAATACGCAGTAGGAAGGTTCAGATTTGATACTAGGAAACATAATTGCAAAAGTAGCTGACACTGAAGTGATCAAGGAAGGTACTAGAGTTTCTTTGGAAATCTTAAAGACATTTTGGCCAGTGTACTCGTACTATGTATGTGCTCGTACTACAGAAAAGTAAATAATATAATTGACAGGATTTGCTAGAAAACTGCACATTTCTGCATCAAGCTAAAATTTCTACTATGACAACTAGGATGTCAAATAGCAGAAATGTAATGGTCTTTCTTTGTTCTCTGTTTCACAGATGTAAAATCCAAGAAAAGAAGATTGCTGTTTGGGTATTTGATCTCATGTTTGTCAGCAAAAGTTGTTTTGAATACTGGAGTTTATATTAATACCCTGACCATTTCCAAACTGCATTAATGTATCTTGATGTGTATGTTAAGTGTATCTTATAAACAGTGCACAGAAAATGTTGTTGTGCTCTAATGATTTTTTGCCGAGTAACTGGAGAACCACGACTCAAGGCCTGGTCATGTCACACTTTCTTTCACAATTTAGTCTGGATAAAGGTTTAGACTAGTGAGATGCAGTATCTATGACAGTATCACTTACAGTAGTGGCAGTGGGGTTTTCCTAGACATTTTCTAGATCGTATTTTCTGTGTTTTACATTTCTGTTTGATGAATGAAGGAATTACTTCAACAAGGGACAAGATTACTTTTAGGCTTTCTGCTTCTATTATTTCAGTCCTTCAAATTTTCTTCTGTAAGACTGTCTCTATTGAAACTGAGGAATTTCATTTCCTATCACTAAACTAGATTATGTCTCAAGATCTCACTTGAGAACACTCACAATTACAAACTATTTCATTTCACCTCGTCTTATTGAAACATCACTTTTTTTGTCTTGACCTTGAATTAAAAACCTTACAAGAATATGTACTTGTATTTTGAATGTTATAAGGTGCTATCTTATAATTTAAGCAACTGATCTATTCTGAAGTATTTTTTTCAGAGTATATGAATTTATTTCTGTGCTCTAGAGTACAATTTATTTTCTTCTAGTACATTATGCAATAATTACATGGCAGATACAACAAAAAATACATGTAATTAATGTTATTTATTCAACTATATTTTTTATATATTTTGGCTTTTTAAATTTCAGTTCAAGAGGACATTTAATCACAACTGTTCACACCTGTAATTACACATATTAAGCACTGTTTTTTCTTCATAGGGAGGCACTTTATTCTCATAATGAAGAGAAGCTGATAGGTTTTGCATTGATCAACTCAAATGTTTCCTTTACAAAGATTACAAATATAAAATTCTGCTGATAGATATATAAATTCAGATAATTATTTTAAAAACAATTGTTAATACAACAGAATCACAATGAAAAATATGTGTTGATTTTTATCCTAAAAATATCCTCTAATTTTAACGAAAGTCTCCTCAGTTTCACTAACTATTTTTTTATAAATTTAAAATACACTTGTCTACTTTTACTGCAAAAAAATATTACTTGGAAATAGTACTGCTACTGCCACTACTTATCCTCCTCCTCCTGTTAATAGACAAACCTCATAACAGGTTATGACTTTGTATTCAGAATTTCCATTTAAGACCAGTCCAATAAGAAATATTTTGCTAAATTAGTTTTGATGTTTATTATTGTTTGTAGTTCTGTTATTGTATAAATAATACCATCTTCAAGAATACTCTGTATATGACAAGTTGTCAATGCCCATCCAATATAGAAAATGCAAAGCAAGTGTGTTACTATGCTCATATTTTACTGTAATTCCTGTTGATACGTTGGATAGCAACCATTGAAACTGTTCTCATTAGTCCCGAGGCAACAAATATGGGGACATAAATGTTTGAAGAGTCTATAATTTTAGTTTCTTTTTTGCCCTGAACATGTACCTCTGTGACATGATTTTGAATGTATGTTCAGGTCACTGAGCTGTTTCAGACTTACCTCTTTCATTAGACTAATATACATATAAATCTATAAATAGATAATAATCCTATAGACTCAGATTATGAAAACTTCAGTTGAAAATAGCTGAGGATTATTAGTTTATCACAAGGAGACTATATAATTATGAGGTAAAAAAAAACAAACAAGAAAGAAAAAAGGTATCCTCTAAATTCTGAAAAGTATGAGAGCATAATTTTGTAAGAACTGGTAAATATAGCCCTCATCAAAAATATGGGGCTTAGTTCTTGTGACTTAACATTAAGAAATTTATTCAGATTTATCAAATTCATAAATATTCAGAGAAAGAAGAACCTATCAAATAAGATATATCAAAATGTTTAACATAGAAACAAAATCTTTGGAGACTTTCTTTTTTTTTCCATGAATGTACAAACAATGAATGACGATCAGGAGAGACAAAAAAAGAAATAGTTATAAATTAATCAGGTTGTGGATGGTCAGTCTAAAAAGAACTGAGAATTTACAATGTACTTTTCCATGAGAAGTCAAGAAAACTCAAATGGTTGTAAGATAGAAAACACTGAAGTTACACAGGCATTAGTAACAAGGTCGGCAGAGCAGGTTAAAGGGAGATTTCTTTCAGATTTTTTTTTTTGAATCCTGTGATTTTTTTTTGATTGTTAAGGGTTAATTACTTCTTCAATTAACTTATTACATTACTTGGCTGGAGTACTGTTTTGTTTTAAGTTAGCAATTTATTTCAATACTTTTTGTGGTAGTTAAACATGATTAAATACAATAAATCACAATAACAAATGAGGCAAAGCACATGGAATGCGTACCTTTAAAGCCTAAGTCTGTATGTACAGCCCTCAGACACTTCAAGTTAATTATTTTGTACACTTACTGTATCACTCGTAGGTAAAACTTTGCAGTAGCAAATACGTAGGTTAGTTTGATTTTTTTTTAATTCACTAGTGGAAAAGAGGAAAAAGGGGAAGAAGTTGATAAAACAGATTAAATAATAATAAAACCCCCACATCTTGTGCTAAATAAAGTGCACTTCCTACTTGAATAAATTCTTTGCACTCAACAGACTGTTCTTGTATGTGAATAATGGTTATTGTGCTAAGAGTTTCTTCCACCTGACTCACATCCAAACAGGAATGCAAATACTTACATAATCTTTGTGGGTTTTTTTCTCCAGGGATTTGAAACAATGACTTATTTCTATTGCACTAAGAGTGAGCATTGCAATATGATCTGCTCATTCATTAACTACTTGTTTGTACGCTTCAAACAAAGAATTTAAAATTTGAATCAAGAAAACTCCCTCCATCATAAAACCGGAGTCTTCAAAATATGTTTTTGCGCGCATATATATATCTGACTCCATAGTTGTTAACTCTGACAAAATCCATGGGCAACCAATCTGTATTTTCCAGTTTAGGGAGCCTCCAACTCGTATGTCCTGGTGGATAACAAGTTGAACATGAGTGAGGAATTCATCCCTGCATCAAAAATGCAAATACGTCATGGGCTGCACTAATGAAAGTCTCATCAGTAGGACCAGAATCATGATGCTTCCTCTCTGTTCAGTACACTGTGGTGGGTTGAACTTGCCTGGATACCAGATGTCCACCAACCTGGTTTATCACTGGGACAGGATGGAAAATAAGATGGAAAAAATCTTCTGGGTCAAGATAAAGGCAGTATATTGAAGCAAAAACAAGGGCTGTGCGTGGAAAAAAAATAAACCAAAAGGTTTGTTCTCTACTTCCCATCAGCAGGTCATGTTCAGCCACTTCCCAGGACACAGAACTTCGGTATATGTAATGGGTACTCCAGCAGACAAAAGTCACAATAGCAAATGTCTCTTCACTTCCCCCTTCTCCTTTCTCTTACCTTATAATGCTGAGCAGACTTAATATGGTGTGAAATATCCCTTTGGTTAGTTTGTGTCAGCTATCTTGGCTACGTCCCCTCCTAAGATCTTGCCCACTCCTATCTTACTGGTGAGGGGGTAACACTGAAGAAACAGCCTTGATGCTGTCAACAGCTTTCTAGGTACCAATACAAAGTGCAGAACTATGAGAACTGCTATGGGGATAATTAACTCCATCTCAGTAGACCCAATACATACACCTGGAGCATTATAACCAGTTTTGATCTCCCCAATAACAGCAGGATTTTTGTGCACTGGAGCAAATCAAGTGGAGACCATCAGGACAGTCAAGGTTGGAGCACGTTCTACAATGACAACCTGAAGGACCAGCCAAGCGAAGAGATGCTTCTGTAAGTGTTGTTACTGTCTTCAGTTACCTGAGCAGAGGACACAGAGAAAATGGACTCAGACTGTTCTCAGAGTTGCACTGCAATAGGTGAACAACTAACAAACACAAGGTGAAAAGTGGGAAATTCCAATCCAATATAAGGAAAATATAAGCAAAAAAAAATCATGAGGAATGTCAAACTCTGGCACAGACGCCTAGGAGATGTTCAGAATTTGACTATACTTTGTCTTGAACAACCTTATCTGACCACACTTGCTTTGAGAACTGGACTGGTTTTTGGAGGTCCTTTCCAATCTACTTTTTTATAATTCCAAGATACACATTGAAAGTGCCAAATAAATAGCATGTTACAGTTTGTACCGTACACTCCATATAAAATCTTCTTACAGAAAAATGTCTATGCCTAATATTCCCTAAATAATTTATATGTATAATAATTATTTGTGTTCTAAGAACAAACTTGTTAAAATTAACACACAAGCTTATGTTACTGTTAAGCTCAAGAAATTAACAAACTGGCAGCTTTTGCAAAACTCATCTTATTTCGAAGAAACACAATGTATGAGAAGAAATTGCTTTAAATACAGTGTTTTCCATTTCAAATACTCTATTTTCCCCTTCTCTTTTGATTTGCCATTTAATATTCAGGAATTTCTTTTTCCTGAATATATGTATTACTTGTACAGTGTTTAAACTTTTTCAGCATGTTGTGGTTTTAGTTATTTATTGCGTATGACACCATCTGTTTTTAGAAAAAAAATCTCAACTTCTTTTCATTTAATTAATACTCTTGCTTTAGCAGATTTCACACCTGACAAAGAGAGCTCTGGAAAAAAGGTTTAATTTCTTGTTCTCCAATATGATTTGAACAAGTCTGCAGGCCAACATTTATGGAAAATTCTTTCTACAAGGTGCAAAAAATGCAAAGGGACTCCTTTTTGCTTTTGTGAAACAATGGTGAGATGTAAGGCTGAGCTTGAAAATTTACTGTGTTTTAACAAGATATGCTCAGTATGGATTAGTATGTAAACAGAAATAGTAAGAAAGAAAAAACTATCTGAACAACGTTCATGACATAATTTTAAAGGCTTTGCTTTTCTTTATAGAAGTTTTACGGTTGTTCAGAAGTGAAATTGTTGTCATCTCACAGTTCCACTATGCATATTTAAGCTGTAAAAAACCATGAATAAAAAAAGTTTTCATATTTTTAATTTTCCATCGTTGTTCTTGTTTGCGCTAAAGTAGAACCAGTTTTGTAACTTCAGCTAAGTCTTGTCTAGGTAACTTCATCTTCTGAAAGTTAA
The DNA here is from genome assembly GCA_033558185.1 of Dromococcyx pavoninus. Taxonomy (NCBI): domain Eukaryota; kingdom Metazoa; phylum Chordata; class Aves; order Cuculiformes; family Neomorphidae; genus Dromococcyx; species Dromococcyx pavoninus. The sequence goes on from JAUMJL010000110.1 coordinate 3,769,385, forward strand.
CTGCAGGTTTATCAGACAGTGTTTCTCTCTAGAAGTGATAACATGGGGCATCAGTACACAGGAAGGCCATGACCACCGCTTATGCTTTTTCCTATAGAAACTAAAGCCATCCTTGAGCTGGTGGAATGCTGTAACTCAAAGAGGTGAAAAAGGATTGCACCTGCATGGAATGACAGACAGGACAGGTGAACCAAAACTGACCAACAGAGTATTCCATCCCATATTCATCATAGCTGGTATAAAACTGAGGGATGATGAGGATTATGTTCTCTTCTTTGATGGCCAATGTCCAGTAAGGACCTTTTCTGTCTTTTTACCCTGATCCCAGATCCATACTTTCCTGAATCCAATTCCTGAGTCCAGATCCCTCCTAATATTGAGTCCAGTCTATGCCTGCTCTGCAGCATCTGTGGTGATGCAGTCATTGGGGGGGGGGGGGGGGTAATAATTTTGCGTATTTGGATATATTTTCTTGTTTTCTTATTAATTGTATTTTCTTTATTATGATGATTATTGTTTCATTGAAGTTATTTTAGTCTTTTTTTCTTCTCATTTCCCCTCCCCTTTTTCCAGGGGGTGGGAAGAAGGAAGGAAACTGGCACCAAAACTGCTCACATTTTGGCTGCCCATAAAGATGGGCTGGGGCTAAAACATAACAACAAACCACAACAAAAAAAATAAACAAACAAAAAGTTAAATCATTAAATCTTGAAGTCTACACGCACTGTATTACAGTTCTACAGAAATTTAACAAGTCACATCTAAGTCATCCAGGTTTTGTTTTTAAGTCATATGAATATTAGAGGCTTTATCCCTTCCTGTTTAATTTCATCCTGTCCCAAGGAAAAATAAATATGTTACTGGAGTTGATTCTGTAGATGGCTCAGTCTTACTGGTGTGAGCTCTGTAGCTTTTTTAGTATGAAATAACCAGGTAGAGCTATCTATATTTAGTATTCCATGCAGTTTGACAGTGGCAGGCAAGTCTTCTGTAACTTGTTGAGGAAAATGTTACTTTGCACTGCTACCTTGATTCTTATGTCTGTGAGTTCGCCTGTGTCTAGTTTAGTGCAGTCACTACTTAAATGTTTTGCATCTTACAATTTTACAATAGCTCATAGTAGAACTCTGTTTCATGTTACATTTCATTACATCATTTATGTGATGTACATGGCTAAATGAAATATGAGGTGATATAAAGTGATGACTCATCAAGCTTAGAGAAAGAAATAGAAAAATAGACGCACTAAGTCAAAGTTTTAAGGAAGAACTAGCAGATAGTATCCTCGCTTAGAGAACTTGTGATAGTGTTTTCTGAAATATTTGTAGGTAATATTAAAAATAATATAACTATATTCTTTTTATAACTGATAAAATCTCTACTGCAATAAAATGGGTAAATAAAACACTGTTGCGTTAGACAGAAATAGCTGTTCTAGTCAAGGCTGGTGTTAAAATTATTATGCAAAATCAGTAACTAAAAATCCATTGCTAATAGAACTCTCTAAACAATATAAAACATTATTTATGCCACTCTTCGAGGCACTAACGTTGTTTCCTTTACAAGGAATTTCCACATAGAGTAGTTTTTTTGTGATTGTGAAGCAGTTTCTGATGCCTAAATTTTTAGGCTTTTTCCAAACATTATCTGAGACTGTCAAATTGTCTGGAAAATGGCACATAATCTACTGGGTTTATGTCATATTCAGATTGGGAGAAAAAGGATAACATCATCTAATTTGTTCTCAGCTGCTTTCAACTGTAATTTGTTGCAGTTTTTTTTTCCTGTGATAAAGTAATGGGTCAAGTTTATCTGTGCAAATAATAGGAGCTTCATTACTGCAATATCTGAACAGGTCTCATCAATCACTTTCTCACATTCTGCAATTCTCCCTCCACAGTATTAAAAAATCCTTTTGCAAAATTAAGGAGCCGTTCATTTGAAGTGATCTTTTTGATTTTATTGAGGTTGAATGAAAGTTATCGGTGCTAAATGCAGAATATTGAACTACAGAGTGCAGAAGGGGGTTTGGTAAAGAAAAATATATTATCTAAATTGCTACACAGTTTCTTAATTTTCACATTTAACTTTCTTTTTTTAAAAAATAAAATGTACAGATGCCCGTGTGAAATATATTTAAAATGCTATAGTTCTAGTTATCTCTTTGGGGTGACTGAAAACATCTACAAACTTAAAATCAGGAACTCAGTGGAGATTCACAGCAATTTATACAAAAATATGCTTGTCTATTGGAGGATATCTTTTATGAACTGCAGAATTCTTAAATTTTAACATTTCTATTATACTTCAACATAAGAATAAAAAGGATGATGTTGTAAGCAGGAAACTAAACTTATCTAAAATAAATATAAAAATACATCATATGAGAAGAATAATACTTGAAGCCCAATTAAGCAAATAATTATTTATTCATTTATTTTTATATGTTATATTATTTCAGCTTTTTAAAAACATTGTTTAGGGTTATCCTATCAATGGTCTTATATAATTTAACTATATAAGACAACCGTTGTCATTAGTCATTGCTTGTTTCTTTTCTATAATATATTTTAGAATGTCATTCTGCTACATATACTGTGAAAATTTTTTGCTGCTCTAATTCTTGGAAAATATGTATTTTTTAAAAAATTGGTTTTCAAATATTTTTGAGAGAAAAATTGGAGAAGAAATGCTGAAGAAGAATTAAAGGGATATTACTCTAAAGAAATTAGACAAATGCCAGTAGTAATGAATAGCTTCAGAGTAATGCAAATTGAAGCGAAAATAGATGACTTGTTGAGATGGATCCTATTAATCAGAAACTACATCACCAAATTCCATGTGTAAAATAAAGGTGTACATTGCTGGCTCAAGCCAAGCTTCTCATCAACCAGCAACCCCAAGTCCTTTTCCAGGGAGCTGCTTTAAATCACATCTTCCCTCGGCCTGAATTGAAACTGGATTGCCCTGACCCAGGTATAGAAACTTGCACTTGGCCTTGTTGAATCTCATCATGGTCACAGAGGCCCACTTCTCCAGCTTGTCCAGGTCCCTCTGGATGACATCCTGTCCTTCTGGTGTAACCGCTGCACCACTCATCTTGATGTCAATTGCAGACTCGCTGACGGTGCACTTGATCTCACTGTCTATACCATCAATCAAACTATTAAACAGCACTGCTCCCAGTACGGACCCCTGAGGAACACCACTTGTCACGAATCTCCATCTGGACACTGAGTTGTTGATCAGAATATGTTGGTTTATACTTTTCCAAAATATGATGTGCAAGTCCACCTGAAGAAGAATCATAGCAACAAGTCTATTGAATTCTGAGGAGAATAAGTGAAAACCTAATAATATGAAGTTACATCTAAAACATAGGATACAGAGATTTCCTTTTTCCTGTTCATTGTTTTAAGGCTGCATTTTTCTTGCAAGCAGTTTTGGTAATCCCTGATTGGATGTCAAAATACTGTTGCCATATATAAAGCCTTTTTCTGAATATAGATTTAATATCTATTTTACTCAAAAAAATCACAATGGGTTCATTCATTCTTTCCTGTGACTTAGTCTGTAGATTTTCAAGACATATTTTCTATACATAAAAGTAATTTTATGGTTTATATTTTAATTCATGTAGTTCTGACAATTTCTTTTTATTTTTTAATATCATTAAGAGTTTGGAATATTTCATTCTAAATGGAAAAGTACCTCCCATATTTCAGTGGAAAAAAATAGCAAAATCAGAAACAATTAATGGGATGGTCTAATACAAAATGCAAAATAAAAATTCCATGAAGACCTTAAATCTGAGAGTCAGAAATCTTTGATAGAAAAGATGAGAAAAAATATAACTAAGGAACTTAAGGAAAATATAACTAATATAACTTAAGGAACTAAGTAAGAAAAAGAGGATGTATCGTCGTTGGAAAGAAGGGGACGTAAGCCACGTCATGTTCAAAGATGTTGTTAAGTCGTGTAGGAGGAAAATCAGGGAAGCAAAAGCCCAGCTGGAGCTCAAATTGGCCACTTCTGTTAAGGCTAATAAGAAGAGTTTTTATAAATATATCAATGGTAGAAAGAAGGGCGGCAGCGACCTCCACTCCTTGTTGGATGTGGAGGGAAATATAGTAACCAAAGATGCAGAGAAGGCTGAGGTACTTAATGCCTTCTTTGCCTCAGTTTTCAACAGCAAGGATGTCAGCTCGATTGACAGTTGGCCCTCTGAAGTGGTTGATGGGGGCAGGGTGAAATATGGCCCTCCTGCAATCCATGAGGAGGAAGTTAGAGACCTGCTGAGCCACTTGGACCCTCATAAGTCTATGGGGCTGGATGGGATCCATCCTAGGGTGATGAGAGAGCTGGCGGATGAGCTTGCTAAGCCACTCTCCATCATCTTTCAGCAGTCTTGGCTCACTGGAGAGGTCCCGGAAGACTGGAAGTTGGCCAATGTGACGCCCATCCACAAGAAGGGCCGTAAGGATGATCCAGGTAATTACAGACCTGTCAGCCTGACCTCGGTCCCAGGTAAAATCATGGAGCAGATAATCCTGGGTGAAATCATGCGGCACCTGCAGAATGGCCAAGAGATCAGGCCCAGCTAGCATGGGTTTCGGAGGGGTAGGTCCTGCCTGACCAACCTGATCTCCTTTTATGACCATGTGACTCACCTGGTAGATGAGAGGAAGGCTCTGGATGTGGTATACCTGGACTTTAGCAAGGCCTTTGACACTGTCTCCCACAGTAGACTCCTAGGGAAGCTGGCAGCCTGTGGCTTAGATGGGAGCACTCTGTGCTGGGTTAGGAATTGGCTGGATGGCCGAGCCCAAAGAGTGGTGGTGAATGGTGTCTCATCCAGTTGGCGGCCGGTCACCAGTGGTGTCCCCCAGGGATCGGTGTTGGGTCCAGTCCTGTTTAATATCTTTATTGATGATCTGGATGAGGGGATTGAGTCCATCATCAGCAAGTTTGCAGATGATACCAAGCTGGGAAGAAGGGTTGATCTGTTAGAAGGTAGGATGGCCCTACAGAGGGACCTGGACAGATTGGAGAGATGGGCTGATTCTAATGGGATGTTGTTTAATAAGTCCAAATGTCGGGTACTTCATTTTGGACACAATAATCCCATGCAGAGCTACAGACTGGGGACAGAGTGACTGGAGAGTAGTCAGGCAGAAAAGGACCTGGGAGTGCTGGTTGACAGGAAGCTCAACATGAGCCATCAGTGTGCTCAGGTGGCCAAGAAGGCCAATGGCATTCTGGCCTGCATCAGGAATAGTGTAGTCAGCAGGACCAGAGAAGTTATTGTTCCCCTGTACTCAGCACTGGTCAGGCCTCATCTGGAATATTGTGTACAGTTCTGGGCCCCCCAGTTTGGGAAAGATGTTAGGATACTGGAATGTGTTCAGAGGAGGGCAACGAAGATGGTGAAGGGGCTGGAGCACAAGCCCTACGAAGAGCGACTGAGGGAGCTGGGGTTGTTTAGCCTGGGGAAGAGGAGGCTCAGGGGAGACCTCATTGCTCTCTACAACTACCTAAAAGGAGGTTGTAGTCAGACAGGGGTTGGTCTCTTCTCTCAGGTGACCAGTGACAGAACTAGAGGGCATGGACTCAAGCTTCGTCAGGGGAGGTTTAGGCTTGATCTTAGGAAAAAGTTCTTCACTGAAAGGGTGATTGGCCATTGGAACGCGTTGCCCAGGGAGGTGGTGGAGTCGCCGACCCTGGAGGTGTTTAAGGGGAGATTGGATGTGTCACTGAGTGCCATGGTTTAGAAGATGGTTGGTGTTAGCGTTGGGTTATAGGTTGGACTTGATGATCTCAGAGGTCCTTTCCAACCTTGTGATACTGTGATACTGTGATACTGTGATAACATCAAAAGCAAAACTGAATAGATGTAAAAAAAAATTAATTGAACTGTTAAACATGAAAGTAGTTTAAAGAAAATATTAAAATTGTTGTGCTTCTTATTTTAACTATCAGTACAATTGATTACATTAGTTAATTATGTCAGATGCTATTAAAAACAAACTATCTTTCTTATTGAACACTTACAGCTTTTCCTGTCTAGTATATGACAACTGGGAGAAGAGAGTATACAAGGTGGAAGAAGGGACAGAGAGGAGAACTGAAAAAAAAAAGGACTGAAAAAAGAAATGACATGAGCAGGATAGTCAAAGACGGACAATGGTCATAAAAGGTACCAGGAAGGATTCTATAAGTATGCTAATTGATAAAAACAGTTAGAGGAAGAACTGGGTTTGGTGAAGAATGGAGAAACAATCTAGTGACATAGAAAGATTAAGAATATGTTGAAGACCTCAACACCTTTTATCACATATAACACAGGAGAGAGAAGAGTGAAAAGTTAAGGAAGGAATAAGGCAAAGCAAGTATCACAAACAGGAGGAGCAGGCCCAGCAGACCGATAGAAATTATTATTCTTCTCTATTCAGTACTGGTGATGACACCTTTGGAATACTGCATTGAAGTTTTGGGTCCTTAATTCAAGAAGGATTTAGAGATATGAGAGATGTCTGTCACAGGGTTACTAAGATTACCACAGGGTTACTAAGATTGCCATAAGTCTACATTACATGTCCTACTTGAGACGGGGTGAGAGAGCTGCAGTTGCGTGGTCTGGGGAAGAGGAGGATAATGGACAATTTCATAGCAGCTTGCAATTACTTAAAGGGAAGTCACAAAGATGAAAAAAGTCACATGATATAGTAAAGGTCAATGGTCACAAACTGTGGCTTCAGAGGCTCGTTCTAGGCATTAGAAAAATAATTGTAACTAACAGGGTAGTGCAATGCTGGAACAGGTTGCCCTGAACAGTCATGGGCTCTGCATCTGTTGAGAACTATGAGACTCTCTTTTTAAAAATGTTTTGTTATAATTCTGTGGTTATATTTTCCTTGGTTTTATATTATAAACATCAGGGATTAATCATAGCTGTTGACAGCAGCTCAGAAATTATATATCTAAAATTTATTTGAAAATAACTGCCAGTTTTAAAGGATCTCAAAACAAACATGTATTTAAAACTTTCAGACAGTAGCCCTGTCTGATGTTTCTAATAAGTATAGTCAAGGGTTCGAAATTTTATTTTTTCAGTTTCAGGATTCTTTCATGTGTTAAAGAAAAGATATACTGCCAGCACACAACAGGATCGCCAATGCTGTATGAACAGTTCGCCTTTCTGCTCTGTTGATATAAAAAAGAATTTTAGTTCCTGGGGCTATTGATATAAGATCTTTAAGATGCATGAATTTATTAAAAAAAAAAAAAGAAGGAAAATTGACCCAATGTCAAAGTTGTCAGTGGGTTCCAGTTTAAAGCTGATTTATATTATTTCATGGACAGCAAGATCATATGAGATGCTAATTCTTTTTATGAGTGGTTTCAAAGGGAAACCTCGAACTAGAACTTCAGTGGATAAACAAATATCTATGAGCAATCTGTTGAATCCTGGTCTTTTAATAAGTTTATTTATACAGACTGATGAACTTCGATCAAAGCTATCTTCAATATATGGTAACATATTTCTTCAAGAACGTGTAAACATTTCTAAACACCACTGAGGGTCTAAGACAAGAAATCAAGTATGCTGTTGTTGCAATGTTTCTTACCTTGAAGATTTATTAGGTTGTACCTTACTGTGAAAAATTGAGAGGTTTACGCTTCAAGCATTTTTCTGATTCACATCATTTACTTTTATGACGAAGCGTGGATCAAATGTAGCCCTAAAAAGAAGTCTTCTAGCTGCATAATCATAAAGCCCCACAGAGTTTTCCTGTTGCCAAAATTACAATTTAATCTTTTGAAGCTATATTTGCAAGACAAACCAGTATTTCTTTCAAAAGATACAGTTTTTGATCTTCAAATCTACAACCAAATAAGAAATTTTATGGTAATTGCCACCAAAACAAAACCCAAGCAAAACTACTAAGACATGCAGAAACTGTTTTCTAGTATCTCACACAAACACTGTTTTGTCTGGGCATGAAAGCTTCATTATTTAGCAGATGAGTTGTATCATGCTTTCAGCATAGGAATAGTGATTTCCTGTTCATTTTTTATCCTGTAGAAGTTGTTTTCACTATAAAATTTATTTACATAATTAAAATAACAATTAAACTTTAAAAGTCAAAGTTAATGTACAGTGTGTGTTGTGTGTTTTGGGACCCTAAGTATATACGATTGTTTCAGATCACGAGTTTGAAATTATGCTTTGAGAGCAAACAATCATTGCCAAGGGAAGTTTTCCTGTTAATTGTTTCTTCAAATCTTGAATTTCTTAACAATTTCTCTTTTCTCATTTTCACCTTGGCTGATCAGAAATATTAAGCCACATAGGGTATGTCTTTATGACTCTCAGTATTGAAAGGTTTATAGTGTATATATGTTTGAATATGCTCCTTAGATAATGTGTCTGCAGATAGCAGACTGCAGACAGTACATTTTTCTCACTTGTTAGCTGACAGCACACAGCTAATTTTAAATTACTGCTTCGTACTGTTTTACCTCTCTGTTACAATATTAAATTAAGCTTAGTAAAACTTCATTATTAGTAACAGGCATATTTATGATCCCTTCCTATATGAATATGCTCATTTGAAATGCTGCAGAAGAAAACAAAATAAACCAAAACAAACCCAGAAATTTGATTACTTTTAGTTAAATAAATGGGTACCATCTTTTTTTTTCAGACAAAAAGAAATATCTGCTCTTGGCAATAGATACATTGTTTCAATTATACTACTTGGTTGAGAAATAATTTTTCTTTTCTTCACATTTTTCATGCTTCTGTCCTTACTACTTAGAAAACAGGATAATATGTAAGATATAGATGAAATAACTCTATGAACAGTCAGTTCTATGAACAGTCACAGAACTCAGAACTTCAGTAGTATCTATGTCAACAATTTCATGCCAATGTAAGTTATACTTTGTATCAAATAATAGAAGTAAATTATTCAGGTTCTTTTTAGGGGGATTGATGTATTTTAAGAATTCACTGGACAGGTTTGAATACTTTGAATAAGTATTATGTTATGTATAACATATAGAACTGATTACTATATCCAGCCTAAAACTGCAGCTCTCAGAAGTCTGTACTTCTCCTCTGAAGGAAAAATGTGTGAATGCAATTTTTAGATCAAGCTGTCCTGCATTAGAATATTTGTTAGCCTATGCTTTGTCTCATTTTTTACCCTTATTTTCTTTTCTGATTTTATTTTATCACATTCTCTGTCTTCCACAGACTGGCTAAAAACTCTCTTTTCATTCACTTTCAGAAGTTGGTATAAAAATATATTGTTTTTGTAGGATAGAATACATAAATACTTTATAGACATACTAAACTGCCTCACAGAAGACTGCTTATCACTAATTTCTTCCACAAATTGAAAACTTAAAATATTTTTTTTTAAAATAAATGGAAATTCACTAGCTGAAAAATTGTTAATTATCCACATAGTCATTAGGAAATAATTTGACAATCAATTATTTAAACCTAGGAATAGATACTAAACATGCTTGCAGATAATTGCCAGCAGCAAGAAAGTATTTAGGTAGTAGTGTTATAGAGTTGGCATAACGTAAATACACATTTTCAGCACAAAAATTTAATCTTACGATGGAATTTACAGTCTAATCTGCAACATTTTTCATGAATAATTTTAATAGACTTCTAGGGAATGACTAAATTGCTCATCATAGATGAGCCTCCTGTTATTTAAGATAATATGGGGGACTGGTATGCCTGAAAAAGTAAAGTTCTAACCATGATTTAAAACACCTGGAACAAGAACTGAGAGAAAGAAGGAATGCTCTGCACGTCTTTGGAAATACTATAAAATGCCTAAATCTGTGCAACTTAGTCCCAGTCCCACCCATTTGTATTACTTCATATACTGCTCATTTTTTGTGAAAAAAAGTATTAAAGAGGTGATTCAGCTTCATATTTAAGACAGTTAAATGATTCAGCTGAGAAACTTCCTAGACAACATCCATCGTGGTTCACTAGATCTCAGCTGTTAAAAGAGCTCAACCACATATTCCTACTTAAGACAGTCACATTGTATATAGCACTCATTGGGCCTTAATATGCAAAGGAAGAGCATTTTTTTAAGCCATTTAAATAAAAGAATCTTTTCAAGTCTGTGATTAGGCTAATTTTACTAATGCGTTTAAAGCACAGATCATTTATGTAGAGCCATTGGAATGAGGTACCCCTTTTCCATCCAATTCCTGATTCACAAGAGCACTGTTTGCTCAGATCTTCTCTCATAGATGCAGGACCCCTGTGGATAACTCAAGTCTAGGGAATCTTAGATGTCATTTATGAACTTTGTTTAGGCGAATCAATTATGCTTCGAAAACAGGGTAGTTCTGGAGCTCCTAAAAGTCTTTATTTCTCTGCAACACCATAACACCAAACCAGGTCAGATGTAATTGTGAAGAATCAGATACAGATACTTGATATTTTTGAGGTATCTTGAACACAAAGGAAAAGACTAGAAAAAAATATTATTGCAGATTTAAAGGACATTACAGACAAAGTCCATGTAAGTCAATAAGGGCATTTCTGTTAAAAAGTATTAGATTAGTTCATAGCTTAAAAAATAGCACAAATAGATGCACAGAATGCTGTAGGAATGAATTTGTTTTCTTACCAAAGTTAGAAAAAAGTCGGCTTGATGTGACAAGTAGACTTTTTTGATGCTTGCAAAAGAATTTACCAAAAAAAAGATTTTTTCAATGAAAGGTAAATAAGATCTTTGTACTGGATATTAAAAGACAGAGTTCAGACATACCACAGTGATAAATCTGAATGAGATTTATATGGATAGAGATTCTAGTAAGCCTTGGAAATCTGTCTCTAAAGAAAAGTGGTATCTTTGTAACACCAGTTGTATGATAGATTGTGCTGCTGTGTTTTGTTACAGTAATCATTCAAAAAAAGAGTACATCTCATATAGAGGAATTCTGAGCCCAATATACACTGAAAAAAATTAATTTCATATTTTCAGTGATGAAGATATTTCATGTGTTCTGAGTATAAAAACACTCTCACAGAAAATGCATAGTGGTAAATACTGCTGTCTGAAATTATGATACAACTCAATACAACTCCATACAATTACAATACAACTCACCTGGGAAAAAAAAACAGCTGATTTTGGAAACCTAAAACATAACCTGCCACGAATAACAATTCTAATTTACATATGTTTTGCAGAGAAAACAAATGTCAACAAAATTAACTCCAGGTTCTAAGCCTCTCTTCAGTGAAAGGGACTTGATAACAATCTACCAGTTTAATCTGATATTAGCCAAAATTAAGAACAAATATGCTGGCACTTATCCAGAATTTGAGTATCTGTTCTGCAAGTGCAATATAAAATATTAATTCTCCTTTGTCACTCAGTTAGAAAAATATCTAAATTCAATTGATATTGTGAGCTGGTTTGAGCTAGCTTTCCCAAGCTCTCCAACCGCTCAGTCTGCCTCTCTCCCAAACCTTCCTCCCTTTCAGAGGAAAAAACTATAGAAAAAATGAAATCACACTAAATATATGTATTTCTGTAGTTTCTAAATAAAAGTAACTACATATGGCAAGGATATCATGCAAAACTCCCAAGAAAGGAAGAGGGGAAGGGAAAATGAGAAAAAGAACAAAAAGGAACTAAAACCAAACAGGTATGCACACTTGTAAGACCTGGTAACTAACAAAGTAAAGAACTAGCAAAATCTCACCACTTCCCTTGAGGAAAGCAGAACAGCTAAATCCAACCCAGGACTCTCCCACCACGTGTGGGCAGACAACAGCAGACGCTGCAGGCCTCAGCTCTAGACAGGAGCAGCAGCAAGGAACCTCCTGCTCTCCAGCTTGTCGGAAGAAGAAGAGAGCATACTCTCTTATCTACACCTTATTTATGTGTTGTGTTACGTTAAAGGAAGATATGGAATACTTCAGTGGATCCTGACCTCTGCTGTTAAGGAGGACCTGTAAAGGCCATTTTTTTTTTAAGGAAGATCTGAAAAATCCAAAAGTCAATCCACTACATTCTGTCATTGATCCTAAAGCTAAACATACCTATCCTTTCATCTTGCAAAGAACATTTACGACACAGATGGAGAAGAGAAGGTTCAGGGATACCTTATTGCAGTTATTTAGTATTTTAAGGAGACTTAAAAAAAAGATGGGGACAAAATTTTTAATAGGGCCTGTTACAATAGGATAAAGGGTAATGATTTTGAGCTAAAAGAGGATAACTTTAAAATTTATATAAGGAAGAATTTGAATTTCCTATCTTTTGAAAATGGGATCATGTAACACCTGAACAAGTTGCCCTGAGAGGTGGTAGTTGCCCTGTTCTTGGAAACGTTCAAGGGCTGGTTGAAAGAGACTCTGAGCAATGTATCTAGTTGAAGATGTCCCTGCTTATTGTTCAGGGAAGGGGGGTGGTGGACTAGATGATCTTTGAAGGTCCCTTTCAACCCAAGCTATTCTACAATTCTATGATTCTACAATTTATGTGAATAAAATTCATCATGCCTCCAAAACACACAATGGAAGTTCCTCCCTCTGTCCAAATCTATTATTCTTTTTACAACTTTCAGATCACTCCAAGCCCATATACCAAATGTTGAAATTAACCCCTACTAAAATGATTACAGAAGCCAATACCGTGGACAATAGTTGTTAATCTCTGGATTTGAAAAGGAAGAGGCAGTAAGAATCTACCTGTAGAGTGAACAGTGCTAGAAGTCTAATGTCCATGCTACTCACATTCTGGGCATTTCTTTCTGGACTAGCTCAGTGGACAGTATACCCATTGACATTTAAGTGCATTCACTGTGCTCCTGGACCACATCTTTTAATTTAGTTTCAGCCCAAAGTAGTTATGTTCAGATGCTCCAAGACCACTGGATCCAAATAGAAAAGCAGGGGAAATCAGGATATTCAGTGCACAAAATGTGCTTCTGCTCTGAATTTGAATACTGTGATGTAGAGTCATCTCTTGCTTGCATCTATACTGCTAAAATATGCTATAGACTGGATTATTGCAGACCTAGCTAAACCAGTCTAAAACTGAATCAGATGAAAATTAAACATGAATGACTGCTATGAATTGTTTGGCCATCTTATGTAACTGAATTGATATAGTCAGATTTATTTATTTTTTTAGTTGTTTGGCTCAAAGGAAACTTCTCAAGACAGTAGTAGAGAAAGGAGAATGAGACAATGTGACTGTTTTTGGAGAAGATAATAGTTTAGTCCTCTCCCAAGTTAAGCATAGCTAAGATCCAAAGTCTTCCACGTTATTGGTGAATAATGTAATAAACTGGCTGCTGCGTAGAAGATTTGTTTCTCTTCAGCATCTGTTCTACAACAAAGATAAGGTCTTTTGAATCCCAGATGGGTGCATTTAGTTAACATGGGGGTGGAGTGGGATGTAGTATAGAGGGTTAAGCCAGATGCTTGTTACCAGAGATTGCTGAGGGAACCCAACTCAAGTCCTGTTACCACTGCTTTCTATTTACTAGCTATAGTCTTTCATCTATTTGTGTACAGAAAGATGAATGGCTATGTGAGGTATGCTTGCTTTCTATAAAGAGGAAAGAGAGCCCTGAATAAGATACTCTTAATCACTCTTTAAAAAGTACAGGATACCTAAACGCCCATTTTCAGTGTTTTGAATTACCCAGTAATCACAATACTAAAATTCAGCTCTGAGAACTGAACCTGGCCTCTCATCACTATTTTTTTACTCTCAATCTGGTGGCGTGTAGGCAATTGCAAAGCTGTGTAAACTGTGAAGATGACAAATGTGAAAAACTGATGCAGTTACCTCTGCCTAGAGTTAGAGCACTTGAATGTTCAAGAACAAGATTTTCTAAAAAATTGTAATAATAATTCTGGGAATTTAGACTAGTGCAGCTGCTGTTGTTGTTAATGAGAAAAGAACATGAAATGCGAAAGAGGAGGTTGACTTAGCCAATTACACTGGCAGGGTATTCAAGCTGATTTCCACTTGCTCTGCACTGAATAAATATACTCATACTGCAGTAAAGGCATTGCAATGATTTCCATGTCTCACACTTGGCTTTGTCACCCAGTTACATCAGCTGAACACTGGAAACAGAACTAATTAAAATCCTGCCTTTTTTCAAAATAAGGAAAGGTTTTAAACAACCATCATAATCTTAAGCTAAAGTAATTATACAATGTAAATTTGTATCAGATGTATTGGTATATGGTAGTCAATAATTAATAAAAGTCAATAAAAGTCAACTTATTTGCAAAACCACAGCTTTTTCATATTAGCTATACTTCTCAAAAAGGATATTTTTGATATGGAAGTCTTTGCTTTCAAACTTCTCAAGGTTTACAATCCTGGCATTATCATGCTTCCTGCAGATTTGTTCTCCTATTGTAGTAAAACAGGGATGAAAAGGGCCTCATGAGTTACTGAGTCTTGTCTCCTGATGTGTATGTAATCCTGAGTCCATTGAAGCCAGTGGGAGTTTAAGCTTTTGGTTCAATGGTAGCATGATTGGGTACAGAATATCTCACAAATATTCCAATTAAAGGTTTTTTTTTTTACACACTTTCTTAATGACTTGTTAAAGATAATATTCAAATGTCTCCAATTAAAAATGTAAATGGCTCAATGCAGTTTTAATTTGTTTTGAAATTCCTGGTTCTATGATGAAAATCTTAAAATAACACTAAAGAAATTAATCTTGTCCATGTCTAGTCATGAAAGGTCAAAACACACCGAGTTTAGATGTCTCAAGCCAGGGACAGGCTAGAGCTAAATAGCTACAACTTTTAAGCTAATTTAACTCCTTGTATCCCTGAGAAAAATTTTCCAGGGAAAGTAAGTATTTCAGTAACAACAATTGCAGATGACATTCATACAGGCAAAAACTGACTACTACGCCCAAAATTTTGTGCTTATCCTGATCTGTTTTCTTATTTAGATCAAAGACAGAAGACTAATAGACTGGATTAATCTTCCATATCTACACTTTCTCATAGGACAAATTTGATATATCTCAGGTACTGTCTCATATCTTCTCACTGTATTATGAAAGAAGGATAGCAAAGTGGAGTGAAAACGCTAGTTCATGAAACATGTAGAAATACTTAATATAGCCTATTTTATTTAGCACTGTAAAAGTCTTTTCAGCAAACTTTATTTATCTGAACTTACTCATCTGGTCAAAGGCAATGAAATCTCCTTTAAGATCAATGGACAGAAGTAGAGCACCTCTGGAGTGCAATTCAATCTGAGTATCTAAACACCTGTCTTTGACTAGAATAATTCATCCTATGAGAGAAAAAACAAACCGAACCAAACCACACCAAACCAAACCATCAGGTTTCAATCACAGTTCTAGTAGGCTTTTCTTAGAATGGAAAATAATGAAAGTGATGAAACATACTAGAATAGTGTGTTATTTTATCTATGATTTTAAACTATAGTTGATTTTAAATTACACCAGCATACATCGCAGGACATTAACACCTTAAGAGATTTTCCAAAGAAACTGGTACAAATTACAAGTAAATGTGTGCCATTATTCCACAAAATAGAAGGAAAAAAATTACACAATTATGGGTATTTGAGATGCCTTCAATACTAGAGCAGCTGCAAATTAATTGCCACTAACAATATATTAAATCTAGCCTGAGAGCTAATTTGCTACAGTTAGTAAATCAGTAGTTTGAGGAGAGTTTAATGTAGCAGCTGTAAGTCTGAAGCAGTCTTAACTATGACAACATATAAAGGGCTTTTTGTGCTAATACACAGCTGAATTCTAGCTTCAGTAAAAAATGATTCTTGCATTATGTAACTAAGTTCAGCACACCAAATGTAATGAGATTTTCTGCATTACTGTGTTCATGTGTAAAACACTCATTTGAGAACTTACAACAAAGCATATAATGCAATTCTTATTAGTCATATATTCCAGCATATGTTCTTCAGCTTTCTAATTATTATACTTCCCTGCTCAAACCTCGTAAATATTTTCTTCAAAATCAATCAAGCATAGCTGTCTTCTGTTTAAAAGCCATAAGCTGATCATTTATTTCCTTATTCTATGAATACCTAGGGACAAAAAAAAATGTACTTCAGGATTTGTTACTAAAAATGAACTTTTCACTCTAAATCATATGAATCCAAAATTTAGTGGCACTTGATCTTAACTAATGAATAATATAAAATAAATAATTATCTTTATAAAAGCATATTTATGTTATATTTTTTTTAAAAATTACAAAATCTAATGTATCAAAGCAATGTTATTTTTCTAGCACTGCCTTTAATTCAAAAAACATAGAATGTCTTAGATCAGGTGCTGTAGGTAATCTGCCCTTCTACTCTGCTCTGGTGAGACCCCACCTGGAGTATTGTGTACAGCTCTGGAGTCCAAAGGACAGGAAAGACAAGGGACGGTTGCAGTGGGTCCAGGGGAGGACCACGAAAACAATCGAAGGGATGGAATACTCCTCATTTTTAGGAAACACGGATTTTTTCTTCACCTTCCCCTTTTTTTTCCTTTATAGTGATGTAGTTAATTCATTTCGTATTCCAGTCTGTAACTTTAATATTAAATTTATAAGAAAGCTCAGAGATAATGCATTTGAAAGATATTTTCTTTGCTATCCCATTATATTTCAATAAATGCAATGCAACAGCACGTAGGAGCCCACTAAAGGCAATTCAAAATGCTATCTTCATAAATTAGGGTTCAGTTCAGTGCTGGGTTGCCTGATCCTGGGTTTTGTCTTCGTTTTCTTTCATTGTTATAAATGCTGTTAATTGTTCTTTTTTTTCCCTTGTTTAGACTAGAATGATAATACAGTTACTTTGGAATGAACCTATGAAGAAAAGTAATAAGAATTCAGATACAAACTTACTTTCTAAACTGAATTATTTTGTAGTAGAGTCTAG
This sequence comes from Dromococcyx pavoninus, assembly GCA_033558185.1. Taxonomy (NCBI): domain Eukaryota; kingdom Metazoa; phylum Chordata; class Aves; order Cuculiformes; family Neomorphidae; genus Dromococcyx; species Dromococcyx pavoninus. The sequence goes on from JAUMJL010000110.1 coordinate 3,786,358, forward strand.
CAAACTGGAATCTATGGTGAGTACAGTACAAATTTCTCTCACTTCCTAAGGAGAGAAAAGGAAAAAAAGACAAACAAAAAGGGGGAAAAATATTTAGGTAGTTGCTTAAATAGAAAATCTCATGCCTTATCATATCCTATTACCAGACAATTTTAAATTAGAGGATAAGTCCTTTAAAAAAGTTAATTGCTGGGTTTGGGTTTTTTGGGGGGAGTGGGTATTTTTTTAAACAAAAAAAGACATATCAAAAAGGTATTTATTTTTAAAGATGAAAATATAATACACTGTGAAATAAACTGCATGTTTTGTAATGAAAATATTGATAGAAGCAATGCAAAGATTTCTGATTTCTGTGGGCTGGCATAGCTTGTTGTATGAATTTATCTTCTGTTCTTAAGTCATTTCAAACTCTTGGCTCATATCAATAGCATATAACATAAAATCCACAATTCAAATTTCACCTATTAGTATTTATGGAGACTCCTATAAAGCAGTACATTTTTATATTTGGAGTTTCATTTAAAACATCTGTTATATATCTGAATATGAAGGAAACAAGAAAAAGTCATAAACTAATTATCTGAAGTACAAGTTAATAATACCCTTATATCTAGGTAATTTTAAAAGGAATATTCTGTTACTACTTTTCCATCTAATCACAATACTTTAGTCCTAGAGGCAAAGATAAACCAAACAAGACTGAAAATAAACTTTCTGATCCACCACAAGAAGAAAACAAAAATTAATAAAAACAAACATTAAGCTTCATTAAAGAAACTAATATACCAAAGGTAAGTTTATAAAGCCTTTCTTTTGTACTGGGATTTGACTACCATACCACATATTTATCTATCTGAGTTCCTAGCTAATAACATCCTTCAGAATTGACTTTAAAAGAATTTTAAGTGTTCCTGGACCACAACAGTAAGTTGTGTAATTGCAAGTAAATTATATAAAAGAAGTTTTAGTTAAATATATAGTCTTATCTCTCCTAATCACATTTTCATTTGGAACCTTTCTGTGAAGCTATTGGATCTGATAACAATAATTTCATAACTTTAATTTCAGAACTTTTGTATACTTTTTGATGTGTTAGTATAGTTGATTTAGAAAAGTGGATACTGTTCTATCATTTATTTTCTCTTGTTCAAAGACATAGTACACTACTCAGCATTTAAGGTATTCCAGCATCCCTAAGATATTAAAGAACTGACACAGAACATCAGAGATCTCTTTGCCCTTCTCTGACTGCAGCTAGGTTGTAGGCAGGATGTTCAGAGACTTCCCAAATGGTATCAGATACCTATGTTTAGACAACAGAATTTTATCTTAAATGCCACGAGACTTCTAGGGTTTTTTTGCTTGAATTTTTTATCTACTTGACTTTTTAGTTTGTGGGGTAGTCTAAAATACTAACAAATTATTTGAATTTGAATTTGAAATATTTGAAAGAACATAATAATGTGTACAAAATATTTCAGCTTTAACTGTGTAATATCTAATTTGAATGCAAGGTCTTATACTAAAGGTAGAAAGAGGATATGCCTTGTTTTTGCTTGCTGAGCAGCTGGCACTTATTCTATTTTATTACAGAATGCTCAAGTCAGATTTAAAAGTTCAAGTCAAAATGTCATTCATATTTTTTCAATGAAATTTATCTTCCTCCCAATAATCTCTGCAATGCACTGGCTAGAAGAAGTTGTTTCTTAAATGTTGTCTGATGGGAATTATACTAAACTCAGTAATAAAGACTGTCTATGTGTTTTCAATTTTTCTATGAAAGGTCTCAGACTTGTCAGAGTTAACCATACTGATCGAGGTCTGATTGAATAGAAAGCTCCTCTAGATGTTTCTCCATCTTCAGTACCATAGGGAACAATTTATGTAAGCAAAAGTATTCCAATTCTTTTGGTTTTCTTCGCTGTGGGACTAACAGTGACTAGAATGCTCATGTGTATAACTTGAACCTTGCGAGCAGCTTCTTTACGTGAGGATAATGAAATTCACTCACACCTGACAGTATTTGTTTGATCTTCCTGAAGTATCCATTGGGAAGGTTGTTTGTTCAAAACTTCTAGGTGTTACCCACAGGGATTTGTAGCTGAAACACTGAATTCTTCATTTTCTTTACTTCCAGCTTCTGTTATAGAATTTTAATAGCATATTTCTATATCAAAGTCCCATTCTTCTTGCTACTGAAAATGTTTAAACGTGCATCTGAAACATTGTATGTCTCTGAAAGCTGCTCCAGCAGCTCCTGCATTGCGTAAGGAAAATGGAAAAGTATATTTGGACAAGCATATATAATTTGCCCCATTGCTTGACATTTCTTTTCCTTCAGCAGGTGTTGTTTCAAATTATATAAAGCAACTCACAGGAAAAACTAATGAGATGACAAATTCATCTAAGCATCTTTAATTACTTCTGATAAAACTTCAGATTAATGAAATAATTAAGTATTCCTGGTATAATTACAGTTTTCATGATAAACACAAATCCATATACTCACTTTGAAATATGAGAATTTTAGCATACCTTTATTTGAGTAAATTATAGCAATGTCTACAGCATTTAAAAATATGTAAATACCAGAGTTAAAAATGGATTAAGTACCACTTGCAAGACTGTGACAAATTACAATTATACCATGATATGGCAAGGCTTCCCTTTGTATAGATCAACATTTGTATTTTTCATAGTTTTGATAAAGGGATTCCCATCAGTCCCTACAAGAATTACTGACATTTATTCATTTGTCTAATTATGACTGACCTTTTTCAATGTTGATTTCACTCTTCAACATAAACTTTTCTAACTACTCTTTTCTTCTTTTTTTTGACTAAGTTCTCTAAGTGTTGACAGTCTTATGCAAACACTATCATGATTGCTTCAGATCTTCCCTTTATTTTTGCTGCTCATATATTTTCTCCAGAAATCTATATCTTGCACATATAGATATCTCTTAATAAGAATGATTAGCATAATTGCAACAGTTATGTTTCCAAGGCAGATGTTCGGTGACAGAGGATAAATAAAAATCATTATTTCAATAGAATTTGGCTAAGATGTGGATTTGTGTCTTTGATAAAGGAATTTGATTTGTCTGTAAGAACTCACACTGATGACTTAGAACTACTTCAGTAAAATGAGTGAGATGCCTAAAGCTGGATCTATGCTACACTGTCTGGTGACATTTCAGCTCTGAGCTGGGTCCAAATGAGCTGGTGTATTTACACACAACAGAACTACCGACACAGTCTGAAAGCAGCACATCTGTGTCCAGGTGGTATTACCTCAGAGCTAACTGACAAACGCTTAGCTATATAAGGTGATATCTGTATCATCTCTAGCCTTCAGGTAGTTTGCACAAGCATATGTGAATGGCAATACATTGTTCAGTACAGACATACATTGAGACCATCAAGGGGTCTAAAGGGAATTAAAACAAAGAAAGTAGAAAGTAGTCCACTACCACTCAGACTGTTCAGCATGTCTTAAATTAAGCCATTAATAGAGGAATACATGTGTTGGAAAATATCCACAACCCAGAAAGCAGTTCTGATGGAACACCTATGTTACCTTAAAAAAGCATTGGGATAATGGCGCTATCTTTTTTTGTGTATTTATGACATATTTTGTTTAAATCTGTTATACTTCCTTAGAAATTCAAACCTACCTTTCTTGCCTAAAAAACTTTCCAATCATCAAGCAGTAGATGGGATTGAAATTTAAAATAATATTACTTGTTTCCAGAGCAAGGGGGATTAGACATACCACTTAAGGAGCTATTTTAGGGATCTCGGTGTAGATCTACACAGATAAATGAAAAAGGACTAGGAACTCAATGTCTTCTCATTTTCTACACTAATTAATTTTTAGGTCACTACCTGCAACTGGTTGCCTCTGAGACAAACTTATAAGGAGTGCTAGTCCTAAGCAAAGCAGACGTGAGCTAATCGATGTCATTTGACTACAGATGATTTTTTGTTTGCTAGCACTAAAACAGCTCAAGTACAATCACACCATGCAACACTGACACTGTTGCATAGAATCGAAATGAGACATTTGTGCAGATAGGAAATACATTACCGCATATTACAAAAGGAATAATAATCATTTTCCGCGTGGAGGTTTCATTTGCAGCAGAGCCTCTAATGGAATAGGTCAATATCCAATCTCCAGATTTTTAGAGGTGGAAAGCATGAGGCATAAACCAGGAAAATGAACTACCTCAGATTACCTGCTACACTCATAGCAGCAATCCCAGTGCTGCATAAAAAAGTTCCCTGAAATAATTAAGAAGAGATTAAAAGTATCTGAGATTTAAATATGTTGTTTACAAATTGAGGGCAACTGAGTTCTACATCCACAAAAAGAACACAGGAAGTGTTGTGAATGTTGATTTTAAAATTAACCGTGTACAGCAATGTCCAGTTTTTAGGAGTCTTGCCACTGGCAAGAACCCACTAGTCCTAAATTACTTATCTAGGCTACTCTTAGGCTCATGCTGGGGGAGAACTATGTGCTCAAGAATTAAAGTCATAACTGGCAGTTGAGTGGGAGTCACATATAATAGATTCAATAGTAAATCATAAGCCCTTCTCTCTTCAAAGCTTAATTTTATAACTGTATGAAGTCTCTTACCTTCAGTCAAGTTACCTAACAGATCTTAGATAGTCCTTTATCTACCTTAATATTGAAAAAGAAGGCAATTTGAGTATAACAGAAGCTGAGTAAAATAAGATCTTTGCCATTTAACATCTGATCTTCATTTTGTATGCAACTGCCTACAGGGACAATTAAATTAGGATTTAAGAGCCTTATTTCTTTGCAGACTGAGCACTTATTATATAATATCCGAACAGCAATGAAGAAAGTAAAGTGTAAAAATACACTGTAAAATCTAACAGTCTTGACCATTATTGTTTTAGTTGTACAATAATGCTCCATGGGATGGATCATGGTCATTTCTCAGCCACCTGTTTCAACTCCACATGGTTTCAGTTTTGTAGTTGAAGTAAAAGCTGAATTAAAGTTCTAATTTTATATATCTGCAACAGCTTTTTCTTCTTAAATAAGTAACAGGTCTGATTCACTTTCCTCTTCTGATTTCACACAGTGTTTCTGATAAAAATGCCTGCAATTAAAGAAAAAAAGTAAGAAAAGAAAAATCACAACGACATTTCTTTTCTAGGTTTGAAAACGTTGTAAGATTTGCTATAGAACCTCTTGTAAGATTCTGAGGGGAATAATAGAAGGAAACATGCATAAAATAGCCCACCTAACATCCTGCCCATTCCAAAAGACAAAGAAATCTCTCTATTAGGGTGAAGAAATCTGGCATTTTGTCTTGCAAGAGCATCTGTTCGTAAGAAAATAATCAGATATTAAGGTTCTTAAAAGACTTTTTACTACTTGTACATTTCATTTTAATCTGGGAATAATGAACTTTTTTTTTAAATAAACCTCTAATCCTCAAATGGCCGCTGGAAAAAAAAAACATCCAGTATTTTATCTGTGGGAGGTATTCCCAATAGCAAAACATGTTCTTGATGCACGTTTCAGAGAACATTGCAGTATTAATTTTAAAACAATTTAATTTGCACCTCTTCAGAATATAGGTTTTGGCACATATGAAATATAGTGCAATGTAGAAAATCACTGGCATAACGACATCTCTGCCTCTCTCCCCCATTCCTTCTGCTTTTTTTTTGCTTCTTTTTTTTTACTATGAAGATCTCTTTTTAATTGATAACCTTCTATACCCCTATAGAAATGTGAAAGAAACATGTACTTTGTTAACAAAATGTTTTTACAATATCTGAAATGTATATATACGTACAAAAATGTATTTGATTTGGAGAGGAGGAAAATATTTACATTTAGTCAGAGAGCAGATCCTACTTTGGGATCAGAAATGCTGTCAAAGTAAAATGAACTAGTAGGAATTCATCACTGAAATGCACAAAATTCCTCCATTAATGACAGAGAGAAACCCTACATACCCAAAATTTTTATGCAAATATGTTATTCGTACTAAGAAATCTTAACCCTATGACAAGCCCCCTCACGTGCTTTTGAACATTTCAGTTTAAAATCCATACTCTGCAAACCTCAATGACAGTTTTCAATAATTTGGGTTTTTTCAAGGTTGGGATTTCTTTTTTGTCTGTTTGGTTTGGGGTTTTTTTGAGGAGGTGATGTGGTGCTTGGTTTGGGTTTTCTTTGCAGATAATAAAGACCAAATTTCAGAATTAAAATGTATAAAACTAACCTTTGCTCAAAGAAGTCATATCCTATTTACTTGAAATGTGTTTCGGATTTCCAGAGAGCTCTGACGTGAGATGAGTCCTGGCATGAACATGATTTCAAAACAAAGAGAATAAAAGACAATGTCTAAACTTTCTGGCCTCTTTTAATAATGGATATAAAAAAATTGTTATCATTGTTCATTGAAAGAACATGAAGGGTTGGTTTCAAAGCCTTCATTCATAAAGGAAAAAAATCAAATGCAGGTTTCCCGCACAGAAGAAATATCTGTACACTTTATACAGAAATGCTTTGTATCACATGGTCTCTGAGTTAAAAATCACAGTGCTGATAGTTCAGCAGTAACTTTTGTAGATCTGTTAGGAATCGAAATGAAATTTGTCAGCTAAGAATTTAGTTACTGCAATTCCAAACACAGAAAAATAACACAATTGGAAGTAACTATGATATGGAAGAATGATCCACAGTTTACATGGGTAAAATTCATTGTTCTGTGATCATGTCAGAAGGCTCAGACCAGACTCGTAAATTACTGTCATGTATCTTTGTTGTCTGTTCTTTTATGATGAGTGCCTATTCACTGACTGGATAGTGATACAAACAAGTGATTTTCATATTAATCCTAAATACTTTGCAACAAATAATTTTTCCATCACTTGAACAATTTGGCCTAATTAATAGGTCATTTGTAATAAAAACTGCCTGAATATGCAGGTGATAATGTTGCATACAGAAGTTGAAATGGGCTGATATGGACAAAGCTGATGTTGAACACTGCTTTCAAGGTTACCCTAGGAAAAGAAGCAAGACAGAGAGAGACAGAGTAAGTAGTAAGAAATCGGAAAACTTTTCCCAAAAACAGATAGGAAGAGAAGAGGTGGAAGTCCCCAGCTGAAGGTCCTAACCTGGGCATTAGGACATCTCTCCAGTTCAGCGGGGAGTCTCATGATCATGTCACTAACTACAACTACACTCCTTTTTTTCCTGAGAAGAACTAAACCTTTCCTCAATATCCGCTTAAACTTCCTATTGGTCTTTCTTTGATGATACTATTGGAACTCATTGAATAGGCTTAGTTAGATGCAAGATCTGCATATTTGCCTTCTAAGTTTTTTGCAAATGTTTGTTATTTGGAGAATATTTGTTGGATATAAAAATGACTGTGCCACTTATTTTCTATCTTAAAATATGGAGTCAACCGTCTAGGAGATACCAGAAGAACAGGGGTGGGGAAGACTTTAGTAAAGGATTACAAACTAAACCTGAAAAGCATCAGGGTGCAGAAACAGACGCAAAACAAGATGATTCGCATGTCAAAAAAAAATAATTGTTTTCTCAGAGAAAAAAGAACAACAGTGCTTTGAAGTGTAAGGCAACAAGGATTAGAAGAACACTTGGCTTAAATGCTGCCACTAAAGTTTCAGGGTGTGTGAGCTGCAAGTAAAAAGGCACACTAAAACTGCAAATACCTTTGGCAATACTAAAGCACTCGACCCTGTAAAATGATACAAAAAGGACTCCATATTTCCTGGTTTGATCTCCATGAACACAGGCGCAACATTCCACTGAGACTGTCAATGCCTTTTTTGTGAAAACCTGTAGTAGACTTAAGTGTCGGCATGAAACAAGTTTGTCATTTGCCTAGTTCCATCTACTAGTTTTCCAGGACTGGAGGAAGTACAGTTAGGCCTGATAGCAAAGCCAATAACTAAAGTTTTATACATTGATTTCCATGAATTTGTCTGACTGAAGCCAGAATAAATTCTGGGCATGCTGAGATATTTTTCTGAAAAACAGTACACGACATTTTTAAAGAGAAATATTCTAAATATCATAAATGAACAAAGTGGAACCTAACTAATCTTTTGGGAATTTTAACAAGGCAATTAACAGTGTGACTTCAAAAAAGATATATTAATAAAATGAATATTTTTCAAGTAAAAGTATCTCATCATGGTCAAAAAGGAAATGGAGAAATGTGAGGACAACACAGAAACACGTGTTCTTTTCTGCAAAAATAGTGCTTCCTTAGCAGATATTTCTCTGCTTCCGTGTATTTCATTAAGTTATTACAACAGCAAGGGAGATGCAGGCTTGTTCTTCGTTATTTATCGATAATGAGAGGAGCGGGATGAAGGTGTTTACTTGTTCCTTTTCACATTAAAGTTAAAAGTATAATGTTTCAGGCTTGCAGACTTTTTCATTCTAATAGATTTTCTGTCCCTGTAAACAAATGGAGTATTTCATTTACTCAGACAGATCAGTGACGATGCACATACAGCTGTATGTATCTACTGTGGAGGTATTTGCAGCTGAATATAGTAGTGAAAGCAAATAAACCACAAATGCTTTGTGGCATTGTCTTTGGGACTCAGAGAAAAAGATCAGAACAAAGGGACATCCTACACTACTGCCCCACTGTTTCAGTTACCACTTTGAATTCTTGCCACATCTCTGATTTATAATTACACTCTCTACCCTTTAAAACTGGCTAAGCAGGAAATTGTTTTGGCTGGAATTATATGGGCACATGGTTCTTTCACGATGCCCGGAGGCTGCATCAGGATGATCTGAGTCATATTATTTAGTCTGTGTTATTTCTACAAGAGGTCCCAGGGGTTTTAACAACTTTTCTAAAGAGAGAGGGAGGAAGAGTGGCCTGTTCCTTGATTTGGACATGGCTAGTTTTATTAAGTTGTTCCTTGTGCCATGCTGATATAACGCATACATGTCTTTGTTTACGTGATACTAATATTAGAATAGAAAACAGTTGTTCATAAGGCTATTGGTCCACCTTTAGTGAAGCTGAATTGGGTTTCTCAGCCCATGCTATTTTTTCCTCATCTACTTTTTTTTACGATATGGACATCAATCTTAGTGTTGCCATAGGCAAAATGAATTAGAAGCAAAAACACAGCAGCAAAGCATATAGACATGCAGCCTCATTTACAGAGTTCCAACAAGAGTGTATCTGTGTTTATACACTTCAGCCAAATTGATTGTATGCCAGATTTTAATTCCAGTTCTGGTGTTACTGGCTCATAAGACCATTCTAAAAATACCTTAAAATAGTGTTGTAAGTTCACATATTTGGTTTGTCACTCAACCATATGGTTTGTGGGGGTCAAGTGCATGGATTATCTCTGGATACATTTGTTTTATTAATACTTCCAAGGCTGTTTCATTGCCCATTTTAACCCCTAATATTTGAAAGGAATTCCACTTATGTCGACGACAGCAGCCTATTTCAGTCAATGTTGTTTAAACTAGGTGCAGAAACCGTAAAGATAGGTAGAGGGAAAAAAAGAGCTCAGAAAGAGTGTCTTTGGATCATACTAATTGTCCCCTTAAACTCTCTGTCTAAGACTGGTTTGGAAGAAATCAATGGTAATGGAAGGAAATTAAAACAGAGACTAAAACACAAGTAATAACCCAGAGGTAACAGTCAAATTTATCACAGCTGTTTTTGATACAATAAATTAATATGGACTATAACGTGGAAGAGCATCATATATCTTACTGTATAAGTAATCTTATTTCAGAGTAATTTTATAGTATTCAAATAAAGGATAATAAGATGATGGTGTTCTTAAATCCCAATGAAATTTTCAAAATTCAAATACATAAACTCTTCAAATCAAACTTCTCAAATCCTAGTGTAAAAACATTTACATAAGAAGCTACTGAGGTTAGGTGCTCTATCACTGATGTCATCAGTTTATTAGACAAGGTTAGTGGGAAAGTTGTTCATCACCAAGTATTTCTAAGTGCCTTCCTTTTAAATCCCTCATCCTTATATACATCCAGGACACTAAAGTCTGTAGACGCTCTCAGTAATGAAGTTTGGTACAGAAAGTAAAACCATTAAAATCATTCAAAACAAAATTTTTCTTAGGCCACAAAGCTCTTCCGCAGAGTTTACTGTATTCATTACATAGATGTGTCCAAACTTTTCTACTCCTTCTCAGATAGCATCGTGGTACATTTCTGAACAATTATAATTAGAAAAGATTTTTTTTGACAAGTATTTTCAGAAACTTACAAAAGTATATTACTCTAATAACGTTGGTCTGGAACAGCAGAAAGTATGCTCTTGATATTTCGTCTGAAAAACTGGTACTTTATATGTTCCTTAGAACATCGGGGGCAGTCCAAAAATGTTTCCACAGCAACAGGATTAGAAATAGTCTTCAGGAAAGTCGTCAGAATTCAGATTCTAGTGATTGAAATTTGCTGAGGTGATGTTCATTTAACTTTATATATACTTAACTATGTAAGTATATACTAAAAATAGAGACCTGCAAGGTCTTAGGATGTTTTATAAAAGCTTTACAAGTGCTATACTAAACAGTCTTTAACAAGTTTTTAGATTTTTAGATAATATTTAACACAAAAGTATTCTCTAAGATGGGTATCAGTGATCATTAAATATCTAAAGGGACTTAAGAATTTATTGTAAAGGCATTATTATGTTCATAATATACTTTTGAGATATTATTTTATTTATTTTTGCATATTCCCAGTAAGAAACCTGCTCATCCAGGAAAAGGTGATAGCAGGATACTATCTTCCATGAATATAACTATATTCACTATTGCCAGTGTAAATGCAGTGTAATTCCACTAAGTTTGACAAAATCAGGATGAGCCCTATTTTGTGTTGAAAAAACATAAGCGTAGAAGAACATACCAACTCCTTTTAAACCCATTATATCACCTGTACAATTCAAAATGGCAGCTTTCTTCAGAGAAATGAGGTACGAGTTGTTTCCTCCTGATTCACTTTGGGTCTGCCGGAAGCTGGAAGTACCAAGACCCTATTCACTATACCCATGCAGGCAGCCTGTTTTTTATCTTCTCTGGCTTTGCAACAGGAAACATAGGAGCACACCGAAAAAAAGACACTGATCTTCTTCAGTTGCCTGTTGACACACATCATAGATACATAGACATATATGGCTAAAAGTCGAGTCGTATTCATAACAAAGAGAATAATGGCCTCTTACATATCCTCTTCTCCCCATAATTTCCAATCTTGGTCTGCTTGTCCTTCAAGAGATTGAAAAAACAGACACTCGATGGGATTAATTTGGTCTCACATGTGGCCTGATTACTAAAATAAATAAATGAATATGTAGATTTGGCTGAGCTTCTATATTTTTTGAAAAGTAACAATGGAGAATTTCTGGGGGATCCAGGAGAGACTATCAGACATTTCAAACTACCTTTGTGCCTCAGAGACCCTGAATTTTCAGAAGAACAAAGCACTGATTAAAATTACTGTGGAAGTCCTATTATTTCAAAATATCATAACATTAATTTGATACTCATTGAGTGATAGTTGCACCGACTGATCCCTCTCATAATTTTCCTCTTCCTAGTATGTAAAATCTCTAAAGATGTTTCAGTTTTTGTTATAATATCTGAATGTACACATAATTAGCTCACTTCCATATTTAAGATGATAACAAGTGGGCTTCCTGTATATGGGCATTATTAGCAATTATTACGTATTATGCCTTTATGTTCTACACCTGTTCTTCACTGTATTTTACTTTTAATCATACAACAGCAGTAGTATTGTTACATTCGATAACTCACTTGGCTAGGAACCATCTTACCCCTACTAGCCTGGAAAATTAGTTAGCTGTGTTACCTACCTGCCATAAAAATGAATAGAGAGCAAGATACATTAAGTAAACTCACAGTTTAACAAACACGGATACAATATTAAATAAGTTACGTGTTTTGATCATTATAGTAACAAGTCAGAGAGTAAAATTTAAACAATATTTTCAAAAAAGTCATTCTTATCAAAGCTTAAAAAGTAATACTTGAAACAAATTAGATACATTTCTTCCACTATATCAGATTCATTCTGAACATCATCTTTGTAGAGAGGTAAAACAGTTGAATTTATATCTTTTCTCCTTTTTATGCCATCTGAAAATCAGTTCAGATAATTTAAGCAGCAAAATAGAAGTCCTTATTTCTCAAAGGATGCTTCTTTTAGTTGATGTATGAGGTAAGATGTATGAGGTGTGACACAGAAAAACCCGAGACTAACCGTACAGCTCAGGAACCAAGGGTAGGAGAGGAGATGCAAAGAGAACATGCTTATAGAACACGATCTAGCCTGTCACAGTGATACGAGGCTCAGCTTAATCACTTCACTCAGTATGAGCAGACACGTTCAAATATAGTAATTTTCTTATCCTCGGTCCGAAAATGTCAGTGTGCAAGACTGAACAGCAAGTTAACATCAAGTTTCTTGCAAAACAAGAAATCCGCAGTGGAAACTTTTCAATTATTGACTGAGGCAAAGAGATCCCAAAGATCAAGTTGGTGCTCAGAGTTACCCATTCTTTGTAAGTAGAAGGTTCGTGAGCAAAAACATCGCATAACCTCAACCACCTTTCAGAAAGTGGTCTGTGGAATTGCTTTGAACGTTAACAGCATCGTATGCAGCTGTGGGTCAGCTCAGGGAACAATTTTGAAGGTGATCATAGTTGACTTTATTTTTTAAATAAAAATATTTACAGACACGGTCTTATTTTTGTTTGTGTTGGACTTTGTGTAAAAGATTTTGTAAGGGTAATACTGCAAGGAGAAAAGTGAACACAAATTAATCCAAACTTAGAACTATCATTGTTATTAATCAATCAACATTCCTAAATCAGAGAGTATAGTGATCTATTTACAGAAGAAGAAGCAAACAAATTAGAGCAAAACTCCAACTAATACTCATTTAAAAAAAATGAACGTATGTTTAATGAGGTTTCTGTTTGCTTATTGAGTTTTCTAGCATTTACAGGACTAATGGTAGAATAGAGGCAATAATTCTGGACATGTTTTTAAGCCCCAGGCAGTTTCACTTGAAATGTCTGCTGTGATCTGTGTTCATCCTTGCAGAGTCATTTGGCATCCTAATCATGTGGAATCACATTCTCAGGAGGCATATGCAGATATATCTCTGCTTAAGCCCGATGAGTTTTTTGTTTGAATTTGATGTTTCTTCCATTTCTTACTTTGCTAATGTTAGTATTTAAGCTAGAAGAATAATAAATAGGGAATAAAAATGAGCTGTTTAGATAAATTTTTCTGAATGATTTTATGTTCATTTTGGAGATATTTTTGGATTAGTAAGTGTGAAGATCCTTATTTTAACATACAAAGAAAAAACAACACCTTTATTTTTAAACTTTATTGTGTGATTTCTTATTTTGTTCTTGGGGAATAGAATATCCTTTGGATTTCTAAATGTATATTTTAAACTCAAGTTTAGCAATGATACTTTGCTCCGATCTGGGGGATAGCACTTAACACATACTTGTTATATGTGCATACTCAATACTCTGTGTGCATTTGTGAATGAAAAATGCCCATGCGTAACTATTAAATAACAGATTTTCTCATCTTGGACATGCTTAAGCACATGAGTTTTTAAGTGTTGTTAGAATTCAGCAGCAACAAACTGGTAGAGCACTTTTAGGACTTTGAACTTAGGGCTGTCCAAAGTAATTTTGGCTCTGAGAAACATAGCAATCCGTAAGTTTGAGGGACTTCAATTTCTTATATAGTAAAATACTCCTGTATATTGTTTTCAAAAAAAAAAAAAAGCTGATGTTTTCTCTTGTGATGGAATCTATGTAATCTACCACATTTACAAAATCATTAATTCTCTGGAACAGAGACAGTGAGACTTCACATTGCTGGAGGACAGTTACAGGCATACTTTCTGAAATATGAGGGGCAGAGTCATCTGGCAGCCTGTCATTACAGTCCTTTTATGATATGTTCAAAAATTGGTGGTTACATTTCGAGTCAAAGTGTACCTAGATTACTTACACACTAATCTTAAAATAAAATGCAATATACAATGTTTTTTTATTAGGTGCAGGTTTTGGAACCCTGGCACAGAGTGTGATTTGTTTTTCTTTGTCTAGGTACTATACTCTGCTGCAGATTCGAATGACTCAATAGAACAAAGCAAAGGTGATTGTTAAATAATTTACAGGAGACTGAATCATCTTTAAAAAAACAATTTCACCACCTGCAACTTGAATGCTGAGGCATATTATACGCTTGTGTATAGTTTATTAGATTATATCCCCTATGTGAGTCTGAAAACCAAACCTATTTTTCAGTTGGGAGTCTAAATGGCTTTACGTAAAGGAAAAATGGTATTTTTCTAACTGAATAATGAACAGTGATGTATCTCATGAAAGGTTTCTGATGACTTTGTTTTTTGGATTGGATTTATCATATGATAAATGATATAATGAATCTCACCAAAGTAATTCAGTGACAGAGAATTTTCGCCTGATGTTCCACAAAAAAACTATGAAGTTTGTTGCCTAGAGAGGCATGTGACTTACTATGGGGCGTAGAGTGAAGAAAATTTTGGGAGTATGTGTAACCTTATGGAATATTTAAGGGAATTGTAAGATTCCGTGAGAGATTCATCATGAAAATTTTAACTAAGGACCAAAGGGAATGGTCAAGTTGGATCAGAGGGGAATGAGAGCAAAAAACTAAAGTGTAAAGGAAATAAAGGAGTCCAAATGCGTAAGCTAGCTGCTGGAAAATATTCTTAGTTAGATAAGCTAAATATTTGTATATTTGTGCTGGTTTTCGCTAGGATAGTTAATTTTTTTCATAGAAGCTCGTATGAGTCTGTGTTTTGGATTTGTGCTAGAAACAGTGTTGATAACAGGGATGTTTTAGTCATTGTTGAGCAGTGCTAACACGGAGTCAAGGCCTTTTCTGCTTCTCATACCACTCAATCAGCAAACAGGCTGGCAGTGCACAAGAAGCTGAGAGGGAACATACCTCAACTGACCAAAAGGATATTTTATGTCATAGGACATCATGCTTAGCAATAAAATTAGAGGAAGAAAAAAGAAAGGGGGAAAGTTTGGAGTTATAGTGCTTTACTTGCAAAGTAACTGTGATGCATGATGGTGCTCTGCTTTCCTGGAGATACCTGAACACTTGCCTGTCAATGGGAAATAGTGAACAAATTCCTGATTTACTTCACTTGTGTGCATCACTTTTGCTTTACTTATTAAATTGACCTTATATCAACCTGGAAATTTTCTCATTTTTTACGCTTCTTCTGATTGTCTCCCCCATCCCACTGCGGGAGTTGATGTCGGGGGGAGGATGGATGCAGGGAAGGGGAGTGAGCAGTTCTGTGGTGCTTAAGTGCTGGCTGGGTTTAAACCATGACAATATTCCAGTAGAGGCTTTTTATCCTGATCAGCCAGAGTCAAAGAAATTATTTTGGCAATATTTGTGCAAATAAAGGTGAAGGTGCTGTCCTCTGTCTGCATTTGTGTATGTGGGTGGCCATTTACTGTATACATGTGTGCACAGGTCTGCATCTGTTGGGAACAGATATTCAGCCTCACTCTAGAAGTGTGTACACAGAACCAGCAGCTTCCACTGGGGTGGGAAAGGAGGAGCCACCTGTACCTTACAATCTACCAAAATTAGTTCTTGGACAGGAACAATCCCCTTGGCTGTTCATGTGGTCCACTGACTCTTACAGGTTTAGAAAGGATTTATCAGAGATTCAACAATAAATATAACTGATGAGTAAAAAAAGAAATCATGTTTCATGTAAAATAAGATTTTACTCACAACTCAGCTTTAATTAAACTGAAGCAAGACACTGTAGTGGAAATAAGAGCATTAACACATGAGGTTTTTTCTCCTTAAAGTAGTTTAACTAAATAAGTTAAATGAGTGCCTATTCCTCTGGTAACTATGGACTTAGTGCAAGGATACTGTAACAGACAGAGATACCAAAAAGACAAATCTGTAAATGCAAACAGTCTTGTTCTTCTCAGTTTATAACGGGTCAAGAGTTTGCACTTTAGGAGTCATTAACAAGTAACTGGCATGCTATTCTAATAACCTAACCTTTCACACTCTACTTTCTTTCACAGTGAAGGCATGATATCAGTGTCATGATATCTAACGTGACAATGTCTATATGCATGGGCATCCTTCGGAATATCCTGCTCATCACAATAGAAAGGTGACTTAATGTGAGCTCCTTTGAGAAAGATAGTGCCCAGTCTGAATTATGACATTTAATAGAATATTAATGGCTTCATATTTTTTTATTAATCTGAAATTGGTCTTCAGGTAGATGCCTTGAAAGTATTAAGGAAGACAGAAACATTTTTTTCCGTGGGTTTTTTCACTGGAAATAAGTATTGCTCTTTTCATTTACAACTGCCAGGCTCTCTTTTCCAATTTTAGAGCATTGAGGATCACAAAACTTTTATTCGCACCATAAAAAATCTTTAATTATCCACATTCATGTTTAGTCACTTTCTTTTCTATATTTCTTCTCCTTTTTGTGTGAGTAAACTAGACATTAACGCTCTCAAGTATTCTAAACGCTTCCCCTTTGGGACACAGTCGAAACAGATTACCAAATGAACACCTGGGTTTTGCTCCTGTTTCACTCTCTATCTATTTTTAAATAACAGAACATCTAAATCTTCTATTTTACACATGTATTCTTTCACCTTGGTCTCTCATTATCTTATTAAGCAGAAATTAAATACTTATTTAGAGATACTTAATTTAAATAGTTATCCTTTTATTTGTGCTAATTGAGTTCCCAGATGCCAAATCAAATTTATATTCAAAGTCTCTGTTTTAGCTGCACAAAAAGATCCTTGTTCTTCTCATACCAAAATGACATTCTATTTTAATTCACTCTTCTCATAATTCAGTAAATTTATTTTCATAACAAGAGACAGCAATTTAAGTTTATTCAGGGATCTGCTTGACAGGATCTAACAGGAGAGAGCAAACAGGCCCAGGGGAATTGGTTTATCTTCAAGTAAATCCTTCACAACATAAAGAAAAATATTCCACTCTATCGAGGTGGAAGTCAAGGGAGCATCACAATGGGACAGAAAGGATGTGCAGAGAATGTATAGGAATGCCTAGCATAGCTGAGTTCTGTGGCAGAGAAAATTTCTTCAGTTCACAGGAATTTATTGGTTTACTAATGATCACAGTTTAGAGTCAATGCAGCAGGTACTTTCTATAGCTGATCCCAAGAAATTCTAATCCCACACCCACAGACACACACCTTTGCATAGTTGCACACATATATATCCACTCCTTCCAACTGGCTAGGTAACCACCAGCATATTTGCCCTCCTCTGGGAGTGCAGGTTCCCCTGAGTGCACACCCTTCCTGGTGCAGCTGTGGGTGCACCAGCCCTATGGTAATTCTGACGTTCCCTGCAATCTTAGTAGACCTGTCCACACAACAGCAAGAAGTCTGCCCCAGGAGGTTGTCTCTGCACACAAAGGTAAAAATATTGCCCTAGCATTGCCAGTCCACTGCTGGGTGAAAGCTGCTCCTGATGCCTCACAGGGAGGCTGAACTACCTGGCATAGGCAGGGATTAGGGTAGTGAGGGGACACTGCCAACAGGGACAGACCTCCTGTGATGGTTACTGCTTACTCTCCACTGTCTCTCCTTGCTTTCTTTTTATTGTTTGCTTTCCAGCTGACTCCTTGTTTGCTTTTTTTCCCACCAGTCCCTTGGTTAATTCTCTAGTCACTCCCTGCTTAATCCATTTGATTACCTGTACAATTTCTTTCTGGCAACCACCCTTTCAGACATTTCATTCCCACACAGAATTTACACTTATATTTCTGTCTTAACAGGTACTGGTTTGGCCATTTTGTGTGTTTATGTGTGTGTGTGCATGTGTACTAAGTCCCCTACAAGCTCAAAGAAGGTAAAAAAGAGGCAGAAACTTGGACAGACTACAAACCAGGACCATAGAAACAGGAATGGATTTGGGAAAGACAAAGTTGGAACTAGGGAGAAATATGAAGAGCAACAGGAAAGGCTGCTATATCAACAGAATGAAAAAGCTAAGTAAAATTTGAGCCCACATACTCTGTGGGGCACAGGATCTACTGGCAAAAAAAAAAAAAGGCTCACACTTAGTTTTTATGTACATCTATTTTTCCCAGCATGATTTGCCCTCTAGTCTCCCTGAAGAGCAAGTATATTAGCAGAGTTAATGGGAGTGAAGCAGTACCTACAGTAGAGGAAGCAAAAGCTAAGGAGCATTTAAGCTAATAAAATATACATGCTTCCATGAGACTAGATGGGGCAGAGCCCCAGCATACTCAGGGATCTGAATGTCACTGAGAGGCTGTTCTTTAAAATCTTCAAAAGACCATGGTGACTGGGAAAGGTTCTAAATGACTGGAACAAGTCAAATCTCAAACCCATCTTCAGAAAGGGCAAAATGGAGGATTTAAAGAACCACAGCCTGGACAGCTACATCTCATTCCCAGAAAGACAATGGAATCAATTCTCCTGAAAGCCATTTCCATGCACATGAAGTTGATTAGGAACATCTAACATGTTTGGGTTTTGTTTGTTTTTTTTTAACTACTAATTTTAACTAATTAGAGGAAAGAGGAATATCTAATATGATTCTGTGAAGAAATACTTCTTTTTTTTTACCTCAACAAGCATATAAACATAATTCTAGTTAGTAACAATTAAAATGGTGTTTCATGCTGCAGAATGGATTTCTTAAAGGTAGCTTTCAGACTGTATCTTGTGTATCTGTCACCTCAGAGAAATAAGATTTGTTGAAAGAAATCAGATAAGTTTTAATGAAGTAAAGACTGAATAATGGTCACTGATGTGATATTCCCCCATTTTTATCAGTTTAACATAAAAGAATGATTTTCAGAACATGTTGATGATAAAACTCTTTGGAACTGGACATCTTCAAGTTATCTACCAATTTTCAGGAAGAAGGAATTAATCTAACTAGAGATACGTAAAGTAAACAATTAAGAAATTGTTATGAAAAGGGGAAGAAATTTTGCCTTTCTTTCAGATAGGTGATTAACTCTGCTCAATTATATTCACCTAAGAAACATTGTGTTGTTTTGTTACTTTCTGATTTGAGTAACAAATGAAATATCTGTACTAAATCATATGTATAATTGAAGGACCTGTCATGAGACATAAACTTTAGGTTATCACTGTTTCTTTGCTCCATTCACTCTGCCTTCTTTCCATGTAAGGAAGGGTGAGGATTCAAATCTTAAGTGTGACATTTTATGGATTAACTAGGACAAGAGAATTTGAACTACAGGGTAAATGAATAAATTAAATTAAAAGAGTCTAAATCCCTGGTTGAGTGTCACTTTATTAAGAAATAATTTTCCTATTCATAACCCTTTGTAAGCAGACACTGGGTTGCTGTACTGTGTTAAGAAGACTAGTCTTACCAACGTACGAGTTGTTTGAAGATAGTTGGTTGGTGTTGAACAAAGTGCTATTGATGAAGCCTATCTGATTTTTGTAGGAAACATTGACATGTATCATTAACATTAATATTGACAGCTGTCTAGCGTTTGATGGATTTATTTTATGGTTTTGTAGCAAGATGTAATGCAGGATGATTTGTATTAAAATGCTTTTTCTACCTATACTTACATTTTGCAAAATACAGTACAAAATCAACATCTTCATTTTGACTACATTTTTTATGTTGCTTCATGTAACATTTTACTCTGACTCAGGAAATCCTGTTCTATGCAAAACATCAGCAATATATTGATGCAGCAGTTACTAAAATTAAACTGGATTGCTAGCAATCTGAGTAGCAGGTTTTTATTTCTGCAACTCAGTGTAATTTTGAAGAATAAAAAGAACCATTAGAAGTTTTCATATCAACTATAATTGATAGTTGTAGTGTAAAAAGACTTATTCTAATATAGCAATTCTACATGGTATTCCACAGGGTTTATCTACCATGCAATAAAATACTATATGAACAATATCTAAAATAGCTTTGAATAAGATTTTCTGCAAGACAGTAAAAGTCTTCTTACTTACTTCTGGAAGGTGTATCATCTTTAAAAAATGTTAGTTCTGGACCTGGAAACTTTCTCAGCATATTATTGTACCCAAAATAATGAGCCTTGACATCTCAGTTTGGAACTTGTTTGGTTATCTTTGTATGGCTCTGCATTGCTTATATAATAACAGTAATAAAATTCATCCATAAGGCAGCTTGGGAAGCACAGGACAGACAGCACATTCTCAGAGATTATAGCATCAGAAAACACTTTTCCATTCACAACAGATGATAAATGGAGAGATGGACAGAATAGAAGCATAGGGCTGAACTGGACCCTGAGCATAACTATTCTAATGGATACAAAGTGATAGTGGGAATAGAACAACTCTGGATATGCCTGTGGGACAAATTCTGCACCAAAAGAGTGGAGCAATCTCTACTCTGTCAGTATTTCAGCCATTGTTTTGGGGGGGATTTTGAGTGTGTGTGTGTGTTTGGGTTTTTGTGAAATTTTATCTTACATCTGAAAAATAGGAGAGGGCAGTTATAGAAAGAATGCATTCTTACAGTCCCTGCTCAATTAAAAAGTACACGTATTTCAACATATTTTAAATAAAGGCTTCATTGCACTGCCCAGTTTCACCTTGAAACTGAGCCAAATAATATTTAAACTAATTAACAGTGTGTTCTCATTGACATCAGTGAGAATCAGACTTTGAAAATTAGTTTATAAACCAACATTTTTTCTCTAGTACCTATTTCATGATGTGTATCCCCTTTCTGTGGATTTTTTTATTTATTCAGTCAAAAGATTTTGCTGAAAAATGTAATTTAAGTGAACTCCCCAAATATTTGGTGTTTTAAGATAAACTCTCTTTACATTTCATGGAAAGTATATCAAATATATGTACATAAAAAGCAGTTCTATTGTTCTCTAGAATTAAACCTGTCACTTTTAATTGCACCACTTTTCATATTCATTGATAAGTATGTTTTACTTAAACTTTTTCCAAGATGTACTAGCTCATAGCTTCTATTAAAATATAATATTTTTTAGTAATTTTCAATACCAATTGTTCTTTGTTTTGTGCTCATTCATCCAAACCCATTATTCTTCCCATCTCCACACTTTTCCCGAATATCACTAATGTACTCTTTTTTTCTAATCTTTCATAGAAAAAATATTTTTTTTCCCGAAAGCAGCACTTGTAATTCAGTTATTCCCCCTGTATTTCAATACTTCTTTGCTGATTAAAGAATTGGAAACATTTCTTAAAATTTTATTTTGGAGCAAAAAACATTTCATGAAATTGAATGAGACAAGAAGACATGGCATCTGAAATAGAACTCCAGCACTGACATTTATTCCATGCAAGTAGGGTATTGTAGAGAAACTTCTTGCTTCAGTGAAACACTGTCTTGCTGTAACAAACTATGAACATTCAGAACACTGTTGAATTAAGGATGAAATATTCAGCCTACTGTATCTATCAAAGGGTCCCACAATGCAAGTGGGACAATTGATTTACAGAGCATTTATCATGTGCAACATTGCACCTTCTGAGTTGAACTCTAATTCTCCTGTTCAAAATATTAAATCTTCTCTTCTATAAGATCATACCAGAGTGAAAAAGTGTCTGTGATGTCAACTGTGAAACTCTTCATCATCTTCATAGATGGCTACTCATGTGAGATAATCTCAATTTTAGGAGATTCAGTGTGTGTATACACGGTCACCTATGTAGAAAGCATATAGATGTATTAGGATTCTTTCTGTCTTTAACAGAAAAATAGATGCATTTTTTAAGATTGTGGTTGTGAAGATGAGTGACGGAGGTTTAACGTTGCTATTTTATAAACAAATATAGGCCTTAAATTATCAAGAACTGTATACTAAAATCTGATATGCTTTGAAATTAATAATATATTAATACACGTTACAGTAGTCTAGTTTACTGAATTTAACAAACCCTTCCATAGCAGTTCTTTTCAATTTTCAGATATACTACTTTAATAAATTGATGTGTTGTTTCTTCTTTTTCAACTTTAGTTCCAGCAATAGAATTAAAAGTATGTGCTATGAAGACCAAATAAAGAAGAAAATTACTATGAAAGTTATCAGTCATTCGCTATTCAAATTGTGCGTTCATACAACGCATTTTTTGTAAAGTGTACTACAAAGCATTAGTCCAAAATTGCCCTTCCTAGATCATAGAATTGTGTTGGAATGGACCTTAAAGAGCACCTAGTTTCAACCTGGCTGCCATGGGCAGGGAACCCCCCAGATCAGCAGGGATCCCCCCCCCAGATCGCTGAATGTCCTGTTGAGAACCAGCTACACCTCTCCTTCTCCTAGATCTACTCGTGCCCACAAGCTGTTGGCTGGGTGATAAGGTGCCAGAACCACAAGGTAGCACTGGAGAGCATATGGGCATGACAATTCTGTTGCTGCTTCTACTGCCTGCTGTCCATAACGTGTCAGAAGTACGAAGAAAGTCCTCTGTACTTCCTGAGAGAAGCCTGAAATAATTAATTTTGAGAAATCATTATAATTTAAGAATTTGTTAGGGTAACATACATTTTCATTGTAAACAAGATCTCAAAAACTTGTTATTTACAGTTCCATTTACTGTTAATTTTTTTAAAGAGATACACCAAATTCTTAAATGGAGGTTTATTTTGAATAGAAAATGTTTCTGTATACCAGAAGTGTCTCTAGAATTTTATGAAACGTTGCAATTTATTCCATGCTTGTCAGATAAAGTCATTATACTTTATTTGATCTTTTTACCTAGTATCAATTTAAATGCATAGAAAAAGTCTTAGATCCAAAGTATTTCTATTCAAGAAATCAATTAATTTTTAATAAAATAATTAAGTTAATATTATCATGACAAGTATTTATATATCTTAAATATTTTTTTATATATTTTTTAATTTTCCTTTGAACCGAAATTTTAACTGTCACATTTTGATGGTGATAGATACAAATATTTTATATGGTTCTAGTCTAATAAAAACTGAAACTTGTTAATAAAAAATAAGTTTCTCACTGACTGATAAGACTTGGTGATAAAAAAATATATTTGATCTCTTTGCCTTCACAAATTTCAGTGTGTCTTTAAACAATATTTATATTAAAATTTTGAAGAACTTGCGTTAGTCCATTTAAATTTTAATTCTTTTTTATTTATTTTGAAACAAGATTACCTTTGCGTATACGACCATCCACTGTGATTGCTTTGGTAATGAGTAAAAGGAGGAAAACAATACAGTCAGAAAGAATAAAATATATTTTTTTCTTTTTCTTGATGAAAGAAATTTGAAATTAGTCACCTTAAAAAATGGAAAAAATCAGCTATGTCTTCCATCAAGTTTGGCTATAATGATCAATTTGTTTGTTTTACCTGATCTTAGAGTAATTTAATCACCTTAAATTCCTCTTTTGACTCTTGAAGTCAAGAAACAGGCAGTCTGAAAACAATGAAGAGGCATTTTTCATGGTCAATATTGTAGTGTTGGTCTTGTTCATAAAGTCAGGCAATAAAAAAGTGAAATATGGCATAGGTGATCTTTGAGCTTCAAAGGAAGAGATCATGTTTACCTCAGTAATTTACTGATCATAACTTGCTAATTACAAGCCAAAACTGAAATACAAAGTTGTTAGGCTGTACAATATATTAAGTCTTAAACTTCACTTTCTAAATGCAAAGATTTAGAAGAAAGTATGAATTAAGTTTCATTGAAAACATTGATTACATGGAAAATTGGACAAAAAACTAACCAGGCAGAGCTCAAGAGTTGAAATGTGTTTCCCATGTATTTCTTTGCCAAGGTAGCAAAAGAAATGAAGTCTAGGAAGTCTTCAGTAAAACATTTAAGACAGTGACAAATTCAAAATCATTAACTAAATTTGGAATACAGGCAAAGGTAGAAGAACTTATTTACTGTAGAAATAGCATTGTTAGTCATGTAATTTCAATTGAAACCTTTTATTTTTACATTATGTTACAACTGCATTTAGGGAGTTATCTACAATTATTTTTGTACTTATAGTAACTGCACAGCATGCACTGCTGTTTCTTATATCCATGGAGAAGCCTTCAGCAGTGGGAGTAGTGTTCCACATTCGAAAGAGAGCTACTTGCCTGGGTCAATATGCTTGCATTGGAAAGGTACTCTATCCAGGCTAATTAATCCTGTTTCCCTACAATTAGTTGTAGAAGATAATTAGAGATTCTGATCCCAGAGTCAGCTCATTTGTTGCTAACCTAGAAATCTGTGCACCCCATGAATCACAGTTCAGAGAAGATATATGCATAAAAATAACTATGCTTTACAATGTAAGTTGAATAAAATAATTAAAGAAATTCCAGTATCTGCATCTTTGAAAGTCAGCTCTTGAATCACAAAACAGGTATCGACATTGCCTAAAAGGCATTTCAATTAGTTTTTGTAAAACTCACAATACAATTTTTTAAGACATACTTTTTTCATATACCTAAGTCTGTATTTTTAACTTGTTTTAAAATATCTGTGACTTCTAGGTTTCTATAAAGTATTTGATGTGTTTAATTGGAAGATAAAAGTTTATTATAACTGGTATAGTAAAACTAAGGGCAATTTTAACACAGTCATCAAAGAAATATTGCTGTCTATTGGGCAAGTATTCAAGACCAAAACAAAGTTCAGAGCTGGAGCCACATTCAGTCTGTGTATTTTGGGTGCTCTACTTCAGCTTTTTTTTAACATAACTCAGGAAAAAAATCTACCTTGTTAAGCAGTGAAAGAATGACAACAAGGGGTTTTTATCTATGTAGGCATGAAATGAATACGTTTTTCTCTTCCAAACTATCACGCGAAAAAGAAAGGACTTATTAAATAAGTCACTGAACTGAGCAAGAAGTGTTCTCTCTTCTTCTTTGTTCTCATTCTTCACCACAGTAAGCTCATCACATTTCTCTTCCTCTGTGATCTGACAGGCAAACAGAACAAAATACAAAGGAAAGTATGAAGATCATAAAGAGCAACTTCCTAGACCTGACAACTATAAATTCAGAACTTAGTGAAAGGTTTAAAATACCGTCAAAAAAAGCAATACAGGTAAGGGTGTGAACATAGTACTGTAGAAGCAGACAATCTGAACAGGCTAAAATGTCATAGGACAGAGTTAAAAGTCACATACTTTGGAACAATATAATTTTCGTTAGCTTTAAAATGAGATATAAAATACCTACTGACTAAAACGCATAAGCACTTTCTGAGTTACGGGTAAGTACTTTAATCACCATGCAGAAGTTTCCTTCAACTTTGAAAGTGTACACTGCTAAGTACCTACCAACACAAAACACTCTGTACAAGACGAAACTGAAAAGAAGCATTTGTGATGGAGCATCTACTGTGCTACTATAGATGCAGTAGATACAGAATCTGCCTACAGCAACAAGGCATAGTCTTAAGGACCTCAAAACTTAGTTCTGTGCAACTAAAAAGATAAATATCAATTTTTCAGATTTTTTTCTTGAATTATTTTATCTTTATCCCTAAACAGGTATGAGAAAGCTTTTGGTATCTGTTTGAAACAGCCTTCATTTTATGCATGAACTTCACTCCTTTATACCCACTTCTGCACAGGCCAAATTGAAACACAAAATAACCTAGCAGCATTGCTGAGAAAGAAGACACTTGCAAAACACAGACGCTGAAAATAATGCTAATAATTAAAATGCTCAGGGATGTAAATTTAATAGAGGATAGATATGTTAATAACTCTCTCTCCTGTAGACTTTTCTCTGAGTAGGCTAGATGTATACAAAGGCATAACAAGACATTTAAAATTCATGTTCCCAAACAAAATAAAGTCTATGAAGATAGAAACTACAGGGGAAAAAATGTTTTGTTTGTTCTGTTTTTTTTATATGGTTTTACTTTTATTCAAAGATGCAGCTCCAGCTCTGAGAGTCTCCCTTCTGCAAAGAAATTCAGGAAAGTATCTTTACCTTTGTAATGAGAGGATAAGGAGTTTTCTTTTAAAAACAATACAGTCATAATGTGTTCCCAGAGTTGCTCTTGGCCACAGTTGTGAAAAGTACAGCTCAAGGATGCAGCTGTATTGTCTCCTAAAGAACCCCCATGTAAGTGCTCACTGAAAAAAGAGCAATGAATTAGACAGAACTGAATGTCTCCTAATCTTTTTCTAAAGGTTCATATATAGGCAAGATAGCATTCTACACTCTCTTTTTTTTGTGTCTCTTAGCCATTGTAAGGAACAGTCTTTTGGTCTGTTTCCAAAAATACATATAAAATGTCAACAGTTTAAGTTCCAAACTGAGATGTGCTCCTAATGTTCAGGTAGTTCTTTCCATATCTGGAAAGGAAGAAAAAAATGCTTTCAAGCTTGGCTGAAAAGAATACAGAGAAGAGGGTTTAGCATCAGGAGTAAGTCTTCTCTGTTGACGTTCACTGTCCTTTTCCGGATCCTCACAGAAAAAAGCTGACTTTTTTTTTTTTTTAATTAAGAAAAAGGAGAATGAAGGATAAGGGAGAAAACAAAGTAGCTATATAGTTGGATCTAGGTGAAGAGAGATGTAAAGAAGGGATGTAGTTTCCAAAGTCATAGGGAAAGGAGTGAGCTGGAGCCAGTAGGAAAATAAAAACCATGTTGGAATAAGCAGATTTTTTTCCCCTCTCTATAGTGGAAGAAGTTGCATCAAAGTAGTAATTGTTCCATTTACATATTCTTAAAATTCCGTTATCAAAATTGTGTGACGGCATCCAGTTTTAAGTTTTAATTCTAACAAATTTGAATGCATCTTTGTAAGTAAGATACATTCCTTGCTTTATGCATAGGAAACTGCAATATTCAAAGATGTAATTAAATTCTAAAGGGAGTTTAGCTTTCTGCATAAATCCAGATTAGATGATATGTTGGTTAAATCTACTTAGCAGACATATTTTTCTCTTTAACCTGCAGCAGGAAACCTATAGTGTCTCAGTCTTCAAGTAATACCAGAATCTTCACAGTGTTTTCAAAAGACTTATCAACTAACTTATTCTGAATGCAGTGGTGATGGTTATGCATAAAACCCAAAAATTTGTGCATCCAGGAAACATTTGCACCAAATGAAGAGTAGAAAGTGGGTTTTGAGATTTAGGATAGAAAATGCCTAAGTTTATCTTACTTCTAGAAACAACAGGTAAACAACAAGCTAAAAGGTGTCTCACAATACTGTAAACTGCAGATATTTCACACTCAATTCTCAATTAACTCCAACTCTGCTCCCCAGAATGAATGGTTATGCCATTTAGGGCCAGACTATTGATGAATTAAGTAATTTACACCACGGGGTGTGATGCACATCAGGTCTATTCATTTTGCTCAATTCAAATTTACTCCTCCTCTTAGGAAATTAACTACTTCTACCATCTCTCTGTCTTCTTTCCCCTGTAACATCCCAAATATGACAGTGGTACTAATGACCTTTTACATCACATATGGTCTATTTGACACATACTTGAAAATAATCTAGAAGAATTGTTCACAATTTGTGTTGAGTTTTGTTTGTTTTTTTTCTAAGTGTATAACTGCATTATAAAAAAATATTACTTCTAGCCTTCAAACAATGCATTACCTCGCTCACTATATTATGCTTGGTGCTGACAGTTAAACTTTGAGATTTCTAACTATTCACACTTACAATATAAATATTTTAAATTCTCCATCAAGGTCTCAGAATTATACCTACCGAGATGAAACAGAGGTTGATACAATGCTCAGCAACACTTTAAAATATGGAATGGTTTAAGAATGTCATTCTCAATCTATAGGATAAAAGTAAAAAGGCAGAATCTTATATTACTTAAAATGCATGCAATATTTGGTTTACAGAGCAAAAATAGTGATTTTCTTATATGCAAAAAATAAGGAAAAGAAATGCTGCTGGGGTTAAGAAAAGGATTATTTGAAAGTAACAATCAGAGTCTGGAAAATCTTACAAAATATTATGAAAACTATCGTAAATGAGTACTGTTAGTTTATCTACTAAATGTTCTATTTGAAAAAAAAAATGGAATATTCATGAATGACAATGAATTAAGGATGCCCGGGAAATTATACTTATGTTATGCAAATAAAAATAATAATATCAGAGAATAGTATTAAAAAAAAAAAACAAATCTCACCTCATCCTCTTTGAAAACCTTTGCATGCTTGTATAACGTTTAGGTCCCAGTGCTGTATATTTTTTACCTCTATTATAGAGAGTAACTTCCAGTTTTGTATCAGGAGGGGAAAATAGATATTATAAATATTGAAGATCAAAGTGCAGAATCAGAGAAACATGCCAAAATGAAATCAATGGAAACAAGAAGACGGAAAAATTCTCTGATGAATTACATCTCACAGACAGAAACAATTCATGAGATAATTAAGCACCAACTAAACATTCTACTGTTCTAAAAAGTGATGCTAAACTACGCTTGTGAATGGTCTGCCAAAGGCTGCACTGCTCATATCATGGGGCAAGTATTGTCAGCTCCTTCAGGAGGCCTCCCACCCCATGACACAAATGGCTGTTGACACCCCTGCCCTTAATCTCTCAAGCCATTCCCCCTTGCTGGTCACTGGTGCTCTCCAAGTCAGAGGCAGTTCCTAACGGGCAGTGACAATCACATGAGTGTGTGTGGGGGGAAAACAGCTTCAACCCACTCCAAACAGCCAAGGCTGCCCCAGACCTCCTGAGACAGACCTGCCCTTCCCCTATGAGGACCCAGACACAAGTGAGGTTACAGACCAAAAGGTACACAAAAGTTTTAAATGCAATATCAGGAAAACTATTACCTATTTATGGAATTCAGAGGTTCACTCATTTCTTCCTCGTTACTTACTTTACTTATACAAAGATACAGCAGGCGTTCATCACTTAGTATATTTGGTGATCAGAATTATATGATAAACTAGAGAGCAGCATCATAAAATAAGTATACATCTCTAAATATTTATCTGTAAATAGGTATGGGATTTGATTTCACAAACCATGGTCCTTAGTTGCCCTAAATAGCCCATGAGAAACAGAAGGTATGCTGAAGTTTGTTGCTTATGCTCTGGAATATGATGTTGGTTCTTTAAGAAAGAAATCCTTCACTTTCCAAAGGTGTAACATACTTACACTAACTTCAAAAACTCTCAGAGTAAAAATAAATAGGGCATCTTGCTATGTAAACAAAGAAGGAAGCAAACAAACAAAATACAAAAAAACCCAAACCCAACCGAACCAAATGAAACAATAAACAAACAAAAGAAAACAAAAACAAAAAAACCCACAGGGCAGGAGAAAGCTTGACTGCAAGTATCCAGAATTTGATGAAATGAATTCTCCGTTCCACACCTCTTCATGATGAATTGCTTACAATCTGAGCAAAAAAACACAGAAGCTGTGACACCAGGTCAATTATCTGATACTTGCTTCAGAAGGTTATCTGAACACTGCTATTTTTAGGTGGTGCTATGTCAGCGTGTCAACTGACATGCAAGATTTCTTTTTTCTTCCAAATTCAAAAACCATATTTATGAAGGAAATTATTTTTGTTTCTTTTCTTGGATTAGGTGCATGATCTTGACAATCTCCAAGTGGTATATGTCTTGTCTAAACTGTTGCCATGAATGGGACTCCTTATGACAGATATCTTTGAGTTTCGGTATCATCTGATAAATCTATGACCAAAAAGATCAAGAAAGAGCTATAAAAATTGTTAGAGGATTACTTTTTTGTTCATGTTCTAAGAAAGGGCTCAAGATCCACTACTGTCCATTCCAGAAGCTTCCTTTATATTTAGCATGAAATACTTGGGATTAAATTCTTGAAGGCAATAAGGGCAAGGTTTTCTTTGCTGAAAGAGTGGTGAAACCTTTAAACTGGCTGCCCAGGGAACTGGTGGAGTCACCACCCCTGGAGGTGTTAAAGAAATGTGTAGATGTGGCTCTTCAGGATATGGTTTAGCAGACATGGTGGTGTTGGATTGACAGTTGGACTTATGATCTTAGAGGTCTTTTCCAACCTTAATGAAGTACTAGGTGAATTCTAGGAACACCTCCATCCAAAAGAATCTTATATGCTATGCTTATAAGTTCTTGATGTTAAATACTGGTGGAATTTTCAGAACAAGAGGGAAGTTTGCCTATGAATCTCCAAAACGACATAAAAAAGCATTTAGGTGTTTAAATCCCAGTATCAAAAGACCATTGTGATTCCCTGTGTTCTAGGAGAGGGTCCTCATGTTGTCAAGATTTCTAAAGAATACATGGATTCCTCAGCTATGCAACTGGACTTTTTCCTGCTTAAGTAAGTGATAAAACATTCTTTTGAAGAGATGTTATCATTCAAGTCATTAGGGTGTAAAATCAGTCTCTGCATCTACCAGTTGTATAGTAGATTATTAGCATTTTATTCTAATGTAATTTGTAAAAGTATTAGTCCTTTAGTATTTTCTTCCAAGCATAAAAGCTCCAACAAGAAAACTACTAGAAATAATTGAAATAATTTCATGGGCTTCTACCTAAAAGACTCACATGGGACTTAAGAGATCTGAAAAGAAGGCTTAAACAGTAGAGTATTATGAGTAACTTACCTACACTACTACTGTAATAACTACATTATATGCTCAAGAAGGAGGAAAGAAAAAAAGAGTGCTATTTCCTCTTCTAATTAAAAATCTGACCATCTTTCAAGATTCAAAACTAGAGAATTACTGTAAAAGAAATCTTATCTTCTGTGTATTCCCTGTTGCTCTATAAGAATACATAAATGTTCTCGTTACCTCTGCAGTGGTAATGTACAGGTAATGAGTGATTGCTATTTAAAGCAGTAATCTATGTGTTTCTGAGTATGTCTGCAAGAAATTATCAACACAGCAGGAATATGAGCTCATAAATTAATTCAACACTTCTGAAGCTGAATCTTGTCCAAGAGTTGCAAGGTGTTTATGAGACCAGTTTCTGTTCTTAAATGGCTTCATACACAAGATTATGAAGGAATATAATAGGTAAGTGATAGATTTAAGCTCATCAATAATGTTTAAATTACAAATTCATATGTCGTGATTTAGGTCAGACTTTTATTGCAGTATATTACCTTGAAGTAAGATGTATACCTTTTTTCCCATACCAATTTTTTTACTCTGAATTTAGAAAATGTCCATCACTTTCTACAGAATTTACGTGTAGGTGATAGTTTCTAGGGCTTCTCAGTCTTGTGCAGTAAACAATCATTATTAACAATTAATTCTCATCAGATCCCCTAGATTATCACTGATTTTTTTCTCTTAATTTTCCTATTTTCAGATTCTTCATATGTAAACTATTCTTCTCTATTTATAATCAGTTGCAATTGTATGTACGACATATGAAATTCCAGGTTCATGAAACATGTCAAAATTATCATTTATCTGGATTTTCTTTTAATGATACAGCATACACTAGAATAAGAAAAAATTAGTTGTTTTGATACTCGGATTTTAAAATATTCCACTTTGGATAGCTCTAATTATTTTATTTACCATTTCTAGTAATCTAACATAAATAGTATGAAAACCATTCTCCTATATTTTTTCCTTCTTTTTTTTCCCCTTTTAGTTTTAGGTTTACCAAGGACTCTCCCTACTGTCTAACATACTAAACTATGAAGGGCATTTCTAAAAACTCTGCAAGATTCAAGGTAGTTATTGATGCCATCAAAATGACAGGTACTTTTACATATTTGCTGATGAAGTTTTGTAAAACCTGTAACATTGATTTATATTTTCATTAAAAGAACATATGGCATTTCACAGTGAATAAATTTATGACCCTCCTCTATCTGAATTTTTTACTTAGGATGTATTTAGTACAATGAGCTATGTATAATACTAAAGATAACTTTACTTGTCTTAATTGCATGCACAATGAAATTCCCATTCAATAAATTTTTTTGCATAGTCCTATATTATAGTAGGTTAAGGAACAGACATGAAAAGAATGCTGATATGCCATTTCTGAAAGAAACGTTCTTGCATAACTTTGTAACATTTTTTGTCATTTATTAAGCTACAGATTACTGTTGTGTGCCTTAACACAGGCATATATTTCAGGAAAATAGTACCTACTTACTTAGAAGGCATGCATAAGACACCCGATGATAAGAATTTTCATGATTCTAGCACTAGAAGGTGCACAAGAGGAAAAACAAATCACGTCAAAAAAACCCTGTATGCAATACTTGCCATCTCTTAGTATATTAGTAGTATTACTCATGGCAAAATGTTCTTTCATTATCTAGATTAGTGGTAACTATATATATTCTTTAACTAAAAATAGAAAGTTTGAACTTTCCATTTAGTAGTTACAAGAATAAGTGTTTTGAAGTATGAAGTCATTTAAATTCCTTTTTACCTCATATTTCAAAAAGTCCCAAGCCTGCAATCTGTATATAACAGTAAAATTTACTTCAGCTATCCTTCTGAAATAATTTGAAACAATTAAATCTCTTTCTCAGATCTCATGATTTCATTTCGTAATTGATTCACAAAAGGTGGCTTCAAATCTTAGAGAATTAGGATAGCCTATATGCTTGTGTATAGGTAGTACTTTTAACTTCATATTTTGGCAGTGGAACACTAAATACTTTATAATCTAGCCATTCTCCTGACAACATCAAAGGATGGTCTTTCCTAGAGGGATAACAGATAAGGAGAATGAAGTCTCATGTTTGTTTTAGAATTAGGCCATATGTAATACATTCTTTGAGAATAATCTGATAAACACAAGCACAAAGTACTTGTAAAAAGATTGAAGTGGTTTTGGGGAAAAGAGTTGCTAGTATGTCCTCCATATATTAATAATTACCTTTCCTGTGAAAAGGGAGAATTCATTTATTTGGATATAATCAGCTGTTGTTTGAGGAAAATTATAGTACATATGTTGAAGACTTAAAAAAAAATCTTCCGTTGAAAGTCTCTGGGTAATAGATATGTTTAAAGTACACCTCACTGGTCCATATTTTATAGCTATGAAACAGAATAAGCAATATAATGAAAAATATTTTATACAAATAAATATAAGACATGATATCAATACAATGATTGGAGCAGAGATCTTTTTTGGTACAGGTAATGTTAGTAGGATTAGAGGGAGAAAATGCATATATATATATATAGGGTGACAATAAATTCTGTCTTATGTATTTATATGTCCTGACACAGGGGGTTTTAAATAATTTTGGTGCAGAGATTTTGTTTCTCATTTCATTTACATTTTGAAAGTTACATTTTTTAAAGGTTACTTCTGAACTTGAATCTACAGAACAGCTGTAATTATATATTTACATTTCTAATTTCCTTAGCTTTAAAAAAACCCAGAACAAAACAACAACAAACAAACAGAAAAATGAAGAAAACCACATTTAAGTAAAAACCATGATCAGGATATGCAAAGGGATAAAATCTCAGCCAGTGCTGAACTGCTGAAATGAAAAACAACAAATCATCTGAAGGCACATTTCAGAGATCTAAGGACTCCAAGTAGATAATAACACACATACAAGTTAGGGCAGGTCAGACAAAAGCTTTATTAACTCTGATCATAATGAGAGAACATTTAGGGAGCATTTTTCCCTCTGCACTTTTTTCTGTATTGAGTTATTGCACAGACAATATATACTGTTTCAGGGGGGTGGGGGGAAACTGAGGAAACCCAATATTCTCAACGTTTAAAAGCCTATAAGAGCGCCACACTCAATATTATTTTATCTTAGAAGAAGCAAACACGAAGCAGTCACAGACTGTTAGCTTTTATTTAGGATAAACTGAAACAGATGATTGCTCAGAGAAGTTGTGGATGTTCCATAATTGCAAGTGTTCAAGGTCAGGCTGGTTGGGGCTTTGAGCAACCTGATCTAGAGAAAGATGTCCCTTCCCATGAAAGAAGAGGTTGAACCGTATGAATTTTAAAGATTCTTTCAAACCCAACCACTCTATGGTTCTACGAATCTACTTTAAATTCTGATAGATTACATCTTAATAGAGTATATTAAATCTATGCATTGAAATATCTCTTAAATATATTTTTTTTCAGTTGAAATCAGGAAAGTTAGAGGGAAACTTATTTAGTAATAATTCATCTGAAATAAGTCACAGTAAATCCTAGCAACTATAATTTCTAGCCATTAAAAACACTGAGATATGTATTCTCACAATATTTTTTAATATAAATCCTAACAAGTTAATAATATTAATATTTCAGATTAAGGAAAACGTGTCTCTTCACAGTTATGACATCTTGTGGTGAACACAAAAACTGTGAGTCCTATACATTTCTACAGAAAATGACAAATTTTATTTTTTCAATATATCATTGCAGTATTGTTTATTTCAATTTTTTAATGACTAGAAATCTATGTGTATATAAATAAAGTATTATAAAAGTACTTAAACCAAATGTGATTTGATATTTTAGATACTTGCAGACATAAAAAAAAGTTTGCCTAGTATTAGAAAGAAGCATTTGCAGTAAGGGTGAGCATACTTTATACTTTAATTCACAGCTGGAAGGAATTTGATACAAAACTAAAACTCTTTTTTTTCAGTAGAACAAAATAAACACCCATGTAAACACATCCTGAAGCACTTGGAAGGTGTCCTCAGTGTCCCTTCTTCATTTTGTCTTTTTAAGAATTGTTGCATCATTTGTTTTGTATAAGTATAAAAAATTAATGCATCTCCTATTTTATCTTATCAACATAATGATTTCGGTACTTACTTGAAATGCATTTTTAGAAGTAATCCAGGTGGTAGTATGTTACTGTGCCTATTTTTGCCTAATCCTAAACTGCTATGGTATTTTTCTGTTGGGTTTTGTTGTTTTTTTGGGGGTTAACTTTTTGAAGAATTTGTTGTTTCTTTTCATAAAAGCAAAAGAAGATTTCAGTTACTATTTTAAGTGAAAAATGTGCTTTGTATTCCAAATTTATGATTTTTATTTAAACAGGTTTTGTGCATTTACTATAAATCAAGTAACTGTTGCTCTTTTTGCACTACTAAAGGTCTTAGGGAATTGGTTTTTTATTTCAAGTAGTCAAAAATTTTTCTTCAACGAGGATTTATCACATTCTTTTGATCCAACATGCTTTACACCTCCCTTTATTTTTGCTGTCTAGTATTTATATTGGCATGATTCACTGTTGTCAAACATCTTAACATGGTGAATACTTATATTTATTTGAGAGTCTCTTGTCTACGAGGCAGAATTTCTGCTTTGTATTCCTGGCTGTGCTGCTGCCTGTTCTCAGTCTTCGACACTTGGCAGTTCACCTCCCCTCTCCTTGAACGATTTTATTAAGTTGTATTTTGAGATATTGGCCAGTTTAACATATTTTTCATGAGTACTTCTAGTTGAATAATTTGAGTAATCAGCACAGAACATCTGTTAGTAGAAGACTTGAATGCAACCTAGTAAACTGATTATATAGAGTTTTGCTAAATTTTGCTAAATGTGAGCTTCTTCAGGAAATAAAAAAAAACAATAACAATAATTAACTAACTCAGGAAACTAAAGGAAACACCAGTAGTAAAATCACAGCATGATGTTTAAAGTGAACTAATTTTAAAAATAGAGTCAATAATCTTATTCTGAATTTAGAAATTCTCTTCCTGTACAGGGAACTTGCTAGTATATCTGAATGCATTTTGGATATCTCTTGTTAGTTCTGAGCAGTGTGGACATTTTGTATTTCAAAAGTGGCATATTAGTCACTTTGGTTTTTCTCTTATATGCATAAACTGCCTTGGCAGCCAAAAGAAGTTAATTTACCTTACTGGATAGAAAGCAGTTGGTATACAAGGTCATTATTGTTGCTATTTTGCTCCTGAGAAATTAGTGAAGTGAATTCTTAAAGTGTTTGTGCATGCACGGAATAACAGAGTTCTGAATAGCTATACCATTGGCTTTAAGATACTGCCAGGGATATGTAGATTAAAAAAAAAAAAATCTTAAGAATTATTTAATCGTCACATTTCAGGCCATGAATTTACATAGTATCTTTCACATTGAAATTTCAGCTTTTCTAGACAGGAACTTGTCTTAAAAATTATGACACTGGAATGCTTGTAATTGCTTTCTGATTTTAAAACTATTGAGATTTTTCTCTGTTGATAACTGTTCTCTATTAAAGGAAATGACTACCTTGAACATGCTGACCTGTCCTCAGGAAGCAGAGATGAACAACAAGTGTTAACTGCAGTATTTCACGGAATCAAACAGAGTTTCTCTGGCCTCTATGGTATAGACCAATCATTATCATCTCAGCAATGAGATGAAATAAGAC
Source organism: Dromococcyx pavoninus (assembly GCA_033558185.1). NCBI lineage: Eukaryota > Metazoa > Chordata > Aves > Cuculiformes > Neomorphidae > Dromococcyx > Dromococcyx pavoninus. The sequence continues at coordinate 3,822,859 of JAUMJL010000110.1, forward strand.
AATAACCCAGAGGAAAAGAAAAGAGAGGGTAAAAATATATAAAGTTCTCTGGAGAAAGAAAACAAAGTAAAACCAACAAAACAACACAAAATAAAAAAGAACAACAATCAGGAAAGCTTTAAAGAGCACTTAACTGTGATAACTAACAGGAAGATACCTAAAAATAGCCTTATTTCTATAAATATTAATGATAAAACTGATGATAATTGTGATAATTCTGATAATTTAAAGTTAACTTAGGTAGCAGAACCTTACTCTAACACTGCATTACAGAAATGTAGTATACACTCCAGGTAAAAGTTTAAACAATTTGTCTCTTTAGAGAGTTTACAGAAAAATGAGGTGTGTTTGTAAATTATCCAAGGCTTTCCAGTCAGTGTTGTACTGAGGAAACTATGCCCTATATCCCTTATCATCAGAGCTGAAACAAAATCTTTGTGGAAACTCTTTTGTCACGTAGTATAAATCCTAACTAGGTAATTAGAATTTGCAAAGCAGTGGGAATCACGATCTCATGAAGTCTTAAAAAAATCCTGATAATAAGGATGTGAGGGAAAACCCCAGTTAATATGAGAAAAGATACCGGAGGCATAAAGATCTGCAGAGCTTAATGTTGAACCCTCCTGAACTACTCATCTCATAGAATCATAGAATTACCCAAGTTGGAACGGACCCAAAAGGCTCATCGAGTCCAACTCCTGTCCCTACACAGGACACTCCCAACGTCCACACTATGTGACTGAGGGCATTGTCCAAATGCTTCTTGAATGCTGGCAGACTTGGTGCCAGGACTGCTTCACTGCTAGAGCTGTCACTCTAGAAAGCTTTTCAGGTACTCTGGTCTACATAAATTGTCTGTTTCAATTCTGACTATTAGCCTGATATGTATCCTAAAAACCCAACGACTTTTTCAGTCTTGTTTTCAAATTTGCTTTCCTAAAAAGACAATTGCTAACATACACTATCAGGGATAAATAAATAAATAAATAAATAAATAAATAAATAAATAAATAAATGTTATTATTTTGGTTATAAACTAAATTGTGGCATGCATTTTCAAGTATATCATTACAAAAATAATAATAGAAAAAGAATACTCTAAGTTCTGGAATTTGTCTACCTTAAGAACATTAGGAAACACTTTTCTGCTCTGAGAGTAACAGAACACAGACATAGGTTTCCCAGAGGTGAAGTAGGAAGTTTTCATCCTTCTATGATATTCAGGAGCTGTCTGGTCTGTACCTGGTCCTGCACAACCTGCTCTAGATGACCCTACTTGGGCGGGTGGTTGAACAAGATGACCTCCAGACATTCCTTCCAACCTCAATCATTCTGTCATTCTGTGATTAAAAATTGATAAGGTTCATCTGGGAGTTTTCTGTTTCTTTTCTTAAAGTTTCAAGAATATTTTTCCAGCCAGCCTTCTGTCCTATTCGCTTGACTTCTGAATTTTTAAATTGCCTGCTCCTCTGCTCTTAAGAGATGTCTCATAAAAAGTGACCAGCACTCATGTACCTCAATATCTCCAAAAGCGGATTCCTAGGGAACACTACCAGGACTGAAGTTTTGCTGACACTTATGCTCTTATTACCAATGATTTGAAACTCAACTACTTCATGATCAGTGTGATCAAGACTGCTGTCAATCACTACTTCACCAACAAGTCAAACCACAAACCTAGGAGGACAACTTTCTTAGTACTTGCACCAAGAATTTACCTTCAAAGTGCTTCAGGAATTTCCTGGATCTTTTTTTTGTCTGATGTATGGTACTCCCAATTATGTCTGGGATGTTAAAATCACCTGCAAGGACAAGAGAAGTTGATCTAGAGATATCCCCAAATTCTTCAAAGTATATCAAGAACCTAGTCCACAAAGTAAAACCTTGCTACTTTTGAGACCTGGTTTGCAAAACTACATTTAAAAGTATCATTATTTTGTTAATATTATCACAGATATGACACATTAAAACAGAGTGCTTATAATTCACAGTTCACAACACTGGAAAGATGTTTATGTGGAAAGAATAAGGAGTCTTACTTTCCTAGGAAAGTTAGATTTAGGTAAGATACAATTTCTATAGAAATTTCTGATCAAACTTTACATTTGAACAGTGATATAGCCATGCTAAATTGGACAAAAATCCACTTAGTTCGTGGCTACAATTATCCCCAACATCTACTCCACCACTGATTTTGTATTTTTTATTCACTTTAGTCCCTAATTCCTCAGTTGTGCCTTTCACAGATTTCTCTTCTCAAGAAGTTTTAGGTTTTGTTGGAGAATTTATATTATCCTACCGTCTTTTTCAAAGTGAAAAATAAGTGTCAGAAGTTGGTAACAAGTAAAAAGCAAGAGAAATAAGGACAGCCATATTTCCCTTGTAGCTTAGATATTTTCTATTAGCTCCAAATTAATTTTATTTCTTACGGTATCAAAACAGCAACTACTAACAATCACAATCGTAGTTGTCAATCTTATTTTTTATTAGTTTTAATGATGTAAACATAAGCACTTTTCATTTGAGTTCAGAAACTCAACAGGGTCCCATTTGTCAATTAATGTCCAAAGATCTCTACCCTAGACCTATTTTGTCTTAAAAGGATCAGTATTTTCCCACTAACTATTTGAGAATCTGCACCATACTTGGTATACTACTTTCTGTGATTTTGATTCAGTACCAGAAAAATACAAAACAATTAAGAGGACTTCAGTGGAAAAGGTAAAAGGCAAGGCAAGAAGCATAGCAAGAGGCGAAGCAGCAGTGAAGGCAAATGACAGACAAGGCAAAGCGTCAAGGCAAAAAACCTCATCGGCTGGAAAAACTTACTAATAGTGTGAAAATAGAAAGCGAATGTCTCACAATGTGTATATGTATGTATATGTATAAAATTGAAATGCCACAACTCTATAAAATAGGCCAATATTTATATAGCCTTCCTCTTGCTAAGTTTGGAAAGAGACTTATGTTTCTACACTTCCACTTATGAGCATTGCATACCGTTAGGAATTAATTACGTTTTATCAGTGAAAATTAAATATAAATTATGTGGTACTTCTATTTTATCATATAATTAATTTGTTTAATTTTCAAAAAGATGCCTGTTTTTCAGTGTTTCCGACCAAGTCATTATCAACACTACTTACTAATTGAAAACTTAAAGTAAAAAGCTTTACCGTTTTTTTCTTCACGTTTATGCATTAATTTAAAATATTCCTAATGAGGTCAACAAAAAATATTCTCCAGGCACTTTAAGCTGGCACTTTCTGGACTCTCACTCATAATTGCCAGGTAATTTACATTTGACCTGTACCTCCAAGTCAGAATGTTAATGCATTTTGCAAGGTGAATTCAAATCTGTCCTTAATTAGGGTGCAAAATAAGAAGAGTTATATTTTATCTGGAATATAACCTCAGCATTTCTGAATAATGGAATTAATGTGCAGGATCATAAAATATGCATTGGTAAGCACTTCTTCCATTATAGAATAATAATGAATTGATTTTTTGAATAATGAATTGAATTCATTTTTTTCACTGTACCATCAACTGTTATTTTTTTCTTTTATCTTAGAAAGGAAGAGACAAACATACATATAAATGTGTACATCCATATAGTTACATATTACAGAGATACTAGGAACAAAATAAAATTTACACTGGGACTAGAATACTGTTGTTCCAGAATAGTAATTCATATATAGCATCCTTAGTGCTCATCCTTCATTCAGGTAATTCCAAAAATCCCAGTACTTGGAAGTGCTGCAGAAAATAGCAATGGCTGGTTGCCCAGAGAACTGAAATGAGACTATATTCATGTTTTCACACCTACACAGATTAATTAATTTATTTTGTAGTATGTTACTATTGTATCCATTGAATTGCTTCTAGGCATATTTATAAAAAATTAAGAGCATATATTATCATAACAAATCAACTGCCTACAGCAGATGTGCCTACAGTATATCCTGGGTAATCCAGTTCTTCAAGCTGTTACCCTCTGTTTAGCCTTTCTCTCAAGTTCTTCTCTTCAGTGGATATCATGTCCCTGCAGGATTTATGAACAGCTAAGTCTTCACTAAACTAGATACTGTTTTTGCTCTTCACCCTGACCCAACACAGACCTGAGCTAGCAATCTCTCCCTTACTTTAAGAAATTTAACCTGTTATTATTCTTATAAGAATTAACACACCTCACAGTAAGGGATAGATTTAGTTGACATGAAGTATTTCTTGGAAAAGAGGTTTTGTGGTTTTTTTTCCCTAGACCCTTGCACTAAAATGAATTTATGTTTTTTTTGTAAAGTGAATACTGCTAATTTTTAGGGAGTTTCTTCTCTGATGCCAGTAGCATCTCCTCTCTGTCCTTCTTCACTGAGCTTGTTATTCACAAGATGATTCCTTTCTCACTCTTCTCTCTCACATTGTCACACAATTGTGACAAATGTTTTTTTACCTTTTCTTGAATAATTCCTCTCTGCAGTACTACCAACATCATGGACGAGGAGCTTCAGCTGTGTCCTGCAATGAGTCCATGGGAGCTGAGTGGAACCAGCTGTGTCCAGCATGGGGTAGCCCCTGGCTTCTCCTTGCAGAGGCCATCCCTGTGTAACCCTGCTGCCAAAATCTTGACACCTACACCCAAAGCACAGGTTTATAACAGAGTACAAGCAATCTTGTTTCAGTTAAAGGAAATACGTAACTTGTATTTAGTATCAGAAGTGATTCTTCACAGAGTAAATACAGACTGAGGGACTGCCTTAGACTGTAGTTGGGGGATGAAGAATAAGCCTAGTTTATATACATACACCCTTCTTATGACTGGATGGGGCCAGTCTGCTTTCCTGCTTTCTAGGACAGAGCTTTTATAAAAAGTCTTTGTTGTTTTCCTGAAGAAGCAGAAATTTAATAGAAATCTCATATTTTTTTAATTCTTGTTTGATAAGCTTAGTAGATGTTAAAGTAATCAAAGAGATACTTATTAAAAGATTTATTAAATATACTTATTAAAAGATTTATTTTAGTACTTTTCGCAAAGCAAGATATTACTATTCATTAGGTGGTATTTTTAAATTTTAAGCAGTACTAAAGTATTACTTTATTTAGAATAGTCTAAGAATGTATTTATTTCTGTGGATTGACATCTAGATTTAAAAGTGATATTGAAATGAAAATCTTTAACTGGAGTTGCAGTGAAAAACTTTTCATATCCTGCAAGACTTAGGAAATTTTAAAAAGAAATTCCAGATGCAAAAATAAATTTTATTTCATCAAACTAGATGTCTCATAGAATTTGGGACAATGAAAAACATTTCATTTCCAATATTGTTTTCAGTTTTGTTTCAAAATCACTTCAAAAGTAGAGCAAGAGCATCATTTTCAATCAAAACAAATGTGCTTCATTTTAAAATATTTTTTTTGTTTTTATTTTCACTTTGAAACCCCTTTTAGGTAGATTTATCAAAAAATATATCAAAATTAGTAACTTCAGTTCGACTTTTTCCATCAAAATTCTTTCTACAAAATTCCCAGTAGCAATATATTACTGGGAAATACTGGCCTAACGATTTTTTTCCCTGTATGCTTCATAGCTTTTGCTAGAGGATGTTCCTCTAATAGTTCAATAAAAGATTATACCATCACAGTATTAAGTTTGAAAAAATAAAGTTTTATGCTGTCAGATATTTCGTAAAACATCTACATCTCTTGGATTCTCAACCTGAGTTGCATCGAGAGAGATTCTGGTGATCCTGTACACTAATAAATGCAATTAAATCTATTAAGACAAGCAAAACAACAACAAACGAGTATAAGGAAAAAGCAGTACAGAAGAGAGGGATAAGATTACTCTTAATGAACAACAAAACAAAACAAATTTTAAAAATCATTTTTTTCATTTATAAAACAAAGATTAACCAATATTTTTATGTATTGATTTTCAGAGCAGATCTTTATTTCCAGTATTTTTCTGATTAAAATTAACTGAAAAATATTAATGAACTTTGCAAAACTTTCATAGAAAGGGTCAAGATTTGACTTTCTACATGGGCTACAATTTTGTGACTGAAGTTACAATTTTGTGGCTGAAGTTACAATTTCGAAACTTCTTGTAGAAAGTAAAATGATTACTAACAAAACTCCTTGTAAGCTTGGAAAATTCACCCTTAAACTAAGCATTGATTTTACTAAAGTATTCCTCTTTTTTTCTCACCTCCCTCTATTGAACATCTCCCAAGGTTCCCAGAAGCAAGATCAGTGAAAACAAAGACAGAAACAGAGGAGGGCCGTGGAAAGGATGAGAGGGCTGGAACAGCTCTACTAAGAAGAAAGGCAGTTCAAACCATTCTATGAGTCTATGATTTTATTTTACTAACATTTTGACTTAGCTATTTCCTACACATCTTTCCTACATAACACTGCTCTGTGACATGGCATGTAATCCATTTTCAAAAGTCCATAAAATATACTATATATTTAGATGTGTTCCAGTAAATCTGTAGAAAATATGTATATATATATATGTGTATATATATATGTATATCTAAAAAAAGTACTGGAAGTCTTGTAATGGTGTATTGAAACTAACAAAATATTATTTTAATTAAATAAAATGTTTCAACCTTATTTTAATGGTGAAGAAAGAGCTCAGTATAGGAGATGTCTCTGTACATTTAAATAAAGCTCAGTTCTTTTATTTTGGATGTGTATTGGAGAATTGGGCACGGACTAAGCATCAGTTCTAAGGGTAAATTCCATAGTCTTCAGAACAGGAATTGTGGCCTTAACATTTGAGCTTTTCAAACCGAGGGAGGAGAATGTTCTTACTTATAGTTTAAACAAAAAATATGCATTTTTGTTTTCCTTTAAACCTTAACAGCAAGTTGGTGAAAGCTGGAAGATTGCAACAGAAATTTTACCTCTATATGGTGACTTGTGTTTTTACTATTTCCTGGATATCGGTTATAGTTACTGGTGTTATAACTGAACATTTGGACTTGGAAGGTTTTTTGTTCTTCTGCACTATTCCTCAAAAAGTTGCAAACATTTTTATAACGTGAAATTTAGTATTTACAAAGGAAAGTAATCAAATGTTACACGTAAGATCCCACAAAATCACGAGTTAAAATAAACAAAAAAATTAGTAATAATACTCTTTTTTAATGAAGAGTGATTATTTACTAGAGAGAGAGAAACGGGGTTCTATTCTGATTAGTTTATCTATTTGTATTTAAGGAAAAATGACAATGCTTATAAAACATTATTTTATACCTACAGTATTTAATTTTTAAATATGAAAACTATCAATGTAATTGGAAAAGAGATCATCTACTCCAACCTTCTTGAAGCCAACAAGGTGAATTTACATGGTTCTGACTACCATTTTACTTTTACATATGAATTCATGATAAGCATTTCAATCTTTCCCTGCTAAATTCAAAATTCACTAATACAAGAATTCTGGTTCATTCTAATGGAACCAGGGATATTTTAACTGCAAAAATTACTTACGTGCCAAGAAGAAATAGTTTTTAGAAGTTATTAATATTGTGTCCAGAATCAGGAAGAGATGAAATGTTTAAATATAGTCAGAACATTTGTTAAATAAGATTTGGCTGAAAAGTCTTTTGATAAAACTAGAATTTTGGCTAGTAATTTTTCTTCTAGCAAAGAACCAACTCAGAGTTTTATGTGAAGAGCATCTAAACTCAAAAATTTTATTTTAGAATTAAACAGGTTTGCTGTATCTCTTTGGAAATGCAGTCTTCTCCTCTGTCTCTGAGCACAATAAAGTATGACTAGCTGAAAACAAACTAAGCTAAATTATTCCATTTTTCTGAATTTTCAGGCTCCTTGAATCTGCTCATAATTTTCATTATTTCCTTAACTCAAAAGAACCTTCAGCTTTCATAAATTCATTTTTTTCCCTTCATCTCTCACACAGAGATGTGTAGTTTAGCAAAGAGTGAAAGCATTTATTCTGTTATTAACGGCGATATTCAGCAAGAGACCCTGACCAAGAATTAGGCCTCAATAATCCTAGACAAAAAGGAATAAAAAACCTCAAACCCAAAGAGTCCCTACCCTACAGATATTCAAGCTGTGTGTTGTCAATGATTACATTTCTTCCAAAAGTATGGGAAATAAAATTGCTTTCCACCTATAGTGAAAGCAATACAGCAAAAGTATTTTCATTCTTGGAAGCTATTGGTTTATAATAGCTGACTAATTGGTCCCAAGAACCTTGATCAGAAACTGAAATAATTCCTGTGTCTCATTATGTTTATTAATTCAGTAACTTTTCAACACAGTTGTAAAAATTTACCTGTCTCGGCATACGAGCTACTTGCCTGCTCTTCACCTTTCTGACTGATGACAATTAAAAAAACACAAAACAACACTGTTTCTACTTCATGTGTCTTTAAAAAGAAAAAGAAAGTCACTTCTTCTGGGAAAACAGAGAACTAAAAATCAACTGGCTCATAATGACTATACAATAATAACCCACTTAATACATTAGGACACTTACGGTGGAATAGTGCCACTATTAGCAGTACATTGTTTAATTTTAGCAGTTTCAGTGTTACAAGCAATCTCTGTCCTTCGACTCTAGCTTTAAAGCAGAATACTCTGATCCAACCCAAACTTTAGTTTTTAATATGTTGATCTTTTTTTCCTCAGTAAAACGCTTTTCTTAACATTTGCTCCACCACAACACTTAACCTGTTCACTTAAATCAAGAACTGTTGATATTAAAATCAATTGTAGAAATAACTTATGATTTATAATGATGCCACCTGAAAATCTTAAGTTATTATTTCATGGCTTAAGCAGCTTTTCAAAAAGCTATATTGATAGCAAAATCAGTGAGTAAGAGACAAATTCCTAAAGTAAAATAATTCCAACTGCAATAAAACATGAGTAATGTCTTCATATTTAAGGATTAATCAAAGTTTTCTACTTTTACATAACATTTTAAATTTTACTTCTCAAAATAAATTATTTAAATTAAAAAAAAAAGAAGTTATGCAGAATCTTTTGAGCATTTTTTTAATATATATAGAGAGGCCAACATAAACAAAGAAATCCCTGGGCAATTATGCCTTTTCAGACTATTCAGCCACCCCTTTCGTGAATGTTCAGTCCCATAGTCTGGGGTTTTCTTTTTTAACATTGGATTCTTTTTCTGTCTTTAAAACAGGGGCAACCTTGAGAGGCACCCCAGCACAAGGGGAGATCATGCCCATGCAATCACACTGCCTTGCAGGGAGAGTTCAAAGGTGGCATACTTTAGGCTGTCTTATGGGCAAAAGCAGTTGACTCACAGTCAAATTGCATAAATGGGAGAGATATACATGAAGCTCCTTATATCCACAACTTTTCAGTGTTCGCTGTGTCACTCTGCTCCCTGTGGTTTTCCTAGAAGAGCTCACGGCTCAGGCCTTTACCTCCTTTGGAACCTGTACTGTGTTGTGGTTTGTTTGATTAAGGAGGGTGCAGTGCATCCATCACAGATGAGAGGGTTTAAGGTTTTTTTTCTGTGTGCAGTATAGTTCAGATTGGATTCAAAAATTTTTGCAGTATTTTTTATCTGGAGAGTTGGAGAAGAAAAGAAACTTGATGAAACAACTATGGATAATGATAGGAAGGTATGCTACAAGGACAACCTCTAATGACAGCATGAGAAAAAGGAACATGACAACATCCTATGAGCTCTTGTCAAAATAAGACAGTGTAATGGATGAAAAGTTAAATATGAAGAAAGAAATGAAAAAAATAATGATAATACCTTGTCTTCTTCTAAAGACATCTTTTGAGTCTTATCAAAGAAGGAAGATAGAAAAACAACCACTTCTAATATATCATTTTAAAAAAGACTAATCATACTTATATAATCACTGAGATGGATTTTTAGGAAAATACTTATGTTTATTTTTATACATATATACATACAAAAATTCTGCAGTCTATGCTCAAACAAAAATGCTTTTAATCACTCCCTTTCGTGTTCTCTGAAATATGGTAAATACTCAACAAATCAAATCTAAGTTGACCACTTGGAGATCTGCGCGTTAGTCTGAAAGCTCACAACTTTCACCACAAGTATATGTCTTTCTGCACAGAATGTAGACATTTAGTTCAACTAGACCAATTAAATACATCATCACTCATTCCATTTGGAATGCAACAGAAACTGCAAGTGAAAATTCAAGTAATAAACAGTGTGATCACCACCTACAGTAATGATGAAGTTTGAAGAAAGCTCAGAGTAGATTAGTCTATCTTGAGCCATGAGTACTCCACAGCTATCATTGGAGGCAAGCTCCTGCTTCCAGTATACACTGCACAGCAGCAGTCCTTCCTACCTGTTAAATGTCTACTATTAGGCTTGCTTTTACAAGTTTTCCTGTCCATATAAAATTAATTATTTTCTGAAGCAGGGCAAAATACTCAATGCACCCTAAAAATATTTCATTTTGAGATGTAGCGTAACCCAGATGTCAGTACTGGATCCAACACTAACATTGGTTACTGAATGATGCGATCAAATGCACCTTCAGCAATTCTGCAGATATGAAACTCTGAGAAACAATTCATACAACCATTGTTTGAGCTGCCTTTCAGAAGAAACTCAGTGGACTGGATACATGAGCAGAAAGAAATATGATAAGGTTAAACAAAGGGAAACGCAAAATCCTGCCCTTGGGAAGAAATAAACCAAGGCACCAGTACATACTTGGGGTTGACTGACTGGAAAGCAGTTCTACTGAGAGGAACCTTGGAGTGCTGGTGTACAGCAAGTTGAATATGAATCAGTAATGCAGCTTTCGGGCAAAGAAAGTCAGCAATCCTCAGCTGCATTAGGAAGATCATTTCCAGCAGGTCAAGTGGGGTAATTTTTCTCATCACTTCAGCACTTCTCAGACCATACCTGGAATACCGTGTCCAGTTATGGGCTCTGCAGTACAGGAGCAGCAGGGACATACTGGAGTGAGTCCAGAATGGGGCAACAAAGATTATGAAGGGATTGGAAGATCTTTCACATGAGGAAAGGCTGAGAGAGCTGGGACTGCTTGAAGGATTTGCTTCAAAACTTATTGGATGAAACCTCCTTTCTGACTTGAATAGTGTATCATTTACGTCAGTGTGGTATGAAAACAGTGTGGTAGAGTTTTGAAGGTGCAAAGCAGATTGTGGTAGCATAAGAAAACGATATGGGGAAGGAAGATCATCTGTTATTACTCCAAAGCCCATATACCTTATTGATCAATTCAAAACTCTCAGTCTGTAGGTTTATCATCAGTTCTTTTACTCTCCAGGAAAGATACGTCTCCCTGCATGTGCTAGTCAATCCATGCTATGGACTGTGTGAGACACTTCTGTAGGTAGAATTCTTGTGCTATTAGTCCGAGAAATTCCTTTTAATTTAATCAGAAGTTCTAATTTGGACTCGGAAAACTTAAAAACCCCCCACATGTATGAAAGGTTTTAATACCCTTCTGGGAAAGGAAACGGCAAAAAAGTACATCTTGAGCATTTATTATATAGTAGGCCGTTATAAGCAAAGCAGATGCAAAAAGATAAGACAGAACTGTCCTTTTGCATGTAAGTGCCTTGGTCAGAACTTTGTGACTGATTTATAAGAAAACACTAAACTTTCATTTTAGTTTAAAACTATTAAAACTTTAAAAAGTCACTGCACAGAAGTAGAAAGGTTCCTCTTTCCTGATTTATTTCTGATCTCAGTTACTCCTGCAGTCTTGATTGCTCAGGGACTGGGTTTGATCCACTTACTTGGTACGAAATTTTATTTTCCTCAGACGTGTGGGATATATCTTTAAAACATATAAAAGCCATCTTGATCCCAGGACAACATTCTAATTATTAATCTCCTATGTATAAAAGATCAGCGTCACTATTACCAAAATGCAATCTGAAAAAAATTAAATGTATCATGCAATGAGAACTTGTTTCTCACAAATTGTAGAAAAACAGAACTTATGTCAGAAAGAAATTAGTATAGCCTCAGCCCGAAGTGCTTCTTAGCATCGGTAATTAAGCGAGAAGCCCTCAACAACTGCCTGAAGGCATAAGTAATGTTGGAAAGAAGACAGAACCAAAAGACATTTAGATTCCTAAGTATCCATTTAAATTCACTTCACAGATCTCTATTTGTTCCCATGTCACCTAAAGAGAAAAACTAAAAGTAACTTTTAAAGAATTCCTTTTACATGCAGCCACAAATAGGACCACCAGCAATTAAGTGATTTTGCAGTTATGTATGCAGCAGAGTACATAAAATGTTGAATTCACAGAAAATCAAGATGATAAAGCACAAATTATTTGAGGCTCATTTTTAATATGTAGTGTTATTTTCTATTACAATATCTGTTATGGAGTCAGACTGTGAAATGCCTCTTCAGACCATGACAGTGTGAGGAACTGACAAAAATTTTATGGCCTGGTTTGAGCAAAGTTCCAACTTCAGATACTACACAAATTTTTCAAATTTATGAACCTGTGTCTTGTTGTGAATGTTTACGTGGTAATAAATTTAATGGTTGGACTGGTTGGACTATTAAAATTCAATCAGACAGAGCTGCTGGAGCCCTTTGTGTCTTAGTTGTAAAAGAAACAAATAAATAAAATGAATTTTATTTTTCACTTCATACGAGTTACAATAACGCTTTACAAGAAATTTTTTGAATTTTACTTTAGAATAAATTTCATACGAGATTCATGAGCAAAATCCACCTCAAAGGATTCTGCTGTTTGGCAAACATATCCTCTTTCCATGATACCTTTTAAGTTGAGAGAGATTTAGGTATATTTTCATAAGACAATTTCTGTGCAAAGATAAAATATGAAGTGTTTTTTCAAGTGTAGTGTTTAAGCTAGCTTGCCTTTTGTTATCTGCTAATCTCATGCAAAGTGCAATTTAATAACAAAGTATCGTGAGCTCATAAAATACAGGATTCTTTTTTTTGTCAGAAAATGATCCACCTCTCTCAGCCAATTAAATTTGAATTATTTACCAGACACATTTCTTGTCTACCACAATAGAATGTATCTTACATACTTATAGTTCTGTTTGATATTTCCTCCTTTAGTTTCTTGATAAAACAGCATCCCTTCTTTCTCTTCTGCTAGTTATTTTCCAGCTGACACATCATGGTTTTAATTTCTATCCAGAAATACTTCCCAGATTTATTTCCATATTTTTTATTTTCTTTTTTATCTTTCTGAGGAAATGAACACTATGGGTTTGTTGGTTTTTTTCAAGATCAAGGAAGAATTAGGAGTCTATATATTGTAATTAATAATGATAACTTGTCATGTAAACTGGTTTTTTTAGTTTTTCATTGTTGAAAACAGCCAATAGTTAAGGATTTAAAGTTATTTTATTATAATGCCAGCTACAGCAAAATCAACTTCTTAAATCAAAGTCATTGAACTGATTAAAAACTCAAAAAGTGATACACAGAGCCTTACACTTCTCAGCTGCAGTTAATATGGTCCTGAAAAGCATTCTAATCTTGGTTCTTAGATTATATTAATCTCAGTCACACGTTTCATTACCATTGAATAATTCATTTAAGAATAAATTCTTATGACTACTGATAAGCATTTAAATCCAAGGTCTCTTGCTGATAATGATCTAGGCTATTATTTTAGCCTTCTTTATGATTAACATTTTTGTCTTTAAAACTAAAGGTATTTCTACAGAGAATGGAGGACAGCTGTGATGACAGAACTGAGGAGAATGCGGTTTTGCTTTTGATTCTGCAATAGCTTGTGTATAGCATTCAAATATGTAAGCTACAGTATCTGATATTCCACCTTAGCAAGAGATGATACTGCTTCTCAAAAGTTTCTTTGATGCTGACAGTGTATAATTGTCACTTGTGGCGGTTCAGCTCAATAGGAACCATGAAATAGTGGGAACTAGTTCGTTGATTTATATCATATGAACATCTCCATAAGTAAGAAAAAATTTATACAATGTCAGCTATTAAACAATTAATTAATAAAGTAAAAGACTAATAAATTCCGCTTGACCTTAATTGAAAATACTTTATCTCATGTTCAGTTAAAGAATTTTAATGACGACATCTATAATTTTTACATTTTATTATTCTTCGCCCTGCAGTTGTATCTGTCTATGAATGTTTGCAATGTCCTAGTATATTACTTAGAGCTGTGTTGAAAAGCAGGAATGATGCCAATAAAAACTGTAATCTTGATACTATTAACCTACCAATTGGGTTATAATATTTGTTCATTTTCCATAGCTTCTCATCTTTTACTAAGTAAATGAAAGACTACTGTAATGTAACAGTACTTTTTAAGTATCCTGATGGCTTCTTCTGCTACTTCACAGAAATACCTTATGATTAATCCTCTCCATGTCTCATCATTAAAGACAAAGAAAAAGCAACAAAAGTCATTTGATTTGGGGAGTTTGGAGGTGTTTTATTCAGCTTTCAGCCACATATCTCAAAAGTTGGTGATTAAAAACTTATTAACTTCCTTGTTTTATGATTACAGTGCTCTTTCATGTGACTATATTCCTTTATGTCTGTGATTTCTGTTGTATTTATGTACTAAAGGAATATCATTAAAGTTCATAACTGAGTACTTTAACTGCAGTAAATCTGACCTGAAAAAATACTGTGTAATATCAAATTTTTCCCCACAAATTCTTTGTGTTAGTGCTCTAGCAATTGATATTTTCTTCTTCCATTCACACCTGGCTTTGCTGTCTGTCAACATGATTGCTCTTGAGAAATCCATCTACAAGAAATCAGCAAAAGTACATTCATTGAGTAGATCAGAAACTTTGGTGTTTATCTCTGTATTTTCTTCAGGGCCTCCTCATTCCAGTTGTCCTGTGTTTATTTAGTTTCTGGAAGAAAGCTTTGCTCCTCTCATCGTAATTGAAGTCACTGAGTCTTGCTGTTTGTTTGAACTAATAGTTCGCTCTAGCAAAATTACTTGATTCATTATATGCATGAAAATCCTGGTGCAGGTCTTCTTTTATTTTTTAGATCCCCAAACTTCATGTCTGTTTTCATGTTAGAGAGAAATCAAGACCTAAACTTGCCAACAAAAGGTGACTTAGAGTACATAAATCCTTTATGTGCTTCTAAACATAACTGGTTGAGAACATCAAACTCCTGTTCTTATCAAAGTGAATAGAGTTTGTCCTGAACCTCTGAAAAATGTGACGTACCTTTCTGAGAACATTTATAAGCATACTAAGACACAGTTTACTGGCATTTACAACCGTCATAAATTTGATAGCTGAAGTTTTACTAAACCAACAGCATTCATTATATACGTAAAAGTGATAGATTAAGGTTTCTATGTACTGTCCCCCTTGCAGTTTTGTTTTGTTATGATACTCAGTACTCATTTTCAGAAGAACAATTTTTCTTACATACTAATATAAAGTCATTTTGTTTTGTCTATACTCCCCTGAGTATAATATCTGTTTCCTTACATTGTATCAAAATTGTTGAAACCAATCTATAAGTGCCAGGAATGTTGAAACCTCACCATGGAAAGGGTCATGAAAGAAATTCTTGATAAAAAAAAACCAAAACCTTGAATCCTGTTTTCTATTTTCTTTAAGGAGTCTCTGGAAAGTAATAACACCAAAAGAGAGAATGTGATATGAGAGAGTAAAATGCACTTCATAGAATCATAGAATCAATCATACAAATGTTTGGGTTGGAAGGGACCTTAAAGGTCATCTAGTTCCATCCCCCCTGCCATGGAGAAAGACACCTTCCACTAGAGCAGGTTGCTTATCGTGGAAGGTTGCTCATAGTGGAAGGTTGCTCATAGTGGAAGTGGTCTTGAACACCTCCAGGGATGGGGCATCCACAACTTCTTTGAACAACCTGTTCTTCCATTAGACACTTTGACAGCAGCAGTGGGTTTTATGTGGTCCAACTTCATCCATTCAAAAAATTAAGTTTCACATTCTAAGTTGCTATCAAGCTGATATGACACAGGAACTTCTAGAAGATTTTACTTTTCATACAATTAGATTATCTGTCTTTTGGAAGCACCCATCTCTATCCATTGACTGTGGAGAAAAACTGAATAAATTTTCCCTCCTTCCTCCTGCTCGGTTTTCTGTGCAGGCTATACAAAGGTTGTTTTCAAGTACATAAAGGTGAATTATTTGAGATGCTGAAATTTTGTGAATATTTTTCAGATGAAAAGTAGAACTTCTGGATTACTTTTTGTACTGATTCTGTCCAGAATGGAGCTAACCTTCTGATGCTATGATTTGGATCTATGGCTAGAAGAGTGTTGATTACACATCAAAACTTTGTTTCTTGCTAAAGAGTGCCTATACACTGCCATAGTTTTCTTTTTTTTTCTTTATTTCTTTCCACTCTATCTCCTTGGTGAATAGACTGGGGGTGGGCAAACAGCAGAGAGGCAACACTACCGGGACACCTGAAAAAATTACTTTGTTGATAATATCTACGAGCTTGTGTATCAAACAAAACACCAGCATTTTCATTCAAGGTTATGGTCTAATTTGTACTCTAAATCAATATATTTCTCCCAAGCAGGCCATATATAAGAAAGGTTTAATCATACTACATTGCTTAAACAGAAGAGTACATTGTTTTACAAATTCTGTCACAGGTAAACACAGCCATAGCGAAAGCAAAAGGAAAATTAAGGATGAGAAATGCTGGACACAGTTTGGAACACCTGATATTCTAATTAAAAGTAAGGAGAAATTCTTTTATCATAAGGATGGAAAACACTTGAAGTGGTTACCCAGAAAGGTGGTGGGATTTCCATCCTCAGAAGTGATCAAGAATTGACTGAAAATGAATCTGAGCAACCCAATCTTATTGAACCTGTTTTGAGTAAGGGTATTGGACTAGATGCCTCCAGAGGCCACTTCCACTTAAGTTATTCTGTGATTCTATTTTATAATTAAAATAGAAGATAAAGATCAATTTTTACCATAAAGAGCTTTACATCTGTCACAATATTTTAATGTACTTTCATGAAATTTATTCAAACCTCTGTCTTTGAAATGTGTTCACTGAGACACTTTGCAGTTTTGGAATTGATTAGAATAACCAGATTCTCTAATTATTACTAAACTGTTGCTGAGAACAGGAAATTATATAGCTGGCAGAAATGCTGTGTTAAAGGTTTCCTTAAATGACTTTGAGTTTTTAAAATATTTGTGTCTAACCTTAAGAAGCATGGTTTAATGCAGGTTAGAGGATTAATAATTCTTAAGTGTCATGTGATTATTGTAACCACATACAAAATACTTAGATCCTGACCCTGATTCCATAACGTACTTAATACGCTGACTGCTCCTGCTGAAGTCATGCACATTTTTTCAGTGTTGAGGTCAGATTAAAATAAAAGACCTCAGGACATAAACATGAAAGATATCTGGAGTGAGCTATTGCATCTAGAATTTAAAAAGTGATAAAAATTCTAAATTAATTTCTTAAATGGAAAACAACTGCTTGCATTAAGCTAGTCCATCCAATTACAGATTTGCCTCTATTCATCTCTGTCAAAGTGAGATACTTTTGCATGAAGGCCCCAGTCAGCTACCCCGGTTTTTCCAACTGTGCTAACAGTGGTGATCTAACCAATATCCAGGTAGTCCTTCCTATGTCGATTTTTTTCTCCCTCAGGATTAAGCTTTCTTCCAAAGTTTTGATTTTAGTTCAAACAGCTGCTTAGTCACAAATAGAACAGTGCCAAACCCAGACTAATAAGCTACGTGTGAAAGAAGAGCTCAGCTGTACCACCATGCTAACCTGCCTTCAAGGCTTCCTGGTTGGAGCTGACAAGCATCTGGCTGGCAATGGGCTAGTCTGTAATGCTACATGAGCTTGCTTGTATCAGTTTGCAAATTATTGTGTAAACATGGGTAAAGTAAAACAGAGTCTATTGTTGCAGCATCATGTCTGTCAGACTTTGTCAGCTTCACTTTGCTGATAAACTGAGCCATATACTCACGAAACAAATAAACAGTACTATAATACTTTTTCTCATCTCCTTCAAAATGGTAGCACCTTCAGATATCAAAATTCCTAACCCATAGATTTAGCTTTCTATATGCCTCCACAGAAGGCTGTAAACACCATTTAAAGCACCATTGGATTTGAGTTTGACTTTTGTAGTTCCTTCAACTTCAATATGAATTTAACAGCAAATTAATATAAATAAATTACATTTCCTTTTAGATGGATACAAAGATATTTTCTCTTCATCTCATATGCATAGTGTACAATATCTGATAACCTCCATTTATTTTCTAATCAGTCTGCAATCTTCTTCCATTTTTTTCTTTCACATGACAAAGGTAGAATACATTTTTAAAATATAATGACTATATTAACTGTGATTTAGACAATGAAAAGGCAATTGGAATATGTTTAATGAAGAGTAAACCAACTCAACTGAACAACTTCCAACTGATCTTATTCTGAAGGAGGCTAATGTTCATTACATTTAATTAATTTTAACTTTGGAAAAATCAAATTCCTGTAAAGAAAAAAGAAAGCAGAAGAATTTTGGGATATTTTGGTATATTTTGAGAGCTGTAAGCTTCAAACTTAGCTGACAGCCAAGTCATTAGCCAGCATCATTCTCGAATTCCTACAGATTCAAGAAAGTGCATAAATACTGTAAAAATGTAATCTGTAACTAACAAAAAGTAAATTAAACTCATTAATATGTAGCTGAAAGCTCCCAATAGTAGTTACTGTCAACTAATGAAATAAATAAATAAATTCTCCACAAGAAATAAAACTCCTGAGAAGAGAGATAGAAGGAAAATTACTTAAATGAACTGTTCTTTATTTCTCCCTATTCTAGAAAGAAGATAAGGTGTCTAAAGTGTATGTAGCTTATTTTTTGAAAAGCTGCATTTGGTTTATTAGAAAAATCATGATTGAAAGAAGATTTTCTGGATTCTTCTCTGAAACTCAAAAAAACCCAGAAAGTAGTGTAGCACTTGGTTATACATTCTCTTTCTCTCTGTATATAATTTTTCATGGAACATTAGTTTTTCTATGTGGTTTTAATACAAGCTACCCTCTTGACAGTGCAGGAATTTATGTTTTTGGCTAAAAGTCATGCTAACACTTCAATAAAAAGAGAATTTTTTCACACACTTTAATGCTAATATTGCAAATGTTGCCAGCTCTCTGTTCCATAATTGTAGTCTTCATGTCTGCATGTGTATGCATGAGGAAAACATAATTTTAAAAGTTGGTTTTGCTTGCTTGGTTGCTTTTTTTTTTTGTCTTTCTGTTTAAACCATTTCTTCCAGTGCAGAAACAATAATATCCTATTCCTCCCTCACTGAAGCTTTAGACCATCTAGTGTGAAAATCACCTTTTCTGGAAAATACATTCATGTCTGTATCACCATTTTAGGGACTTTTTAGGAAAAAAACCCAACTTACTAACAATCTATTTGATGCATCAAACTAACAACAAAAATAGCTGAAATATACTATGTAGGGTTGCAGAGATAATTGGCCTACGATTATTCCTGATCTCATGCTTATGTGTCTGCTCCTTCATCCAGCAATGTCATCGGTCTGCAGATTGTGTGTATATTTAATGTGTGAAAATACTATGTTTATCCAGCATACAACTGATACTTTCGTAACAAATCTGTGCTTCTGTTTTGGAGGAGTTAACATTAGACCTGCTTCTGCATGCCTGTCAAAATTTGGCCCTAAGTACTGCAAGGCAGGAATTAACCTTTTGGCTGAGATCCAGTGCCATCTTTTTCATAGTAAAAATTTTTTTCAGTGTGGGCTTACACTGCCAGAGGAACAAAGACTAAATAAATACAACAGAAAAATATGTAGTAGCTCTCTGGAGTTTTCGTTTTAAGAAAGATTATTAAAGATTATTGTACCTCTGCAGAGTTTAAAAAAATATTTTTTCAGTGTGCCTAGAATTCATATCCAATATAAATTATCAAATCCACGTAAAAAGTGTTGCTAGGTTTCCAGCCATACTGTGTATAAGATCAACAGATTACCCTTATTGATATACTGATCAGTTGTTCTCCTCTATACAAGTAGAAACTATTCATTATAAGTGCAGTATCTGCTATACAAAAGGCAGAATTTGCCTGCCACCTGTTAACACTATACCTTCTCCATTTCCTGTGAAATGATTTTTTTGTTAATTTATTTTAATATGTTTACTGGTGTGGTTTTGTATAATTTAAAATTTTTTGGTGAAGTTATTGTTAAGGGGTTAAGATGGACTCTTTCCTAAAAGGCAATTTAGGTAGCACTATTCTGAGCTTGACTCCCTCTACCTTATATAGTCCTTGAATACTCCTATCAGACTTAGAGATAGAACAACTCCACACAACCTACATAATCCAAGTATAAGCAACACATGGCCTAAAATTAAGTTGTGATGGCATCACACAGATGATTGCTATGTGGCTCTGACACTGCTCACACACTTAGTAATGGAGAGAGAAGAAAGTAAAAAAAACCTCACACCTCTCAAGAAACAATTGTCATGCTTTAATAACACAGGGCATTAAAAAGGCCTCAGAAGAGATTAAAAACAATTTGTGGTTATCACTTTGTCTTGGGGAGGGGAGACAGTTTATGGACTGGTTTTGTTTAGCACTGTAAATGCAGCCATGGACCTCAAAATTCTGGACTCTGATTTTGAAAAGGGTTCCTGCTAGTCAACAGAAAATGTGCAGTTGGCCAGACACTGGCTGTGTTAGATGCATCTGAGATGCACAGTTGCTTGCATGTCTGTAGAGGATTCCACATCCCATGGTCTGTGAGTGTTATGTAATACAAGGACAGCATACTTGTAATGCAGAGCCACTCAGTACCTACAAATATTCTATACATAATTTCCTTTGCCTTCTTAAGATTCTCCCAAGTGCTCACACAAACAGTAGCAATTCAGGCATCATAATGACGACTGCAATGCTGGTTTTAGACTTATTTTTCTGTGGAGAAACAGAAAATCATAACTTCTCCTTAATATTTTTCAGAACAAAACCTAGGGGAAGGAATAGGAGTGAAAATATCCTTGATCTTACACTCATTTTGTTCACTACTATTTATAATCTTTTCTGTTCCAGAAACCTTCCTATTTTTCTAAAGAAAGGAAAAAATTTGCAAAGACAGAAGTTGATATGAATCTTCTGAATTGCAATAGTTCTGAACCCAAACATAATTTAAAAATTCAAAAGCAAACACATAGATACAAAACTACATTCATATCCTTTCCATAGTGTTGAGGTAATTTCAAATGAGACCAACTGCATAAAGATATGCAGTTCTGTGTTTTAAAAACAGTATAGGTTTACCTTGTGGTAATATTTTATTATATTTATATTATTTATACTAGCATAAAACTCATTCAATGAAATGCTAGTGCTGCTGAAATTAAGGATTAAATATATTGAATACACCAGGGACAATATTTGACCTTTAATTGGCATCCAGTTAAATCCCTTTTTCTGGAATAATCACTATAAAATAGAATCAGCACAGTATATCCAATCGTTTTTAACAAGGGCTAAATGGCTTACCTCATGTGTTTAAATGGTAAACTCATGTCATTTATAAGGCTACTGACAGTAATTATCTAGAAAACATTGCCACTTTCAAGAACAAATGTTCTGGGTTTGGAGTTTTTTCTATAATTTAGTTCCCTCTACTTTCCCTAAAGTATTTTAAGTGTATTATACTTATTCTGAAAAGCAAGTCTTTTACAAGCTTTGAGTCCAAAATTAAGTAGAAATTACTTGAAATAAGTTTTGAAAACACATACAATGAAATTAGCCTCACCTCAGCTACCTTAAAACACAAGTAAAAACATCTAACCAAGCAAGATGTCCCTAACAGCAAAACAACACTGTGTAGCAAGTGAGTATAAAAATTAAATACTAAAAGCCATGTCAATGTTAACTCGCAAAGAAACATGAAGATACACACGTCTTATTTTTGAAAGTCAATATCTTCGCTATGATTGTGAATGGAAGGTAGACATACAAGTAATCCTCTAGTACCCATGAGGCTCATTAACTTTTAGTACCTCTCAGGGCATCCTGTTCCAGTGTTTGAGCACTCTCACTGTAA
This sequence comes from Dromococcyx pavoninus, assembly GCA_033558185.1. NCBI lineage: Eukaryota > Metazoa > Chordata > Aves > Cuculiformes > Neomorphidae > Dromococcyx > Dromococcyx pavoninus. Next base: position 3,845,012 of record JAUMJL010000110.1, read on the forward strand.
ATTTTTTTCTTATATGTAGTCTGAATCTATCTTCTTTTAGTTTAAAACAATTATTCCTATCACAACAGTCCCTGCTAAAAATTTTGTCCCCATCTTTCTTATAGGCTCTCTTTAAGTGCTTGAAGCCTACTGCCCCAAATCTCTCAACCTTCCTTTACAGGAGAGGTATTCTGCCACACTGATAACCTGTGTGACCTTCCTCTGGTTCTCCACCAACAGGTCCATCTCTTTCCTGTGCTGAGGGCCCCAGAGATGGACAAACTACTCCAGATGAGGCCTCAAAAGAGCAGATTCGAGGGAATCACCTCCCTTCAGCTGCTAGCCATGCTTCTTTTAATGCAGCCCAGCATATGGTTGGTCTTCTGGGTTGTGGATGCACATTATTGGCTCATTTCAAGCCTTTCATCCACCAGTACCCCAAAGTCCTTCTGAGCAGGACTGTTCTCAGTCCCTTCATTCCTCAGCCTATACTGATACCAGGGGTTGCCCCCACCCAGGTACAGGACCTTACACTTGGCCATGTTGAACCTCACGAGGTTCACATGGGGTCATTTCTCAAGCTTGTCCAGGTTCCTCTGGACGGTATCTTGTAAGTCAAGCATGCCAACTGCACCACTCAGCTTGGTGTCATCTGCAGAAATTGTCGTTATGCAAATCTCCATCAGGACATTAAAACAATGACTACTGCCTTCTGGAAGCAAACATCAAAACAATTCCCCATCCAACAAACAGTCCACCTATCAAATCCATATCTATAGCTCTTCCCTTGTCCATTGATGTAGTCACTCTGTCATAGAAGGCAACTAGATTGATCAGGAAAGATCTACCTTTGATGAAATCATGCTGACAGTCTCAAGTCATACCCCTGTCCTCCAAGAGCCTTAGCACAGCTTCTAGTATCTGTCCCATGATCTTCCCAGGCACAGAGATGAATTTGACAGGTCAGTAGTTCCTAGGGTCCTTTCTACCCTTTTTAAAAATGCATGAAATATTTCCCTGTCTCCAGTCACCAGGGACTTTCCCTGTCTGCCATGACTTTTCATATATCATGGAGGGTGGCTTGGCAACTACATTAGCTAATTCTCTCTGGACTCTGGGATACATCTCCTTAGGTCCCATAAACTCATGCATATTCATGCTCTTCAGGAGGTTTGAGTGGTGATATTCTCTTACAGTAGGAGGTACCTTTCTGCTTCAGTCTCTGCCTCGTGGTCCATCCACTCAAGAGGTGTGGAAAGAGAGATTGCCAGAAAAGATTGAGGTAAAAATATTTTTGAGTATCTTGGTATTCTCCTTATACTTTGTTTCCAGTTTGCCACTGTTGATCATCGGGGGGGGGGTACTCTTTCTTTGACCTTCCTTTTCTGGTTGAACCTGTAGAAGGCTTTCTTATTGTTCTTTGCATCCCTTGTTGAATTGAACATTAGCTGCATCTTCGCCTTCCTGTCCCATCCTTCCACAACCAGTCAAAGTCCCTATAGTCTTCCTAGTACACCTATCCCTGCTTCTAATGACTGTGCATTTCCTTCTTACCTTTTAGTTTGACCAGCAGGTCTTGACTTACTACGATGATTTCCGGCCTCTGTTTCCTAATTTCTTACAGCTGGGAATCAAGAGCTATTGCACTCTATGGAAAGCACCCTGAAAGATCTGCTGGCTCTTTTCTTCTCCCTTGTCCCTGAGGGTAGTTTCTCAGGGGTTCCTATTAACAAACTCCTTGAAAGGCTGAAAATTTTCTTCCTGAAATTCAGGGTACTGTTTTTTCACCTGACCCATGTCCTTCAGGACTGTGAATTCCATCACTGCATGTCCACTGGCACCTAGGCTGCCTCTAATCTTGATGTCATTGACCAAATCACTTGCATTGGTGAAGATATTAAGTCCAATATCACATCCCCTCTGGTATGTCTATCTATGACTTGACTTAAGAAGTTATCCTCAATGCACTCCAAGAGCCTTCTGGGCTGTCTACAGCTTGTCATGGTACATTTCGAGCAGACATCAGGGAGGTTGAAGTTCCCCAGAAGTATGAGAGCTTGTGATCACTATGCCTCCTGTAGCTGGAGAAAGAATACTTCATCAAAAGGCTCCCCTTTATCGGGCGACCTGTAGTAAACACCAAACATAGTTTCCTTTGTCACTTTGGTCTCTAATTCCACCTGTAAGCTTTCAACCTGCTCGTGGCTATTCTTCAGCCATTTCTTGATGCAGAGAGCAACCCTTCCATCCCTTCTTCCTCGTCTGACCATTCTGAGTCATGGGATGAGGACAAGGAAGAGGTACTTACCACCTTCTTTGCTTCGGTCTTTAATAGGAAGGTGAGAGGTTCTCAGGATACTCAGCCTCCTGAGCCAGAAGATGGTGAGAATGAAGCTCCAACAATCCAGGAAGATTTGCTTAAAGACTTGTTTGACCAATTATACATACACAAGTCTATCCGGCCAGATAGGACCCACCCAAGAGTATTAAGGGAGCTGGCAGAGGTCCTCGCCAAACCCCTTTCCCTCATTTACTAGCAGTGCTGGTTGACTGGGGAAGTACTGCTTGACAGGAAACTGGTAAAGGTTACACCCTTTTACAAGAAGGGTTGGAGGAGGATCCGGAGAAGGATAGGCCTGTCAGTCTGACCTCGGTGCCAGGGAAGGTCATGGAGCAGATCATATTGAGTGCTATTGTAAAGTACACGCATTCTGAGTAGCCTGCAGCCACCAACAGCTGCACTCCAGTCATGGGCTTTGTCCCACCAAGTTTAGTAATGACAACTAGGCCTTTGCTTCCTAGCAGCACAGTGGGTTCTTACTGGGTTTTGTCCATGCTGCAGCCATTGGTGCAGAGGCATTTCAGCTGGGCTGTTGGTCATGTCTCTTTTTAGAGGAGCACCTCTTAATTTCTTTGAGGTATTTCAGTGATGTTTCCTTGTTAGCTCCTACTACCTCAGGAGCCCCTGGCTCATCTCCATAAGTCTTGAAGTGCACTGCAATGTACCCAGCACACCTCAGAGCAACAGGCTGATGGCCCTCACTATCGCCCTGTCCTTCTAACCTTGGCATGTCATCCCATGCTTGTAACGGGCAAGACTGATGTCATGCCTCTCCCTTTTACACCTAGTTTAAAGCTCTGTAAATGAACTCTGCTAGCTCATGACCAAAGCCCACCTTTCCCCTTTGTGAAAGATGAATTCCATCCGATGACAGGAAATGCAGTACTGTGTAGTCCATCTTATTATTAAAAAAACCCAAATTGTCAGTATGATACCAACCATGGAGCTAAGAATTAATGCAATATGTGCATCTGTGTCTTTCGATGTTGCCACCCACAACTGGAAGGAGAGAGAAAAATAACCTATGCTCCATATCCTCTTACCAGTTGTCCCAAGGCCCTGAAATCTCTTCTGAGTGCCTTTGGACTACATGTTGCAACTTCATCACAGCCCACAGGGAAGAGCAAAAGTGAGTAATAGTTCAAGGACTGTATCAGGTAGGAAGTTTCCTAGCAATGCCCTTAACCAGGACTCCAGGAGAGGCAGCAGACTTCCCTAATAGGAAGGTCTGTCCAACATACTGAATCCTCTGTTCCTCTCAAGAAGAAATCATCTACAACTATAACCAGCCTTTTCTTCCGCAGGTAGTCATGATACAAGCGGCATTTCTGTGGTTGGCAACACTTCTGATGTAGTTGGACCAGCATCCGCATCACTCATTGACTAGCTTTCTGCATCCAGAGCCTCATACCAGTTGTACAGAGACACCTAGGAAGGTAGGTAGCAAGGAAGGGGTTCGCCTGCCACAATGAGTATGGACTTGCCTCCAACCATTCCTATCTTTTAAACTATTGCCTTCTGCCTAGCAGGGGAAGGATACAGGATCCCCTTGATCTTGTATTTTTTCCTGTTTCTGTCTCAGGGACATCAGAACATGGTTGCACCATTCTGTCTCCTTCTCAGACTCCACGATTCTCCATAACCTTTCTATTTCCTCGTGTAGCTCTGCCACCAGGCTGAACAGATATTCCACTTGGTCAGGCCTCACACAGCTGTTCTCATTACTGCCATCAGGTGCTAGTGAACAGCTCTAGCGCACCCTGCAGCCTGAGACTTACACAGCTGTACGTTTTCATGAGAGCTGTGTCTGGGTTGCCACATCCATTCTGGCAAGAGCAGAGGATATAGCTTTCTGTTGGGTGGATGCCATAGCTAAGATCCTTCTGAGAGGATGATTACCACCAGTTGAACTCACCTCATGAGCTGATAGGATGACAACGGTCTTCCTGCATGCACTTTGGCATGTACTGCCTTGCAAACTGTCACTTCACAGTTTTACGGTTGGACTTGATGATCTCAAAGGTCTTTTTGAACTAGACGATCCTAACACACTGTAGCTGTTGTGCCAGCTCTGTTTGCCAGCTCATTTCGCAGTGCTTCTGGTCACTAGATCTCCACTGGCTGCAGTTTTTAGGTGTGGAGGTGGCCACCATTACGCTGACAATTCTCAGGCTTCATCAGCATATCCTGTGAGAGCTGCCTCTCCTAGAGGGTCTCTCCGCTGCCCTGGTGCTTCCCTGTCTCAGGAAAAACCTTATGCACCACCATCTTCTGCTCATCTGCAGACAGGGCCAGATCCAGAGCAGCTTGCCTCAGTGACTAACCCTTTCATTCTGCTTTTATTTCTGGCTACACCGGGGTATATGATATCTTGAGCTTATATGAAAAATTTATCCAGAAATGTCTGCCATCCTTAGATGGAGACAAAAGTAAATTTATCCTATGTGAATTATTTTAAAATCCATTGTATTTGTTTGCTACATTATTATTTTCTTCCCAGTGTAAACTAGTTTTTCCTGTCATTGATATATTAATGTAATAATGGTTTTAAGCTGATTACCACCTCAGCACTTGATGTATTCCTTCTTTATGAATCTGGGTTTTTTTTGATATTCAAACCAACAAGTTATGGGATTTTTTTTCAGTAATTTCTTCCACTCAATTTCATTATGCTGTTCCATGTTGTGAACAGCAGGAGTGTGATCTATCAGCTAGCAGAGGCGAGCAAACAACAGCATTATGTGAGGGCAAATGGCAGTTCCTTTTATTTTGTTTTGTTTTGTTTAATTTCATTTTTTGGTTTTGTGGTTAAAGGCAAATATAATTCAATTTTATTTACCAAGAAACCAGTTAATATACTGCAATAATCAATTTTCAGAATCCTGAGTGTTCTTTGTTTCATATAAACAAAGTGGGACATTGACACTTGGGATGTTATTTATAATTTCATTACATTCCCATCAGAAATGGCCATATTCCACTTGTGAAAACACCAGATGAGATAAGTATGATCTTTGCTATTATGTTTAGCACCACATGAATTCATAATGTCAGAATTTATTTATTATGTCTCTATTTCGTTTTAAGTGTCCCATCATTATCAACAGATTTGATATTCACTGTGTTAATAGTGATCGTTACTAATTAATTCAGAGCTATTAATGTGGATGTCATGGAAATTTCCACCAAAATCTCACTGTAAATCCTATTTAGGAAAACATTTAGGGCCTAACCTTAGATAATGTTGAATGATGTTACTGATGGAACAGGAGCTGATTAGTTTAGATGCACAGGGTCACTTATGCTGTAATCTCTGAAAATCTATCATTCTTAGAGACACTGAAAACTTCAGATTATAACCATGAAATAATACAAATGCCATTGTGCAGCAGTCTTATTGATTTTCGTAGGCTATACTTTAACACTCAGAAGGACAATTTTTTATAATTTAATTGTGTTGATCTAATTATTTTCTGAATTTGTATGGAACAAAGACAAAAATGTATAATTTGAATAATCCTGGAAATGATAGTCTTCTCTTCGTGTTTTTTCATATTATTATTACTTAAAAATAACCTGAAACTGGTAAAAAAATTAAAAATGTATCTGGGTGCCGTAATGGTGTTTTTCCCCGATTTCCTGATTTCTGTTATTGCAAGTAAAGCAATACAACAATATACTGTTATTATTCAATTAAAGCAGGAATATAAAACTTTGAGTAGGATTTTGATCATATTTTGTTCAGTGGGACCTTATTTTGTAAGTAGCTACATCGACTACACTGTTAAGATTACTTGGCCACATTTCCAAAAAAAATTTTGAGATTTTATAAATAATTAAAATGCTAGGCTATACCATAATGCTTCTTTAACAGTGTCATTTATTGGTCAAACAGATCTTACATTATTTTGCAGAGATTCAACTATGTGGGCTATGCTATTACATAAAATATTTGATAGATTAGTGAAAGGTGCGTGTTTGAATGTGTTCAGAGATTAAAGAAGCTTGAACCTATGATCCACATACCTTGGGCAAAGCACCTGTGTACTCAGCTATGAGTAAAAGTAAGCTTACCGCTTCCAAGCAAGAAAAACTCTAGGTATTTTGATTTCTAATACTATGTTTTTGGTAGCCCAGGGCATCTCAAATGACATCAGATGCTTAAATGGAAACAATTATATTTTACTCTTAGAGTTTTATTTATTTGCATAGAGAGATGTCCAATATAATTGTAGTATTTATATGATATCCCTTCTGGTTTTGAGCAATAGTAAAGGCAGCAACGGATGTCTCATAAATTCTATGTCATTGTTATAGCTTGGTGCACTTCTCTCATATCCTCGAGGGCATCTACCTAGATTTTCACTGACTAAAACAAAGTTATGAAGGTGAATTTGAACAACTGGCACTAATTTATAAGCCACTCGCGGGCTCCTGTACTTAGACACCTAAATTCCTGAACCTTGTTGTACCTTGCCATTGAGTCAGGGATTAAAATTAATCACCTTTTTTTTTCATTCAAGATGTCTTTTGAAAAAGATAATGGTGGGCAACTTCTCACTCAAGGGCTGAATGATTCAGATCCCATTCAATGGTACCCAGCTCTTGTAAAACATCACTTTACGATTATGGATTCACTTCCAGCAAGTAAGGTAGGTGAGTGAGTATGCGAAATAATCAAATAGAGTAAAAGCTGTAATCTCAGTGATTCTTAAATAAACCCTAGTACTCAAATCTGCTATAGGTTAGTCTGTCTCCCTATGACAGAAGACACGAGCCTGCCACCAGAAGTTTGGGACAAGTCAGTGTTCCAAAACTGTCTAAACCCTTCACAGCCATTTCACTTTATGTCAAATCTACAAGCAATCAGCTGTGAGTCCAGGAAATTATGTTTTCTTTTTGTAAGGAGAAGGGGAAATAAGATACAGATCTCCTGATTCTCAGATTAATCACTGGACAAGTTGCAACTTCTGGAATCTCTTGGGTTTAGAGTATTTACAGGTCCATACTCTGTCACATAAGGGTCAATTGCATACCAAACCTTGCTATCCCAGTTGGCTCTCATTTGATAAAATCCAATCTGATAGGATTTACTGTTTATTTTGAAGAACAACTGTGGAATAGTTTAATTTTATTTACTCACTTCATGTAATTTAAGTTTTCTCTTCCCCAATGTCATTATTGTATCTGTATATAAATATATATGGTCCCTTGGTCTTCAGATGGTATTACACCTCTTTTCTTTAAATCACATATGGGCACAAATACACTCAGGTCAGATGAATGTAATTAATGTAATTAATGCCTCAAAATACATATTAATTTTTTTCTTGCCTGTATGCTTCTCAAAAACATTGTGTATATATTTCACATACTTCCAGTTTTACTAGAATTGTGCTATTATTTCTGGTACCAGCCTGAACTTTTCCTTGAATCTGCTACTGGAGGGCTGCTGTGACGAATAAAGGGGTTATTACATGGTATTGGATAGAGTCTTTTGTCTTCAGTGATGGAGTCCTTTGTCCTTTGAACCTGCTTTAAAATAGTTACAGTCATCATTAGTACCTCACACATCAGCCTCTCAAGTTATCTGATAGATTTCAGTGCCTGTTAATATGTATATTATTCTTTCATCTTAAAAAAAAAAAAGAAAAACCAATGAAGTCCCCTAAAGAAAGTTACATTTCTTTGTCTCTACTCAAAGATACTTCACTTATTTAATATATTAAATATTTTGTGACACAGGTCATGACAGCTCTACAAATTTGACGATGGACTGTTGGACTACAGTGTTTTTATTTTCTTTATAACATAATCCAATTAATGAGACTTTTAGAAATGAATTTAAATTTTCTCTGGAAAGATCAATACTAGAGATGTCTAGAAAATATTATGTTCATCTCAAGGCCCCTAAAATGTAGAAAGTGAAAAAAAATATATTTTTTTATTCAGTTACACAAAAGATTCTTTTTAAAAAGAGAGGAACCTGCCTGTGATACTGCCAGCAATTCTTCTGGCAATAAATACGTCCCATCCATTACCTGAAGCTTCTAATCAACCTACATAAAATCATTAAATGTTTTATTACTCTCAAGTTTGTGAAATATTGTCAAAGTATCAGAACACAAAAATAAATACTAATTTTTTGTGGTGAAATCGTCAATAACACATTGGTTTACTTCTGATTTGAGGAGATACATACTTGCATTTGATTTGTGAAAGCCGATAAAACTTGCTAATGTAGTTATGAACTCCAAGTATTTTTGTTCCAATATTTTTGTTTCCCTACTTTCATTATGTATGTCACAGTTAATCACAATCTACAGGATGTATTGCCTGAAATCTTGAAATATTAACTACAGTGTCCAGGTTTTTGAATGATTTTCAAATCAAATCTGATTAATTTTGGAAACAGTGCAGCATTTTTCATTGTTTCATAAAGAACTTATCAAGCTAAGTATTGTTAACAGATTTCACAATTAACGTACTTTATTGACATTCATAGAATCATAAAATCATAGAATGGTTTGGGTTGGAAGGGACCTTAAAGATCATCCAGTTCCACCCCACCTGCCATGGGTAGGAACACCTTCCACTAGACCAGGTTTCTCAAAGACCTACCCAACCTGGCCTTGAATGTTTCCAGGTATGGGGTGTCCACATCATCTCTGCAAAACTTGTTCCAGTGCTTCACCATCCTCATAGTGTATAATTTCTTCCTTATATCCAGTCTAAAACTGCCCTCTTTCAGTTCAAAGCCATCACCCCTTGTCCTATCACCACACGCCCTTGTACAAAGCCACTCTCTAGATTTCTTGCAGGACCACTTTAGGTACTGCAAGTCTGCTGTGAATTCTCCCTGGAGCTTTATCTTCTCCAGGCTGAACAATTGCAACTCTCTCAGCCTATCTTCATAGGAGATGTGCTCCAGCCCTTTGTCACCTTCATGGTTCTTTGCATTTTCTCCAACAAGTCCTGTCTGTCTCATACTGAGGACACCAGACCTGGATGCACTGCTCCAGGTGTGGTCCCATGAGGGCAGAGTAGAGGGCCAGAATCACCTCGCTCAATCTGCTGGTCAGGCTTCTTTTGATGCAGGCCAGGACACAACTGATCTGCAAGCACACACTGCTGGGTAATGTTGAGGTTCTTATCAACCAACACCCTCCCTTCTCCTTAGGACTACTCTCAAACCATTCTCCACCCAACCCGTATTTGTGCTTTAGATTGCCCTGACCTAGGTTCAGGACCTTCATGAAGTTCACACTGCCCCACCTCTCAAGACTGTCTAGGTCCCTCTGGATCACGTTCCTTCCCTCCAACATGTCAAATGCGCCACACAGTTTGGTGTCATCAGAGGACTTGCTGAGGGTGCCCTCAACCACGCTCTCCATATCTGCAACAAGGGTGTTAAATAATATCCGTCCCAATACTGACCCCTGGGGAATGCAACTTATTACCAGTCTCCCTTTGGACATTGATCTGTTGACCACAACTTTTTGAGTGCGAGCATCTAGCGAATTCCTTATCCACCAAATGGTCCATCTGACAAATGCGTCTCTTTCCAATTTAGAAACGAGAATGTCATGTAAGACAGTGTCAAATGCTTTGCACAAGCCTAGGTAGATGATATCACTTACTCCTTACTCTTCCCTTACCTACCAACACTGTAACTCTGTCATAGAAGACCACCAAATTTCTCATGCATGACTTATGACTCACAGGTTTTTCTGGAAATATTCTAAATAATTTTATTTTAAAATATCTTTTTTTTTTGTCACAAATAGTAAAGTCAGTGTTGCATGTGAACAAAATGGTTAAATAGTTAAAAGAAGAGGATATTTCAGTCACACATACTCATTTCTAGTGGGAATTAACTTAAAAAGCAATATTTTCCTGGTGTCACTAGTTGTGAATTAGGCCTTTAATGGAGATAAAAGAGTAATATTCGTGCAATGAAATTGCAACAGCATAGATACAAACAAAAAAGCTTATCAAAGGTTTTCATATGAAGACATTGATGGAGGCATTTGTTCTTTCTGACAATTAATTACTGGAATCATTTAAGGAACACAATGATCCATAAGAAGGTCATTATACAGTGGGAAAAACTCTTTGTTAAAGTAAGCAGCTTAAACTTACATCCTAGCTTTTTTTTCGAATTAAATTGGCTGTCAGAGAACAGGACAGGTACTATTCAGTTCCTATGACCCAGGTAGAGAAAATTAGCAAAGTTCTGGCACAGATTAACCTGCAGGTATCTACCCTTGTGTAAAATAATTCCTTCAGGATAACAAAGGCAGAGCTATCTGCCTGCCTCAATAGGAAACCTTTGCCAGTATTCTAGACCAGGAATAAAAGCACAAGAAATGCTAGAACTCATTGTGCATTATAAAAACCCCAAAATATTTACATGGTGAGTAGGGGAACAGTTTCAGGTTTAAGGGAAGTCAATCTTATTTACATGCAAAAATTAACACAAAAAAAGAACATAATATTTGAAGTCAGTATTTGTCAGGCAAATTTTGATTCAGGTGTTGAAGTTCAATGAAGATATAAGTTTCAGAATTATTTTTTAATAACAAAGGAACAGTAGGCCAAAACAGATTTTTTAAACTACATTAAGAAGTGTGTTCTTGAGGAGACTGCTTTGTAGTTAAATTTACTGTTTCACAGAGGGGGGATTATCAACACAAGGAGAAAATCCATGCTATTGCATACACTTTTATCCAAGACCTAATCTAAACATTTCTGGACAACAGTTTCTTGAGAAATGACCTACTTACCTGAATAAGAGACTGCGAAGGGGTAAAACTGTAGTCTTTCTTTGTAATCATATAACAGATAAAATCTTTCAGAAAGGAAAATATAGAAACTTTGGAAAATGTTGAAAAGTCGTTGAAAACAAGTTGATCTCAGAAGGTAATTTTTTTAACCCATTTTTTTGTATAAGGTCTTTCACTGCCTTAAAATCAGGGATTTAGCTATTTTGAGTATTGAAGTATAGTATTATATGACTGAGTATCTACAGTGGGTTTAACACAGCTGTCTGCCAGGTGCCCACCAAGCAGTTCTACCCCTCCTCTTCATCAACAGGACAAGGGTAAAAAGTACAAATAAAAGCTCAGGGAATGTGATAAGGACAGAGAGATTGCTTAAATGGACAAAATAGACTTGACATCAGGAAATTAATTTATTGTCTATCAAACATAGTAGAATAAGGAGAAATAAGAACAAAACTAAACCCACCTTCCCTCCTCTCTTCCTCCCGCCTCAGTTTAGGTCCAAACTCTTCTACCTTCTCCTTCATAAAATTTTGCATCTGCTACTCCTTCATCCTGCTTATGCTGTTCCCCTGCTCTAAAGTCAGGTGCCTCCCATGAGACCTTCATTAGCTTCTCTAACATGAGTCCTTCCCATTAGATGCAGCTCTTCACAAACTGCTCCAGCCACAGGGTGCAGTCCTTCAGGAACAGACTACTCCAGTGTGGGTCCCCCATGGGGTCACAAGTCCTGCCAGGAGCCTACTCAAGCACAGGCTTTCCGTGGACTGCAGACTGAATATCTGCTCCACTGTGGAACTCTATGGGATGCAGAAGGACAACTTGTGTTACCATTGTCTTCACCAGGGCCTGCAGGAGATTAACTGCGGTGGTGCCTGGAGTGTCTCCTCCTCCCCTTCTTCACTGGTTTTTGTGTCTGTACAGTTGTTTCTTTCACATATTTCCACTCCTCTTTCCCAGCAGTTGGGTACCAGTTTTCTTCCTCCTTAAACACGTCAACATCTTCACTGATTGGCTCAACCTTGGCCAGCAGTGAGTCCATCTTGGAGCTGACTGGAACTGGTTCTGTTCAACATGGGGCAGCTTCTGGTGGCTTCTTACAGAAGCCAACCCTGTAACTGCTTCATGTCCAAAACCTTGCCATGGAAACCCAATACAGCATCACATATATTGGTGTACCCTGTTGGATTATTTGGGAATGGCTTCCTGTTAGTGACAGTGAAATATTGCCTAGAATGAAATCTATAAAATCAGAGAAAACAAGAAAAAGCTGATAGTAATGCCTAATGAGATGGTACAGTGGACAGGGAGATTATTCTCCCTGCACTCCTCATTTTTATTTATGATTAGCAAAATATTAATTACCATCCTTAAAATTAATGTCTTCTTTAAATATAACTAAAACATGGTAACATCAATCACTGTTTTCTAAAAGCATCAAAAGCTTGCCCAAGTTATCATAATAAATAAATATTAAGAAACACAGATTTATTCTAGTATCTTAAAGAAGAAGCAGTATTTTTAATATAAGACAGGCAGAAATTTGCCTTAAATAATAAATCAAAATAAAAATGGGTTACAGCATTTTTTTTATCTCTACACTTTGAAGACCACAGCATTTGATTTTCTGTTCTTTTATACATGATTTTCTTAATGCCATAGATGTTAATCATGCATCTTTTTTTTCTGGTTTCAGTGCAGAAACTGTAAATCACAACAAAACGATTAATGAAAAGACTGAGTCAAGCAGCTACAATAAATTATCTCAAAAAACCTGCTCATACTTTTGTTCTTCAGTATAATCTTCTACAAGTGAAATTTGGGATTTGTGCAGTTTTGTCTTGGGAAGGCATACAAGATCAGATTTTCTGGAAATGTTAAACTGTCCTATAGCTTAATTGACTGTGTTTTGAAGACAGATGGAAGTCATAGACTTTATGCACTGAATAATTAATTATCTTTTGCCTAAACATGGACTATGACTGAAAATTCTAATTCACTAAAGTTCTGTGTTTAATCATTAGATATGAAATTAATATGGGATCTTTTGAGTTTTCTGTGTTAAGACCTTAACAATGTTATAAACGGATGAATGTATTGCATTTTTTCATGATAATCTATTACAATTCTTCTTGGGAAGTTTAAGGAATCTCTTGGAGCATAAGACTTTGATTGTACAATAATTCTCACTATGACTCAAACACGTAGGAAAAGCATATTCATAGTATCGCCATGACAATCCAATACCTGTTCTGAACATAATAGGATTTTCAGTCATTATGTTGTTTTCAACTGTGAGATGAACTGGAAGGTGCAGTGGTACTACCATGTCACTTTTAAGACTAAGCAAAAAATGAGTGTGATAAAAGGAGGACTGGCAGCATGTTTGGGTTTTTTCCCTGTATCTTCAAGAAGATTAGAGACAAAATCACGCAAAGACTCTATTCAGGTATTTTCTGTAGGACGTCTAAATTCATTGGAAGAAAATCTCTGGAATACTTATTGCAGACAGACTGGTGATTTTGAAAAATGTTTTTCTCCATGTCTCTACTAGTTTCTCAGATTTGTTTTAGATGAAGATTAATTTTCGATGTCATTAAAGACAGATTACATTAATATTTTTCTTTATTTATGGTGTGCTGTAAGAGTTTTTCATGATAAACCCTTACTCAGCCTATACACATTATGTTTCCCTTCTTCTCTCATTTTCAAGAGTAGAAACAATAAGTGAGAAAAAAGAAACGATAAAAAAAGGCAGCATAATATGTATTTTGTTCAGAAAAAAAAATAAGGGAAAAAGAAGTATTATCATTAAACAGTGGAAGGCACTTTGTAGTTTTCCAATAATACACAGGAAACATATGACTAAGAATTTTCTGATGAAGAAAACCTGCTATTGTGTTGTAGAAAATTGTGATTAGAGTACTTGTAAATTCAGGAATGCAACCTGTTTAGAAAACTGGAAGAACTTCAAAAGAGAGAAAAAAACCCTTTTTGCTTTTTTCCGCTCTGAGAAATTAGGTCATAGTTATATTCACTTCAAAGAAGACAGCTTTTAGTGATCATATATGCCTGGACATCTCCTCTTTGTAACCTCTTGATTTTTTAGAGCAAAATTTAGTTTTCAATTACTTTGCAAGAATCTGAGAGGCAATACAAATGTTTAGTCCATATTTGTTTAAAATTATAGTTCATTATTTTTCGCTGATGAAATTAGACTACTGGCTTCCTACAGCTGTGGAATAACCCAAACACTTAAAATGAGGTAGTAAGTTACATCTTCCCCAGATAGACATTTCCTATTTCACGATGGTTTCAATAGATGCATATACATCAATTTATTCATTCCTGATAGCTAATACTTTTTCTCATATCCATGAAACAGACATCACAAATCAGAAATTCAGTGAATCTATTAATTTATTCAGTGAATTATGAGTATTATATATGGGTGCTAGTGAATGCATAACAATATTCATAAACACATTGTGTAAACTGATGTAAAGCTGTTCATAATTATAGCATTACAGCCACCTAATCAGTAAGAACAGAGATAACTAATTAATTTTTTTTAATATTTCATCATTTATCCACAGAGTGGACTCGAACTGATTTAAATGTCTGATGTAAGAAATAATTTGCGTTCCATTCTCAGTGCTTTATAGTTATCAAGTACCTGCTGTTTCATTTCTATCCTTTCCACCTTTAATTCTAACACAAACTAGAAAACGTAAAAAGATGAAGTTTAAGAGAAGAAAAATGGCCAATTTAACATTAAGTTTTGGAATTGTAAACACAAATAGTAATAGTTTTTGTGTGACTTAGCAGATACTTTTCATTCAAACTATAAAGAACACTAGCTGTTTAACCAGCTAGTTCTCTCAGGCCTCTTCCCAAATTATTTCAAATGATAAGGAGAGAAGTCTCTGATTTAAAAGGAAAAAAAAGAGTGTAATATACAAACACACACCACATTCCTATTAGAGTGATTTTGTCTGATTCAGCAGGATCTATACCTGATCCACATCAAAGCCATCCTGCATTTCATTTGGGTCATGAGTATATGTTAATGTACTGTTTAGTTAATGTCTTCACTCATTTCCTTTAGAGAATTTTCATGTCATCTGGTCCTTGGATTGCATTGTAACCAATTCTGTTTGACATCTAATTTAAAAATCATTATTGAACATGGAACTAATGCTTGACAGCTCTCTCTGTCTTTTTCTGACAAATTGCTTAGACAAATAAATTAAGATCTACTTGGAGACACATCAAGAAGGACTATTCTCTGTTCTGCAGTCTGAAGTTTTTTTCCCTTTAAAACTGTACTTTATAAGATCTTGAAAATGGTTTTCTGTAAAGACTGAAATGGGACAGCATCAGTCTTAGGCTCACTCTTGCAATCCCCTAGGCTTTCCATTTTGAACTAAACATCCTCTACAGAGGACACTTAAGGCTTAGCTTGACAGAGTGCTGGGCCATCTCATTTAAACTGTATATCCCCTAAAAAGACTGGACCAGATTATTCTTGACGGCTTTTCTAACCTGGCATTCTATGATTCCAGTAATAAAGTATTGTGACTAAGAGTTTAAAATTGTGTTGAACTTCCACAGCAATAGATAAGAAAATTCCCTGGGAAGGATACCTTACCTAGATAAAGATTATGATAAAAGATATAATATTCACTTTTAGGACTAGCCCTCTTTTCTCCATTAGAAAGAAAAATTTTAAAATACGATAATTGTACTTTGTAAGTGAGATGAATTAATCAGAATCATTATAAATTACACATAGATAAGAAACCCATTGCTCTTTACCTCATGAAGATTTCAGACCATATGACCATCATTATGAAAGTCGTCAACACATTTTTAAATGAAACTACAATAGGAGAAAAGATTAAAAAATAGCTTCCTATATTTCTCCAGTGAGAATCAAAAATTGTCTCCTAAATTTCAAGCAACTTTGGGTGTCTGTAAGGGTGCTAGTCAATCTGTTATTCGCATTCATAGCGTTGCAGCCATTTCAAAAGAAAATCAGAACCCAGCGACTTCTAATACTCCCAACATGATCTTAAAACTTCACATTTTCAGACATCAGTCATTCAAATCCATTAACCATTATCACTCCAGTCTGGAGCAAGGAGGATCAGGTTCACTAGGATTTAAGAAACACTGGATGTGCACAAGTCCATGCTTTAACGACTTGGTAGCCTTCTATGATGAAACTACTAGCTCAGTGAATAAGGCAGTTAGCAGTAGGTATTGCTGATATTTTGACATTATGCTCAATCATCTAACGCTGGGTTCCAAGGTGATTTTGGACATTCAAGTCAGAATCATAGAACCATAGAATGCTTTGGGTTGGAAGGGACCTTAATGATCACCTAGTTCCAGCCCCCCTGCTGGGGCAAGTACATTTCCCACTAGACCAGGCTGCTCAAGACCCTTATCCAGCCTTGCCTTGAACATTTCCATGGAGGGGGCATCCACAATTTCCCTGGGCAACCTGTTCCAGTGCTTCACCATCCTCATTGTGAAGAATTTCTTTCTAACGTCTAATCTAAATCTTCCCTCTTCAAATTTAAAGCCATTCCCCCTCATCCTATCACTACAAGCCCTTGTAAAAAGTCCTTCCCCATCTTTCTTCTGATATTAGAAGGCTGCTATAAGGTCTCCCCAGTCTTTCCTTCTCCAGGCTGAACAAGCCCAGCTCTCTCAGCCTGTCCTCATATTAGAGGTTCTCCAGCCCTCTGATGATCCCTCTGATGTGGCTCTACTCTGGACTTATTTCAACAGTTCCTTATCCTCCTTATGTTGGGGATTCCAGAACTGGACCAGTACTCCCAGTGGTATCTCACAAGAGCAGAGTAGAAGGGAAAAAATCACCTCCCTCAGCTTGCTGGCAATGCTTCCTGGTGGCACAAGAGCAGTCAATCCTTGTGTGCCGTAAAATGAGTTGGCAGGGAAGAAAACCAGTTAGGCTGAATAGAGAACTTTGCAATGATCTCAGGAAGAAGAGGAAAGCTTATGTGCTTTGGAAGAGGAGACAGGCATCCCAGGAGGACTACAATGGTGAGGTGAGATCATGTAGAGATAAAATTAGAAGAGCCAAAGCCCAACTGGAACTTCAACTGAACAGTTCACTGAAAGACAATAAGAAATGTTTCTTCAAGTACGTTAACAACAACAGGAGGACCAAGGAGAATCTCCCTCCTTTACTGCATGCAGGAGGTAAAGTAGTGATGAGGGATGAGGACAAGCAAGAGGTACTTACCACCTTCTTTGCTTCGGTCTTTAATAGGAAGGTGAGATGTTCTCAGGATACTCAGCCTCCTGAGCCAGAAGATGGTGAGAATGAAGCTCCAACAATCCAGGAAGATTTGCTTAAAGACTTGTTTGACCAATTATACATACACAAGTCTATCCGGCCAGATGGGACCCACCCAAGAGTATTAAGGGAGCTGGCAGAGGTCCTCGCCAAACCCCTTTCCCTCATCTACTAGCAGTGCTGGCTGACTGGGGAAGTACTGCTTGACAGGAAACTGGTAAAGGTTACACCCTTTTACAAGAAGGGTCAGAGGGAGGATCCGGAGAATGATAGGCCTGTCAGTCTGACCTCGGTGCCAGGGAAGGTCATGGAGCAGATCATATTGAGTGCTATTGTAAAGTACACGCATGACAATCGGTTGATCAGGCCCAGTCAACATGGGTTTATGAAAGGCAAGTCCTGCCAGGCCAATCTGATCTCCTTCTATGACAAAGTTACCCATTTAGTGGATAAGGGAAAGACTGTGCATGTGGTGTACTTGGATTTCGCTAAAGCCTTTGCCGCCATTTCTAACAGCATTCTGATTGAGAAACTGACTGCCATTGGCCTGAACGGGCACACCCTCTGATGAGTAAATAACTGGCTGGATGGCCAGGCCCAGAGGGTAGTGGTAAATGAAGTTAAATACAGTTCAAAACCAGTCACGAGTGGTGTTCCCCAGGGTTCAGTGCTGGGCCCAGTCCTGCTCAATATCTTTATTAATGATCTTGACAAAGGGATCGAGTGCACCCTTAGCAAGTTTGCAGATGACATCAAGCTGGGTGGCAGTGTTAATGTGCTTGAAGGAAGGGAGGTGCTGCAAAGCGATCTGTACAGACTGGATCAATGGGCTGAGACCAATGGGATGAGGTTCAACAAGACCAAATGCCGAGTCCTGCACTTGGGACACAACAACTCCATGCAGCGTTACAGGCTTGGGCAAGACTGACTGGAGAGCTGCCTGGCGGAAATTTGCTAACTACCTTCCATTTAACATTTATGTCTTAAAACCACCATACTTTAGGTGTCCAACCATTCCCAGATGTGCTATTTTCAAGAGAAAAAGCACTTGTCTTCAAGAGGCTGACCATGACACTACTTTAGACACATAGGTTATCCTGTGTCAGAAATATGGGAGTAACACCCAGTTTTTCCATAACAGAATGGTGATTTGAACTGTCTTGGAACTTTGTTTGTTCATCTGCATTTGGGAATCTTTCATTTCTGTGTCCATGGTAATCTATATCCAACAACAGACATAAATTGTGCTGCAAGTTGACTCTTTAAATCAGGAATTCTGAATGTTTTAATGTATGGGTGGTAGCACAAGTAAAATAGAAGTAAAAGCCTTCTTAACAGAATGAGGTAAGAGTAGAAAATGACATTGAGTTTTGGTGCCAGTAATTGAATTTGCATATAGGAAAACAAAAATTAAAAGCCGATATATTTATATTTGCTGATACATGATCTAATAATGCTTGATTTATATGGAACTGGAGTAAGACTATACAAAATTTTGTGGAATCATTGAGAGAAAGTTTGAATGAGAAAGTGCTTTAAATATCATACAAGAAAAACCTAGCTCTAGTGGATAATGCTACTCTTGTAAAATCACACACACACACACACACACACTAATCCATACCTGAAAATTAAATGGTATTTTCTGAGCCAGTTAGAGTTCTTGGGTATTATATAGTTTTTGACCTGTAATTATATACTATCTCAGTTGTTCAATTTTCTGAATTCTCTGGCAGTCATAGAAAATTATTTCTTTAGAATTTTTTTCTCCTTTGGAATACAAGGGAGGACAAGTTTCTCTTAGAAAATGTAATCTTCAATTAAATTATAGAAGAATTTTTTTCTTATATGTTCCAAAATGCCTCTTTGATTTTATACCTACTTTAAAATATAATTTTAACCTCATAAAACTTACTTGGACTTATCTTTTAGTTGGTCTACATCTTGTTGATTAGAATTGGCATGTATGTATTTTATATTTAGCTTGGTTATTTAAGAAAACCAAGCTATTAAAATCTTAAATTACTGAGTGAAATAATTTGCCAACCAAAATGACAGAATCTGTATGACCGTTACAGTTATTATGTTTCAATTTTTCTAAACACATGCAAACTTCTCTATGTACAATAATCTCTTCAAACTGGCTGTGGTGGTTTGACTCTAGACAGAAGTCAAGACCCCACTCAGCTACTTCTTCACGCCTCCTCAGTAGGATGGCAGAGAAAATAGAAGGAGCAAAAGCTGAAAGTTTATAAGTCAAGATAAAGCCAGTACAATAAGTGAAGAAAACCTCTATGTACAAGAAAAGCAAAAAAAAAAAGGTAATAATTTGCTCATTACTTCCCATCTGAAGGCAGATGGTTAGCTGCTTACAGAAAAGCAGTGTTGCAGCACCTATAATGTGTATTTGGGTAGACAAATGCCATAACTACAAACATCCCACTTCCTTCACTTCCTTCTTTTTTCTTGGAACTTTTATTGCTGGAAATATTATCATATGGTGTGGAGTGTGACATTTGTGTGTTACCATCAACACTGTTTTAGTCACAAAACCAACTATAAGCTAGTTTAGTCCAACATTTACATCAATACAGACATATTGTATTTGAATAACTTAAACTTCACGGCCATTTTATGGTTGATTAAGACAATACATAGTGCACAAAATATGACATAAATATTAAAAAAAAGATAAATCAAATAGATTCCAGACATTGAAAGGAGTATTCTGATTTGCAAGACAACTACATTATTGTGAAACTGAAGGATATGACTCCTTGTTTTCTTCAGGGACACACCACATAGTCTGTTCCCCACAGACCACCTTTTCAGGAACTTTGCTGGTAGCTTTCCTGCCTTGATAGTCACAGGGAGTCCATGTTACAAAGGAATCAAAGCAAAAGCTACTGGTTGAGAAACAGCTCTCATAGTTTACACATTGCTGTTTCTGGTCAAGTTGTTCATCTATTAAGGAACAGTCTCTATTGAAAACCTGTTATTGTATCAATGCTAATCAGCTTAAACAAAATGTGCGTGTCCAATATGAAAGTATCTAAGAAAAAAAAACAGTTCAGAGTAGAAAATAACAGCCATTAACAGCATAGTTGTACAGTTCATACATTAATGACTGGTTGCTTGCAAAGCTGAAATAGTAAGTCACTTTTAAAGAAACAAAACTACTGATAGACTTGCAAAATATCTATTAATGTAAAATAAAAGCCTAGCATCAAGTTAGGTGAGATATATAAGTAGTGAGGAAAGTTATTTAAGACTCAGGATACTACTTAAATATTATTTTATCAACCCTAAGCTCTAGTGTCTAATAGGTAGAACATTTCAAAGCCAGAAGTAAAAGGTATTGAAATACCAGGTGTTATTTCTACAGATAAGCGTATGTATTTCACTTGTAATCTTTTGTTTCCCACTGTTAGCTATTAGTTGACCTTCCCTCTGGTTAAATTATCCCTTTTTCTTTGTCATTAAGATTGCCAGGCTTTGAACAACAAGATGCATATAGACGAAACTAACACAGAAAAGCATTCCAGCTATGACTTCCAGCTGTGACCGAAAACAAGTTGTGTTTAGAAAATCCTAGGTTTGGAATTACTTTTATACTAAGGTGAAAAGATCGTAACCATGCATCTCCTTTTTGTAAGGAACTTCCCTCATTAACTTAATTTGCCTCATAAATTATGAGGTAACATAGTTTGTTTAATGGCTTATGGAGTAGTGTAAGTTGATTACATCTTTCTTGAGTAAAGAATCCAGGTTGATGAAAATTATTTTCTAATAAAAGATAATTATAATACCAAAAAGCCCCAAAGAGTCTAAGAAACAGAATTTGTGGGTTTTTTTCCTTTATTTCCTTATCTAAAATGGCAAAAGGTCATTTAAAAAAATATTTTAAAATGTTTTACTATGTAAACAAATGGATGATCAGATCTTAGGATGTAGTACTCAAATGTTAGAACATCAAAGTTTTCCTGAAAACTCCTCAAAATAACTTGCTTAGTTTTATACAAGAGGTAAGGATAGAAAAAAGACATTTAGCCCAGTTTACTCACCTTCAGCACCTCAGCACTGTTACCCTTCATTATCCTATCAATATGTATATGTAAATCAATTTCAGTTAGTTGCACCATTAGCAGATATTTTAAATTTTGCTCACTGAGTTGGGTTACTGTATCATATGGCTAGAAATATTTTCATCAGCTTTACTCCCGTATGTCACTGATTTCATCAGAGACTATAACTCTGTCACATAGCCTCTGGATATGATGATTTAGCCATCATTGCTAAAATTTTATCTATGCGTCTAGTAGCATCACACACAAAAGTAAAAATGCTTCTAGAACTACATACCCTAAATTACTGTACTACAAAAACCTTATAGAATCGCAGCAACAGCACTTCATGAGTGTTATGACAATTAACTAATTGTAATTTGCATATTGGTGTTGTTGTTATTATTATTATTACTACATACTTTTAGTTAAGGACACCCTAAGATACAGACAATAATTTCAGATAAAATTCAGGGTAAAATATTACTTAAAATTATAATAATTAATAAGTTTTAATTAGTAAATACCAGTGCAACTTTTACAGTATATAATATCTAGGAAAGCAATCAAACTGTACATGTAACTCAGAGTTACACTAATATTCTGGTATTAGTATGCTAAGACTTTACAAATATTATACCCATATTTTACATGAATTTAAAACTATAAACTCTTTACACATGGTAGTTAATAAACATTTAGTTATCTATCTACCTATGTCTCAGACAAGATAAAGGAGCAGAGCAATTAATGAATTACTTTATCCTAATACTTAATAACACACTACAGAGGAATCCTGTTATAATAAAGCCCTGTAGGCTGTCTTAAGATACAAAGATACAAAGTGGATGAATAAATTCAGGATTGAAATAAGACAGATGTTTCTAGAAATTTTTGCAGTAAGATTCTAGAAAAACCTTTAAACCAGTTAGTGGCAAGTACTGAACTTCAGTAAACCTATGAAAGGGATTGTTAAAATGATACAGCAGAGGACTGGGACTAAGTTCTGTGCTCATACATGTGATGCTTCTGTTTCAAATATATTTCTTGCAGTAACTTAAGGAATCACCTAACCATCACATTTCAGATTTTCGCAAAGAAAAAAAAAAACGACCATTTTCTCTGTTTCAATGAAGGAATGAACATTTGCTTAATGGTTTTAGCATTAGTGAGAAGATGAGAATAAGACAAATCAAGGTAATATTACAATCTCTGTGTTTCAACTCAATTTAAAAAAAAAAATTCCACTGGGAATAGGATTAGCTCCTGAATTCTCCTCTAAGAATAACTCATCTAAAAAACTGAGGAAAAAGGAGAGACAGACTCATAGTTTAGATTTATTCTTCCAGATATACCTGAACTTTTCCAAGGGAAAAGAACTGATATTTCAAGTTTGGTTCCTTTGAGTATAAACAAATAAAAATAAAGGACATTATTTCTTTCTCTAGTACATTGAATCAAACCTCTGAACAGCTACCAGTCGTTCTCATTACAATCTTTCTGGCTTTGTTTGTCTGAAGAGTAGCAAAACAAGTATTCTCTTGTCATTACCCATGATCAGTTGATTAGGTCGATTCCCTAGAATTAGGAGACGAGATAAGAGTCAATTCCTTTTAGGCTAGATGGAGTCCAGAACAGTTTGATTAGAAATCATAGAATCATAGAATCTCCTGGTTGGAAAAGACCTTGGAGATCATCGAGTCCAACCGTACCCGTCATCTGCTAAACCATGTCCTTCAAAAACTCATCTACCCATTTTTTGAACACCTCCTGGGATGGTGACTCAACCACTTCCCTGGGCAGCTGTTCCAGTGCCTGACTACCCTTTTGGTAAAGAAATTCTTCCTAATATCCAGCCTGAACCTCCTCTGGCACAACTTATGGACATTTCCCCTTGTCCTATCACCTGTCACTTGTGAGAAGAGATCTCCCACAGCCACCTTTCAGGCAGCCGTAAACCATGATGAGGTCTCCCCTCAGCCTTCTCTTCTGTAGGCTAAACAACCCCAGTTCCCTCAGCCGCTCCTTGTAGGACTTGTTCTCCAGCCCCTTCACCAGCCTCGTTGCCCTTCTCTGGAAGGGCACTTCAACACCTCAATGTCTTTCTTATACTGAGGGGCCCAGAACTGAACACAGTACTCGAGGTGTGGCCTCACCAGTGCTGAGTGCAGGGGTAAAATCACTTCCCTTGACCTGCTGGACAAGCTGTTTCTGATATAAACCAAGATACCATTGGCCTTCTTGGCCACCTGGGCACACTGCTGGCTCATATTCAGCCGGTTGTCAGCCAACACCCGCAGGTCCTTCTCCACCAGGCAGCTCTCCAGTCAGTCCTACCCAAGCCTGTAACGCTGCATGGAGTTTTGTCCCAAGTGCAGGACTCGGCATTTGGTCTTGTTGAACCTCATCCCATTGGTCTCAGCCCATTGATCCAGTCTGTACAGATCTCTTTGCAGCACCTCCCTTCCTTCAAGCACATCAACACTGCCACCCAGCTTGATGTCATCTGCAAACTTGCTAAGGGTGCACTCGATCCCTTTGTCAAGGTCATTAATAAAGATATTGAGCAGGACTGGGCCCAGCACTGAACCCTGGGGAACACCACTCGTGACTGGTTTTGAACTGTATTTAACTCCATTTACCACTATCCTCTGGGCCTCTATGCAGATGTGAATAGCTGCTGTCACTTCTGTAGTTTTTTGCATTTGGCTGTTTACTCATGATAATCTAACTCATACTAGAATTTTGAGTGAGAAGCTATCAACTGCATAAAGTTCCTGAGCATATAATAGAAAGTAGTTAGTGGAAAGGCAGATAAGGTGTGGTTCTGTTTGTCATGTATTCATTTTGGTAGCAGTAAATACTCATCTATGGTTTGGTGAGAAAGGAAATAATATTGTCCCACTGTGCTCAAGTGTTGTTGTATCAAGTTACAGTTGCTTAGGACGGTGGGATCCCTTTTTCCAGTGTAAAACACAATCCTCACCTTTAAAAGGAGTTCATTACTGCCTTTAAATACTAGATATTAAAGCATATTTTAAGACATTCCTGATAATTTGATATGGGTTTACACTCAGTTGCATTTGAAGGTAAGCAATTGACAGAATTCTAATGTGGAATTTAAAGTAAGTGTTTTCTGTATAACTCTTTCACTGCAATTTCAAAACTACAATTCAAAAATATGTGTTACACGCTGTCAAATTTTTTATTGTAAATGTTTCTCTCTTTTTCTCTGTAAAACAGAAATATACTTTTGGTAGTTTTATTCATTTCTGAAAGTAAAGAAATTTAGAACAGAAAAAGTAAAATAAAGGAACATATTTCTAAGCAGTGATGTGGTTTTGGTTTAATTTTTCTTCTGATTTCAACACACAGAAAAACTGCTGTCAGCAAGTGCCAAGTTCCTTGATCATGTGGTTGACTAGCTGTTGCGTTTTTCATCTGTCATGGTAAGCATCTTTTTGCATCAACTTCAGATGTCAGCAACAATGAGAGACCTTGCTTTTTCTGGAACTATAAAGTTGGAAATGACCATCTGCTCATCCTTCTGTTATCTCAATTCTTCCCTAGAAATAGTTTCAAGAATATATGAAGAAATGCAAAGAAATAGATAATGCATAAGTTTATGGCAACATAATTTTAACACTTTCTTTTCACTTCATAAGGTATATTTCAGTCAGACACAACAAAAAAAAATCAAAAGAAAATTTTTGTAGTTCAAAATTGGTTTGTTTATAGCATTGAATTATTTAGCACTACAATTAATTACCTTATAATTCTTTTTGTATGATTTAAATATTATTATTATATTTTAATATTTAAGATCATTTTTATGTTATATTCACATAAAAAACTTTGGAAACAGTTTATTCAGCAGTTATTTGTGCTAGAATAAGTGGTATAGTATTAAAACATCATCAAAATAACAACAGAGTAAATATACTCTCTGTAGAGTTTAATTAAGAACAAGGAATGAGTATGGTGGTTTTTTCATTAAAAATACTGTGCATAAACGATTCTCTCTTCCTTCCTAAAACGAAATCCACACTATGGCTGCTCAATGCTGAGCTCACATACAGAGCATTTTTACTCACATTTTGAGCTGTGTGCCTAGTTAGTAGTTATATTATATTATGATACTGTTATTTCTCAGTATGTAGAACACTGGGTTACTGAATGTGGGTGATGCCAAATAGGAAGTTAACTTTGAAAGCCAATAGATCCCTTTCTATTTTACTTTAATTGCAATAAGTATAATGGAAACTTTATTTTAATATTCAGTATGTATACAGACAGAAATCTAATAGATATCTTATGTAAAAGGGTCCTTATCCAAGAAAAAATGAAGTTAGTGGGATCATTCTCACTGTCTTGAACAAATTGTGAACCAGGATTTCCCTTTATTAGCCACTCACCTCTTGAGAAGTGTGAAACATTACAGGCCTCAAAGCTACTAGGATTTTCAATATGGTTATAGTGCAGTGGTTTCTAACATTGACATATTTTCCCCATTTTCTTTCTCCTAAAAGCTATTCTTCCTCGAAAAAAAAAGTGTAATTACATATTCCATAGAATAGAATCAATTTGAAATGCAGTGTCACAACTGTGAACTTAACAATTCATTTTGTAACATTATGTTCATGTGGTAGAAGCTCTTAAAAAATCATACAACAGCTCAATGTTATTTGGAGCATCTATTGTTCTTCTTTGTTTTTCAAACTGGAACAAGAAAACTGGAAAGGTTTCCATAGTGTGCTTCATTAATAAGACAGATGTGACTGGTAGTGTGCCAGCACAGTTTTATTCTCAGTTGATGACTGAGTATTAAGAGCTATAATCAAGAAAAAAGCATTCAGTATTCAGAGGGGTTTTTTTCTTTTTTACATTATTTTAATACAAGTTTGTAAAGCAGATCCTGTAAATGTTACTAAAAAATACACAACAGGTGGTATCGTTGATACTGTAATTTGTTGAAAGTAGTCAATACTTCCTTTCCCAACTAAAGTAATAAATTCATTTGGTAACTTGAAAAATTAAGATTTTTGAGTAATTTTAATTCTAGCATTAACATCTTCCTAAAAAACCCAACCCACAGTAACTTCTCAATTATTTTAAATACCTGAAGCAGTATGAAACTTGAGCAGTGAAGTTCAGAGTACTTTACTTCAGCGAAGAACATATCTTTGATAAAAAAATTACGCTATATTAATAACTAACTAAATGACATAGAATACTTATTATGAATATTGTTGTGGTGGTGGTGGTTGTTATTGTTACTATTGTTGTTATTATTATTATTATTATTAAAGCTGCTCAGAATACAACAGTCCTCTTTCTTCCTAATTCTCTAGTCCTAGATTCAACAAACACCAAACAAACAAAACTTTCCCAGAATATTTTGAAAACTAGACACTTGGATACTCCTGCAAGTGTCTCCCTACGGTAAAGCAAAGTAAGGATGAGAATCAGATTCCTAACTAATTGCTCTAATCACTGGGCTACACAGGGTGAGGAATAAACTTCTAACAGTTGTTGGGTGCTTTTGTTGTTTTTATGAGAGGTTAAGTTCACTGTGACCTGACTGGAAGGAAAACATCTATGTGGTCCTTGAAGTTTGAATTTATACTCCAGTATTTCTTTGCATATTTGGGAGTCTGCTGTTTTACTGACAGTCATGGGAGAAAATATCTGTCTCTGCTGACTTCTATGGACCATTACTTCACTGATCCCATACAAATGCAATACAGATTCCAGTAAGGTTAATCAAAAAAGGACTTATTTTCCTCATGGAAATGCATAACTTTTTTGCTTCTCTTTGGCTGTAATTCTCAGCTTTTATAGTCAATATTCTCCTCCAAACTTTAGTGCATCTAGTCTTTCTGATATTACTGTGCCCCTTCATTTTCCTTCTCAAGTTGGATAAAAAGGAATAAATTAGATTTTTTTTCAGTGAGAATAAAAGTTGTATTTCCATTGCTGTGTAAAGGTCTAAGCTGTTATGCTGGGAAGCAGCTGCAGTATTTACCTTGTTGGTGTCTGATTATCTACATTTTTCTTCAAGGAGCTATGAAATTCTTTTTCCTCTCTGTAGTGGTTATTGGGTGTTCTTCAGTGAGGAATGTATAATTCACTTAGTTTTACGTTTTACTTCTGGGTTCGTATTAAAATATTAAATGGCTGTTATATGTGGAGGTGGGTTTTTTTCTGGCTATAGACAAACCATACATAATAGAAATGAAATATTCTTGAATGTGATAAGTGTAAGGTGACAAATTCTCAACCTGTTTCTCTCAGATAAACTCAGGGGTTGTTCATAGCATATATAACTAGTTTCAAGTACAGATATTGCCCACTTTAAGTTATGTAAAGAAAAGACAAAAAATATATGACCAAGAAAAGAGCAACATACCTTGAATTTTGGAAAACTAAGATGAATTTTATAAGATAAATCTTAATATTTTTCACCTGTTCTTTATATAATAACATTTCAAAAAAAAGTAGCTTTCATCATTAACAATCTCAAATATCCATAAACATTATGCGACTAACCATGGTTATATCTGTGATCAACAAACCTAATGGTACAGAAAACCAGGGATCTGTTCCTAAAACTCCTGAAAGACCAATAATACCAAAACAGTTAATTGTTTATTACAGGAGGTTGTCAAGTACATCTCATGTAAGACAAGCAAAAGTCTCAATGTCATCCAAGCAGAGTGATTTCAGATAGCATACTTGCTGTCATGTTTCTTTTCTGATGGCTTGATTAAATATCTAGCAACAAAATAAAATCAAATTATTCTTTATCATATCATCATCTTTAGCCATTTGATGAATATATCATGCTCAGATTCTCATAACCTACAGTCTTCTGATGATAAGTTACATGATAAGGACAGATTTGAAAAACCACTGACAGAGATTTTGGAGAGAAATAACACAACTTGAGTACGTGAAGGAAAAAATAACATGTCTCTTGTAGGAACTGACTATCTCTACATATCTAGTACACTTTTAATTAAGGAGTAATAATGATTATCTCCTCAAATAAAATGATGTCTGTGATGGAGGGTAGCCATCATCTTATCACTTTTAATTAACTCAGTACCTCACACTTATCTTTTCCTTACACAGATATATCATTCTTGAGCTGTGCATATCAACAGAAATGTTATGCTTTTTTGTACTGTTTTGTCATGCTCAGCCACAGCAGCTGTTTCTTTTTCCTCCGTGGTGTGTATCTTTATGCTCTAAAGTGAGTGTAAGTTTTACAAAGTTTCTTTCTGATAACTGGGATTCTTGAAATGAGTAGTTCCTGTTTAATTTTAAAGGAAATACATGATCCTGGTGACATGAACTGTATGGAAATAGTGGTGATACCAACAAGACAAGCAAATTTTCTCTGTGGTCTTGATAATAATAGATTAATTTTCCATGTTGATTTAATGCCCTAGTTGGAAAAGAAAGCATTTTCTGCATATCCGTTTAAATACTGCTACTGTCAAAAACAGTTTTTTGCTAGGAGTGTGTTCATTATTTTTCTTTACATTCAAACTTCAAACAAAGAGAGCCCAAATGCTGTAAAATTTACTGCATTAAGTTTTTCCTGGTCTTTACTTTGACTTAAGTGAGATTTTCAATTTTATTTTTAGATTGTATGATGATCATTTTATTTCAATGTATACTAAAAAAATTTAGCATAATTCCTTTTGAAAATTAGAAGGGGAAATAGTTGTTAATTGGAAAAATAATGAAAATTCCTGTGATTTTCTTCCTTCTTTTTTTTTCCTTCTTTTAAGCAAATTGTTAAAGAATTTTCTGTTCCACTGGAATAGTTTCCACTTCCAAAGGAAATATTTTGAGTCATGAAAACTCCCTACATGTGCATATAAATTAAGCTAAACTAAACAAAACTCTAGGAATTTGAAGCCTGTCCTATCTGTCCTGTCTCCATCTCCAGAGACCTTCAGTTTTCTTTCTCTCTTTTTGGACATCATATCTGATTGAATGAGCCCATAAAAGGAATTTAATTACTAATGACGATCAAGGAGTATCACAAAGTCATCATATTTATATTTTTATGAGAATACAGTTTGCTATCTCCAAAAACTGTTATAGTGAGCATGGTGGTTCTGTAGTTGCAGAATGCAATGTTGTTCTGTTCAGAAATAGTTGGACTGTGATGGTGATTAAACTAGGACACAATGGCTAATTTACCCAGGAAACATTGGGAAGCCAGCTGGGTACTGTTAAGATTAGCAACTAATGAAAAACATAGAAAAACTCTTTATCATGCAGAAGAGAAACTCAATATGAACAGAAGACAGTGAAGAAAGAATCAGTTGTTCTAGGCAAAAACTGTGTGTGTCTCAAAATCTTTTGTTGTTTTAGGTTAGTAAATGAAAAAAAAATCTAAATGCTGTTTACTTTCTTGAAAAATATCTTAACTTATACAAGCTCACATGTCAAGCAAATCTACACAATGTTAATACTTTGACTGTTAAGTGTCAGATAAGAAAATTTCAAAGAGAAGAGGGAATAGAAACTTGTAAGTTGTTGGACAGTAAAAATGATATCAAAATTATGTTTTATTCACTCTGAATCCAAATTTTCCATATGCAAGCTTTTTATGGAGGATTCTACAATTTCAAAAGATCAAAAGTTCAATTCTGAAGAACACAGCTTTTTCTTGAAATTTTATATGATATTTTTTCTTACTAGATAATGCTTTAGGCTTATTTAATTTTACAGTGTCAGTAAGGTGACTTAATTCTTCTGTTTCCACTACTGATGTTATATCAGATTAGTTAGTGTTCTTAGTGGTTTTTATTGGTACTTCACATGGAAACATCAGAATGAATTACATAATCAATACCACTCCAGGTGAGCATTCACCCATATAAAAGAATACTAGGAATTTATTTTCCGTGCAGGCTTAAGTTGTTTATTGATGGGTTTTAAGGTTTAGCAGGAGGTCAGTGACTTAGGGGATAATCCATACAACAATATCTGTGAAATTACAGTTTTCCTATGCCTGTGTGGAGACCAAGAAAAAATTTTGAGTATTTGCAAGATTTTAATTACTTAAGGTATGTACCAGCATGATCCACTCTTTGCGAAAAGTCATGTGAAGTATGGTACGTTTGTGAAACCAATCCAGTTGCTATCACATATTAAAACCCAATTCATACAATTGCACTACTATCTGATATTAGTAATAATATGGCTTTCAATAAATCCAGAACGCCTGAGATTAGGAACAGTTTGAAGAGCCCTTCAGAAGCTTGAAATCTTAAATAAACCATGTTACATGGTGCTTATTAAATCTGTTTCATGACTGGATTAAAAAGATGAAATTATAGAAAAAGAAGCTAGGAAGGGGTAAAATAGTGGACAAAAATATGATTTTTAAAACTATATGTCATTGGTTTGAATGCCATACAGTATAGGAAATTCTATTCCTCAACTTTCCTTTTTAGAAAGAATAACATGTAATAAGAATGGTGTAAAAGCACTCAGGAGGTGAACACTGTAGTTTTTTCCATTTTGTTATCTTTAGGGTAATATCAGACTGTAGGCACAACTCATTACCTCTTTTTTCTTTCTCTGTTCATTTGGGAAAACATAATAAGAGAAGATCAGACATTTCTGCTACCACTTGGAAGTGGGAGTTCAAGTGGCTTTTTTTTTAAATCACATCTGTGTCAGTAAACTTGGTTTAGATACATAAATCTTTATGAAGTGACAAATTAGGAATGGTAATTTCATAATTACAGACATCAGCATCTTTAATAACTGTACAGCTACATTTTTCTAGTTTAGCTTCAGAGCACCTTAGAAAATGACATATTTTTCCAAGAAAAAAATAATTTTAGATACATCGTTGGGCATTTTGTAAATCTGTATGTATATTTCTTCCTTAGTATATGTCTTTCTTCTCTCACTTCCAGTTTCACTGAAATAAACAGTCATACCTTACATACATACCTATACTGAAAAACCTTCCATATATTTCCCTCTCGAGTACTGAATTGTAGTTTCAACATGCACAACTCATTCTCTTAATTGGGAGGGGCTGATGAGTTTTATGACTCTGGGAACAGTTCTGGATATTCATTATCCTATTATCTAATGGATGTTTCCATTTTCTTAGACATCAATTGACCAGCCATAATCTATGAGTCCAGCAAAAAAGCTGTTTCTGCAGTAGTTGTCACTTTCAGAAAAATTCTTCCTGAAATCCTTCTGTTTGTGCTCCCCTACTCTGGATACTTTCAACAACATCAACACTAATAAGGCTGGCAAACTGGTTGGAAAATTAAGAAGATAAGTACTATCCTTATTCCTCAGATTTATCAATTTGTAACTAACCGTACAAGCAAAATCTTCAGCTCTGCGTGGCGTTTTTAAATTATGATATTAATTGGTCTATTATAGTTTACTTAGAATTATTCAGTTGTGCTCTGTCTCTCCAATTTCAAAGAAAAACATTTCACTGCTTAGCAGTAAGATAACAAGTCTTGCAGATTTGCATTTTGAGACTGAATACTGTTCTGCCTCTTGGAGTATAAGATTTTTCAGCTGTCTCCTCAATTTACTAACATAATGGGATTTCTTTCTCACAAAATGAAAAAAAAACCTAAGACATTTCCATATTTTTCCATAAGAAATGTATCGATAGCCAGATAATGAATTATTTGTATACAGCTTTTCACAGTATCCCTGCCATAACCAAAAAGCAGAATTCTCGTGTAACAGTATATTTACTTTAACATCTGTAATAATAAAAACAATGCTTTCAGCATATATGCTGATACAAGAGATGGCATCTGCCAGCTGTCTCATAGGTAAGGTATATTTCAGAGATTAAAATAAGAATGTATGAAGAACTACATTAAAACGCCATAAAATTCATCACAATCACTGATAATATATTTAGGTAAATGATTTAAGTTAGAATATTGATTTAAAAAAATCACTTTTTGTAAATACAAGCAGCAGGACAGATGCAAAAAAATTTACTGTGTGACGTCCAATTTTTATTTCAATTTTCACTATAGAAAGTTTATCTTTAAAAAGGCTGCTTATGTAGAAGTATTATAATAGGAAAAAAC
Organism: Dromococcyx pavoninus; assembly: GCA_033558185.1. Taxonomy (NCBI): domain Eukaryota; kingdom Metazoa; phylum Chordata; class Aves; order Cuculiformes; family Neomorphidae; genus Dromococcyx; species Dromococcyx pavoninus. Next base: position 3,877,624 of record JAUMJL010000110.1, read on the forward strand.
CTGTTAAACCCTGTAAACAAAGCTGCTAGCTGTTTCTGCTGTCAGATGGTTACCGGTTTTGTTTCATTTGGCTTGCAGAGTGAATGTGTAGAATTGTAGATGATGAAGACATGATATATTTATGTGGGGGTAAAGACAACATTTAAATACAAGTATCCTTTGCAAGTTTTGAGATAGTAGAACACATATTTTGACAGAAGACAAAAGCTATTATTTCCATAATATAAGCAAGACTAGAACATACAATACTTGGAATCTGAGCTCTCTGTGCCATTCTCATTTTCATTTTCCTCTTGTAAAATAGGCAGTGAGAACAAAGTAAGGTTAGTATTCCCTCAGGGTAAAAAAAAATTCTGCTCAGTTACTCAAAAGCAACACAGCTCTCCATTTTCACTGGTCTTCCCACCATTTCTGCTTTATAATTCAAATTCTCTGATGACTCAAGGACTCTTCTTTATCTGACTACCTTCTTATTTTATATGACCTTACTTTTTTTCCCCTTATTAAGGAAAAGTACCAAATCTTAACATTAGCTTTTTTCTCTCACAATGTAATTCAGCACAACCTGAGACAGAACTGTGAGGTTCGTTTTTGTAGAAGTGCCTTTCATCATCTTTTTCCTCTTCTTTTCTACTCCCGCTCTTATTCCTTTATTTCCCAGTTATTTAAACAATTTATCAGACTTTTATTCTAATATTTATACATAAAACTAGCAGCTTACAATGTTACAAATGCTCCATGATAGTTTTATGTTATGCTTGTTCACAGTATGTCTTTTGCCTTTCACTTTTGGTGGCTGCAGACTTGCAGAACACAAAACAACCATGATTTTTTAAAAAGTACAGGTAGACTACATAATACAATAGCAGGACTTGGTTTGGTGTCCATTTTTTTTCACGAGTGCTACATAAGCCAGTGGAACTCCAGCTGGACAGAAGCAACAATCAAGGTACACAAAATTATGAAACTGAAAATTACCAGCTGTTTAGACCTGTACCTTTTTATGCATTTAGATAAGTCTTGACTGATGAGAGCACCATCATGTAACCAGCTAAGATGACCACGGATCTTTTTTTAAAAGGTCTTTGCCTTAGAGTGATTGTACATCTTGTGTTTTAAGGGTACAAATCATATTTAATTCATTTACCACAATAAGGGGAAACTTCAGTCAATCGAACCTTCACATAACAATGCTAAGGCTGTAACTAATATTTAAATTCTGCTTTTTTATAGCATTCAGCCAAAAAAAAGAGGTTTTCTAATAAAAAGTCCATAATAAAATTCTTCTTTATTGGTGTCTAGGACAAGGCCTGATAACACATCTTTAAAGAAAAAAATACAGATTTAGGTTTCATATTTTACCATAAAAAATGTGATATTAGTCTAAACTTCCGTATTTCACACTTGCAACTTTGAAAATTGAAAGAACATGAAATAATACAGTTTTCAATATTCAGGGATGTGAGGAGAACCACCAATCAAACCTCTATGTTGGGCTTCCAGAGGGCAGATTTTGACCTGTTCAGAAGACTGATCCAGAGCACACCCTGGGACACACTCCTCAAAAAACAGGGGCGTGCAGGAGGGATGGATGTGCTTCAAGGAAAAAGTCTTGAGTGCATAGGAACAGGCTATACCAATTTGCCAAAAGGCAAGCTGGCGGGGAAGACAACCACCTTGGTTGAATAGAGAGATACTGAAGGAAATCAGAGATAAAAAGAGAGCCTACCCACTGTGGAAGGTAGGGCTGACTACTCAGGAAGAGTATAGGACTATAGTTAGAACATGCAGAAGGAAAATCAGAGAAACAAAAGCGCAATTTGAAATTAATTTGGCTACTTCTGTTAAGGATAAAAAAAGCACTTCTATAAATACATTAATAACAAAAGGATGGGCAAGGAAAGCCTCCATTCTTTATTAGACCTGGGGGGAATGTAATTACCAGGGATGAGGAGAAGGTTAAGGTACTCAATACCTACTTTGCCGCAGTCTTCACCAGTAGGAGAGATGGCCCTCAAGATAACTGGCCTCCGGAGCTCACAGATAGAGACAGGAAACCAAACGGTTCCCCTGTGTTCCAGGAGGAAATAGTTTATGAATTACTGAGTCACCTGGATCCACACAAATCAATGGGACCTGATGGATTCCATCCTAGGGTGATGAGGGAGTTGGCAGAAGAGCTTACCGAGACACTCTCCATCATCTACCAACAGTCCTGGCTCTCTGGGGAGGTCCCAGATGATTGGAAGTTGACAAAAGTCACGCCAATCCACAAAAAGGGCTGCAAAGAGGACCTGGGCAACTATAGGCCTGTCAGCCTGACCTCAGTGCCTGGCAAGGTTATGGAACAGATCATCCTGACTGCAATCGCACAGCACCTTCAGGAATGGACATGGGATCCAACCCAGGCAGCACAGCTTTATGAGGTGCAGGTCCTGTCTGACCAACCTGATTTCCTTTTATGATCAGGTAAGCCGCCTGGTGGATGAAGGGAAGCCTGTGGATGTAGTCTATCTGGACTTGAGCAAAGCCTTTGACACTGTCTCCCATGGCATACTTCTGGATAAACTGGTAACCCATGGCTTGGACAGGTGCACTCTCAGCTGGGTTAAGAACTGGCTGGATGGCCGGGCCCAGAGAGTGCTGGTGAACAATGGTGTCCCTCAGGGATCAGTGTTGGGTCCGGTTCTGTTTAACATCTTCATTGATGATTTAGATCAGGGGATTGAGTCCATCATAAGAAAATTTGCGGATGACACCAAGTTGGGAGTCAACCTGCTGGAAGGAAGGAAGGCTCTGCAGAGGAACCTTGATAGGCTGGAGAGATGGGCTGAGTCCAACGGGATGAAGTTCAACAAGGCCAAGTGCCGGGTCCTGCACTTTGGCCACAACAACCCCATGCAGCACTACAGGCTGGGGACAGAGTGGCTGGAGAGCAGTCAGGTGGAAAGGGACCTGGGGGTACTGATTGACAGGATGCTAAACATGAGCCAGCAGTGTGCCCAGGTGGTCAAGAAGGCCAATGGCATCCTGGCCTGTATCAGGAATAATGTGGCCAGAAGGACAAGGGAGGTGATCCTTCCCCTGTTCTTGGCGTTGGTGAGGCCACACCTTGAGTATTGTGTTCAGTTCTGGGCCCCTCAGTTCAAGAAAGATATTGAGGTGCTGGAGCGGGTCCAGAGAAGAGCAACAAAACTGGTGAAGGGACTTGAGCACAAGTCCTAAGAAGAGAGGCTGAGGGAGCTGGGGTTGTTTAACCTGGAGAAGAGGAGGCTCAGGGGTGACCTTATCGCTCTCTACAACTATCTGAAAGGAGACTGTAGTCAGGTGGAGGTCGAACTCTTCTCCCAGGCAACCAGCAACAGAACAAGAGGGCACGAGCTTATACTCTGCCAGGGGAGGTTTAGGCTGGATATCAGAAAAAAGTTCTTCACAGAATGAGTAATCAGACATTGGAATGGCCTGCCCGAAGAAGTGGTGGATTCACCATCCCTGGAGGTTTTTAAAATAAGAGTGTATGTGGCACTTGGACTTCATGATCTTGGAGGTCTCTTCCAACCCAGATAATTCTATGATGCTATGATTCTATGAAATAGAAAATTGGAAAAGATTACTCTGGAAGTTGATTTCTATGCTTTAGTAGAAATGTTGAGTGAGTGCAGAAGACAGAATATGTCTTTGTTGCACGCTATCAAGTAGATTCTTCTGTCATGGTCTACAATTCTGTTATGAAAGCTTTTCCATGGCTTTCAGGAAACTACACAGCAGTCTCAGTAACTTATAAATAGAGGAGGAGTCTAGTTCTTACAGAGTAGCTGCTTGTGGTGTGTTCCCAGTGAGTGAAGAGTCTAAGGTGAACTTCAGAGATGTGTGTGGAACAAAAGAAACAAAAAAATAAAAAGAAGAATGGGGGTTCTTTTGAGCTTAGGCACAAACCAGCATGACTTTCAGAAGAGCACTGAAGAGGAAGAATCCTACAAAAAAAAAACCATTCTGCCTTTTCTTTTACAATCTTTACTAAAATGATATTTTGATGGATGAAGAACCTAAGACAGAGGTAAAACCTGTAAATGACTGAGAGAATAACGTGAGTACTCACTCCTCTGACATTTCTGCAAAACTGATTGGGAGCTGGCATTGCTGAAAGCTGTCTCATTTTCTCAAGCCAGCAGCTGATTGAGATCAAATACTATGTTCTTTTCTCCAAAAGTAGTAGTATGCATTTCTTTAGAACTATTAATACTAGAACCTGAAACTCTGATAAAATCTTGTAAAAATAAAATTTCAAAAAGAAAGCAAATAGAGAACAAGAAGCACAGCTGAATTATAGGAGAACTATGGATAGAATCATCATTTATGCTCGTGCTTTTGGCATCTAAAGGCATCTTTTGCATCTAAATGGAAAATCATCAAGTCTCCCAATACCTCTCTGTCTCAGTGTGTTTTGTACCACATATAGTCTAAGGTTAATTGATGATAAATTGCTCAAGTTATGTTCATAACTAGTATGAACATAATAATTACATTATAATCATCAAACTGCATGAAGTTATATGTTATATTATCCAAGAATAATAAAATATTTCATGAAAAAATCAGAGAAAGGATTCTTTGTCAATCATTAGAGATATCAATTACTACAGTTACACCTACTCCATTTTATATGGAAGAAGTTTCTTAGTTGTTGATGTTATATTGTCAGATAAAAGAGACCAAGAAAAAGGAGACCATTATAAAAGTTTTTATAGCAGTATTTCTAAGAATGAAGCTAAACTTTTTATTCTTACATTAGGAAATGTGAAGAAGTTTCTTCTCCAGAGCAAAAAAAGAAATGTAATAATAACACCTATAATCTTGCTAAATAGATAATATATTTCCACCTAGTAAGTATTTAATTCTAATTTTTGTCCGCAGTTCAACTGATGAATCCTGGTACCTTTTTTTTCCCCAACTGCCAGCAATTTATTAACTCTTTTTCAGAGGGGAGGTGCAGGGAGGGGAAGAAAATTATTTGAACTTTACTTCTGTATTGTCATTTATCCTTCAAACTGTGCAAACGAGGCTAATGTTATCTATAGCTCTACTATTACACAATGTAAGCTAAAAGTGTACTTGAGTTGCCAACATTTGATCTTAAAACTGTGTACAAAGATCTTTCAACCTCTTCCCTTAAAAAGAAGCCTTAGAATTTTAGCAGCAATATAATTTTGTCAGCCTTTTAATAACTGAAAATTATATGATGTAATATAAACCTACTGGAGAATAGAGAAGTGTTAGCTACATTTACATACCCAGTTAAATATGTTTTGGGTTGTTTTTTTAAAGATAAAAAAACATTAGCATTAATATTTGCTTCCTCTGGAAGATTTTATAAGTTACATTTTCTGTACTCGTACTAACTCCCTCCTGTTAAAGAAACTACTTCAAAATAAGCTTGGTTAAAAGGTAAGAATTCTGGTTGAGTGGCCTCGATCCTACCATGGACTCCCTGTAGAGGCACACAACTGAAGTGCACATTTCTGTTCAATGAGTACCCGTAAAACTGGCAATTGTTGTCACGTGAGCTCCTCTTTAATAAGCACTTTGAAAGAAAAATGACAAATGCTTACAAAGTCAAAGAAGAACACAGAGGGAAAAGAACTATAAAGGAACTATGAACTCTAATAAACCATAACAGAATATTTTGGATATGTTAATTGGATTGTAACTACTTCATTAAAAACAACTCCTGATAACAGCTGGTAGTTCATTATTATGACATTTTTTTTTAGGAAAAGTGGGAGGGCAAATTATGTATTGTTTATACTTATATGATTATCACAACATTCTTTGTTGTCTAATTAAAATGCCATTGTTATGAAAAAATATTTCCTTGAAAAGAAAAATTATCAAAACCAGCTGTGAATTTTAAAAAATGCAAATGCTGGAACCCAGTATAATTCTGGATATTCATGCTCTTATATAATAAAATCCCTTGTAATAAAATCTTATGGTTAAAAGAATCTTAATATTTGAAATGGAAGAAGACATGAATATTGAAATTAAAAACACTCATTTTGGTGTTACCACAATGACTTCAACGAACAAAGTCTATTAGTCTGGTTTAAGTCTTCTCTGTAACTCAGAGGAGATGCTGTATTTGTGTTAAGTTGAAAAGGATTTGTAACACGAAATTATGGAGTCACTTTCATTTATTTCAAGTTTGCAGTGTTAAAAGGTTTGTTAGACTTAAAATATATGAACAAAAAACTGAATAATTTAAATTGGAAGAGACCTGAAGAAATCATCACATCCAAACTCCAACTCAGCGCAGGTTGAACTAGATCGGGTTGATCAGCGACATTTCTGATTGAGCCTTGAACACCTGTGAAGATGTGTATTCCACAGCTTCCCTAGATAACTTATTCTAGTGTTTGTCTTCCCTCACGGTGAATATTTTCCCCTTAATTCTAGTTTCCCACGTTTGGACTTGTATTTGTTGTCTTCTGGCCTATCACTATGCACTCTCAGGAATAGAAGTCTAGTTCCATTTCTTTCCATAGTCCCATTAAGAAACTAAAGAAAGCAATGAAATGTCCTTTTAACTTTCTCTTCTTAAGGCTCAACTAACCCAGGTCTCTCAGCCTCCTCATATGTCATATTCTTTATTGGTGGTCCTCTGCTGGTCTCACTTATGTCAGTGTTGTTATATTAATGTCCTCTTAAAAGTGAGAAGCCCAAAGATGCACACAGTACTCCAGATGAAGTGTTACACGTGCCAAAGAGAGAGGGAGAACATTTTAGCTATTCCTCTTGGTTACCCTAGCGCTAATACAAACAAACATTCCTGTGACCTTATTTGCTGTAAAAGCACATTGCCAATTCTTGTTGAATACTTGTCCACCAGAATCCCAAGGTCATCAGCTATGTTGACTGCTCCATGTCCTTTTCCACTAGTTTTCCTGCCACGTTCAACAGTAGGTCTCAATTTTTGTTAGGTTTCCATTTTATGCCAGTGTCCATTGTTGGAATTTTGTCTTTCCCATCATATTGTTCCCTAACCTACTTTTTCACTATTATCTATATATTTTCTTCAAGTCATTTTGAAGGCCTCCTCATTAGATTAACAAGTCTTGTGGCTAAGACGCTCTTTTCCCACTTTTTCAGATAGCCTATGTCCTTGTAATGGGTTAAATTTGGCTGGATATCAGGTGCCCACCAAGCTGCTCTAACACTCGCTTTCCTTAGCTGCACAGGGCTTGAGAAAATTTAACAAAAGCATCAGAAGTTGAGCTAAGGGCAGGGAGATCATGCAGCAAATACCGTAGTGAGTGAAGTAGACAGGGAAATTAATGTTTGCAGCTGAGAAGGCCAACCATATTGTGGGCTGCATCAGAAGAACCATGGCCAGAACGTTGAGGGAGGGGATTCTACCCCTCTTCTTCACTCTGATGAAACCCCATCTGGAATACTGTGTACATCTCTGGAGTTGACAGCACAGGAATGACATGGACCTGTTGGAGCTGGTCCAGAGGAGGGACACAAAAATGGTCAGAAAGGTGGAACATCTCTCCTGTGAAGCCTGGAGAAGAGTCAGCTCCAGGAAGACTTTTTAATACTTGAAGGAGGTTTATAGGAATGATGGGAAGAGTTTGTAGTAATAGGATAAAAAATAATGGTTTTAAACTAAAAGAAGGTAGGTTTAGAAGAGGTATAATGAAATTATTTTTCAGTGAATGTAGTGAAACACAGGAATGGGTTGCCAAGGGTGAAAGCAGTTTAATTTATTACCAATAAAATCAGAATAATGAGAAATAAAACCAAATCTTTAAACTAGGGAACAATCCTTAAGGAATGGACCGCTTCAGGCTCCAGCTTGGCATCCTCTCTCTATTGGGTCAGAGGTCCTGCCATGACCCTGCCTCAGCATGGGCTCTCCAGAGGGTGACAGCCTCCTTTGGGCACACCCATTCTTGCACGGGTTCCTATATGGGCTGCCTGGAGTATCTGCTCCTCATCCTTCTGCATTGACCTTGTCATCTGCAGGGCTGTTTGTCTCTCACTTTAACTCCTCTCTGTCTCTGCTGTTGTGCAGCAGGTTTGGGATTTTTTTTCCTCTTTCTTGGATATTTTTTAATTTATTTTTCTTTATTGCTCTCAGTTTGTCATATCTGGATTTTCTAACATTAACTCTTCACCTTGTCGTAAAATAGTGATGTACCTTACTCATAGTGTTGTTTTATACAGTACAAAAAATTTGCAAGCTTTCACTGTGTATATTTTGAATCATAACAGTTACTTGTGCTCTGGCAATGTAACATTTTTATGCATTTTTTTACTTCTGTAAACCAGGAAGATCAATCAAAACATGAAATAGAAAAAAAAAGCTGGATTTACATAAAGTTTAATTAATAACATTGGTTTTGTTTCAGTTGTAAGGCTAGGTTTAGAGATCAGAATGATTTTATAAGACAATCACAGATTTAACTTGAATTTGAAAGAAAAGTTGTATATTAGGTTGAAGGCCTTCTGCATTTGTTTTCACAGACAGAGGAAAATAAAATCCAGGTTATGTGAGTAACTAGGAAGAGAAAAGGCAGCTTTATAACAGTGTTTCATTTTACTTCAGTCCCACAAAGTCTTTCACATCGATTTCTTCCATTCTTGTCCTGAAGTAGGAAAGATCACTCACAAAAATCTCATCAGCCTGACAATGTGAAAGAGTTTCTGAACAAACAAATAAGGTAAAAACACAAAAGGAAGGGAGAATCATCATGTGGCAGCAACCTGACAGAATGACAAACAGCACATTGTCTAAGGAACTAAGGTAAATTGGAAGCAATACAGAGATGAAAATCTTTGTTTAATGGTGAAGAAGAGCTGACTTATCTGCAAATGTGCTTTATTTCTGCATTATTCTACCCACATTTCCTCTTATATTCTTGACAGTGTCCTTCTGATAGAACTTTACAAATTGAACAAGATGGATCTTCCATTTCACTGTCTGAGCGTTTCCTTGTGTAAAAATGGAGAAGACCCTAGATTTTAATGGCATGGTTCTTAGAAAATTATTAGCTTTTCAACTCAAATCATACATGTCTAAACTTGACATAGAGTACAATTTAAGTGGAAACATGCAGGTAGGACTTATCCTAAAAAATCTGGAAATCATTTTAATTTTACTCTCAATAATGATGCAGTGCTGTGGCACAAGTCATCTCATTCTAAGTTAAATTTCTAAAGCAAGTGAATCCCATCATGCAAGCGCTATCTTCATATTATTGTTTCTAAAGAGAATCCAGACAGCTTAGCTATAAATGTATATACTGTACAAGTGTTAAGTAATATGGCATGGATCCAAATTCTGATGCAGTATTTAAGTATTTTCAAATTTTGAAGAAATTTATCATCAACATATTATCTTGGACAATCAGCTTTCCACTGAATTCATATTATTAAAAAAAATTACAGAAGTTAAAGCTGTGTTGTTTAACCTAAGTGAGTACTTGTGAGTGGCTCAAAGTTTAGATGTCATACATATTTGATAATACATGCTGCTAACAATTTTTTCTGACCAATTCCCTTCTAATATTTTATAAGTTCTAGGGAAATAATTTTTAAATAAATCACAATTTTCCTGCTTATTCAGAAGGTGAACCAGCAAGAAAACTGTCAGATTTTTATTGTTTTCTTTCTGAAAGTATTAATCTTTGAGGATGAGTTCGTTCAAAGATGAAAAACTGTATACTTGACATACACTCGTGTTATGTGCTGATGAAGTGCCAAGTAATCTATTTTAGTCTTTTCTCCACAGCCCACTTTAACCACTGTAAAACTCATTCAAAGATTCAGCCAATGTCTAGCTGACAAAAGTGTCTTGAAACAGTTATAGAAATTTGCAGCTAAAATAGTGCAGATAGTCTGGGTTCATCTTTCTTGTGTTGATGTTAAATTACATATTTATGATTATCAGGCTTTCAAGTAAACCAGAAAAAAAAGAAAAAGTGCGCTTGTTTGTTTTTTTTTAAAATGCCAAAGCAGTACATACAAAATGTTTGATAGCTGTTATAGGAAACAGTCTTGAAGAACTTACCACAAAGTGTTTCCTTATAGTTATCAGCGGTAGATCTTAATTAACCTTTACAGTAACCTTGCCTTGTAGTTAATTAAACTTCTGCAAACCACACTAATGTAATTCTGAATTCTAAACTAACAGTGATCAAAACAGTGAAGATAAAGCCTTTTTGGAGCTTTCAGCTGACCTTGTAATTTAACATTTTATACTTTTGATAAGAACACTAACTTTTAAAGGTGTACTATACTAAAACATATATACTATAGATTTTTCTAAGTGTATTCAGGCAGCCACTACCTCTAGAGCAATCTGATCATGGTTACTTCTTTATTAAAGCGACAGGTACCCTGAAAAAATTTAGGTATCATAGATACAGATATATATATATATACCTTCATATACACACACATATGTATGTGAGAAAATATATAAATTTTTGGTACACAGGTATAGGAATAGTCTTTTGAGAGTTTCCTAGGTGGGAATACAAATTCTAATGATGACGTATACCATTATAATTAGAGGTAAAATACAACATTTAGATATTTATACTGAACAACATGAGCATGCCAATAAAACAAGTTTGAGACTATGTGAACAGAAGCATGTATTTACCCAAGAATCGGTGAATCCTCAGGACCAAGCTAGCAGATCCACTTGTGGTTCAGGAACTAAAATATGCTGTTACTCAATCAACTGCTAAGTGTTTGTATTTTCTTTCCCATCATGGTTTAACTGTAGCAGCCCCGAGGAATTTGGAACTCACTTGATTAGCCTTTGTATGTCCATAAATACTCATGTTCCTCTACTTGTCCTCCCTCTGCTTCATTCATTGAAACCATTTTAGGAGGAGATTTGTTAATGTGAAGACAGTATTTGCTCCTGAATAGGTCTTCTTAATTTCCATCAGGAAAACTTCTGCAAGCCACATGAAAGGATAAAAAGAGAGCTGTAATAGTTACATTATGATTTCTTCTACTTAAATTAAACATTTTAAATGTATACTATCATTTATTTGTAATTTAACAAAGAAGATGCAGAATAAAGGTTTTTTAAACTTCTCATGGCTATCTTCCTACTCCAAAGATTCAAGTAAAATATCTTACAAGAGTTATTAATTTTTATGACATAAATCCTCAGTGGTTTCTATATGTTCAGATAAAGATGATCTTCCTCACTCCCCTAAATGGAATAATTGGACCTGAGTGATAATTCAAGTAAAAACTTAATGACGTCAGCATAAATTCTACATTTCATTCCATAAGGAGACCATATAAAATGACCAGAGTTGCATTTGCAGAAGTGGAATTATAGTCATACAGAGTTAAACTTGGATAAACTTAGAATATGATTTTGTCAGGTTTTGTTTCTATGGAAAATGGCTAACTTTGTCTACAGGTCAAAGTACTTTCAGTGAAAATATTAACACAATCAAAAAAACCTGGTAAAATACACAAATATTTTTAATTTAAATTTAATTTTAATCTGTTTAAAATTAATTTTGTATATTCTTCCTTAATCATAACTCCATTAGATGCCTATACTAATTTTTCCAACTTTTATTAGAATGTCATATAACTGTTCATCGTATAAGGTAATTTTATTTTCTGCCAATAAATTACATCCAACCCCTCCAAAAAATCCCACCTCTTCCCTGCCTAGTGCCTTATGAGTCTTTTAACAGTAGCCATATAAGGACTCACATGTTGTGAATTTATGCATATATTACATCTGTATTGGTACTCTGAGACAATGTCAACACTGGTGACAAGTTGCCTCCCAACAATATTCGGCAAATTGCTTATAATGGTACTCGTATAAAGACATAAAATGTATGTGACAGGAAGCAAAAAAACAAGTGTACCACCAGTTTCTGATCTGGTAGAATAGGATTCTACACACATAAATATCTGTCATATAGACTGGAGTTTACATGCAGCTGTCTTTCATTTGTCTGCTACTGTGCTGTAAAATAATTGAGTGGTCTCCCACGCTGTATTTGTATATGCCTGCTGGATGTGCTGTAGTGAACGGAAGGGACTGGATCCTCAGGTAGCTCACATTGGTCACTTGGAAATACACTGAGTTTCCAATCATGGAAGACAGAACAAACAACAAGGAATGGAGAAGGAAGCCCTCATCTTGATAAAAGCATTTGCTTTTATTAAACGTTCAGGCTAAGGTTACAGCTTGAAATTGCTATGCCAAGATCTCCCAGTAACTTTGGTATCTAAGAAATTTAGTGCTACGCCAACAAAATAAAAGGAAAAACAACTGTAAACAAGCTACATCAAGAAAGAACAGTAGACCAGTTGAATGGGGAGAAAAGGCTTCCATCTGCAAATATCCTTAAATAGATTGACCACTGGACTTAATCTGAGCTGTTCACAAAGGTGTAGAACAGGAAATGAATAATTTCCACCAACTTCTCGATGAGAAAGACAATATTTCTTTCTTGTTTTGAACATGAGGAGAGTGTATCTGCCCCCTTCCACCTCCAGTTCATAAGAAGATGGATGGGATGTACAGCTTCTATATTTGTTATGCATTAATTTACTTCAGCAGAACAAGACTTCAGGTGACCCTCTCCTTCTCCTTTGATTAAGTAATCAGCTTGACGTTTTTTCTTGTGATATTTTTAATCTGTGTTAATGTTAATTTGTGACTATAAATAAAATGATCTTAAAAAGATGTTTCTTGAATGTCAGCATGGTCATGAAGCACCCGATTCACACACTGTGAATCTCACTAAAAATTCATACTGTTATATATAATATATGTAGGTGCTAATAAATACATTCATAAAAGGAAGGGAAAATCAGTTCTTTATTGACTTCCCTTTTCATTACCAGTTTTCTCTCATAAACTGGTGAGTGATCAATATTTTGTTTGTTTTGTGCTGTTAATATTCCTTCTTTTTTATCCAAGCCCAAAGAATGTTTTCATGAAGTTTTAGAGTCATCTTCAGATTTTATATCTTATATAATTTTATAAAGAAAATTCATTTGGCTATTTGAGAATGGGGTGTAACATATGCATTATTATTTTAAAATATATGAGCTGTTTTAAAATCTTAATGAAAAAAGGTGACCATATATTTCCTGCTTCCAAAAGATGTTTAGATAGTTTTAAAAGAGGGCTTTATTTAGGGTGTGAGATGTTTCTGTTCTTTTCAAACGACAGTCTTCAAGTCAAAGTACTGATGTTAATAGGGATTTTCCCAAATATTTAATTTTGGTTTATGTAATCTCAATACCTTTACAGATAGGAAATATTATATATTGACGTAAGTATTCCATTGTGATCGACAAAATATTGGTAGAGGAACAAAAGCCTATTTAATAATGTTCAGAAAGATACAAACAGAGAAAAAAAACAACCTCAGAAAATTAGGAATTACATCATTAGAAGGTAGTAAAAGGAAATATTTTCCCATCCTAACATGTGAAAGGGATATAATATTGCACTAAGATCCATCATAGGAATTCCGTATCTTCCACCTGTCAACACTGAATATCATTACATGCAAGAAAAAATCACGCATAATCTATTGATATTTTTTTCTGTGTGATAATTCTTAAATCTTTACTGTGTGATAGCATGTGAAATTTTGATGCAGCATGAAAGATAAGGTAGTAGTTATCAAAAGTTTAAATTGTAGAAGTCTACAATACCTCAAATGTTTTTGACAATTGACCCATTAGATATAGTCTTTCCTTGATGTCTAAACACAGGTTACACTTCACTATGTGCTGTCGAGAAAGAATGAGCAGTTAGAAAAGCCACTAATGACATCACAAGAGATCTATGAAGCATTGTGTGGACAACAGGAAGTACAGTCTCCAATTCTGCTGAGCTGCTGGACAGTAGTGACAAAGAAAAAAGTAAAAGCAAAAATATATAAATAAGTGACAGACATAAAACAACATAAATCAGGCAAGAGGAAATAGAATTGCTCCAGTAATCAGCCATCACAACAAAACAAGACAAATCTCTTGGGAAGGCATCAAAACTGACATGGAAAAATGAAAAAGAAATACACATAGAATAAAACATTCATAAATTTGTTTGAACTTTCAGGTTTAAAATTTTAAAACTTCAGTGAGGGTTGAATTAAAAATAGAGACAAGATTTTAGATGTACTAAGACATTTAATTTGCTAACTGCTAGAATTTAAGCACCACACTAATATTAAATTTAACTGCCCTCATTTACTGCCTTAGTTACCTTTAACAACTTAGAGGCAACATCTCTTCTGCTTTAGACATCTGACATCAGTAGATTATCAGATCAGTTACTTGAGATGTTGTCTAGGTTTCTCTTACAGTCTTTTCCTAAAAAAAAGAAGGCAACTGTCAAGCATCTGAAAAGTAATTAAGATCTATCAATAGGACATCCTGTACACACAGATAGGTCTGAGCTTTCATTTCTCCAAAACCAATACAGTTGAGTAAAGGTCATACTTTGGACTTCTCCATCTTTAAGATCTTTCTTTAACAGCAGGCACAAAGCACAGCAAAGCTAAGTATTTTCAAAATTTTTACATTTTATCTTTTTGAATAACAACCGCAACAGCTACAGGTTATAGGTCCACATACTTCCCAATTATCAGCAGGTATCCTTGCTGTGGGGAAAGAAACAGTCTACTCTTAGTTGTGATGTCATTATGCCTAAGTGCAGGTAACAAATAAAAAACAAATAGACCCAGATTGTATATAAAAAGCATGAACACTACTCCATAAGTTAGTGATTAGGATCTATGTTAAGTATATTTCTTTCCTGCGACTCAATGTAGTTATTTGTATTAGGTCTGGGTGTGCAGATGCTGGCAGTAGGGGGCTGCAAGGGTGGCCTCTGTGAGGAGATGCCAAGGCTGCACTGTGCCAGACACAGATGGTTGCAGATTGGGGGAAATGTATTCAATAAAGGGTAGAAGAATCCGAGGAGAGAGAAAGGAAGAGGGGAAAAAGTGAGAAACAGAAGAAGGAACACCAAGGTCAGAGGAGAAAGAAGAGGAGGTCCTCCATGTTACCAGAGCAGATATCCCCTGCAGCCCATGGAGAACTACATGCTGGAGCAGTGGAAATATGCAAGAGGAAAAGAGGGGCAATGAGAAACTGCTGTGTGTTGACCATATCCCACCCTGCCACCATCTCTTTTGTGCCCTCATTGCTTAATGAAGAGACTGAGTGTGACCTGTGGTGACAGGAAGAGTCAGGGCAGATGAACCAGGAGCGTGGGAGTGAAGCTGAGTTTGGAAAAGCAGGAAGTAAAGGTATTTTTGTTTCTAACTGCCTGAATCAGTGATTAAATACTTAATAGGCAATAAATTAAGTTAGTTTTGCCCAAGTTGAGTTCATTTTACCAAAGATTATGATTAGTTAGCAACCTCCTTGTCTTTATCTCCACCCATGGGTTTTTCCATTCCTGTTGTTCCCATTTTCTGCCCACATCATGCTGAAGGATGGGAATGTACAGATGGCTGGATGGGAGCTCAGCTTTTCATCAAGGCTAACCCAACACAAGCCGGTAAATACAAAACACCATAACTAACTATTCACAGTGTTTTGTGGTGGATTTACGCATTCAGTCTACTAGTGAGTACCACTTTTTTTTCAAAAGGCAGCAATAGCAGAAAGGCTTCCCTGGGGGGACAATAACACAGGTGACATTTACTTTGACTAACCTTCAGAAAAATTTGAAATGCTACAAAAGAGAATTTTCTTGCGTATTAAACCTGAAGCCAATAAATAACTTTTTAATATAGAACTCAATTCGTAGATATAATATAACTCCCCCAGAGCCCCGTGTTGGAAAACTGTGACTGGTGGGATGATAAATTCCCAGCTCACTCCGAACTTGTTCGGGACCTCTCTCCATTATTTTCCTATGATCTTGGGAGTCTGAAAAAGGTTCTCCCAATTTTCCAGAAGGATAAGAAGGAAACGCTTGTAATCACAGTCTTGTAAGTCTCACTTCAGTGTGTGGCAAAATTACGAAGAAGGATATTCTGGAAGTTATTGAAAACGCTTGAGACACAACATGGTCATTGGTCATAGCCAGCACGGGTTCATGAGAGGAAATTCCTGATAAGCAAGCTGTATTTCCTTTTATGACAAGGTTAACCAACCATCTCGTTGACCAATGGTGGTTTTGGTTTTTCGCAAAACTTTTGATACTGTCTTTCACAGTATCCTTCTGGACAAAACATCCAGGAAACAGTTAGACAAGTCTATAGTATGCTGGGTGAACAACTGGCTGATGGATCAGGCTCAAAAAATTATAATAATTAGGGTTACATCAGGCTGTTGGATGGTCATCAGCTGGGTGTTCTCAAGGGCTCAATTTACAAGGCCATTGCTCTTCAATGTTTTTATAAATGATCTCGATGCAGGAATAGAATGTGCATTAGGTAAGTTTGTTAATGATACTAAACTAAGAGGAGCTGTGGACTCCTTTGAGGACAGAGAGGACTTATGGGGAGCTCTAGAGAGCTGGGCAATCACCAACTGTATGAACTTTAGCAAGGGCAACATCTGGATTCTCCACCTTGTATGGAGTAATCTTGGTTTTCAGTACAAATTTGGGAATGAGAGACTGGATATCAGCCCCCAAAAAAGAGATCTAGGGGATTGGGTTGATGACAAGCTGAATATGAGTCAACAGTATGCTCTGGCATCTGAAAGGGCCAATCGCGTCTTCAGGTGCATCAAGCATAGCATCACTAGCCAGTCAAGAAAGGCGATTGTCCAACCCTGCGTTGCATTGTTGGTCCCCACCTTGACTACTCTGTGTAGCTTTCAGTGCCTGAATATAAGAAGGATATAGAACTATTAGAGTGTGTCCAGAGGAGAGCAACCAAGATGGTGAAGGGTCTCAAGGGCAAGATTTACATTGAGTGGCTGAGGCCACTTGGTTTGTTCAGCTTGGAGAAGGCTGAGCAGTGACTTCATTGCGGTTTATAATTTGTCATGGTGAACATCAGAGGGGGAGGTGCTGATCTCCTCTCTCTGGTGACCACTGATAGGGTATGAGGAAATGGGGGGGAAATGCATCAGGGGAAGCTCATATTGGGCATCAGGAAAGGGTTCTTCACTGAGAAAATCACAGTCACTGGAAGAGGTTCCTCAGGGAAGGCATGGCACCAAGCAGGTCAGAGTTCAAGGAACATCTGGACAATGCTTTTAGTCATATGGCTTAATTTTAGGTAGGCCTGCAAGGATCAAGGTGTTGGACTCAATGGACCTTATGGGTCCCTTCCAACTTGAGATAATCTATGATTCTGTGATCCTACAATTATTTGAGTTTGTAATGCCTAAAATCCTAAGGCCTGCAATCACTACGCTGGTATTGTTCAGCTACAATTCCTACTCATTTAGAAAGGAATTTGGCCTTCTGGAGAAGTTTATTAACAGTTTCTGATATGTATGCTTTTTTTACAAAGCAGGAAAACATAAATATATGGATTAATATATGTATGTTATATCCTCTGCTTTATTAACAGACTGTGGCAGTAGATTTCAGATTTAACTTTATTGTTTTTCTTTACATACATATTACTTTTTTTAAGTTTAACACTTAAATGTATTTTAATATATTTTGGTGAAAACATATTTACAGAACAAAGGAGGTGATTTCAGACATGAACTATTTGGTTTTTTATGGAACTAGTGCTGAGGTGAGATGGCAGCAAACACATTATTCTTCCTCTATCTAAAAAAACTAGTAAACTTCTTATTTTTATTCACCATCTACAGGCCTGTCACTTAGTCAATATTTTTTATCTAAAATATTTAAGAATTTATCAAAACAGATTTGTTTGACAATTTGAATTTAATAACTAATAGGAATGTCATGTATTCATTAATATACTGTACACAAAAATTCAAATTAGTGATTCTGTTAAGGAACACGGTCCTTTACAGTTGTGTGTTTTCAGAGCAAAAGCCTCACAATTACTTGTTTAAGGAGCATATTGTTGTAAATTATATTGATTTCAGCCCTTTTATTTCAGACTTGGAATGAAAGCATTAAAACCTAGTGACTACAATAAGCAGTTGTGCCATGCGTTAATAGATGAACCTCACAATAAATACAAAATGTAAATTAGAGAGGAATTGCTGAAACATGCTAGAGATTTTTAAACTAGATCTTGTCTCCAGGGGAGGAAATATTCTAAATGTCCTTGCATGTATTACCTTCTAATGAATATGCAGTATATCTCAATGGCGTAAAGAGTGAACAAAGTTTCTCAGATATGTTGTAGAGAGAAAATGGAATAATCCAGGCAGATTTGGTTCCTCAGACTTGATTTTATGTTGTTTTTTCATTTAGTTACCAAAGCTAAATTTTTAAAGGATATTTTATATTAGAGGTTTCTTATGTATAGACACTTGTCAATAAATTATATTTTTTGAAAAACTATCTTGTGTAAAGTTTTCATAGAATCATAGAATGAAGACCATATTAAGATAAATCTAAGCTAGCTTTACAACTCTTGGACTCAAGCTTTGTCTCATCTACCCAGTTCAAAGCACAGATAGAGAATTTTCATGTCAGCATATCTGACACGATGTATCTAGGGCCCTGTAAAGAACTTCATAACAAGAAAATCGTTCACTTCTGTATTTAAAGACATTATCCCTCCTAAAAATGACACAGACTTTTTCCAGAAGTAATCACTGGATGGGTGAAACAGTACGAATTCCTTCTAGGTCCTGCTTCTATATGTAAGTTGAACTTTCCAAAGGAAGCTGTCTCTGTCTCCAAGATCTACCCTAACTTAGATGTACAGACCAGACAAGAAGATGTGAGTTCCTTGAAAATCTTGTCTTTTCTTAGGTATATTAAGGCAAATAATAGCCTTTTAGTTGACTTTTATTATATGTAGTTTATATATTTCTTTTTAATTTATGAAGTTTTTAACCTGAAAGGTACAAAAAACGATAAAATATTACTCTGGTGACTAACCAAAGCAAACACAAATAAACATTTGTAAAAATTAATGTTAATGTCCTCAGCAATTAAAAATGGGCTTACACTAACTGGTTAACTTCATTCTCAGACACTAATTTGGCCAGCTGTAATGTAGATGATCTTTGGTAAAACTGCCACTAGGCTCATTTTGAAAACTTTATGCAAGGGAAATGTATGAAAATGAAGTGAATGAGGACTGCAGTCCTAATCTAGTCAGTCTCAAAAAGAGTGCTACATTATTTCTTCTTCTCTTTCACATTATCTTTTCTTTAGGCGTCTATTTTATTCTGTGAACTTTCCTTCACCTTTTTCCTTGATCAAATGTAACAATGAGAAGCTATGAGAAACTACTCTCCTCCGCCACTAAGAAAAAACGATTATTTGGGTACTGATAGGAAGAAGGTTCTAATGAATTGCTGTTGAGACTTTCTGTCTTTCTCTTTGCAGAGGGATAGAAAATTGTCACATCAGCTTGCCAGAAGCTCTGTAATTCACCACAGATATTTCTTCAGTGTCTATTATGATAGTATAACATTATCTTTAAGATTAACCTTTTCTCAAAAGAAAGGAAATAATAGTTTCTTCTGCAGATATTAGGAAACTAAGACACAGTGCCTTATGGGGAGAAGTTTAGAGTTGGAATTAATGTCTTCTTGAGAGAAAATTAGCACTAAATTCTAGTAATGCTTGAATTAAAAATAGAATTCCAGTTTTTAATTTTAACTCTTAATACATTTTGCGGAAAGACACTCTGAGTAGAATTCCCAGCAGTCCTATAAGAAGGCACTCAAGACGGTCTGCTCCATTACCTGCCCTGACATAGATCAGACTGATGGGTCTGTAGTTCCCCAGATCCTTTTTCTGGCCCTTCTTGTAGACGGGTGTCGTGTTTGCTAACCTCCAGTAAGTTAGGATCTTCCTGAGTAGTCAGGACTGCTGATAAATGATGGAAAGTGACTGGGGGAGCACTTCTGCCAGATCCCTCAGTATACTTCTGTGGATCCCATTCAGTTCCATAGACTTGTGTGCGTTTAAGTAATGCAGCAAGTTGCTAACTAATTTGCCTTGGATTGTGGAGATTCCATTCTGCTGCCTGTTCCTGTCTTCCAGCTTCTGGGTCTGGGTACCCCATGAAGAACTGGTCTTGCTGTTGAAGATTGAAGCAAAGAAGGCATTATGTACCTCAGCATTTTTCTTGTCTTTTGTTACAATATTTCCCTCCACATCCATTGAGGACTTGAGATCCTTCTTAGCCCTCCTTTTGCTGTAAATGCATTTTTAGAAACATTTTTTATTGTCTATTACAGCAGTAGCCAAATTAAATTCTAGTTGGGCTAGGGCATTTCTAATTTTCTCCCTCCATAACCCCACAACATCCTTGTAATCCTCTTGACTTCCCTTCCCCTTCTTCCAAAGTTCAAAAACTCTTTTTCTTGAGATTCAGCCAAAGCTCTCTGTTCAGCCAAGACAGTCTTCTTCCCCATCAACTTGTCGTTTGACACATGGAGACAGCATTTTTCTGCACCTTTTCCTTCATGAAGAATGTCCAGCCTTCCTGAATCTCCTTACCCTTCAAGACTGCCTCCCAAGGGATTCTATCAACAAGGCCCCAAAAAAGAAGTAACAAGCAGGAAGGAGGGGAAGAAGAAAAGGGAACGGTAAAAGGACAAGAAAATCAAGTGGAGAAGAAATGAAGGAGAGAGGACAGAAGAGAAAAGGAAAGGGAAGGAGACCAGATCTGTGATGGGTCTGCACATGGGAGGGGTCAAAATAGGGCTGTCACCCGGGGGTACCAGCAGGCAGGGCTGAGTTGGAGAAGGGCCAGAGCAGAAATGCCAGTTCCTGAGGGTGGTTCTCACCCTGGAATGAGGATCCAGCTGCTCAGTGGAGCACCTTAGACAGAGCATGGTGCCATGTAGTTCCGTCACCCCCTTTCCCACCTGTCCCCAAGTCCTTGCAGATTCAGTCCATGCTCCCCCCCATTGCCAGCACCCTTCTACCCAGCTCTACTGAGACCACTTCTCTTCCAGTTTCTGCAGATCATAACTGTCATTGCCTTTCTCATCCTGTGATGGACATTGTCAAGAACCCCCTGAAATTGCATAACAAGTTGAATGTGGCCACACACAGGTTCATGCAGCAGTGTGCAGAGCAACTGAGATGGAAGATGACTCGGTTGCTACGGGTTATAGAGCAGACAGAGGAGCAGAACAAGGTGGTTGAGGAAGTCCCCCTCCTTTCTGCCTTCCAGCAATGGTGGTTCTTAACTTCTGTTCCTGTGACTCAGTTGGAGAACCAGAAAAAAAGAGCCATAAGCCAGAAAGCAGATGCAAGCAGGGCAGGCCTGCCAAGTCAAGAGGACGAAGAGGTAGGAGAAGATGGTGACGCTGGTGACACATGTGATCTGTGAAGTTTTTAGCTGATTGCATCCAGTGGCAAGTGCCGTGCATGGCTGACGTGCAAGTTGATGAAGGATCTGGTAGACAAGATTATTAGTGCCTGCCAAAGATCTTCCAGAAGCTCTTTCAATCCAGGGCTACAGTCATCCATCGAGACGGGATGTGTGTGTGAAGGTTGGAGTGCCTGGGAGCACCCTGTCGTTTACTGTCTGCTCATGTCCCTGTATCCTCTGTCTGGGTATTCCTTCATGCAGAGCTGAGCACCACAGAGGAAATGCTGACCAACAAGTCTTGTCTCTGTGTGCATCTACAGTGCACGTGCATGAGGAAGCAGCTTGTGGTGGATATACTATGCTTCTTTCTCCACTACTTTTATGAGCTGAAAAGTCAAGACCCCAGCCCCCTCAACACTCTTTGCATCGATTCATGCTTACACATCAAAATAACTGTCTGTTAGTTCCAGATGTTAGTGAAAATCCTGGAGGTTATGCCTCAGTTGTACCACTGATAGCTGATAGTGTTGCCTAGCACAAGCTCCTACAAGCTCAGGCTAACAAACATCTCCCAGGAAACTCTGTCAATTGAGATGATTGTTGGGGTGCAGTTAGATGACTCAGAGTCCTTTCTGAGACTCGAACAGAGAGAAGACAGGTTTACCGTGGCATGGTGGGGGAGCTGTGATGTGGCTGAGATGCAGTTCAGTAGGCCATCAAAACAGCTTTCACCTCAGAAATGGGAACTTTATAGAACAAAAACGAATATATGAATACCTCAAAAGCAAATATTGTGCAAAATTGCTGAAATTAAAAAAAAGAAAGAAAATAAAATTACCCTAACCTTTAAGAAAAGATCAATTCTCTTCAGCTATTCAGTTTCTCAAGTGAAACTTACTCAGTACTTCCACTGTAATACATTAACTAAATGTAAAAATTAATGAAATATTTTAATAAATTTACCTGTTAATAGATATTTTGAGTAAATCTCCTGTCAGTTTCCTGTAAATATTCAGTTTCCTATAAATATTTTAAGTCTTTGTGAAATTACTTTAGAATAAATTGACTTTAATATAAATGTGGACACAATATTAGCTTTTGACATTTGTATCTTACTAGAGACAAAGTTATTACAGAAGAAAAATTTTTTAATTATTTATTAAGCTCGTACCGTATTAGGTAGTAGAAGCTTTCTTAACTAAGCTGCATTCCTTAACACACTCACTTTAGCAATTCATATAATAAAAAACTGAAAAATTATCATATTCAAAGGTCAACTTCCTTTAGAAAAACAATTTCACTCTTAAATTTTCCAAATTTGAGAGATAACACAAATAGTTTTCTGAGCTGTATGATTTTGTTGTTGTGGTTTTAGAGGAACACGTGTCTAACATATGATAAAATAAAATTAAAAAAAATGAAAATATCCTGGATTTTCAATGGCATAATCTAGAACTGCAGAAAAAATATTGTTGTATGTCAGTCACATTTGTGACTTGGCAACCACAATACTCACTGAAGTCTGCACAGGGGCAAGCACAGAATCTTGCTTATGAATTACGCATTTTTACTTATTTACTTTCATTTGAAACATTAAAATGTATTCTGACAGTTTCATATCGTCAAATCTACATGCAAAAACATATTTATACTTTCTAATTATAATTCAGAAAAAATTCCACAACTTTTTGTATTTATTAAGGGAACAAAAACTTTTTTTTCCTACTAAGAGTATTCTCCCAAACTGATTGATTGATTCCCACTGGGTGTGTTCTGATTCTTCAGCTGACGAGTAAAAGACTCAAACTCTCCCTGTCTTTCCACTGTGATGTTATTTCACTGAAATTCTTTGTAAAGTTGAATTGAATTTAAATGACTCTTCACTTAGGTCCTGATCCAAATCCCATCAAAGTCAACGACTTTCTTTGGAAATCAAGTTCCAAAAGGAGTTTTTAAATACTTCTGAGGTAATGATAACCTGAATATATATCTCAAAGAATTTCTCTGTTCTGGGACTGTTTCTGATTTCAAGCTTAACATAATATGAAGATTGAGAAATCTCCAGGCTTCAGTAAGGTTCACAGGTCATGGTTACTTAGAAGTTGGGAACCACAGGCTATGAAAAGCTCTGGGAGTAAAATAGCTAGGGGTTCTTATTCTCATGTTTCAAGCTTTATGATTATTTTTTACAGTGACTTATGCATTTCATGATAATGAGGGAGAGTCACTGTACAACATGAGACAAGACCCTGGAAGACTGTTAAAACACCTGCAGAGGTAGGGAGGGGTGCTCAGATTTCTTTGTGGATCTCATGAGCAGTATCTTACTTAGACCAACTGTATTATGACTGAGTCTCATTTGATTCTGAGATGAGGCTGTTCATCTCCAAGGACGGTAAGTAGAAATTTACTGACCCTAGACTTCAGGCAAGCAGACTTCATCTTAGTCAGAGAGCTAGAGTCCCAAAGGAGAAAGCTCTGAAGGAGCTGGTGGGTCTATCTGGATAATTGCTCTTGTCAATATTTTTATCAATGAGCCAGAGGAGCTAATAGAGGGCTTGTGCACAAAGCTTGCAGATGACACTTAATAGGGGGACCAGTTGCTATGCCAGGAAGGACCCACAGGGAGATCACCAAGACAGAGCCAGGCTCTTCATGATGGTGCTTGGTGGCAGCACCAGTGAAAAGGAGCACAAGATATATTCTATGTTAATATATCGTTCTTTTATAGAATATTATTAGATTATAAAATATATTTTATATTCTAAATGTAAATTAATGTTTAATATATAAATATATTTCCATACATAAAAGCATTACTTTTCATGCCTGTAGATATTCTGTTCCACTCTGACAGGGGAAGGTTCTTCTTTCTCCCAAGGTTGTGAATTTTCCCAAGGCTGTGTCATCAAGTGCAACTTCTCCTGTCTTCTTTGCAGCATGAAATCTTCAGAAGTCAGTTAATATGTCTGTTTTGACCCATTAAAATTCATCATGTAGAATAAATGCTTCTGTAGCTAAATTCCAAGCTCCCTTCTTCAGGCATTCCTGTCATTGTTTTCTTTAGTCTGCATCTTCCAAGATTATTTTACCCTGTAATACTACTAGCATTACCTGGAACTAGAAAATCAGACATTCTCTATCTGCGTTTAAATGTGAACTTTTGGTATTATTTACTATAAAGTTGATTTATTTTCAATTTTTTAATTCATATATGAATAAGTGAGATTTTATTACAAGTAATATCATTTATAAGAGACAGGACAGCAATAAAATCTGTCCCGTATTGTGTGCACATGAAATTATAAGAGGTGTTATTTCTGATTGCTTATTTGTTCATTTTGGCACAACTTGGACTTACCAGTAATTTTTCTGAGTTGAAACTTCCTGCAAAAATAGTTTGGCTGTATTCTTTGGTTCTTAGTAATTTCTTAGATTTTTAATGACTGTTTCAACAGAAAACTGAATGTGCTTCCACCTGCCTGGAGTTTACCTGGCTGCACTCAAGGCCAGTGGTGCAGTAGTGCAGCTTTGGCTCAGACCGTCGGGTGAGAGACAGAGAAAGACTCATTGGGGTGGCTCTGCTTTGCCCCATTTAATCTGACTCTCTCCCTCATCCCAGAGCTATGTCACAGCCATGCTCTTACCCAAACACATCCTTGCTTATTGCAGCCCTGATCCCCTCTTGCTGACTTAACTTTTGATGTGAGTGGCCATAAAGGAGCAGAATAAAAATACTGCTAAATACTGACAGACTACTGCTTGGGGTGATTGGTCCTTGTTAGGAATGTCCCCGCCTTGCCAGCCTGGCTGGTACACTCTGCTCCTAGTGTCCCTTTCCTCACATGGCAGCCCAGTCTTGCTGCTCCTAGATCATTCATTTTGGTTGTAGTTCATTGGGAGTTATTCTCATGTTAAATTAACACTGAAGTGGGAAGGATGAAGTAATTTAGTTTAAAAATTTATCATTGCCTCCAAGGCAAATTGGTGTAAATAAATCCAGTATCTCGGAAAAAAAAAAGAAAAGGAAAAAAAAAGAAAAAAAGACTGGAAAGTATATATGAGTTAATAAATAATAATTTCATTAACTTACTTTTCAAGATCAACAGTCATTAAATGAATAGCATTGAATCAACTGCAGCTAATTGTAGGTACCTTCTATGAGAGGTACAGGACTCTTCTTCCAATATATCATCTGAAGCCACTGGTTTTTATCTTACATTTTGTTTCACTGGTTTTTATCTAACATTTTTTTTGCTGTTTTTTATCTTACGTTTTGCTTCACTGTTTTTTGAATTTACGTCATTGATGATTAGATGAAGAATTTTTACTACACTGAAATTGAAGTGGTAGATAATAACCTCTCCTCTATCAGTTAAGTGCAAACAATCTGATCTATGCTTTTGTCATACCACAACTTAATTGCTAGGCCAAATATTTCCGCTAGCTAGCAAATTTAGTAGTACATGTCCTGCCAACTCTCATTTGTAGAGCACACTGTGCCTGTAAGTTTCAACTCTGCAAAGTGAAAGTAGCTGTTTCTGGCTTTTTTTTAAAATTAGATCATGCTGCCAAAAAATATTGTTACAACTCCTTATTGTCTGTCATTGATGCCCTGATTTCCCAAAGCAAAATTACTTCCTTGTAAAAGTCTTATACAACAATCTGGTTTTGCATAATGAGAAAATATACTGCAGGGCTTTAATATGAGAAGAGTAAAATACTGCATATGATAAAGAGAGGCTTTAGTCTCTTCTTTAACTTTAGTTCTCATCAGTGATAGCTACACGTGTAATGAAAAACACTTTGTGAATTGTGACCACCCCTCAAACATAATAATTCTGTCTCAAGTGCTGTGTATTACAAGTACTCTGCTGTATGAAGGGAACACTATTCTGTACATGGAAGTTTCTTTGCATCACATAGCTATTTTAAAGAATGGTTAATAAAACTTAGAATTAATTAAGACAGATACTTAAATTTTATCTTTATTTAGATATAATACTATTTATTTTTTCATAAGTTTTAGTATTATGATGAGTCGCTTTGATATTGCCTGTCTGGTGCAGATTGTACTTTCTCTCTGTCCCTGGGTAATCTTACAAATCACCTAGGGCTTCCATGTTTCTTGGCAATGGATGTTACTGTCAGCAGAAATCACAATTATATTTGCCATGTATTCTTTTTTTCCTTCATGTCAAAATGAGAATCTTCTCCCCATGACCACTTTAATATCTTTTCTTTTTGTGAGAATAGTTATATTTAGTCTATAATGCTCTTAATAAACAGTCCACTGGAACAGCAGCTTATGAACCGATCTTCAAATTCCAATAAGTGTATGAGATGAATAGGTCTCTGAGGCCAAATCCATTTATCACATCGACTGGTTTAATACAAAGTCAGCTGACTGATCACTTAGTCTAAAAGAGGAAGAACTAATAGAAGCAATCTCTGGTATCAGGAGGAGCTTAAACATGGTGATGAAGGCAAGACATTTATGTCACTATGCATGTCAGATAACAAAGGAGGAAAAAAGGTCCCATATTGTGTTTTATTAATTAAAGTGGAGTATTATAGACAATATACTGACAGAAATTATATGAGAAGCTGGGAGAAAGGGTAATTTTATTTAAGACAGATTAACCGAGGAAGATAAGAATGAATTTTTGTAAATATAATATTTCTCCAAAGACATCAAGGAGACCTTGAGAATAATCAGTCTTCAGAAAGGAGAAATAGAAGACAAGGAGAGCTAATTAATGAAAGAGAATGTCACTTGTATTTTGAAAACCAAAAATAAATGTAATATTGAACTATTCAAGGTGTGGAAAGAATAAAAAAGATGCTTTCTGATGAGTCTTAAGCTGCATAGTTCTTACTCGTATTTCATACATAGTACTATATGATGATTAATTCACAGGTTTTACTTTCCTAGGTTTTGGAACAATAACGTCAGAAGGTGTTTGCTAGGTTTCAGTAATATTTTACTGTTATTCAAAATATATTATTTTTCCTACACTACTTAGACTGCTGGATTTCCTGTTTCAATTTTTGAAATATAAGCAAAATGTGACAAAGTATTCTATAAAGGCAGATAATAGTTTAAAAAAATTTACAATATGATGTTTTAAGTAAAATGCACCCCTGCAGTGTGTGACACCATTCTGCTGTGTCCTTTGTATAGTTGCTTCCTACATACAGAAGTAATTTTTACTTTATTCTCCATTTACATGAAGAGTGACAAGTACTTTAGGTATCAAAAGGTAAGAGTAGAGTAGAGTATATGTTTCAGGGATACTGAGCAAGAATCTCAAATTCTGTTCTTTTTCAGGCAAAACACACTCTATATAGATTTTATGCATTGTACTGACATGTAACTAAAATCGTAATCTCTTCTAAGGTAAAAATCTGTCTAAAATATATTCTTTTGCCAGTTGATGTGGTTTTTAAATTAAGGTAAAAAAGATGGTCTCTTTAAAAAACTTGTTGCTCGAGTCAGAAAAAAAAAAAGAGACCAGAATAAATTTCAGCAAAAAAGTAAAATTAAAAAAAAAATTTCACAGAGGTCAACTTATATTAGGAAAAAATATGTTAAAATCCTACAGGATGGGAATCCCAGTATAAACCAGATGCATACTGAAAAAGACTAAGAGTGAATAAACATTTTAAAAATCATAATTAAATATAAAATTATTACTAGGACACAATGCCCTGAGGTTGAAAGTAAAGGTTGAAGGAAGGGAGGCCCTGCAAAGAGATCTGGACAGGCTGGATCGATGGGCTGAGACCAATGGGATGAGGTTTAATAAGACCAAATGCAGAGTCCTGCAGCATTACAGACTCGGGGAAGACTGACTGGAGAGCTGCCTGGAGGAGAAGGACCTGGGGTTGTTGGTTGACAACCGGCTGAATATGAGCCAGCAGTGTGCCCAGGTGGCCAAGAAGGCCAATGGCATCTTGGCCTATGTCAAAAACAGCGTGGCCAGCAGGACCAGGGAGAGGATTGTTCCCCTGTACTCGGCACTGGTGAAGCCACACCTCGAGTACTGTGTGCAGTTCTGGACCCCTCACTACAAGAAGGACATCGAGGTGTTGGAGCGCGTCCGGAGAAGGGTGACGAGGCTGGTGCAGGGGCTGGAGAACAAGTCCTACGAGAAATGGCTGAGGGAACTGGGGTTGTTTAGCCTGGAGAAGAGGACACTTAGGGGAGACCTCATTGCTGTCTACGGCTGCCTGAAAGGCGGCTGTGGGAGAGAGAGTGTTGATCTCTTCTCTCAAGAGACAGGTGATAGGACAAGAGGAAATGGCCATAAGTTGTGCCAGGGGAGGTTCAGACTTGATGTTAGGAAGAATTTCTTTACCAGAAGGGTGGTCAAGCACTGGCACAGCTGCCCATGGAGGTGGTTGAGTCATCATCCCTGGAGGTGTTTAAAAAATGGGTAGATGAGTTTTTGAGGGACATGGTTTAGTAAAAGATGGGTGCAGTTGGACTCAATGATCGCTGAGGTCTTTTCCAACCGGAAGATTCTATGATAAGTAAGTTACATGATGCAAAGCAATAATTAATATACACATTTAAGATGCAAAGTGAATCAGCCTTTCCTCTGTACCTGGTACGATCATGGAACAGATCCTCCTGAAAGACATATCAAAACATATGGCAGGTGAGGAGGTGTTTTGAAACAGTCAACATGGCTTCACCAGGGTTAAATTATGCCTGACTAATGTTGTGGCCCTCTACCATGGACTGACTGTATCATTGGACAACCTATGAAAATAATCTACCCTGGTCTTCTTTGAGGCCTTTGATACAGTCCCACTGAATATTCTTGCTGCCCAGTAAGGACCCATCCCAACCAACCTGCCCTGCAGGGTTTTGGGGGAAGAGATCCTTTAAAATCTTTGACTGGCAGCAAAGAAAGTGAATACAATCACTTCAGGGGGTGTCTCAAAATTTCAGTCTTTACTTTGAATATATCAAAGTTATATAAACTTACAAAAACATTTGGCAAAAGATTTTTACAAAAATACCAGTAACTCAAATACAGTTGAAATCATCCAAAAGTGCCAAAATGAGGTAGTATTTGAAGAGAAGGTAAGAACAGAGAGTGATAAAGGGGGAAAAAACAAGACAATAATGACAAAAAAAAAAAGAACAGAAACATGATCACCACTTCCTTGGGTCCAATACTGATCACTCAATTTTATTTCAAGTCAGGCTGAACTGGACTTTGAGCAATCTGATCTAGTGAAAGATGTTCCCTCCCATGGCAGGAAAGGTTGGACTAAATGATCTTTAAAGGTCCTTTACAACCCAAACTTTTCTGCTTCTATAATTTTGTATAAATGAAGTATCTATAAATATTTTCCATTTAGTTTTTATACCCCTTGTTTATTTAAATTTAGTTTTCATCTGGAATCTGTCTCTTTTTGTGCAAGGTTCTCTTTGTCTTTCGTATTCATGTTTCTTTATTTCTCTGTCTTTCCATTTTTCCTCTGTTCGGGTATTTTTGTTTTCAAATCATAAAAGACCACCTTATATTTCCAAAATAGCCTCAAAGTAGGCTTTGTTTTTCACATATTGATAATGCCACTGAAATTTAATTTAGCCTCTTTCAGCAACTGCCAGTCTACCTACATTTCTTTATTTTCTCAAGAAGTTCCCAGCCACTGAATGTGCTGTTCTTTTTTTTGTTTGTTTTAAGTATTTTCTGCTTATTCTACTTTCTATGCATATTAAACTTCTAATAATGACTATTTGCATGTAAATTTCTCTCTATTTTTACATTATTTAAGCAAGTGTTTCAGTTAATTAGAACAAACCTACAATACCTTCTTCTTTATTGTCTTCCTCAGTTTTGTAAACCAGCATATTGTCTCCAGCACATACGAGAGCCAGATCGGCCATTGATGTGAGCAGTCTTAAGGTAACCCGGTTATAATGGGAAAATTACTAAACAGGAGACAGTTGTCTGCTACTGACAGAGAAAAATCCTGCTAGCCTGGGAACTGTGAGCCTGGGAACTAGGGCTGTGAATCAGAACCAACCTTGAGAAATATAGCTGGCATCTTTGAAGTACAGTTGAGTGATAGAAATCAGACACTTTCCGCAATACCATTGATAAGTGCAAAAGCGAGGAACTACAATGGCAATTTATTGTATAAGAAGGTGAAAAGCAGTCTTTAATACTCTGTGATATTATATATATACCTGATTACTGCTACTATTGTTGCAACGCTATTGATTGCTGTTATTGATTTATAATAGATTGTTATATACATATTTGATTTATTAATCATAAGTATACTTGTTTGTGATATTTTTGTATTTGTGGTGATCTGTAATAGAGCAACTTGCAGGATAAAGCCTTCAGTTCCTTTTGTTCTACAGAATCATACAAGTCCATTGTTGTTATCCCTATATACCCAAAGGATGGGTAACCCTTTATGCTGTGATGCCTATCAATGCACTATTGTGGAGTTTTTTCACAGATACTGAACTAAAAATGCCTCATATCAACAGGTTCTGTCCCTTGCAAGGTTCCTTTAAAAAGGCTCAAAAAAGTTATATCTGACCTATCACACTGATCAAACAGTCTCTGTTGGACCTTGACAATAACATTACATTAGGTTTTCTGTTATTCTTTTTGCCCTGAAGCATTTTATAACATATATTTTTTACTTATTCCTGATTTTACAGCAGTTTCATACTTTCTGGCAAAGTCCCAGTCCTGTGATTTGTCCCAAAAGTACTCTGTGACACCAAGTCACAACGTTGATCACACTGGTTCCTAATTCATCCTGTTAATTCCTTTGAAGTCAACTTGTAGACAAACATGCAGAAATCTTCCCAGTAGATCTATTTAAGTATTTCATATAGTCTAATTAAATTTTCCGACATTCCTTTCAAATTCCAGCCAGAAGGGTGAAAAGTTTATTACTGTTTCATTTGCTTGCCTTGAAATATAATTAATAATTTGTTCACTTCTTTAAATAATTCCAAATTCTTATGCTTGTTATCTTTCGGGTGTATAAAATTGCCTATGGAGAACAGTACTTAATACTGATAGCTGAGTATTTTAACAACGTGGTTAGATAAACAGTCTTCTGATTGGAAAACCTGGTATTTGTCAACAACTTCTCTTTCCACTGAAAATATCAGACTACTATTGAGATGTACTTCTACTTTAAAAAACTTTATTGTCTTCATTATCATCTTCATCATCTTCTTTGTCTTTATGTTGTTCTTCTTTCTGTTGTTCTATTGCTGTCCTTGTTCTTCCTTGTTCTCTTCCTCATCCTCTTCCTCGTCCTTCTTAATGTCCTTGTTGTTGTCTTTTATACCCGATGAAATAATAAAGCTGTTTCCAAAACTAGTAGATTTTGCTGAAGTAATCTCAACACTCTAGTCCTAGACATGTTAAGCATCCCCTAAGTAGAATACATATTTTAACTGTAGAAGAAAAGACTATAGGAATTTTGAGAACAGAGTGCAGTTGGTGGTTTTTTTTGTATTTTGTTCTGGTTTTGTTTTTTGTTTGTTTGTTTTGTTTTTTTTTATTGTTAGGGAGGGTGCCATTTTGCCATCCTTCTCACAGGACCCTGTCCATAGAATACTAAATTATGTAGTCCGTATATATCTCTTCACAAGCACAAACAGCACCAGCTTAACATACAACCCTTTCTAATATTCCTAGCATGTGAATAAAACTTTTATGACCAGGAAAACACAGAGTCAGTGAAAGCAGAAGTTCTTTACAGTTCCTAGCAAATTACTGTTTTTTCATTCGTTCTGATACAGTTGAATAGTTGTTATCACCTGCTGGAAATACCTGAAGTTTGACCTAAACCTGCTCTCTCCATATGGGTATTAATCAGGCTAGGCTAGGCTAGACTAGAGCATTTTTCCATTATATTGTATAGATGAATGTTTTTCATTAATTCTTAGGATGCTCTGCAGCTATTGCACGTATTACAGATAAGACCAGAAAAAAATTTCAATAGTCTACTTGTGAAATCAGTAGTTTCTCTTAGGACTTGTCTTCAGTACATTCTAATTTTGAAAAATTAATCCACATGAATTAAGATTTCATAAAACATATACCCAAAATGATTACTTCAGTAAAAGTCTATGTCATTTTAATGTGTTTTATAAATATGTAAAATTATTATTTTGCAAAGATTTCTCAAACTGAGAGAGGTATAGTTAAAATTTGATAAAAAACTCAAATACATTTGATCAACAAAGAAAATCAATTCCTCAATTATTTCAACTGAAAGCAACCAAGTATTAAAGAGCTTTATGTTACTCCAACAGGATATTTTTTTAAATTAATGACTTTACAAGGTGAATTTTGCACTTAAAATGTCAATCAGCTGTTCTCACATGCAGAAATAAAACTTTTATTTCCACTACTCTGTTTAGCATTTTTACCTTTACAGCTTTCCATGTGAATATTTTTTTTTTCCTGTAACAAAGTCAGAATTCAAAATAAGGAGCATGTCTTCAAAAACAATACTGAAATATCCAAAGCATAATGCTCTGAGTACCTCCACAGAAAGCGCTTTTGAGAGTGATCACTCTAAGTTCAAGCTCTTTGGAGGAAAAGTGATGTCCTTCATCAAAAGCAAGCTTTAAAGTCTAATCATTAAACTGATAGAATGGTCATGATATGTACAATAGTAATGAATATTCTGTTTTCATACCTATTTAAATCAAGAAATCATGTTTTTATACCTATATTCTAATACTAAGCTGGTAATTTTCTTAAAAAAGAAATACAGATCAGTGTAATCACAAGGTTTAAGGACCTAAACCTCTTAAAAAGGCAGTGACTCAAAAACTCTTGTGATTCATATAAACTTGAATTTAAATACATTACAACTCTGAAAGTCCATCTCTAGTTTAGGTTTGAATGCAGAAATAAGGCATTCCCAGACAGTCATTAATGGATCCTACTAATTAGCCCTAATAAACAGCAAATAAATGCTAAATTTATAGTTCTTATGGTACCCTGCTTAATAGTTTCTCTTCTTAGGTATTTGCCTACACTACAAGAATTATAACAACAGCCAGCTTGTTTCAGAGAGACCTTATTCCTGTTTTCATTAAATGAGCAAACCAAAAAAAGAACAAAACCCTTCAAACCCTGATGACAATAAATCTCTATTCCAAACAATGCCACTCAGACTTTGGGTTTTCTGATGTTTTCAGTCTTTGCTGTCTAGTGTTCATCTGTAGACATAAACTGTAAGACATGACAAATGGGCTTTAAATGACCATGTATGCGTTTCTTTTGAAAAACATTTTATTTTTGTCAAAAAAAAAAGAATAAAAATAATTAACAGTAGCCGAAAAGCTCAGGTGTCCCAGTTAAAAATGTGGGAGATTTGGTTCTTTAAAAATTCCATGTTGACTTTCTTTTAGGTAGAGATAAGGATATGTTAGAATCATAGCAGTACATCATTTTAAATTTTGCTGTGAAGTACTACTTTTTTAAATTAAACGTGATGTTTTTATAAAATATCATAAAGCATGCATATTTGGTAATGGCAAAAAGACTAGGTGATTGTTTTATAATTTATATTAAAAAGTGAGAACTCTCAAGATTAAAAAACTTTCTCAAGAGTCACAGGCATGTTCAAACAATAAAGTTATTACTTATTTAAGATCATGCTATTTATTTTGATTTAGTTGTTTCATAAATCATACTTTAGTGTATCCACAAGAATTATGCTGATCAGAAATTTCTCTTGTTTTTTCCTATGTTGAAACGACTTTCCTATCCACAAGCAAAAACTTACTTAATCATTCATCTTTTTTTAAAAAATGGAAACAGAGATTTATGACTTTAAGTTTAAAATTGCAAAAACTCTTGTCAGAGAAAAGTGAGGTAAAACAGTAAGTCCTTATAGGGAAAAAATAGCTTATATTTTATGCAATGAATCTACAGGAATATAACAGGTGAAGATACAAGGTAATTTAGTGCTGCTTAACTTTCTTTGATTTCTTTTTCATAACAATACAATAAGAGTAGCAAAATATTTCAATAAAAGTAAAGCTATTTGGCAATGTAATTCTAGCAGATATGGAAAAACAAATAAGTGCGAGATACACACGTTATACCTATTATCATTAGTTATTTCATGGGACTGATTTGACACCTGAGGAGAGACAAAAGCAAGCAGCTAATGCTATCATAGTCATGAAAGGATTTCTACAATTTACATAATCAAAAATTGACAGCTTATATACTTGCAAATGTGTCTTTAATTACGACTTACTTTGTTCTCAGTTTTCCTAGTGTTACCATATTTTTATTTCTTCCTATCACTCTGCTTTTTAAAGGCAATTTAATTCACCCTAAAGTGTATTATTGCTTTTTTCAAAATTACTTGTGAATTCACTAACTAGCACTATGCTCAAGATCTCATCACATGTGAAAAGAACTACAGCATACACGTGGACTCAAGAATTTATAGTACGTTGATTAATGGTTCACCAACATGGTAGTTCACATAATGCAATTAAATGAAAAGAAAAAGTTACTGAAAATCATCTATGTAAGATGTAGACGGGTGAAGAATATATTTCACTAACAGTGAAATGAATTGACATCTTTTCCTATTCCAATTTCCCTCTGTCACTTTCTCAAAAATATCCTAGAAATTTCTTGAGTATTACTTCCATTAATACTTAAAAATACTGGGAAGACCGTTGTATTAGCTGTATGCAAGATGTAAGACATAGGTGTTTCAGAACATCTAAAAATGATCCACAGTGAGCAATGTTAATTGTTTCAACACAGTCGTGTCTCAAACTCAACAGCACCCTGTTGCTTCTTGACGTTACTATGACTATTGCAACAAAAAGAAAAGAGAGTAATGAATTACCTGAGACAAAACTTCTGGTAGATATGACATAACAAGCGAGAAAACACAGCATGAGTTACTGAAGCATGACAACGTTCAATCTCAAAAGAATATAGGATAGAATATGATCCTTTCTAGACATTTCAGTGCAAATGATGAAAAATTCATTAGTACACAGGAATTGTTTAGCTTCTACTTTTCACACACTACTATGTGAGTTATTGTGATTTTTTTTTGCCCAGAAATATGCATATAAATCTCTCATGCTAATTGAAAAATATTTAAATAAATAAAAACTATTGCAATGCATAAAGTAGATGATGTAGATGACAAAGTAGAAACTTTGTAGCAGGGTTTTTAATGCATATATGTATATAAATATGCAGAGTAAGATTGCATTTTCAGTAGCAGAAGAGGAGATATGGCAGAAATCAAGACGCTGGGAACCTAAATGGGAGTTTTTCAAAAAGGAACGTAGAATACTTAGATGCAGCGATCAAATTAGGACTTCAAAAGTTGTTCACTTGGAAAATGAAGCTCAGCATATAACCTTGAGCAAAAATGAGAATTGTAATGGGCAAATAGTGATTATATAAGATAAGAGGGAGAAGAAGTCTTTTGGGAGCAAGGTAGAAAGTTCAGACATGACTGATGCTTTGTTCAACTAATTGTTCTTTTCTTTAAATAACAAAATGTCAAGGAAGAGGCTGAGATTTTAGTTTAGAGACAGGATAAATGTCTAATGTGGAGAAGTAGCTCTGAAGTTAACACAGAATTGCTGCATTTATGTATGAGATTTTTCCTAGAAAAGGAAATTGAAGAACAAAAACTGTGATCAGTGTAAAGGTGCACAACAGAAACCGAGGCGTGAAGTATGAACTAGGAAATAAGTGACAAATTATTGTATTATTAGAACAAAAGTCCCTGCAAAATAAAAACTAATGGTAAAAAATAATATTTTATAATGTTTTTGAATTCTACATGATTTAGAAGATTTGGAAGTAATCTGCTTTGTCTTTTACCCATATATTCACTTATCTACGAAATGCTGCTATCGTGATTGCTCTTTTTTGATCTATAGATGTAACACATTTTACACAAGAGTCATTCTTGTTTTATACAATTATTTACAGAGAAAGAAAAGTACGAAACTGCCTCCAGTTTTAATAATATAACTTAATTTATGTTAGTGGCACTTACATGGATGCGTCAGTGCAACTAAAAGGACAATCTCATTCAAAATATGAAAAACGTTCCCTTTTAATCCCAAATAACTACAGTGGACTGTCATCTCAAGCTAGTAAGTCATTTCTCTGTTTGTAATAAGTTCATGCTGGCTTATTTCCATGGCAACCTCCAATTCAACAGTGACCAGTTCTGTATTTCTATTTTCTTCTCTTGGCATTTTCAACAAATGTTTGAGATCTGCTAAATGTGTGCCAAGA
Organism: Dromococcyx pavoninus; assembly: GCA_033558185.1. Taxonomy (NCBI): domain Eukaryota; kingdom Metazoa; phylum Chordata; class Aves; order Cuculiformes; family Neomorphidae; genus Dromococcyx; species Dromococcyx pavoninus. Next base: position 3,914,363 of record JAUMJL010000110.1, read on the forward strand.
GATAAAGGTTTTACCTCAAAACTTTGTGGATATAAAACTGCTACTCTGATATTTAAGTACATGAAAGATTTTTTCACCGCAGCTTGACTAAATTTTTTCATACTTCTAATAAGGTGTAAAATAATATAATAAAGTAACTTCTTAATCCCATTCATCGTTTTTCCCTAATATTTGTTTAAGTATCCTCAATGTATTGTGTTATTTTGGAAGCCACTAAGTTCTTCTACATATAAATTCTCTACAAATTTGTGTAATTCATCTAAGACTGGTACTACACGCGTCAGGAGCATGTTGCTACTGTGAAAATCAGGACTGAGTGGTTTACTTATATGCTTCTGGGTTCATATAACCTGATGTGACTCTGTCTACAGACTGAAAAGTTTAACTCATAAGAAAGCAATGGCAAAAATGTCATGAGCTAAACTAACAGATTCTGCCCTCAAATATCACAGTAACTTACAAAGAAAAATATGCATTCCAGTTTCAGAGGTTCTTTTTTTCAATTCCAGCACAGCCTTAATGATATAACCAATGGTCAATATTCCAAAATGTATAAAATATGACTTATTTCACCTTTATTCTTCATTCTCTTTAATCTATACAAGAACAATCAAGTTGATATTATGTAGTGTATAAAACTCTCACACAAATATATCTCAGCTAGTTATAGATGTCTACATTGTATATGATATTCATCTAACGATAACATGTATAGCTATGCAAAGTAGACATCTATTATCTGAACTAGTCATACTTAACTCTTCGTATTTTTTCAAAGAAATAGGCATTTATAGAAGTTGGATTGGCTGACTTATTAAATAGAGGGCAAAGGGGTTAATTATGCTCTATAAGAGGCTCTGTCTCTCCATTACCTATAAAGTAGCCCAGCAGATTAATTCTCTTTCTACCAAGTGAGTTAAATGAGTCATTTTTTCACATGATACTTCCCCATCAAAAATCCTGGCATGACAACAGTGTTATTACTTGTCTTCAGTTAAACAAATTAGGCAAGAGATTCAGTAATTAATAGTCCTGTCATGGCTTACATCTTCCCTTAAAAAAAGAAAGCCTTTGAAACACCTTGGCATGAAAAGGAGTTGTCAAGCTACTTTCGTTTTTCCTGCTGCCCATTTGTTATGGTACACTTAAAAGGATTTGTTAAGGGAAACAAATGAATTGGGCTCACTTGTGAGTTATGTGCAATAATTAGAGGAATTGAACAGACAGCAGTTGAAGAAAAGGGGAAAGGGGTCTTAGTTAAAGGTTCTTGTCTTTCTTTGATGAAAAGCGTAAGTCCCTTGTGAGATTAGTGGGCAGTAACCACTAGCTTGATGAGATGACATCAAGACTCTCAGACCTGCAAGTCACTGGCTCATTATAACAGGTTGTTTGCTAAGTTGGTGTCAAAAATCAAACAACTCATTTGGGCATTTTCAACTCATTTGGAAAAGGTCCAACCACATGCCTTTTCATAATATAATATTACGTTATAAAATATCTTTGATTTCCTTGCTGTTATAGTGAAACTTGCAGCCTCAGACTTCTAGTTTGCTGGGCTGATATAAACCCAAAACTACTCATTACTTACTTCTTCTTTTGTTTGCTGTTTTACTTTTTCTCTCCAAATCAGAATGAAAATTAAACTGTATATTATCATCAAAGTAAAGACATATTAGAATCATGGAATCGTTTGGTTGGAAAAAACCCTTGAGATCATGGAGTCTAACCATACCTGTCTAGCCATCTTTTAAATACCTCCAGGGATGGCAACTCAATCACATCCCTGGATAGAGGTATTACTAATAGCATAAGAGCAGAGGATCTAACAGGATTGATGTGATCTTACAGCAATGCTGTTGAAACAGTCCAAGAAATATTTGTCTGCTCCAAATTGAGACAGTTAGTGAGAAAATATAACTGATGCTGGTGAAAAAACAGGAACAGAAAAATATTTTTGAATTAAAGTTCAGTATCGAAGTATATTACTTTCTTATCTTGAGAAATGAAAGAAAGTATATTAACTCCTATCATCTGCACCACTGCATCCTTTCAGTATGTAGTTTACTTTGACATTGAGAGTGCTGATTTCAGCTCATATTCAGCCTATTATCTCGTGTACCCCCTCCTAAGTCTTTTTCAGCAAGGTTGCTGCTCAGTCAGTTAGTTTTGTCTGCCTTCCTGAGCCATATACATAGCCCTTTGTTTTTTGACGCTTCTGATACCATAACAGCTTCCAAAATACATTTCTGTTCCATAATCTCAATCATCTGTCTTTTTCCTTAGAAATATTTCTGTACTCTTTCTTGTCTAATCTCATCTTTCATGTCCCTAAAACAGAAATTATGGGCAGAATTACCTCAGTTATAGTAATTTTTCTATTAATTTTATCTTGGTGGACCAAATTACTTGATTCCCAAAGTTAACGTTAATTTGCTCCGAATTTCCCGTTTGTTTCTTTACTAAGATGCAAGAAACTTTTGTTCTCATCTTCCTCTTTTCTTGCATTGTTTCTTCCACTGAATATCTCCATTCAATGAAAATATATTTTTAATGTCTCTACATCCTTTTTCAAAATTTATTCTTGGGTTAAAAACTAGATTCTTCTAGAGTTAAAGAATAACTTTCCAACTCTTCTATTTTTTCATTTAAAAGACTTAAAAAATGTTTGGTTTCAGTAGTGTGAAGAATAGCAGAAGTACTCTTCAGTTGTTTCATCTAAGTTAATGTAACTGAGGTCATGCCTAATTAGCACTAGGCACTAAAACTCACTTCTCTCAGTTACAGACAAATGCTGAAAGGCAATATAACCAGTAGAAGTCTACAGAATAGCTATTGCAAATGATCCTACTTGGCACTAGTTGCAGAAGGCTTCCAATTGCCTATAACAACCTAAAGATCTGAAGTATGAGAGTAAAAGCACAAGCCAAGTATTCTCCACAGAACAGATGAAACCAAAATGAGTTCTTAAGTTACCAAAGCAGAAAGTTTGTGATCTGACATGATGATCCTTGGGAGAGAACAGTAACTCACAGAAAAGAAGACAGCAAAAATGCCCGAGTCTTTGTAAATATGAAAATTCCATCTTGATCCCAAATTTGATTTTACAGCTGAGCTGGCCCTCAGGACAAATTGACTAGGTACCTGAAGGATTTTTTATGCTTCTAGAAGCATGAAGGTACTTTATTGTCTTCATATGTATCTTATTTCTAGCTATACTCTCCAGTACTTCAGGGAATGATTAAAAAAAAATAAACAGACAACTTCACATCTTGTGATGAGGGAATACCTGTAAGTGCTTGACTCAAGTTTATTCTGTCTGAAAGCTAAATCATAATTGCTCCTATCTTGTTATATTCATGTTGAATTTCAGAGACAAAATACCATAAATGTCATACCCTTCCATAAAATATGTTTTCTTTATGGTAAAATATCAATAAGCAGAATATAGATATCTTTATGTTTTTCTTAATACACACAGAGTATAATACCCGCACTTGATACCTGCATTGTGTCTCTGGGAGCCATAAAAAAAACATTCGGAGTTTTAAAGGTTTTAATTGCTTTCAACATTACCAGGAGTGTGTCAGATTATTACACTGAAAAGATTTATTAAACACTGCAGAAAAAGTTAGTTTATTTTATTTCTTATGAGAGGAGATAGTCTTTAGAAAAGAGTTCAAATAAAGGCAAATCTAGTACAAGTGGCTTTTGACTATAAGAAAAAATACCCATCAATGGAAATCGGATAATGTGAACAGCATGAAAACCAGCTTTTGAATTTTACACTTTCCATATTAATTTCTATATGGGATCAAAGATTTGGTTGCCAGATTCTGTTCCTCACATGTCCCATATTTCTTATGCACTCTGTCTATTAAGAGATTATTTTATTACATTTGGTTTTCTGTAGCCTGTGAACAGGATTTTTCTTCTAAAAACAGTTAATAAAACTTCATTTGTAGTTTTATTTATTATAAATATTTTATTTGTGATTGTATTGATTGTTGCCTAATGAAAACATTCTGAAGAAAACAAAATCATAAGAGGGGTAATATAATTTTATTTCATTGTTTATCTTACAGATATCTTTTAAAAAGAAAAAATAGGCTCCAGTTTGTAAAAAATACACATATATTTTTTTTTTGTAACTGGTTACTAAATTTTTAATAACTTTAATTCTTCTGAAATAGAAATATTCTGAAAAAAAAACCCCAAACTTCAGAATCATATGTCAGACACCATTATCAGACTTCCTTTTTTTCGTTTTTTTTTCTGTCCTTGGGCAAAATTAATTGACTTTATTAATTTCTGATGTGATGTACTAAACTTTAAAAATACATTCTTTTATTTTTACTACTTCAAAAAATGTGAACAGCCCTGATAAAATTGCTATATCATATATCTCTTGCAGGTTGTATTGGGTGCCCCTGTACTCAGCATTAGTGAGGTCACACCGTGACTATTGTGTTCAGTTTTGGGCCCCTCACTACAAGAAGGACATTGAGGTGTGGAAACATATCCAGAGAAGAGCAACAAAGTTGTAGAAAGGGCTGGAGAACAAGACTTATGAGAGGCGATTGAGGGAACTGGGTTTGTTTGGTCTAGTGAAAAGGAGACCAAGTTTCTGAATTACATATATATATAATAGGTAGTGCAGTGGTCTACAAAGGGTTAAATGACATCAAACATTTTAAAAAGTCACCATTGCTGAGAGCTGTCAGTACTTAACACAGCTATTTCTTTCAAGATTTTCTTCAAAGACAGGAGAATATCCCTCTCTATTTTTACTCCAGAAGGTCACAATTCTAGTGGCCTTGCCTTATTGGAAGGTAGTTCTAAAAGATAGTCCTCAAACTATACAGTGATCTTCAAGAAGTAAAAAAAAAAAGAAAATATCGATCTTAAACCTCCTTTGCAACAGGCTGCAATTCAATACGTTTTACTTTAAAAGACCATTGTTGTTCATAAAAGATGCAAGTTAGCAATTATTTCAACATGTAGTATATTATTTCCTTATCTTGTCATCAGAAAAATGGTATTTATTTGTTTTAATGTTATTTTTCAAATTTTCTCATGAATATGAATCCATATTCATTATCCCACTAACGTTTCCTATTGTAAATCGTAACTGTTAAACTGTTCTCTGAGAAAAGACAGTACTTTAAGCCCACTGGTAAGAGATTTGCTGAATGTCAATGGTTAACATGGTATTTACAAATGTAATTCAAGGGTGTAACTTTTAATATCTTTTTTATGTCTTTCTGAACATTTAGATTTCCTAAGAAGTGCTATTCTGTTGGCAGTAATTGTGTTTGGTTGTTTTCTTTTTCCTAGATAAACCTGTGAAAATAATTTCAGAACCTGAAAATAAGTAGTTCACTCAGTTGAAAAAGAAAATCAACATCTTAGAACAAGAGGTTATTCCACTTAAAATTCACAAGGGAAAAATTTTGTGAACATCTGTGTTTAAACTTACCATGCCCTTACAAAATAATGTGATATTATTGGTAATTGACCATTATGCAGGAGGTTTTTAACCCTCTGAGGAAATTGGCCAAAGAAAGGAAAAGAAGTAGGGAACAAGAGAACTGTTTTTCTTAGAATAAGGCTAAACCCGCCAATTGGAGGATAAAGGCTTAAAAAAACAAGATAGGTCTGTTAGAAGCAGGTGAGAACAGAAGACGTTGTTATGAAAGACGTTTTGCAAACAATAATAATTAACTGGTTTTAATATACTGAGTGAAAATGACCTAAGGGCATCTCACGGTGGATACACACATTTCTAAACTGTTGTGCTGGTTTGGGCTGAAGCAGAACATTTTTTCAGTGACTTTTTCAGCCTGATAGTTATCAACAAGGTAACAGGCCATTGTTGTGTAGAAAGGCCACTGCTCCTGTATTCCTATGTAAATTAAGGCCATCCCAGAGTTGCTGCTGAAGGGGGGGCACTTACAGGGGCAAGACAGAGGGAACAGACTGGCCAACAAAGTACTCCATGCAATACAGGTCATGCTCAGTTAATAAAGCTTAGAGATCAGAAGGGTCACTCCCTACTCTTCTATGGCCGACCTTCAGGGAGGACCTCGCCTGTCTGTCTGTCTGTCCCTGAATCCATTCACATGTTCCTGAGTTCAACTCCTGCCTCCCATTGAGTGCAGTCTGGGACCTTTCTGGAGCCAGTTGTGCAGCATCAGCAGTGACATATGGATATCGATAGAGTTTGAATTGGGTTTTGTATACATGTATGCAATATAGTATTATTTTTTCTCATTAATATTATTATCTTACTTTTATTCTAATTGTTGCATTAGAGATTGGCAAGTCTCTATCTCTCTTGTTTCCTTATGCCCTTTCCTGGAGGAGGGTGGGGAATTGGGACTGAAGGGTACCCAATTTTAGCTACTGACCTGGCCAGAGAAGCAGACTAAACAGGGACAACTATCCTACGGTCGTTCATAGTCAATGAAAAAGATTTAGGTGTTACTTCTGTACAAATTGTTTCATAGTAAACAGAAATAAAACCAACTCAGATAACTCACACCATAGCTGTGGAATACTACCTGTGTTGTAGACATTCCAAAAGCTTCAACTTTTACTGTTAAAGGAACTGAAGAAAAAATATTTTAACTATGAAAACATTTTATAGGACTTTTTTTAATATGGAACATTAAAAGAAAATATGTTGATTTCAAACAAATGTTTTCTGTTTTGCTCTGTCACATTGAGCTTTTGTGATTTATTTTTCAGTACAAAGCCATTTTGTAACTGGCAGCTGATTTACAATAAGATTTCAAAGATGAAGTTCTGATTTTTCCATTACAAGTTTTTTAGGGTTTTTTTCTGTGTTGTGAGTTAATCTTGGTAGGAAGCTGAGCCCCTGCTCAGTTATTCACTCACCACACAGTGGGATGGAGGAGAGAACTGAAAATGCCAAAGTAAAAAAAGTCATGGGTTAAGATAAAGACAGTTTAATAGGTAAAGTAAAGCTGTGTCTGTGGAAGCTAACCAAAATAAGAAATTCAGTCACTGCATCCTGTCAGTAGTCTGATGTTTAGCTGTTTCTTGGGAAGCAGGGCATCAGTATGCATAATGGCTACTCAGGATGACAAATGCCATCAAAAGTCCCCTACTTCCTTCTGCCTATCTCTGACTTTTATTACTGAGCAAACTTTCATATGATATTATCCTGTTTCTGATACATTTTATATAGTTCAGGTACATTTTAAGTGTTTAGATATAGTAGGAGATAAATAAATTAAGAGAATTTGTATTGTATTGTTAGTGACTATGCTTTGGTGTAAGTCAATTTTTATGTTGGCCAGAAATATTATTAAATACTTCCATAAACAAAAATTTTGAAGTTGCTGAGATTTACTATTGCAAGTGCAGGCATATACAGAGTTTAGAGACTTTTAAAGTTAGATCTGCCTAGGAGCAGGGAATTTCAAGATAGAAGTTTTGAATCAAGGAACTTCTAACCTTTCAAATTTAGACATCCAAATCATAAGGTGAGAGTCTGAGCTTTGTCTCATATAGTAGAAGTACTACATCAGTAAAAGAAGCTTTATTAACTTAGTCCAGATTATTTTAAAAATCATTAATAAGTGAATCAGCAATTGTGTTCTTACATTTTTACAGAACAATGACTGTAGAGAGAAGAGGAAACTATTGCAGTTTTAACATGGCAACATGCAATTGTTTTCAAGGAGATAACATAACCTTGTTGCTACAGTGATAATATACAGGACAGATGCTAACATGAATAAAAATTAAAAGTAAAATTTATTTATAGACAGAATTCTTATGGTAGTATAAAATACAGAGTCCAATACTAAACAGACAGGGGTTGAATGAAAAACTCCAGAACCTTAACACTACAACTGTTTCTATGATGGTATTACTTTATGCCTGCTTTGCTTTATAAATTCTAAGAAAAGGAAACTGCAAAATTACTAAAAAATAAAACTATAATTTTCTTGTGATATTTCTTATTCTAAAAATAATTGCTTACATCTAAAATTCATTTATCAACATCCATACCATCCCACCTTATCAAAAAAGAGATAAGCTTTTCTCTTTTCTAGCAATATAAATTTTTGCAGTCTCCTCTATTGACTTGCTTCCTTGCTCATAATCTTTGTTTGCCAGTAAAACAAAATAACTGTGTTTTTCTGAAAGATGCACACTGTGAGCAGGTGTTTATCCTGCTGGGGAAATAATTAACTATCATTTATGACAGTCAGGCACATGAGCTATTATTACTTTATTTTTTTATAAAGAAGGCGATAGTGACTTTTCTGATAGAGAAGCCAGACAACTGGTTTGATAGCCCTCAAGGAGAAGCTCTTTGGAATAGCCAGACATCAGAACAATATTTTCCTGAATTTAATGCTGCAAAAGATTTTATTACCTAGGGTGAGATCTGCTAAATTATTCTACTTAAAGAATCTCTTGACACCACTCAATAGGAAACAGTAAATAGAATATGGAGAGAGGAATATAGGTATATTAATCTAGTTATGCGCAGAAGTAAATTTCAAGCGTGTTCAGATTAAGATGACCATAACAGTGTTTATTTTCTGATTCACTTCTTTGATTCAAGGACCCAATTTTTGCTCAGCATCCAGCCTTTGAAGACTGACTGATACGCAGCAGAGAGCTCTCAGGCTTGCAGCATTCTACAACTGACAGCATTCTACAACTGACAGCATTCTTTAATATTTGATATACCTTCTATATTGACTTCTTCAGTTTGTGGAGTTTAGACTCAAAGGAAGTTGACTGCTCTCTGAAGTGTTTAACAGGAAATTTAATACACAGTGATCTTATGTTAATGTCAGCCCAATTTTTTTTTATTTAGCGTCAGAATTTGCTTGTTGGATACTTTGAAATTTCTGATGAGTATATAGGATAGTATAATATAGTATGTAGTATATTATATTATGTATAGTATATGTAGTATGTATAGTGTATTATACGCATAGTATATGTGTATCTAGTATATTAGTCTGTATAGTATATATAGTACATATAGTTTCTCGTATATATACTATATATAGTATACATTAGCATGTATAGTATATTAGTATTTATATTGCATACTATGTATAAATATTTGAATAGTTAAAAGAACACTACCAAATTAAGGAAGTATCTCACATTTAACTTTTAAAATTTTAACTATAACAATTATCAGAACTGTGAAACTGCAACCATGGTTACAAATTTTGAGGACAAGGTTTATCTCGGGTATGAAACAGTCTGCTTCCACATTAATACCTACAGTTCCTCACACTGTACTAAAACATCTCTTAATGGAAAAACGGTTCACAAGGGACAATATAGAACTTTTCAACTCGTTTAATATAAGAGGCCTGACCCTGTTGTTAGTAAAAGTTTTTGGAAGTCAAACGACATTTTACCCAAGTAAGGTCTGCAGAACTAAGTAATAAGAAAGCTATGTGTTATCCCAGAACACAAATCTGCATGTAGGTTTTTTTTGCTCAGTTAGGAGAATATGTTGTGTTATATAAAGAGAAATGAGAATTCCTCTATCACAAAAGTAAATGTCCTTATTTTCAAAAAGGTGCGCAGTGCAACCTATCTCCTTGATACAATATGTTGCATTTCCTAAAACACTGTTTTACTTGAGCATCTCCCAAAGTTATTAGTCATGACTATAATGCAATAGCTCACTGTTTCTTTTCCCTCCTGTGGTGGTGACAAAGTCTCTTCAAAGATGTTTTTAGATTTGTCCTTGTGGTTGTTCTTGTTCAGTTCTTAGTGCACTATTAAAACACACACAAAATGTAATTTATGTGCTAATCTCTCAGTAGATATGTTTCTATCCTAAATATGCTCTGTGCATTTTCTGACAGGACCATTTCTAAAGATATCTGGAATGCTGTTGACCTAGAAAATATCAGTTTTGAGTGTCCAACATTAAACTCCTATTTTTTTCACTTATTTATCACCTTAGAATAAACATCAGTCCTCTGAAAGCAATATTTGAGTTTTCTATTGAAACAAAGAAAATAGCTGAGCAACCTGATATACTGTTATGCAGGTGTTCTTTTAATTTCAGCGCCAGAGAAGCACTGGGGATATTCCTCCATAAGTACCTCTGAAGAATGCATGTAGTTCTCCTTATTATATTTACTAAATACATACATATTCACTACAGTTCCCAGAAATCATTTAACTGTCCTCCTCCTGATCCTGGAACTAATTACATACTATCTTGTGTCTGATTTAGAAAACAACAGTACCTCCTTGTTGTCCATTTAAACTAGTCCTGGCTAAACCTGGTGATCTTTTATTTTCTTTCACAGATGTCAGATCAGTGATTTCCTTATCTCTAGTAGATAGCTGTGGGGTACTTGGTTCTTGAAGTTATCATTAAGATTAACATCTAAAGCTGAAGATTACAAATACCCTTGTTTCACTATTACTCTCTACTTTTGATAATTTATAGCTTTCAGATACCTCTGTTTGATACAGAACTGAAATTCTGCAAAGCGAAGACAACTAATAAAAAAAAACCTGAGACATTTGATACTATTTTAATTTGGTGATCATAGTAATTGTCAAATAAAAAAGACAGCACCTAAAAAATTTCATTTTACTTTCCTTTCCATAAATCAATCACATTATCTAGTTGTTTGCATCAGTTTCTGATTTCACATTTCAGCACTCATATATAAGTAGTTAACCCATCATACAACTAATACATTCAAATCGCTATTTATATTTAATTTAACTTTAATTAATATGAGGTGTCTAACTTAAAAGGGGAGGAATGCAACCACATTTCCATAAGAATAGAAGTGCAGACTGATTTTGGTTGGGATAGAGCTAGTTTTCTTCACAGTAGGTTATATGATGCTTTGGTTTGGATGTGTGAGTAACAGTGTTGATAACGCAGGTATGTTTTAGCTATTGTTGAACAGTGCTCACCTGTTGTAACAGTTTTTTTCCTTTCCCATGCTGCTCTGCCAGTGAGTGAGCTGGGGGTCCACAAGAAGTTGGGAAGGGATGCAGTTGAGACAGCTAACCCCAGCTGATCAAAGGGATATCCCGTACCATATGACACTGTGCTCATCAATAAAATCTAGGGGAAGAAGGAAAAAGGGAGAATGTTCGGAGTGATGGCATTTGTCTTCCCAGGTAATCATTACAAGTGATGGAGCCCTACTTTTCTGCAAATGACTGAACTTCTGCCTACTGATGGGGAGCAGTGAATAAATTCCTTGTTTCACTTTGCTTGTGTGCATAGCTTCTGCTTTCCTTATTAAACTGCGTTTATCTCTATACATGTTTTCTCATTTTTACCTTTTCTATTCTCTCCCTCATCCCACTGGCATAGGGACTGAGGGAGCATCTGGGTAGGGGCTTACCTGCCTACCAAGGTTACTGCATAGTAAAATATAATATAAAATTTCTATCCTGCTTTGTTTTGGTTTTAGTGGGGAGGATACACATTGCTGAGCTGTAAAAATTCTGCACGTTAACAGACAATTAAATCATTCCTGGACGAGAGATAATGCTCATGAAATCAAGCTCATGAAACCAAAATACTTTAAATTGTTTGCATCTACCCAAGTTAGTAAATTCATGCAGACATTTACACAGCCAAGAAAATAATTATTTTGTTTCCAGTTACATTTTATTTTCCTCCTAGTGCTTTCAATGTATAGCCAACAAAAGATCCAAAAATACAACCCAAAGTATAGGTCTCATTAGAAGTCAGGCCTAATAGACATTTATTTCACCCGCTGTACAATACTGGGTCAATAGAAAGGATTTGAGCAACGCCAAATGGCTGTAAATTATGGAAGTTCATGGTAGACCAGTTTTTAAACCCCATTCCGTTTAATTATTGCTTATATATTTTGTTAAAAATCTAAACTGTGATCTTCCTTGGATTTTTTTTTTCAACTTTCACACTGTTATATTTTTTCTTTTTGACAGAAGCTCATGATGTTAACACAAAAATAAAACTAAGAATGTTGCAATACACAGGTCAGATGTAACTTCTGTATTTTGCTAGGTTTTGCTGAACAATGAGGTAAGAATTGCCTATCAGGAAAAAAAGGGGATTTCCTTTTTCTTTGTGATTGGACCTTCTGTCAATCCCTTGTGAGGAAAAGATTGTGAAAGTGGAAAGTCAATCGTTTTCTAATCATGAACCTGTTGTAACCTGTAGACATGTACCATCAGATGCTTTGGGTATTTTATAAATCCACTAACAACTTTGGTGAAGTTCCTGAGGTTAAGCGTGACGACAAATAAAGTGTATAGAAAGCTGATCAGTTTGACTTTTCCTTTGGTAATATTTTTGAGATGAATCTATAGTAATATGATGATCCCTTGAATACAGTATTATGCAAAAAATGGATCAATTAAAGCACTTACAATGAGAAGACAATTTTTCTTAAACATGATTGTTTTAAAAAGTCCATCTTAGTTTCATATAAAATAGACTTCTGCTGTGTCCTTCAAATACAGATTTTCTACTGAAATCAAGAAAAAGTATATTTCAGTATGACAATATCTGTCCTGCTGAGAAAAATAATCTTTATCTCAGCTAAATGAGATTGATTTGGGATTTTTTTCATGTCAAATACTCCCTGTAGTGTATTAATGTTCATAATAACTCTTTTAGTATAACTATAAATTGTCTCATAGTTTTCTTAATTTAGCAAATATTTACAAGTCTGCTTCTCTATTAAATTGTTCTAATTAATTTTTTTCAAATATGGAAACTACCAAATGAAACACAAAACAGATAACAAAATATATTAATTATACATTGAATAAAACACGACCAATGTATAAAGACATACATACTATAGATCTTAAAGTATAGCTGTATCTACTACTCATAACTGTCATAGGAGAATATAATTATTTTTTACATCTAATTTTCTCTGAATCTAATCTATAGAACTTAAGGCACTTATTTGCAAACATGTCAATGTATGCATACATGTATATGTAAATACATAAATGACTTTGCATGCAATGAAGTATAATATTTTTACTTATATTTGCCTTTGTTTTCTGCAGAGCAAGCAAATGATAAAGCAAATTTTTTTTTTTTTGCTAGTTATCCAGATAATTTTATGAGAGTTCTTCTCTTTCCTTTGCTGCAAACATTTTTTAGGCTACTGCTTCTCTTCCAGTAAATCTACTCTTCCTGCTTTCTTTTAGTTTTATGCTTCTCAGCCTGCTTTTATAGCCCAAGTACTGTTACTATGCGAACAGATGTAGAGGTTGTATGTATGAAAATGTTGATATTTTCAGTTTAAAACTATGTGGTGAAATAAGATATCATTTCAGTGTCCAAGATACCAGTGAAAAAGTCAGTGTTTGTATATGCTTTTGTGTGTTTTTTCTGCGTGTGTCTGTGAGACTAAATATATATAAGCATAAGTGTACTTACATATAGCATCGGGAAATGGAATCTAAATATCCTTTCTTCTCATTGGCAAATGAGAAAGCTCTAGAAAGTCTTATTTACTCCCACTCTCCAGGGAAGCTTGGAAAATTTCTCTTTAGTGGAAAGAATTTAAGAAAGTGAAACTATGCCATTACCATTTTAATACTTTTGTGTTTGATTACAATGTATTGTGTAGTTAGAAATCTCACCAGCACGTGAATTCTATAAGACAATGAAGAATATTGAACAGATATCAATTTCCATGCCCTGACAAGTTCATAACCAGTGACTTGTCTTTAAAAATATATATCAAAAAACAGAATTTCAGTCCCTGCTTTGCAAGAATTTAGATATAATAGATTCTATATGAGTTCTCAATAGTTTAGAAGCCCAAACAGCTGATAATGACACAGTGGAATTTACTATGAATTTATTATGTGACTATAATTTGTCTCCCTAGTTAATTTTTCTGTCTTTGAATGCTGTACATGGAAATCTAAAAGTTCTGGAAACATCTTTTTCCCTCAACCAACTTATGCTAAAGCTATTATTGCTAACAATTGTTTTATCTTCAGAATCTTTGACTGATTTAACATCTTTGTTATTGATTAAAACCAAGAGAACAAATTTAATATCTCTAAAATTTGTAAAAGACATTTTGAATACCACTCACATTGAATTTCAGTCTTGCTGTCTTTTCAGAAATCACAGGCTAGGATATTGGAGTCAGTTATGAAAATGAGCATTTTAGTAGTTTTCTGTAAGTACAAAAAGTGTTTCCACAGATATACAAGGTTCACAACAAAAATTGGCAAACTTACAGAATGGACTGGTTTAGATACAAAATAAATGTGTAGTTTTCTGCACGTAAATTAAAAAGAGAGAAAATGATAACACATATCTTTGTAGTCTGGCAACAAATGTAGATGTCGGGTGTTTCAAAGGGGTGATATAGAAAGTTGAAGCAAAGATTGCTGTTGTATGTTTTCTGAAATCTCTAAAGTTTTAGGATTTCAGTGTTTCAGGAGATGTATGTATACACGTATATATAGATGACGTATACCCATAAAATTCAGCAGAAGTATACACAGTTGTCGTAAACAGCACATAGAGAATTCACAGCTTTTAAGACCTTCAAAAAGAGGAAGGTTTTCACGTCACTAATATAGCCACAGTGACTAGAGGAAATTCAAGGTAGTTATTTGGTCTCATCTGCAGTTAGACCAGGTGATCTGGTATATAGGATTTTCAATTCCATCTTCTGTTATAGAACATACGAGGAAAATTCTCTCAATTTGACACTATGACTCTACCACTCAAAAGTAGCCAGAGAAGGTGAGACAATTTCTGTTTTAATGTTTTCTGGCAAGATAAGACATATGAATGGTGCTAACAGTAATATATGAAATATTATTACTTGAATCTGTCTACTACAGCCCTCTTAGCGATAATGCGGTCCTCCAGATGGGTCTCCAGAGGCTTTTTCCTGTCTGGCTTCACAATAGTTCACAGATTTTTTTATTAAGCAGACCTATTTTATGCTCCTTTCTATTTTAGTTGATATTAGTCTTTTATATACAAAACCAGAAGTCAGCAGCTCTAAGAAAAAAAAATATATCTTATGTCTGAGTGTAGTATTTGTTGTGACAAAAAAATTCACTAGAGGAGTTCAGAACAAACATAGTTTCTCTCAAATTCAACTAGTTCATTATTAGGTAGCAAAGTATATTGCTACATACTAATGGTTCTGAATCCTGCATTCACTGCTATAGAGGAATATTATTTAGGGTCTTTACCAGCAGTACAATTTAGAAAATAGCAGAATAACTCAGTGAGGAATTAAGAGAGGTTTATAGTTAGAAGGCTTTCTGAAAATAATGCTGCCTTTTCAATAAGAAATCCCATGGGAACTAACTTTACTGTTCTTTAACTATAAAATTAACATCCCATCACATCATTTAGCAGCGTTACAGGCCTGCGGCAGTACTGCTGCCTCCCATCACCAGATATAGTATGGCTGTGAACAGTTACTATAGCATGTCCTGAAACACAAACAATGAAACTTTAAGGAGAGTAGATGGCTCATAGTTATTGACTATACGATGCTAAATGTGGAATATACATTATGTTAAATATAATGTATATTAAGCTTTAATGCATCCAGTTCTATGTCATCTGTATACTTCTACCTCCTGTGGAAAGACAAATGAAAATGCATAGTGCTTAGCACTCTCTAATGCCTGACAGAAATTACACTTCTCTTTCACTGATAGACATTATACAGTTTCAGTAATCTGTAAGGGTTTTATAATTATTTCTACAATAAATACACAAGATACCATCCCAAGTATAAAGTACAGTACCATGACAATCTGCTTATTAAAATGTGTGTGTTACAGAAGCGTAACAGAACACTCAGGGTTTGGGCGAACTAAAGAAAAAACTGATATCTTGAAGTCAATAGAGCGTAAGCAGGAGTCCTCCTGATAGAGACAGGAGTGGGGAAGGTTCCAATTCACTGCACTGAGTATTGTGAGAATTATTACTTGATTCTTTAGTAGTGGCATGTCTGTGAATACTATGTAAAATGCATATGGCCTTCAGAGATAAAAGGTTGTATTTCAAGATCATGAGACTTGTTCTGAAGGAACTCAGGAAGACAGGGGAAATTTGATGAACGACATCTTTGGGGATATCTTTCAACTGCCAGGAAAGCTGCCTCAGTGCTACTGAGAAATAGGAAGAAAATCAAACAAGTTTGTCAGGGACATTGCATAAAGTCTCAATTTACAAACCAGCATCTCCAGCCTCATGACAGTAACAAACTGAGCTGATGAAAATGGGAATTACCTCTATATCAAAAACTGATAGAACACTATAAAATTATTTACATTGGAGAGATGACAAATGAGAAACAGCTATATCATTGTCTCTTCAGTACTAGAGCAAGGAGCTTTGAATGAATCTGAAGATTATTACCTCAAAAAAAAACCAACAAAAAAACTTTTCCTATGTTTTCCTTATGCTGTTGTTTCTGTCTCAAAAAATTCAACAGTGGTGTATATAGTCTGTTTCTGTCCCTCTGTACACTAAATGTACTGGGAATTCCTCAATGGTCTTGGGAAAATAATCTGAAATAATTACACTCTTATCAGATACGCTATGTTTACAAAACTACAAAACATTTTTTTCTAAGAATCTCAATGTCACTATCAGATAAATAGAAATGCTTGCTAATTAAAGGCATGGGGAAAATGAGTAACAGAGGGGCTTTGGATCAAAGAAATTTTATAAGCAACGATGCATAATTTCCTTTGTCACCTATTTGTATTGAGTTTTAGTAGCAAGGTTTTTGGCAGCAGGAGGCAGGCTAGAGGGGTGGCTTCTATGAGAAGCTTCTAGAAGTTCCCTTACGTCCAATAAAGCCAGTGGCAGTTGGCTCCAAGATAGACCCACTCCTTGTGGCAGTAGTGATTCTGTAATTACATATTTTAAGAGGGGAGAAGGGGGAAAGAACAGCAATTGCAGGCAAGGAGAAGAGTGAGAACCTATGAAACAGCCCTGCAGATGCCAAAGTCAGTGAAGAGAGAGAGGGAGGAGGTGCTGGAAACACTGGAGCAGAGATTCCCCTGCAGCTCATGATGAAGACCACGGTTACAAGTGTTGTCCATCTATAGCCCATGGGGGACCAAAGAATAACAGATATTCACCTTCAGCCCACAGAGGATCCCACACCAGAGCAGGTGGATGCCTGAAGGAGACTGTGATGTTGTGGGAATCCTGCACTGGAGTAGTCTCCTGAGCAGATTTGCTGGCATGACTCCATTTAGAAAGGACCCATACTTGAGCAGTTTGTGAAGAACTGTAGCCCATTACTCACAATGGAGAAGTCTGGGGAGAACTGTCTTCTGTGGGAGGGATCCCACACCAGAGCAGGGGAGTAGGTTGTGGAATCCTCCCCCTGAGGAGGAAGGAGAAACAGAAACCTCAGTCTTACCACATTCCCCATTCCTTGTTCCCCTGATCCACTTCTGGGGAGGAAAAAATTGGGATTAAGGTCGAGCCTAGAAGAATAGAGACATAGGGAGGAGTTGTTTTTAATGTTTAAATTTATTTCTCTTCATCTTACTCTGATTTGATTGGTAATAATTTGTAAAACATTAAATTTATTTCCCCAAGTTGAGTCCATTTTGCCCATGATATTAGTTGCTGAGTGATTTCCCCGTCCTGTTTCAACCCATGACCCTTTCCCTTTCTCTTCCCTGTCCAGTTGTGGACGGGAAATGATAACATATCTTGGTCGGCATCTGACTTCTAGCCAAGGTTAACCCACCACATCATTTCACCTTTAAGCATCAAAACAGAAAATACCTTCAACAAATACATACAAATTGACAATATAATTAAATTACAGATAATATCCCAGATTTCCTTTGCACAAATTCAGGAAATTTAACAAGATACCAATTTGACAGTGATTACTCAGGGTTCATATTATAAATAATGGCAGGAGACAAGCATTCCCAAAATGATTGTATCATGAGGTATGTTTCTCTCATTTGACTTTAATAATATCTGAGAGAACTCCACAAAATACAGCTAAGTTTGCTAAATTTGTTGGAATGAACTCACACTTTAGATTTACAAAAAACAGTTTATTCTTTTTTCAGTAAGTATAATTGCTGACACGTTTTCTGATTGAATAGTGTAAAACAAAATATGGTATCTTTTTTTTTCATTTTTTTCATTCTGTAAGGCAAAATGTTGCAGCAGATTTCTAAATTTCCCAGATACCCATATAGAAAACTGCATAGATAAAAAAAATGACATTCCAATATGTAATGTACTTCCTAATGTGCAGCAGTTTTTCCACCAGCCCAGGCAATTATGTAAAAATGTTTCAGTTAAGCAGTTTGAATATTATCATAAGAATATGATGGTGAGGCTGTTATAAGGTATGAGTAAATCTGATAATAAAATACAATTTAAAGTCTAGTTTACTTTTTTAACTACTTTGTCACATTATGTATGACTTTGTTATGGATTTATAATTTATTTTTACATGAAGATTGTGCGGGAAAAAAAGTGTTACTTAGAGCTAAGAAAAATCATATGAGCTATACAAGCCCGAAGGCAACACTAAAGAAAACATGGCCCCCTCAATCTATTACAGAAGCCAGGTTAAAAAGACCCTGAAAGGACTCCATCTTTTTTTCTCTAATGCACGGAGAAGATTCTTAATTGAAAGTTTTTTCAAATTTTTAATCATTTAATACTCTGAATCGGAAATATAGAGCAAGCATGATAATGGCTTATACCCACTATTTGAAGAGCAGTAGGAATGTATATTCGTTCACATTTTTTCATCTGTTTTGTAAATTAGTCCTTTGTTTAAAAAAAAAAAGGAAATCAAAAGTGTAATAGTAATGCAAATATGTTGCTAATGGGATAATTTTCCATAGATTTGCTTAAAATAATAGTTTCACTGTCATCGACAAGAAAGTTATCAGCATGGCAAAATAACAGACATACATACACAAAATTATACACTAGAGGCTTTTTTTTTTTACTTTTTCTTTCTTTCTTTTCCTGGTGGCTTGGTACCAGTGGCAGAGAAATGACAGATTTTTCTTGCATGTAAAATCTTCAAAGATCTTCAAAGGCAGCATCTTGGCAGAAGCACGTGCTCTGCTAGTTTAAGTCTTCTTTTTTTGCCTTGTTTTTGTCAGGGAGATACTTGGGTTTATTTCAGCTACACTCATATGCCTTTTTAGAAGAAGTATACTACATTACAATAGGAAGTGGAAAATTTTATAAAAGAAATGTCTTTATGTCATTTCTAATATGCCTCCCTCTGTGTTGCTGACAGAGGTCACTATTCAATAGAAGCTAAGTATGTCAGCTTTTAAAAGAAAAAGTACAGAGGAAAATGTACTGAACAAAATAGTTACAGTCTATGGTTCACTGAATATCAACTGGTGTCTTACATAGTTGCTTTACTAGAAGAAACTAGAATATAAATAAGAGAGGTGGATTAAATGAAGGTAAAGTTCGCACATTGTGAGAAATATTGCAGTTGTCCTACCACTTGAAATGAGTTTCTAGAAAAACCCTTTTCTTTACATTGTATTATAGTAAGTTAAGAGAAAGAATGATTCTGAAATACATTTGAAAGTGATATCACCCTAGAGTTTTCAGATTGAGGAAGCTAACACTGGAGAAAACATGATAATTCACTGAAGGGAAGTTACTACATAATAATCATGCTTTTAACTACCAAAAAAAAAAATCCCTTCTAAATAGCGATTAAACAACTCACTGTTTAGTACTTCAGAGTCTTTCAAGTCATATCCTGTGAACTTCAGCTTTTAATAGGTATTGCTCATACAAGTTACTGAGGAAGTAACATCTTTCCTTTTCCTATTTTTTATTTGTTTTCTTTTCATAGCAATGTCTTTTTCTGTAAAACTATGACTGAAAATAATTTTCTCTATTGAAAAAATCCAATTTGTAGAAATATTTGAGATGAATAGTGATGGGACCGTTATATATAAAGACATTACCACAGTCTTCAGTTGTGTATATTACTTACAGCTGTTACCAATTGTTTTCTAATTGAAATGATAGTATTATACTTGAGTTGCATATTATAACTTCAACAGATCTCTACCATGAGAACATGCAGTACTTCTCAAGGAACTGGAAATGGGCAATGTTAGCTTAAAACTATTGTATGACTCATGTCCTCTCAGTACCAAATTATTGGTGTTATTGAAAAATTTTTATGTGGAAGGTTGTTTCCTTATCACTTCTTGTAGGGATTTTTTCCAGATCAATGCTTTTATTCTTTCAAGATTTGTGATGCATGTACATGTTCAATGTGTGGATGTGGAAAATTTAAGAGGCCTAATTTCTATGCTTAAAGTCGGTCTCTGTGAATACCTAGTTGTGGTCTCGTCTGACTACCAGAGGCCCTCACTCAGTTACTCTCTCACCTCCTCGACAGGATATCGGCAGAAAATAAAAAGCTCAGGGGTAGAGATAAAGACAGGAAGTTCACTCATCAATTGCCATAGCGGGAAAACCAGATTAACTTAAGAAAGATTAATTCAATTTGTTTTATTGATAATAGAAAATGGTTACAGATGTTTTCCCTGTTACCTAAGGTATAACACGAGCGATGTAGGTATTTAAAGGTAGACAATCTACAGCCAAGAAATGAAGTACTGCAATACCTAGGTTGTTGACAGTAGTCCACAAAAACGTTTCCACACTTTCTTTTGAACCTAGGCCATTGTGCATTCTGAATACATTTGTCTGGGTTCAATCTAAACGCAGAGTTCTGGAAGTGCTTTGCATAGGGTTGCAAGTTTCAAATGACATAGTCATTTTCCGGGAAATGATCTAAATTATACAGCTAATAGTAAGCAAGCTACATCAAGATTACCTATAACATATTACCTATATTTTACCTAATTGATTTTACACTGACCAGTGTTAATAACTCACAGATAAAACTGAAGAATGGCCAAAGAACATCATACTTGTAATGGAGCAACAGTAACATTAACGTCTCTGTCTGCTCTTTTCAAGAGACAACATGTACCTTTTTATCTAAATAAGATCATTACATTGAATACAGGAGGAAGGAGCTGAACTATGGGGTTAGTAAAAACATGCATCTGTTGGAGAAGGTCCAGAGCAGGGCAACAAAAATGATCTGAGGAATTGAAAGCTTCTCCTATGAAGACTAGCTGAGAGAGCTGTGGTTATTCAGCCTGGAGAAGAGAAAGGTCCAGGGAGGCCTTTTTGCAGTCTTTCAGTATTTCAAGGGGGATTATAAGAAAGACATGGATGAACTTATTAGCAGGACCTGTTGTAACAGAGGAAGCGTAATGGTTTTGAACTGAAAAAGTGTATATTCAGACTAGATATCAGGAAGAATTTTTTTTATGATGAAGATGGTGAAACAATGGAACAGGTTGTCCAGAGAGGTGGCATATGCCTTATCCCTGGAAAAGTTTAAGGTCATGTTGGACAGGGCTCTGAGCAACCTGATCTGGTTTGAAAGTGTCCCTGCTTGTTGCATGCACATTGAATTAGATGACCTTTAAAAGTGCCTTCTAATGCAAACTATTCTATGATTCTATGACATGGACAAAATCACAGCATTAGAAGCTGCTTTAGCTTGCAGTGAAAGCATCATAAGAAGCAATTAAGTAGCAGGAGTAGCAAAGATCAGCTGTGAAATGTGTCAAAGTATTCTAAAATAAATCCATTCTAAGTAATTTTATCCACTCGAGTTCTGCAGAAACTGGTGGGCTATAGTCTGGATGAGAGATTTTGAGATAGTCTCACACTTTGTATATTTCCTCCCAGCTATATTGTTGCACATTCAAGAGCTCAAAAAATTATGTGCAA
Organism: Dromococcyx pavoninus; assembly: GCA_033558185.1. Taxonomy (NCBI): domain Eukaryota; kingdom Metazoa; phylum Chordata; class Aves; order Cuculiformes; family Neomorphidae; genus Dromococcyx; species Dromococcyx pavoninus. Next base: position 3,936,225 of record JAUMJL010000110.1, read on the forward strand.
TACTTCATCTTTGAAGGTTTTTTATTAAAAAAAGGAACATGCACACAGCTGAACTTAATTAATCTTACTGAATTAAATGCTGAAGTATTTTTACTGAGTGATTAAATATTGAAATACTAATTACTTTTCTTTTTGTTGTGGTAGAGAAGGCACATTTATCTCTAACTTAGACTGGATTGTCTACACTGACGATAATTGTCTTTATTGTCTTTATTTTTCATAAGAAATAAAGAAAAAAGCATCAAGCATGCTATTTGTGAATTGGTTTCTTATGATTATAAAGACACTAAATAATATCTTACTATTTATGTTAAATTCTCTTGTTCTGCTCAGACACATTTTATACAAGAAGAGGTAAACTTGTTACACTAAACAGTTCTGAATGGAAACTGCTCAGGAGCAGGCACAGTTATTTTTTTAATTTGCTGAAAATGCCGTAAAGATTGGATTTTATTAAAAATATATACAAAGGTTAGATAGCAAGAAGTAATAATAAATATGTTCATATATATCCAAGAAAACTTACAAAATACAATTTAATCCTGCTGATATTTTGTCATTTTAAGGACTATCATTTTTCCATGCCTCTTTAAAGCAAACAGTTGCATATTTGTCATTCCTTTCCTTCTTTAAACAAATCAGTCTCTAACGTCTCTTCCATTATTTTGCATGTTTTCTAGGTCACTGATCTTCCTTCATTTTTTTCCAGTTAACCCATTACAGCTTAATATTAAACATTTCAACAAGACAGTTCCACTCAGGTAGAAGCCAGTCAAAGGAGTAGAATTTAGGAACTTTAAGCTCCCTCTGTAAAGGGAGATTTCAGATGTCAGTTTGAAACACCGAAGACACTTCTTCGAAGTTTCAAAGTCTGAATATCTCTTCAAATGAGATAACATGGCACAACTCATCAAATACTAGCGCAATGCAGATATGGAATGCCACAGGGATTCTCCTCTAGCTTAGATATAAGGAGTCTTTGATTTCTTCCTAGTCCTTACATGACTCTAAACTTCATTTGTGTACTAAATCTAGTGTCTAGTTCTTTAAAATTCTTCTGAGCAATGATTTAGCATTCTGAAGTGCTTATGCCCTTACCTTCTCAGTATTACTTGTGTGACTGAAGAGGGTTTATATATTAAAGAGAAAGAATTTTAATCTGTATGCGATCATAATAATACAAGAATTTGATTTAGTTACAGGTAGACGGAGCGGAAGAGGTGGAAGAAAATGACACAGATAAGGAATGCTTTGTCTCTAAAGGTAGAATCTTGATCTGTTTTCACTTAATTAAATCAATGAGTCAGATGTATAAAATATGTATAAAATAAATTCTTCATATGTCTGCCTCAGTCAAGCTGTCATTAGCAGTCACTGAAATAAAAATAAAATTTCTCAGGTTATTCATGTACTGTTCTACTGAGTAACCAATTTGAAGATCCGCATTAGAATCCTTCTACGTTTAAAACAGAAGAATGCTTTTATGTATGGCTTCAATATATTTTAAATGTGTCTTTATTTGGGCATCATAATATTATTTTGTAATTTTAATAAGTATAGAGTGTCTAATACTACTTGTATTCTAATACCTTTTCTTATATTTCAGCTATTTACCAAATACCTAATCATCTCAAAGAGGCAAAATTACTACGCTAGTTCACAGAAGTTCACATCAAAATCATCTGTGATTAAAAGAAACTTTTGCAGATCTCTCTTATTCTAATAACATTTGGAATCCCTTTTCTGACCCTTTCATAAGTGGCTAAGGTTTTAAAAAAACAAAAAGTCCCAGTATAATGGACTAGTTGTTTTACATCACAAGATCAATTCTGTTGCCTACACATAGAAGCTCAGTGACATCTGAGAAAACCTGCAGTGTTTTAGAGGCTCTCCTAGATGTGAAGGTCTCCTAGATATGGCACAAAACCTATAGGAAACACGTATCGCCTGGCGGAGGCAGCTAAAAACAGATGTGAGATGCAGACATCTAATGACATTGAATCAAGTCTATTCAGTTATCCTGGAGATAAACACTTGATACACACAGAAAATATGTCAGTAGATTCTCTATAGTAGCTCTGAAAATTGTAAGGACTTTTGTAATTTTAATTCTTGAAGTTATGAGTTTTTCTAATAAGTATAAAATATCTTCAGTTTCCTCTCAATACACCTGAAGTAACTTAGGACATCATCACTATATTCACTTTTTTTTGAAACATAAACGTGATTTCAGTGCATGCAGTATATCCTTTGTAAATATGATCTTTGTACCTGTTTGCTTACTCATGTAAGACAGTTTGCATGGGTAGGAGCTGCTCTGCTTCTTGGTTGAACAATACCTATTAATACGCTGAATAATTACCTAACACTTCAGTAGAACCAGAATAGCATTAAGGTGATGGTTGCTTTAATTCCGAGAATTAATCTAGTTTTTGATGGAGTATCAACAAGGAATTTATTATATCCAGGGAAAAAAACATCCTAGCAAGTCAAACTGTAAGTGGAAAAAGTTACTTGTAGTTCCTCTAAAGCATTTAAAAAGAAAGTATTGTCTCAAATATGACAGTGAAATTGTGAAGACTTTAAATTAATTCTTTAATTAATCTGTACTTATGAAAGCTAAAAAGATAATTCCTATTACAATGGTAGTACTGATGGTAAATCGGAGAACAGATATAATGTGGGAGAAGTAGTATATCATCAGGACCTGGTAGTAGGTGCAAAATCAAAGTATAAAGGAAATATAATTCAAATAAAATTGTGTTTTAATAGAAACCTACTTGCTTGTACAAGATATAGGCCCTTGCATAGTACTTTATTACTCACATGAATTTCTTTTAGATCAGTTCACATTTTGTTTGTCTTAAAACATCATCAGGTATTAGATAGATTTCTAATACATGTAATAGAAACTGTCTGTACAAATGTGAGACACATTCAATAATATTTTGTTTTATCTCTGCTGTTTTAAAACAAATAAAAAGCATAAATGTAATCTAATTTTCATCCCAGCTGTATCAGTTCTTACAACTTTTCCCACAAATACTCTTTATCTTTGCCCAAAATGTTGCTATTATATTTAATCTTTGTTTTCAAGCATTCTTTCTTTTTTTGGTTAGACAAGAACAGATGAACATTAGCCACATTGTCAAACTAAAATCTTATTTGAGTAGGATAATGATAGAAAAGTGATATTGTTTATTTTTTCCTTTTGTCAGAATTTTTATGAGAATATAACATTCTTACCTTTCCACACAACCAAGTATGAAAACAGAATCTGTATCATAAAATATATCTGCATGTTATATATTCAAAGAATGGATGAAATTGATATATAGTTGAGGATTTCAAAACCAAAGGACAACAAAACCTGATTTAATTGTCATGTATCTTTTCATCAGCTGTGTTATGCTCACCAATAGGGATTTACTGCCTGAGTCAGAAGATAAAATAAAATGTTCAATGATATTATAAAATACCTGCAAGTTCCATGGTTTTCCTCTTAAAATAATTACCTCAAATAGTTTGATCCTGAAGATCATGACAGACAGCTTCTTTCTGCATTGTCATGTCTTTTACTCTGTTAAACAGACAAAATATTATCTTAATGTTAAAGATAGCATGGCAAAGAAATTCTTTTTACAGATAAAGAACAGCAATTAAGATAGGAATATGTGACCAAAGCTCTGATAAGCTAAAACTGGTTTTTCAATTTCTACCTTTTTTTTTCAGTCAGTGTGGTTACAGAAATTTGCTTCAGGCTATAACATGAGCTTACGACAAGGCACTTCTCTTCTCTGAATTTTCTTAAGTAACTTAGTTTTATTTTAATTCTGTAAGAATTATGCTGATTTTTAACATTTTTACTGCTTTGCACTAAGTGGTTTTGAATTTTAAAAGTGAAATTTGGCGAGTCATACATATGTCTTGACTGCTTGTAATTTGAGTTTAAAATAGATGTTATGTCTTGAGAGAAAGTTAAAAGTTTGTGAGAATGTTTGGAGGACTTCTTTTTCAGAAAGGTTTGTGAGAATTACCTCTATTTTTTGTTAGGAAACGTAGTGATTGTTGTCCTTCTGCATATTGCCTTTGAATGGCCACTTGTGTCAATTATCACTAAAAACAACATAAAAAGTGATATTATTAATATCCTTCGTAGAATCTATCCCTATGTGTTGTGGTTCTGCTGTTGTAATTTCCCCATAGAAATAAAATAACTGCAAACAAAATAAAGTGCATGCAGAATCATAGAAAGTTTTGGATTAGAAGGGACTTTTAAAGGTCATCTTGTCCAATTCCCCTGCAGTGAGAAGGGACATCTTCAACTAGATCAGATTGCTCAGAGCCTCAACCAACATGACCTTCCAGTATTTCAGCACTCTCATAAAAAAAGAAAACACACACAAAAAAACCCACCAAAAAAACCCTTCTTCCTTATACATAGACTAAATCCACCCTCTTATAACTTTAAACTATTGCCCATTCTTCTATCGAAACAGGCCCTGCTAAAATGTTTGACCCCTTCATTCTTATAAGCTCCCTTTAAGTACTTGAAGGCCTCAGTAGAGTACTTGAAGGCCTCAGTAAGGTCTCCTTGGAGCCTTTTCTTCTCCAGGCTAAACAAAGCCATCTTTTCCAGCTATTCTTCATAGGAGAAATGTTATATCCCTCCGAGCAGGGCTGCTTTTAATCCCTTCATCCATCAGCCTGTATTGATACTGGTGATTGCCCCAGCCCCGGTGCAGGATCTTGCACATGACCTTGATGAACTTCATGAGGTTCACATGGTCTCTTCTCCAGCCTGTCCAGGTCCTTCTAGATGGCAACCCATCCCTCAGGTGTGTCAACTGCACCACTCAGCGTGGTGTCATCTGCAAACTTGCTGAGAGTGCACTTGATCCTACTGTTTATGACATTGATGAACACATTAAACAGTGTTGGTCCCAATACAAGCACCTGAGGAACACCACTTGCCACTGATCTCCATCTGGACATTGAGACATTGACCACTACCCTCTGGATATGACCATCCAATCGATTCCTGATCCACTGAACAGTCCACCAATTGAATCCATCTCTCTCCAATGTGGAGAGAAGGACACTGGTGGTGACTATGTCCAAGGCCTTGCAGAAGTTCCTATAGATAATATTTGTAGCTCTTCCCTTATCTGCTGGTGTAGTCACTCCATCATAGAAGGCTAGTAGTTTGGCCAAACTGGACTTGCCCTTTACAAAGCCATGCCGGCTGTCTCAGATCTTCTCCCTTTCCTCCATGTGCCTTAGCATAGCTTCTAGCAGGATCTGATCCATGATCTTCCCAGGTATACAGAGAGGCTGTTAGATTGGTAGTCCCCAGGGTCCTCCTTTCTACCCTTTTTAAAAATGGGTGCAGTATTTCCCTTTCTACAGTCACCAGGGACTTCACCTGACTCTCATGACTTTTTATATAAGATGGAAGGTGGTTTGACAACTACATCAATTAATTCCCTCAGGTCTCTGGGACGTAGGCATTTTTGTTTGCTCCAAGCAGACAATTTCTTATCCACTGAGGATGTTACTCTGCATAACTTATTTTATGAATAGTCTGGGAACAGAAGCAGAAATTAATAAAGAGGGAAATTTCTGTTTTCATGCTGAATGACAAGGTCAAGACAGATTGCAGGCACAAAAGAAAATAACAATAATGTGGAGTGTATATCTTTCCTCAGAGGCATAGAATAGTGTGATATTTTGCTCATACTTCCTTTAAGCAAGAAGATTAATTTGTATTTCACATTCTCATTGCATGAATGGACAGTTTTTCCAAATGCCATGGAAAGGCAGATGATTTTGTTTTACATTCTTTTTGTAGTTCATATTACTAGAAGGAGTCAGAGATTCTTAATACTTGATATAGAGTGAAAAGAGATATTGTTATAGGGGGGAGTTAAAAAAACAGAACACAAAAAGCGACTAACAATCTTGTATTTACGAAAAATATTAATAAGAACAGAAACAGATACTGAGACTTCTGCTTAATAATCTATGTTATGCTTCTGTAAATGAAAGTCATATTAATCAATCTTTTCCTATGATCTTTGAGAGGAAAGTCAAAAGCTAAAATATATTATATGAAATTGTAATATACTGGTGCATTTGTGTGTGGGTCTGGGTTTTCTTAATACTATAAATAGCTTTAAAAAAAGTAAATGAAATTCATGCACATAGCACAGGAGCCAGAGATATAGATACAGACTTTAAGTTAATGTAGATTACTCCTATTCTGCTGTTGTGTTTCATTCATTTAAGACACATCCACGTATCAAAGCCAGCTTGCTCAGTCTAATTTGATCTGTGATAGGGGAATCAGCTGCAATTTTTGGACAAGATCAGGCTATAGTCCTGTGCCAAAGCAAAGTGTCGGATGTTTTACATTTGGAAGAGGCAGATATGAGCCTCACTTTTCATCTGGATTGTGGGAATCATTAGTGTTCTTCGCCTGTTATGTGATCCAACATTTCTTCCATCTCTTTAGAATGCAGTGTTCCAAACAGAGTATCCATCAGTCACATGAATTTACATTGGACTGCTGCATATACTAAGAAAAAAAAAGATACTTCCCTGCTGTGGAAATAAAAGGGTTTCTTTTTTTCCCATCTCAGCATTACGTTTTTGAAATAAAGAGAATCAAAGGTTAAACTGACCATTTTAACACAGATAATTTAAAAATATTGTTCAGTAATCCCTTCACTACAGTAAGTCAGAAAACTGCATTTGTTTGTAGTGCTATGTATTGAAAGAAGAGTAGAAATAGTTCTAAAATACTGTTTGTCTTCTCTTTGTTGATGGTTTAGAAACATCTCTTAAACATCTACTAAAAACATTTTTCTGGTGAAAAACTACTATGTGGGATGTATTGCCTTCAATGCCAGAAAACTCTGTATTTCTTTCAGACAGCAAAACTACAGCTCAAGCAAAAATGTCTTAAAGTTCTGCAAATCTTCTCCCATGTGAAATTTGAAAGAAAAAATGTTGAACAACCACCTGGTATAGTGTCCATAAGGGTATATAAATTGAATTGGTCAAAATATCTGCTCTTATTCCACAGATAGGTAGTTGTCAATATCATGTGGTATTAACATACTAGAAGGATGTTTTTTTAAAAAAACCCAATTTTTTCTTTTTTTTCATTTTTTTTTTAACAGTATTTTCTACATGCAAATTGCACATGAAGTTATCAGTAACAAGTTTTCTCCTGTTTTCTGGAAAATTGATTGATCTGTCTTGGCTTGCAAATTCACTCTTTACAGAACTCAAAGTCTATCAGATTTTGCAAATGGGAAGGCACAGGTAACTCCTACAATGAAACCTTTATTATACATGCTATCATATATAACATTTCAAAATTTTCAAAAGGGTATGTAAATAAAAGGAATTTATATCTCAGCAAATTTCAGCTGAAATCTGTTAAGATGTAGGCTGAGGTAAACCCTGTATTTTAGTTTGCCATGTTTCTTCAGGAAAGAATCTGCAATCTGACTCAAAATTATGAAGATATAAATTATATAATTGTAGCTAGCATATATGAGTAGACTTGCTGGGACAACATCAGAAACAACTAGAATATCTATCAGAATCTGAAATGAAAACCACTTAGAGCTTCTGCTTATGTGTTTAATATTTTTTCTCTTTTTTCTTTTAAATATGGATTATTACAGACATGAAAATAGGGTGAATCAGAGTGCATGGAAATGAGCCTCTGACTTGGATTTTAAATAGTTTTCTGTAAACTGGGAGATGTTCTATAGAGGACAAAAATAACTATTTTTATCCCAGTTTCCTAGAAAATTAAGCTGATACCCTCATCCTGCATAAAATCTGCCTGATGTTAACTGTAGTATTAAGCTAGACTAAAGTAAGATTTTCAGTTACAGTTCTCATAAAAATGAGAAAGAGTTAAAAATTAGGAGAAAGACTTATGATTGCACATAAAATGATTCATCAGGTAAAAAGCTTCAGAATGAGGTCATATGAAGTCAGAGAATTCAGAAACGAAAAAGTGTTCACAAATGTGATAAAAGTTCAGGAGACTTGTGCAGGCGCAGAATTTTAAAAACCAAAATCAAATAATGCCAGAGACAGAATTAGGACTCATTGGGTTGAAAGCTTAGGAAGCTTCTTGGTTGCTTATGTTTGCAAATTTTGAAAGCCAGTGTTAAGTAATTATTGTGCTTCAACAGACTTGTTTATAATCATCCAGCACTAATGCAGCAAGTGATTTTTTTGATGGCAATCCCAAATTTCTTTTTATCTGTCACTTAAAATAAATTACTTACTGTTTACACTAGTTCTGGCTGGTGTCTGACACGTATACTTACATCTACATAATCCTTTAATCATAAATGGTTGACCAAATCTGGAACTAGAGATGGATCCAGCTGCACCCAGGCTCCTCTCCAAGAGGAATTTTGGAAAGCAAGGGGGGCCGTTTTGAACATTGGTACTCCACAGGAGAGTTAGCCACCTGTCAGAGCCGTAAAATGACACTCATTGACTTGGGCGGTGAAGAAGTCTGTGGTGCTCTCAGAAAAGGTTTTGACATTGATAAAAATAGCTTATCTTCCTAACAAATATATAAGGTATTCATATATTTAGCCCTTTTTTACAGAAAATAAGTTGCTGTTTAGAAAATCCAGAAATAACAAAAATGGAGTGAGGAATTTTATCGGAGTTTTGTTCCCCTCTGATTTTAGACTTTGTTCAGTGACCTGAAATTGCTCTTGAAATTTTGTTTGAATTATTTTTTTTTTCCCTTCTCTACTCATACTTGACAGAAGAAAAAAACACAGGAGTCAGCATTTTCCTCATTCAATCTCATGCTGGCAGGGTGATCACCACATATACTGTACAGTGCAGGCTTTGCTGATGTTAAAAAATTATCGGTTTTGAAAAGCCTGCAACCTGAAGAAAGACTAAAACTTTGTTACAGGCTGTCAAACAGACAATTATGGTTAAGAAATTTAGGCATCCAAATTAGTCAGACACGCTAGTGTACCTCAGGTCTTCAAAGACAACTATTTATTTTCATTAATTCTACAAAAGAATGAAACATTTCCCATTCCAGTTTGTTTCAGAGTTGGACTTGGTGATAGCATGCATGCTGTTAATACTTAGTGCAAGAGAAAAACAAGTCAAACAAAGATTCTGTGGGTCATATTGCTTTAATCAAAGGACATTAAATCCTGCTGAGAACAGATCTCACTATTCGCAGGGGATAAGCTGCCACTGGGTATAATTAATTCATAGGTCTACATTTAAGATATTGGACAAGACAAACTGACTTTACTCTTTCTGAATTAAACACCTAGTTCTTCCTTACAAATGAGATCTGACCCAAATATTTTCCCTTTTGTGACAAAACAATAATAAGAAATATACAAACTAAACTCCATAGTGATATTTATCTACTGAAGTAAGGTTATATCTAAGTCATTCTTCCCTCTAGGCAATGAAGGTTTAGCATTTTATGATTTATGTTGTTTTCTTCTGCCTCGTTTTGCCAAAATTAAAATGTAACAAGACTGTTAAATTTTATCAGTTTTTTCAAAGAAGAGTTTTTAATGTCTTTTCCATTTCTCTTAAATATTTGTTTCTTCATTACTGATTCATGCTTACCTTATGTTTTCTTATTGGCTATGAAAAACACCTTGCCTTTTTCTATTGGGAAATATTAACAAGTACATCATTCAAGTGAAATCAATACTAAAAGATAACAAATTTTTGTTGTATTGATTTTAGTGTGAAAAATTTATTTTTATCATCATGTTTTATGACACAAAGTAAGGATAAAGCTATGATATTTTCCATGGGTAGGAAAAAAGGGAGAAATTCCTCAGATGCCTCATGCCTGAAGACAATGATACCTATTTGATATTTACAGAATAGAAAAAAATTACAATAAAAAGCTACTTTATTGGATCATCTACAGTTTACTTGTTTAGACTGATGATGGTATACTGCTGTACCCCAAATTGGCTAGACATAGTATGTTCTGGTCTTACTTTTCCTTGATAATACCTAACATATTTCAAAAAACTGTAGATAGTGGTTTCTAATGGCAAATCAGCCTAAATATGGTAACTTTACTACTTCTCCACTATAGAGAAATATTAAGAAAAAATGCAAGATCAGGCAAAGTTCCATAAACTTGTTTTGTCTGGGGTTTTGAGAACAAATATTTTCCTTCATAGTCTACATATCTTTCAGAAACGTTAAGTAAAGCACCTATGCTCTTGTATTAAGACCGTCTGAGGTGGATATTCAAATTTAAGTGCACAACCTTTGAACACAAAATTTAAACTAGATTATCACAGTATCACAGTATCATAAGGTTGGAAAGGACCTCTGAAATCATCAAGTCCAACCTATAACCCAACACTAACACCAACACTAACACCATCATCTAAACCATGACACTCAGTGCCTCATCCAGTCTCCCCTTAAACACCTCCAGGGCCGGCGACTCTACCACCTCACTGAGCAGGGCATTCCAATGGCGAATCACCCTTTCAGTGAAGAACGTTTTCCTAAGATAAAGCCTAAACCTCCTCTGACGAAGCTTGAGTCCATGCCCTCTAGTTCTGTCACTGGTCACCTGAGAGAAGAGACTAACCCCTGCCCGACTATAACCTCCTTTTAGGTAGTTGTAGAGAGCAATGAGGTCTCCCCTGAGCCTCCTCTTCTTCAGACTAAACAGCCCCAACTCTCTCAGTCGCTCCTCGTAGGGCTTGTGTTCCAGCCTCTTCACCATCTTCGTTGCCCACCTCTGGACACACTCCAGCATCCTGACATCTTTCCCAAACTGAGGGGCCCAGAACTGCACATAGTATTCAAGATGAGGCCTGACCAGTGCTGACTACACGGGGACAATAACTTCTCTGGTCCCGCTCGCCACACTATTCCTGATGCAGGCCAGAATGCCATTGGCCTTCTTGGCCACCTGGGCACATTGCTGGCTCATGTCGAGCTTCCTGTCAACCAGCACTCCCAGGTCCCTTTCTGCCTGACTACTCTCCAACCGCTCTGTCCCCAGTCTATAGCTATGCATAGGATTGTTGTGTCCAAAATTAAGTACCCAACATTTGGACTTATTAAACATCATCCCATTAGAATTGGCCCATCTCTTCAGTCTGTCCAGGTCCCTCTGTAGGGCCATCCTACCCTCTAACAGATCAACCCTTCCTCCCAGCTTGGTATCGTCTGCAAACTTGCTGATGATGGACTCAATCCCCTCATCCAGATCATCAATAAAGATATTAAACAGGACTGGACCCAATACCGAACCCTTGGGAACACCCTGGTGACTGGCCGCCAACTGGGTGAGACACCATTCACCACCACTCTCCAGCCAATTCCTAACCCAGCACAGAGTGCTCCCGTCTAAGCCACAGGCTTCTCTAGGAGTCTACTGTGGGGGCAGTGTCAAAGGCCTTGATGAAGTCCAGGTATACCACATCCACAGCCTTCCTCTCATCCACCAGACGAGTCATATGGTCATAAAAGGAGATCAGGTTGGTTATGCAGGACCTACCCTTCCTAAAGCCGTGCTGGCTGGGCCTGATCTCTTGGCCGTTCTGCAGGTGCCGCATGATTGCACCCAGGATTATCTGCTCTATAATTTTACCTGGGACCGAGGTCAGGCTGACAGGTCTGTAATTACCTGGATCATCCTTACGGTCCTTCTTTAGGATGGGTGTCACATATTCACTTCCTTAGACTACACGGACAGAAGAAAAAATGACAGAAAATTAATATAGGATCGCATTCAATAATTCAGGGATAAGTACTCAATATACACTGATCTGTGATACTTCAGCAAGTACTATCCTTATAATCTGTTAAGTGTACTCATAATTACTGTGATACCTTGTTACAATGGAGAAAAAATAATTAAACTGTTTACAGGTAGTATGATTGCACTAATATCTAGGGATTTATCTTTTCAAAGAAAAAATCTATAGAGGAGTTATTTTTATTCTGATCACTTCAGAATTCCACAGAGTATGTCTTGTTAAACTGAAAATGCTGCAAATATGATTGTGTGCATTGCTCCTGAAATGGTATTCTCTCTCAAAGACAAGTCAATTCTTAATACTATTAATAATAGCCAATTGGATTATAGGTAATTGGTATTACGTGGCTATATTCTATATCTCCTTTCTATTTTCAGTTTTCAGGTATTTAATTAGTTATAAATGAAGATAAATTTTATAATGATACATTTCTTGATTTTCTGTTTCTGGGTTTTTTTCTTGAAAATCCAGTAATACAGTCAAGCTAGATAATACTCTTAAATTTCCTCCATGTGAATTATTAAATTCAGTGTCTTGAGACCTATATCTTAGAAGAAACCAAACTGAACTGTGAAAATCCTTATTTCCGCTGGGAATTTTATTTTTAGATCTTTAGCTCTCCCTCCATCTTCCTTTGAGCAATTTTCTGTGCTTCAAGCATGAACAAGCAATATTAATCCAATTTCTAGTTTCTGTTAGGCACATTAAGTTAGATCAAATGCACCTCAACTCACCTCTTAAGGAACTATGCATTTAACAGTTTCATTGTCTCACTCATACCAAATTTGTGCAAAAAAGCAGAGAAATATACTGTGAAAAATAGGGATTTTTCTGAAGTGGATGTGGAGATGAAAAGGAAAAGAAAACAAGTAGGTACCTTATTACTTTTTTGCCAAAGGAAAGATTCTGCTCTGATTCCCAAACTAGCAATCACTCAGAGCTGTTGTATTCTAGAACTATATTTCAGCCAACATTCAATCTACTCTCCAGGTAAGGGACAACAGCAATAGTTAGTACCAGTTCTTAAAAAAAACCCTTTAAAGAATATGAAGAAAAAAGGCAATCAATCAACTTCTTTCACCTTTCCTAGCTTTCACTCAATTAGATTAGAAAGAAATGACAACATTGGCATTTTCCTCCTATCCATTCACAGTATATTAACTTCTGCGATCAGGAGAATAAAGGTTGGTCAAAGAATTTCTTGCTTTACTTTGCTTCTCTAACTGAGATTCACCATACGTGATGTCATATCATTGTTCCTCAGATAATTTACATATTGATTTTTTACTTATAGATTTTAAATATTGCAAAGAAATATCTTGAGATGTCACTTAATCTACATGAAAATGACCCTTCAACATACTTTCATTTTCACAGCTGTTATTAATTAGTGTTCCTAATTAGTCTTTATAATTAGTCTATCCTCAATATTTAATTTACACAATATCCAGAAGAATAAAATTGTGAGCTGAGATAATATATCCGGTATGCTGGTCTCATATTACCATTGATCTTACTACTATTCTTATTAAAGCTGTTCATTTCTTTTCCATGTTAGATGTGTGTTGTAAATATTTGAAAACATTCATGTGATGGCTGTGGGGATGCATTTGTATGACTGTCCAATAAACTCTCACGGTGAAATAAAGCTCGGAGGAGATGGGCAAGGACAATGAGCCCATGAAGGTCAGGGAATAATGTAGGATATGACTGACCACAGCTATTGCAAAGAAAGTTGGCTTTATTTCAATACGAAGGTGTTCAGAGAGTGGTCTTTGTTTGAGATAAGCAGTTATGTCACTTGAGTGGATCAACTGACTACATCATATCTGAGTGGATCAATTGGTAGTATAAATGTATCTTCCTTAGTTTACTAAAAGAATATAAATATCCACCTGAGTTAGACAGAGGAGCGTGAAGGGCAGCAAATATGTGTCTCAGCCTAACACAGATATTGAAAACAGAACAACTAACGAAATAATTTTGAAGAGCAAAATGGGCTTGAGCTGGCTTATACACACGTAGTCCTTTTCAGCAATTGATGATGCTATTTTGTCCTCGGTTAACATATAAAGACCAGTAATGCGGTTCACACCAGAAATGTGACTGAACTGTGAATTGCAATTGTTCTATTTTCTAAAGTGCAATTTCCACTTATATTGTGATTTCACCACAATTTGTATCACTCTGCTAAATAAAAAAATTCAAATATCTTAAAATAAGTAAATTTGATATTAAATATGAAACCCTCCATATGTAAAATATCTAATAGAACCTAGTCAGAGAGTATTAGATCGTTGCATTTTTCTCAGGGAGAATCCCTGTTAAACGATCTTTTTTTTTAAAATTCTTCTCTGCTTTTTAACCTCTGCAGCTTGTAAAGCCTTCTGAATATATTTGAAGCTTGACCACTCAAGTCTTACTTCACATACCTCTTCATAAATAGTTTGATAATTAGGGATTATTTACAGCCACAGTCTTTTAGCTTTATTTTTTTTGTAAACTGACATGTGATACAAATACTTTAAAATATGTGACAGTTCACGTAGAGATATTAAGTAAAGAGGAGGGATATTTTTTCCTCCTCTTTCTGATTAATATTTATTCTTTTAATTTAGAGATGTGTTTATTAGATTATTTCTTATTTGCAATTTTAAAATATATACTATATATTATATAGATAAATATGAGTTATGCACTATATATGTTGTATATTAAAATTATATAAATAATATTTATATTTATATATACACAGTTTTAAAGTTATTAATTCAAACCAGGATGAACTAATTTATAGGTCACTATAATAGAGCAGTGGTTGTTCGTACTGCTGCTTGACACATTTGCTACGTTTTTACTATTAAGCTGGAGATGCCTTCTTACGCTTTCTTTCTTCATTTCACAAGTGTTATTAAGTTTCACAGGGTACATTTGTTAGAAATGCTTTAGAGGCAGGATGAACTGGAAGAACAGACATATTTTCAAGTGACGTGTTCTACTTGCTGCCATCCCTGGAAAGCTGTTGGCAGGTGGCAAGGTTGGTAGCTAGAAACTGCAAGGAGTGGAATGAGACATTACTGCCAGGCATAAAAAAATCTAGATGAACTTCTGGAAAGAATGGCGTTGCATGTTTGCACTACAACTCCAGGATCTCTATAGCTTCAGAAATGTGTTGCCTTCTGTTTTTCCAAAATACAGGTGTATCTGCTCATCAGATCTCTTGTACATGATAAAACTCACATGGAAGTGCATCCCTGAAAGTCTGTGAATAGCTCTAATGAAATGAATATAATCTTACAAATGCAGCTTCTGGACTCTAATAGGATATAGTCTCAATTTTGTACTCTGGATCCAGTGTTAGCGTAAACTCTTTTTATGAACTTGGTTAGCCTTCACTACTAGAATATCATGTTATAATGAATTAATCCTCCAGACATTCATGTATAGAAATTGAGTATTGCTAACTTATACTCCACTTCTCTGTTTTGACTAACTGTCTCATCTGACTGTAAATGGAAAGGCTATGTTTACATTATCCAATGCCATTGCTCAGTAGAAGCAGATTTCAGCTGGAGACCCAACACCCACATTGTCTGCCTTCTGGAGGAGAAAGGAAGAATTCCCTAGGACTAGCTGTAGTCAGGCCCCATTGGCTAAGTGCTGTTACTGCTTGGAGAATTCTTATTCATACTCCTGTAGCACATCGTCAGTTTCATCTGAGAGACATTTTGTCAGCTTCATTCTGAGGCTTCAAACAAAGCATAATGGGAGGGCACAAATAGGAGTTTCATTAAACAAGCACACTGCTGATCTGGACTAACATGCTAATGCGAAAGCAGTTGATGCCAACCAAACTATGGTTTGGGGTAAATGGGTAACTTAGGATCCATTAGACACAATAAGTGTAATGCCATTTTAAGCAATTTCAGTGATGTCCAGAAGAGACTAAGAGGGAATTAAGGTGCCAACTTTTCACCTGACTTTCATAGCTTCCATTTGAAAAGTGGACTAAGTACTGACTGAATGTTATTCTGATCAAAACCTAGAGGAATACATAATATACTGCTGAGAGTACTTATTTGAAAATTATGATTTTGCTTCTTCCAAATAATTCTAAGCTCAATGTTACTAATTTAATCTATATTATTAATTTAAATCTATGCTAAAAATGTTTAGATTAGGTATTAAGAGGAAGGGGAAAAAAAGTGTTTAAACTGCTGAGAATGGAACATACTGTTCACAGTTTTATAACTTGCCAAGCCAAAGATTCCGATTTTTTGTGCTGTGAAGTAAACTTTGTAAAAAGACTTTTAATAGATATATCAGAGACTGAAAAAAATCTCCCCAGTAGGTTACTTACTGGAGTTCTGAAGAATAGCTAGGGATTACGTTCTAAGTTTTTTTGATCTCTAATTGTATTATCCATTAACAGAGTATTTCAGCTACCTATTATCCTCAATGTGCTCGGTTTCATACCTATTCAAGTCAATGACAGAGTTCTCACTGGAGAGTCAGAATCATCTTCCAAAAGAGTAGAAACACTTTTCTGAGAAATTTTACTTCTATGACTGATTCTGATGTTTGATGCCTTTCTGCAGTCATTTGAAAAATCTGAGATGTTCACCGCAATTTCAATCTTGGAAATTATTAAATATTAGATTATATGAGATCTATTCTACCTGATTTATGCTTTTCACTGCTACAGAAAGAGAAAATAAAATTAACTGTGACAAAGAAAATGTCTCATATTCTGAGACAAAAAGCAGTCTACAAGTTGGACAAGACTATATGTCTAAATATTAACTGTTTCCTATTTTGAAAAATTAGATAAAGCTAGAAGTGTTTTCTGTAGTCAAAAGCATGTCACAACTAATTTACAAACAAATGTGGAAATAAAATTATCCAGCAAGCTCAATAAAAAATTATTTACTTTTTTCCATTTGCATTAATTTCTTATTATGTCTAGTACATATACCTGGCAAATTGTTCTATATATTTCACAGTATCACAGTATCACAAGGTTGGAAAGGACCTCTGAAATCATCAAGTCCAACCTATAACCCAACACTAACACCAACCCATCATCTAAACCATGGCACTCAGTGCCTCATCCAGTCTCTCCTTAAACACCTCCAGGGTCGGCGACTCCACCACTTCCCTGGGCAGGGCATTCCAATGGCCAATCACCCTTGGTATTGTCTGCAAACTTGCTGATGATGGACTCAATCCCCTCATCCAGATCATCAATAAAGATATTAAACAGGACTGGACCCAATACCAATCCCTGGGGGACACCACTGGTGACCGTCCGCCAACTGGATGAGACACCATTCACCACCATCTCTGGGCTCGGACATCCAGCCAATTCCTAACCCAGCACAGAGTGCTCCCGTCTAAGCCACAGGCTGCCAGCTTCTCTAGGAGTCTACTGTGGGGGCAGTGTCAAAGGCCTTGATGAAGTCCAGGTATACCACATCCACAGCCTTCCTCTCATCCACCAGACGAGTCACATGGTCATAAAAGGAGATCAGGTTGGTTAGGCAGGACCTAACCTTCCTAAAGCCATGCTGGCTAGGCCTGGTCTCTTGGCTGTTCTGCAGGTGCTGCATGATTGTACCCAGGATTATCTGCTCCAAAATTTTACCTGGGACCGAGTCAGGCTGACAGCTCTGTAATTACCTGGATCATCCTTACGGCCCTTCTTACGGATGGGCATCACATTGGCCAACTTCCAGTCTTCCAGGACCTCTCTGGTGAGCCAGGACTGTTGAAAGATGATGGAGAGCAGTTTAGCCAGCTCATCCGCCAGCTCTCTCATCACCCTAGGATGGATCTCATCCGGTCCCATAGACTTATGAGGGTTCAAGCGGCTCAGCAGATCTCTAACTTCCTCCTCATGGATTGCAGGAGGGCCATATTTCACCCTGCCCCCATCAACCACTTTGGAGGACCGACTGTCTAGTGAACAGATTTCGTTACTGTTGAAAACTGAGGCAAAGAAGGCACTAAGTACCTCAGCCTTCTCTGCATCTTTGGTTACTATATTTCCCTCCACATCCAACAAGGAGTGGAGGTTGCTGCCGCCCTTCTTTCTACCAATACCGTCATTTTTATGCTGAGGATGAAATGTCTGCGATGTTTACTAAATTGAATATTTAATTATTTCTCTGGTAAGCTAAAAGGCGTAGTAAATACTTTCTCCCAACACGGACTGAAGCTTTTACAAAATGGTTGACCATGATGGATCTGAACCATAAGGACATTTTCTTGTTGGTTGATTTTGTTGTTTGCTTTCTGAGTAGTAGATACCACTGAGTAAAACAGTTATTAGTACCAGCATCAGGGATGAACTCCCATGTCCTTAGGCATTCAACAAGTACACAATTGCATCACTCAGTGACATAAAATCAAACATTCATTCAGTGAGAAGGATAATTGTTGAGTATGGATAGCAAGTTCAGTTCAACATAGACGCATATGCACACTTGTGCTTGTTCTGGACAAAACAAATTCACACCAGTGGTGTTCTCCAGTGCAGCTGTGACCAGCAGGATGGACTCAGGTGAATAGGACACTCCTTCATCCGACTGGTCAAATTGTCCAAGTCCTAGCTGTCAGACTGGCTTTATGCGTAATGATTTTCTATTTTAAGATCAATTGCCGGATTCTCCACCTGGCATGGGGTAATCCTGGTTGTCAGTACAAATTGGGCAATGAGACACTAGAGAGCAGCCCTGCAAAGAGAGATCTAAGGGACTGGGTTGCTAAAAAGTTAAATATGAGTCAACAATGTGCCCTGGCAGCAAAAAGAGCCAGCTGTGTCCTTGGTTGCATCAAGCACTGCATAACTATCTGGTTGAGGGAGGTGATAGTCCCACCTTGAGTACACAGTGCAGTTTTGGATGCCTCAGTATTAGAAAGACATCAGACTACTAGCGCGTGTTCAGAGGAGGGCAACCAAGATGGTGAAAGGTTTCGACAGCAAGTCTTACAAGAAGTGGCTGAGATACTTGGTTTATTCAGCTTGGAGAAGAGAAGGCTGAGGGCTGAAATCATCACAGTCTACAAATTCCCCAAGTAGATTGGGAGGTGACCAGCAATAGCATTAGGGGAAATGGAATGAACCTGCATCAGGGGAAGTTCAGATTGGATATTAGTAAAAGGTTCTCCACTGAGAGGATAGTCAGTCACTGAAACAAGCTTCCCAGGGAAATGGCCATGGCACCAAGCCATCAGAGTTAAGGAGAACCTGGACAATGTACTTCAGTTATACGACTTAATTTTAGGTAGTCCTGTGAGGATCAGGAAGATGAACTTGATGGTCCTTATGAATCCCTTCCCTTCCAACATGAGATATCCTATGATTCTATAATTTTTTTATTGCTGAATTAAATATATGGATCTGTTACTTCAGTGCTATGCAGTTTACTCCTTTGAGACCCCTGTCCAAAGTTTTTTCCTGTCTTGTTATCAGCACATTTCACAGGAACACTTTTTTGTGCCAAAACTCTTAAAAGATTAGATAAAAAAAAAATTAATTAGTCAATCATTGTGGAACACTGTAAATTCATATTTCTCTAGAGTGCTTCTTAGGTATAGTGTTAATCAGTAATTTGCAGGAATACAACGTATTTGTAATAAACTTGCAAACAATTACTTGAAGTACCTTTTTAAAAATTATGGGGTGAATAGTAGTACCAATGAAAAATAGGAATAGCATGCAAATACATTAAAGTCAGAAAATTCCCATTAACTGCAGTACCTTTTTCTTTGTGCACAACAATATTCAGCATTGTTTTTTACAGTCACACAATTGTTACCAACTTTTAAATAGTAGCAGTAACTTAGATTGCTTGTTGTTTCATAGTAATATTGCAGAGTTCTAAAAATTTATTATTTTGTGTTTTGTGAAATCATGAAGTTTAGAAAGCTTCTTTATTACTGTTCATAATAGAAAAATGTTATAAATTTTGATGAATTTTTCCCGCATTAAAGTAATATGTATTTAAATTTGCACTGAGTATAATCATGCCTTAGCTGTCATAACTAATGTTACTTGTATTCAGAAGATCTTTCCTTTTACACTGTTAATTTTCTTGAAATTTCTTGCTTAGATTCACTGAGATAAATTTTAATCAGTATATTGAAATTATTTCCTCGCTTAAATGTCTTATAATGAAGGCAATAGGTATACTATGAGGGATTTAAAAGAAAAAGTATAGATTAATGTATGGTTTTAACACAAAGACAAGTTTACACAACAAATTCAGTGCTGCATCTAGTCATAAGCCCTAGTAATCAAACTTAAGTAATCCAATGGTCTATTATTTCAACTTCTGATAGCACATATGATCAAACCAATTTTCCTGGCAGTCTTTGATGAGTCCTTTGCTGCTTTTTGAAAAAAGGTGAATTCAAGATTGCCTAGATTACTGTGAAAAAAAATAGATGCAGTGGTTGTGTTACTAAAACAATGAGGTAAGGAAGAACTAAAAACAGAGATCAAATTTGTATGGGATACTCTATTTCCAGTAACATATACTGCATTGTGAATAACTTTGGGATACACAACCCTACTGTTATCTTAAAACTGTTTCTGAGCTATGGGCAGAAGAGTCAAATACAACTTGACCTTTACTGATTCATTCTTACTTTTCATGAGCTACTTGAAGCAAACAGTTAACAAATTCTTTAATTCACCCTGGGAAGTACTTTGGATACATGCGGTGCTCCACTCTGATGCCTTGAGTTGCCATATAATTAGAGCTCTAGGTGCAACAGATTAAGGTAATGTGGGCTTTCCAGCTATGACTTCTGTCTTCCGTGCAATCTACATATTGATAAGCAAGTTATTAAACTTAGGCACACCAAATGCATTTGGACCTTTGAGTCTGAAAGAGAAGTAGGCACTAATTACCAGTCTATCCTTTCCTAGGAGAGTGCTCTAATAGTAACAGATTCTTTAAAGGGAACTTGTTCCTGTGTAGTCAGATATTCCTAAATGTTCTTGTAGCAGAATATAATTTGCAATGTGTTTTATATAACCAGTGGAAGACATGATTATACAAATACTGAACAAACTATAAGCATGCTGTAGACCTAAACCCCTGGTTATATAATTGCCAGGCAGGGAACTAAAAAAATGTGGCTTTTTAATAAAGAATATGTTAACTGTGTTAAAACTAGCTAACAGTTAATACAAACTGTTCATGTAGTTTTAAATCTGCAGAAAGTAGGGAGAAATACTGAATGTTGACTGGGCATGCCAGGCATGGAATATAGATGGAGCAATTTATCATATTAACAGCTGTTGATAATGAAGATGCACTGTACTTAAGTGCACTGTAGTTTGGAGTCATGGTAGCTGGCATAAGAGTTTCCCTTCACCGTGTGGGTGGCCTTACCCAAAGCCTGTAAGTAGCTTTTGATAAGCAAACAGGGTATTTCCTCTGCCCACTGCTGATTGACATTGGACACAACTGGGTACATAACAATTTCTGCTACTATTCTGTAAAAAGAAATTACTCTTTTAAAATTATATTAGATTATTAAGGAGTATTCACCAAGGAATTTGAAGAAAAAACACTAAATCCAAATAAAAAGTATGGCCTTCAATGAAACAATATAAGCGAAAACCTTAAGTAATTTCTTAAGGAACATCTACAGAAGTTATTTTTTTTGTGTGTATCAGAAGCATAAATATATCTTTAAGTGTTTAGATATAGGTGCAAAAGCATACACATACATTTACAACTATACTGATATAGCTCAAAGAATAAAATAAAACATAAAATTGTAAATGCTATGGAAGTAAGGTTTTGTTGGGAAATATTAAATTATATCTACAGGACCTTGCTTTAAAAAAAATTATGATACTCAAGGAGCAAACCCAACAAATACATCTAAAATTATTTCAAAAAAAAGTAACATTCTAAATCTCTCTCTTCCCCACTGTTACATATCATGAAAATTGAGCACTACTTAATTTTGATGTTTTTTGTACTTGAGGAAGGGGACAGGCAGACGGATTTGTGGAAAGGGTTCCTAAACAAAGTTAAATCCCTTAAACTTGCATGAATTACTTAGATGAGTATTTATACATTTGGAATTACTGAAGATTGTATTAAAAAATAGATTAACAGATTTAACTCACTATGTTGGAATAAGTGTTTATGCCAAATGCCTGTGGAATAAAATATCAGATTCTTCAGCTATAGAATTTCTTCCTTAGAATTTCTATATAATGAAGCAAACTATGAAATATGATATTCTTAACTCCTCTCTTTAATTCTACCTTTTTTAATTTAATCAACCTATAGAAAGTGGTTAGAAAAAATATAAGTAACAGAATAGAAAAAAAAAGTCTAAGGATTTTTTTGTTACTGTTGTCGTTATTTTAGGAAGTTATGTTTTTGGCCTTATGCAATCAGGACAGTGTTGACATAATTTAAAAGATATGAACTCTACAATGCAGTTCATAGGTATTGTTTAGTTTCTATAAAGGAAAAATCAAGCCAATAAGTTATTAAATTTCTTTTCTGATATATCTGAATAAGTACTCTGATATCATGTGTTGACGTAGTTTAATAATCCCTTGCATTTATTCCTGGTGAACCAGAATATGCCAATCTACCTTTTTAGCTACTTAGGTATATTCTCCAAAATAAAATTTTATCAAGATTAACTGTTCTATCTCTTATCCCAGTACCCACTTGTCCTCATTCATTTACAATAGTTACTAAGTGGGAATTTGTTGTATAGAGTAAGATATGGAACATATAAATAGGGTATGGAATGTTTTCAGATTTTTCTTAATGTGCAGAAGACATATACTGACTTCAGTCACACTTCATTTTTACCAAGGTAGCTATCTAAAATATTAGTTATATAGGTTAAAATAAAAATCTAGGCTTCTTCCACAGTCATTGAAGAATTAGGTCCTTTAAAACGTACTTCAACCTAAGGCCATTTTAGAATAGGGTAAAACACATTCTGCAAGTGCAATTCTTTCCCACTGACTAGAGTGGCAGAATCTGTATGCCTGAAAGAGATTAGGATGAATTGCATCCTTAATTTGTTTCACATAGAGTTCTCATTTGTTAGTTTCAAATAATTCTTGTACCGCATATATTGTGGATTATCTTCAAGAACATAAATTTAAGCAATGTTTGCATGAATTAGTGGTATATTAATATTGACTATTCTTTCTACTGTTCTCCATATTCACTTACATAGTAATGAATGTAACATTATTTATAGGTGAGTATGTTATTACTGATTTCAATATATCATTGAGGACTGTATGAGTCAATACTTTGTTACCTAGTCTGGTAAATTTTAAAGACATTAATTTAAGGCTTATTAATCAGTTCTTTTTTTCATATTTGTAGATGTATTCCTTCTCATCTTAGCAACTGAGTAATAAAACACTTTTTTTTTATGTCCATAGGAACTAGTTGTGCAAAGATTTATTTGTATGGTAATCATATAAAATAAAACTGCTTTGTCAGAACTGCAAAATATATATAGTTTTAAATGCAGTGCTGAGTATATAGGTGGCTGCAGGTTTATCTATCTTCTGTTCTTGAGCCTAAGAATAATATCACTACTAGCCTCAAACAAAGTACAAATTATATTTTTTATTCACATGGTTTCCAACTCAGTAACTGCTGTTAATTAAAATGAAAGTGCTTAGTGTGCATAAAGTATGAAGGGAGAAAGGAGCTTATTAAACTATTACAGTCATAAGATAATAGGCCTTAGAAATTCTTAAGCAGCAATCTTTTGTCTAATCAGAGAAAATAGACTTCTAGTATATTGCTTCCTGCATCCAGAGACCTGAGGTCTTATAAGAACTCCAGCAGCCAGCTTTTTTCCTAAAACTACAACACGTTATACTTATGGTTTTGGAAGCCTTGATCTACCTTTGAAAAAGAGAGAAATTGTGAAAAATGACACAAATAGACGAAGTACAGTCTTACTGCCAGAACACGATCAAGTTTGCAAATGAAAAGAAGGCATTATGCTACAATTTATAAACATCATACATTAATCTGGTTATTAAGAAGTTTGTTTCATGAAAATATTTAGTTACTGTACTACAAAAATACTACAAAATCACTCGGATTAGGAACGACAACATAAATTGTCTTCTGGAAAAATAAAGGTTTACTACAGTCATTAATGATCAATGGTATTCTTGAGCAACACAAAGTTTTGTCACCTTAGTGAACAATAGCTGACAATTATGTCAAAGTCAAGGAAATGACAAGAATATAAAATTTCTTCCAAGCAAAAAGGAAGAGACTATATACAGAGAAATAATCACTTACTGTTAACATAAGTAAAATATAACCAACCTCATCAAAATTTTACAGTTGTCATTTTTCCTGTTGCAGTACTATTGACGCTCACCATACAGACCACACAGGAGAAAAGTCTAATTTTTATCACAGTCAAAATTGTTTTACAAGAAATCTTATAAGTATCTGCCTCATTTCTTTTGTGTTATGCTTCCTCTTCCACGATCATTCTGAGTGGCAACAGGTTTGTCAAGCAGGGAGCTGGCGGATGTCACAGTGACTGACTCCTCAGCATCCTGACTTGCTCAATGGGGCAAGTGCAGTGCTGGTGAAGGCCCCTGTCCCTTACTCTTAGGTACAAGTGGGCTTGATTTTATACACTCAGTTAACACAGTCTTCTCACATCTCTGTGGTTCCCAGCTAAACTGTGAAAGTTCAGACATTTCCTGGGATCCTGTAGTGCAAAGCCTGTAGTCCTTTCTTATAAATAAAGAAACGAAAATCTGATTTAGTGATTGCCAATAGTATGTTAACTTAACATAACTTTTTATGAAGGACATAAAGATTTAGTTGATAAAATACAGACTTAAAAATTTTAAAATCTTTTCGTAAAAGATGCTTTTTTCCTCTTTAAAAGCAAAAAAAAAAGTTCTGTTTTAAGAAAAGTATTTGGGCATATTCATCATTGTCCATAGTTCCCAGAAGTCAAATCCCTTAGGTAATAAAGCCCTCAGGATGTAGCATTTTAGTGCAGCTGATATATAGGGCACTGCAGTTCAGGTTTAACAGCGGGAGAATTTTATGATTCAACCTAAGAAGAGATAAAAGCAAAAAGACTGACATTTGAGGAGTATAATCAGAGAGACTGGGAAGTGGGAAGAATTGCCACCAGACCATAACTGTGATCTGTCTCTAAAAAAAGTTTAAGAATCCTTTGTCTATAGAAAATCACTCAGTCAGTCAAGTCTTCAGGGGTTAGAGTAATGTACCAAATTAAATTTGCTTTTTTATAAAAGGTTTCAACCCTTCCTTCATGTCCGGACATTTGAATCTCAGCATGGCACTAAATGTTCTTTTTGTATTACAAAGTGAATTGAAACTCTATAAGGAAGCAGCTAGAGTTTTACTTTGGTTTGACAGAATAGTTATATCATTAAATGAACCAAGATAATTTTACAGCTACTAAATTTTATTCTGAATTATTACTCGTTATCTGCAGCCCCTTGCTAGTTTAGACACATTTTTGTGATTCAAAGATTCATTCATTAATACGAGAACATCTTTCACACCATCTTTCAAAAAAATTCTTATTCTTATTTACACAAGGTCACAAACTACAGATCACTTAGACTTGCAAGCAATGAAGAAATGCACTGTGGCAATCATTTAGTTGAACCTACAATGCAGCACAACTCAGTGTATCCCACTAATTGATACCAGTTCATACTAGAGCACTATGTTTTTTGTTGGTTGGTTGGTTGGTTTGTTGGTTGGTTGGTTTTCTAAATGTCATGATGTCAGATGTAGACCTTAGTGGATTCTCTATATGGTCAATCATTCATATGTGAAAAATGAAAAGAAACTTCCTTTGGTTTCATTTTCATTTTCTTTTCTTCTTCAGAGTCTAAGCTCTTCTGAGAACCCTCATCTAGTTTGTTTCTTCTTATAGGTACATATTGTTCAGTGATGGTCCTTGTCTAACAAGAGACAAGCTTTGTTTTCCTTCTGTTTCTAAATTGTTGTGCATAATATAAAAAAAAAAGGGATTTGTTGATTTTTTTGTGTTTAAACTCTGATTGGGAAAGCCCTACTTTTCTAGCCCTACTTTTCTCCTCTTCCTCCTCCCGTCTACACACAAGCCCTTCTAAGCTAAAGTACAACAATACTTCCCACCTATGTTTATATTAATATAGAATTATAGTGCACATATAAAACATCATTTAGTTTTTATATTTTATTTAGTTAACTTGTGAAATACCCTAAATCCTGTATGATTATAGTTGTATCTGCAAAAATATAATTTCTGCTCTGAAGAAACAGCAGATTCTACTTGCCTACATATGACATGTCCAAATAAAGTTTTCTGCATTTCTTTCCTCTACTTTTCCTTAGAGAAAATCTGCCTCATTCTGTCACAGAGTGTTTCACTATGACAGGAACGTCTCATACCTATTACAATAGTCCTTTTGTTATAAAAATATGGCTTCAGCTACCACATGCTCTGCTTTGTGCCTTACTATATTACATTTTGTTTGAATTGTATACCTTTAGTCAGATTTATAGATACTTCTGCTTTCATTCTCCCTCAGCAATTCTGGTTCTTTCCAAAATTACTAAAAGAGGCTAGCAACCGTCTTCTACTGTTTTTCTCAGTACAACAATCTTCTTAAGATGATCCTCCTATGAACCAAAGATAAGTATTACGTAGTTTTTAAAAAATTGAGGTGCTGGACAAAAGCAGCAACAGATGCTACATTGGCATAAATATGTATTCCATTCTCTAAGATTTTGCTGTTACACTATAAATAGAAAAATATTTACCATCACTATTTCCTTAAGTGGTATAATGTTTTCTTAAGATCCTATATATCATTTATAGTTTACTATATACATGTTGATACTATAAATCCAAACCAGATGTCAGTAATCTACTGAATATGTGTGGTGCAAATTCAGATTCTCACAACGTGATGGAGTCTGTTTCAGTTTGCTCCTTTTTTTTCTTATGCAACGAGCATTTTATCAGCTCATCTCAGCTGTCAGTTATGCATGCATTGCTTCTGCTGCTTATTTACCTTCTCAGTCACCTCTTTATAGTACTATGATATTGTAGTAAACATGGTTCACTAGAATGTTTGACTCATTTTGCTTTCTTTTTAACTGAATGAGTTTTGTACTTGGAAAAGGATTAATTTTGTATTTGCCAGTAATTTTACTTACATGGAACTTTCCATAAATTTTTGTTTCATAATGTATTCTGTCTTCTGGGTTTGCAGATGAATAACATTTAATTAGCTCAAACCAAAATCCCCCCTTCCCTTCCCTTCCCTTCCCTTCCCTTCCCTTCCCTTCCCTTCCCTTCCCTTCCCTTCCCTTCCCTTCCCTTCCCTTCCCTTCCCTTCCCTTCCCTTCCCTTCCCTTCCCTTCCCTTCCCTTCCCTTCCCTTCCCTTCCCTTCCCTTCCCTTCCCTTCCCTTCCCTTCCCTTCCCTTCCCTTCCCTTCCCTTCCCTTCCCTTCCCTCTTCCCTTCCCTTCCCTTCCCTTCCCCTCCTCTTAAATTCCTTAACAACCCTTAAGCTCCTATGCTGTCTACCTTAACACTTGAGATTATTTCCTCCACAAGATTACACTTAAATTTTTCTTAAAAATCAAAACATTCTCTACAAACATATGTATGACCTTAGGAATATGGGTCATGAAACTCTGGAGTTCTACAAGAATGTCATGAGGCTATGCCACGAGAAAATTAGAAAAATCAGTGCTTAACTAGAAATTAATCAGGTTATTGCCATAAAAGACAAAAAAATCCACTTCTATAAATATATCAACAACAAAGGGAAGACTAAAGAGAATCTCTGTTCTTCAGTGGATGCAGAGGAAAAAAAAGTGACAAAGGATAAAGAAAATATTGAGATACTTAATGCCTTCTTTGCCTCAGACTTGAATAGTAAGATCAGTTGTTCTTGGAGTACCCAGTCCCAGAGGTTGGAAGACAGGGACAAGGAGCAGAATAAAGTCCCATAATCCAAGGGAAAATTGTTAGTTACTAACTACACCACTTAAACAGGCACAAACCTGTGGAGTCAGATGGGATACAGCCCAGACTACTGAAGGAGCTGGTGAAATTTTCACCAAGCCATTTACCATCTTCTATCATCAGTCCTGGTTAACCAGGGAGGTTACAGTTTGCTGCAGTTCAGCAAATGTGATGTCCACCTACAAGAAGGGCCGGAAGGTCAATATGGGGAACTACAGACTTGTCAGTCCAAACTTGCTGCCAGGGAATCTCATGTAGATCATCTTGAGTGCCACCACACGACACCTACAGGACCACCAGGGGATGAGGTCCAGTCAATATTGGTTTAGGAAAAGCAGATCTTGTTTGAATAACCTTATTATCTTCTATGCGAAGGTGATCTACTTAGTGGATGAGGGAAAGGCTGTGGATGTTGTGTACCTAGGCTTTAGGAAAGCCTTCATCATGGTTTTCCACAGCTGAATTCAGCCAAAGCAGAATGTTACAAGTGTTAAGGACATTTATCAACACAATCTGCAGTTGGTACATTTCTATATCCTTTTCTGTTTGAGCTCAGCCAAGGTATAGAATTTGCTCAGAAAACATTAAAACCTGATAAATCAAGCTCGACTCTTTTGCAATGTATTTCAGTATTTAATCTACCATCAACAAGCCTATACACCATCCAGTTTTCTCCCCCATGACTGTACCAACAGCAGAATTTACACAAAGCACAGACCATAAATTTAGCTCTATTGATATTTTTCAGTAGATTTTATGTCCAGGGATCTGCAACCTATTGAAGCAGTGGAGTTTACAAAGAAAACAATGTTTCATGTAAATAATGCAGAAACTGCCAATGTAAAAATTTCATTTTATAATAAAAGTAATAATTTTATTAGTTGTATTAGTTACTAAGTCACCATTATAAAATTTGAGAATATGTTCATGTACATGTGAACAGAATTTCTAGCTCTGTTCTCAGTGACATAGGGGAAAATAAAATACTAAATAGTCCTGTTTGTGAAAAAATCGTTTAAAACACCATTACTACCAATTGCAACCAATGCAAATATGTCCAATACAGCTTGAAAACATGTAAACAATACTGAGAAACAGCTATACATGAGATTGATCATATATTGACATCCATGAAAACATCCAAGCTTATGTCAAAGACAGTCATCTGTAATAAACTATAGACAGATTTGTGAAATCATGACTAAGTAACAGAAAAAAATGCTCTGTTGCCTTTATTATATAGCATATATATATATATATTTCAGGATGCAACCACTGTATCATGCCCTTATGGGACAGAAAGAGATTGTATTCTATTGCATTCTTTTCAATGAAATACTTGTGTTATTCATCTATCAGAACCAGCTTTCTAAATTTTTTTTCTCAAGTTGTCATTTATTTACATAAGAAAACCAGCTCTAACAGAGAAGCATTTAGATTCTAGAATAATTCACACTTTTTTTGCTTCTTTGGTGATCCCAAAGAAGACCAAAATGTTAATTAGGCTACTGTTGTTCTGATAAAACATGGGGCAAAAAGCAGTGATGTTCATTTTGGTGTCTTAATAAAAAGCCCTCAGCTTTCCAAAGAAGTTTCTGGTGGGTTTGAGGCAGCTACACAACACAACTGTTGACAATTCTAGTATACCTCTTCCTGCAAAAATTAGTTTCCACCAGAAATGCATCTAGACGCCTGTCTTATTTATACTATTTTATGTAGTGATGCATTTTGCAGTATTTAAATACATAGTTGGATTTGATCCTGAAAAAACGTTTTAGAATTTGTCTTATGGTTTTGCAAAGCTATGGTATAAGTGCATTATTGTCTTTCACACTCAAATATAAGTTTGAAAATGTCATCATGGTTGATTTTTGGTCATTCAAAAGACAAATAACTCTCATATACTATTGTTCTCTCTTAAGTTTTACTAGTCTTTATAGGCACTATATAAGTTTTCTCTGTAGCTGAAATGGTCAATGCAGTTATATTGCTATGTAAGTAAAGGATCTTGTGTTTTCACCAGAAATGATTTGCATGTCAATGTGACAATACATAATTAAAAATTCAAATTATCATATTTAATGCCTTTCATGTATTTGTAATTGTCATCAACTGTTTTCAGCACCTTAGTTTTAATTAAAAATAAGCAACAATGAAAGTATGTAGAATTTTCAGACAAAATATTAATTAGTTTTTTATGAATTACAATATCTAGTGGGAAATAAAGAATTTACTAAGCCACTCTAATTGCCCTACAGAGACTCTGTAAAAACAAAAATTGTTTCATAAAGCCATTCTATTTATTTAAAAAGTAAAAAAAAGAGCAGCATCTTTTGAATTAGTTTATTCAGCATAGCAATTTTTAGCAGTCTAGCAGAAGGTAATGGGATCATTAAAGTTAAATTCTCCTCTCCTGTCTGCACAAGGGGACATTTATTATCTATTCTGCTCTTTTTTTCTGGCAAAGAAATCTTATTGTGGGTGTTTCTATATATGCAGGAAGATCAGAATAGCCCTACAAATCTGTTCTGTTCACGAGAAAGTGGAAAATTTAGTCAGGAGACTAACAAAGCTTAGGACTCCATTTTTCTTTTAGCCACTGAATGGAGTGACAGGTAATACCTGTGGGAGAGTCACATAAAGACTGAGTATAAACGGTGAGGACTAATGTCCCTAATTTCTATGTCAAAATTTTTTCATTTTTGTCTGCTTCAAAGGATTTTAGTGTGGCCCATTGTTGTAATAACTTAAGGTATGCCTGTTTCTGCTTCCCTTAGAGACTTTGTGATGCTAGACCGCTGGCTTAGCTTATTACCATGAAATACGAACCTAATGTGGACCTCAGCACTGGAAAATACTGTCTTAATTTCTCAGATAAATGACTATGTCTAAAGTGAGATACTCAGGGATATTGTTCCTTGATCCACCACTGAAAAGCTTCAGCACATGAGACCTTTCTGCCTTCTTGCTTACATTTTTACTGAAAAGAAATCTGATGCAGGGAAAAACCTGCGGTACTTTTCAGCAAGTTGCCTGGGCTTGACCATCAGGAGACTACAAGACTTGGCCGTTTTGCAGACCGAGTTTCCTGAATTTTTAAATGAAGATGTGCACAGATATCTGAGGTTTCTATAATGTTTCTTATATATTTTGCAATACTTAAATAACAGCAGCTATTTTCCAGGCAAATCACTCTTCTGCATAAATAACGGTGCACTTGGAATTCAGCACTGTATGTTTCTCAGACCGTGCAGAACTGAGTTCATAACAGAGGAAGACAGATTTTCAAAGCTTACGAAAGTTCTTTCAACTTCATATTTTCTTTAGTTAAACTATCAGCAACAATACATGAGAAGATTTTTATACACTTACTTGACAAAAAACCACATAAAATTATTGGGTTTATATTAATCTTTGGGTTGAAACTTTAAATTTCAGCATCTCATTTGGTATAACTATGTTCCTTTCAGCAAATACTGACTCATAGAAAGTATAAACTACATTACTGATAATCATGGATGTTGTGGTTTGCTTAGTAATTCAACATTGATTGGCTTATAAAAAATCACATTGTCTCAGCAATATTGATTCTGGAACATGTGATAAATACTGTCAATTTCCCTGAGAACTATTTCTGTTTGTCTTATCTGTGTAGCTTTTCTTACGTGCTTGAAGAATTAAAGAAATGGAATCATCCCCTTCATATTTCCCACTATATAATACTATATTTTGTGAATATGTGTGAAAATTTACACTAATAACAGAAAAAATCATTTTGGTACAAAGAGTCCTACTCTGTTTCAATCAGATAAATAGGCCAGTCAAATTTTATATTTGTTTCTTGGATCTATTATATATGTATGCATACTTATACAAAAAGAATATCAAGAAAAACTACCTGCAATGAGTAAATTTGTCATGGAATATATAAGTGGTAAACATAAGACAATTAATCAACTTCTAGGACTTTCCTAGTCAAATGTCTATTACTGTAAGTAATGTGGCAGTAGTGAACAACTATAGTGCTAATGTAAACTCTCTGAACAGAAAAAGTTTGGGCTCCTTAACTGATATTAATATTTCTTTAGAAAAAAAAAGATTTTAAATTTTACTAGCTTGTTTATGAGATTGTTCATATTTTACCTGCATATTAAAAATTTTATTCTTCAAAATGACTCTGACAGCTTCCCTGCTAATATAAAGCGCTTCATCCAAACACAATGCAATTTACAACCATTACCAAAAGTGCCCACCTGGCCTTCTGAATCACATAAAGATCCGACTGTAATTATAGTTTTGAGCATAAAAAGTATAATATTATTTCCAAAAGAGAGCTATATGGTGTTTCTATCACAAAGAGAAGGAAAAGAGTGTTTTCCTATAACTGCTAGATTTTGCAGTATGAAAATATAAAAGTACGATGTAGCTCCCAGTTAATTTTTAACGTTTGCTTCTATTATTTTTCAAGCTACCTGAAATGTAATCAACAAGTTCTATACTGGAATTTTTTTCTGAAATTTTTGTTGTAATTTCAGTTTATTTTTCTTACCCATGTTCTGCTTATGTTTTAAATTTCTCACGGTAAGAATTTTCTCCATTTTTTTTCCTCATTTTGATATTTTAGTAATAAAGAAGATACAATAATCGCTTTAAAATTACCATACTATATCTTTTCAATTAATACAGAATTGCTTTATATTAATGATATTACAGCATAATAATTACAGATATCTCATATAAATGTAGACTGCATCTTCTGTATAATGTTAATAGCAAACTTTTATGTTATTTCTCATATAGAAAAGACCTTTAAGATCAGCAGGTCCAACCATAAACCTAACAAGGCCAAGTTCACTACTAAAATATGCTCCTAAGCACCATATCTACATGACTTTTAACTCCTCCAGGGATGGTGAAACAACCACTTCCTGGGAGAACCTGTTCCAACTCTTGACAATGCTTTGCTTCATCTTTCTAATATTATTTAACAGTATTAGAAAACAAAAATGAAAGCATTTACATTATTTTGCAATTGCATAAATTAAGGAATAATTAAGTAACAGATCATTTTGTTGAGCATTTCTCTCTGAACTTCCATATGAATTGTTCACTCCAGCTTGCAGTCTGTTTCTGGTATAACTGGTCCATTTAGCTGCACAGACATAGTTAGAGGAGGACACATTTAAAATGGTATTACATAGCACATTACTGTGGTATTTACGTAGAATATATCAGCTCTGGACTCAATTCCCTTATGCTAGGTCAGGCAAGAAAGTGAGGTTTCTCTCTTTCTAGGCAAGTGTTTTTGCAAAAATCTGCAAGATTAGTAACTCCCTTTTTATTTCTTATCTATGTGTGTTTATGTCCTGTCTAGGCAAATTACGAATATTTAGAAATTAGATTGCCAACTTTCAGACCTCAAACAGTCTTAATCACGCAGTATCACAGTATCACAAGGTTGGAAAGGACCTCTGAGATCATCAAGTCCAACCTATAACCCAACACTAACACCAACCATCATCTAAACCATGGCACTCAGTGCCTCATCCAGTCTCCCCTTAAACACCTCCAGGGTCGGTGACTCCACCACCTCCCTGGGCAGCGCATTCCAATGGCCGATCACCCTTTCAGTGAAGAACTTCTTCCTCACATCAAGCCTAAACTTTCCCTGACAAAGCTTGAGTCCATGCCCTCTAGTTCTGTCACTGGTCACCTGAGAGAAGAGACCAAACCCTGCCCGAAACCAACCTCTGCCTGATGAAACATGGCAGAATGTTTATGCAGTGACTGAAGGTTTACTAGGAAATGTATTTATATATGAGGCACGAACCCTTTCTTCCCGAGGTATGACCATCACTAAAACAGGTCGGATAAGTCGCACACAAAAAGCTTTTATTTTTACCATGGAAAAAAAATTGCATTGTAAGGTGCAGATATCTACTGTTGACTTCTAAAACTAGGTCCTACTCACCTTATGTTTGGGAGGATTTTGTCTTGTATTCACGAAAATATCTCTTCTCTCACCCATTAGAAAAAGCATGTAGTGTAAGTTAGAGGGGTTCCTTTCACATTCAATAGGGAGAAAGACATCTCAAAAACCTAACTCATCCTGGACTAATATTAAATCACTTTCTGAAGCCATCTCTTTTTATCTGTAACCAGAGGATTATACATTGCTATGTTTGATGGCAATGATTAATTGTAAAACATTCAGAAAACTAAAGCTAAGTGAGACAAATCTCACCTTAGGAGTGTAAGGACTAGTTTGATTCTTGCATATAAATAATGACTAGCGATGGGCATTACAGGAAGTACCAGGACAAGTGTGCACAAAAGTCTTAAAAAATCTACCTTCTTACTATAAATGATGTGATACATATCTTCTTTTGCTGGTTATCTAGTATTATTTAGTCTTAAGAAGTCATGTTCTGCAACTGTTTTACAGTCTGAAATATTAATCTGATTTTTAAATGTTGTGGATTTTTCTGTTCTGATAGCTTCTTACGTGTTCCAGTCTCACAAATCCACTAAGAATGCTTTTAATTTTTTTTTGTCTATCTGAGCATTTTAGTTTTTGGGGGCTGTTTTCAAAAATTCTGGGAAGGACGTATGTGGCAAAAGTGTATGCAGCAAATCTTATGTACGAGAGAAAGCAGTCCTGCTTTATCTTAGAAGCTGACCTCTGAGACACGCTGTGTCTGACCTGATAGAAGTCATTACAGAAAAGGAACAAAATGGTATAGTCATTCCCACTTAGAGTTCACTGCATGTAATAGTACGTGTCCTGTCATGACGGCAAGGAATTTTATAAAAAACAACTTGAAAATAATACAGAACCCAATGGAAGTCATTCATTCATGTATGTTGTCTATAAAGGTTTGAGTGCTATTTTACCTAATAATGGATTATAATATGAAAACTTCAGATAAACAATGTACAATGTTATTTATCACAGAAAAAAGATAAATGTAATTTGGTGGGAGAGTCTGCACTGGCAAAGACTCTGTGAATCAGAAAGGGTACCATTTCTATAACCATTATATAATGAGATAAAATAAGCAAGATTTTCAAAAGAAGAGATGTGAAAGTAAAACTGAAAATTTTTTTCGTTTTTTTGAGACTTCATCTCTAAAATTCTGGAAGAACTAAAATTAGTCCTGTGGTACTTCATTTTTTTAAGAACAAATAATAAGGACAGTTATTCATCTGTGAGTATAATAACTGAGTATCTAACTGAAGTGTTAAGAATTTCTCTCAGAGATTCCAAAACAGCTTGGTGTAAGCACTTAGTGTGAGATATGTCATAAATTTGGTGTTTAAAATATTTCACTTTCAAGTCATTCAGAACTAATTTCTTCTTTTACTCTAAATATACATATTCATCATGTGGCTCGTTTAGAATTAGGTCTTCTCTTTGGTGTCCACTGAATCTGAAATAATTTTAATTATTTCTATTTTTTCCAGTTTTCACTTTTGATCTCTTCTATAGATTGGTCACTCCAATGGATTTTCCTTGTCCTTTTCCCTTTCTCTTCCTCTCTTTAAAAAAAAGAGAAAAAAAATGAAAAGCACACAAACATATATAAAATTTCCTAGAAAATATAAACACACAAAAATAAAATCCTCTGAAGAAACTTAGATGTACTTGTAGATTTGGTTCTGACATACACTGACAATTATTTTCTATGTGTTCACTCAGAAAAATTAGAGTTTGCATAAAATAATATCTTACAGGGAAATTAAAATTATAAGCATTTTCACAAATTGATTGCACATGAAGGATCACAAGGAGTGAATGTGTGCTGCACCTCAGCCTCCTGAGGATTAATGTATTCCTAGTGTTCTGTTGCAAAACAGCCCACAACTCTAATGATCAAGGGGTCACCATGGATTACAAATCCTCTAATTGTGTGTGCAGAGGAATTCTTGACCTATTCCGGGACCTAACCTTTCTTTCAGTAATATATTTCTTGTGCTTTTAATGCTAACAATTGAGTTATATCAAATAACTGGGGAAGACAACCAGCCTGGCTGAAGAGGGAGCTTTTGTTGGGACTCAGGGAGGGGGGTGAAAGGGGGAGTTTACCACTCTTGGAAGAAGGAGTAGGCAACTGAAGAAAACTGCAGGGTTCTCATTAGGTAATACAGAGAGAAAAATTAGAAAGGCAAAACCCCAGCTAATAGTCAATCCAGACACTTGTAAGAAATTAAAAAAAAAAAAGTCTTCTATGAATACATTTACAACTAAAAGAGAACCAAAGAGAATATCCATCCTTTACTGGATGCAGAGGGAACATTGTCACCAAGGATGAGGAAAAGGCTGAGGTACTTAATGCCTTCTTTTGCCTCAGTCTTTAATAGTCGGACTAGTTGTTCCCAGGGTGTTCAGCCCCCTGAGCTGGAAGACAGAGAACAGAATAAACCCTTCATTATTCAGGAGGAAGCAGTTAACAACCTGCTATGCCACCTGGACTCTCACAAGTCTATGACTCTGGATGGGATCCACCCAAAAGTACTGAGGAAACTGATGAAGGCGCTGGCCCAAATAATTTTCCATCATTTATCAGCAGTTCTGATTAATACAGGAGGTCCCAGACAACTGGAGGCTTGCCAGTTTGATGCCCATCTACAAGAGGGCTGGAAGGAGGACTTGGGGAACTACAGGCCTGCCAGCCTGACATTGGTACTGGGAAAGATTATGGAGCTGTTCGTTTTGAATGCGCTCACCAGGCAAGCACAGGACAACCAGGGCATCAGGATCCAGCAACACGGGTTCATGAAAGGCAGGGCCTGCTTGACTAACCTGATCTCCTTCAATGCCAACGTGGACCACTTAGTGGATGAGAGAAAGACTGTGAATGTTATTTACCTTGACTTTAGTAAAGTCTTTGATACCATTTCCCACACCATTATCCTGGAGAATCTGCCGGCTAATGGCTTAGACAGATGTACTCATTGCTGGGTAAAAAACTGGCTGGATGGCTGAGCCTGAGTTGTGGTGAGTGGAGCTAAATCCAGAGGGTAGACAGTCACAAATGGTGTTCCCCAAGGCTCAGTGTTGAGGTCAGTCTTTAATATCTTTTTCAATGATCTGGTTGAGGAGATTGAGTACACCCTCAGTAAGCTAGCAAGATGACACCATATTGGGAAGTAGTGTTGTTCTGCTTGAGGGCAGGAAGGCTCTGCCCAGGGATCTGAACAGTCTGGATCAATGGGCCCTGGTAAATTGTATGAGATTCAATAAGGTCAAATGTCAGTTCCTGCACTTCGGTCACAACAACTCCATGCAACACTTACAGGCTAAGGGAGGAGTGGCTGGAAAGACGCACTGTGGAAAAAGATCTGGCAGTACTGGTTGACCCCTGGCTGAATGTGAGCCAGTACTGAGCTCAAGTGGCCAAGAAGCCCGACAGCATCCTGGCTTTTATCAGAAATAGTGTCACCAGCTGGAGCAGTGAAGCGATTGTCCTTGGCACTGGTGAGACTGCACCTTGAATATTGTGTTCAATTTTGGGCCCCTCAGTACAAGAAAGATATTAAGCTGCTGGAACATGTCTAAAGAAGGGAAACAAAACTGGTGAAGGGTCAGAAGCACAAGTCTTATGAGGAACACCTGGGGGAAACTGGGGTTTAACCTGTAAAAGAGGAGGCTGGAATAAGCCTTATTGTTCTCTACAACTCTCTGAAAGAAGGTTGCAGTGAGGTGGGTGTTGGTCTCTTCTCCCAGGTGACAAGTGATAGGACAATAGAAAATGGCCTCAAGTTTGCGCAGGCAGGGCAAGCAGGCACTCTCTGGCAGGTAGTTGGCTTCCCACTCCCCTGCAGCAATGGTGATCAGGCGTGGTAAAGCCTCTGCCACTAGGAGTGTAGGCGTCCAAACAGAACTGCTATTACGG
Source organism: Dromococcyx pavoninus (assembly GCA_033558185.1). NCBI lineage: Eukaryota > Metazoa > Chordata > Aves > Cuculiformes > Neomorphidae > Dromococcyx > Dromococcyx pavoninus. The sequence continues at coordinate 3,974,010 of JAUMJL010000110.1, forward strand.
GACGCCGCTGCCCAGACTCGGGACTGCAGGGAGTGTCTCAGCCTACTTGTGGTTCCTGAGGACCATACCAAAAATGTTTGTTTGAGGTGCGAACAGATTCAAGATCTGCTCCTTATGGTTGCAGATCTTAAGGACCAGGTGGAGAGGTTAAGGAGTATTCGAGAAAGTGAAAGGGAGATAGACTGGTGGAGTAGAACCCTCTCTCCTCCCAGTAATCCTCCCCAGGAGGCTGAGGAATGCCATATTCCTCATCAACAGGATAAGGGGAGTGACTTGGTTGGTGAGGAGGACTGGGAGCAGGTCTGCTCTCGTGGGGGTTATAGACCTCCCTTTCAAATGCCACCTTTCCAACTACCCCTACAAAACAGGTTTGGGGTGTTGGAGTTTGATGCTCAGGTGGAGGATAGTGTGACAGAGAACTCACCCGAGGAGGCTCTTAACCACACATTGCCCGTCAGACAGGTCAGGACTTCAAGCAAGAAAAAGAAAAGGAGGGTCATTGTAGTGGGAGACTCCCTTCTGAAAGGGACGGAGGGCCCTATTTGTAGGATGGACCCAACTCATAGGGAAGTCTGCTGCCTTCCCCAAGCCCGGGTACACGACATTGCCAAGAGACTCCCAGACCTAGTTAAACCATCAGATTATTACCCGCTTGTGGTGGTACAAGCTGGTGGTGATGAGCTAGCGAAAAGAGGGTCAAGGGTAGTCAAAAAGGGATTCCAGGAACTGGGACGGTCACTGGATAGGGCAGGAGCACAGGTGGTGTTCTGCTCGGTTCCTTCGGTGGCAGGGATGTATACAGATATGAACAAGAGAATATATGCTGTTAATAAATGGCTTCGGGGCTGGTGCCGGCAGAGGAATTTTGGGTTCTTTGATCATGGGGAAACCTTTACGGCACCTGGCCTGCTTGACTCAGATGGGTCTCGTCTAACTCCAAAGGGTAGGAGGATCCTAGCTCAGGAGCTGGCAGGACTTGTTGAGAGGGCTTTAAACTAGGCATGAGGGGGGAGGGGGGAGTAACTAGGCTCACCGAAGATGCTCCTGTGGAGGATGAGCCATGTCAAAGGGTGTCATCAGTAACCCAGCTGAAGTGCATGTACACAAACGCACGCAGTATGGGAAACAAACAGGAGGAGCTTGAAGTCCTGATCCAGTGGGAGAGCTATGACATAGTTGCTATCACGGAAACGTGGTGGAATGACTCTCATAACTGGAGTGCTGCCATGGAAGGCTACAGGCTCTTCAGGAGAGACAGGCGTGAGAGGAGGGGTGGAGAGGTGGCCCTCTACACTAGGGAAACCCTGGATGCTGTCGAAGTCGAGATCGGTGATGACCAGGTTGAATGCCTATGGGTAAGGGTCAGAGGGGCGGTCAGGTCTGACCTCCTGATTGGAGTATGTTACAGACCGCCCGACCAGGATGAGGAGGTGGATCTTCTATTGTTTAAGCAGCTGGAGGCTGCCTCTAGATCGGCTGCCCTTGTTCTTTTAGGTGACTTTAACCTCCCGGATATCTGCTGGGAACTTAACACTGCCAAGAGGAGGCAGTCCAGGAGGTTCTTAGAGTGTATTGAGGACTGCTTTCTGTCGCAGCTGGTGAGTGAGCCCACCAGGGGTGAGGCTCTTCTTGACCTGCTGTTTACAAACAAAGAAGGGCTGGTGGGTGATGTTGGTGTCAGAGGCTGTCTGGGATGTAGTGATCATGAGATAATCAGGTTCTCTCTAAACAATGTAAAAAGAAAAGCCAGGAACAGAACATCGATGCTGGACTTTCGGCGGGCAGATTTTGAATTATTTAAGGAATTGGTCAGGAAAGTTCCCTGGGAAATAGTTCTTAGTGGCAAGGGGGTCCAGGAAGGCTGGATACACTTCAAGAATGAAATCTTGAAGGCGCAGGAGCGGGCTGTCCCCATGTGTTATAAGAAGAGTCGTAGGGGCAGACGGCCGGCCTGGATGAGTAGGGAGCTTCTGAAGGAACTAAGTAACAAAAAGAGGATGTATCGTCGTTGGAAAGAAGGGGACGTAAGCCAAGTCATGCTCAAAGATGTTGTTAAGTCGTGTAGGAGGAAAATCAGGGAAGCAAAAGCCCAGTTCGAGCTCAAATTGGCCACTTCTGTTAAGGATAATAAGAAGAGTTTTTATAAATATATCAATGGTAGAAAGAAGGGCAGCAGCGACCTCCACTCCTTGTTGGATGTGGAGGGAAATATAGTAATCACTGATGCAGAGAAGGCCGAGGTACTTAATGCCTTCTTTGCCTCAGTTTTCAACAGTAAGGATGTCAGCGTGCTTGACAGTTGGCCCTCTGAAGTGGTTGATGGGGGCAGGGTTGGCCCTCCTGCAATCCATGAGGAGGAAGTTAGAGACCTGCTGAGCCACTTGGACCCTCATAAGTCTATGGGGCCGGATGGGATCCATCCTAGGGTGTTGAGAGAGCTGGCGGATGAGCTTGCTAAGACGCTCTCCATCATCTTTCAGCAGTCCTGGCTCACTGGAGAGGTCCCAGAAGACTGGAAGTTGGCCAATGTGACGCCCATCCACAAGAAGGGCCGTAAGGATGATCCAGGTAATTACAGACCTGTCAGCCTGACCTCGGTCCCAGGTAAAATCATGGAGCAGATAATCCTGGGTGAAATCATGCGGCACCTGCAGAACGGTCAGGAGATCAGGCCCAGTCAGCATGGGTTTAGGAGGGGCAGGTCCTGCCTGACCAACCTGATCTCCTTTTATGACCATGTGACTCGCCTGGTGGATGAGAGGAAGGCTGTGGATGTGGTATACCTGGACTTTAGCAAGGCCTTTGACACTGTCCCCCACAGTAGACTCCTAGGGAAGCTGTCAGCCCGTGGCTTAGATGCGAGCACTCTGTGCTGGGTTAGGAATTGGCTGGATGGCCGAGCCCAGAGAGTGGTGGTGAATGGTGTCTCATCCAGTTGGCGGCCGGTCACCAGTGGTGTCCCCCAGGGATCGGTGTTGGGTCCGGTCCTGTTTAATATCTTTATAGATGATCTGGATGAGGGGATTGAGTCCATCATCAGCAAGTTTGCTGATGATACCAAACTGGGAAGAAGAGTTGATCTGTTAGAAGGTAGGATGGCCCTGCAGAGGGACCTGGACAGATTGGAGAGATGGGCCGATTCCAATGGGATGATGTTTAATAAGTCCAAATGTCGGGTACTTCATTTTGGACACAACAATCCCATGCAGAGCTATAGACTGGGGACAGAGTGGCTGGAGAGTAGTGAGGCAGAAAGGGACCTGGGAGTGCTGGTTGACAGGAAGCTCAACATGAGCCAGCAGTGTGCCCAGGTGGCCAAGAAGGCCAATGGCATTCTGGCCTGCATCAGGAATAGTGTGGTGAGCAGAACCAGAGAAGTTATCGTCCCCCTGTACTCGGCACTAGTCAGACCTCATCTGGAATACTGTGTACAGTTCTGGGCCCCCCAGTTTGGGAAAGATGTCAGGATACTGGAATGTGTTCAGAGGAGGGCAACGAAGATGGTAAAGGGGCTGGAGCATAAGCCCTATGAGGAGCGACTGAGGGAGTTGGGGCTGTTTAGTCTAAAGAAGAGGAGGCTCAGGGGAGACCTCATTGCTCTCTACAGCTACCTGAAAGGAGGTTGTAGTCGGTCAGGGGTTGGTCTCTTCTCTCAGGTGACCAGTGACAGAACTAGAGGGCATGGACTCAAGCTACGTCAGGGAAAGTTTAGGCTTGATGTGAGGAAGAAGTTCTTTACTGAAAGGGTGATTGGCCATTGGAATGCGTTGCCCAGGGAGGTGGTGGAGTCGCCGACCCTGGAGGTGTTTAAGGGGAGATTGGATGTGGCACTGAGTGCCATGGTTTAGATGATGGTTGGTGTTAGTGTTGGGTTATAGGTTGGACTTGATGATCTCAGAGGTCCTTTCCAACCTTGTCATACTGTGATACTGTGATACTGTGATACTGTGTGAAAATGATTCAAACAATAAACTTTTATTTATTTATTAATTTTCTTTTGTAACATCTTCAAAGAAAAAGGAAATTTCCACAGTAAATAGGGATTTACTTATTCAAAAATATTAACTACTCCAGAAGCTTCGTAGCATCTCCCAAACAATCTTGCACAGTGTTCTGGTGATTTGCTCTGTCCCATTCTGTTAAAACTCCCAGTAAAATTGTAATAAATGAACTGGCTTAGGGAAGAAGAGATGGAGTGACTAAAAGAACTAAAGTAATATTTTCAATGTTTATGAAATTAGTTAGAGACTTAGAACTTAATATGACTTTGAATAATTCAACAAGTTCCATGACTTTCGGGTCATCAGGAGAAAGCATTTCTTTCAATTCTGGTGCAGATTAGTTTATTTCTGCATAATGTAAAGCAGTTGTCACTATATATAATTGCAAGGGGCATTATTTTCCGGATATCTGAATTGACAAATATTTTGGACAGATAGATCGACTACAATGCAAAATACAAATGCATTTTTTGCAAACGTAAATGCAAATGCACAATACGAAAAGTTGTTTGATGATGTGTTACTAGATCTTCAATTGAAAAATTTATTAAAGCATGCGATTTGTCTCAAATTCCTTGATGCTCTAATGTTTTCTTAATGTTCCCCATGCTTTATGTATATATAAAAAAAATAAACAAAACAAAAATAAAAAAAAATCCACTTTAGGAATGTTTTAGTACTTGAAAAAGTATATTGATTATACTTTTTTACTCATTTTGCCATTTATTGGGATGACTTCCATTGCACAGTTCTATGAGGAACCCATTTCTGATTATTTTCTTCTGTATAGATTCAGGCAATGCAACTTAGCGTCTACTGCTGCTTTAATAAAATATCTACCTGAAACATACAGAGGAAGTTGGCAGCTATGGCACGGAAGTTACAAGGAACCTGTGTTTTTATGGGGCAACAGCTACAGATCTGGCAAGATGCCAAAGGATTCCTCATATAGTATGAGTTACCTGGGCTTAGGCAGTTGAATTGTTTTCCAGATGCCACATTAACTAGCAATGCATACACAGCTAACACATTCAGTGACATTTGAGACATTTTGAGATAATCAGCATAAATACTTTGGACTGGTACACATCGTACAGATAGCTTATAACTTTCAGAATTCCATCAGAAAGCAAGAAACAAAAATTAACAAATTCCAGTAACTGTTTCTTAAAAGTGATCTGATACTGTAAGTACTGGTAAATCAAGCTGCCTCGTTCACATGTAAGCACATTCAAATAGACTTCAAAATTCAGGTGTCTTAATGTGGAGTTTACTCGTACCTCATCTTTTTCTTTTCAGAATTTTTAGAGGTTTTTACTTCAAGATGTTCATGAGATAAAGAGAACTTATCTCTTTGTTAGAAGCACAAGATAACACAATGTGGTTTGTGTATTCTTAGTAGCCATAAGGCTTTTCAAGCAACAATTCTAGAGTTTGGTGAGCCAGTTTTCAAGTACTTTGGACTAAAGCTGTTGGTCTATATTCAGAAATATGTCTGAGATAAATATGAAAATTCTAATGTTTGGGTCAAAATCTCTTGGGGCATTTTTGGTTTTTTTGGTGTTTTTTACTAAGTTTAACATGTCTAGTTTTGTAGCACATGCTACAAGTAACAAAAGAACCTATACCAAAAAGCAAAAGGGAGGAGTTAGATACTTAAACACTTTTCCACTAAGCTGTAATTAAGATTGATAATTTGCAGCTGAACAATAAAAAGATTTCCAAACTTCAAAGAGACTTGAAGTCTTTAATCTTAGACTAACATTGAAGAGCAATCCAAGTTGAAATATGAATTACAAGGAAAATATAATCATACAGAAATATTAATGATGTTAACAATAAGAAAAATGCAAGTTTTTTCTCACTAACAAAATAAGATTTTAAGTGACAATGCCATGTATCATTTACTAAGCACTTCGATTAAAATCATTACAAAATCTGTCATTTTTGTGCCTTATTAAGTGACTTCACCTCCTTTAATATTTCATTTTTCTTCCACCCGTTTATGTTTTCCTATGTACAACCCTTATTGTCTTGTAGAAGTGTGATATTGCTACATAATTTCTTTTATTCACTCTGTAGCATGGATATTACCATTCTACTATAAATATATTTTGTATCAACAAAGCTTCATTCTTCTGTATTGAAACCATCAACCCCAGCGTATTTGTTCTTATTACACTCCCTCAAGGTTTTGTACAGGTTGCGTAATTGCCTAACATACCTCACGCTGCCCAGACTCCCAAAGCTAAGATTAATCTTTTTCTGTTTTCAGATGGGTTTGTCAGTAATACAAGTTTTGCATTGTTAACATGAGTTTAAGCACAATCAAAATTTTGGCATATAAGGGACACTATTTCATGCTTAGTAGGCTCAAACTTCACTGATATCATTTAAAGTACTGATTTCTTTAAAAGATTATCTAAGTTAAGCAAATAATATTATTTCATGTCCCAGAATTACTTCTGTTTTGTCAATTTATTAATGTGTGATGTGAATGTTAAAGAGGGAATAAAAAATGCAGTCTATTATATCTATAGCTAGTTTGTATATGGAAGTTCATCATTACGACAGCTTAATTTAGGAAAAAATTCTTTCTGGGATACATTTCTGTTATTTTTTTTTCTTTCACGAACATTTGCCAAGCTATTCTCCTCTAGTGAAATTATAAGTAAAGATTTTTCTTTCTTGGAATGTCTGTGGACTTCTCTGTAATGAGTTTTACTGTTGGAATAGAATATAACGCTTGGCTGAAAGATTAAGAAGAAAAACAACAAAATTGGTACTGAAGAGTAAGAAGGTATAAACCAGGTGCAAAGAAAATAAAAATAAATAAACAGATAAATCTAAGGAAAGGTTGTTACATTGTAAAGTTTCCATAGTTAGATATAAAATGGGAATTAGCAGAAATTTCAGTGCCTTGCACACTGTAAATAAAATCACTCAAAGGCAAAAATATTGTTGTACTACTTACAGTTTTGGTAGGGGAAAAGACCAATAAGCTGAGTAGTTCATCAGCTTTTACTGTGAATACAAGCATGGAGAGTTTACAAAATACTACTGTTACAGCTGTTAACAGTTTACTGGCACTGTTTCTAGTGTGAAGAGAACCATAATTCAAGTCAGTAGCTACTAGGGTTAGCGTAACCTAGGCTATTAGTCACAGCAGGTGCAACAGGAAATTGTAACCACCAAGGACTACATGGAGATTTATACTTATACTTGAAAACTTTGTTTTCTTTTCATAAAATACTCGTTCCATTCTCTTCATTGAAAAGGACAGATAAAAAATGTCAAACAAACTTTGAGTTTTATGACATTTTCCATCTGAGAAATGCAATGTTTATCTGTAAGAGCTTTTTTCCAGTTGTAGTCACGCTTTCATTCCCATTTCAAATAGCCTTAGCACTACATTCAGCTACACTTATAATTTTCAAAGATTTTCATTATACTAAATGCATATTTCATGACTCTTCTTATCACTTACAGCAACTTGGGAAGGTTTTTTCACTGCCCTTCGTTTAAGGTCTTTTCACTTTGCTACCAAGCATTAGATAGTTATCACAGGAAAAGACAGTCTGCATAACTGTATGTATAGAGTTTTTCACTGGTGTTAAGATCTCGAGTTTTTCATATTGATGTCTTGCTTAAGTGCTCAGTATTCAGCTGACTGCCAGATTTTGACACAGCAAGAAATTCTCAGCACATTATATTTTGAGAAACTGTTTTGGATTATTTCCCTTTGGCATGGAGGTCATCAAATCTCATACTGCTCAAAGTAGAATACTTGCAGCACCTTTGGTGTTTCTTGATCCTTTTTCACAAAACTTCACATCTGTGACTTTCAGTCTTTCTTTAAGCACATATGTATATTTCCTTAGTTTGTAGAACTGGAAGGTGCTTTGTGAACTGTAGTAGAATTAGCAGTGGATATTTTACATACACTTTGGACAAAATTCTGAGTGCTTGGATGTGTGGGATTGCAAAAGCCTAAACTCAGTGAAAAACTGACATCTTATCCTGTATGTTTCAAAATTTCCCTACTGACATTATTCTTCTCCTTTTTCAGTGTAATGGTTCTGTAATTTTTTAAAAAAAGACTTTTTGTCTAAAGCTTTGTATTTTTTTCTGTTTTTTTTTTCTTTCTATCTCATATTCTTCCTTTAGCATGACCTCCACTCCAGCTTGCATTATCTACTTATCCTTGTCTATCCACAATTCTCTGATTCCATTTATTTAATGTGTGCTTTCAAATAACAATAATAAAAAATGCATAGATGCCTGCCATTGCCTCATTGTTTCTTTTCTGAGACAGATGCTTGAGAATCTGACATTTTCTAATCTCTGTAAATATTCTTCCTTTTCCATCTTCCTTGATGGTTTTGAATCTAGTTTTCAAACGATCGATGTTGTGAACAATTCTCACTCTCTTTATATAATACTATTTTCATTATGTATTTATTTCTCTTTGCTTATTTTCCTTGATTTTGTAACTAGATATAATTTTATTTCTGAAATAATTCTAAAATACGCATATCACCAGTTTTCTTCCTTGTATCTATCTCCTTCGTTTTATTAAGCTATCTCTGTGTCATTGCCTTTATTTCAATACTTCTTATTTAGGAGCAAGTTCCCTTGGAAAGGCGGTACAACATCCACAAGCTTTTCGTAGTCTAAATCAGCTGAGCTGAATTCATACTGCCAACATGAGCCAGAGATGGACCAGAGAGAAAAGTAGTTTTAAACATTGTTTCAGAAATTGTGTTATTCAGAGAGCTATGCCGAACTATCAAGTAACACAAGAAAAAAAAGACATTTTTTACTTTGGAGTAAGTGTCAGAGGAGAACCAAATCCAGTTGCCCAACACAGATAAGGTTGATACAGCTCCATGTTTCCAGGACCAACCAGTAGTGCATTCCCAGTAGACACACAAACTCACATATAAATACACATATAAGCATTTTTGAAATGTGTTTGGCCCATTTGGAGGACTTCTAATACATCGTGATGAAAGATGAATTACATAGATGTTTGGCACACACAGAAAACTCATATTTCAGCTCCTAATAGATACAAGATCCTTTTTTATGTATAGAGGTAGTACTACTTACATGACACGTGCTGGGCAGACATGAGTCACTGCACAGAAGTTCTACACACACCAAAAGCTCAATGACAGTATTACTGAGATGCAGAGCTCAAGTTCTAAACCTTGCTGGGGAAAATACTTCATTAACTCAAAGGATTTTGCTTTGTTCTGTATTGATTTCTTCTGTGTTGATAGTCCCATAGACTTTCGTAATCTCAGAATTTAAGGAAAACAAATTCACATGCACTGAGAGCTAAGGCAGAACAAACTTATTTTGGAATATATCAGGAAGTAGAATGTATTCAGAATATGGCAGTTATACTCACAATATATAAGGAATATATAATTATAGGGCTTTGTTGTGGTTTAATCCCAACTGTCAACTAAGCATGACACAGCCTCTTGCTAATTTCCTCCCACTCTAATTGGACAGGGGAGAGAATTGGATGGATAAAAGCGAGAAAACTCGTGGGATGAGATGTAGGAGAAAAAAAAGTATTTAGAGGATTTGTTATGCACTGAGAAGTTCCAAAATATTCTCTTCTTATAAGAAATCTTTCATTTTAATTTTAAAGTAATAGATATTTTCAGAAGCCACTTTTTTGCACATTCTATAAGGAAAAATAAATGTATAAAAACTCAGCAAATAAACGTTCTCATTCTGATGCAATCTCATCTGAAATTCTTTGAGATGACATAGCAGCACTAGTTTGACCCTACAGACTTAGCAAACAGCTTCCAGCAAGTATAAAGCAGTAAGCTGATTATTACAATCATGTCTGAGGGTTTCAGGAGAAGCCATACAGTCTATGTGTTCTGATATGACGTCCTGTGAAACATTAGCTATTTAGACTGGTCCATCGAAAATAACATGAAAAAGTATGACTGTCCATTCCATCATAGTATTAACTATCATACTCCATTAGTGTTTTTCAATCACATCAAATTGTTGTGGCATTATACCATGATAATATTATGGTTTTTAACAACCTGCTAATAAAGCAAAACAGTTAAATAGTAAAACAGTGCAAATAAATGTTTCTTTGAACTTGTCATAAGAATCAGTACTTGAAAATTTTCCACCTCTTTTTTGAATTCTTTTGGGGTTTGAATGTTTTTTAAAGAAATGACAAGACGTAAATAAAGATAACTTGTATCCTTGTAGATAATGGAAAACTTGTTGAGGCACATTGCAACAGACCCAGTTGTCTCCATCTGAAAAGAATGGGACAGTGACAATGAAAGATCCTATTCCTGTATGAATCAATGAGATGTACTTTGAGAAAATCCCATTGTAAAGATAAATATTGAACTACAAGGAAAAAACAAACACCAAAACCAAACCCAACAACACCACCCCAAAAAAAAAATCAGAAAACAACAAAGCAGATGTCATAGTAAGGAATGATGTTTGGAAATATAGAGTGACATAAAAAAAAAAATCTCACTCCCCACCCTCCAAAAAGGTAAAAAATTCTAAGAGCTGTTATAGGAAAATCAACATTCATGAAGAATTGAGTTATTTACTTTTAAAAAAATAATTTGAGAAAAAATTATAGAACCTAAAAAAGACATTTCTATAAATATTTCGTAATCTTAAGAATATAATAGAGAATTGTATTCCCTAGCATGGGGTTCAGGAAGATGACTTATAAAGCCTATAGAAAAACAAGAGAACTCTTAAATTTCACAGTTTTGCTAGATTAATTTTTTCAGCACTGTCATCAACTTAAAGTAAGTCCTCAGCTTCTATGAAAATCTGTACAAATTTTCATTAAAGCTTTTTATGCAGATATGTTAAAGAGTTTTCAGTACCATTGAAATATTATGTGTTTTGAAATGTTGACTTATGGATTAGTTTAGCAGCAGAACTCCCACAAAATACGTAGAAGGTATAAGGAAAAGTTAAATTTCAACCGATCGATGGAAATTTGTCTCAGACCTGATTTTCTGCATACATATTTTCTTTCTGATTCCTGCAAGTGCCGAGACACATGACAGAACTGTATTACACTTGTCATACAAGTAATTTGTTTGCTACTTTGCTGCTCACAATGTGGAGAAATTCAATCAAAGCACAGCAGACTTTACAGAAACAGAAAAGAAATGGTTTTCTCTACCTCCCTTTACTTATATTTTGTTTGCACCATTTCATGTTGTTGTTTTATTAAGATTATGATGAACCTTTAGTTCACATATAAAAAAACCCAAAAAGTAACAAAAACCCTCTTATTTCCCTTTGGCTAAACTGAAAGTATCCAATAAATTTCAGGTTCACTTAAAAAAGAGGCTTTGAATAAAATTAATGTTCACTTTATTTTTTTTAAAGAAATCAAGCTTTTATATAAGCCAGAAGATTGTTTGTATTGTATAATGCACTCAGAAAAAAAATATAATTATAGATTTCTTCTGCTTTAACAAAGTCACTCTCAGTCCTGCACTCAAGGGAGCAGGGAAGACAACATCAGTGAACTTGAATATCTCTCAGCTACATTTTGCATACCAATAACAGACCCAGATTTTAGAAAATAGCCACTAATTGCATATTGCTGATTAATATTCTGTGAAGAGTTTTTTCTTTTTTTCCTTTAATCAGTGTGCTTGCATAACATTGCCCCGATCCATATTTTATCTAAAGGAACCCAAAAACATATAGAGTTAAACTACTGTCTAGTGAAAATTAAAAAAAAAGGATTCACCTCACCAGACTTCAGGTCTTCAGAAATTTCTTTTCTCATTATTCAAATTTCTTCTATGGTTTACGGAAACACATAATAATCCTTCAGGAACTGACTTATTCCACCTGCATGTGCTACAAGGATGAACAACTTAACGGACATCTCTCTCTCTCTCTCTCTCTCTCTCTCTCTCTCTCTCTCTCTCTCTCTCTTTCTCTCTCTTTTTCTCTCCACCACCAGTGGAAACATTTTCCATCAATGACTTAAATAGACACCTGACTTTTAGATGGCTAAAATTAGATAAGATGGATCCTATCGTAGGCAACAGTAAGCCTGTGTTTAATATCTTTTTATTCTTCAGATCTGTGGTTCCTGAATTTTGACCGCACATGGTGCCTCTGTCTACTCAGAATTTAAAATCTGGAACCACTCCTTAAAGACAAGAACCTATGAGAAAGATCAACCATGGCAGATTTCTACTATATCTTGTAACAGTCCAAAGACAAAAAAAATCCCACAAACATTTCCTTGATGTTTTGATGATGGTGGTATAATTTGAAAATCCTTTGCCTTACAAAGTTAAGAGTTGATAGTGTAATACACTGAACAAATCTTTATATTGAAGTTCAAAAGGACGACCTAGCCAATGATTGTTTTGATTCTCAGTTTCTCCAGCTGACTAATGTAGACAAGATGTTTAACTAGTTTGAGATCTCAGACCTCATAATAGAAAAAAAATGTCTTTCCCGGGCATATTAAAATATTTCAATTTTTCCCACGAATAAATAACTAAAAGGAAAATAAAATCAAAATAATCTGATGCATATTATAAAAATCTGAAATATTCTAATTTTCTAAATATTTCTTCAAGAGAAGATAAATATAAGGGAAAGAAGTTAGGTACCTTCCCTGAGGATTTTGCTGATATTATATCTCATTTCAGAGTCTTTCTAAGATTTTCATAACTTTTTATTACAAAAGAAATATCTATCTCAAGAAATATAAATCACTGCAGGAAAGGAAAAAAGCAGTGTCTTCTGTAGTTCGGAGTTGCCAGTAGTACTCAAATACAGATATACAATTATTGTATTGCTTATATCATAAATAGAACATGTCATGCAATCAAGGAAAGAAAAAGGATGAAGACAAACTGTTTAATCGTCATTTAATACAGATTGTATACACTCTGTGAAATACTTTCCACTGTAACTTAGGAAATCCACACAACACACAGTATTAACTGTGAGAAGACACACGCATATTTGACACAGCAATTTATATACTACAGATAAAAAATAAATAAAAATATAATAATAATATTAAAAAATTAAAAAATAAAATAAAAATTGAAAAAAGTATGAAACTATAGAAAAGTCACTGCATTGAGTGTAACTGACAAGAATTTGGTAGTGAGGATCTTCAGGGGTAGCCTCTTTGAGGAGAGAACATGGACTCCCCTGTTCTGAACACTGACTGTTCTAACTGGCTCCAGTGGACCCAGCACAGGACACAGCTGAGCCTCTCAGGCAAGATGGTGGTGCCTCTGGGGAAATATACTTCAGAAAAGGCAAAATGCTGCCTGTGAGGGAGTAGCAAGGGGAAAATAAAGTAAAAGGTGTGAGAAACAACCTTGTAGACACTAAAGTGAGAGAAGAAGGAGAAGGATGAGGTGCCCCTGCATCCAGTGGAGACGACTGATTCAGTACAGATATTCCCACTGTAGCCCATGGAGGATCACACATGGGTGGATACTTACTAAAGGAACAGCAACCCATGAAGAGCTCATGCTGAGGTGTGGGGGAGAAACATTAGATGGTATGACTGGCAGTGTTTGAAATGTTGTGGACTAACCACAACACCCCCATCCCCAACATCCTTGTGCTGCTCAGGCTAAGTATAGGTAGAGCAGTCAGGAGTAAAGGACTGAAGTTGAGCCTGGGAAAAAGGGATGGGTCAGGGGAAAGTATCTTAGGTGTTTTTGCTTTGTTTCTTACCATCCAACTCCATTTTGTTTAGCAATGAATTAATTTTCCCCAAGTCAACTGTTTTGCCTTTAACTGTAGCTAGTAAGTGATCTCCCTGTCTGTATCTTGACCTTCATAATTTTATTTTATCTCTTTGTCCTGTTGAGGAGAGGGGGTGAGAAAGCTGCTGGATTGGGGTCTGGCAGCTACTCAAGTTTGGCCCACTACAGTTATTCAAAGAATCTATTAATCATAGCCATTCCTTTTAGAAAAACGCTAAATATTGTTATTCTAAAAGACCTGCTTTTAGATAAAAGTTTCACATTTCAAGAGTATTAAATCAATCTCTCTTAAACACTATTGATTTCAGGGTTGATAGCACAACGAAATATATTTTTTCCTCATTTACCTTTTTATTGATAGCCTTGCTCCATGATTATTTCTCAGTTCTACCTACTCTACATGCTCTTTATATAAACCATCTCTGAGATTTTTTGTGTATGTGTGTTTCTTTCATTGTTTTCTTGTTTGTCCATCTTGTGTTATTTTTTTGCCTCACCTGAATTACTATCTTCTTCAAATATAGACTTTTACAGCCACATTTTCAAAGATATTTTCCTGACATTATATTCATTCCTCATCAGACCAGTTTTCTGCTATATCTAATTACTAGAGTTGCTCTGGGATATTTTTGTTTTGATTCAGTTTGTTTTTTATCATGACATTGTTAATCCGTTAAAAATAAATTTTTACTCCCTGTCTTCAAAACCAGAACGACAATAATAACTATTATAATTTTAAAAATAACTTCAGTGTTCTTGTCAAGAATATGGCAACAGAGCAAAAAGGTAAATATTTAATGAAGCTAGTAAGAAAACAAATAGTCTATTGCAAATTCTAAATAAAAGACTAAAACCAGACTAATAAAGAAATATACGTTGTTTGGGGGTATTTATATCTTGCACTTCTGTAGATATCATAGTAACATGGAATGTTTTTTTTCCAGTTTCAAATATTCCCAAATATTCCCCAATTTTTCCCATTTCAAATATCCAAAATCTAAGTGAAATACTAAACAGAGTTTTCTGCTGCTGAATATATTCTAGTTTGAGGGTTTTTTTGTCTTTCAACTGCAGTTACATACCTCTCAGAGAACAAGTACTTTGAAAAAAAACCAGTCTATCAATATATGGATCCCTACTGGTAGAAAGCATATTATTAAAGGTGTGAGAAGATCTCAAATCAAAGGGAAATGGCTAATCGTTAATTGTGCTAAATACTCATGTATCTCATTTCTAAAAGAATATTTCTAACTTGCATATCACTCATGATTGTATGCACACTTCTGGCAGAAGTAGAAATGATCATGAATTTACATATAAAAGTTATGAACCTATGTCAGATTCCCCTCTTCCAAAGGAAGATTGTTTGTATTTTTTTTTTATACTGAAAAAGCAAAACAGTGATAAATTAGTACTGTGACATTCTCCTTCCTCCACTGTCATTTCCAGCCATCCTGCATTTCTCTAAATATGTAGTTTTACAAGCATAAACTCTTATTGGATGAATACAGATTGACTCAAACAGATATCAACTTATATAGAGTTCTACTAACAAAAAATGCAGCCATGAAATGCTAGGAATAACAATTGTTTATAAATAATAACACAAGGACAATTTACATATTTTGCGTTTCTTCCACAATTTCATAGTTTCACAGTTTCACAGTGTCACAAGGTTGGAAAGGACCTCTGAGATCATCAAGTCCAACCTATAACCCAACACAACACTAACCCATCATCTCAACCATGGCACTCGGTGCCTCATCCAGTCTCCCCTTAAACACCTCCAGGGTCGGTGACTCCACCACCTCCCTGGGCAGCGCATTCCAGTGGCCAATCACCCTTTCAGTGAAGAACTTTTTCCTAATATCAAGTCTAAACTTCTCCTGACGAAGCTTGAGTCCATGCCCTCTAGTTCTGTCACTGGTCACCCGAGAGAAGAGACCAACCCCTGCCCGACTACAACCTACTTTTAGGTAGTTGTAGAGAGCAATGAGGTCTCCCCTGAGCCTCCTCTTCTTCAGACTAAACAGCCCCAAATCCCTCAGTCGCTCCTCTTAGGGCTTGTGCTCCAGCCCCTTCACCAACTTCGTTGCCCTCCTCTGGACACACTCCAGCATCCTGACATCTTTCCCAAACTGAGGGGCCCAGAACTGTACACAGTATTCAAGGTGAGGCCTGACCAGTGCCATGTACAGAGGGACGATAACTTCTCTGGTCCTGCTCGCCACACTATTTCGCTATGGACTTCATCAACTATCCGTGTGTAAATACTTTTACAAAGATAGTCTTTATAAATTATTTTGTTATTTTAAAATGATAACTGACCTCCTGAATTAAATTTGCTTTGGAGTTTCTCTTGAGTTTTGTTGTTACTGTCTTTAGTACACTATGTTGGCCTTGACAGAAAAGAATTAACTGGGATACGAACAAAAGAATCATAAATGAATCTTGTGCAGAACTGATGTGGAGACGGGAAAAATTTAAATAGAGAGTCTTATCTCTCACCTCTGTAGTTTCTGCTAGAACTGCCTGATCCATAATAAAGTTTTGTGATTTAAATGGAATTTCATTTTGGTCAATGCTGATCAGCCTATTCCATGGCAGAAGGCCATGAAGCAAGATGTAATCAGTTTTAGTTTGGTTGAATAAAGGTCTATGGTTTATCAAAACTTAGCTTTCTTCCTTTCAGAAAATCCCAGAGAAGACTATGTTGGTTTTCATTTCCCTTTATTAAAGTACTAGTAGTAATAATAATAATAACAATAACAGACTAATATTTCTGCTCGTCCCAATTACAGGTAGAAATTATGCAATTCTATCAGTATTTCATCATTTTTGGATATTGGTTAAAGATATAATCCTTAACAGGAAATTAAAAGCAAAAGAAAAGAATTAGGAATGTCCAGACTGCCTACTGATTCCAAAATAACTTAAGTTGTGGTTCAGTCTTCAATTACCCTGTTGTATTTTATTATATCCAGTATTTAAAAGATACTTTGGTGTATACTTGCAATTTTTTAACATACTCACAATATGGTCGCTTAGAAAAAAATTAATCTCTTTTACCTTGAGTTGCCTCAGAGGCAACCTGTCAGTGGAAAAGCTAGAAACTACTAAGAAGATATTGATCTTAGTGCTCTGAAACACTTTCTAATTTAATTCATAACTGATCTAAACTAGCTGAGCTCAGTCTTGGAATTATTCATTACTGTGATATACAGTTAATATATTTAAGTATATGTAAGTCTGCAATTTCAGATTTTGAAAACTAATTACTTAAATTCCTACTTAGAGATTTAATTTTAAAAGAATTCCTTGGATGTTCAAATTTCTGGAGTGTACCCTAAGATTTTCTAGGATTCTCAATAGAATTATAAACTATAAAATAAACAGGTCTGAAAAAATTCTGTCCTGAATGCTCTGTTTATGATATTGGAATAAACACAACAGTTAAATTGTGTTGTGTGCTAATTCGGATGCACATAGCCCTTAAAAAGAAAACATATGCCTTTAATAAAAAAAAGCTTACTAAGGACAGTCTTTGACAATTCTGAATGTTTGCTTCACTCCTAAACTCAAGGGAAAAAATTCTCAAAAATAACAACAGAACAGTAACAGATAGGGCGAGCTGGTCTGCAAAAAAAGCCACCTCTGTTACAGCAACTCTTAAAATTATTAAGGTATATCTGTCCTGAAGATGGTATTTATGAGAAAGTCTTAGCTGCTGCCAAGTGAGGTCTGTATTCTGGTGAGTTAAGTATGGGTGGAACACTGTCATTATGTCTACTATGACTCTTCTAACTCATGTGAGTATTTTACAGTGCATCAAAGTAATGTTTCAGAAGATGTCAAGGATTCAGTTAATAGACTATATATAACCTCTGGTCATAAATTGGGAAATTTCCAAATCAAAAGAAAGATGAATCATTCCAACTAATTTTTTCTATGTAAAAAGGTAGATGATTAGCTGAAGCCAGGTGTAGCTGTATCCAATGAGGAGAGATAGATGCTTTCAAAGGTCTTGAGTAGGCATTTAATATAAATGGGATAAAACTCTTTCCACTGACCACTAAGTCACTAGATGCTTTTGTTCAAATTGAATTTCTTCTTTCTGTGAAGAAATTTTAAAATAAAGGTAACTTCCTTTAGATATTTATTGCCAAATATCGAAACAAAATTATTACACAAATACACAGGGGTATCTTTGGCAATGAGGGTACGAGGTATGAAAATAAATTGCTAAAATCTTACTAGGAAGGCATATGTATTTTGTATACGTTCTGAGGGAGTCCTGACTCCTGAACAAGGGAGGTCCTTCATCCATTTACGGGTCCAAATGTTTTGTTATGAACTTAAGGTGGGTCTGGGTTTTGTTATGAGTATAGTCCTCTTACTGATTGTTCAGAATGGGAGGCCTATATACTGGCTTGGTGTTCTTTCCAGTAGCAAACATGTCCGTCTGTCTTGGGATAGATGTGGGCTCTGGAGCACCATCAAAATCTTCTCCACTTCTCAGAAGTATACTCTAAGATTTTGAGACTTCTGTGGCAAGTAGTAAAATTTTATGACCTTGACTATTTAGATTTTCTAAGTAACATTGCATCCAAAAGTGCTGGACATCAAGTGCATATGCACATCTTCACTCTATAGGAATGAAATTACTTAAAAGGAAATATCTTAGAAATATCTTCCTATCAATATCCTGAATATGGAGGTGCTCTAATTATTTGGCTAGTAGGTTCCCTAACTAGGACTTGTAATATAACGTTTCAGGAGTAAAACTGCCTAGAAAAGGACAATATGCATACAAAACAAAAATAACTCAATTTAATTCAAATATAATGCAAGAGAGAGCCCTACTGGTAGAGCTTAATAAATACGATCACTATTTTAGTAGCCTAAGTAAATAACTTACCTTGTAATAAATAGGAGTGAAACATGCATCCTAGAATATTTGCTTCTCTGTATCCTTTTCCCTTTAGATGGTTCAATGAGAAATTAAAAAATATACTCATCCTGTATGGAGGCTTCATTGTCCCATTGCCCATGTTAGACATGATCTAACACCCTCCTTAATGGAAGAAATAGTCTTTGAAATAGTTTACCAGAAAAAACATAGGCAAGCTCTTGCCCCCTCCCTGCACTTGGGTGCTTTAAAATGTGACAGCAAATGTGAGCTTTTAAGTTGTTAATCTCTCTGTATTGAAGCTCCAGGAAGTTTTAGAAGAGAAGAAATAAATCACTCAGATAAAAAAAATTGAAGGCTGAAAAGGGAATCCTTTGCTGCTTTCAGCAGTACATTTCTTTCATATGTGGGGGGTGTTAGGGTGGCAGGTGTTCCAGCAGATTTTACTTGTGCTTGAATTTGTTCCTCTGTGTAATAACAATAAAAATACCTAGAGCAGTTGGAATTGAATAAAGTTGTAGTAAGCAGGCCTGTATGAACTCCAAATGAAGGTGAATGCAAGCAGGGTAGTTATACAAGAAAGAGTTAATTGCCAGAATAAAAGAAGAAAGAAAAAGTCTTGTCCAATTTTATGTTATGGTTAAGAAGATATATTAATCTTGCTTATCATCTTATAGAACAATCACTGCAAGTGAAAAATTTCAAATTGGAGTAGAGGAAGAAAACCTAGATATTGTCTTTCTTTTTTTTTGTTTTAATCTTCTTTCAAATTATCCCCGATAACCCAGTAAAAAGGAGGTGTAAGAGTAAATCCTTGAATTTGTATGGACTATTAATTTCCTGATATAATTCATTCAGTTGTTAAAATTAGGAATCTAGTAGAATGTGAGACACTATAAGAAACACATAGTACCTGCACAAGGTTGGCAGACTTGAGATAGAATCTACAAAGAGAACCACAGCCATCTGAACCACCAGTTGGACAGCACATATAATACCTTATAGCGTCCCAAATTACAATAAAAATCTTTGTTTAAGGTTTAAAATACTTGTGTAAAAAAAGGTGTCTAAGCTTTTATTACAGTCCTGTGGATTGCTGAGGGTAGAATCAGTTACTAAAAGTAAACACCATGAAAAAACACCTCAGGGTACCCTGTCTGGCCTCTGGCTGCTATTCTGTATGGTGTAGATCTCCCTGAATCATACCTGCTGGTCTTCTGCAGATGTCCCAGGCACCCAAAGACTTCACAAATAATACTAGAAGCCTATGTTTAGGCGACTGGATTAATTCCTTCTCAGTACTGACAATGGACACCAGAGAGCAATCCAACTTATCCAGCAAGAGATATTTACATCTGAATGGGAGAACAGCCTTCAGAACCAACAACTGTATTAGCTGGATTGTCTCTGAATGTAATAACAGATTAGATTAATTAACTAATAGCTGGTTTATTAATCTTCTGCTGTTTTTCATTAGGAAAATAAATTAAAAATCCCTCCTGAATGCAGTTGTATCCTGGGAAAATATAAGGCAAGTAAGATAGAAGGTAATATTTTGGAAATGATTATTTTAGGAGACGAAGAAGAGTAAACAAGAGAGGAAAAAACATGTATTACATTTAATTCCCTTACGGTTTAACAATGCAGAGCTCAGATTGTCTTTAATGGAATGAGTTGTGTCATGCCAAGATTACACATACATATACATTCTTGATGTGTAAGACTTTGTATTGGAGGATAGGAAAAGCTAAGAATATCAAGAAAGAATAAAGATAAATGTGTACACTAGGAGTAGTCAATACAGCCAGTCTATACAGTTTTTATCACAAACCTGGGTAACTGAATAATTAAGAAGGATTTTGGAAGGTGACTAATTAAAAATCAGGCTCTTTTGGTGAGTTAGTACACATTTTTCTCCCTAAATAATTCCACAATCTATTTCTCCGGTTATAAGGACTTCTTCTTTTCCTAAACCTTTGTAAGCTTAGTCCAAGAAACTAGAGGTTTTGCATCATCTACTATGTCAAAGATTCTTCAGATCAAGTTCTCTCTTATGGGCTGTCATTGGACTATCGAAATTACATTCTCAGAAATGACCTTGCAATCCTGTTGTCTCTGGGAGAATACACACTGCAAAACAATGGCAAGAAACTGTAGACAATAGGGTAGAGCAAGTATGCCTTTCCCATTAGAATGTAGTTAAGAATTCTGCTGATCATGAACAGCTCATTTCCTTCTCCCCCCCAATAGCAGAGTGTTTCTTCTGCAGCTCTACAGTCATAACGTCTTTTAAAAAAATGAAGACAACAGATTTCCTGGTATGTGACACTTCCATTTACTCTTCCTTTACCAAGGGGTAAATTTAGACACAATATGCATTATCTGAAATTATGTTTTGTTGGATCTTTAAACCATGTACTATATATTTTATATAGTTCAAGGCTACAAAGTGATGACCAAACTTCTAATAACCTTCTAGTGCCGAAATAATCATTATGTTTTAAAAAGATTTCCTGGTGAATTTATTCTCTTTCTAAATCTCATTTAATTAAAGAAAAAAAATATTTTTCTTAAACATCTCCTCTGAACCAACAATTGCATTTAAAAATTTGCATTCTAATTTAATATTGATTCTACCTAATTTAAGTTTCTAGTCTATGAAACTTTCTCTGTTCACAGAAGACATTGAAAAATGCTACATTGACAATGTATTTTACACCAGTACTCAATCACTTCTAGGTTTTCTGTTCAACTAAACTGATTGTTTCTTACCCTTCTTATATTCTATTTTCTCTGCCGTATGTTTTTTGCCTGTTCTGAGTAATTCCTGTTACCTTGCCAGTATTCCAGCATCCTTCTGATAACAGCTGTCTACACACACTAGGTCTCCTTCTCCTTCTCTCAATTGCAACTTACTCTCAATGCACAACCTAGTTCCTGGCCACAGACTCTAACTACAGTTGGAAAAGAATAAAAAAAATTCAAAGCTTTTTTTTTTGGACAAACTTTTACTCCTTTAATTCAATTCATATTTCCAATAAATATTATGAATGCAGTTCAATTCATTTAAATTATACATCTTCATTTATGTACAGGAGCCTGATTTTCAAAGGTTCGACTGTCATATTCTTTTAATTGTTCAGATCTTTAAAGAATAGGACTGCCAATTAATAACAGAGCAAATACTTGGCACTTGTATACCCTCAAGATCTCTGTCTGCAAGGAAACATTCAACATTCTCCAGATACAAATTTCTAAATGGGGCATCCTCCTTTTTCTATGTACATTGACTACAACCCCATGGTATGTTGAAATAAGATACTATTCTGTGCATATTAATATTATGAAGTGCACATAGTATTTTGCTCATATTTTCTTCAGAAAGAAACTCTGGTAATTAACCCAGAAAGAAGCTGTGAAGTACTCCCTCAACATGAATATCTAGGGAGAAGCACAGCAGATTTTTGACACAGTTTAGTTACTTACCACACCTAAAGATGTTTTTTCTTCTCAACTTTATAAATTCTGATGAATATCTCTCAGTGACAACATATAAGTGGGCAGAAACGCCTTAAGGGTATTATTTTTCGTCACTTGGATCTCTGCATGGAAAAAGAATACATTACTCTCTTAACAGTTTCAACAGAAAGTAGAATAACTCTCCTCATTTCAGGCGTCTAGCAACAAGGGCTTCTGGTCAAAGCTTAACCTGCAAAGAGCAACACTTCTTTTCTTCTGCACCCATGAACCATTATGCTTCAATGCACTTGGGTGATTTTCACCAGTAGTCCGTATCCCAAGACTTCTACCATAGAGACTATACATATAAAGTCAAAGAGATTTGAACGTAAGTGCTTTAAATTTTGTTATGAACACATCTATTCCTTAGTATTTCTAAATAATGAAGTCAATCCTTTAAGTGCATCTTGGTAACTAAAGGATAATAGCCATGCTGTCATGTTATGCAGACAGTGAGTTATAAAAAGAAACTACAGTTTTTAAAAGAGACTGCTGAAGGAAAAATTATTTTTCTTATGTGTATTTTGAACATTTCATATTAACTCTGTTTCATAGTCTTTTAAAATGTCATAGTCAGGTATTACTCCTGTAGTCCCAAACACCTTCATTATGAATTATGCACTAAGTACTTTTCTTAAGGTGGAAACTTCTCTTTAATTTAGAAAGGCCTGTAAAAAGAAAGAATTGTTCCAGTGCAAAATTATTATTCAAATTTATTTAAACTTATCAAGTTTTGAAGGTAGTTTTTTTAAGATGTTGCAGAAAACATTTCACTTTTTTACTTATTTTTTCTGGAATATCATATGTATAGATATAACAACAATTTTACTTATACTCATTTTCAAGTAAGATAAATAAAGAAAAATGTTTACAGTGGCTTCTGGCTTCAGCATATATAAAGATTCAGACTTTTACATATATTTTGAAAAATAATTCTTTACTTTTATCTCCTATGCTTTCTTTCAGGATTCCTTCTCTATCTTTATAATTTTAAACTATTCCTATATATTATAATGTATTTTAATAGTTACTTACAATGTGTGCAAATCTAGAAATTATGCCTCTTTCAAAGAGATCTTTTTATATAGTTTTATTTACTATTTGACTCATCTTTTGTTATGTATTTTCATGTTAAAATATTATCAATAAGAATTTGATAGTAAGGAAAAATCCTTTTTAAATACACTACTATTTTTAGCTACATTTTTATTTTATTTTATTTCTGATTCACTGATTTTCCAGAACAATACTATAGAGTTGATGGATGTGGAAAATTACATGAGACTGAAGCTCTGGTAAGGAATACATGAGAAACATCCATCCCTGCAATCACTTCAGGATAGAGAACCTAATTCTTACTATAACTGTGCATACTGCCACGGTGCAAGCAGGAGAATAATGAAAGCCATCAAAGCCCAATGTATTGATTTTCCTTGCTGCAATACATTGCTAAGACTTACTGGTAGCAATTTCTATTGGCTTTTGCTTTTTCACCTGCTACTCACAGTCTCTTCAAACCACTTCAAACATTTCCAGACAACACCAGCTGAGTCCACCTTCTGTGCAGGAATAGCATGACTGCCCACCAAATGAAGACTATGGCCACTGTCCAACAGGGCTGGCTGACTGAGGAATTGCTTTCAGCTCACTCACAAGCTGATCCCTAAAGGTAATGGGAAAAGAAATTTCTATAAGCAGGGCAAGAAGCTCTTGCAGTTCAACATATCACCTCAAAGTACAAATGAAGTATATCTTATTAGCCAAGGTGGGGCTTACAAACTAAATAGCATAGAGCATCATCTCTGGGTCTGTTATGAACAAGCAAATCTATGGTTAAACGAGGTTTAATCAGATCTTACAAACACTCAGGTAAGTTCATTTTTTAGTGCTATTCCTCAGGTTCTAGTACTATTCTTTGGTGATTTTGTGTTTGTTTGTTCTGTTGTTTCATTTTCTCCACTCTCCTAAACCCTCAGTTACAGCTTACTAGTTTATATTACAATTAAATTAGGTTAAATCCTACGTTAAGACACATTTTTCTACACACTCAGATTTTCCACAGTTCCTTGCTTGACTTTTTTTTTTGGTCATGTCATTCCTGATGCCTCTTTTCTTCATCTGAGTAATTATTTCTCCCACTGGGATTTTACAAGTGCCCTTATAAGTTCTTGGAATATCTGCCTGCAGCAGCACTACCTTTAGACTACATATAATGAAGAAATTTTTCATGATGAAGGTGGTGAAACACTGGAACAGTTTAGCTAGAGAAGTGGTAGATACACCATCCCCGGAAACATGCAAGGTCAAGTCAAATGGAGTGCTGAGCAACCTGATCTAGTTGAGGATGTCCTTGATCATTGCAGGGGTGAGGCATGGACTAGAAGAACTTTAATGGTTCCTCCCAAACAAAACCATTCTACGGTTCTATGACTCCATGATACCTTATGCTAGAAGAGAAAGCTCTGTGGTCCAGGTGCTGTAGCTGATAATGGCTTTGTACAGGACAGAGTACTTTCTTTCCTTTCAGAGAGCTTATTGGAGAATCTGAAAGGAAAAATAAATTCCTTTCTGTCTACTCAGTGTCAGTGGCTAATAAACATGGCAGCATCATTTAGTTTAAATGAAAGTTTTGAAGAAGATCTAAAGGTTTGTCCTGCCAACTAAATGAGTTGCTCAAAGCAGATCTCCAAGAGTCTTCACAGGTCATTCACAGGTGGGGAAGAAGGGAAAGTATAAAGCTATGCCCATATCTTGTGCAGTAAGAATTTTTTCATGAGAATATTTTAAGGATTTTGCTATCTTCTAGTTTAACTAAGTATGATATCTGTTTCAGCTCTTTGAAGAATACCTTCTTTCTTTGTATTCAGATGAAATCTATACAGTCAACCATCTAGTGAACACTTCTGGGATTGTCTTCAACCTAATTTTGTTGTTAGTGTATATGAAGATGTTGTCTCCCAACGATTGCGTGTCCCTTACTTTTTTCTTTTATTACATTCAATAGTAATTTTCGTATTGCAAGATTTTGTATCTGAATTACATATAAATTTGTAAGAATACTTGTTTCTTTCTTTTTTTTATTTGGTTTCCATTGCTCAGGTTTGATGTTTCTTTTCATTACAGACACCTGTATATTTTAGTGTGGTAGTCAAGTTTACTAACATCGATGCAGAATTTATAATGCTCAATGTACTTCTCACACACATTTCTGAAGCTTTCTTTTTGCATTACTGTACAGTCCATTCCTCCGTTTCTGTAGTACCTGCTTACTTCATGAAGTGTAGAATGCCTAATAGACATTCCTACCCAACATATCTGGGGATTTTTTACCATCACTAGTAGGAGCCCCAGGTACTATGTCCCTGGCCAAAGCAGAGCACGTTGCTGTCAGGGGGCTAAGGATAACTTGACTGGTTGGAACCAGTTGGACCCCATTGGAGCTGGTCAACACTCCACCTCAACATGCTCATGTGTTTATCAGCATTCCACTGGAGCTGACACTAGCTTGGGGAGCACTGCCAGCCCACCCAGGGACAACAGCCTCTTCATGCCGTTGGCACCTGCTGCACTCCCCCCGGGGACCACCAGAAGGAGTCAGGGAGAGTATGGGGGGGAAAATGCACCCTCGAAGCCCATGCAAGACCCTAGGTGGGAAAGCCCTAGACCCACTGTGGATAATCAACTTCTTCCAGCAGGGCAGCCGCAATTCAGGTCCCTGTTCATGCAACCCTGTAAAGTGACTGGATGGTTATTGCAGATACACAGACTTCATGAGAACTTGCTGGAAGCCTTTGTTTTATATAAATAAAGGTGTCTATGTCTACAATAATAAAAAAAAGAGACTATTTTATCAGCAGAAGAGAGATGCAGCCAGCAGGAAAAAGCAATAAGGCTTTCCCTTCTAAAAAATCCACTAGACTAGGACAGTAGCTTTATATTCAGTGTTTTGAACATAAAGAGACCACAAGGATCGCTGTTGGATCCTTGCAAACAAATCCCTGTGAAGTCAGTGAAAACTATGAAAACATACCTACATAGGGCTTGGGTCCCTGCTGTTTAATGGCGTATCAGTGAAAACCTGGAATTAAATAGCTGAACTGTGGAATTTCTATGGTATCCCCTAGATGCATCTCACTGATCCTTAACAGACCCTTTCAGTTGTCTACATGTAGCCTTGCAGCACTATGTGAGGTGGCTTACAGTATTCAAGGAATCTACAGAGAGCTGGAAAGTATCAGATGGGATCTTGTAGGCAACTGCAGCAGAAGATTTAGGGCACCTCTAATGGCACTGGTGTGTAAAATACAGGATAGGATTCATATTTTCTATTGTAGGTGATCTGAATGTCAGGCTTCTTATCTAAACTAACAGATAGATAAGCAGTTCCTAGAAACAATCAATCCTTTTTCTTAGATACTTACTATAGGATAGAAAATCTTAATGTTTTGAAGTATCTCATTTCTTTTACTCACTTACTTGGATGACTTCTTGTGGATGTTTAGGTGAAGTTACAGAGATCTCATACTCCATGTGTAACTGACAGGTATATCACAGATGGAGGCAGAACATAGGTTGGATATGATAATATAAGGTTGGCATCAAGCTTCTAGCAAAGACCGATGTAAGATATAGGAGTAAAGTGGTCACGTTTTACATTTCATCTCTGGCATGTTGCTATATTTTTTACTCCCATTCCTCTACTGTAAATTACCTCTTTTATCTAAGCATGCTGAAAGCTGGTTAAAATTGTGTCCTTTGCTTGACAAGTTGATGCACTGTAATATGGGTTTCTGATCTCATCTTCATATTAATAGTCATGTGTGAGTTGCCCTGGTACAAACCACATACCCAGAAAAGAGGCACAAGCATATACTAAATCATATTATGAGCAATAAAGGGAATACAAATGTCCTTAATCCACAGAGTGTCTGCATGTCCAGTCATACTGCTCAGGAGGGCAGTGTTCCAAAAAGACACCAGCCTTCTCGCATGTCTTTTAACAGGATACAGCTTAGTTCAGAGTCCCATGGGTAGCATGTCTTGAAAACCTGAAACCACAAAATCTTTACAAAATTTTTTTCACAGGCACTGAAAGGCTTTGCAATATCTTAAAATTATCTTCAGAAATAAGTTCACAACATGAATCACAAAGTAATGTAATAATGTAATTGCATTAACACTGTTTTTCTATAAAAACAAAAGAAATCAAATATTTTACTTCAAAATCTCCTGATTTCTTAAAAATTTCTTAAATGGAAAAAGATCACAAATCAAATACAAAAGTTGTAAACTGTGACATTCCACTCGAGCCCTTTATTTACATGTTTATGACTTCAAAATACAATGGCAGTTACAAATCTACATTTGGTGATAATTTAAGAATAATGGAATTAATGGAATGGAAAGTACAGTTAAAAGTTCCTTTGTTTACTTAATTTTATTGTTTCTTACCAATTTTTTCATGTTATCTCTGAACTCATTTAATTTATTTTAGATTGATGATTTTAAAAATATAGAAAGTGGACTACTATGTTTAATACAGTTGGTAGGAAAAAAGATTTATTTTTAAGTTCAGCTTATATAGCATACATTCTTGCATAATTGGGCATCTGACATGCTGTGATCAATTTTTATCATAATAATCAACATTTACATTTTTTGGTGTGCTTCTGCTGTACAATATTCACCTGTTGCCTTTTGTTTTACACTTACATTATTAACTCGCATGGGCTGACTGTTCACGACCATAATAAATTATAATATTACATGAAGAATTTGCTCTGTGGTGACTCCAGGGAAATGAAGTAGATAGCGGTAAAGGCAATAAAAAGTTTGGTTATTTGAATAAAATTTTCAAGTAGTTTTCTAAGTGTGATAATTATATGTTCAAAACACCTTTGATTTGCATCTTACACTCAGAATATGTGTGTGTGTGTAAAATCTACCATTTACCACAAAAATGGCATTTTCTCGTAAAGGTATTTACATGAAGAATGGTAATCCAACGAAGCACAAGCGGCACAATGAAAAATAGAATGCAACCATGATTTATAACTAGAAAGCTATACAACTGTGGACAGACATGCTTTCAAGTCAAAAGCAATCAAGGGCAATTGTATATAAGTCACCAAAATAATAGTAAATTAATGCCAACGTCATAGTATTCCCAAATAAAATTTCCTTTGAATCCATAAATTCTTAAGTTCTCTATAAAGATATAGTAGTCAACAACAGTTAATCAACCACCTCTCTTTTCTTGTGAAAAAAGCTTGATCCTGCTTTTTTAACTGCAGAAATTCCATTTACCAAAGAATAATTTGTTGTAGATCTGTCAGATTCTGTGTTCCTATTACAGTAAAAAATAGTCCTTTTTCCCATTTTGCTTTGAAAATGTACTTTTCTGAACAGCTTCCTGGATGCTTCACCAAGAGTATTCTATACTTCAACTAAAATGTTAATGTTCCTATCCCAAAGATTACCCATTAATACGTTCTGTATTAACAACTCCAATGTGTGGTAGTGGTGCAGCATTACCTACATTTTTCTTCACAGTGAATTGGTACCCAAAGACCTTTCAAACATTTTTTACAAAATGTGACAGTGATTATGACACATTATATACACCAGCCATCATATCATGATTTGGCTGAAAGGAAATACCATACTTTGCAATTATTGCATTTAATGTCAATAATAAACTGCAGAGGTTTTGTATCAGGTTCACTGTATGTGCAAAGAATATACATCAAATGTGGTTGGCATTCTATTGAAAATATTGTAGTTAAATGATAATAACTGAGTTTGGTCTGTATCAATTAAACATGGGATTTGAATATTGAAGAATTACTCTGCATATAAGTGAGGAAGTCACTGTTCTAAAGTACCAGTCACTGCTTCAATTTCTTTTCTTTTGGAAATATTGCTTGTTATTTTCCTATATATTAATTGGGACAAAAATACCCTACCTTTGTTTACACTAAAATTAATTTAGAGAATTTTTGAGATGTGTACCTGATTTCTTTTCTACATCTCAAAATGGATGGACAGTTATTTTACAGCATGAACTTATCTTTGGACACAAAACAGTGGATCCATTAACTTTGCTAAGCTATTTTAAAAAACGGACAAAAGCCTAAGCCTTCTTAAAATTAATTCTACCTATCCAGAAAAGTCTTATTATCACTTCATTTCTACAAGAAACCAGAGTATGTATGTAAATGTCTTTACATTAATTGTCCCATTAAAATCTGAACAAGAATCTGGATAATAATCGTATGTTTGTGAGAATCAGTCACACACTAGCAATGCTAGCAGAGCAGCTTTATTACTAACTTGTAGTTAGCTTTTCTGGAAAAGCAACTTCATTGTTTCAATAACTTTTAAAAGCGAAAAGACTGGTGAAATTCAAACCAATGACTAGGTTTATAGAGGGGAAGTTATAGCTACCTAGACATGTAAAAAGAGGGTACACATGCAGAAAACCTACTAAAACAAAGTTTTAGTATCAACCCCATCAAAACCCTATCAAAACCAGCAAAAAATAAAACTCTAATAACAAAATTTAGATGCAAGGGATTAAATAAAAATGTCAATATTAGTAACAAATCTCATTATTGAGGAATTGAAAAGAAGAAAACCTTTCCTCATAAACTACTTTTCTACTACTTTGAAATATAGAAGAAAAGACAATATGATGTATATATACATGCTTCTAAATATATTAAGATTTTTAGCTCTCTTTTCATAATCTTCTGTGCATGTTTATTTTCCAAACCAGTATGTACTGAGCATGTTACGTGGAATTTCTTCTGTTTAACACTGATGAAAGCTTTATGAGACTCAGCAACAAGGTTACATTTCTCCTACATGCAGTATCTCTTCATTGGGTTGTGCTTGCCATGTGTAAAATGGATTATAAACTCATAATTTATATATTGTGCATACTATGGGATCGTCACACTAATTTTTTTTACAAATCAGTCAGTTTGTACTTCAGGATGGCATTAAAACAAAAGAGGTCACCTACACTTACAGAGTTCATAAACACCGTCTTCATTCAGGATTGCACAGAAACCAAGCTTTAAATTCCTGTAAGCTAGAACCTTGATTCATAAAAGGTTGAGAAATGGTCTTTGAATAAGTTTATGCTCCACATATTACCTTGGTTTTAACACTTTTTTTTTTAATATTGAGTGGTGTATTCAACACCTGTAAGGTCTTCTCTAAATGAGTCATCTAAATTCCCTGTTGAAGGCCTCTATTCTTTAATAATATGGAACAAGGTTGTTAATCCAATCTGATATTTTGCAATGCATATGGACTCTATTGAATTATACCACATTAAAATGAAAAATGAATATATCATATTTTTCAATGATCAGGAGAGTTAATGCATTCCTGCCAAACTATTCTCATGGCTTCAGTCGAAGTTTTCGTTTTCAGTATTTCCCTGACCAGAATGGCTTCTCTGTACTTTGACAAGTTTTGGCCTGAAGCAGTTGAATAAAACTTCGGTTTGAAACTAGCCAATAATCCAGGAATTTACACAAAAAAAAAGATGTGGGGGAAAAAAAAACAAAAAAGTCTACCACATGTCTGGTTTGTGGCGTTTCCTCTTTGGCTTATTTTTGAGTCTATGAACATATTCCAAGGTCAATAGAAACTATCAATGCTGTCTATATCACCAAGCAGAACAAAACCATGAATAGAAATAATAATGAGGAGGGAAAGATCAATTTGCATCTAGATGAAGAATATGTTTTATTACTTTTATTAGTAATATACACTGCTATCATCGAAATATTACAGAGTAAGAGACTTTTGATTTTCAATAGAGATTTCAGTGTGACTTCAATTAAAATAGGAGACAAAACACAGATTAAAAATAATACGTACCTTTCCTGTTGAACAGGCAATATGATGATGGACAGGGTATTCAGTGCATGGACAGCAAAGCTTTCACAGTGATAAACACATTTATTTAACCCTTGGCACAGAGTACCTGAAGTAGAATATTCCTGGTAGCAACATCCACTTCACTTAAAGGTAAAATTTAAGTTAAAGAGTATAAAGAACAATGATAACCAACTGTACAGTAATCTGTAAAATTTTTAAGCAAGAAATAAAAGTGATGACCTAATGAAACATAATTGATATCTCAAGTAAATTTCATATACTTGAAGCTTAATTCTGAGTCTGGATATTTTATTGATAGAATTTCCAGCACAAATTTTCCTGCTGGCTTGGATATTTTTAATAATAATAAATGTGTATGGCATATTTTTCCTGTATAGCTTTAGTTACGAAACAATTTAATTAAAATATTATACAACATACCATAATAGTAGTTTTCTGTGCATGCATTGGTCTTAGTAGACAGCAAACTGAACGTGAACCAGCACTGTATCTTTGCAGCAAACAGGCCAACAATGTCCTCAGTTGTTTTACAAGAAGCACAGCCAGTGGATCAAGGCAGGTGATTAGACCCTGTACTCAGCACTTATTAGAACGCATACAGAGAACTGCATTCATTTTGCTTCCTACCATCCCTTACTATCCCCTACTCCCAAGCAAGAAAGGCATTGATCTGCCAGAGTTCAGGTCTAGGGAAGAGTCACCAGGATGGTCAAGGCTATCACATTTGTTGTGTGAGGAGACATCTGAGAGACCAAGACTGGAAAAGAGATGGCTGCAGGGACATTTAACAGCAGCTCGCAGTGCCCATGGGAAGTTCAGTGAGGAAAAGGAGTCAAATTCTTCGTAACAATGATTGGTGAAAGAACAGGAGACTACAGAAATATGAATATTTCAGATTAGATATGATATAATATCTTTTCACTCCATAAGAATAGTTAGGTAGCTGAGCAGGTTCTCCTCAGAGATTGTGCAGTCTCTGACCCTGGAGGAGGAAATGTTTTTCCAGACCTGACTAGATATAGCCTTGAGCATCTTCCTCTGACTTCACAGCAGATCCTGCTTGCAGCAGGAAGCTGGACGAGAGACCTCCTGAAGTTCCTTCTAAATTAAATTATCCTACAATTTTATGATATTTTCAGTGGAAATAAACAGTTTTCTAACTGCCTAAAGCAACATTTAAATTCATGGGAATATCTACGTTCATTTGAAATATGTAAAGTAAAGAGGTATCATATTAGTAGAGGATTCGTTATTTTTTGATGAGGGAGAATGGTAACAGAAATATGACCAAAAGCTATATTCAAACTGTCATTTCAGTGTTGTCAATCATATTAAATTCTATTATTCTTGGTGAACTATTTGATATTTATTTTGGAGTCATGGGTTTTTTCTAATTATATTTCTACCTAGAGACATTTCATTGTATGCTGTATAATACAAAATATAATATAGCAAAATAAACCGAAGTTTAGTTCATCTTTGGGTTTTATATGAAAAAAACAAACAAAACCAAAACAAATAAATCCCAGAACTTTAAATCTTAAAATGGTTACAAAATTCCCATCCAACCTATGGTTTTCAGACTAACACATACGGAGTACCAGTGATAGTGCACTTGAAATGATTAGTTAAAGTAAAACACAGTTGAATGTTGACATTATCCTGTCTATTATACAAAAGCCGGTCAGTCTCCTCCTTCCCATTCACGTTCTTTTTAACAGATATCTGTGATTTTAAGTAATATGTTTACACGTGAACTGAGAGCAAATGACTACCACCTCTTTGAGAATTAAATTCTTGTAATAGTAGGTCATTAAAATTAACATTATTGTTACATTTTAAGAAAGAGCTGCCAGGACTGCACACTCACAACTTCCAGAGGCTCCATCTGGAACTGAGGCTGCTCATTCTCTCTGAAAACTGAAGTTCAGACTTTGGCAAGAAAATGCATGCTTTTGATTTTCACATGATAAGCAATGTCTTTCAGAAACTCATCATTTGTAGAAAGCAAGCAAACAAGCAAACAAACAAACATACAAACAACTCCCCACAAGTATATTTCTCCTTACAGACAGTTAGAACTTATTAAAAACTCATAAGCACTAAGGGCATGCCTCTAGTCTTTCTCCTGTGTTATGTGTTAGCTATGAGAGAAAGAGCCTGTGAGTTTCAAGTGAACTTTAGGTTACTTTTTCACTTCTCTGTCTGAACTCAATATATATCAAGGAAAACAGTATCCAGGTTATTGTATCATGGAAGCAGCAGAAAGAGGATGTAAGATCTAGACATAATGCTACCTCTGTACCATATGGAATATCTTTAAGGGTGACTGTGGTCTGAGATGAGTGTGAGGAAGAAAAAGAGGAGAGATGTAAGATGAGATACATACCTATCATCTGCAATACCTATCATCTCTAAGTGTACGGGGTACACTTGTCCCATAAGGGCACAAGGATACTCTCTAAAAAGTTGGTTGGACTAATCAAGAAGGTTTTAAACCAGTTTGGAAAGGGGAGGGGGACATCACTGGGCTCAGTACATTAAATCATGGAAATGGCACCTCAGTCTCTGAGGGACGGTCTGGTGGTGAGAGCACCTGGCCTACCACCTCAGTGGAAGTGGAGAATAGCACTCCAGGTGGCAGCCAGAATTCAAAGGTTATCAGTGGGTCACAAACCACCAATAGTAGACAGTCAGGACTTCAGTTTATGCCACTAAGGAAAGGAGCAGAAATAACAGCCCAACTGAAGTGCATTTACACTAATGCACACAGCATGGACAACAAACAAGGGGAGATGGAAACTGTTGTAAGGCTGGAAAACTATGATATAATTGCCATCACAGAAATGTGGTAGGATGATTCTCACAGTTGAAGTGCTACCATGGGTGGCTATAAACTCTTCAGGCAGGACAGGCTAGGAAAGAGAGGCGGTGGGGTTGCCCTCTACACTAGAGAAAGTTTTGATTCTGTAGAACTGTTTTTGATTCTGGGCCCCTCACTACAAGACGGACATCGAGGTGTTCGAGTGCGTCCAGAGAAGGGCAACGAGGCTGGTGAAGGGGCTGGAGAACAAGTACTACGAAGAGTGGCTGAGGGAACTGGGGTTGTTTAGCTTAGAGAAGAGGAGGCTGAGGGGAGACCTCATTGCTGTCTACGGCTGCCTGAAAGGGGGCTGTGACAGAAAGAGTGTTGATCTCTTCTCTCAAGTGACAGGTGAGAGGACAAGGGGAAATGGCCATAAGTTGCACCAGTTCAGACTAGATATTAGGAAGAATTTCTTTACTGAAAGGGTGGTCAGGCACAGGAACAGGCTGCCCAGGGAGGTGGTTGAGTCACCATCCCTGGAGGTGTTTGAAAATGGATAGATGAATTTTTGAGGGACATGGTTTAGGGGATGATGAGTGCAGTTGGACTCAATGATCTCCAAGGTCTTTTCCAACTGGAAGAGTCTATGATTCTAAAACCATTTAAAGTTACACAGTCATAAAAAGACACTGAATTTTTCATTCTTCAAGGAGAAGAAAAAAGTGAGGCAAAATTGCTTTTAAATTAGTATTCACTTGAAAAAAGGTTTAGAAATCTTTAACATAATTATATGGTTTAACAGGAGGGAAAATTCATTAGGAATTGTATAGTCTGCTAGGCTGAATTTCTACTAAAATCACAAATATCAGAGCTGGTGCTTCCTAAAGGAACCATCTTGAAAAGCTTGGAAGAAGGTTTTCAAACTGCTTTACTTCTACTCTTATTCTTGAAATATTCAGTTTTTCTTTACAGACTCTGCAGTGAAAAAGAACAAGGTTGTTATCAGTATAAATAAAGTTACCAGTATAAAAAAACCCTTTGGTACAAGGACAGTCTTCAGCCACAAAGCTTTCTTGGTATTACACATTCACTGACAGTGAAGTTTCTATTTGTAGCCCATAAATACAGAAAGATAGTAAGAGGGATAAATCGCTGTTTATGAATAAGGAATGAGAAACCTTTATTGC
Source organism: Dromococcyx pavoninus (assembly GCA_033558185.1). Classification (NCBI taxonomy): domain Eukaryota; kingdom Metazoa; phylum Chordata; class Aves; order Cuculiformes; family Neomorphidae; genus Dromococcyx; species Dromococcyx pavoninus. The sequence continues at coordinate 4,009,142 of JAUMJL010000110.1, forward strand.
TTCAGGAGATACATACAATACATATCAGAGGAACTGCAGCAAACACCATGAGGTGTTCCTTCTGGTCTATTGGTTTTCAGAAGGAAGTGTCAATTCCTACTTTTTCTGCATGAGGGAATTTTAAGGTGATATTAAAAAAAAAATACCAGAAGTCCATGACCACAATTCATATATAGAGATCAGTCAGTGCCTCTATGTGGCTTTTGAACAAAGTCTGAGAAACATCTGCTTGTCAAGGAATGTATTAGAATGTCAACAGATCTGGGACTTAATGTATATGTTCATATTCATCACAAATTTAAAAATTTACTGAATAGATTGATCTCTGAAGTTTTTTTTCCTGAGATGTAAAAAAGTAAAGGGCAAAAATTATGCATAAAGACTATCATGCAATAGGTAATTTGTATTTTAAAAACCATTCTTTTCTGAAATAACTTCTGATTGTGAATTTTCTCATGACAGAATATGGCAGAAGATTTGTGTAAGAGGATATGCAGGTCCAGTGCTACTTTCATACGGGTCAATATTAAAGTTGATTAAGTATTATCAGAACAGCAGGGACAGTTGTGACAAGGTTCCAGTTCAAGAGAGGAATTCTTTCTTTTTTATTTTCTTTTTTTTTTTACTATTCATTTCCAGGTAAGATGAAATCCACTTCAGCACTGGTGGGGCGATACCTGGAGTGCTATGTTCTATTCTGGGCTCCCCAGTACAAGAGACATGGACATACTGGAGAGACTCCAGTAAAGGACTACTAAAGTGATGAAGAGACTGGAGCATATCTCCTGTAAGAAAAGCGTGAGAGAGAGATGGGGTTGTTTATGCTGGAGAAGAGGAGGCTGAGGATATCATCAATGTCTATAAACACCTGCAGGGAAGGAGCAAGAAGAAAGAGCCAGGCTTTTTCAAGTGATGTCTAATGACAGGACTAGAGGCAATGGGCACAAATTGAAACACAGGAGGTTCCCTCTTAATATCAGGAAAGACTTTTTGACTATAAGGATTCCCAAGTACTGGCATAGGTTGCCTAGGGAGGTCTCTCTCCTTAGAGATATACAAAAAAAAGAGTTCTAGATACAGTCCTGGGCAACTTCCTTAGGTTTACCCTGGTTGAGCATGGAGGCTGGACAAGATGACCTCCAGAGGTTTTTTTCCCACTTCAGTCGTTCCATAGTTCTGTGATCTCCAGGAATGCCAGACTTCAAACAAAGACTGATATACAAAGACTATGACTTGCTCTCTGCCTCTCAGGGGTTCATTCCATCCTGGTCCTAAGTAGGGTATTGGCATGAAAATTTGCCTTTACAAAGGACGGTGATTCCACAGGCAATACTACTGGAATTAAGGTCAGGAACGGGCACACAATTCTTTCTTTAAGCTAACAGTGCTTTGACATTCTGTAAACTTGTTATCTGATATCTGATAATTGTGCATTGTCAACTGTAGCCCCTTTTGCACTGTTTATGCTTGTTGCATTATAAACATAAGCATGAGGTATCTTCTGCAGTAGAACCTTTGTTTTTTGTTTAAATTAACTCATTTAGAAACAGCTTGATAATTAACTCATTTAGAAACTATTACATCTCACTAAACGCTGTATTGCATTTGTCTCTTGCCTGAAAAACGCCTCAGAATAAATTTCTGTTTATCAGTTATGGTGTAACTTGGCAGCAGAGAGGCTGTACCTTGACTGCATCATGTTTTGTGACTTCAGGGAAGGTATTTAACTGATGAACAAACTGTTCATAAATTTTCAGTTTTACTATAGTTACTACCAACAACATTCAGATTGTCTACATTCCCCCAACAGCTTAACTTTCATTTACTTCAAAACTTTAAGAATACACTACATTGTATTCTGCATTTCAGCTATATTCAGCAAACTTTTCTTTACTGTGAGGGTGTTTAAATCAGTAGAGTTCTATAAAACTTCACGACCATTAAAATTTTCTTCCATCCAAATGAGCAGATAGTAATCAAGCTGTTGCTGCCTCTTATTTAATGAAAACTGGTTTGGAAAATTGCCCCTTTCAAGGGGAGTAGCTCATTTTAGAAGTCTGTGTACTGCTTTTCCTTTGGAACACTCTTTTTGATCTCTTAACAATCAATGTTTCTAACAGTTTCCACCCATTTTTTGTTCAGAGAAGTGTTCTGTTTCTTTGGTCTTAAACCCAATGAGCCAAGTTTTTCATGCTGCAAGATAACAGCCCTAGAAACACTTGTTACAAACTAACTGTGAGCACACAGAGATGTAAAAGATGCTTAATATCATGTTTTATAGCTGGTGCCTTTACGGTCTATGCTTTCTTTATGGTATGCGTTTACTGTTGTATTATTCTTGTTCAATATTCAGCAAAGAAATTGACTGAAAATATTGCAGATGTGCTGTAGCCGTTGAAAACTGTAAAACAGTGAACTAAGTAATGTCTGAGATGTGATATGATATCCTTAGTTGTAACCTTTGAAAAATTTCTTTTGTTTGCTTTTTATAAATTGAAGAACCACCAGCACACCCAGAAAAAACACATTTACACTAATCTTCAAAATGCATCAAGAAGTACAAAAGCACGTTTATGCACAAATGCACTCGATGCAAAATCTTCACCTGCATAGTATCGTATGTACCATGTAATCAGGCTTTTCTGAAATTTCTGCTCTTCTGTTTTCACTCTGTTCTGCCCTTTTGCCTCATTCACAGGAGGGAAAAATGGATTTATAGCAGGTAACAACACAGACCACCTTAAAGTAAATCATCTAACACTTTGTACAAGACTGAAGCACATGAGGATCAAGACAGGGAACTACTATGGCTCACCTGTTCTTTACATTTATTGAAAGTTTCTGCAGTCTTCTATTGCTTCTCAGTTTTTTTGAGCAAACTTGCAGAAAATGTTGTGTAAGTGCATCCTTAAATGTATCCTTAAGAGTTTTCTGAGACTAAAACAAAATTTCACATTAGTGCCCACTAATGGCACTAACTAGGAGATTACAGGACTGTAATAGACTTTGAATGTAATCTTCTTCAACATGAGTGTTTACTGATGCATTGTCCTGTCTTACAGTAACAAAATATACAAGGAAAACAAATTATCTGCTTGCAGAGAAGTGATTGTAAATTTTTGTTTAATCTGTTGATTACTATTTTACTCTCACTGGTCATTACTACTGTTTTAATCTGACCAGACTCACTTGTGTCTTCTTTGCTATTTTAGACAATACCCTCCAAAAAAGTTAATCCCTTAGTTTATTCTATGTGTGGCATTAGTATTGGGGCAGAAATTCCAGAAATGTTATTAGTAATAGAGTAGTAGTCTCCATAGAAATATACATAAGTAACCTATGCTCTCCCTATAACTACCTGGTGGTCTGGCATTTGTAATCCAAGAACTTCTTTGCTGTTTTAACTTCAGTATTACATTATCATCTATTATTATCTGACCTAATTCCAATATCTCTACTCGTACTCAGTACTTTCCATTTATGACATATTGCAAGTGAAGTCACAGTGATGTTCCTAGATGTATAACATAGTATATATGAATACAGTAAAATAAGATAGCACAAAATTCACGTTACCACATTGTGTAAATTATGTACAGTTAATATAATCCTGTCATTATCTAATAACTGTTAGTCATGGTATTTTGAGATAAATCTAAACATTAAGGCCCTCAGATGTTATTTGATTCATTAATTGTAAAAAGTAGCAGTGGTGGAAGTAGTGATCTCTTCCGTAAGTGGATAGAGATAAGCACATTCTGCACACAGTTAATCTTACAAGATAGGAATTCAAGGCTGATGATAGAAAAAATTGGCTTCAGTCTCTCCATGCATCGTAGAGAGGTGGAGGTCTGACCACTAGTAGTCAAAGTAGATCTGACCACTAGTCCAGACAGATTTCCTAACTAGTGCTTCTTTAAAAGGAAACCTTAATCTGTCTGTAGTTTCTAGTTTCTTGGTTTAGATTTTTTTTCCAATTTGCAATTTATTACTTTTTCCCCCTCGTTCTCTTTGTTTTCTATTAACTAAAGAAGAGATTTCAGAATTTTACTTTTCTTAAAATTCTTAAAATTGCTTATTAAACTTTTTCCAAAACCTACCAATTGTTACTACTTTACATCTAGCTATTTCTAATATTCAGGTTTGTTCATAATTGTACTGATTTTTTGAGTAATTTTCTTTTCTTCCCCCCAAATAAATATAGAAATGTCAGTATTTAAACCTGTCATTTTTTCACACAGGAAGAGAAACATGATTACATATATTAAGATTTAGGCAATTATCAGGTTTTAATTAAACTTACACTATAGGTTTCAAATCTTAAGTAAAATTAGGTCAGTGGATTACTTTATATTCTAAATAATTATGCATAATTCAAAATGACATACAAGGTACAAAATGTAATCTTGTATTTACTGATTTATTTCAAATCCCCTACGATAAATTTATTTTAGGAAATTTTAACTAGCTTTTCTATTGTTTGTTATCTGTTTCCCAATATTTTTTTAAATGATTCATGAATTTCTGCCAAATTTGAGAAGAGTGGAACTCTCAAAGACAATCTGTCTTATATTTCATGAATCAGGTAAATGGAAATGAAAGACTGGCCCATATATGTACAGTTTGAGAAAGGCTTCACCTCATTAGTTTTCTGTTTTGTTTCACCTGTTACCAACCAAAAAATAATAAATGGATCAACATATACCACTGGTTAGATAACTGATAATTAATTGGTTAATGAAGGAGTCCAAGGTATCTTGAGAGCAAAGTGTGCAAGATCAGAGGGAAAAAAATGTAGGAAAGAGTGGGAAACACTGAGAGGGAAAACATAAACACAAAAAATATGTCAGGGGAGCTGAATTTGTTCTGTCATTAGAGCATAGTATAGAGAAGAAATGAAGCTGCAGTATTCTCATTGCTCAGAAAATGATTTGATCATTCTTGTTACAAATAAATGTTGGAGAAACTGCTTATCCTGTTGCTTGTCTGATTTGCCAGTGTACACCTGACCTCTGTCAATGTAACAATGTGTGCCTTGTTTCATACTGTATTTATATTGATTTTCACTCACAGCAACCCCTGCTCACTTCTAAGTTCTTTAAAAAGCCTATGCCTTTTTCTTAATTCTGCACTCAAATATAACTGAAATCACACACTACTCTAAGAATAACTGAATAAAGAATAACTGAAATTACATTGCATCCAGGAAAAGAAGCATTTTGATTTTGCTTGTTTCTTTCTTGATTATAAGCTCTTAAATTTAGGGCAATCATTTACTCTTTGTTTATAAGGCACTGTGCTATTGGAGTACATACTACCTTGTTAAGTCATGGCAACAGTCAGCTCTAGTTACAAGAGAAAGAACATGAAATCACTGTTATGTTTTATTCAAACTACTATAAAATAGAGCACTATGAATTTTTTTTTTGAGATTATCTGCCCAATGACACTGATCATATGTAACTTTTAATTAGACCCATTAGACCCTTTGCAAGTATTATTGTTTAACCAATTCACTCTTCAGGATTCTAAGTTTCATTAAATCCCCCCTGTGACGTGGATGTTAAAAGAGTAATTTATCTAATGAGATGGTCAACACAACAAACTGTGTTAAATCATAAATACCTGTTTCTATACGAATATATAGCTTTCACTATTATACTTATTACATCCTTACTAATTCTCAGATTTCGGTGAATGTTAACTTTTTTTTTTGAGCCTTGTTAATGAAATGAGTTCATTTCTATTTCCTTATTTCAGGCTACTGACAACACTGCTGCAAGAGCACAGCAATGACAGAAGGCTGTAGTAAATAGGTCAGAGCAATTATCTCACTACTTACTTTCAATCTCCTATCACTTTAGGACATTAGATGTAGACACAGTGATGAAAATATCTTTGTCCAGCTCAGCAACATGCTGTGAGAGGCAGCTCATGGAAGAAGATACTGAAAAAGACAGCAGCATGAGAAAGTGTAAAAATATAACATAGGGGACAGAAAGAAAATGTTTCTGACATTAAAGCAGTATAAAAGGGTGAGATCTGAATCTCTTTGCAGTTGCTACTGTAAATCAGGAATAGTGTTATCAAAGCAGTGAAGTTAAAATTAGATTATGTGAGAAGATATTCAAAGTTTTATTTTTCAAATATATCTAGCTTTTTGTCTAGGGAAATAAAATACAGCAAAGATATGTGATGAGGTGAAAGGTAGTTCTGGAAGCCTAGACATCAAAATTAATTCTTCTTTAAATTTTGTCATTATTAGTAACGCGTTTAATAAGTAATTTGCAGGTCAGTGAATACTGTGTGCACTGAACCTAGTTTATCTTTTATTGTTTTCTTTAAGAAAAGAACAAACCGTTTGTGTTGACTTAGAAAGTTACTTTGTACATAATTGAATGACTTTTCAGAAACTGAGATGTGTGAGCTGGAAAGATGACAACTAAATAAGCAGAGTTATTTTTGTCTTTTTCTTAACTATGTTGAGAGGAAATATATTTGACTAAGCTGAACTGAAAGTTAGTGATTTTTCTTCATAGAAATACAATAAGCAGTGTGCAATTCAATCAGGAATTGGAACTGATCAATCAACATATTCCCAGTGCTACTGATATATGAAACCTATTAAAATGCTGAAACTTCAGATCTCACATGTATGAGACCTGAACCAAAAAAACATCAGAAATAGCTGTAGCTGTTTCACTGATGATAAACAACTTCTGCCTGGCCACACATGCAATTAAAGGTTTTATTCTTTTTTTGTTTGTTTGTGTCTTTTAGCAATATTGGTGCGGGGATGAATATATATCCCAAAAATGTGGGGTTTTCTCAGTGGCAATTTCATCTATTTCTAAAAATATTCATGAAAGAGAACTGGTTACAAAGTAAATCTGAAAATGAAAATGAAATAAAGAATGAGGTTAAATAAACAAATATACTATAAATCATTAAGGAAGAAACACAAGTTACAAATTACTCTGAGGTTTTATATTTGTATTTGACATGCTCAGTGTGGAAGATTGTATTAATTATTCTAGGTCCCTCCACTGAATTACCATCCTATTTCTAATACACTTTCTGAGAAATCTTCCTAGTCCAGTTGGAATAATCTAGTAATAAAACTAAAACCTGCTTATTTCAGTATGAACTGCTTGATGTCTCTGTATCAAAGAGAATAAATGCTAAAATTTTTTTCTTTTGTAATATTCTGGCCCATTTTTAACTATTTTTTTACCAAGTTTGTATGCTAGTTAAAGTAGTCTAACACGAGTTCTTACTGAGCTGATGTTGCTGCAACAAATAAACTTGGCATGGCTTTCTCATTAATGCTGTTGTAAGTTGGAAATTGAGTCTTAACAAGATCTGACTTTTATTTCTGTTTCTTTTTGAGAAAAATAATTCAGTGAAAAGAAGTTGATTATGGTAGCCACATAAACCAGTTGTTACATTCTATCTTTGGGAAGGCCTGGGGACTTTGGAGCTTGCAGTCTGAATCGTCTTTGTGTTAATTTGTATACTAAGGCATATTTACTCATACAGTTCTCTGAAAATCTGAGATTGACTCCTTTAAAAAAAAAGGAAAAGATGGATGAACAAGACAAAACTGACTCAAACTCAGCTGTACAGGCAGTGTGAACAACTTAGACTAAAACCTAGTAGCGTGGTTAGGTGAATGAAACCTACTACCATACCTAATAAGACTTCAGATGTATGCCATGTTCTTAAACACTTTCTTAGGACTCAGTATGCAAAGATTTTAAATAATAATGTCCTTCTGGAACATACAAAAAACCCAGACATCTTGAACTCATTTTTTTTTTCTGTTTTTGCTTATCTGTTCTCATAAGCTTAAGTCGTATTACAGCTGTTTGTTCATTAAAGAAAGATTCATGCTAGGAGTACAGAAGTCGAGCAGCAATGGGTAATAAACACCTACAGATCTCTATCTATTTACCTATGCATCAGTTATTCCAGTTTGATGGAAAGAAGGAAACATTTTAACAGGCTAAAAATTTGAAAACAAAATGTCAATCTCATAACTTTAGACATTGCATTTGATGCTGACTAATGCTCTATCAATGAGCAATTGATTTACAAACTGAGTTTTCAGGCATTTTACCCCTATGGGCTGACTAGCGTCCAACCAAGATCAAAACTGCCTTTGAAATCCTGTGTTAGAGAAAAGGCATAAATGTGTTAGATGATCTAGGGCACAATAACAAGCATACAGAGAAAAAAGAGTAGGACATTTCTCCCCAGATGGTGCATCAGATCAAGTGATACACTGCTGAAATACTGATGTAACCTTGGACTAAAATGATAGTGACTACTGTAAGGGTTTTAATAGTGTAAGATCAACATGATCACAAACTCTAGGTACACAGCAGATGTCCAATCATCTAGCTAAGAAAAGATAGTTATGTCTTATAAATGTATAGATTTTTGTTCTATGCTATGTCATGTAAAGTTATGTGACGAACTGAAGTAATCACATTTATCCTTCCAATCAACATGAATAAGATTATCAGACTTTTTGGTATTCATCTATGGAAAGAGGCTGTAGCTACCAAAGGAAGGATTTATGTATATATTGTACCATTTTAGCAGAATGCTGGCTAACGGACTTTAAAACTCCTCATGTAACCTCTTGTCTGAGATATCGGGGATGGCTACAGCTATGCTTCCAGGTCTTATTTTAACTTGAAGTGATGCCTGCTTTTTTTGCATAGTAGCTTATCTATCAGGAAACAGAAGACTTGTATTCAAGGCCCATGTCAGGAAGAAGGGTCTTGAACCTGCACCTGCCATGCTCCAAGACAGTAACTCTAAGCACAGAATTTTGATAGCAGGTTTTTTATTCTGCAGAAGCTGGGACATCTATTGTTTAGCTTGTCAAGCTCCACAGTTTATTGGATCAATATCTCATTGTAAAATTGTAAAAAGAAGAATGATTTGTTTCCCACCGATAACTGTATTTTGAAGAAAGCTGCTCTGGAGACATTCTGGCTTCTGCAAAGGAAGAATCTAGTGCCAGCTATGAACATGTAGGAGAGAAGAGGTTCAGGATATTTCAAACAGACATCTTCTCCATCCTTCCTCTACTTTTGTTACTATGTGTAATAGAATTCAAGATTCATTCAGCAATCATTCATCTTGGCAAACTAGTACTTGAGGTGCTCACCCAGAATAGCTGCAACCTGCACATCTTGTGCTCTTTATGTATTTTAGCTGATGCTTCTTTAATAAAAAATTATAAATGCATATAAAGACTCATAAACACAGATGTATTCTTGCCCAAGCTTTCTGGATAAATACATTTTTAAGTAATTTGCAGGTGTTTTTTTTCAGACTGACCTAACATAACAGCGCTAATGGACAGCGGCACAATTCTGCAGATTCTGTGACATTTTTTTAGATTCTTCAGGGAACTGTTTTGGCTAATCAATGAGTCTCAAACACAAAATATTTTTAAAGTAACTGAAAGAACTAAAAAATAAGGTTCTAATCAGTTTTTCTGTCTGTTTTCTAAGTATGGCATTTCTAACTTTAGAACAATGATATTACCTGTAAAAATCTATGTTTCATCATGATGGAATTTCATATATGTATATCTAATTTGTATATTATTTATTATTATATATGTATATTGCTTAGCACATAGTAAAAATGAACTAGAGAGGTTTTCTGCCAAGAGGGACCTTCTATTTACAAACTAGATTTTTTCCAAGGAGAGCAACTTTTGAAAGAAAATTATTATTCAGAGCCTCTAAAAAACTGATAATTTAAGACTTAGTCTAGCATTTAATGATTGTCTCGCAAAAGCCTCAGACCATTCCAGAGTTTTTCAAATCTAAAACAAGTTAAACAAGTTTTAGGACTAGTGCTGTACTGTAATTTCAGAAACGTTCTCTAAAGACAGACAAGGGACAAAAAACCGAGTAATATAGTTACTTTTTTTTTGTATAGTTTTGCTGCTGGTGATGGCAGCTATGAGTTATTACTCTTCATTCATTTGTCAGATATCATAGTACTGACAACCACTTTTCTTTAGTTTTGACAAGAAGCAGATTTCACTAGCAGAGCCAAACTGCAAGATTCATCAGGCTTCATATTTTAAAAGTGTAAGGTCTTGAAAGTCTATAAAATTATTTTCATTATCAAGTTCCTACAGTGTCTTTTGAAAGATGTGATTTAGTTAGTCAACTTTTAGTGTGTGGGTTGAATTAATTATTAGTACTATGTAAAATTTGCTGAATATGTTAACTTATAAGTTGTAAATGGTATTAATGAAAATTAACAATCCTACTGATTATAAACTAAAATTACCATACAGGAAAATGACAATTCTGCTATTTTTTTGAGAGCTATTTTTTTAAACTACAATTTTATGGAAAACTGTTCCATACTAGGAACATAAATGCATAATACAATAAGAAAGGTTGTAAAATTGCATAGCAGTTGTTTAAAAGGTTTTTCAAAATTACTTGTGCTTATGTAAAGTCAGAAACATAATGTGGTATATAGGATGTATAGCAAAACACGATTTCCTTTATACCACTTTTATATTCAATTTTCTGAAATGTGGGTTGTAGTGTTAACAAACTAGTAAAACATGTCTCTTAAATAGAATAAAACATTTTCTGCCCTGTGTGTGTAAAAAGATTACACTGGTTAACTTCTGCAAAACAGAAAGCTTACAGATGATTTGAAAAAAAACCCTAAGGTATTTTAATTACAGAAAATAATAATGTCAGTGAACTGAGACACTTTTCAGATTTCAGTTTCTAGTTATTCAAAATTATGGACTTTATGAATCCTATTTTTTTTTTCTATTTGTTTGATATTTGTCTCAATAAGTAAGTGCTGCAAATTCAGCCTCATCTTCACGTTGTGTCAATCAAGAACATTACCTCATATATATGTCATAATGATAAATTAATTAAAGATGGGAAAGTGCTCATATTATGCTAATGAACTCTACTGCCAAAGCAAAAAATAAGTAACTTCAAAAATAGCCACGGAATCCTTTAGAGTGAAAATTATTTGATTACAGGGCACCTTTAAAGAAATTAATGATAACTCAAATGAATATAATTATTTCTCTAGTTATGCAACTTCACAGTAGCAGTTAAAAAAAAGTCATTCTAAGTGTAGGACTTCAGGTGACTTACATCAAGGCAGCTGCATGTTCATTTGATGACAACTGTTTGTGATAACTGTGTATTAAATTTTAATTTTTTAGTTACTATAGCGACATTTGACATCTGTTACTGAGGTCCCTCTTAAATTTATCATTAAAAACAGCATAAAGGTTCTATACGCTAAACTCTTAATATGTTGTTGCACATAGAAGCCCTGACTTTCAGGAAAGTCCGGTAGTGTCAAAAATAGATGATACATGAATTAAACCAAGTGTAATGCTCAGATGCCATGATATTCCAGTCTTAATGGGTTGTTGATGCAGTCTTACGCTTTTCATTTCTGTTTGTTGCAGAAGTGGTGCAGAGGGACCAAAATGGAATCCCACAGCCCCTTTACATCAAAAACATCCAAGTCAGGTTGAAAGAAAATCTTGGTTATTAACGACTTCAGTTCAGCTTTTGTGATTGGGGAGACACCTGTTAAATGGCTACCTAAAATCAATAGGTTCTTCCTTTTTGATCATAAATTTTCCTCCAGAGCTTTTATAGCAATAGATACAAGTTTCCTGATCTGAGCAGCCAGATTATTTACCTATCGAATAAGATCCACTGGAATTAGAAAATAGGCTGACAAGATCTTAATGTCCTGAGCGGCACAGCTGACAAGTAATGCTCTAAAAACATTTTCTGCACATACAGACCTCACTGAGTTGCCAAAAGCAAACCAAGAAAATGCATGGGAATCTAGGTCACTGTGATTAAAAAAAACCCCAAAACAACAACAAAAAACCCAAACAAATCAAACAAAAGAAAAGAACAAAAACAAAAACCCGAAACAATAAACCCCCCAAACAAATAACAAAAAACCCCAAGAGGTACTCATATTTCATATATAAGATCCCACTGAAAAGATATCTTGAGTAGGTTTCGACATACCTCAGCTTGCCATGATTCAAACATGCTTTCAATGCTCAAGCAAATGACCTAGCACCTGGTCAGAAGCGAATTAAAGTGTTGCAGTTGTTCACTTCTAGTGAGGTTGTGCTGCTGTGTAGCAGGATATAAAAGACATGGCCAAAAGATGAAGAAAAAACCCCTCATATATGCGCCTAAAGTTCCACAATTATCATGCCATTTTTCACATGAAATTTGACTATGATCTTCAAATACATTAGAAAATGATGGGTTTGTATTGCAGTAGTATTTTCCTCTGGCACTAAACGATAAAAAGTGATATCAAAAGGAACAAGGCAGATAATGAGTTCAGAGTTTAAACAGGTCACTGAGGTTTTTATGCAACTCCAGCCAAATCAACACATGTCCACATATTACAAAAATAGTAATTGCACAGAATGTAATTATTATCAAAACAAAGAGTATCAAAAACCTTTAAGATGCTAAAATAGTTGTTAGAAATACCTAAATTCATTGAACTATAAATAAAATTACGGTTTCCATTCTGGAGACAGAAGAGAATTTATGTTTTGTACCTTTCAGTTGCTAAGCGCTGGGATAGTCCTACAGTAGATTCCTGGGCTACCAGTATCAAAAGCAAAGTGTGTTAAACTGTCTGTGGCAGAAACTGAGACTCCATGAGATTGGTTAGGTAACATCTGTTAAAATAAATGTACTGAATAAACTCAGAGATTTTACTACGGTTTTTAGAATGCCAGAGGAGAAAGGAGATACGATATTCTGGGTTGACTTTTACTAAATTTGCCTGTTAACATACTGTCTTTTTGGGATAGCTGCATTTCCTTGGGGTCAGCAAGTAAAAATACTGACAAAGCACATATCTCTGAATAAGGGATATGGTATTTACAATATTTTCTCAAAAATTTCTTAACATGATAGATCAATTATTTTAAGTTTGCAACCTAGTCAGTGGACTAGTCTTCTCTCAACCACACTGCCCATATAGCTAATATAGTTAAAGCGAGATCACAGGAACTGCAGTAGTATTACACATTTCCATTACTGTAGGAGCAAGCTCAAGCCAATCTACAGCTTTATGGGTCTTTTTTGGTTTGGTTTGGGTTTTTCCCCCATTGTCATCTCTTTTCAGCATTCTAAAAGTGTTTAAGAGTCTCCAGCATCCAGATTAATCTGTATTATCTACCATCAGAAGACATATGCATAACTGTTCCTAGCTAAAGATCATTATAAAATGTGCAAATATAACAAATACGAAATTCTCATAAGCAAGTGTAAAGACAAGTTTTAGGTTTGTGACCACATTCTTTAACAGTGAATTTAGCCCAGGATGTTAACGATAAGAAACCATGGATTATGGGTCAAATTTTTATACTGAGTCTAATGTTTGTTTTCTCTTGATTAGAAAACGGATTTGCTAAAAATGTATAGTCACTTCATCCTCTTATTCAGAGAAAACCCACTGGCTTTTGTTCAGAAGACACTTGATATTATTTTTCAATGTTATTCTGTCCTGCTTAAATTTAATTTTCTTTGTTTCTTCACTGCTATTTTAATAAACATAGTCATCGTCAACTGTAGCTATAACTATGTTTGTATTTTTCATTTAATGATTATTTTTCTTTTATGTCTAACATTTAGGGTCTGAGAAGCATGGTATATCCTTTTTTTCCACAAAGTAGAGAAATGTTCCATGCAGTTTTAAGGAGATGCCTAATGCATACAACCTTTAATGATATGACCTCATTTCAGTTTATTTCTGTCATTTACTGTGACTCAGACCAAAGCTATACAACATTCTGAAATCATAATTTTAGATTAAAAAAAAAATCTCAGCTAATTTGCCCTCCTCTGTCAGCGTGTGAAAAAAAAATATCTATATAAAGTATTATCTCTTCCCAGGAAGAAAAATGAAAATTAAAGATGAGTTTAGTATCTTCTCAACAGACACAAGATCATGAGGAGACAATCATATACTTATGATCTCTTCCCTGGTCATACTTTAAGAGTTTCTAACTCTTCAGAGCCCTCATTCCATTTCTAAAGATTTTTTTGTTTCTTTCAGTAGTCATAGCAGCTGTCCCAGCTGTTTCTGCCCCTTGTTTGTCTCTTTCTTTTTTTAAATTCAGTGTTATAAATCTGGCATAACAGCAGGACTATAATAAAGTATGAATTTCCCAAAATGGACCTGTTCGCTAGCAGAATTTCTTACAAGGGTGTAATTGCCTGGTATTTCCTAGAAACAAATCAAATCCAGCAGAAAATTATGTTTAACTGGTCATTTTCAGAATTTGGCACCATCTTAAAACCAAAATATGGGCTTAATCCCATACACTTGATCCAGTGTAAGGAGATCTGATTAGAATTCATTGCTTTGTCTCCCTTTTTCCCCCTTCTGTAATTTCTTTCACACTCTTTTTGCCATTTCTGGAGGTAGCTATGTTAATTTTTGGCACTTTTACAAAGCAATATTAAAAAACAACACCACCGCTAAAGTAATCAGTATTTGTGTTCTAGCTTGATACTACATGACCTTTTTCCACAGTTCCATTTGAAAAGCAGAAAAGTACTTCTGAATTTCACTCTCTGTCTCTGTGCTTTGTTTTGGGTTGGTCTGGTTTAGTTAGGTTTGGTTCCATTCAAGTTTCCCTGGTAGCTTATTAAAAATTTTAAATTATGGTTGTAAGGTTTTATTTAAATCAACTTTCTCCTTTAAAGACCAATAACGTTTTTACAACTATCAGCCAGACTAAAGAACATTTGCAAGATTAGAGGTTCTATGTGTCTGTCAGTCAATGGAAAAAGTAAATCTGTAAAGAGCTGTTTAACTTATTTTATTGTTTCAAACTACGGAGCACTTATCTACCAAAGACTGTTAGAAGTGGAAGTTTTTCACTAGCTACAGGGCTGCTTTTTTCAAGTTCCAGTTGTATTTGGCTTCTCTTCTTCATTGACAAATCATCAGAACACAGCTGTAAATTTGTTCTTCAAGCTGTGAGGTGGAATGCATAGATTAAAACCAAAATGTACAAAAGAACAGAAAGGATGACAGAACTTGACCTGAAGTCATTAGTATTGTTAAATATTGTAACTAATTAGGGCAAAATTTGATTCATAACAGTATTCACTATTGACTAAGAATAACTCTTACACTGATGACTCTGAAATCCTACCCTACTTGACTTTTATCCAGGGTCACTCCAGTAATATCTAAACTACTTTCCTCTTGAGGTAAACATAAATGAAAGTGGTGATATGCTCGCCAGCACCAATACTAAGACTTTAATACACCAAAGCAGGAAATATAGACTATATAGTGTGAGGTGACCCCCAACAACTAATAAGTGATAGAGCTGTGACTGCCATCAAACTAAACCAGATTTTTCATAAGTAGAAGTCCCAATATGTCAAAAATGCCATATTATATGACAGACATCTTCTATATGTATGGCATGCTAATCTCATGTAAAACATACACTTCAAACTTCCTGAATGCCAAATTGCTGAAAACTGATAAGGCAAATAATTTCCCTATGTTTTGGGAAATCTAAATTCTAGTAAGAAAATCAGTACCTCTATAGACTGACTTGATTTTCCTTCTGACATAGTTTAGACATAGAGACTATGGATTTTCAGTTCACTGTAAAACTTCAGATTTAGAGCCACATGTGATACAATGATTAGCTTTATGTAAAATACATAGAAGTGCAACACAACAGAACCCAAATTTTTGGGCTTGTTCCTAGTAGAATTACAAGAAAATTCCTACTGATATACAACTGAAAAATCTAAAACTTCAGATAGGTCTCACTGAAAAATATTGATGTGTACAAAGCTCTTTAGGTTGGGCATATGGTAACATTAAATTTCTCTCCAACAGTATTTTCAGGTTAGAGATTAATGGCTTCACTATAACAGCAGGAAAATCATGCTAGTTTTAGCTGAATTTTCTTGGATTTTTGTATGTCTGTAAATCTTGAACTAAAGTTGATACCTGTTTTGTGAACTTAGAATCTTGAGCATTATCTTAAGAAATAAAAATTAATTCTGATAAAGTCTGTGATAGAAGGAAGAAACATTTTCAAACAGGTTTGTTAATACTTTATAAAAAGATCGCTTGAGTAGTAATTGCATTTGCAATGGGAGAAATAAAGCCAAGAAAATAAAATAACATCAAAAAAATAAAAGAAAGTCAACTCCAAAGACCTTGCTTTGAATTACCTGCTAGATAAAGGTTGCATTTGGCCCCATCAACACTCATAACTATGTGGGATACCCCAGATTTTGAACTTTTATGTTGAAGGTTGACTCAACTTTAAATGGAAGCCGAACACAGATTTGAGGATCACAATAATGACACTCAAGCTTTATTTAATCTTAATTAAGTCTTAATCTAATGCACAATAATCATGCTGCACAGAAAAAAAGTTACAAAAAAAGTTACAAAAAGTTACTCTACAGTAACTATGCCTGTACTCATGTCTCTGTGTAGTAACAGTACTATGCAATTATTTTCTTTATATTGTTTTATAATAATAATAAAAATATAATTAAAAAGAGATCAGAAGTAATATGTCCTTGTCATAATTAAACATGTGATAATATCATAGTCAGTTTCTTTAGATCTCCTAAGAAAAAGTATAATTGTGCTTAAAATATATTAAAACTCAGTTTATTCTTCTCATTTTGAAACAAGTAAATCTTCAAGTAAACTGCAGATATCAAAATTATGCTCACTGTTCCAAATGGCAACTGCAACTAACTTTTCTGTTCGTTATGTGTTAGTCATCAAATGCCTAATGCACTTGTTATAAATAAGCATTTTTATTCTGAATCTTAGATTAAGTGAATGCTCTGATCCTGGAAATTTTCCAAAGTAATAATCACCTTTGTCTCAGTGGTTGAAAATTGAAAGTAATCATTTTTCATTTTTATGAGAAAAGAAATCCTGTGAAAAAAGGTTAACTATCCTTTTAGAAATTTAGAAAAAACAGATCTGAATTTTTCACAGCAATTAATTCAATACATAAACAAGAATTTAGTGCTTCACTTCTTCTTCAGCCTTACTGGGACAACAATCCCAATAATCCTGCTCTTCAGAAATATTAAATATATTCTCCCTCCTGCTCAAACCTTAGTAGTATTCAAATGAGACTGCTGAAGATGAAAACAGTTGTAAAGACAAGATAGGGGAAAGTCACACAACAGCTAGAGAGGAGATGGAAACCTGCAGAACAGAGTAGACTCCTGGAAGGAGGAAAACCTTTATTATCCCCTCAGACAAACTCACCTAAACCCCTTTAGTATCTCAGACTTCCTTCTTTCCCAAAAATCTAAAAAACTCTTTGATAGTAAATCTTAGTTTGCTAATATAATAGTTCCAAATATAATAATATAATAGAATGGCAAAACTCTATGTTCCTGAGAAGTCTTGAGTTCATTCCACTTACTATATTCATGTACATGCTACTTTCACATGGAAAAATGGCTCAGATGTGTCACATTAAACCTCTTTTTTGTACATCAAAATTCAGCAAAGAGAGGAATTGACTTAAAAGAAAAGAATAATTCATAGGTACAGAAAATACTTAGTATTTTCACTTAGTATATTCATTTTTTTTCTTCATAAATATTAAAGATACATAGCTCAAGCATTTGTGGGGAATTGTTGTAAGCTTCCTGGTTTTATACTAACTGAAATCCCTTATGATTAAATGCGTAATTCTGGGTCCAATACTGCAGAATCCTACACTGCATTTTTGCTTTCACTATAGTGTATGTACATTTTACTGGCAAGCATACCATAAATCTTCGTACATACTTTTAGTTCCTTGTAGAACGTTATTCAGTATACTCTGTGTGTTCTTGTATTTTCCCCTAAGAACTTGAATGCTACGACTAGCCATGAAAGTACATCAGGATTAAGTCTCATTTCCTTTAGAACTGAATCATTGAAATAAATAAAGAAAAACACCAAGATGACAAGAAAATTTTCCCAACTTGAAGGAATAAAAGGGTCTTTTAAAAATATTTTCACTTGCATTTTTGTCCCACAACGTGTCTCATGTCTGTAAGAATATAGAGGAAAGAATAAAAAAGTATATAGACACTAAAAGTGGTATATGGCATTCAGGAAGCAGTTCTGGAATTATGGTTTCTAATTGGAGCCCAGTGTGAGTAAGGCCTTCAGGACAACACCGTAAAGTAACCTTTCCTGTCTAGTTCATTACATTCTTTATTAAAACCTGTAATGGATTTGTGATAATCCCAACAGGGGCATTGCATGATTTAGGAATAAGTGCATATGCTTATATAAAGTTGAGCCCTGGAAGTTCTTACTTCCTTGTACACCTGATAGTGTTGTGGGATTATTGCTTAATTAGTAATTTGACTTTGGCAGTGAAGATGCATATGAAATCATATTGAAATTCAAAAGCTGCTATTTATCCTGGCTATATAATAGTCATTGCAGTTATCATTGGAAGTCTATTTAGCCTGCTTTTTGTAGCTGCTCCGTTGAAATAAATATTGCTGAAAAAAACTAATAAGCATAATTGAAGCATGAAATGTTTGAAAAAAATATCACTAACTAATGTTTCAGGGTCCCTCAGTTTAAGGGAAATCTTAGCAACACGCAGCATTGGAGAAGGGCTTCTGAATTGGGAGCAAGCTCATTTTCCTGTACCTTTGAATGCTAGCCCTCGGGTACCACCTGCTGGAAAATAATTCCATGTCCAAGGATGTTTGCAAATGAATTCACTCGGGCTTTGAAACTCTACCACTGAAGAAAGTAAACAATCAGTATTAGTGGTGTTAGAAGAAAAATAACAGAATAACATAGGGGCTAACTGGTTTTCTGTACTCAAGTTTGCATTTCTTTCTAGTTTGAAATTTAAACATGCTGACAGCATTTCACAATCTAAGATGAAGAGAGTGAACACCTGTGCAAGGCAGTCCTAAGCTGAAAGTATAAGCTATTGAGTGAATTGACATGTGAGAGCTGAGACTTCTCAGACACGCCAAGGTAAGAGTGATGATGATTCTATACTACATGCCACTATGATACCACACCATGAATGCTGAGCAAATTAGTTAATTCAGTAGCCTGATTAAAAATTATCTCATAACATAGCAGAAGACTCCGCAAATGTGTTTTTTAATAAAAGGGAAGAACTTTGTAAAAACAAGCCCTGCTATCAGAGAAGTCCTCTAAGAATCTAGTATTTTAAATTTGTCCAACAGGAATGTCATTTCTCTCAAACCAATCAGAGAACTACAGGTGCTGAAACAATACCAGGTTTTAGGTTGAGATTTGTCATTTATTATCCATATACCACAAACATAGACAGTGTTTCTGACTATGTTTTCATTTTTTTTTCAGATTAGGAGAAAAGAAGAAGATTCCTGTCAAACCACCTTTCTCATAATTTTCCATGAGATTTTTCTTTCATCCTTCTTTAGGATGAACATATGTAAGTTTTTGCTTCATAAGGATATGTAGACACTTAAAAAAGTTGTTTGTGAGTTGAAGTGTGCTGTCTACAGCATATGTTGATTTTCAGATTTATAAATATTAGATGTTATTTCCTCAGAATTTTGACATTGTTGTGGAAAATATTTGCATCAAGGTAAGTTTGTTGTTAAATAACCTAAAAGCACTTGCTTGTGACTCTAAAGTTCTATATTACGACCTTGTATTTCAAGTTGAAATAAATTTGTAACAGTCTGAATACTCAGTAAGCATTTTGATTCAGTAACTTAAGTCCACTTGTTCTATATTACCTCAAAAAGCTTTGTACAAATGTTCCTCTGACTAAAGAGAAATGTTTAATGCACTGAGAGTATATTTCCAGTTTGATTAACATATTTCATAATCCTTTTTAAAACAAATTAAGCTAGAGTACCTAATGTTCTGCCTCTGGTTATTCCCCAAAACCCTTCACTTGCTGTACAGCTGGGGCTAAGTTGTTAACAAGCTTTTATATTTGAAGTGCAAATTAAGCAGAATTTAAGAGTTGATGTCCAAAGTAGTGCCAATGTTCTGCCTCCTGCAAATGCTGAAGTACTTGACAAACATAAGTTTTACTCAGAGACGTTGGATCATGCACCTGAAGTTTGATTTTGCACGAGACTATATACACTGGCATGTTGGGTGACCTTTGAAAGTGATTGGTTACCTTACTTTTGAGGTTGTTTGGGGTATAAAAAACCCTCCTGACCTCCAAATTTAAGCTTCTTGCTCCTGAGGTTCTTTATACATTTATTCATAGGACCATTGAAACAAGGTAGGATAGGATTACATAAGGTCAGTAATTTTTTTCTAGGATCAACTCTAATAAAACCAGTCTTGACAGGAATTTACTGAAAATATATTTAAGGACTTCCAGTTATGTAAATTCGACAGCTTTGTAGGCAATGTGTCATTTGGAAATAGTCCCACTTTCTCTCCTGTGTACTGGGAATGCAGTTCCCTTAGGAGGGGAGACAACTAGGGAACTCCCTAATAAAGCCAGTATGACTATGGTTCACAAGCCAGTTCCCTACGGAAAACTCTCCAACAACCAGTGTACGCTGGATCACTCTATGTCTTCCTCCTTCAGACCACAATTGGCCCTCCAACAGCACAAAGACTCTCAAGGTATGCCTCTTTTTCTTGTATGCTGGCACTTCTGCATCTTGGCTTAGAAACATAAATATTGTTGTATATGAGACAAGTAAAATAATATTATCTTGGCCACATTAGGAAGAATGTCACTTAAAAAAAATTGAAAACAACAAGAATAACAAACTGCTTAAGGTATTGCAAAATGTTTCAGCTCAAAGAAGCTCTAAAGAGCTAGGAGAGCAAAGTATCTGTTGTAATGTGCTTTGAGCTACTCCAAATTGAGCTTAGGGAGAAGGGATGAAGTAAAAATTTATGATTTTTCCTATCCACCTAAGAGGACTTTTCAGGACAACCTCTCACTAAGGGATTTTGATGTCTCCATAACTGCTATGTAAAATTGACCTCTCCCTCCCCAAAAGCATTAAACCCCTTGGTGAAATCTTCCATAGTCATGCAAAGAGCAGGAACAAACAAGTACGATGGGTGCACTGTGCCTGATGGATTTGTACCCATTAAGTACAAACAACTTAGTGGATATGAGACAGACTATATTTTAAGCAGAATGCCATGTGGACAAACCTATTCTATTGAATGCTAAATAAGAGAAATAACTACATAGGCCTCTGTGTGTCTTTTACAAAAGACACAGGGATCACTCCCTGAAACATGTTATTAGAACAGTGTACATATAAGCAATCTAATTTAATACAAGCTCTCTTCTCAGAGAAACTTCTAGTTTCTCTAAGACAAACCTGGATGGAGATCTGCTGGATAGTTCACACCAGAGGTTACTCTCAAAAGGAAAACTGGAATATTGACTGGAATAAACAATACTGACTTCTGCTCACTGTAGACAATCCTACATTCTTAGCAAACTGTGCACCCTGCAACATTTCTGTAATGCTCTCACATGATACCACAGGACACACAACATACACCTTTAGTTTAGTATATGTAAAACTCACTTAATTGAAGCACATTTCTCACAGTGTTTGTGAAAACTTTTTACTGGGAAAAAGTCCCATTATATCCACATAAGCCAAACAGTAATTAGATCCCAGGGTTACAAAGACACTATGTCAGAGGTGTCAAACTCACAGCTCGTGGGTGAATACAGCCCTCCACCTTGTTTTATGAGGCTGAGAACCTTGTTTCTACCCTGCAGCAATGCTGAGCTCCTTGCCCCTATGCTCCTGCCAATGCACCCATCACACGTGTGACACAGGTTATGCTGCAGGAGAAAGAGCAGAACAGCAAGAGCCGTGAATTTGACACCCCTGCACTACATGGAGGCAAGAAAGAAGTTAAAGTCAAGTTCTATGCAGTGCAGATGCAGCCACTCTACCATTG
Source organism: Dromococcyx pavoninus (assembly GCA_033558185.1). Lineage (NCBI taxonomy): Eukaryota > Metazoa > Chordata > Aves > Cuculiformes > Neomorphidae > Dromococcyx > Dromococcyx pavoninus. Next base: position 4,031,171 of record JAUMJL010000110.1, read on the forward strand.
GGTATCTCCATGGAAAAGGACAGTCATGTGCCACTCTAACACTGGTCTTGGAAGAAAGAGGCTACTCCCTGGATATCTATTGAGCAGCATAGATTAAGCTAGTAGAGCTAGGGTGTCTACATTTTGATCACATGTATTTCAACTATTCTACAGAATTATTTTTTTTTGTCATAGATCACAGCAATGAGAATAATAATTTACATACAACAATGCTAATAGTAATTTACTTACAATAAAACCATGCAGTAATAGTGGTGGGTTTGTTTGCCTGTGGATTTTTTTCCTCATAGGTAGAGCCTAAATTCCTGATGAAACAATTGAAAAAAATAATCATAAATTTTGTTTCTAACCTTGATGTAGGGATCTTCAAAATGGCTGGAAAAGACCTCTAAAATCATCAAGTCCAATCGTCAGCCCAACACCACGACTACAAATCATGTCCCAAAGTGCCTCATCCTCACATTTTTTGAAAAATTCTAGGGATGGTGACTTCAACATTTCCCTGGACAGTCTGTTCCAATGCTTCACCACTCTTTCAGTAAAGAATTTTTTTCTAATATCCAGTCTAAACTTCCCCTGGCACAACTTGAGGCCATTTCCTCTTATCATATCACTTGTTACGTGGGAGAAGAGACCAACATCCATCTCATTACAATCTCAGATAGTTGTAGAGAGTGATAAGGTCTACCCTTAGCCTCCTCTACTCCTGTTCCCTCAGCCGTTCCTCATAAGACTTGTGCTCCAGAACATCCACCAGTTTTGCTGGCCTTCTTTGCACATACTCCAGTACCTCAATGTCCTTCTTTTACTGAGGGTAGAAGTATCGAGTACAGGGGAAACAATCCTTAACCTGCTCCTGCTGATAGCAACATTTCTGATACAAGCAAGCATGCCCTTGGCCTTCTTGGCCACCTGGGCACACTGCTAGCTTGTGTTCAGCCGGCTGTTGACAAACACCCTCAGGCCCTTTGCCACCAGGCAGATTTCCAGCCACTCTTTCTCAAGCCTGTAGTGTTACATGGGATTCTTGCGACTGAAGTGCAGGACCTGGCACTTTACCTTGTTAAACTCACACAATTTACCTGGGCCCATTGGTACAGGATTTCCTGGTACCTCTGTAGAGCTTTCCAATATTCAAGCAGATCAGCATTCCCATGTATCTTGGCATCATCTGCAAACTTACTGAGGGAGCACTGAATACCCTGATCCAGGTCATTGAGAAAGATATTGAATAACACTGGTCCCAACATTTGAGTCCTAGGGAACACTAGTCAGGACAGGCTGCCAACTGGACTTAGCTCCATTTATGCCAATTCTGTGGCCTTGGGCATCCAGCCAGCTTTTTATCCAGTGTAAAATACACCTGTCCAAGCCAAGAACCACCAGATTCTCTGGGAGAATGCTGTGGGAAATGGTGTCAAAGACTTGACTGAAGTTGGGGGAAATAACATTCACAGTTTTTCCCTCATCTATTAGGCGGGTCACCTGGTAACAGAAGGAAATAGGGTTGGTCAAGCAGGACCATAAACCTGTGCTGACTAACCCATCAGACAAAGCTGTTTATATCACAAAGCCTTGCTTCAGTTTAAACAATGGGTAATTGTTAATGTATGAACAATAAAATTAAGCAATTTGTTTTCTTAGTGTCCTACTATAGAGAAGACTGGAGGAAGGTAATAGTGTCTCTTTAGAGGCATCATTATGAAGCCATTGATGATTGTTGCCAAAATGCTTCAAAATCAACTTTCTCTTCAAAAAATATAAAAAGAGCCATTTAAAGTAGTTGCAATGTCTGTGTTTACTGTATGACATTGTAACTACATCTGTTGTTTGTGCTTACAATGGTAAATCCGAAGACAATCTATTTCAGCCTAGTATTGCTCTACCTTTTTCATAAATATTAAACTTAATAGTACATAAGCTTTCTGAACATTACAATATGAAAACTTGTTTTAATTTTATCTTTATGCTGTCTTGTTGTACTCATCTTGGTTTTATCACAATTTCCAGTATTGTGACCTCTTTGGAGTTACACGGGAAAATGTCAGAATAAATTAAAAATCAGAGCCTGTTGTAGTCCAGGAAGGAAGATCAATGGACTTCATGAAGGTAAACTAACATATATAAAGGGGAGTATTCAGGATAACGAGGAGTTAATATATTTCTGCACAGCTCAGATTCATTGAAATTTGCCAATAAAGCTTGATGTTGAAACTCTTATGCTTGCCAATAATCTTCATTTTCTGTGTTATCCATCAGCTTCCGTAGCAGTGGATACTGAAGCTTAAGGATAATCCACCTATATAAAGATTAAGAAATCAACTTACCCAATATAGAGGTAAATCACAGAAAATATCAGTGCTTCTGGATCAGAGATACTGAGCCAGCTATACATTAAGATTTTTGCGTGTGTAAATCAGAAATGGCATTCAACTCTAAGCGTATGTTTAAGTGTCTGCAGTCTAGGTGTCTTGCTGAGCCAGTTGTTTGAATTCACATTGGAGATAAAGAGAAATAGTAAGTGGATGGATGTAGTCATTGAAGGTTAGAGAACTACTCAATAGACCAAAATCTAGTATTTCATTTAGAATTAACTGAATAGTTCTTTAGCCTCTCTTTAATTGCAGCCACAAACTAAGTAAAACACAAAGAAAAACAGTGTTTTTAAGAAAATGTGTGAACTACCTAACATATTCTTCTCACTGACCACTTAATAAAATAACGTCCCATTTCTTAATAAACTGATATTCTTTTGCTGCCAATATTCAAATTAAATGTCTTCTGCACAACTGAAATGTTTTAGCAAACAAATACATCTTTCTTATTGTGCTTACCATTTGAGAAAGAAACCAGAGAGAAGTAAAATAGGTTCATTCTCTGATCTATACTAGACATCTAGTATTAACCTAACTTATCTATGAAAAAAAAAAAGCAAAATGTCTATGAGTCTCTCTTCCAAGGGTGGATAACCTGCAATCATTGCTTGATTGTTTAGCCAGTGGTTGCTTTAGGTAACACTTTAACTTTTAATGTGACTTTAGCATAACTCTCAAATAGTGCCAGCAATGTCAAGGCAAACGATTCCTTAATACACAGACCAGGCAAGCCGTTTAGCGAATTTCCTGTTCATATTGCAGCATTCCTTCAACTCTTCTACTGAGCTTATATTTCAGGTAGCCCATGTAAGTGAACAACTGACATGATTTGAAAACATCTAACCCAAAATTCTACCTCTTTAAATATAATGGAAATTTTTTATCTCTAAGGGTTGAATGTTATGAAAGGTGAAGTACTTATCAGTAACTGAGTATTTCTGACCTTAATCTTCATTTTAACGAGTACAGTATGAAATAAGAAGAGTAAATGTAACGGAATCCCAATGTGGCATTTGAGTGGAAAAGGAAGAGATATTTGAGGCAGTTTTGGCAAAAGTTTGATGTTCTTCAATAAATGCATGCAAGATATATTTACTTAAGATGGATTTCCTGAAAAAAAAAAGCATTATTACTTAGAAATAATTGCAATTTATGGAAGTGACAAATGCTTACATGGCTTGCTACTGACTATGCTCTTGAATATTTTTTGACCCTTGATTTTGTTTCTAGTGCACAGGCAGTAAGATCTAGTACTTATTCAGGTAATTTCAAAAAAATAATTGGGATTTTGTGTGTTGTTTTGTTGCTGTTGTTTATTTTTTTTCCTAGGCATTTTGGTAATCATAGAGTAATGTAATTGTGCATGAAGTAGTACTGAACAAACTCCTGTATAAAGGGAGGTACATAATTTCTCATCTTTGGCAAGGAGCTACATCTGTGGTACTGATACAGGTAATTAGCTGCTCCTTATAGCTGATACAAGCCACGTTTGCTGTCTGTCTGCTCTGTGCTGTACAAACAGGCAGCTTCTACTTGCACGTTAGAAATAATAAAATCCCTTTTGCATATACAGTCTAGAATTCTACCCACATGTAATAGTGCAAATAGCTTTCTGTTTAAATGACTAATTTCAGTGCTGGGAAATCAGAAGTCTTTTTCAGAATTTTTGAGTTTACATTTTCGTCTAACCAGGCACAATTGATGTCCTTGAAATAGTTGAATAAAAATCATTCAAATATTTATAAAACCGTAAAATGCAAATCAAATATATTACTGGAAACTTACCATGACGCTTGTATCCTTCTTCTTAAGTATTGTAACATCTGAATCTGTGGTACAGATAGAAATCTGAAATTTGTCAGGGAAGTGTGGTGACCTGTGAAAATCGGTTTGTATTTGACCAGGAGAGTTTAAAGCGCTCCTATGCATATGAAGGCTGTATTTGCATGGACAACTGAAAGATGACAAAAGTAATGATCCATCAACATTTTATCTCCCTCGTGCCTCTGTATGTATACAAGTTTAGTGGAAGTTTCCACTTAGTGCATCTCCTGGTGCTATCAGAATGCAGCAGAAAAAGAAAATAAAGTTAAGATAGAACAATGTAGAGATTGTTTTCCAGATGAGAGAGAGACATGACAAGAACTTCAAAACCAGCATTTTCATCCCAAAGTTGTCAGAGTATTTATTATGTAACAAATGCATCCATATGGAAACCATACCTTCTCATGTTGTCAAAGTGATACGGAAAATGTTAGAGTTTTCTCCAGGGGAAGAAGCAGGCTTGTGTCCTCAGGACTGGAAATCCATCTCTTCATACTCTTGAGCAAATCAGAAGCATACAGGTGTATATATTCGTGAATGGTTCTACTGGAGAAAAATAATTTATGCAGCTATACTGATGCCTATTGCAAAAGAATAAAGTATTATATTATGTTATATTATATTATATTATGTTATGTTATGTTATGTTATGTTATGTTATGTTATGTTATGTTATGTTATGTTATGTTATGTTATATTATATTATATCATATCATATCACATCACATCATATCATATCACATTATATCACATTATATTATATTATATCATATCATATCACATCACATCATATCATATCACATTATATCACATTATATTATATTATATTATATTATATTATATTATATTATATTATATTATATTATATTACATTATATTATATTATATTATATTATATTATATTATATTATATTATATTATATTATATCATATTATATCGTATCATATTATATCATATCATATTATATCATATCATATTATATTATATCATATCATATCATATTATATCGTATCATATTATATCATATCATATTATATCATATCATATTATATTGTATTATGGTTTGTTGTTTGTTTGGGTTTGTTTTTTTTTAATGAGATTCTGTTAAAAAACAAGTAATTGGTATCTATAAAGAAAATACTGTGTGCAAAGAAGAGAAGTAACTATACTGTGGACGTTGTTTTGAAATCATACTAAGTTTATGTAGATATACTATTCTGGGTGCGTGTGCTGTTCCATTCCATTTACTTCAAAAAATATCGCCTGCAGCTTCTTTGCAAAACAATACAGCAGCAATATGATTTCAAATCAAAACAGAATTGAAATTGTTGTTAATGTACTACTGTCTAATACCAAAAGTTTTGCTATTAAAAAAATAGATAAATAAATACAAAAAAATTCCTTTGGTTTTCTTAGTAAAAGTCTAGAATACGTAGTTTTGAAATCTAGATCCAAGTTTGTTCTGACTCCCTTTTGTGCCCATCAAATTGCACAGTTAGTTATGGATGACATTTCAGTTGTCTGCTAGCACAAGGTTACTATTAAATTCTACGTCAATTAGAAATGCCTTGTGTTTCACTCTCCTTCATATTTAAATGATTATGAGAACACTTGAACAGAGCCTGCACAGCTGATTTTTAATCTGTAACCATCATTATGTACTTTTTCACAGTCCAATTCACTAGGTAGCCAATGATATTTTTGTTCAGTGGAAAAGGAGATTTTAATAATCTAAAACATGTCAGCCTTTTACTCTCTGCATTATTATTCAGTCAGGTACAGGACAAAAGAACAGAACATTCTGCTAACAAAAGATATTACTTGCTCTGAGTAGTGCTTTACTTCTATGCTAAAAAAGTCACTTTTCCCATTGCTTGCAAGAGCAATAGATTTCTTATAGAGTCACTAACTTTTATTATGTCCTAATCCTTATGTGGATATCAGTTAAGTACAGGTATTCTATGGACAGTTTTCAGTTCTCATTTTTCTATCAGACAAGTGTTCTCTGAAAAAATGTTAGGAACACTTTAGAACTAAATCTTAGTTCAAAACATCTTCAAAACACACATATTTGATAGCTGCATCTGGATTTCGTTCTAGTTAAAATATTCCCTTTCTATAAAGAACAAAACAAACCAAAAGACTAAATGCATTTGTCTTTTGAGTTATTATTTATTCAACATCCAGTTTCAGAAACAGGGGCTGGGAGTTGTGTGTAGGATGTGGGTGTGAGAAATGTCCATATCCAGTAAGGAAAGTTACACGCATAAAATAGTCCTATGAGATTAAGAACGTCCTTGATATGACCATGAGGCTAACAGCCTGGAATGTGGACTGTTGGAAGAATATTGAGATGTAAAGGAAGGTCCAGGAAAGAATGTTTTTGAAGGCATATTTCTCTTTCTTTTCTCTTCTATATCTGTCTACACATTTTTAATTACCCAAAATTGCCTGTGAGAGCTAAGAAAATACTGAGGAAACAAGGAGGAGGAGTTACTTAAAAATCCTAAACGCTGAATTTACTCTTTATAAACAAACTGCTTTATATATAAGGATACTTGAACTGCAATTGCTCCCACAAAATTATTCTTGCATTTTATTTACAAGATTATGCAGAAATAGTCCCTAAACCCACAAATTTGAAGGATGATAAGCTTTGTATCAGTAGTACTCACTCATTGTTACTGATCTAGGAAAGAAAAATGTTGTATCTTACTGTGTGTCAAGAGAGCACATTCTCCTTATTTTGTAACTTATCTAAAGTTAGATAAGACTGCAAATTAGGCATCTTTTTTATAGGCAAAACCAGAGAACACAAGGAAGGCATCAGAACATCTCTTTATAGGATAATTTCCATTCACTAAGGACTCTGGGGTCACTCACTATATTAAAAGTTGCCATAAGGGTTTTGCTTGAAACTGAAGCAAAATGTGTACTGAGCTGTAGCAAATAACATGCAAGTTTTCTGATGGGCAATTGCCTAGTAGGCACCAAACCATGAACTCATTTCCAGAAGAAAATGCATGCTCATTTTCAGTTGTTAATTAAGATGGATCTCGTAAAGGAAGAGGCACCTGCAAGTTTGATTTTCTGTCACATGTCCAAACTTCACTTTGACTTAGTCAAAAGTTTTTCAAATCTTGTAACATAGTATCATTACTGCATCACTGGGTTGCTGTACAGGCTGTCACATGTGGGTGTCTATCAACAAGCTGTACTTCATTACTTTGCACCTCAGATTTGCTGTGAGCCATTATGAGTCATTAAGTGATCAGAGTCGTTTGTACAGAAATGCAGCTTCTCCACTTTTCATCTCACTGACTATTTTTGGACATGGGACATGTTTCCATATTTGTGTTGTATATATATATAAACACTAATCACAGTAATCCAGTGTGAATATATTAATATAGATTAATATGGAGTTTGTAATTATGATGAGCTTCATTCCATGAAAACTAGATGATACTGAAAATTCTCTCTTGCTTTGTATGTGTGGGGAATGATGGAGGTTTGGGGTTTTTTGACATGATTACCTGAATGCTTTGCTTTACAGCTGATGCTAATGAATATAACATGATTGTCATTCATTTGGAGTTTACATTGTCCTCTAAATGTCCTTGAGAATATGAGTCAATCCTAGCAAGTGCTTGATGGCTCTTAGTGAAAGGCAGTGAATGCAGTAGAAGCTCAGTACTTCACATAACTCTTTGCAGAACTGAGCCAAAACCAAATATGCCCCAGAGTATTCACACTAAAGTTGTTCTGGTTCAAATGCAGTTAGTCACAGCACTTCAAGGAGAAGTAAGAGATTTTTTTCCTCAAAACAGTCAAACAGACAGATATATATTTATGCATATATATATATATATATGTAAAATCTTTCATACCGCTGATATTTAGAACGGTGCTAAAATACTGCTTTAGTAAATGCAGTATCTGGAAATCAAATACATGTTCATATCATTTCATCAAAAGATACAGTTGAAAAAAATCTTGAGTTCAGACCTTGAAATGCATGGATGTGTTCTGTTATCTATTTTTCTAAATAAAAGCAACTAAAATCATTATGCTGTCATTTTAATAACCCAATAATAAGTATTTCAGCAATTGAATGCTGACCAGAAATTTATCCATGAACTAAAGCAAGGGTAATTTTCCTTCAAATCAGAATTTAAATTGGCTTTTCCTTAAGCATACAATTCTTTTTTGTCGATACAATCTGTTCTATTTCATTCTGTCTCTGGAAACAAAGTGTTTGCTAAGATCCACAGCCCCTGCTGAATCAGTATTTATATCTAATATTTCAACAGAGGTTGAAAAACTGTGCCTTAGATTCACTAACAAGTTTTCCTGTCCTGTCTTTCTGAGAAGATTAGAATAAAAACTGGAGCAAGACAAAGACTATATAAAGAGGAGGATGATCTCTTGGTCTTTATCTGAATAGGAGTAGACGCTTTATTTGAAAGATGGTAGCACTTAAGCACAGGATGCAGCGCTGAAATATTGTGTCAAGGCACATTCCAACTGACTATCCTTGCAGTCTAAACAATTTCCCTTTTATAAGTCAAAGTGAAGGTGACTGTTTTATAGAGATGCTTTTCTGGTTGAATTATAAATGCAAATGGAAAAAGGATCTGTGTTCAGGACCCAAGATCCATACTGCCAGGAATATAAAGGCTTGACAATGTAAGTAACAGGATGGTGCAAAAAAACAAATGAGATTTATTCTGTCACACTGGCCTCTCAGTATATCTTGCAGAGGCTATTTTTGTCTCTTTCCATCAGCACTTACTGTTACTAAAGCACTGGCAAAAAGCTTTCATCAGAATTAATGGAAGGTGCTTTATGTATAAGGAAGTTTATCCCAAAACATCCAATTCTTAGACATTATTCTGCTATCCTTATTCACTTTTGGAAATAGAGAGGCAATATGCCGTCAATAATAGTTATTATGCTTAAGCTTTGCAGGAACTGTTCCAGAATTTCCAGATTATCTATACTTTCCAAGAATCCCTTCTGATTTCCCAGTGTACTGGAATAGCATTTTTGCATGATTTATGTGCCAGATCTTCAGCTGCTCTAAATCAGTGCAATTGTACTAAATCCAGTGGATGTATACTGTTGTACAACAATGGGGGACCTGGACTATGTTCTGTTCTTCATGGAGAAAACTGATTATTGAGTTTATTTGAAATCAGTGGGACTATTCCTGGAACAAACTACTTTTCAAGGTGAGCTGTGGTGTGCTACCACCTGATGCAAGCTCCTGAAAAACTCTCTAATGGTAAATAAAAATATGCATGTATTACAAGCACTCTGGAGTTTCATCCCAAGTATTCATAACACTACTTTTCTGTGGTAGGTAGATTAATGTTATTTTAAATAAGACAAAATTTTGCATTGTCACTTGAGGATGGAATTTAAAAATAATATGGCTGAGAGGAAAAAATAAAATCATCTCTCATACAGGTGTTTATTCTCACAGAATTTCATAGCATCAGACACTGAACCTACCGCTTACCTTAACCTCAGGCAGAAATGCAAAAAAAGATGAATAATTTTTCCCACAAAAAAAACCAAAATCTAAACCTCCTTACTAGAGAGTTCTATGCCATAAATAAATTAAAATACTGCTATAGCATAGTAGTAACACCTTGAATAGGATCTTAAATCGTAGAATCATAGAATGCTTTGGGTTGAAAAAGGCCTTAAAGATCATCTAGTTCACTCTCCCTGGTATGGACAGGGACACCTTCCACTAGATTGGGTTACTCAAAAACCCATCCCACCTGGCCTTGAACACTTCTGGGGATGAAGCATCTGCAACCTGTCTGGACAACCTGTTCTAGCACCTCACCACTCTCACAGTAAGTAATTGTTTCCTTATATGTAATGTATTTCTATCTTCTTTCAACTTAAACCCATTACCCCTCACCCTATCACTACAAGTCCTTTCCATCCCCTTTCCGTCTTTCCTGTAGGCCCTCTTTAAGCACTGGAAGGCTTCTATAAGGTCTCCCTGGAGCTACTCTTTTCTAGGCTAAAGAACCCAAACACTCTCAGCCCTTCCTAATAAGAAAGGCGCTCAAGACCCCGATCACTTTTGTGGCCTTCCTCTGGACCTGCTTGAGTGGGTCCATACTTTTATTATGTTGAGGGACTTGAACACAGTCCTCCAGGTTGGGTCTCACAAGAACAGAGTAGGAGGGGAGAATCACCTCCCTTGACCTTTTGGCCGTGTTTCTTTTGCATACTTTATGGATATAGAAGGGAGAAACTCATCTGTACATACATGCAATTAATTTTGTGTTATGATATGTTTTTAAATTCCTGTTATTTTAATTAATGGGCATTTTTGATGTTGGTCATGATAGTCAATATATGCTTACCTTGGTAAAAGCATGGAAGTCACCAAGATAAAATTATCCAAATAATTGTTGTTTTGTCTCAAATCTAGAAAGAGGTGATTTTGAAGCCACTGTACGTTATTTGATGTTGTCTTTTATCTGTATGATTTCATTATTCAGATGTAACACTGTACGAAAATTTCCAGTCCATTTCAAAACAAACTAAGAAATGGATTAAGTTAGTTCACCTTCAGCAATAAGTTTTTTAAGTTTAATTTTCTACATCTGAATCTATGAGAACACATTTGTCCGTCCATTAAAGGCAAAAATAGCGAACCAAATATATGTCATTGAGGAAAGGGAGAAAGTCATATCTCCCTAAAGCCTCCAGTGTTTTGAAAATCTGTGGTATAATATGTTAACTTCTAGTTTCAATTAGCATGGTTTATCCCTCAAGGTCAATAGTTTAATTCAAAATTCATTAATTATAATTTCACCTCAGCAAAAGTCATTATCTAATTATTATTTAATTGTATGTTACTGTTACTTAGCTTAATAAGGCAGTTGGGGTTAGACAATATAGGAGGCTTTAAGCAAAGCTGAATTTAATTTTTTCTTTTAATGAACTTCGTTTTAGGAAGTTATGATAACAATAACTAGCAAATGGTGAGTAAAATGATGAGGTAGTATAGGTCTATGGGGAACTAAGAAACGTTCTATGGTAGGTCTCTTTGACACAAGACATACCTCAAAAACTTTATGGTTTTTTTCCCAGTATAGAGGTTCTTATTCAGGCATTCAAAATACAGCTTAAGCAGAGTCTTGAATGGATACGTAATGGTCAGCTGAGAACTTCTTGATAGAATACTGAATGGTGAGTAGGTACAGCTGTGATCCTATCTGTGTTACACCATGGATGAAAGGTTAAGACATCTTCACTAGTTATGGTTAATAATAGCCTTTTAGGTTGTTTTGTAAGGTACTTCCTTCACTGCACACAATTTAATTGGGCATGGTTTAAGCAGAGGTTTCTAGAGAACAGTCCAGTGTGATGCATTGTGGTCAAAGATAAAAGAATCTCCCATTAGATTGTGTCCATGTCCTTTTGCTTCATTTTTATTATACCCTTGCCACTGCCTAGTCCATAATGAATATTCAGTTACTTCTTCTGCCACTAGGTGGAGACCTAAGGAATTTGCAGAGTGATTACTCTGTGATTAGAGTAATAGATAATGCACTTTCAGATATATCACTAGCCAAAAATTCGTGATATAATATGTGAAACGTTTTTTTCACACCTGGCTCTATCAGCCAAGACTGAATTGGAGTTAAACAGCCAGCGGAAGTAGACTCTTTCTTTTCAGAGGGCTGGGTTGTCTGAGTTCTAATTTGTAATTCTCCTTTTCAGACTGTCAGAGGCCCTTATTACAAGTGAAAAGTTTAATTACTAGAGTTGCAAGGGTCATCACTCAGTCACAGCAGGGAAGATGAATAGTGCAGAGCTATTAAATAAAGGGTACTTAGAGTTATTTTTAAAAGTAGTTATGACAAAAGTACTACTGTTCTTTAGGATCATAACAATGACTCATAAATATTTTTGCTGTCATTCAGAATAAAACGCCCTTCTCTCAAGTCCATGTATTTAACATTTAATACCCTTTGATACCTCAAAGGTATCAGCTTTGCTGGTACCCATAGTTTTACAATTCATAAATTAAATTTGGAATTTATGTATTATTCTGACTATATGCAGCTAAGCAAAAGATAGGAATGAAGTCTTCAAATACTCATTCGTATAAGAATATGATCAAACGTGATCAGCTGACCAGGTTCAAAATATTTTTCTGCTTTCCCTCTATGAAAATATGGATGTTCAAGTAGAACAAGCATATTTGCTCATACAAAAGAATGTATTTCACATCATATATTTATCAGAAGTGCTATTCTGGTGTTTTGCACAACTCACCTAGGCAAGGAACTGAAAAAGCAAAAAGTTATGTAATTTTGCAACTAATCCAGACTCTGCCTTTCTAATAATTTCTATGAACTCAATATTCTTATTTGTAAATTAGCTTCAAAAGTTAAGAAATATTTCTTGGTGTTTTGTTGTCCCTTGACTTACGTTAGTGGCACAATAAATATTTATACTCTGATCTTTATTTACAGTACTTCCTTTGATTCATATCATTTAGTCAAAGCAGCCACCTGGGAGATCTACCCATACAAAATGACTTTCTCAGTTTTTCCTAAAAAAATCAGTGCTTCCTTTACACATTGATGATGTCGTTGTTGCAAGTATCCAACTGTGTAAGACTTTTCCCCAACATCTATATAAATCACATACTTTACCCACAGACTGTATATGATAACACATTCCCTTCAATGAACCAAAGCTTCATAAAATACTTTCTTCATATGGCATTATTTCAAGAAATTTCCTATTTCTTGATCTTCTTTAACATAATGTTTCCATACTGTAAAGGAATATTTGGTAACTGACAATGGACTAGCTAAGGACTAGGATCTACATTATGAATTGTACAATATGATGGAAATTTTGCTAGTATCAATTAGTTTCATTTCTACTGATACTACCAAACACTTTTATCCTGGCAATTTACCTTTAATGGAACTGATTGAAAATGAATGAAAGTGAAATCATCTGAGGCTGGACATTTAAGAATATCTCCAAAATAATGCATGACATTGACCACTTGATCAAATTATTTACCTTTTTAGAAAGCTTCTCCTCCCCCGCCCCTTCTCCCTCCCACCCCTCAGTGAATCACTGTGATGGCTCATCTATAGGTATATTGTGAGAAACACAATTTTTAATTTTCAGAGGTCTCTCTCCACTGCTTCTAAACACCATCATATTTAACAATCTTCTTAATGACTGCTGTCGAATACCGACACAATACGCATTTAATGAACATCACTATGAACTCTTTTCTTAGCCTAGGACTATTTTTCTAAAATTAGTGGAACACTAGCATGTTGGAGGAAGTATTTTCAGAAAAAAACCACTTAATCATGTCAGAAATCCAGCTACTCATTTTAATGATGGAGTAAAGTTAAGTTCTACTGAAATGTAATCACATAGTTGCAGTATATTGACGTATCTTAATTGTGATTCCATAATTCATGGCTTTGAGTATACTCTAACATAGCTGATACCTAGATTGACTGCTAACAGGTTTTTCTGTATTGACTTCATTCTTTTTATTCATTAATGTCAGTGAAATTTTATGGTTAGGTTTAGCTATATCCATAAGTTGCTATAATCAAATGTCTAACTTAATTTCTAATATAATATCTCAAGGTATAAACCCTCATTTAGAGCTGAACATAGCATAAGTAGATAGAAAGATGACTAGCTACTTCACTGCGTACACGCTCGTATTTTGCCAAAACAAAATTGCTGTATTTAACCGAATTTTGTTTAGTCTAGTTGCACAAGGAGACTATTTTGCTGGAAATAGAGTGAACAGTTTCTGTTCCAGTTTAAAAAAAACAAAGCAAGAACAAGAAATGCTCAACAAAGCAAAATATAAACTAATAAAAATCCATAATCCCTTTGATGATGACTACAAATCAAGGTAAAGATCAAGATTTTATTAGGTATTTGATTAATGTCAGTGTTCCAAAATCATTCCAAAATCATTAGGAAGAGTACATCAGGGAAAGGTGAAAATACCTGTCCAGTGAGTTCGACACCTGTGTAGAAGCCTAATGAGGTGGAGTTGTCTTTAATAGAGAGAGGAGAGAATTTGAAAATCTGAAGAAATTGCTTGCCTACATATTAGACTCAAATGAATGATAGTTATATTACAGTTACTATGTCTGACAATCTCTTATTACTAAAATTTATTATTTTGCTGGTTGGAGCATGGGAAACACTATGTGATTTGCTATAAGTAGCAAGTACGGAAGGAGTCACAAGAGACTAACCTGACTTCCAAAAAGATCGTAACTGTTTTACAGAGAAGGAAAAAAAAAACACAAGTAAGTGACATAAAATTGCTGCACCTGTTTTTATTTAGCTTTGAGAGATACCTACAGAAGCAGTAGGCATCACTTAAGAGTCTCTCTGTAAGTTAGAACATTTCGTTAGCACAGTAGTGAGATGGAGAACTGAAATGATAAACTTTTAAAATCCACTGCTACTTATCTTGTCAAAACTCTTAAGTAAATAGTTCAAAAATGGAGAAGTCTGCAGAGGTAAAATTAGATATAGACTAGCGAATTCTGCAGAATACTTTGTGTGTTCAGATATTCCTGTGGAGATCTACATTTGTGTATTGGTTTTGTGTGGCAATGTTTTGAAGCGGGGCAAGAGCTACATGCATTGTTTCTGTGAGAAGTGGCTAGAAGCTTCCCTCATGTCCTACAGAGCCAATACCAGCCAGCCTAAGTCCTTCAGTGGTAGTATCTCTGTGACAACTTATTTAAGGAGGAAAAGTTGCTGTGCAACAGCAACTGCAGCCAGAGGGGAGTGAGAATATGTGAAACAGCCCTGCAGACACCAAGGTCAGTGAAGAAGTAAGGGGAGGAGATGATCCACTCATTGTAGCAGGTAGGATTGGCATCACGTAATGTCTCCCATGTTCGCTGAGGCAAATTTAGTTTAAGATGTCTGTAAAATGAATGCCTCTTTCTCAGTTAATCATTCTGAATTGTTTCTTTTATAAAAATTAAGAAATAGACGCTTCCAAGGTGCAATATACCTGCCCTGTATTGAACACATTCAGATGTTTTGAACATGTTTAGAGCAAGATTAAATGCTTATTACTGTCTGTTCATTAAAAGGGAAGCCAAAGATGGCTGATTCAGGCATCATGAAGTCCAAAGATGATCAGCGAAATCACAGCATGCACAAAATGATAAAAAATACTCAGTTCAGTTTTCTAATTTTAGGCACTTATGAGTTAGCATCCAACATTTTTCCAGTTAAACTCTCCATCAAGAACCCTTAAGAGTTTTTGCCATTTACAGAGAAACTATAGCAGAGCCCTGAAGACAAACCTTTCCACTTACAAATTCAGTTAGCAGCAAGAAACTTAGGAAACGTGTACACCAGAAACAAGGATTTTTGTCTCCCCTCTGAAGGGGACCCTAAAGGTACTCAATACTTTTTATTGAGCATAAAGGCTCCTTCACAGCAGAAGTAAATAAACCAAGTTGCATGGTGTCAGCTATCTTCCCTAGGAATTTTGCAGACAAAATGAGACCTGAAACATTTAGAAATCATAAGTGTATTAATTATAATATAATTCATCTTAGTTTGCCTTACACCCCAAAATAAATATACTTAAATGATGTAACCAGCAACAGTAAGTATTTTATTAACACTGTGATTGAACAGCTAGGTGCAATGCTTAAGAATTTTACATAAATGAACAATATAATGACAAATGAGGCAAACAGCAATGTGTAAAGTTGCACACAGGAAGGACCTAAGTGACAAAAGTTGCACGATTGCCAATAGCGGCAAAAGCGACTGCAAATATACAAACCCTCTTACTGAGTGCAGAAGGATGACCAGCAAAAATGACAGTAACATATGGAGTATCAAGAATACCAAGAGCGCCTAAGGATGCTGTGAAGGACATTATCAAAAGCCTTACTAAAATCCATAAAAACTGCACTAACAGGTGGATAACCTTATCATAGAAGGATATCAAATTGGCCGAACAGGACTTTCTCTTTGTGAACCAATGTTGACTGTGTCTGATGACTGCATTGTTCTTTAAAAGTCTTTCAGTAGCCCCTAGTATGATCTCCTCCATAATTTTTCCCGGTGCTGAGGTTTAGCTAAGAAGCCTGTAGTTTCCTGGGTCTTTCCTCATGCCCTTCTTGTAAATTGGAGTAACATGGGCTAGCTTCCAGTCAGTGGAGACCTATCCAAACTTCCCAGACGTTTGACAGACGATTGAAAGGAGTCCTGCCTTAACATCCACTAGCTCCTTCAGTGCTCTGAAATGAATTCCATCAGGCCCCAAGGAGTTGTGAATATTCAGCTGATACAGCTAAACCCTTACAGTTTTGGTGTCCACAAATGGAAAGTCACTGTTCCTGCATTCATGCTCCTCTGGCTCAAAGGACTGGGCAGTCAAAGATCTCTCAGTATTATTAAAGTCTAAGGCAAAAAAAGAGCATTGAGTGCCTCCGCTTTTTCTTCACCCCTATTAGTCAGATGACCATTTTCAACAAGTATTTTTCCAATGTTTTCCTTGGACTTTCTCTTGCAATTGACACACTTAAAAATACTTAATGTCTGAAACAAAACAGTCTAGTTTCCACTCTAATTGAGCTGTGGCATTTTGTGTGTTTTCCCTGCATAAGCAAATCATGACCCTTCAATTTTCCTGCAAAGCCTGACCTTGCTTCAAGATATAAAATTTCCTTTTCCTCCTGAGTTCCAAGCGCTCCCTGTTCAGCCAAGCTGGTCTGCTGTCCCACTTCCTTGTTTTAAATAACAGTATCCATATTGTAACAGACTATATACTGTAGTAATTACATTCCACAGGTTAAGAATGTCTTGTACGGATGTGGAGAATTTTTACCACAAAATAGCCTACGATAAACCTGATAAATACGTAAACCATCACCAATTTGAAAGCATAGAAACTAAACCGTACAACCTAGAGAAGGTCAGCAAAACACAGTCAATTCCTCTGAAGTATTTTTAATAATATTGAGATATGACAGGGAAAAAAATGCAATGGTCTGAGAAGCCCATTTTCCCGTCATTATTTTTCCAGCGTATTTTCTCTCTTACCAAGCCAAACAATGCTGAAAAATAGATGGTTACATTTATTAGAATCTCAGCAAATCCAAGAAACCTTGTCTGTCAGTGTCTATTTCATGACTACAGATGTAACTTATTTACCAGCACACAAGCAGGATAATTTTTTATTAAGAAAAAAAGACTGAGAAAAGTCTGAGGAATGGTACAGAATACCCTTGGTCTTCTACTCAGTTAGTGAAACTTGCCAGTGCAGTATTAGATCATTGAAATGTTGTATCTAACCATTCCCACATCACTTTTGGTAGAAATACAAAAATAAATTAATATTACATGGATTTTTAGATAAGTATTTTGAAGATGTCCCTATTTTTTTTATTGTTGAGAATAATTAAAGTCCAAAATGTCTCAGAGAAACACTAAATCTTGGCTAAAACAGACACAATAGCTTATCAGTATAGTAGAGCCTGAAAATAGGTGTTATTTTATCATATATGTCCTATATACCACAGAAATAAAAAGGTTAATAAGAATAACTCTCACTTCTTGAAAGAGAATGTCCAATATATAATTGCTCTGGTTGATAGATACATGAAAAGGTTATTATGTGAGTGGTACATGTAGTACTCTACATATGGATTGATTTGGTTTTTATTAGAAGATTTTATGTACAGGATTATTTTTAAACCTTTCTTAGCTCTCAGTGCTCACTGAACCATTCAGAAGACTGTCCTCCTTGACAAAAGAAGATGTCATTTTAAAGTAACTTACAGATAAAATCTTGTTCATTGTTTGAATACTAAGCTACAGTCTCACTGAATTTAATGAAATCACTTTTGTGGAAAAGTATGATCTAGTGCCTGTATAGCAAATGTAGTTATACAATTCAGTTCTTTACCTTATGTATAGTTTGATAATAGTCACAGTTCACAAAAGGTGAATAACTGGAACTTCTCAGAGGATTAGTGCTGAGCATTTTTCATTAAGTTGATTCATTTCAAGTACCTTGTCCACCTTGCACTACATCAAGTGTATCAAGTATCATTCAGCATCTCTTCTGGATTACATAAAATAAATTGCTTTGCTTTTCAGATCTGCAAGCTATGAAATGGTAAGTATTTGGATAATCAACACTGTCTTCACTTTTATCACGCTTATTTCATGGTAGAGTAGAATGTGAGTGCAAAGTGTGATGCAGAGAAAGCGCTTATGTGATTTATAAAGTTACCTCTCCTGAGTCTAATACATCGTTGAAACCAAATAAACTGTGAAGTGTAGCAGCATAGCTGTAAATATTATCTTACCAGTTCCAGTGGGAAAAAAACCCAACATATTTCTGTTGGAGATTTCACACATATGGCAATAGCAATATAAACAAAATAATAATTCTCAAAATCTGTGAATCTTAAGCTGTTTTAAAACTTAGGAAAGAGAAAAAACTTTTAAATCATTCTGAAATATATTAATTCTTTTTGAATAGCCAAGTGTTTCACTTTAACAAACATCTCATAAATATGCTAATTAAAGAAAAAGAAGGAAAACCACTCTTTTATTCATTAAATGACAATCATACAACCACAACTGTTAGCTATAAAAGCTTGTAATAGATTGCATGGCGTATTTCTGTCCTTCTACATCAAGAGCAGCTGCGTTTAAGGCTGCTGTTTCAGATTGTATGGCATGATTTGCCCCAAGCTTTAAAATTCAGATGTGGTTGTACTGGATCAGAGCATCTGGTCCACTGTCCTAACCCTGACAGTAGTAAGTTCATACAATAAAGCTTCTGAAGACAAATGCTGAACTGCCCTTCAGAGAGAAATACTTCCTTAATTTTCCTTAGTCAGTATTGTTCTAGGACCTGAAACTTGGAGGTTTTATTTCCCTTTGTGCATGTGCATGCCCATGCATATGTGTGCTGTGTGTGCGTGTATGTATGTGCAGGTGTTATATGATGGGCCAGTTAGTACCTTGTTACCCCATAAACAGACCATTATTTTTTTAATTCTTTTACAAGATGCTACAGAAATAGCATCTGGATAGCTAGCAAAGGGAAACGCTGTGTTTTTTCTCACACTGTAGTCTATCTACAAAGATAAGCTCTTAGATGAGGCTAGCTTAAGAAGGTCGTCTATGCAGACCATTGATATATATATATATATTAGGCAGCAGTCAGAACATGCTTATCTCATTCAGATAAACGCTTCCTAGGTATGACCTGAACAATGGAATAATTTGACTTTGTGTTGACAGTCTTAGGCTGTAGAAAAGATGTTATCTTCTTTGCATATATGTATTCTGTCTTGTCTTGGAATATAATATATACTACATATCAGTGCCAGTACTGCAACACATTATCTGCAGGATTATTTCTCCATTTAATGAAATACCTATTTTGCATGTATCAGTATCAGAAATTTCTGTGATAATTAGAACTTGCATTATTTGTATTTTGGTTTAGGGTTTTTTATTTGTTTATGGCAGGGAGGGTTATGGCTTTACTCACACATTGACTATAATTTTTTTTTGGTCTCCTTAAACCAAGCTGTCACCAGTCAGAGCAGGTAGAGAAAGAAATGAAATAAGATATTCCTGTATTTTGCTGCCAGATTAATCACTGGAAGATTATGCCATGTCCATTTAGTTTAGGATTTCAGTTACCATTCTACTCCAAGAAACCAAAGACCATGAATGAAATAATGGAATTTGGTCTATGTAAATAAAGCATGCTTAGTTTCAATGCCTGTGAAGTCACATGCAAATAGTGTACATGTTAGAACATGTATGCATATGAACGTGCAAGTATCTCTGTAAAGAGGTGATTTTGCAAGTTGTCACTGTAGCAAAAGACACCATAAACCATAAAATAAACCAACGACCTTAGGAATATCAGACAGATATTAATGTAAGACTTCAAGCTGTCAGCTATTAAAAAAAAGAATATAGTTTGGAAATAACCTCTTCCCAATAAAAGTGTAAACTGTTTGTTCTCATTTTGTTTCTGTTGCCTACATAAAATAAAAAAATATCTATTTCTTATTAAAATTTCATAAGAATGACAACTGCATATTTTTATATTACCTGAAGTCATTAATCAATGTAACAAATCGAATCTCGTCAGCCTTTTGCATGCACGTACTGCGTGATAGTGTTTGTCAAAATGTTTAGACTATAAAACTACCAAGAAAAGGAGGGGAACTATGTCAAAAAAGCTAAGAATTCTATACAAACAAAAAATAGAAATGCTGTCCACAACCTTTGAATATATTTTCTTCTAGTAGATAGCTACTTCATACATGTTTTTTGTCATGTCTATTTTAGAAATTTTGACTTTCTTATATTCTCCTAATATATTAATTGCTCTTATCAATGTCCTTCGCTAGCTTCAGGATAAAGAAAATCAAGTTTATTTACTTTCCTTTAATTGATACATAGCTGTATTATTCTCACTTTCCATCTCTGGATCTGCTTAATTTCAGATAATTATTCCTGCACCTAGATGGTCAGAGTAGTTTATGAAAAGAGTCTCACTGTGGTATGGAAATCACTATTTCACTTTCTCTGTTGGATATACTTCAGGTGAATCTTTTACCATCACATTTGTTTGCAAATCTGATTTCTATTGGTGGCACATTGTGCTATTAATAATGTGGCCTACTTATTCTCTTCATTATTTATCTCCAGAGATAAGTTGCCATCTTATAGCTGAAATTCATTTTATATTTGACTTTGACATTGTATGCCTGCATGTTGCCCTAGTTCAGTATAATCAAGGTCAGTTGTTTCTTCTCATGTGATATTCCAGTCTTTCTCCATGTTAAAATTAGCTCCCAACTTTGTGATAGTGTTTCTTCATATGGAGTTGTTTATATACAGCAGTATGAGGGATTGGAACCTCCCTCCTGTTGAATCCCCTTGCACATTTTAAAAAAGTCAAAACTGCCTGTACTCTGGGTATAAAACCTACTCTCATTATCAGCTGGAATGTTTATTTATGAAATGCACAGCATTTGACACGTAATTAAAAATACTAAACATTTCAAAGCAATCTTGGTATACAACTAATCAAAGAGCTCAGGAGTCTCATAAATTATTTTTTCACTATCATCTTTTACATTTCTTTGAAGATTTCTCATTTTTAATCCAAACAAGAAGTCTTAAACATAATATAACTGAGATTCTTGTTGCAACTGTCTTTTCAAATGCAATAGCATCTGGACATGTCTTAAAAAACATTTTTTAAGTCCTTGATTAAGCCTTTCCTTGATAAGTTCAAAGACTTGAAGCATACAGAAAGTGAACAACATGTAAATATTACTGTCAGCCATTTTTTTTCTCCCTGGTGACAGCTATGAAATGAAATTTCTATTACATTTTTCAGCTGAGATCTGGGTTGTATATTAAAGAATCCCAAAAGACTGATGCAAACACATATTCTACATTGTATGCATGATAAGCATTTTGCCTCTGGGATAGCTGTCATCTGAGTACAAAATGTATTAGATTTACATTCTGAATATATAATCATTATTATAATGTTTCATATCAATAAATTAAAAGATAACAGTTATGATAGGAAAGCAGCAAAATAACATTTCGAAGTAAGTTTATTTTCATATTTCCCTTGCCAAGAAGCACTCAATCATATATCTTAGGAAAAAAACCCTAAAGGCAAATAAACCTATAGACAGTGTGGTTGTTTTGTTTTTTTTTCATGAAACGCTTACTTGGTGGTTTGCTTCTCCATTATGTGATAGTTTCCCATGTTAGTTGTGGATAAAAAGTAAAATTACTTTTTCGATTATTGTATATTATTTTGATATTCCCACAGTTTCCACAACTGAAGGCATGCCTTTCTTTGCTAAATTTCTTCCTGGACAACTAAATTTCTGGATTCTCTAGAAGGTTTCATTTTGAGAACTAAAAAACTCTTGGAAGAGGATAAGCTTGGAAAGCTTTACCCAGAGAAGTAAAAAATAAGTTGCAGGCAGTAGTTAATATAAAAATACATAGGAAAAACAACTGAAAAGTTAAAATTGTGATCTTTGCTAGACTTTCAGCCTTAGAAATTCTACTGGAATATTATTTATTTATTATAATATTGGATTTATTTATTATAATACTGGATTTCAGTAACACCAATGTATCTTAACAGTAAATATCATAAATAAAAAGAAAGAATTGATATACATCCATGCATTCTTATATTTTCATGTTTAACATCTCATTTGGGTTCTCACAGTGTATCACAGTCACTCTAGTCACAATAGATGAGCAGTTAAAAACATCCCTACTAATAGACTCATCCCTATGTAGATATAGATTTTTACTTTTAGCGTCTTTCTGGGAACTGTCTGCTTTATTGTTAAGGATTACCACATCTCATTTTCCTTAATTTGTTATTTATTTATTGATACAATGTTTTTCATTTTACACAGATTTAGGGAAACCAGCTTAAAATTCATGTAGCAGACTACTTCTTTTCTTAAAGCTATGTTCCTTTTTCAGTCAAACCATGCTTTAGCTTGTTGACATATTTTTTTTTTGTAAGAGTATATTGACTTAGTATGTAGCTTTTATTATTGTCATCATTAATGTCAAGATGCAGAGAATAAAAGTTCTACACAAAAAATATTTTGAACATAGTTACCAAACCCACAGAGAATTTACTCTTGACTTAGTCCGGCAAGGAATCGAACTCTAATTAATACACACTATGAGAGTAATGGACTAAAATTTGAACAACTTTGAACAAAAAAAATTTTAAAACCCACAACTTATTTTCATTTTAAAACAACTATGTATTGAGGAAGAAAGTTAAAAGGAATAACTAAAACGCTAATATTAAAAAAGCTTAAAGACAAAATGAAGGCAGCGTAATTATGAAATATTGCAAGCTCAGAGTAGGTATATGCTACCTATCAAAAGCCATTCAAAGCCCAATATGCTTCAACAGGAAAGACAGCTATTTTAAGTAAGAAGTGGAGGTGTTATCCAGATGAGAAAAATAGACAGGTGCATAAACTCTAGTGTTGGAAAATAACCAAAGATCCGAGAGGAGGATTGTAAACACACTCAAGTGACCTGCAGTTGATGTATTGAAAAACACATGTATCATACTAGTTGTTGTTTAGACTTCTGTATTTAACAAGTAGAACATCTGTGTTTAGAAAACATGGGCCTGTGATAGACTTAGAGGTATCCCACTAAACATGCTTGAGATTCCTGCCTTGCTGTGGGAAAGATCAAAACACAATGATAAACTGTAACTGCATGAATCTCTGAAAAAAGCACTAGATTCAGTGATCTTCTGTGAGCTATGTGGCACCTGTCTCTACTTGCATGCCTTTTCATGGGTAAAGCTTCAGGGATCCCCCAGCTGGTGAGGTAATGAAAATAAATTTAGTCTTTTAATTTCATCCATGGATTTGTGGTTGTTCCTGCATCCTGCCTGGGCTGGTTCAAACATAAATACAAAATCATAGTAAGACAGTCCAAGAAATATTTTAAGCAAAACTCTGCCTAATGCATAAAAGAAACACTAAAAACATCTTAAGTGCTTCAGAAGCAGGAAATCTGCTATACAATGATTGTAGTCAATAGACAAAATGTAAAAGGAACATTGTAGGGAGATAAGCCCAAACAAAAAAATGTTACTTTTTTTTCACAACGCTGTTCACTATGGGATATTCCATACTGATGGCATTCTTTATATGGATGAATCAGACAGATAATTTTAAATCAAATATAGATAGCAAATGTTTTAGACAATTTGATAGAATGAATATTTGGTCAAATGACATTTACCCAAGAAAACAGATCTCAAAAGGAACTGAAAGAACTCAAATATAAACATCAGCATCATAGAATTATCTGGGTTATCTGTTTAAACTAGCTTTGGTAGAAAGCAAAAATTATTATAATTAACAGCACATTTCTGAAAAAGAACTTTAGCAGTGAAGGGGAAACTGCAGCATCACAACCTGTATATTTGATAAAAGATGGACTTATTGGACTTACTACTGTACGTAACATATAAAGGGGAAAGGACTACAATGTTTTGTATCACAAATTCCTACCTCACAAAACTACAGAAGTTTTTAAAGAAATCAAGCAGAACATTGATCTATGCCATCTAGTCATAATTCATCCAAATTTCCTGACAATGGCCTTCATCTCTAAAGGTTTTTAAAGGAAAAATAATGTAAACAGAAATAATTTAGTACATAGTACTGGAGGGTGTGAACAAAAGAGAAGTTTTCACACCAAAGGGAATTTACTATTGCAGATATCTGGAAAATGTGCTGTTGAATATATTTATAAATGTTCTAGAAAACTATGAATAATAAGACTAATAAATTTGCTGATAGTGTTTAATTATTCAAGTTATATGACCGCAGAGAACATTAAACAAAAAGCCCATTATATTGACACAGTGCACAGTGAAAATGAAATTTCATGTCAAAATGCAAAGAAAATCATGGAGGAAAATGTCTTAAATACATATGAAAAATACTAGCTGACAAATGAATTATTGTCACTTTAGAAAAAAGACAAATAAATTCATCAGGTGTCTAAATTAAATAATGAAGGGTGTGAAGGTCTTTCTTCACACTTGACATAATTAAATTCTGAAATTTGCCATAGTGTGTATACAGGCCAAAAATATAATGGAATTAAAACAGGACGAGAAGTAAGTCACAGAGGACAGATTTATTAGTGACCATCAAGAACAATAAGCGTAAATGTAATCTATATCTGAAAAAGTCCCTAGGACTCATATTTCCAAATGTAATGACAGTAGAAAGACTGTTCTTCACTTACTGTTATATTTTTTTCCTAAGTACATGATAATAAACTTTGGATTGTATCCATTTTACACTACAGGAGTATTAATACATTTTAAGTTTTCCCTGTCTGTATGAGCTAGCTTTCATAAAACAAGCTTGAATGATATTTTTGTAATTTTATTAATATGCATAAAAGCATTTTGCCCTTTCTGTGTTTTATTCAATACTTAAAAATTACCTGAAGAGGATTAGCTTTTAAAGCTACCCTAAAAACAAATTCCGAAATTGTAATTCAGCTTAAGTCATTCTTTGAAGTTAAAACCTATTTTGTTGTTGACCTTTGTTACGTATCCATTAGACAATAACAGAAATTTAATTTTTAATCTTCATCTCAGGCTACCATCTATACAAATGTATACATGTTTGTTACTCTAAATTTGCACAAAATACCTTTATGTATGTACGACAGGAAATAATTCATTTCAACAAATATTTATCGTATTCTGCTTTAAAAGGTAAATATAACCTAAAGAATCCACATAGTAAAACACTAAAAATTGCTTTTTCTCATGATGTTCAGAATCCTCACTTAATAAAGAGTTTAACTCTTTAAATCTAAATAAAATTTTGAGAGGAAGATACATAAGGTAGCTATTCAGAACCAGTCCCACCGAGTCCTACATTTGGGACACAACAACCCCATGCAGTGTTACAGTCTTGGGGAAGAAGAGCTACCTATCAGAGAAGGACCTGGGGGTGCTGGTTGACAGCCAGCTGAATATGAGCCAGCAGTGTGCCCAGGTGGCCAAGAGGGCCAATGCCATCTTGGTCTGTATCAGAAACACCGTGACCAGGGAGGTGATTGTGCTCCTGTGCCACTGGTGAGGCCACACCTCTAGTATTGTGTTCAGTTCTGGGCCCCTCACTACAAGAAGGACGTTGAGGTGCTGGAGCACATCCAGAAAAGGGCGATGAGGCCCCTGGTGAAGGGGCTGGAGAACAAGTCATATGAGGAACAGCTGAAGGAACTGGGGTTGTTTAGCTTTGAGAAGAGGAGGCTGAGGGGAGACTACAACTACCTGAAAGCAGGCTGTAGCAAGATGAGTGTTGGTCTCTTCTACCAAGTGACAGGTGGTAGGATGAGAAGAAACGGCCGTAAGTTGCACCAGGGGAGGTTCAGTCTAGACATTAGGAAGATTTTCTTCACTGAAAGGGTACTGGCACAGCTGCCCAGGGAGGTGGTTGAGTCGCCATCCCTGGAGATGTTTAAAAGATGGGTAGATGAATTTCTTAGGAACATGGTTAATTAGTTGACAGGTACAGATGGACTTGATGGTCTCAGAGGTCTTTTCCAACCAGATGATTCTATGATTCTATGAATAAAAGGTTGCTAACATTAATACCTTTTAAATGAGATTGAAGTGCATTTTTGGAGAGAAAGTGTGACTTATGAGATTCAGTTCACTTAATATTATATTTACTTCAAAAGCTGCTTTTGAGGTGAAATGATAAATATTTTCAATTATCACTCACTGGTAGTCTATATGAAAAAAATGTTGTAGTAAACTAGACCAGATGAAATAAATTTCCTGTACAGTATTAGCTTTTTAATTTTTCCTTCCTGTTTTACTCCTTTTAATTATTTAAAGGCTACTCTACTTACTAGCCTCTCCAAGGGAAATTAAAATTCATCATGAAGATTTTCCTGAATATTATAATTCTTATCAACTTGAACTAGCCTCCCACTAGTTTGTCATGCAGTCTCATAAGGCTTATCTAATCATTTTTCAGAATTTTATAATTATTTATACCAATAGAAAAATTAGTCTGCAGAAACGGTTATTAAAATTATTTTTAAGAGTAAATATGTTCATCTTTCATGTAATTTAGTGGCAAGAGAATATCAATGTGAAGGTCTGGTATTCAGGACGTCTTGGAAATGTATCCAATTAAAATACTACTACACTGGGCAATTTATTTTTTTCTTTATTTACAGACTTTGAGTTTTTAGCACTTAATTTACTCACATTGTGCTTTTCCCTATTATTCTGTGGAAGATTCAGTCCTCTTGTGATTGGTAAGTCCCATAACAAACTATACATACTGATCTAAATTATTCATCGCTGCTTAAAGTGAAAGGGAAAACTGGGAATATTCTTGCCAGATTGCATATAAACATATATCATGCAAATGCAAAACTGAGGCTTGGTATTCTTGAATTATCTATTTTGAAAGGGTAGCCCAAATAGACATCTAATTACTAAATAATTTCTAATGAAATGTTTATTTGCATGAATAATGTAAACTACTAAAGATGATCAATGCCCTTGACAGACATGTAGTTGTGGTGTATTGGAGTGGGTGCATGATATTAAATAAAATATTTCTGAATCACTAATTTCCTGGTGATGAAGTGAGTTTTTTAAAATGGAAAAAGAACCCACAGGTACCTGCATACAAAAGTTGTATGTAATTATTTTGTAGGAACATGATGAGAAGGAAATAAAAACTTTGATTAAAAAGTTAATCTATTTACATTCCACGGTCTATCATCTGTCTTTTAAAGCAAAAAGTGAACCCGTGCTACAAGAAGGACATTGAAGTGTTGGAGTGCATCCAGAGAAGAGAAATGAATCTGGTGAAGGGGCTGGAGAACAAGTCATATGAAAAGCGGCTGAGGGAAATGGGGTTGTTTAGCTTAGAGAAGAGGAGGCTGAGGGGAGACCTCATCACGGTCTGCAACTACCTGAAAGGAGGTTGTGGTGAGGTGGGTGCTGCTCTCTTCTCACAAATGACAAGTGATAGGATAAGAAGAAATGGCCGTAAATTGCACCAGGGGAGGTTCAGGTTAGACACTAAGAAAAATTTCTTCACTGAAAGGATGGTCAGGCACTGGAACAACTGCCCAGGAAGGTGGCTGAGTCACCATCCCTGGAGGTGTTTAAAAGGCAAGCGGATGAGTTTCTTAGGGATATGGTTTAGGAAGGGGACAGGTATGATTGGACTTGATAGTCTCAGAGGCTTTTTCCAACCTCATAATTCTATGATTAGAGACACAGGAGCAGAAACAATAAATATTGTGTAAGACGTTCAGTCATGAAGTTTAAATAGTAGGAGTTTAATAGAAAAAAGGTCTAAGAGTGATCAACTGGGACTAGAGTTGGACAAAATGTATGCATTGCTCTTGACTTGACTAGCCTGCAGAAGTTGCTGATGAAACCAAAATCTTCTTCAGGATTCTTTTGTTTTCACAGAACAAGTATCATGTAATTGCAAATCAGTCTCTTATAATTGCCAATATTTGATGGTTATTAACAGAAAAAATGAAATATACACTGTTATTTCCACTGTAACAGACAGATTATTTTCATACCATTTCATAATCTCTATCCTTCTTTTTTCACCATTTCATAATCTCTATCCTTCTTTTTTCACCCTCTCATCGAATTTAGCAAAAGGTAACAAAAAGTTTTAAGAAATGGGGACAACAGCATTTCCTGTAATTTTTCTTTAGTTTAATTTGCTTGCAATATCTTTTAAACCATATCTTTATCAATTTTCATTGCAGTTCTCTTCAGTATTTCTTATTTTAATGATAAATAACTCTCCTTTTATGTTTTTAGGATTATGAGGAAAGACCTGTTGGGTACCTTAGACTGCATTTCTCTGCACCATTCCTTAATCAGAATGATTTCTTAAGGGGAAAGCCGCGAAAAGTGACTTGGAAAAACATTTTAGAAAAACTAAATGTGGGATATCCTCTGAGGAAGATTTAATAGTAATGACAGTAAGCATAGTAAATGACAGTAAGCATACTGGCATAAAGCACAGATGGTAAAAACTTACTCTGATGTCTTCATTGCCAACTCATTCACTTTGTTTACTTAAAACCAAAGCAGAAGTTAGACTCCTAAGTTACGTTTAGAAGAATAGTGATTGTAGTAACGGAATGGCAGTTTTTATCTTTGTGCTAACCATCTGCGTGTTCTGTATGATATATTCCACTCAAAATAGGCACCAAATTCCTGGCTGAAAGATGTGTTATACACACACATAAGCAATGTATATATACGCATATACTATATCCATGTGTGTAAACCCATATCTACTCACACACATGTATGAAGGCTTTTTAAGAAGCTGCCAGTTAAGTTGTCACAAAATGTAGCCAATTTAGGCTTCAGCCATAAGCAATATGGTCCTGTGAAAGTGAAACTCGTGTCCTGTTTGTTCTGTCAGTGCTAATGGGAGCTAGGTGTGTTGCTATCAATAACTCAGAAACATAGAAAATGAAGAGAAGCTATGTAGGGCTTCTTAGAGACTTCTTTAATTCATAGAAGAATCTGAATTCTGTATTATACAGAAGTTTTCACAAATGCACAAAAACCACCTCCACATACTTTTAAGATATGCTCTTGAGAAGGATTTAACAAAGAAGCAACAACTATTTTAGGTTTGGAAGATTCTTTCCCTAGGACTGTGTCATGATTACTCTCCTTTTGGAGAAGATATTTTCTTACCCACATTGTTAAATTAAAAGAAGAGAGTATAAACTTCTTGGTTCTCAATTTATTTATCCACAAAGGATATGAATGTTGAATGCCTGAGAAAGCAAATTACTCTGTATTTCTCAGAAGTAGTGATCAAGACACTTCCTGATTCATCTAATATCTGCTTTTCTTCTCAAGGTATAGGTAGACGCATAACAAATGCTACAAACTTTTTTGTCAAGTACTTATGTTGTACATTTTCTGGAAGATCCTCTCTATGTTATTCCTTCTTTATTTCAAGGCATCAAACTCGCACGCATAATGCACGTGCATGCACATATATAGATGCATATGTACATGTTTATTTATCCTTAATCAAAATAACTATACATGCAACAAATTTCTTTTCATTAAATCTTACAAAATGGCTACTATGAACAGGCTTCTTTCAGATTCTGGAATAGTATGAGGATCTGAACATCAAAGAATTTTCTAAATTTATAGTCTATATTAATCTCCACAATATTAGGGTATCTTCAGTGTAAACCTCTATTTAAGCTATATCTTCATTACCAACAAAGAGACAGAAATATTTTCAAAGACGGAGTGCTATAACCTTTATATTTACATTAAGTTGGGAAGACACTATCTCTGACAGCACCTTACAAAAGAACTAGGGATGACTGGTTGACTAACTTGGACAAAGATGCTTGCCACATGAATTCCATCCCTTTTCTCCTGAGCACATTGATAGCATTTACAAGGGCCACAACAAACTAGATTTCCAATCTTATTCATAAAAATTGTTATCAGAAAGGCTTCTTTGAGTTGTGTATCATAATATAAGATTACACTGTCGTAAGTAATTGAAGCATTATAGGAAATTGCAAATAAATTATTTTTCAGATAGTCTAGAGATTTGACAGAAAATTACTGACAATGAATTGTTATTCATTCAGCTGATGCATACCAATGAAAAGGATAACATGGATAACTTCACCTTTGCAGTCTAAAGGTTATTATCTCTTGTTGTCTTTATTTCTTCCTTTTTTTTTTTTTTTCTCAATCAGGGACTAGAAGATGGCTGGCAGAAAGATGCTCAAGGTTGATGTATGCATGAAGTGCAGGGAAGAGTAATTTCCAGAGTCACTCTATTATAACCCTATAACGAAGCAAAATTACTCATAGTGAAAGACCTTTCTGAGGAAATATAGTCAGCATGATATCAAGAAGAGAGTTAGAACCACTGTCCAGCTAAATGACTTACAATGTTATGTGTACATGTACTCTTAATTTTCCTGGATTCTTTCCACCGCCATTTCAGTAACTTAATTGAGGGTGGAAAGTGAATTTCTCAGTTGTCTTCACTTTTTGAGTTTAACAGTCTTTGAACACCAAAACTAGACTCTTCCTAGATGAAACTATATAGGAAAATGAAGTTTAGGAGAGCACCCAGTGTATTGCAACTCCTACGAAGAATTTAGCCCAAGGGAGCAGTCTAGAACTAGCATAGATTACAATGCCTAAATTAATATAGCGTAGTCACTTGTTACTTGAACTATTTCACAGTATAGATCCACTTAAGTTGTACTGTTCTACTAAAATAGACACAGCCTTTGACATCTGAACTCAGAGGATAGTCTTATGAACTTCTCAGCTGAGAAGGGTGACTACCTTCAGTTTTATTCCATCTCAATTTAGTCTGTTACACTTCAAAATTACTGCAATCTCTGCAGTAATTATGGGCAGCTAGGCTAAGGCTATGAGTAATATATAAGTGAGTAAGTGCTTGAAGTGAAATATTTTGAATCTGTTTCTGTGTTCCCACTTAGATAGACCTACTCCTTCCTGCAAAGCCCCTATCTTAAAATGAAATAATCTGCTCACAGCCTTTAAACTCCAAGTTCCAAAAGCGCATTCTGCAAAGTTGCTGTAAAGTATCCAGGCTAAAGAATATTAAGAAACATGTAATTAAGTGCAGGTAAATGTGCTGTTCTAGCAAGTGGGAAACATATATAAATTAACTATCATAATTATAATCTACAAGGTAATCTAATAGTGACATTTCTTGAAGAATAAATAGTTCTAAATAGCAAGAGTAGCACTATTTTTCTTTGGCAAATCTATTAAGAACCAAAGGAAAATTCTTGGTAAATAACTGAACTAATCTGAAATCAAGATGCTACATGAAAGTCAGAGGAAAATATGTCAAACTATGAGTAATGTTAAAAATCACAATGAAAATTAAGTTAATCTTAGTTTTTGTGAGATTAAACTTTAACATAAAATAATAGAAATTATCAGAACTGAAAAATAAATGAGCCTGCTCTGTTTATTCAGACTTTCATTTTCTATGTTCGACTTAATGCTTAATGTACAAGTCAGAAAATATGTAATACAAGCCACAAGAAGATCACAGCTAAAGTTTACTCTGTCTGAAAGAAGATAATTTATTCTTTATAGGCTTCAAGTGAACTAGTTAGAAGAAAAAACTTAGGTAAGTAGCCATCAGGATCTCATAGAGACAGTATGCAGTTCATATATTAAAATAATCAAGCTCATGTATTTTTTTCTCTTAGAATTTATGATTCTATACATGAATATCACCTGAACACCAAGGTTTACCGATCATTATAGTTTCTTTTTGAAGGTGGACTTCCAAACATTAATATCTTCAGCTGGGAATGCCTCTGAAAGTACAACTTTCATAGTCTTTCCAGCTGATATGATTCATTTTTATCTATAATTCATTAGTTCATGAAGGTCAAATGTCCTTCAACTTGTTTGAAAAAACCTAAGTTTAAAATCCCACAGCAGAAAAAAGTAAAAGAAAATATTTAAAGATCTTTAACTTTCTACTTCTTCTGCTTTTCGGAAGGTTGATAAGTCACTGTGTGAGAGTAATATTAATGTTGATTTCCTGAAAAGTAGATGTCCTCTATTGTTCAGTATAAGTTGAAGGTAAAACCAAAACTCTATTAGTATGCATCCTTACTCTTCTTTGCTCCTCCACAGTTTCCTCATAACAATATGCTTTCTTTTCTGCTTATAGCAAAGAACTATTCCCTTAACTCCTCCAAAGGCTCTGTAATAGTAATACATTAAGCTCAAAAACACCTGAATATTGGTATTTGAATAGCTGAAGGGAATTTTCATTTCCCTTTAGCTTACTTTTTTTCTTAAACAAAAGAGGAATATTAAATGAAATCTGAATGCCATAAGTACTGAAAAAATATTGAAAACCATCACCTGTAGAAGAGCAAAAATTACCATCTGTATGTAATTTGAAGAATTTGTTTCTTTGTCATAATGTATTTGGTTTTATATTAATTTTGATAATTGAAATTAATGTCTATTATTCATTGTAAATCATGAATATTGCTAAGTTTCTGGACTCATCCACCCAATGATGTCATTCCTTTTGGTGATGTCCTATGTAAAATGTGAAACCAGTCTAATAGAGGGGAATCTGGGTGCTACAGCAATAAGAACAGAACCACAGTACTCAGTGTCACATGGTCTCAAATTTATTTACTAAGTTGCATGACCATAACAGCTGGCTAGAAGTTTCAATGCTACAATGTGCACAGAGTTCACACTTGTGAAAATTAAAATTCCAACCCCTCTGGTACATTTTAGACCTCTACCATGGATCCAGAGTATTCCCATATGTAAAGATGATTTGCATTCAATACGTAGGTCATAAGGACAGCCCCCAAATGAGTGACGCAAATATGAAGTTGTTAACAATTTCATGCAACTTGGGTCGTCTGTGCTTCTTTCCCATATGTAGCAGAGTAACCTAAACACGCAGGGCCGAGCAGACAGACTCTGTATCTCATTTACCTGATCCTGGAGTAGGCCTTATCTCATTGCAACAGCAAAGTTATGACTGATCTAGGTCAAAATTCAGTGCATAAGACTTGCATGAGAAATTGGCAATAGTGAAAATCTGGGACAAAAAATCTAGTTACTGGACTGAGTCCACTTAAAGGCCACAAAGAGAACTAAAGGACTTGGAGCATCTCTTATATTAAAAGAGGTAGAGAGGGCTGGGAGTGTACAGCCTAGAGAAGAGAGGTTCAGGGGAATGAAGAAGAGACAAACTTCTCTCCATGGTGCCAAAAGGTAATCCGCATAAACTGAAACCCACGCTATTCTGTCTGAATGCAAGAAAACAGTTGTTCACTGTGAGGCTGATTGAACACTGGAACAGATTTCTCAGAGACATTGTGATGTCGCCATCTGTGGAGATATTCAAAACCTGACAGAACAGTCCTGGGCAAGCTGCCATAGGTTGCTGTAACCTGATTTGGGCAAGGGACGGCTGAAACAGTCTCCAGAGTTTTTTCTGACTTCAACCCTTCTGAGATTCAGTGATTCAGCTTTTCAGCCTTCCCCTCCACACACTCCAGTATTTGCATTGGTGCTCTTTGCCCTCCCTCAAGGTGGTATCATATCATAATAGACACACGTGCTTGATACTATGTGTGCCACCTCACCACATGTGCTTGATACTATGTGTGCCACCTCACTTATCAGCGATGTCCTAACGAAAAAAGCACTGGGTTCACTGGGACTCTGCTTCAGTGGTTGGAATCCTTCCATTGGATTCTTGCAATTGTGACTGAGGTGTGACTCAGTTTCAAAAAGCGGGGTGGTGAATGAACAATTTGGGCTACCGGAATTATTCCTACTTGTAAATTCTTTTTCTGACCACATATAATTTCTTGCTTGACCACACATGCATCAAGGAACAGGTTAATCTAGTCTTAAACATAGATTTATTAGAGTTAAATAACCGGTTTTGTGCCTGCTTCCACAGGCCCACTTCATAGTGAATGAATGCAAAGAGTTAGAATTTCAGAAGCTCTGGATCATATATCAAAATAAAAATTTTGATCTAATATTACAGACAAATTATAAGTTGATATCTTGCACTGTATTTCTAACTGTTAATTAATGATTCTGTTTCCACACTAGTGAAGCTGCATATCAAAAAAAGGGAATTAATGCTAAATAATGTTTAAATAGAATTTGTATTTCTTAGTAAAGTTAAGAATTAGGAATCATCTGTCAATGATGTCAGCTGTTTTTTTGGTTTTAAATTTATAAAAAATTTTCTTATCTAGGCAACCTTGAGACTTTATTTCTAATTTTGTCTGAGAACTTTGTTTACTACGGGGTTTTTTCAACGCTGAAATATAACTGCAGCTGGCTGAAATATCCAAGGCTTGATTTAGCAAATTCTTGTTACCTTTAAATTATATGGGTTATGAAAAAATAGTTACATGGGTAACGAGTCGAAGAATGTCACGGATGATGTGAAGTGAATGCTTAAATTTATTAGCAATATTTATTGTTATGTTTGGTATGTAGTAGTAGTAAATCAATTAAGACCTAGAATCAAAATGCCTTGCTTAGACCTTACTATCACCTTATTTAATTTGTAATCATAGAATAATTATGAAGCATTACTTTTTGAAGGCTAAACAAAACAAAATCCGTTTAGATGCTTCAATGTAATATTTTTGCCATCAGGAAGTCTAATAAAGAAACAAAACAGTGTATCACTATCAAAAAATTTAAACAGCTAGACACAGATAATTTTCTGAAGTCAACGTGCTCTTTCAGGAAGTGGAATATTTGGCTTCTTTTACTTTCTTCAGACTGAAGACACAAGAATATTACTACTATTTAAAACAAATGTTCCACCAACCAATTTAGATGAAGTCTGCTTTCTGTTCAGTGTTTTTTGACTACAATATATATAAACAAACCAGGCAAAAGGACAAGAAGAGTTCCATTTCTCATATGAGCTTCCTCACTGCAAAGCCATTATTCTTTTTTTAACATTTAGGAGAATTTCATGCCCTCCCTTCAGTAGGAACTCAAAAGGATGATACAACAACTCCCAGTTTTTCAACACACACCTATATCTACCACCCAATATTTATAGGAGATTAGAAAACAAAGTAAAACAAGAACAACAAAATGAGAGCAAAAAAAGCCATTGCTAATTTAATAACGTCTAAAGGTAGATAATGATCAGATTCAACAGTATAGACAATGGTAAATGTATAAGAAGTATACAGGACACTGCTTCTTTTCTTCCCCACTTTCTCATCTGTCCCTTTATTTTCCTGTATAAGCTTCAGTAACAGAAGTACACTATCAGGGAGATCAAAGATTTTGATTATTATGTCACTTCAGCTGCAGAGACTGTACGCACCTTAAAAAATGCACAAATAGGGCCTGGTTCATTCTAGCAACTGTATTTTTTGTTTCCTTTATTGCATTTTACTAAATCTAGCAAGCAGTGGACATTAAAGGAAAAAATTATTTTGCCTCTTCTGAGAGTAACTGTGAAAGCACCTCCTTTTCCTTTTTAAACTGTGCTGTGGTTTGTCTGAATCTTTTGCATGTTTCAACCCCAGTCTCTATTTTTATAATTTTATTCAAAAATTAAGATAACCACATTAATTTTGAAGGTGATAAATGTTCCCATATGAAATCTAATTGCAGTCCATCTGGCCTTACTTAAAGCAACAGTTAAATGGAAGATATTAAGTACAAAATAATTACATACTACATTTCAAAATACGAAAATTAGAAAGTAACTTCATTGAACAAACTGTGGTGCAACAATATATATCGCACAGAATACGCGTTTATTCCAAAAAAAAACTATTAACTAGGAAAATTTATGTAGTCATTATGATGTTCTTCCTCTTTCAGATTTTCTCTCTTTGACAATTTTGCATTATGAAAACATGAAGTTTTGTATTTTAAAGCGATATTTCCATTTAAATTAACAAGCAGTAACTGATTATGGTTAAAATTGTGCATGACTTTTGGCACTAATATAGCTCTGATAACATACTGTGTATTATTCTAAATCCTAAACTTTGCCATTTAAAATTTTAACTCCTCTCTGAAGCTGGAGTAATATTGTTCCTTTGTCTTCAGCAAAACTATTCTGGTTTAGAGAAGCTAGAGAATTTCCTCTTTCTATTGTACCTTTCTTTCTGGTAAGCTTTAATTTAGCAAAATGGTTAAGTATGCTTCTAAAGTAGGAAATGTGTATTTCCTCTACTTGCTCTAGAAATTCCCATTTTCCTTTTCAGCTGTGAATTGTGTGGACTATTTTAAATGCAACATGCATAATTATCTTGGTATTGCATTCTCTTCCTCTTCACTACTTCTGACACTAGGTTTTCCCTTCTGCACTCCTTCAGTTGCCTCTTCAGTTGTCCTTCAAACCTTTGTTACCTCATGCCAGTTCAAGCAGCTCCTTGGTTTAATCTCCCCGTTTCTCATCATTAACTGCTGTCATCTTTCTCTTCTTCTGCCCCTTTTTGCATGCAAGACTGCATGCTAGGCTCTTCCCTATCCTTCTGCTGGCCACCTGGCTTCCCAAATTTAAACAAAAGAAACTGGAGAAAGGAGACAGCAGGACTTGTCTGATCTTCTTTCATGCAAAAGAACACAAACACTTTAGGCACAAATCACAACAGATTATTAACAGCAGACTATGACTACATTTGACACACTATGCTACTTTCATACATCAGAAAAAAGTACGAGGGAAGTACATGTCAGAAATCACACTAAATTTAATAATATTAGGATATAATCCTAGCACACTCATCTATGGCAGTTTGGAATTGAAGTAATGCTCAAGTGTGTCTGCAGTAGTCTGTGCATCAGCTAAACAGGAAAAGAAAAGAGAATGTGGGGACAAACAACTGTATTGCTGACATCACTTTAAAGTTCTGAAGTAAAAACATCTAACAAACTGCACAATTCCCTGAAATGAGTTCCCTTAATATGCCCCATCAAAAAAAAAAAAAAAAAAAAGTAACTGGGAATGCTTCCTGCTTCATCATCTTTATTACACTGTGTATTTACCAAAGATCTGAAGACATGGTTTCTCACAGAAATATGATTCATATAGGCTAGTAAATAAGTAAACTGCTCAGTCGTAGATACCACTCAGTAGTAGATGTCCTTCATTTTCCCTTCTCCAACAGAGGACTTAACTAAGCAAGTGTATGTAATCTTTTGATGTTCAAAGAATGCTAGGAATATCTATTTTCTCTTGTGTAAAATGATTTTATTCCTTGTGTTAAAAAAGAAAATACTCTGTTTACCATTTTATTTTGCAAAAGGCATTAACTTTTAATCTGAAAACATACACAAGACTCAAAATTTGTTAAAGAGCCTCAAACCACACATATGAATTTCAGCAAAATGGAAAAAGTATACATAATGTAATATTTTCTGCAGAATTTTTAGGAAAAACACTAAAAATGAAGGGACCCATGACCCATGACATGAAATAAAGATGTTCAAGGCAAGAGGAGTTTATCTTGTTGGACTCTTGGTGAGTTAAACTATTTATGCTTCTGCTGTGGAAAAGATAGAAAAGCCCAAACGCCTGTTCAGCTCTGCTTAATGATCTGCTTTTGATTGCAACTTTTTGTTGTTACTGAAGAAATTTGTGGTGGCAAAATCAGATTTAAATACAGGTTTATCTTTTCTCTATTGAAAGGGGAATGGTCTTCAAAGGCACATGACCATCTAAATCAAGTTGTATGTACAGAGGTTTTGTCCTAATTTTGGGAGGTTTTGTTTTATTCAAGGAATTATTGTGGCTACGTTTTTTTCAATTTTTGCTGTATTTCCTGACACAAATTATTCCATTTGTTTCCACAGAATGATATGCACAGTCTAATTACATCCAACAAATTTTCTAATTACTTAGCTTTAGGCATATATTTTAAGGGTGGTATATGAACGAATGCATTCATAAGTAAAGATTAATCTAGATAGGTATCTAATTTCTTTGTTGAACAAGTAACTCAGGTGTTGCTCCATAAAAGTGAAAAAACAGGATTAAATAAAGGTTTAAGACACCTAAAAAAGTATGTTTCTTTACACAGGATAATAGGTTAGAAGTAATCTCGAGGTCAGGTGGGTGCCTATGTGAGTTTTGCATTGAAGATTCAATTATTCATGAAGATCAGCAGCTCAACTACTTGCCAAAAGATGGGTATCATCTTGTGCTATTTGAAGTGTCAGAGCATGTTTAAGACAAATACATAATTTTGGCAGTTATGCTTCAGGATTGACCATGCTCTCCTGGAACCGTGATTAGGAGCCAAGCAGATCCACAGGTCCCACAGATGACATATTTTGATAATTGATTCAAATGCAGCCTACCAACAGGGAAAAGTGAGTGTTTTCTTTTGTGCCTTTAAAAAGGTAAGGAAAAAAGCGTAAACAGCTCCAAAGCAGTCAGTTTCTTAATCAAACTCAGAATTAAAATACAGAGGTTTAATCCAGTCTTTCATTTAACTTTAATACCTCAGAAAAAATACCCCAAAACACAACAACACCAAACCAAAAACAAAAACAAAGAAAGCTGCACATTCAGAGATACCAAATATAAAGATACCATAGGACAAAAGAATGAATTCCTATTTTTATGTTTCTCTCTGTTTCTTTTTTTTTAAGAGGGTAAAAACTAATTCACGCATAAATTATTAGGTTGAACTTCTCTGCTATTTATTTCAAATATGACTGTAGTCAGGAGACAAATAAGTCTGACTAGACCTATGAACATGATGGTAAAGCCTAAATGGCAACTAGGCAGTGTGAAATAGGAATCTATGACAGGAGTAACTCATGGGATGCATTAAATGTCTTCCAAACTTCTGTAATTACAATAAACAACATGTATTAGAAATAGAAGAGCCACCACTATTTTGTGATCATGGTATAAATGGGATAAGTTGTCACTACATTCCCGGATACTCTTTCCACTCTAGCTTTCTGAAAATAGTGTCAATTTAGCCACCCAAGTGCATAGATTTTAAACATTTATATGCTGTTACACTACTTCAAAAGTAGAGCTAAAACACAGAACTTAGTAATACTGTCACTGATTTGTATTTGGCATTCTTAGTGAAGAAAGAAATCATACTCAGAGTTCAGCTTGTGACAGAGCAAGGCATTTAGCCATTACCACCTCGTTAGTTCAGATAGAAGGAGAATAAACATGAAAATAATGTGGGTTAGGCAAAATTACTTAATGCAACTTGAAAATGACAAAACCAGTAAAGTTAGAAAGCAGTAACAGAGCTTGTTCATAAAGAGTATTAGAAAGAGACTATGCAAAATCAGGGAAAGAGCAACAGAATGAAAATTATGACATGATAGTTAGAAATTTTCTAAAGTTAGCTTTTAGTTCCTGTACTTATTCCACTACAACATTGTAGATTGCATTTTTTTATACTGCTTATTTTTTACAAAGTGATTGGGATTTACTGGCCAAAATCTGCTATTGGACTGTAACTCAGAGCAAAATCCCCTAATGCCAACAAAGCCAGCCACGAAAAGAGCACTAACAGAAGAATTCTAGTAATTAGCAGAGGCATGACAAGTACTCAAAGGAAAAGATGTGATTCGGCACGACCGGCTGCAGGAACGGTAAGTACTGCAGCCGGGTGCTCAATCTGGGCAGGTGGAGAGTTCGTGGTGAACGGCAAAAGCTCGGGACAGTACCCCGGCAGGGCGACTCTATCTGAAGCCCAGAAGCGGCAACTGTCACGTGGGCCGACAGCGTGGTAGGGGGGCGGTCCCGGAAGAAGACGCGGGGCATTTAAACATCTCCCTGGGAGCACCAGCGAACGGAGTGCGGCAAACAGGGTCACAGTATAGGCAGTTCGCGCAGGCAGGGCAAGCAGGCACTCTCTGGCAGGCACTCTCTGGCAGGCACTCTCTGGCAGGTGGTTGGCTTCCCACTCCCCTACAGCAATGGTGACCAGGCGTGGTAAAACTTCTGCCACCAGGAGTGTAGGCATCCAAACTGAGCCACTATTACGGGACGCAGCTACCCAGACTCGGGACTGCAGGGAGTGTCTCAGCTTGCTTGTGGTTCCTGAGGACCATACAAAAAATGCCTGTCTGAGGTGTGAACAGATTCAAGATCTGCTCCTTATGGTTGCAGATATTAAGGACCAGGTAGAGAGGTTGAGGAGTATTCGTGAAAGTGAAAGGGAGATAGACTAGTGGAGTAGAACCCTCTCTCCTCCCAGTAATCCTCCCCAGGAGGCTGAGGAATGCCATATTCCTCATCAACAGGATTAGGGGAGTGACCTGGTTGGTGAGGAGGACTGGGAGCAGGTCTGCTCTCGTGGGGGTTATAGACCTCCCTTTCAAATGCCACCTTTCCAGCTGCCCCTACAAAACAGGTTTGGGGTACTGGAATTTGATGCTCAGGTGAGTCGAGGGTGCTCTGGTGGAGGATAGCATTACAAAGAATTCACCCGAGGAGGCTGTTAACCTCACATTGCCTGTCAGACAGGTCAGGACTTCAAGTAAGAAAAAGAAAAGGAGGGTCATTGTAGTGGGAGACTCCCTTCTGAAAGGGACGGAGGGCCCTATTTGTAGGATGGATCCAACTCATAGGGAAGTCTGCTGCCTTCCCCAAGCCCAGGTAGGGGATATCGCTAAGAGACTCCCGGACCTAATTAAACCCTCAGATTATTACCCGCTTCTGGTGGTCCAAGCCGGTGGTGATGATCTAGCGAAAAGAGGCTCAAGGGTAGTTAAAAAGGAATTCCAGGAGCTGGGTCGGTAAATGAATAGGGCAGGAGCACAGGTGGTGTTCTGCTCGGTTCCTCCGGTGGCAGGGATGTATACAGATAGGAACAAGAGAATATATGCACTTAATAAATGGCTTAGGGGCTGGTTCTATGATCATGGGGAAACCTTTACAGCACCCGGCCTGCTTGACCCAGATGGGTCTCGTCTAACTCCAAAGGGTAAGAGGATTCTAGCTCAAGAGCTGGCAGGGCTTGTAGAGAGGGCTTTAAACTAGGTATGAAGGGGGAGGGGGGAGTAACTAGGCTCACCAGAGATGTTGCTGTGGAGGATGAGCCATCTCAAAGAGTGTCATCAGTAACCCAACTGAAGTGCATGTACACAAATGCACGCAATATGGGGAACAAACAGGAGGAGCTGGAAATCCTGGTCTGGCAGGAGACCTATGATATAGTTGCTGTCACGGAAACGTGGTGGAAGGACTCTCATAACTGGAGTGCTGCCATGGAAGGCTACAGGCTCTTCAGGAAAGACAGGCATGAGAGGAGGGTTGGAGGGGTGGCCCTCTATACTAGGGAAACCCTGGATGCTGTCGAAGTTGAGATCGGTGATGACCAGGTTGAGTGCCTATGGGTAAGGGTCAGAGGGGCAGTCAAGTCTGACCTCCTGGTTGGAGTATGTTACAGACCGCCCGACCAGGAGGAGGATTTGGATCTTCTGTTGTTTGAACAGCTGGAGGCTGCCTCTAGATTGGCTGCCCTTGTTCTTTTAGGAGACTTTAATCTTTCGGATATCTGCTGGGAACTTCACACTGCTGAGAGGAGGCAGTCCAGGAGGTTCTTAGAGTGTATTGAGGACTGCTTTCTGTCACAGCTGGTGAGTGAGCCCACCAGGGGTGAGGTTCTCCTTGACCTGCTGTTTACAAACAAACAAGGGCTGGTGGGTGATGTTGTGTCGGAGGCTCTCTGGGGTGTAGTGATCATGAGATAATTGAGTTGTCTCTAAAAATGTAACAAGAAAAGGCAGGAACAGGACAACGATGCTGGACTTTCGGCGGGCAGATTTTGGATTATTTAAGGAACTGGTCAGGAAAGTACCCTGGGAAATATTTCTTAGTGGCAAGGGGGTCCAGGAAGGCTGGATGCACTTCAAGAATGAAATCTTGAAGGC
Source organism: Dromococcyx pavoninus (assembly GCA_033558185.1). Classification (NCBI taxonomy): domain Eukaryota; kingdom Metazoa; phylum Chordata; class Aves; order Cuculiformes; family Neomorphidae; genus Dromococcyx; species Dromococcyx pavoninus. The sequence continues at coordinate 4,073,526 of JAUMJL010000110.1, forward strand.
ACAGGAGCGGGCTGTCTCCATGTGTTGTAAGAAGAGTTGTAGGGGCAGACGGCTGGCCTGGATGAGTAGGGAGCTTCTGAAGGAACTAAGTAAAAAAAAGAGGATGTATCGCCATTGGAAAGAAAGGGACATAAGCCAGGTCATGTTCAAAGATGTTGTTAAGTCGTGTAGGAGGAAAATCAGGGAAGCAAAAGCCCAGCTGGAGCTCAAATTGGCCACTTCTGTTAAGGATAATAAGAAGAGTTTTTATAACTATATCAATGGTAGAAAGAAGGGCGGCAGCGACCTCCACTCCTTGTTGGATGTGGAGGGAAATATAGTAACCAAAGATGCAGGGAAGGCTGAGGTACTTAATGCCTTCTTTGCCTCAGTTTTCAACAGCAAGAATGTCAACTCGCTTGACAGTTGGCCCTCCAAAGTGGTTGATGGGGGCAGGGTGAAATGTGGCCCTCCTGCAATCCATGAGGAGGAAGTTAAAGACCTGCTGAGCCACTTGGACCCTCATAAGTCTATGGGGCCAGATGGGATCCATCCTAGGATGATGAGAGAGCTGGCAGATAAGCTTGCTAAGCCGCTCTCCATCATCTTTCAGCAGTCCTGGCTCACTGGAGAGGTCCCGGAAGACTGGAAGTTGGCCAATGTGACGCCCATCCACAAGAAGGGCCGTAAGGATGATCCAGGTAATTACAGACCTGTCAGCCTGACCTCGGTCCCAGGTAAAATCATGGAGCAGATAAACCTGGGTGAAATCATGCGGCACCTGCAGAACAGCCAAGAGATAAGGCCCAGCCAGCATGGGTTTAGGAGGGGTAGGTCCTGCCTGACCAACCTAATCTCCTTTTATGACCATGTGACTCGCCTGGTGGATGAGAGGAAGGCTGTGGATGTGGTATACCTGGACTTTAGCAAGGCCTTTGACACTGTCTCCCACAGTAGACTCCTAGGGAAGCTGGGGGCCTGTGGCTTAGACGGGAGCACTCTGTGCTGGGTTAGGAATTGGCTGGATGGCCGAGCCCAAAGAGTGGTGGTGAATGGTGTCTCATCCAGTTGGCGGCCAGTCACCAGTGGTGTTCCCCAGGGATCGGTATTGGGTCTGGTCCTGTTTAATATCTTTATTAATGATCTGGATGAGGGGATTGAGTCCATCATCAGCAAGTTTGCAGATGATACCAAGCTGGGAGGAAGGGTTGATCTGCTAGAGGGTAGGATGGCCCTACAGAGGGACCTGGACAGATTGGAGAGATGGGCTGATTTTAATGGGATGATGTTTAATAAGTCCAAATGTCGGGTACTTCAGTTTGGACACAACAATCCCATGCAGAGCTACAGACTGGGGACAGAGCGGTTGGAGAGTAGTCAGGCAGAAAGGGACCTGGGAGTGCTGGTTGACAGGAAGCTCAACATGAGCCAGCAGTGTGCCCAGGTGGCCAAGAAGGCCAATGGCATTCTGGCCTGCATCAGGAATAGTGTGGCGAGCAGGACCAGAGAAGTTATTGTCCCCCTGTAGTCAGCACTGGTCAGGCCTCATCTTGAATACTATGTGCAGTTCTGGGCCCCTCAGTTTGGGAAAGATGTCAGGATGCTGGAGTGTGTCCAGAGGTGGGCAACGAAGATGGTGAAGGGGCTGGAGCACAAGCCCTGCAAGGAGTGACTGAGGGAGTTGGGGCTGTTTAGTCTAAAGAAGAGGAGGCTCAGGGGAGACCTCATTGCTCTCTACAACTACCTAAAAGGAGGTTGTAGTCGGGCAGGGGTTGGTCTCTTCTCTCGGGTGACCAGTGACAGAACTAGAGGGCATGGACTCAAGCTTCGTCAGGGGAAGTTTAGGCTTGATGTTAGGAAAAAGTTCTTCACTGAAAGGGTGGTTGGCCATTGGAATGCGCTGCCCAGGGAGGTGGTGGAGTCATCGACCCTGGAGGTGTTTAAGGGGAGACTGGATGAGGCACTGAGTGCCATGGTTTAGATGATGGTGTTCTTGTTGGTGTTAGTGTTGGGTATAGGTTGGACTTGATGATCTCAGAGGTCCTTTCCAACCTTATACTGTGATACTGTGATATCTGGTGCATTCTCATGCACTCATCTGCTTTGATACCTGTTCCTAAGTAGATAGAAAATTTTATGTCAGAGCATTTGTTTATCTCAATTGACATAAATATTAAGTGTTAAGTTAACTTGAAAGTCAGTAAAATATTTGTGTGAGCAAACTGAGCTGGTGTAATGGTAAGGTAATCTGCACATTCCCTCTCTGCAGGATATTGCTTCCTATGATAGGTATAGCTTCCAACTTGTGTGAATGGCTATGGCTCTCCCCTCAGAAGGTATATTGTCATCTGAGTGTGTCAACAAACAAAGAGAAAATCCAGGCACACTTCAAACTACAAAAAGGATTTTATTTATGGTTATTCAAATAAATATATTTTCCTGAATATCCATATCCTGCATAATCTGACAATGAATGTTTGAGGTCATTAAAAGCTCACCCAGGAGTACTGTCATGTTGTAGATATTCATGACAGAAAATAATGAACTAAAACCAACCAGAAAGGCAGATTTATCTACTATCTGCTTAAGTAGAAGCAGAAAGAAAACAAGAATAAATGAGAAGATTTTATTTACCTGGAAAGGAAACTAAAGGTTTCACTAGAAGACAACACTCACATGGGAATGGAGAGAATGGATTTTCATGTTAGTATAAAATAATACAATAGATAATAATTGTAGTAGATGCAGAAAGTGAAAATTTCTTTAAAAAATCTATAGATTCTTGATGAGTTTGCAAGCAAGAGTGATAGCAACTTAAAAGATGTTACAAATATGGCACCAGCCATTATTTTCATAATACTTTCTATAGTCAACAAAATTGAATCTGATCTCTCAAAGTTATGGACTAAGAAAATGCTGTGCAAGAAGTTAGGATACAAGCTAGAGGACATTCATGAAATAAAGCATGTATAAGTACAGGAAAGACGTTATTAAATCTCTCAGAAAATGTTGAATGAGGTTTTGTTATATAAGTTTTAGTCAAGCTTAATCTCAAACTTCAGAGCTACAGATAAATACAATATAAAAAAGCTTTCTAAATTGTCACTTAGTGAGATGGTACTGAAGCACAGAATGCTAATTTTCAATGGACTAGGCAACAGAAACATATTTCTTTTTATTTGAGGCTAGATACTATGAGAATGAAGTATAATGGGAAATAAAAGAAAGTTTCAGTCAAACAATATTTTCATGCACACTAAAAAAATTGTTTGAGAAAAAAATACAATTTGTTACAAAAATATGAGTTAAACTTCTCAGATGTGCCTGAAAAAGAGTTGGCAAAGGACAATCGTTGTTAGTAACTCATATTTCAAGTTATTTCTGAACTAAATTATTGGTTTAACCAAGGTATTTGACCACAACATTCTGTTGTCCACTATTATTTTATGTTCCCTGTCACATTCTACATAGCACCCAGCTGCTAGCCCAGAAAGTAGTTTTTCTTCAAGTCCTGTGTTTTACATTTCAGCCCTCTAATATGCTATTGTGTACCAAGTGTACTAGACACTGTTCAAGTAGGTGAATAAATTCCTGAGTGTTTTCTTTACCTATTAATGATAGAAATTCAAGATTATTATGGCTGATATGCACAATAATTATCCAAATAAAAACACTTTCAATGTTTCAGAAAGTATAAACCCGACCTTTTTACAAAGGTTAAGTGTCATGACAGAAAAGCCTGTATCACAGTGTAGTGTTACTGCAATTCAGCATTTTAATTACCTGACTGGTTTACCCTTCCAACAACCACCTCATCTTTGATCTTTTGTGTACAATCACAAGGAGTGTGAAATCTTATTAAAACGCATAATTGATGAAGAGCCAATTTCCCAGCATACTCAAGTGACTTTTAGAAGCTCTTGTTTTATTACGTTATTTTTAAGATCCTGCCCTAAAGATTTTCTAAAGCCTGGCTTTCAAACTCAAGATATTTGCGTTTTCTGACAGAAGACGCTGCCTAATACTGTGGATTAATGTAAGAGACTAGTACAGAAAAAAAAAAGTCATTACAGAAAGAAAGAATGCAATGCAAAAGATACAGCCACAAGGGGAAAATAACCTGACATGCTTGCAAGAAAGGAACTAGAGAGTTAAAGTATTTTACATTATACCTATTCACTTGCAATTAAAAAAATAGAATAACTGTCTCCTTAACAGTTATTCCAGAATTGTAGTCAAATAGCCATAGCCTCTCCTGATTACCTAAGGATAAAGAGAACAAATTCTCTCATCTTACTTTAGTTACTTGAAAGCCATTTTTCCACAAAATTTATTGAAGTCTATTTGTTTTCCAAGGTGATTCTCATTCTCTGTGTCCTCAGTCTAGTTGCCCTCTTCTAAGAACTATTTTTCTTTTAAGTAAAACTAAGGATCTGTTCCAAACAGCCTAATTTCTAATTACTACGTCCTGAATAACAGGCTGTTTTATCCTTATCAGCAGAGTTTTATTAAAAGAAATTTTACAGTCTTCATCAGATAAGAAACCTTATCTGAACTCTGCCTTTGTCACCTAATCAAAACAGATTTACAGAAAACTGTACATTTGTAAGGGACTGACTATTTTGTTGAAAAGTCTGTGTTGCAAAGGAATGACATCTACATCATCAAGGACAGAACTTTATTAGATTTATAAGCTGCCAGGCATCATAAAAGAAATTGCTGTTTGAAGCTATCTACTATTTGCCATGCGATGTCACAGTGGGTATTATGTAACAGGATCTGGCATATCAGTGATACGATTAAAGGATAATATTAGTCCTGTACCTTTTTAACTAAGGAATAATTCTGTTCCTAGGTGAGTAACTGAGGAGACTGAAGAGACAATAGCTTATGCCCTGAGGTTACTGCAATTAAAAATAGTCCATGACTATTTCTTCAACTCTTAAGAATTTGTATGAGAAGATGGTTTGATAATTGATAATTGTAATTACTCCTGAGTTTTAATTATGAATTGAGAATTTGATAGCTCAATTTTTAACTAGTTTAATTGTAACTAGTTTAATTTTGTTAAACCTTTAAACATTAATTTTAAGAGAATCTGTGTTTAGAGTGTCACTTGAAGAAATGGCACTTCAGCCTCTGTTCACTAAAGAAGTCCAATTATAAAAGGATGATCAAATTACCCATCTGTTCCTCAACACTCCAAACCAATACTCTTCTCACTTTTTTTTCTGAAATCCACAGTTTTCTTGAAATGAGTTATGCTAGCAGTTTGATTCCTCTCATGAGTAATTGCTTACTTAATATATAGGGACATAAAAATTCAAACCATGAGGACTGATTCTCTCTCTCGTGTCTCCATATGCATTTTACTAAATGTATAGTTTCTAATATATGTTTCATGTTTACAGCTGCACAGACAGTACATGACACACTAATAATATGGATAATAGATTTTGTTGAAAGCAGCTTCTACTTTTTAGTGAGAAAATAATCTCCTTGACAAAAATTCTTCTGTCAGTATCTCTGGTTCTCAAAATGATTCCATCACAGGAAAACAAATTGAAGTCCTAATGCACTCAGTGACACAACAGTAATTAACTTCAGTGAATTTAGGAATTTACATTTTGTCTATTAAGAAGAACTAATTACATACAAAATCAATTAGCGTTAGGTGTACCTCAGCAATAATACATTTTTATGTTCTACTAGGAATCAAAACAACACATCCCATGATATGTTTGAGATGTTAGTTAGATATCAGCCCATGGCCAGTGAAGACAGGACCCACAGGGAAATTTGCACTGGTTCCAGTCAGGACTGGCACTTGATTTCCTCAGCAAGCTCATCAAGCCATGAAAAGGTAGCAGTTGCCACCAACACGCAACAGAAAAACAAAGAGACAGTAACCACCGTATAAGAGCAGGTCAGTGAGGAGCTGAACCCAGCTATTTCATAAACTAATTAGCTGTCAAATGATTGTGAGTGACTGGCATATGGGAGATGCCCCACTGTGATGAGATTTAGGGGATCATCACACAGATTCTTCTTCAGGTGCCATTGTTGGTCTTAGAACTTGTGCTTATACTAGGCAAACTAAACAGCACCAGCAAAAGCCCTCATGCTCAGGCATGAATTAGGAGTTATGAGTAATTGGTATGTTTTTGTCTTGGAGTAGTAGCCTACTCTCAGAAAATGCAGGGACATAGTTCAAGGAATAGCCTGTAAAAGGGACTGCTGTTAGTAGGCAAACTAAACAGGTAATTATCCTGGTCAGGGAGATAGTGAGGGGGTGGCATAGGAAAGAGCCTGGGATAAGACCCACACTGTTTGGTCCAAGAAACACTAAAATCTTCCTCATGTGTGTTTTTACCAGCAGAGACATAGCCTAGACTTTATATCTCAGTGTTTCAAGTTTAAGATGATACTACCAAATCCTTTGGCAAAAACTTTGTCATCTACTCAGAAAAAAATATAGGTTAAACCAAAACTTTTCATTATTATGTTCTTTCCTCTGTTAAATCCTTTGTTGTCTTTTTCTTTTTACTTTTTTTAAAAAAAAATGAATCAGGAAACATTCTTATCCCTTTAAGTTTATAAGATCATAAAACTTTAGGCTCCAAATTGAGTGATATAAGAATAATCATAAACTGCAACATAATTACTTTTAAAACTTTTAAGATCATCAAGTCTAACAATTAATCTAGCACTGCCAAGTACAACTCTAAACCATGTCCCTAAGAGACACATCTACACATCTTTTAAATACCTCTGAGGATGGTGTCTTGACCATTTTCTTGTGAAGCCCATTCCAATAATTGACAAGCTTTTCAGTGAAGTAATATTTTTTAATATTTAGTTTAAATTTCCCTTGGTTCAACTTGAAGCCATTACCTCTTGCTCTATCACTTGTCACTTGAATGAAGAGACCAACACCCACCTCACTACAACCTCCTTTCAGGTAGTTATTGAAAGGGATAAAGTCTTCCATTATGCCATCACAAGTTATGCCTGCAGTCTGGTTCTTCTTACTTCTCCATATGTAATGTCTCATTTATGTTTCTCTAGTAGGTCTTCATAGAATCATAGAATCAAAAAATCGTAAGGTTGGAAGAGACCTCTGAGATCATCAAGTCCAACCAGGCCTGTCTCCCTACTAAACCATATCCCTAAGAAACTCATCAACCTGTCTTTTAAACACCTCCAGGGATACAGACTCCACCACCTCCCTGGGCAATCTGTTCCAATCCCTGGCCACTCTCTCAGTGAAGAAATTCTTCCTAATGTCCAGTCTAAACCTGCCCTGGCACAACTTGTGGCCATTCCCTCTTGTCCTGTCGCTCATCACTTGTGAGAAGAGAGCAGCACCCACCCCGTCACAACCTCCTTTCAGGTAGATGTAAACAGTAATGAGATCTCCTCTCAGCCTCCTCTTCTCCAAGCTAAACAACCCCAATTCCCTCTGTCTCTTCTTGTAAGCCTTATTCTCCAGCCCCTTCACCAGCCTCATTGCTCTTCTTTGCACAACACTCCAACATCTCAATGTCTTTCTTGCAATGAGGGGCCCAAAACTGAACACAGTACTCAAGGTGTGGCCTCACCAGTGCTGAGTACAGGGACACGATCACCTCCCTGGTCCTGTTGGTCACGCTGTTTCTGATACAGGCCAAAATTGGCTCTCTTGGCCACCTGGGCACACTGCTGGCTCATGTTCAGCCGGCTGTCAACCAACACCCCCAGGTCCTTCTGCTCCAGGCAGCTCTCCAGCCGTTCTTCCCCAAGCCTGTAACACTGCATGGGGTTGTTGTGACCTAAATGGAGGACTCTGCACTTGGCCTTATTGAACCTCATCCCGTTGGTCTCAGCCCAGCGATCCAACCTGTCCAGATCACTCTGCAGAGCCTCCCTTTCTTCAAGTACATCAACACTTGCACCCAGCTTGGTGTCATCTGCAAACTTGCTAAGGGTACACTCAATGCCTTCATCGAGATCATCGATAAAGATATTAAACAAGACTGGGCCCAGCACTGAACCCTGGGATACACCACTCATGACCAGCCTCCAACTAGATTTAACTCCATTTACCATCACCCTCTGGGCCCGGCCATCCAGCCAGTTTTTCACCCAGCAGAGGCTGTGCCTGTCCAGGCCAATGGCAGCCAGTTTCTCAATCAGAATACTGTAAGAAACGGTGTCAAAGGCTTTACTGAAGTCCAGGTACACCACATCCACAGCCTTTCCCTTGTCCATTAAGTGGGTAACCTTGTCATAGAAGGAGATCAGGTTGGTCTGACCGGACCTGCCTTTCATAAACCCATGTTGACTGGGCCTGATCAACCAGTTGTCCTGCATGTGCTGTGTGATAGCACTCAAGACAACGTTACCCAGTACCGACTGTTTTTTTCTCTTTTCAAATGGAACGAATATCTAATTCCAAGGCCTGTATTTCTATTTCTTCTAACATTTTCTTCTCCAGCCATCTCCTTTCTTGCTTACATAATTGTCCTATTGTGAAGTTTATCTGACTTTAAGGAAGAAACATGTTTTATCTGGGGGGCTAATTATTTTCCTACAGCCTTCTTGGTAATCTAATAGTTCCTCTCTTACATGGATTTTTCATATTTTGATTACAGTTAGGCAATTAAGCAGTTTCACTGAGCCAAAGTCCTATAATTGCATAGAAATTGCAAATATTATGGAATAAATAGAATTCCATAGCATTCTTGTTGACCTCAAATCATTGTTCTCAAAGGTTACTCACAAAAGTAACCATGAAATAAACATGTACTCATCACCCTAGTATATGTAGCCTTCTATATAAGTTTTCCTTTCTTAAAATTATCAGCATAAAGTGGTATGATCCTGGAATACAGCTGGAAGCAAGATAGAATATCCAAGGATAGTTCAGATGTCACAGGATGTTTACCTGAGGATAACTCAATACAAGTGCTTTTGCCCTTCACTTTAGGCAGGTGAGGATTCTTTCTGAAATTACAGAATCACAGAATTGTTTAGGTTGGAAAAGACCTTTAAAATGACTGAGTCAAACTGTAGAACTAATGCCTCCAAATCTACTACTAAACCATGTCCCTAAGTGTCAATTCTACACATCTTTAGGCAACCCCAGGGATGGTGACTCAACCGCTTCCCTGGTCAGCCTGGTAGCACTCACCTAAATCCGATCAGCTACCTGTGGGTTAAGGGATCTTTTCCTTTCAAAAACAAATAAAAAAGAAGGAAAGAAGACAGGCAGGAAGAAAGAAAGGAAGAAAGAAAGACAGGCGGGGAGAAAAAAGAAGGAAGGCAGGAAGGATCTCTTTCTTCTCCTCTACTCTTACGGGAGAAACATAGGGTCTACTGGAAGGTTTTTTTCTGTCCAGAGCATCTAAAGCTGTGAGAAAAAATGGAGTACAGAAATATTCAATACTTCCTAGTACTGCCAAAAAATAGGCAACCTCCTACACCTCCTATTGTGTGACTATGTGACTACTGTGTCTAATAATCTTCCTGGTTTTGCTGTATGAATCAAGGACATGTTTTTTAAAAAAATATTATTTTGTTCTTTTGAGAATGTGGATAATTTATCTTGTTTTATGTTTTTTAATGAACAATTAAGTATTCAGAAACAAGCATGACTAATATTTTGGAAGACCAGAAGATATTTGCATAACTGCTTAACTGCTACTTTGTAAATCTCTGGTTTAGGTCATTACAACAATTAGTTAAAGAAATGCAGACCAGCATCTGAACAACTAGTTTTAACCATGATAAAACAACAAACAAGGTTCTGACATACGTAAAACATATCACATCGTACAGTAAATTTGGATGTGACTTGCAGACCTAGAGTAAGGTTAAAAAGTGTGTTATCAAATACATAAAAACAAATTCAAGGGAATCCTAGAAGGTAGAAAAGGAAACAGACAACATCACTATTATACTTCTATCCAGCAAAGAACCTGAGATGCTGATGATTCCTTGTGTCCACTCACATACATGGCAGATTAAGGTCATTTACCTTAGCATTTAATGGGGCAGTGGAAGAGTGATTATTGCATGGATGTAAAGAGTGGGTACCACAAGTTGTGTGTATAACACTATGCTGTCTTTTTTCACTGTGTTTGGTAAAAACATTGTCCAGGTTTTCTGTTTTTTGAATAAGAAGTGCAGACAATTGCAGCAACTGAATTAATCTGCAAAAAGTCCTTTGGAAAAGGGGAATACACATTCCAAATCCAGTGTTAAGTGTATTGCTGTTTTTTTCAATTCTAACTTTCGTTATCAAGTGAGAAAATATTGGAAAAGCATACCCAGAGGCACATGACACCTAACAAAGGAAAGATATGGCATTTAAAGAAAAAAAAACAAACTCCAAACTGGTTAATTTATATGCTCTTTTTTAAAGGATTGTGTTTCTCTTGAGACTAGATTGATTGCACAGACTCCAAATATTAGAGCTTCTCTTTAAAGTAAATGAACAAACACTTTATCTTTGCATGTACGGAAAACAGTTCTGCACATTTTTAGAAATTATATGTTCAGAATGATAAAGCAATCACTAGAAAAAGCAAGGATTTTTTATCCCGTGGACTAATTTAGACGATTTAAAAGAGTATTTATGATTCTTGTCTAAAAACCGGTTCATTTAGAAAAACGACCCTTTCCATCATCTGTTTCATATCGTTACAGTACATAATTTAATTAAGGAACTCTCATATAGACCTTTTTATTTAGATAGGGATTAAGTACTGTATATTTTTTCTTTAAATGAACATATTCCAAAGGATTTTTTTTCCACCTGAGAAACTAATTTAGAACCTGAGAAATTAGGGAAGTATAAAATTGTGCTAATAAATAACTTCATTCATCTGCCTTTCCATGCAGGAAAGATTTCAGTTAATAATGGAAAAATATGGAATTCTGAAAAGTATTAAATCTCACAGAAAATAAGAGTACAAACTAGTAGCTACTTCCAGCAGTTTGTTATCTTAATCGTACTGAACGGTATTATCTTTTGAGGATAACATCACTGGAAGAAAAATAACAATTTTTGCTAATTGCTGCTCAGCGTATGTAAAGCTTCCACAATTTGATCCCAAATATTTACTCAGAACTCAAAGAATATATCAATTTTGGAAAGATTTAATCAAAGTTACTGCATTAGTAACAAAATATTTTGAGAAATGAAAAGTTAACTTGGAGAATTGAATTTCTGAAATGAGAGCCTTACTCTGTGGTTACTATTGTATGTAATATTTATATCTTCATCCTACTGGAAAAAAGAAACAGTGAGTTTCTTAACAGTTGGTTTTGATCATCTTGACCAAGTACGTATGCCATTTACACACATCACCTGGATGAACTCTGCAAGGATATTTCTTTGGGAAGGAGTTGATTTGTAGAGTTACAATTTTTGGGGGTTTTTTGACAGAAATGTTTCTGTATGTTTTGGTAGTTTCTGAGGAGCAGGAACGACAATTCTACACAGCCACAGAGTAGTTTTGTATAAATCTTTTGAGTTTCAATCCTTGTGCCTCATCTAGAGTACCATTAAGCATTCCAGTCCTCCCCAGCTCCATCCATGGTTAGAAACAAGAAAAGTCTGGCCACTCTAAGCATGCAGAGGGTGTAGAAATTTAAGAGTGTAGTAATATGAATCATCAGTGTGTGGCAGTAAAGATTCACCACCTTTTCAAGTAACATTTAAACAAAAGACATGGAATACAGTTCTCCATCACATCTATATGATTTCCTTGACTGTATCTACACCGTAAGATAAAAATAAAAAAAAAATCTAGAAATTGTTTCTTTGTTACTGGAAGAGAATTGCTTGCATCCATGCCTTCTAAAACATCCCCCTAAAAACAGAAGAGTCATGTTTCTACCTATTAACATGCTTCTCGCATGTTACCTGTGAGCCAATATGTGACCCCATATTATGACTCCATTTAATTATAGAAACAATGACAACAGCAACAGCAGCATAGTATAACGTTTGTCTATGTCTAAACTGAGATTAAAAAAAAGGGGAAAGGGAATGATTAGATCTAGAATTTTCCACATCACTTGTTGGCTGGCTTGTTTTCAGCTCAATCTTGGGCTGCATCGGTGTGATCTGACCAGTGCTCAGGCTCTGCTCTGCTGCACCTCACTCCAAGACTGTAGGCCTTCCGTGACTGCAGATGAAACTAAACTGATCCTGGCTCCCAATCCTCCAGTGGAGGCTGCAGTAGTCTCCAGCAGGATCTCTGTCAGACCTGAGAGTCCAATACATGCATCTTGAACACAGCAATGCATATCAGTTACCACTAAATGCCATTGTTTCTGCAGGTTTATTAAGTCAATGTAGCTGGTCAGTTATCCACACAGCGCTCTTTTCTTCATAATTAGATTGCCATGAATATTTGATACAGTATAGGAAATTCTACCTGACCCTCAACTGCTGTTTCTAAGAACACAGACTTCCTTTGGTTCTATGCTGTATCTGCCACCTCCACATTGACTATTCCTTGATTTCAATGGCCGAATCTAATCCTTAGTCTCTACAGGGACCACAAAATTTTAATAATAGTTTGCATGAAGTTCCATATGCTGTAGTTTGTTGCTCTGAATCTGGAAGAGAAACCCATGTGTGACTAAAGACAAAACATGACAATGTTCATAAATAATTAACTGGACTTTTACCACATGTAGCACAGAGAAGAACAAATGAGGAAATCTGTGTCTGATGCAACCAGTGTTGTATGAAAAAGAAGACACGTATGCAAGACACATTTCTGTAAATGCCTCTGCGTATGAAAAGTACCAGCCATTCTTCTGTGTCCTAACGTAGCATGTAAAAACAGAAGTCCAGTAGCAGTGATAAGCTTCTACTAAGCAAAAAATAAAGGTTATTATTATAGCTCACTGGGTGTGAACACAACCTTGGAGTCCACAAGTCCACTGAATCCACTATGATGCAAAGAATAATTTACTGAATCACCTTCACGATCACATTAGTTCTGTACCATTTTATGAAAGAGGATAAGTTGCTCCAACATATCTGGTGTGAGTCAGTTTTAGGAAATTAACCTGATTTCTACCTTCACTACAGTACTTTTGTTTATTACTTTTCTTGCTGGAAAAGGCTGTAGACAGAAGATATCTGAATATAATGCTTTTCAGTTAAGTAACTCTGCACTTAAGTTTTCTTCATTACTATGCTGGTTATGCTCCTTTAAACTTCATATGACACGATCACTGTATCTTTTCAGAGTTCTAGAAAAATATTTTAGCTCAGCACCTCAGAGGACACCGGTTAATAATTTTATACAAAGCTTTTGAGTTTCTTCTGGTAAACAAGTGCTGATATTAATTTAAGACCAATGTTTCAAAATACGGTAGTATTAAAACACCTCCAGTAAAATCAAATTAAAACCTTTATATCAAACTATCAAACATTTCTACGCATTGTGGACATATTTTCTTGCACTTATCTGCAAATACCACAATATAATCTGATAAACCAGAGAAAATCAGTTTATGACAGAAGCCATAAGTTTCATAAGGGATATGCTCAGTTTAATAAGTTTGGCATAAACTTCTGTAGTTTCTTTTCTATTTAAGACAAATGCCCTCTAATGAGAAAAAATCTTGAGCATGTTCCAGTTCTTCAAAATTTCTAATATTAGAAGGAATTATCTTTGGTAACGGCATATTACAGTAGTAAAAGTATGTAAAATTTTCATAAATGCAAGATAATTTGGAACACTAGGTAAAATTTGGCATTTTTCTGTATTTTTCAGAGTCCTGGGAATTCTGAATTGAAACTTCTGATATTTAATTAACTTGCAGGGCACATGTCTTTCGGAAAACATTCTACGGATTCTGAAAAAACAAAAAAGCAATCGTGTATCTGGGGTTTATTTCCAATGTTACCTCAGTTAATATTTACAAAGGTTTAGCCCCTATGAATAATTTAGCGCCTTGTTTACTCTACAATATTTTTATTATCACTGTTTCAAATCATATACAGCATTTTTGAACATTCAGGTAGTAATTCACCATTTGTTTAATATCTAATACAGTAATTCTTTCAGATATCTCTCATGTTTGAATATAAGCATCCTATTAGATATTTACTGAAGTAACATTTCAACATTCAGCAACATTTAGCAATCACAGGAGTAAATCAAATTTCTGGGGTTTTTGTCCCTTTTAGTTCTTTGAAATACAGGATTTCTCCTTCTTTTTTGGAAAAAAAAAAGAGGTTTTATTGAACACATCTAAAGAGCGTTTTTTTGCATATATTTGCTGGCATGTTTATTACTAATATATGAGTTCCTTAATAGCCAATTTAATACAAGAGGTTTTTCTCCTTTTATGACAGAGGGAACTATACAATACATGGCTCGATATACAGCTCTTTTAAAAATACAACTACCATTTTTTTTTCTCTGTGGCAATTATCACCTACTCCTTTGTTGTCATTTTGTCCTACCTGTATAAGTCATCCTAAACACCTTTGTGTAGTATTTATGAGATTAAATTTCTTTAATGAATACCTAAATCCCTTTAGCTATTCTATAAGGAATTAATTATTTTTAAAAAATGACATTAAACATAAAATAAATTAAAGGCATGTTATTATTGATCTATCCAGTGTTTTCAAGTATACTTAGTATATTGTATTGTTGCAAAAACTGGAACAAAATTAATTTAAATAAAACAGTATTTGTTAATATTACACAACAAAACATAAAAGATTTCAGATAGTTTCAAAGCAAACACATTTAGTTATTGAGTTAGTTTGCACTTAACTTTACCAGAACAGTATTTAAGAAAATTACAAAATGCGGTACAATCAGTACTCTTTCAGATATACCAGGAAGGCATTCAGATACTTTGATAATGACTTTGAGCTTTAAATATATTTGGAAAGCCAAATGATTTTAAAAATCAAAACTTTGAAAGGTATTAATTGAAGAATTAAGATAATATGTGTGAATGTATTGAAACTCTGACAATTCATACAATGACTGCTTTATAGTAATGTTACATGTAAAAACATCACATCTGGTAAAAACAGTTCATCAAGTTTTGAACTTTTTCTAATGCAAACCTTGTTAGTGTGAACACTATGGGCAGTCCATGATGATTTGAATGCAGAATCCCTACATTTTTATCAAAATAAGTTGAAAAACAAAACAAAACAAAACAAAAAAATCCACACCCTTGAGTTTTCAATCTTCATTGTGTCATTGCAATGGCACTTAAAGACTTGTAAGTCAAGGAAAGGGCAGTTGACATCATAAAAATGGCTGAGAGACAGAACTTTCTAAAAATATTTAGCAAATAATTTATTTGAAATAAGCTGCTTTTAGTTGGAATGCCCTGAATTTCACTTAAGAAAACTACCATTCTTGTAGTTATGGGAACATCTATAGACTTTTCTGAACCATACTGTGAAACAATGCAAGAACAGAGCTCTAGGATTAAAGCAGTCAGTAGATGGAAAAAAAAGAGGTATGTGAACTCAAGAGAAGAAGATGGAGAGGAGTTGATAATGGAGATAGATGTGTTGCACAAGTGAATGCTCTTAGGGTCTCAGAATTACTGAGAAAAGTCTATGGCAAAATAAAGAGAATATTCAAAAAAATTAATTAGGGAGGAGAAAAGCACATGTGCAGCATCTGACATTTGTACACAGCTGCTGCAGGGTCCCCTTGCTGATTAGAAAAAAAATACGAACAGCAGGTAGGTTGTTTTGTCTTCAGCTACACTGCCACTAAAAAGGGGAACATGCTTCTCTCGTCTACCTTGCATCATTTATAGTTTGCCTCCACAGCTGGTGGCTGAGATATATTACTGTACTATTTTTCCAAGTTTCCCTCTGACCTTTGATGATTTGTATTCTTTTAATTACCATGCTCTCTCATCAAGAAATTTACTGAATTGCCTGACTGAAACAAGGGACAAAACTAATACTACCAAGGTGAGTATATCACTTGTTCACTAAGACTTGCAAATATTCCCCTTGCACCCACTCTTTCTTGGCTTTGCAGTAAGATTCTGACAAAAAATACAATTTTTGTTGTTTTTTTTAAATCACAGGACAGAATGTTTCATTATGTACTAGGTGAACTTTCCTGCCTTTGAGCTATACATAAATTATTCACTTTGTAAGTCAGCATGAGAGTTGCTGGTAAACTGAAAATCAAAACGGTCAATACTGTGCTTCAAAACTGGTTTCTTTTCTCACGTACACTCATGGTTTCTCATAAACAACATGTTACGGTTTTTTGGAGTCTGAACTTGTGTCTGGCTCATGAATGATTCTGCTGTGTGTCAGATAATCAGAACAAAATAACTATATAATTTAGTGATAACTCATATGAAATGTGAGAAACCATAGAAATAAAATATGTAATTTTTTTTATTTCTCATTGCTTGATTTTGGATAACCTATATAGGCATCTAAGAGCTGAGCAAGCATGATACAACATATTTGTGGTGGGGGGGTAGCCCATATTTATGCAAGGTACAAGCAGCTACACAAGTTGAAAAAACAGGTTTATTATAACACACTGACTTAACTCAAGCATTACAATGGTTATTATGCACTGAAGCAAATATGTACGTATGTGCAACTCAGTAGCTGAACAATTTTAAGATATGTACATGATAAAATGGCGTCTTCAGACTAAAAATATGTAATGGCATTGGAGTTACTTTGAGGATACTGCCTCATCAAGGATTAAGTAGCAGCTGTAATTCTGCATTTCCCAGTATTCATAACATTCAATAACATCTCTGTTTGCTGATTTGCTTTTGTGATGAAAGCTGAATAGAAGGATTACTTATTGCCTCTGAGCTCTGTGCTGTTATCTTTATTGCTCTTCAAACTTTGCCAGGCCAATTAATATTCCTTATCTCTAAGAAGGGTAGTTCTTCTTATCCCTAAATAAATGCGATTTTACAGCAGTTCCCAACACATCAACTACTCTGAAATACCAGTATGATTCCATTATATTATGGATAAGTGCAGACTTTGCTCTACTTATCAAACTCAAAAAAAAAAATCAGAACACGTTATATAAAGAGTCAATAATACTTTAACATTTTGCTTTCTGCCTTCTTCTTCATTCTTCCTATCTTATCCTTTTTTAGAAAAACGGTTATTCAACAGAGCTGAAAGCAGAGTTCTAAAATCAAAATATTTAGAGAAAATATAATTAGTGGTTTTTTCTTTTTTTTTTTTATTTACTGCCCAAAATTGAAGCCAAACTCATGAGAATTTATTTAAGTAACTAACTGATGTGGAAAAGGGGACGTAAAGAGCTCAAATTATGCATAGGAACTGATACTTATCTTCACAGAGATACTGCTTGACCCAGTGACCTGGATTTTCAACAGATGTCTCATAAGTCTTCTAGACCTATTCTAAAATGAGTCTATATTAATAATTCATTACTGCTTTTCTTCTCAAATCCACTACAGCTTTCTATGTACTATTAAGAAACTCCAGCGTAGTGCTCCTTATGCCACCATCTTGCACTGAGAAAACGACAAAAAAAAGTACATCTACTTCACTTTTCCTTTTCCCAAGTCCTACAACTGTGAATAATTTCTCTAATGCTAAATGATCTTAATTCTTGTCAATACTGATGTGAAATGAGATTGCTTAGCACCATCACATAACAATAGTACTAAATAAGGAATAAAATAAAAAATAGATATGTTACCTCATAAAAATTTGATAAAACAAAGTTAAAAAATTGATAGAAGATGAAGACAAAATACCTTTCCTTCATGGGCATATTACTACATTTTGAAGAATCAGTTCTGTGTCTTTTTTTAGGCCACTTCTTACAAGTTTCTTTTCTGTACTCTGCTCCGCAAGGTTCATAACAGCATCATTATCAAAGAATCATAGAATGATTAAAATTGGAAAAGACCTCTAAAACCATCAAGTCCAATCGTCAGCCCAACACCGCCATGCCTACTAAGTCATGTCATGAAATACCATGTCTCCAGGCTTTTTTAACTCCTCCAGGGATGGAGACTTCATCGTTTCCCTGGGCCACCTGTTCCAGAGCTTCACCACTCTTTCAGTAAAGATTTTTTTCTCTAAGAGAATGCTGTGGGAGATTTTACTGAAGGTTTTACTAAAGTCCAGATGGATGATATCCACAGCCTTTCCCTCATCAACTAGATTCATCACTTGGTCGTAGAAGATCAGGTTGGTCAAACAGGATCTGCCCTTCATTAACCCATGCTGGCTGGTTCTGATCCCCTGGTTGACCTGCACTTGCCTGGTGAATGCATTCAAGATGAACTTGAATTACTTACAAGTTACAATTGATTCTCTCTAAAACATGAAAATTTCAACTGAAAACTTTATTTAACTTAAAATAGCACATAAATAACTTAATATAACCACATGTGGTTTTTACATATATATAGTTATAAAATATATTTAACTTAAAATGACATATAAAACCAGTCTCCTCAATGTGAGAGTTCATAGAATCAATTTTACGTAATTAATTATTCAAATTCATAATGACTCAGAAATCTTAAAAAGCATTCTGTGTTCATCAAAGCATAACTGTATTTAAGAGCTATTTCTTATAGCACGAATCATTGCAAACGGACAGAATATAACATTCATTGACCATTTTTATAATTCCAAAATGTTTCAAAGTAGTTTACAGTTGTGACCTATTGCATACCTTTAAATTTTAGACATACATAACTAACAACAACAACCAAAAAAAATTCCTTTTAAATGATTTTCAAAGTTTTGGCACTAACGATAACCTGGAAAGGGAATGATAGTCCTGATTCTGCAATACAATGTATTTAATTTTGAGAAGAAATGACATTGATATTTTATCCATTTTTTATATAAAAGCTACTTTAGTTTGTAAGTATTCTACATTTAAAATAATACTGTAGTGGATTGACTTTTGATCCATGGAAGTATTCCATATCTTCCTTTAACGTAACCCGACATATAAATAGGGTGTAGATAAGAGAGTACATTCTCTTCTTCTTCTGGCAAGACTGGGGAGCAGAAGGTCCCTGCGTTGGTCCTGTCTGCTGCCAAGCCTGCGGAAAAGTTTTTTAATGGATCGGATTTAACCGTCCGGCTCTCCATGGCGGAGGTGGCGTGGTAAGAGTTCATTAATTCTTTACTTTTTTAGTTACTGGGTGTCATAGTCGTATGCCGGGTGTTATATAGATCTTTTTTGTCCTTTTTCCCATTTCCCTTCCCCTCTTCCCTTGCTCCTTTGCATATCCTTGCAGTGTAGTTTTTCGTATTTAGAAAAATACAGAAATATATATATATTTAGTGTGATTTTCGTTTCTTCCATAGTTTTTTTTTTCCTTTGAAAGGGGGGAAGTTTTGGGAGAGAAGCAGACTGAGCGGTTGGAGAGCTTGGGAAAGCTAGCTCAAACCAGCTCACAGAATTAAAAAAAAAAAGAAACAGAAAGAAATGTCTTTCTTCACATATACTTATATCTTTTTTCCCCATCTCCATTATTTCAAAAATGTATTTTTTCTGTCTTGATAGAAACTGTGGAAAGAAAAAATCATAAATATCACAGAAGGTTGATCAATTTTAACATGTAAATTCAGGCTATTAGTTTTATTAATTCATCAAGCTTCATGTATTCATTGGAGAGAGTTAGGTACCTTCATTTAAAGAATAAAAGACACTACTTTTCTCCTGAATGTCTTTCTCACTGCATTTATTGAAATGGGGTTGCTTCTCATAGGAAGAACATTTTGCCATTTTTTAAATAAAACATTAACATTTTTCTTTCAAAAACATTTCTTTGCCATTAGTGCCTTTTTCTAAGAATTTCTTTCTGAAATAAATGATTTTACAGCGTGTCTTTGTCTATTATACGTTTATGTTTTTGATGTGTTCTGAAGGTATTTAAAAAACATGGAGACTACTCACTGTCTTGAAGGACCAAATTATAAAAAAAATTAAAAAGTTTACATATTTTCTGTATCTGTGGTTGGTTTGATATATGATTACAAGCAAAAATACATCTCTGTGTGCAAAACATGAACACTCTGAAACATATATATTCCTTTTTTCTTCTTCTCTTTCTCCTGAAAAGGCTTGTATTCCATTTATCTGAAACTGTACCAGAGATGAGTGCAAGGTTTCTGTTATTACATCAGGGGTGCCAAACTCATGGCCCATGGGCCAAATCCAGCCCTCCACCTTGTTTTATCCAGCCTGACATCTCGTTTCTACCCAGCAACACCGAGCTCCTTGCCCCCACACTCCTGTGGGCACCTTAGTCGTGTGCAGAGTGTGACACGCATTACACTGCAGGAGCAGGAGAATTACAGGACTTATGAGTTTGACACCTCTGTATTACGTCCAAATCCAACAGAGGCACTCCTTTTAACTCCATTCTCTGAAATTGAGCCATTTATTTTACAGAACTTCCATCTCTTTTCTATAATGTCTCTATAATGTTGTAATTTGTTATGTAGTTTTTTTAATGTTTCACTTCTTGTTCAAGATATTAGTTGTCATAGAAACATAGAATCATAGATTCATAGAATGGTTTGGGTTGGAAGGGACCTTAAAAAAAATCCTGTTCCAACTCCGCTGCTGTGGGCAGGGTAACCTACCGCTATATCAGGTTGCTCAAAGTTTCATCCAACCTGATCTTGAACATCTCTAGGATGGGACATACACGACTTCTCTGGGCAACCTGTTCCAGTGTCTCACCACCCTCACAGTAAAAAATTTCTTCGTAGTGTTTAAACTAAATGTCTCCTCTATCAGCTTAAAACCATTACCCCTCTTCCTATCACTACACTCCTTGATAAAGAACTCCTCTCCAGCTTTCCTGTAGGCCCCCTTTAAGTACTGGAAGGCTGCTATAAGGTCTCCCCACAGCATTCCCTTGTCTAGGCTAAATAAGTGCAACTCACTCAGCCTGTCCTCATATCAAAGGTGCTCCAGCCCTCTGATCATCTTCCTGGTACTTCTCTGGATTTGCTCTAACAGATCCAGGTTGTGTCTTAGTATTATGTTTTAAGCTTTATATTGAAGAATTCCAGAAGCACTGACATCTTCTTATGTACAAGAAAATACAAATGTCACTTAAAACGTGTAGATGGTAAATTGAAGAAAATTCCCTCTGTAGCTATAGACAGTGTTAGTTATCTTGGTCTGCATGGTAGCTGCATTGTCGCATCCTATGGTTAGGAAGAGAGATTCAGAGGGATGGCAGTGTTGGGTGGCATGAATAAGTAAAAAACCTAAACTTCCTCTGAAGACCAGTTCTTCAAATTTCTACGCTGGCATATAGAAGACTAACGTAAGTAGGAAAAGTTCATCTTTCTGCCTCTTTGATTAAATTGGATCTGACAATGTAATATCTGGTGACAGGAACTTGTCTTCTTCTAGATTAATGTGTCATATGTCAACTCACAGGTTTCTATGCCCTATTTACTGTTTAATCCCCCTCTGTGGTGGGTGTGATACCACATTTGCCATCAGATGAAGACCTTCCTGATGTCTTGGCAGCTAATGAAAGGGCTTCTCTTCTAACCATCCAACAGTGGCAGTGTTGAGAGTTTGGAAGATACAGAAAAATGTAAAATACTACTTGAAAACTTAAACCAGCCAATGACACTGAAATAAAAGTTGGGCTATGTATTTTTTAACGGAAAAAAATGGAAAAGCTTTTTTTTTCCCAGTTTGTCATTGTCAATTCTCTTTCCCTCCTTCCAGATAACCTCTGAACTTACAAGATCTCAAAAGAGAGTGTCCTCTTCACAATTCAAAAAAAAAAATCCCTAATCCTATAGGTGATTATAAACCATATATTATTCATGTAGAAATATAAATACCTTCACTGTGGTTTGAGCATTAATTCCAAGGACAACAACATGAGATAAATAAAAATTTTGAGAAGGCAATAGACAGAACATCTTCAAAATAGTAATAAATACATTCTAATTACCTTTTAAATGTGATTTTTAACAACCATGGTGATTTGCACCCACTTTTTGCTTCTAATAGCAACAGAATGACAGTCATGCTATTTTATTAGGAAATTAAGATTATTTTTAGCATTAGGACATTTCATAAATTCTTGTATAGTAAATCGTATTCCTGATCATCATTTGCAAGACTCTAATTTACTCTTTTAACAGTAGAAGTTGTTCCACTCCTTCACCACCCTCACAGTAAAAAAAAATGCTTCCTAATATCTAATCTAAATCTACTCCCTCTTAGCTTACAACCTTTAAACATTGTTCTATCACTGCACTCCCTGATAAAGAGCTGCTCTCTATCTTTCCTGTAGGCCCCCTTTAAGCACTTGAAGGCTTCTATAAGGTGTCTGCACACCCACCCCTTCTCTTCTCCAGGCTGAACAAGCCTAACTCTCTCAGCCTGTCCTTATGCAAGAGGTGTGCCAGCCTTCTGATCATCTTTGCTGTGCTCCTCTGGACACTGTAAAAGATTTGTGTCCTTCCTGTGCTGCATGTTCCAGAACCGAATGGAGTGCTCCAGGTGAGGTCTCAAGAGAGCAGAGCAGAGGGGGAGAATCACCTCCCTTGCCTTCTGGCTGCAAGCACACATTGCCAGCTCATGTTGAACTTCTCATTCATCAGCACCCCCAAGTCCTTCTCTTCAGGACTACTCTCAATCCATGAACACATAGATCTGTTTGTGTTAAAATACGGCTATATGACCTGGACAGGGTACTCAATTTTTATTCTTTCACAGTAATTAGACGCCCCCTGTAATAACAGGCAGAATGATTTTTCAGAAAGAAGTTGTTTGTTAATTATGAACCATTGGAACTTTTTTATATTTCAGCTAAATCTTTTACATTATCTTCAGTTTGCAAGATGAATGCTAATTAATGCACAGATTAATAGCTGTGAAGTAAGTACTATATTCAGTTTAAGTGAATAGAAATTAGTCTTATGTTTTCAAAATAAATAAACCACATTTTACATAGACTGCTTTTAACTCCTACATGCCTACATAACTATGGCACTCAGAGCAGCCATTAAAATGTCTTTTCCATTAATAAGGATAAGACACTACATATCTCATAATTTCATAAGGCAAAGTAAAGTGCTCTTGGCTGAAGACATATGAAACAGTAAGCTGTGTAACAGGAAGTGGACAGGTTCTCGATACTTTGACTGGCAGTACTTGTATACTGTTTATACTCTCAGTAATTTAATTCTGACAAGTGCTACTGTCATCCTTAAGGTGGCAGATAGACTAACTGCAGTAGTAAGCAAATTTTCTTTTATGTAAGAAACTTAGCTGTCATCCTTGTTATTCCTTTGGCTTTTCTGTTTCATTATGAATCAGGATGTTACTTTCAAAGCATGCAAATTCTCAGTTGTCATGCACAGGTATCTGGCATGTCTTATCATATTCCCAAACAACTTCAAGTTCCTGTAGGAGGAAGTAATATAAATTGGCCTTCTCTCTTAGAATAATTGACTATAGCAGTAAGAATCCTCCTTGAAAACCAGTTGTCTAATCCAAAAATGAATGGCCATGGTATGTGCTGGGGGTGACAGGATGACAGAAAAGACAGAGTGTCAAGGGACAGGTATGGATCTAAGTTAAAAAAACCCCAAAACAATGTGTTCATGTGAAGGAGAAATCGTTTCTACGATTTTACATCTGCGATGAAATACATATGGCAAGTATCAGCTGATAGAATTTTCTCTGCTCTACCCAGCAGCCTAATTTTTGTCATTTAAGGCTATATTTTAGTCACTGCTGTCCATGAAGAGTGGTAGGGGGTAGGAAGTAGTGTTTTCTCAACTAATGTGAGTCCTCAAACACCACAAATAATAAAAAATCATGCAATTATTGCATAACATCATCTTGGGGTAAGGGTTTTTTATACAGAAAATTTTACTGTGCTTTTTTATGCCTCAATATTTTTGGTATCTTTAAGTATTCTTTTTTATTTGTGGAAAATTGTAATACATTCCAATAATCATTTTAGGAGATAGAGTTAGTTGTTTTACTGATTTTTTTATATTAATTATTTACATTCTTTGATACAGGCTCTTACACTCAAATCTTCTACAACAGACATTTTCTTTCTCTGTTTTTCTTTTTTTTCTTCCTGTCTGCTCTTCCTCTGACAACACAGAGGTGGGTATTATTTTCTTCTCTAGGGCTTTTATTTTTTTATGTCTCTTTTCCTATTATTGCCTGAGTTGAACATGGTTTTGCTCCTCTGGGCTTCTGTAACAACAAGCCTAGAGGCTTCCTGTAGAACGCTCAGACTCTGAATCTGACCTTTCACACACAGGATGAATTTCTTATAAGAGCTTTCTCTTCTCACAGGGATAGTCAGTCAGGTAAAGAGTTATAAATTCCGTTGAAAAAAAAATCCAGTCTACATGTTTTCTTGACTGAAGCAGGCCACTGTGTTTATCTCAGTGGGATTTAATACCAGTGGGGAGATTGTAAGTCTTAACATTTGTGCACCACATACAAACAGACCATTTGGGGAATGAAATTTTCAGAAAAAGAAAAAGATGTATCTGGAACATAATCAAAGGATGCTTCTTGCTGGACATGCAAGATACAAAAACATGGAAGCTACATGCAATAAGGTAAATTTTTGTATGTTTGCTAACATAATAATGTGTTTTAAACATATCTGTATTGACCATATGATCTGTTCACTAAGTAAAACGTGGCTGGTTTTGATTGAGTCTGGAAAGGGAATATTTCTTTCCTCTCAGCTGCAGAGAATAGAATCCATGTAAATAAAAAAGAAGTTTTATACCATGAGAAGAAATGTCAAGGTTCAGATTTTGTGCCTGAGGCTCTTCCTCCCAGCCAAAGTGTCCTCACTGAAACTGCATATGGGAGACAATCTGCAGCCTCTTCTGAACCCTGAAACTTATCTGCATGCTGGCAGACTGCTAGTCAGTACAAACCTAAACTGTTAAAGAGTACACATAACTAGAGGCCCATGACTGAACAAAAGGCTCTGAAGTTTCTAGATTTTACAACTTGGGTATCATTCATCAGACTGTAAACAGACCCCACCATTTAAACAAAGGCACGTAGTTAGTACCAGAGCACTGTCTCCTGTCAATTTATTTTCAATGTCAGGAGAAAAATCCCGCTATAAGCTGCAAGAAGATTCACACTAGCAAGGAGGGAGCCTTGACTAATATTGCTGTGATTTCCTCTGCAATGGGAAGGCTTCCCTTTCTCTTTAGGGAAAAAGTAGGACACTATTTTTACTGAAGTCCATTTGGAAATGCTGTCAGCTTAGTATGAAGAAGTGTGTTAGAAAAGCCCTAAAAATTACTAAAACACTGTGATTTTCTTTGGTATCTGGAAATATGGCCACTGCATGGGAGCTTCTGCCCCAAATCAAGTATATTTTGAAGATATATGGTGTATCTTAAAGCAATATCTAGGACCTTGACATTGCCATTATCATCCACAGTTGAGAAAAGAGGACTATATCTTCTCAATAATTTGACCAGGACATTCAGTGAAGGATCATTGTGTTCTGTACTAACAGGAGAAAGAATCACTGAAACGCCACAGGTTTTAAAATGAGTGTGCTCCAATGATGTGAAAATAATTGCTGCTAATGTACATTAGTTTAAGATCTGACAGTCAACTAAAATATAAAATAACTTTGAAGAGGTTGAGAGTGAAAGATTTTGTGTGCGAGATATGTCAGAGTTCTGAATATTTCCTTAAAGCACTTCTAATTGGAAATGTAGCTAGTATTTGTGCCATTTGCTTTTTTTCTTTATCTGTGGACTAGGATTCCCAGAAACAGTAACACTTCTTCCAGTTTTGTATATGTTTTGTATGTTATACATTAAAATCATACTTGAACTAAAAAGAACTACTATACTAGCTCCCATAGGCTGCTCACTATACAGAGGCTTAAGAAACCAGCCATCCCTTGAATATCAAACAACAGTTAAATGAAACATTTTTAATTTTTCACCTACAATGACAGATAGGCACATTATCTCTTTGGGGGGATCTTGCTCGTTATACTTATTCATTATCATATGCAGAAATCCTTTTTTATTTCAGAATTTAGTTTCAAAACCAATTCACACACTGTGACTAGATTACCTGTGCTAAATATGTATATGGATATATTTCTTTTCTAAGAGGCACTGATTGCTAATACTGCTTTCCCATCCATAGTGTAAGGATTACTAAATATCTCTGGTCCCTAACGTGACTGCAATAAGAAAAAGTCTTATGTTGACTCAGAGTAAATCACAGTCTCTGTTGTTGCATTTCTCAACCTTTTTTCAGTTTTTATCTGTGAGTCTGTTTTTTCAGATATAGAATTTTCACTTTTCCACAGTCTAATGGCATTTTGTGATCTCTACAAAGCAACGTATTAAAATGCAATGCAGATTCTGATTTATTTAAATAATCTCAAGATCCTTTTATCAAGCTATTTCTGTGACTTAAGTATTACTGCTTGCTTGGTCCTAAAAATTACTCAAGAAATATTAGATAGCCAAATCAACAGCTTTTAAAATGTGAATTAAAAATCCACACACCATATTTTTTTTCTCCAAGGCATAACAGAATACTCAATCATCTCTTCAAAGACCACTTTAGATGCCCACAGAATTTAACATTACTATTCACCATCGACTGTTTTAATCTGCTTAGTAGAATTGTCCTTAGCATGTTGATCTTGAGGGAATGATACATTTCCACATCAGATAAAACCTCTCCATATGTTATTTGAATAGAATTTTTCTTGTAAGAAATATGAAGTATTTTGCGCTGATTGTTGATAAAATGCAGAAAATACATATATTATAAGGTTTGATTTTCAGGGGTTTGGAGTCAGGGTAGCAAGCATCTTAGCTATGAAATCAGTTGCATGCTTGATATAACCATTATATGTTATTTATTGCCCTAGCTTCATCTGTTTCATTTCATTAAATGGTATTTAATGTACCTGCGTGATGTGGAATTCATTCCTTTAACTGAGTTCAACTTCCAATAATTTGGTCATAGTCAAAATCTAAATACTCTAAAATTCTCCCAGAAATGTATTTATTACCACTAAGTAAGAAAAAAAATAATGTAAGATAAGAACATTCAAAAAATTTCCTAAAATATTTTTTATGCCCAAATGAAATATCTAAATCCATATTAAAATAGTCACATAAATCCTAAATATTCTAGGCCTAGAAGTGGTATAACACTTTGTTTCGACTATGTGTTGGTGCTGAGCAGAAAATTAACCTGAGATTCTTACAAGCAGGACCTGTCATTATTAATATTTGTTCCTCCGGGATGCATCTGAAAGTGCAATCTACTGTTTGAAATAAGGAGATGAAGAAATCACGTATGCTTCAAGGGTGATTGGGACTCCATAACATAAATAATATAATTCATATGCCCATATGAGCTGTAGCTCTCTGTCAAAATACATGGTATAAAATTTTTATTTGGTCAAAATATAATTTAAGCAGATTTAAATGTTATGGATAATAATGTTCTCATATAATCATATATTTGAAAATATTTTTAAAAATGCAGAACCTACAATGACTGTATTTAGAGGTTTGATTCTGTGACATATCCTAATTAGCTGGCTAAACATCAGCTGTTATCTATAATAAAAATTACATTTATATTTTTTAAAGAAAACAAAAATACTCCCATTTTCACTTGACATAAAAACTTTCATGTGACCTTTCTTTCTGGGTTAAGTTTGATCGTGTATTTGAACATATCATTATTTTCCAGATGGCCAGAATATCAAAGATATAAGATGCAAAGCTGTTTAGAGAATTCTTTACTACACCTCAGAAGATGAGCAAGCAGGAAGCTGACATTTCCACTACCGTGATAACATCTGTTTTTTTCCACAGTATCACTCCACTAGGCTTTCATTTGTCTACCTCTCTGCTACTAACTTTTCAATTTTTTAAAAAGAAGAATCTGCAATATGCGTTTTCTGATGTTATCCTCAAAGTCTGCAGTAATTTACCAGTGGTTGCTGGCATTTATTAATTTCTTGTT
This sequence comes from Dromococcyx pavoninus, assembly GCA_033558185.1. Taxonomy (NCBI): domain Eukaryota; kingdom Metazoa; phylum Chordata; class Aves; order Cuculiformes; family Neomorphidae; genus Dromococcyx; species Dromococcyx pavoninus. The sequence goes on from JAUMJL010000110.1 coordinate 4,101,566, forward strand.
GCTAATGCATTTGTTTCATTTATAGAAAACAGTTTTCACTTCTTTTAATCTTCTACAGGGATGAGAGTATTGCTTTTGTTTTTTATACTACGGTGTTTCAAGCTTCTGCTTTTCAGGTTATTTTCTTACTTGTAAATCATCAGTTTATGTAATTAAGGACAATATAGTATGAACTCTTTGACTAAAAAATTAACCCTTTCTAGAGGTATGCCTTTCCTTTGCTTGCTTAAGAGGGGAACTTGGTATATGTAGATCAAAAGCAAATATCTGACTTAGGATATCTAAAGCACCTGAATTCTTTCTCAGGTAATTTAGCTCTCTGCTTGTAGTTTTCAATTCTTTGGCTTAATTTTTCGATGTTTTATTTAAATTTCTGATGATATGTTTGTAGCTACAGCTGATACATATTATATGTATCAGAAATTTCAATCTGTTACTTCTAAGAGTAAATGTGGTTAAAAAAACTTGAGAACACTTTTATTGCCGGTTTTAAAAAGCCTATTGAAAGGGAAAAAATTTTGAATTATCTCTGTATTTCTATTTTTTTTAGGTAATTGTTTTATTTATGATTAGCAAAGATAATTCTTAATGGATATCTAGTTTTCTTTGGTTCAAATTTATTTAGTTTTATTTAATATATTTTATTTGATATCTATAATACATAAAATAATAACATGTAATTTGATAACAGCATAATCTGAGTGAGTGATGATTACTGAAGTTGTAGTTGTTAATATTTTACATTTCTGAAAGGAACTTTTTGCACACCCATATATTTGGCACCCTTAAAATCTTAGCAGTGAGCAGTAAGAGTATTAAGCCCAGGAATTTAAATGTTAACATTTGATAACAGTTGAACTTTAAACCTTCATGAATTTATCTTCATTAAATTTATATTGTTTGTTCTTCTATATGCTTTAGGACCTCATCACCTCTCCATCTGTTTGAACAAGGAACACAGTACAATTCTGTAAACTCTTTATTTTCCTTACTACCTTTTCCCTTTTTTCCTGAAAAGTCTTAAGCAGAAAGCTAGTCCTAGTCAGAATGACCTCTTCATTAAAAAAACGTTGAGATGTCTCTAAAACTTGTTCTTTCTTTCTAGTTTTGCATTTCAGAACTGTGTCAAGTGGTAATTAATAGAAGTCAAGAATTGCTGAGGTGGATGAAAAAATAAGGAACCAACAAAGAATCCAAAGTTTAAGATTGTTACTGATTTTATCATACAAACAGTTGACTACCGATCAGAAAATGAATAAAATTTCTAAACAATTAAAAAAGATCTGTGTGTGTACCTTGATCTAGATGTTTCTTTACTAGATGCAATTAATTGACCTCAGCTAGTGTGAGATTCTTCTTCAATGTGGTAAGGAAAATAATTCAAATATATATGTTGGTTTTCATTATTTCCAGTGTGTGGCTTAGAGAGGATTAGTCTTTTCTGATTTTTAAGAACTGGTTTGTTTTTAAGTGAGGCTCAGATAAATACTGAGTGTGTATGGGCAACAAATCAGGAATGACTGATCCAGAATCAGCTCATTAATGAACAAATTAAACCTAATATTTGAAGTTAAAAGAGATGTCCCTTGAATTACTGTCTGATTGGTAGTATTAAAACTCATTTTTCAATTAAGAAAAAACAAAGAACATGAATAGCTTTTATGTCATAAATAATTTGAGCAAGTCTCTGTTGGTTATTCATTATTTTTTAGAGCCAAAATGGAGAAAAAATTCACCTAAGTCCCTTTGGACCATAAGAAAACAGCAAGAATGAACAGTTCTTGCTTGAATAGTTGCACTGACACGATGACTTTTGATACAAGGAAGCCAAAAGATCCAGCAAACCAAGCTAAACTCTCTAGTTAGCCTATTTGCCAGAGACAACGAATCTGTATGTCAAGAGGAAACAGAGTGGAAATGCAAGCTAAGGAATAGCAGGTGCAAAAGTTTTAGTTGTTATGGTGTAGCATAAGAGCTGATCACCTACCTGCAAAATCAAATGACATTTAAAATGAAGATTCAGTTTTCCTCTTTAGTTATGAATGATACCTTTGCCTCTTATGTCCACAAGTCTATGGGGCTGGATGGGATGTATCCAAGGGTATTAAGGATACTGGCGGAGGTCCTTGCCAAATCCCTTTCCCTCATCTATCAATAGTCCTGGCTGACTGGGGAAGTGCCTCTTCACTGGAGACGGGCAAATGTAACTTCCATTTAAAAGAGGGGTTGGAAGGATGATCCGGGGAATTACAGGCCTGTCAGCTTGACCTCGGTCCCAGGGAAGGTCATGGAGCAGATCATATTGAGTGCTATCACACAGCACATGCAGGACAGCCAGGTGATCAAGCCCAGTCAACATGGGTTTATGAAAGGCAGGTCCTGCCAGACCAACCTGATCTCCTTCTATGACAAGGTTACCCACTTAATGGACAAGGGAAAGGCTGTGGATGTGGTGTAGCTGAGCTTTTGTAAAGCCTTTAACACCGTTTCTCACAGCATTTGGATTGAGAAACTGGCTGCCATTGGCTTGGACACGCACAGCCTGTGCTGGGTTAAAAAAAAGGCTGGCGGGCTGGGCCCAGAGAGTGGTGGTAAATGGAGTTAAATCCAGTTGGAAGTTGGTGACGAGTGGTGTTCCCCAGGGTTCAGTGCTGGGTCCAGTCCTGTTCAATATCTTTATTAACGATCTGGACAAAGGGATCGAGTGCAGCCTTAGCAAGTTTGCAGATGACACCAAGCTGGGTGGCAGTGTTGATCTGCTTAAGGAAGGGAGGCTCTGCAGAGAGATCTGGACAGGCTGGATCGATGGGCTGAGTCCAACGCGATGAGGTTTAACAAGATCAAATGTCGAGTCTTGCACTTGGGACACAACAACCCCATGCAGCATTACAGGCTGGGGGAAGAATGACTGGAGAGCTGCCTGGACGAGAAGGACCTGGGGGTGTTGGTTGACAACCGGCTGAATATGAGCCAGCAGTGTGCCCAGGTGGTCAAGAGGGTCAATGGCATCTTGGCCTGTATCAGAAACTGTGTGGCCAGCAGGACCAGGGAGGTGATTGTGCCCCTGTACTCGGCACTAGTGAGGCCACACCTCGAGTACTGTGTGCAGTTCTGGGCCCCTCAGTATAGGAAAGACATTGAGGTGCTGGAGCGCATCCAGAGAATGGCAACAAGGCTGATGAAGGGGCTGTAAAACAGGTCCTATGAGGAACGGCTGAAGGAATTGGGGTTGTTTAGCTTGCAGAAGAGGAGGCTGAGGGGAGACCTCGTCACTGTCTACGGCTGCCTGAAAGGAGGCTGTGGCAGAGCGAGTGTTGATCTCTTCTCTCAAGTGACAGGTGAGAGGACAAGGGGAAATGGTCATAAGTTGCGCCATGTGAGGTTCAGACTGGATATTAGGAAGAATTTCTTTAACAAAAGTGTGGTCAGGTACTGGAACAGGCTGCTCAGGGAGGTGGTTGAGTCATCATCCCTGGAGGTATTTAAAAAAAGGATAGATGAAGGACATGGTTTAGCGGATAATGGGTGCAGTTAAACTCGATGATCTCAAAGGTCTTTTCCAACCGGAAGATTTTATGATTCTATGATTCTACGATTCCCTTTACATCTCGGTGTAAAATAAATTGAGAAATTAGAACAATTGTACATGATTTTACAACTGAATATATGTGTACATACCCACACAGAGAAAGAAGGAAAAAGATTGCTGTGGTGAGAATGCTTATAAAAGAGATGTTAGACTGCCTTTAAACTTTAAAATAAATCTCTGCTAAACACATTTATTAACAACACATTTTGTGCTAATGCTTGATTCTGGCACATTAAAAATCATCAATATTGATACAAAATATATCAAAATGTCTTAAAAAATTGTTAACATAAAGAAGTGTACAAAGTGTCTTCAACACATATTCTGAATTAGCTTTATGTATACAACACCATATCACTGATGCTATGTACTGATGCCACGTACGGATGACAATGATGACTATGGTTCATGATTGTCCTTAGTTGGTGCAGTCAAGGTGATCAGGTTTGAGAGTTCTTTGACATGGTAAGTCAGAAACCTGTCTTGTCTTGTTCCTTCTACAATTTTCTTCAGTTGTGCACGATGTTTTTCCTCCCTTACCCTCATGGGGACATCAGCTGCTCCTGATACGGCTTATTTGGCGAGGCGTATCTTTCCAGTTATCTTGGTGTATTTGATAGGAAACTCTGTATTTGCAGCCCTTCGTTGTATTTCCCTCTGCAACATTTTCATACTTGGATGTCTTTTATGTGCAACTTGTTTTTTCTCCTTTGGTGGTCATATTATTCCCATACTTTTGCAAAATGCTTAAGGATTGTGTCTGGCAATGTCCTCACAGTGTTACAAAATGCTTACATAATGCTGTTTGCTACATTATTACAGTGTGCTTATCTTTGAGTTGCCATTAACTATACCCTAGTAATGCATTTATAGTTTCTGGCTGTCACAGACCTCTGTTTCAGCTATGGTTAATTGTAATATACTGGCCCTGTGGCTGCTTTGAAACATACAGGCATCTCAAAAAAAAAAAAAACCACCCCAAAAAACCCTAAACCAAACAAAAAACCCCAGGTGTCTCTCCATTTTAGCTATGCAAACTGTATAGGGCTTTTCTGGCTAGAGTGTCAGACAGTATCGCTCTAAACAGGATCAATATAAACATCCTACTTCCAGCCTTCTATCCTGCCATAATTCATACAGCTTAGCAAACACTATTTATATATTTTTCTTCTTTGCAAAATTTATTTCTAGAATTTTATCTAGATCATAGTGGAAATAGTGAGGAACATATCTAAGAGCTATTCTCATGTTGTGGTTAACTCAAAAAAACCATCAAGTTCCTGTGAAGGAATATCACTTTCAATCTCAAGCAATATTCAGAGATGGCCAAAGGATTCACTTTGAAACATTTGACACAGACAAACAGTATCATAGAATGGTTTGTATTGGAAGGGATCTTAAAGACCATCCAGTTCCAACCCCCCTTCCATGGGCAGGGACACATCCCACCAGACCAGGCTCCTCCAGGTCCCATGCAACCTGGCCTTGAACACTTCCAGGGAGGGAGCATCTACAACTTCCTTGGGCAATCTGTTCCAGTGTCTCACCACCCTCACTGTGAAGAATTTCTTCCTAACGTCTAATCTAAATCTCCCCCCTTCCTATTTTAAACCATTCCCCCCCATCCTATCATTACTTACCCCTGTAAAAAGTCCCTCTCCAGTTTTCCTGCAGCCCCTTCAGGTACTGGAAGGCTGCTATGAGGTTCCTCTGGAGCCTTCTCTTCTCCAGGCTGAACAACCCCAACTCTCTCAGCCTATCCTCATAGCAGAGGTGCTCCAGCCCTCTAATCATATTTGTAGCCCTCCTCTGGACCCCTTCCAACAGTTCCATATCCTTCTTAAGTTGAGGATTCTGGAACTCCAGGTGGGGTCTCACAAGAGCAAAATAGAGGGGAAGAATCACCTCCCTTGACCTGCTGGAAATGCTTCTTTTCATGCAGCCCAGGACACGGTTGGCTCTTACTTTTAAGTGGATAACTTTTGTCTGAAAACATAAGCTATTATGTTTAGAAATGTAGTAACAAACCATATTAACAAGTGTTAAAAAACCATAACCATTCCTTCAAACACACATAATTTACGTGAATCTCATTCTTAGATACTAAAAGGGGTGTGATCCAGGCTTAAGAGAAAAATGACCTGCAATTGAAACATATATTCACAAATACTCTCTTTTTGCAACTTTTCATCAGTTTCTGTTTTGTTGTTGTTGCTATATTTTGTCTTATTTTGTTGGGTTTTTTTAATAAATTTAATGCTGTTATTTGTGTAACTCAAATACCTACTTCAACTTCTGATGATTTAAAATGACTTAATATCTTGACAGACTTTTTATACTTTTAGGTTCATAATTCCACTTGGTTTCTTTTAACTTGGGTCTAAATAATACTTTAACTTGAGATGATTAGTACACGTAATACAGTCATTTAGTCAAAAATTATAACTCTGTCCTGAAAGATAAAACAAAATAACATCTTAGAATACATTTCTTTTGAAATAGAGTCATGATTTATTGAGTTAAAGACAGAGATGAATGCTTCTTTATGTTGTTTCTCAACATTACTAATAAATGACATTAGAAAAGCATCAATTACTTAAATAAAGTAAAGAATATACAGAGCACATCTACAGCAGAATTAATTTTGCACATCCTAAATGGATATTTATTTCTAAATTAAATTTTTATATATGTAGCACTCTAGTAGCATTATTCCAGTGATATTCTATACATTAATATGTCATGTTATAACACTAAAGAAATCCATAAATGCAAAATATTCATCAATAAAAGTAGGATAAGAGTTTATTTACATGGCTTTCTAAAAAGCAAATATAGCATGTATTATGGCAAGAAGGATAATTTAACCGTTAAAAATTGAGATGCATTTGAAAAAACTAGTCAGTATGGAAGCTTCCTGAAAGTATGTGTAAAATGCTTTACGGTATGATGTTCTTTTTTTTTTCGCTTGTGTTTATGGATTTAGTTTGGGGTTTTTTCCATTTTCCAGCCACAAGATTTATATTAATGGAGTGTCTTCTGATAAATAATGTTACACTTATGAGGTCTTTCAACTTAAGGCTAGAAAAATTGACTTCATAGTGATTTTAATGCATGTAAAAACATTGTAGGTTTATTTTAAAACCATGTAGTTTTAGAAGTAAGAAATACCTCAGATTTTAGAAATACTTATATCTAGGTAACTTCCTATGCTGAACTATGTCATGGTTCATTTGTCACACCACTGTGAAGCAGCTTGTTATGATGTTCAGACTGTGGAGGCTGTTACTCTGCATCTCACCAACACAGGATCCAATATGCAGCCTCTATTTAGGAAAAAGGACTCAACTCTCAGAGCACTAGGCTTTATTGAAAGTAAGCATTTCTTAAACAGTGGATGTATTTGAATAATCTGAAAGAATGATTTAGAAATATATTTGGAAATAATTTAGAAATATATTAAATTAAGCAGTACAATGCTTGTTTTGACTTTTAAAACTGTCATTTTTTAATTTTTTTTCTTGTATTAATTCATAAGATATGAAATGCTATACATTTCAGATAAGGCCAAAGGGAGTCAAGTTCCTGAGTCACAGTACTGGTATTATTAATTTCCCATTTCTTAGGAGTTACTTCATTACCTATCTCCTCTTTCCACCTGGAAATAAAGCTTAATTCATAAGGAAAAACAACAACAAGGAAAACAAACAAAAACAGTAGTGCAGTCCAAAATTATTTCTGCCTTGGAAACACAAGAAAGTTCACATACCTGTAAGATATTGGTTGTTATAAAAAGACTACCATACTTTCTTTTTCAGCCATTAATGGCATTTTTCTTCCTCACATTCTGCAAGTTTGGCAAATAAAATTGTGGTATTACAAACTGTGTAATGAAAAAGGAACACTGAATACATAGACAGAATGGCTCCAGCCTTCCCACTGTCCTTTCCAAATGCTGCCATCATTAATTTGCTGCTGCTAGAAGCAAAAAGAAAAGTGTTGTCACCTGTATCAATCATGATGAGTCAGCTTTTGGAAGAACATACTCCACAGACCATTGAGGAAGCTTAGATGACTACATTGCATGAACTTCCTAGTTTTTACACAGTTAAAATAAATTAGTTGATACTCATTCTTTAAGCCAAAGCTATCATAACTTTCTCTGCTTCTTATCCAAATTCCTTCCATGCCTCTGGCATTTATTACTTTCATTTTAAAAGCTCCCCTTCCCCTTGAACTATCTCAGCATCTTTCCTTCATCAGCTTTCTCCTTTCATCCCTCTCAACAGGTGACTGACAAATGCTGCTTTTGTTTCTAACAAAATTTTTTCCTACTCTGTCCCTTGAAAAGTATTCCAATTGCTCTAATGGCTAGTCAAGTTCTTCCTTGCAATTACACAATGTGATATCACTTTAATAACCTATGTATTACAATTCTATAGCTCTTCCTACTGTAATTCATTTAGTCCTTCATTACACTGTTACTGGAAGTGGAAAACTCTTATATTTGAGTCAGTGAACCAAATACCATTTTAATATATTGAAGATAAGCATACGAAAGCTATATATTTATTTAATTGCATTTTCCCTACAAAATTTTTAGAATAAATGGTGCATAAATGCATTCACAGCAGCTAATCTCAGAGGATGAAGTATGCATTCCTAATAAGCTCTTTACTCATGTTAAAGGAGAGTGAACGACAGGAAGTGCAAGATCTTATCTAAAAAGGCAAAGTAATAATGAACATAACAGGTCTGCTCAGATATGAGCTGTGCAAAAATGCAAGAAATCACTACAATAATATGCTTGAAGACAGAGCACTTATTCTAGTTATGGATGAATGTGCTGTTGAGATCCATTAGATCACATAACTCCTGCAGACAGTGAGAAAAGCAGTAATAAACCTAAAGCAAAGAACAGATTGCACAGTATGCTGACAAGGTCAAATTGATAGTAATGATGTGTGATGGCAGCATTACAATAAGGTTGTCTAATACTGTATGCATCTGATATTGGTTTTCATTACCTATACCCTGGAGTACAGTCAGAAGTTCACTAAAATGATAGTGATTACCCAAAAGGCAAAGGCAAATAAAACAGACAGTTCAGTACTTGTGCATCCTGCAAGCTCCATGAAGGCAGAAAGAATTGTACCTGATGCTGGATTTACAAGGCTTGCTACCACTGGGATCAAGTTGAATTTATACTGCCTTTTATTCATTTTTAAAGTGATGTGGTTCTTTAAAGTGTATTCTTAGTGAGTTTATTAAGACAGTCCATCAGAGACCATGTTGTCTTCAGAACAAGCCTACAATCTACATTATAAGTATGTGCTCTAAATCAGTCTGTACCGCATATTAAACGCAAGACTACTGTTGTTCTAGAAGCTCATGCTTCAATTTAATCCTGGGTGAACACTTAAAAGCCTGGCGTTGTTCTTAGTTTGAATAAACCCCAAATGTTTGCATGAGCGTCTATTGCTTTTATAATACACCTTCTTTGATATTCTTTAAAAATTAAACCAAACAAAAAAGAAACTCACACCATGCACTAAATTCAATAAAATACGTTCCACCACTCCCTGAAAGTCTTCAGTAATTTTCTTTAATTCTTTCTTACAAAATAAGTGATTTAAACATAAGTAGCTTTAATCTCTACTAAATAAGACATGCTCATAGACAGAAAGATTAATGAAAATTAAAGAATGTCCTCTGGAAAGGTATATCTTACAGGTCATGCAATAAAAATTAGCAGAGAAATTTTTTATGGTGTACTTGTCTGTCTCATGTAAGCATTTAGACAAACAGTGGGTTTTGTAATGTACAATATGTTCCCCCTCCCACCCCAAAAAGAAAATCTCAAGATTGAAAATTTTGGGGTGGCATTCAAAGCAGAGGCGAGCATTCATAAAACGGGAACTGATGAACCTGGCTGCTCTTGACTTTTCTTCTCATTCCAACACTGACATCAATAATTGATGTTTCCCTAAATAGATGACATTTACTGCTTGTTCTGACTCTTCATATTTTGCAGTATGATTAGCTACTCAAGGAGTCAAGACTAGCATAACAGGATTTCAATGAACTTTATTAATCAGTTATGTGCGCATATTCTGAGTCTCCCTCCCTGTGCACAGACACTGCTTTGAATTTTTGTCTGGCTTATCTGACAGTTTAGAGGATTTTTGTGTCCCTGTCTTCTTGTACAGTTCTGAAGAGGCAGGAGGGCATGTCAGGTTGGGGGAAAACCTCCTTTGTCGAGGGGGCTGGGTGCTTACCCTGATTCAAACATGGGGAAGATAGGTAAGGCCAACAGGGAAATGATGTCTGACATTTGGAGCACCCGGATGAGCCACCTCAAATAATCTGTTGTTGCAGAACAGAAATGTAGTATTCTGGTTCCTGCATGTTTCAAACTTGAATTTAATGTTTTAAATAAAAGACTTCTCTGTATAAGAAGCATGATCGCACAGGCTAGAGATTTATAGAGAGTTAATTTTTAAACCATATCAAGCACATGCTGCTTCTCTCTACTCAATGACCCCGTTTCAGCCCCTCAACAATCTCTTACCAAGCAGAACTACAACGGCTATAGCTGTAATGCAAGCTCATACCATCATATTCATAATTCTGTGTTCCTGCCAATCTTCTATCCCTTGCCTCCTTCAAGAACTTATTTTAAAAATCATGTGAACTCTCTCTCTTCAGTCATTATTTAATTGGGGAATTATATTCTGTTTGGAGAATCATTACTGGATGTACACATCCAGGAAAGACAATCTCATTGACATTATGTTGCATGTTCTGGCTTAAAGATTCTTGACATGCTCTCTGAATACTGATTAAGTTCACATTGTGCCTCGTTATACCTTTTTTCATCCCAAAGGCCTATGTTTTTCACAGAACTTTTTTTGGCATGACGAAAAACCTTTGAAAATCCCACACTAACTTGTCCCTGTAAATAAGTGCCTAAGAATTCACTTTCGTACCTGCAAGTGTTCAGAAAAGTGTATGTAAGTTAATAATTCTTCTTAAAAAGTGCCCAAACTTGTAAGTGCATGAAAACATCTTTAGAAAATCTTATCACCCACTTGTCAATATTATTTCTTAACCTATGCATGATTTCTTTAGAAAATTATACATAGTGCACAAAATCATTACCTACATAGATACAACATTTTTGGATTTTGCTAGTATCAGTTTATTATCAGCAGAGAACTATCCTAACATCTTCTCTTATGTACATTATGCACCTTTGATCAAACAAAAAGTCTAAACATTAGTCAGCACTTAAATTATTCTATACACTCTCCTTGTAAGAGCAGATATGATTATGGGTAATGTAGCCTACATCAAGATGACTTCCCTAAAAAGCTGAGATTAAAAAGGAGAAACAAAACCACATTCATTATCTCTGAGGGTTTTTTTTGTGCTGAATAAGAAAACAGATACATGTAAGCAATATTAAAATGGTTGTAATTAGTTCTGCAGTAAGAAATGTATTCAAATTTACTATTCTTTATCAGCTGTGAAACCCTTTCTTCTGAAGCATTGTATGTGCTTCTGTGAAGAACAGAACAAGAGAGACTCCTGCTGGCTCAAAGTCTATAAAAATTAACACAGCTTTATTTTCTTTTTTCCATTCTTAAAGTACTTACCATTACTCATTTGTTCTATAATACCCAAAGGTTCTGAAAATGAGCGACTGCACTAGACACTCTCCTGCAGCTCAGAGGGGCTAACTATTTGAATTTTTTAAAATGCCTAAGAAAAACAAGTAGAAGTAAGAAGGACAGAAGTTGAGGATACATACATAAAATTGCGTAAGATACCACATAGCAGCTTATGTGGCCCTAAAATGTTTACAGTGAACTATGAGTCTGCTTGTTTAGCACATGTTCTATTAGTGTAGAAAGTGATTATTTGGTGTAAATATTGAAGTATGTATGTATCCAATGCCAAAGTAAACTAAGTTAAGCCATCAGGAAGTGTACAGTTCACAAAAAATTTTGTTCATCTTAATTCCGGTCTGAGGTTAAGTTCTAACCTGCTGTGCCAAAGCATGAGGAATGCCGTTATCACATACTGTTGTTTTTCTCACAGGATTTTGTCTTTATTCTGCACACAGGATGATGGCCACTGCTTAGAGAATGAAACAGCAGCAGCTCAATATTCCTTTATCCTCCTCCTGCAGTATGTCCCTACTGACAATGCAAAACCTGTGCTAAATAAGGAATTTCTTATTTCCTCTTGGGTTTTTTTATAGCACTTACATCTGTATCTCAAGACTAGATCCTTGAAAGGATTTAAGTACCATAGTGGAAAGACTCACCTACTTCTACGAAAAGCATAGTGACTTGACTATCATGTACAAGTTACAGGCAAGAAAGCGGTAGTCATGAAGGAAAGCTGATGTAACATCATCCAATTAGGCAGCATTAAAGTGCTCAATAGCATAGGTCTGCAAATGGTACAGTGCAACAGGCACATCAAAAGACATGCTGTCAGGTGAGGAAAGGCTCAGGCAGTCTCTACAGTCATAAGTGTTGGCTCATCATGATACATCCCAGCTGGGAGATCTGAGAGCATCTACAGACTCTTCTGTTGGGGTCTGACTACATTTGACTTCCTGCAGGCATTACCTTAACTCTCTTGTGCAGTATCTGGGGAGGAATCTGTGAAATGCAGGCCAACAGGGAGTCTCAAGGCAGGTGGTCTAGCTCCCCAAAGTGAACACAGTCACCAGCACTACACACAGCCTAGCTGCATCTATCATGATCTACTCTGCCATCACAGGGGACTTACCAAACAAGGGAAGGATAAATAGGAACAGATCCCAGATCAAGGTAAGGATGGCAAGATATTCTTCACTAGGTGAAGAGGTTCTGTCTCTCCTTTAGCTCATTGATCTGAACTGACAGTGAAAACAGGAGACCTATTTTGTTTCAAGCTGCTGCTCATCAGTATTTTTCCAGTTGTGTGAACCAGTTAGTAATTTTGCTTTGTGGGTACAACTGCATGCCAATTTACTACAATATATGCTTTCTGAATAAATATTGGCTGTTCTATTATTTAATATTTTCAGATTTTTAGCAATCAGTTAAAGTGTTAGCTCACACTGCATCAGTGGACTAGGCTAATTTTCAGCTACTTGATAAGAGTAAATTATTTAAAGTACTACAGTGGACCTGTGTACTTGTTATAGGCAGCTGCCATCTGCTTGAACACATTTATATTGCCTTCTTCTGCTGACAATGGCAGTGCAAATGGGCTCAGAGAACTGAAGTCTGTATTTCAACGAAGTGCCATTTAGAGCTTCAGCTTATCCCTCAAAGCAAAGTTGAAGATAAATCTGTGTTGCCACTTGAAAAGTTAGGTGGCACTTTGATGTACTAAGTTGAAAACAAGGTTTCAGACAGAGGAATTCACCCTGCTCTAAGGCGGCAGGGACAGTGGCGGGGGAGAAATTCTCTCTTGTAGATTTTCCATCATCAAAAAAGGAGGTAAAGAGAGGTTCCAGTAGGAATGGTAGAAGAATCTATTCAACAGTATGAAGGAAAGTTTTTAGTAATATCAATATGGCCATACACACTTCAGAACTTGCAGCAGGAAAGTGATAATCCATTAGCAGGTACCAAAGAGCATGCTTGACTTTGCTAAACCAAATGTTAATAAAGAGGTAAGCGGAATTTACCTGTAAGTAAAAAATCACTAATGTTTCAGACACACTGCTTACCTTTTCTCAGTCTGAAAATTTCTGAAGTTGACAAATACATACAGGTTCATTAAATAAAGAAACAATTTATTTCATTTCTCATGTAAGTAACTTGATTTACAAAACTCATTAATGTATTATGTACAAATATATCACCACAAACAGACACTCTTGTAATGGTTTTTTTGAATTTTACGTGAGTGCAGGTAAGAGCAAAAACTATTGTCAGTTGCTAAAACTCTCTAAAAGTAAAAATGAATAGGATCTAGATCTCATATAAATCATAGAATCATAGAATGCTTTGTGTTGGAAGGAACCTTAAGCATCATTTAGTTCCAATTAGATTACATTGCTCAAAGCCTCATCCAACCTGGCCTCGAACATCTCCTGATATGAGGCTTCCATGACTTCTCTGGGCAACCTGTTCCAGTGCCTCCACACCCTCATAGGAAAAAAATTCTTCCTAATGTTTAATGTAAATCTACTCTCTCTCAGCTTAAAACTCTTACCCCTAGCCCTATCATTGTATTCCCTGATGAAGAACCCCTCACTGTCTTTCCTGTAGGGCCCCATTAAGTACCAGAAAGCTGCTATAAGGTCTCCCTGCAGCATTCCCTTGTCTATACTAAACAAGCCCAACTCACTGAGCCTGTCCTCATATTGAAGGTGCTCCAGCCCTCTGATCATCTTTGTGACCTTCCTCTGGACTTGGTCTAACAGCTGCATATCCTTGCTGTGCTGAGGACTCCAAAACTGATTGCAGTACCTCCATGTGAGATCTCACGTGAGCAGATAGAGGGGGAAGAATCACCGCCTTGGATGCAGCCCAGGATAAGGGTGGTTTTCTGAGCTGCAGGCACACATTACTGGCCCATGTTGACCTTCTCATTCATCAGAACCCCCAAGTCCTTCTCTTCAGGAACTGCTCTCAATCCATTCTCTGCACAGTCTGTAATTATACTTGGGATTACACTGACACAGGTGCAGGACCTTGCACTTGGCCTTATTGAACTTAGAATCATAGAATCATAGAATTATCTGGGTTGGAAGAGACCTCCAAGATCATCAAGTCCAACCCGTAATCCAACACTATCATGATTACTACATCATGGCACTAAGTGCCACATCCAGTCTTATTTTAAAAACCTTCAGGGATGGTGAATCTACCATCTCTCTGGGCAGGCCATTCCAATGCCTGATTACTCGTTCTGTGAAGAACTTTTTTCTGATATCCAGCCTAAACCTAAGTGCCCTTTGTTCTGTTGCTGTTGCTGTTCTGTGCCCTCTAGTTCTGTTGCTGGTTGCCTGGGAGAAGAGTCTGACCCCCACCTGTCTACAACCTCCTTTCAGATAGTTGTAGAGAGTGATGAGGTCACCCCTGAGCCTCCTCTTCTCCAGGCTAAACAACCCCAGTTCCCTCAGCCTCTCTTCATAGGACTTGTGCTCAAGTCTCTTCACCAGTTTTGTTGCTTTCTCTGGACCCGCTCCAGCACCTCAATATCTTTTTTGAACTGAGGGGCCCAGAACTGAACACAATACTCAGGGTGTGGCCTCACCAACACCGAGTACAGGGGAAGGATCACTTCCCATGTCCTGCTGGCCACACTATTCTTGATACAGGCCAGGATGCCATTGACCCACAAAACTGAAAAAGGATGATCCTGTTATCACTTGCTTTATTTGTGCAATGCAACTTTTAAAGAAAATTTAAAAATAAAAAGAGAAAGGAAGTATATTTTTTTCTGCTTATTACACTGTGTGGCATGTACAGTTTTTTAAAAACAGCTGCTTGCATCCTGTTTCAGGTATAGCGCTGTTTGATAAATGAGTTTAATGCACAGGTGTCTGCCTCAGAGAAAATTCTCCCTAAATTTCAGAGAGGCTTTTGTGTGTGATATCTGTTTATTGCATTGTCTAAGCTGGGATGCTATAAGCTCTTGTACCATGGAAAAAGCAGACTTCCCTTTAGTCTTTACAACACATTATTTTTGAATTACAGAAACTAAAATAAATATAACTAAAGACTGCATGAATTGAGAAACACCATGATACTTTTGTTTATAAGTTGTTTCAGGAAACAAATATAAACGTATGCATGCAGAAGACGTTGACTTCTTGGCAAACAACACGTTAAACCAACCCTCATTTCATTGGAGACCAGAGTAAGTGTGGGGCTTTTTTTTTTCTTGTATTTTTTTAGTTTAGTTTGACAAGTTTTTTTTTAAATAGTACAGGGCTCATTTCTTCAAAGAACTTCTTACTAGATAGAAACTACCACTTTTGTCTTGTACATGTTCTGATTTCAAGGGTCACTCTGATGTCACTGCTATCTGAGAGTGATTGAATGAATGAGGATACTTGGAATTTGCTCAAATCTTGTTTTTACAGAATTGCCTATCACCTCCAATAATGGTGCCATCCATTACTCTCTACTTTGACGCATCTTCATACCACAACTCAAAATAGAAACAAGTCTCACAGAACTTGCATTTTGTGATTTTACTTAGTTAATAAAGACATTATTGTTCGATATAGTTCCTGTTCATATATTCTTAGCGTAACTACTTACATCAAAAGATCAGTCAAGACTTCATGTTTTCCAAATTTTCTGCACTACTTCAGATATGTCTATGAAAAAAAAAGGAAGCTGTTTTAACAGTTCATTTGCAAAAAAATGAAAAGCATACTTCTACAAAATCAGAATATCACATGCATCTATTATTTCAAGCTAATAGGTGACAGGCACTGTTTTTGAAACAGTAAAGGGAGCGCATAATCAGAGATTATAAAAAGAACTGGGCATTACTTACATATTTAAAATAATACTCTACAAAACATGAAAATATGCATTTGTAAAACATGCAAGAACTAGTGGACTTATTTTTAGGAACTCTGTAACTTAACATATTAATAGGTTTTATTTTCTATGCGTGTCAAACAAGGCCATGTTAAATATTTTCTGTATAACAAGAATTTGTCTTTAATAGGCAGTATTTTTAAAGTTTGATTGATGTAAGATGACTGTAGTCTAAACAATAATGGAGTCTGACTGTAGTCTAAACTATAATGGAGTCTGACTTTTATAAAGTAAAGCTTTATTGAGGCAGTAAGAAAGAAGAACAACAACACACACAAACGGTGTCTCACTCAATCATCAATAGCAAACAGAGCATCACAAATGATGCTGTGGCTCCAGCAAACTGCCACGTGTCTGGGTCATCTGACAGCATCAATCAATTATAAAAATGGCTTGTGAAGGTGAGTAAGAGCCACAACACCCTTTGGCTCCACTGATGGCAGAGTGATTTGATAGAAGCATACTTTACACGGATATTGTGTGGCAGCATTCTGTTTACTCTGCCAACATCAGTCATGGGACAGGGTACCAGGAGGCAGGATATTGGCAGTCTGTTTCTGCCGATGATGTGAGCTCAAAAGTCTAAGTCTGGTATGATTGTAAATCCCAATGACATATCTCTGAAAATGCATTTTATGCTTCTTGGTAGAAGAACATTATTCTATGGAAACTGAAGCTTTTGAAAAACTTTGTAGCCTGTCTTATATATCTCAACACACAGCTATGTAATGTGATGTGTTTGAAAGGTAACTGAAGCTAATCGACAAAATCCTGATCACTTGCGTGTATTTTCTGTTGGTTCACATGACCGTATATCCTTTGTGTGAATGGGAGAAAAATGCATCCAGTTATAGATGTTTATGATAATTAACTCTATTTTCACAAGAAACAGACAATAATTTTAATTCTAAAATTTAAATTTATTAAACTTTAGTTTTCTTTTTCATGGTATTGATACTAAAAAATTCTGTGCACAAAAGGAAATAAAGGAATATCTTTAACTGACTTAATAGTAATCAGTTGGGTTTTTTTACTGGAAACTGCTAATCACACAGTTTCAATATATTTTTTCTAAAATCGTACATCAAATTTTCAGAAGATATAAGGACCTTTCCAGCTCCTATTTTAACTTAACACTTCATATCTTTTTAGCGATGTAGATAAAATCAACTTTGAATATGAAGAGTTTGGAAGTTACTACTGAAAATACCAAATAGAAATGAAAACTGTATTTCTGTCTGCTGCTGTCATCTTAATTACGCACATGCTACTTATATCTACATTTCTTTAGAACTCTTAGGGATTTTGAAAAAAAAATCTTTTTCTGCCTTTTTTGCTATATTCTTAAAAGAATTCTTCACCTTTCCTTACAGTCTTGCCAACTGCTAGGTGTTCTAATTACTTCAGCTCTCCTGATGTGATTACCCTTAATATTTCTCATTCTTCTTCCCCTGGGAAATTTATGCCTATTTCTTAGAGCTGTTCTCTGTCACTCTTTTTAAACATTGAAGCATATCCATTTTCTTTTAAGTGGTATCTGCCTCTTTTGACAATAAATTACCTTTGCCATCTTTCATAGGCTGTGCTCTTTCTCCTGCTGACACTCTGTTCCTCATATACTTGAAAATTTTCTTCTTAATCATAGCCAGTTGTGTGAACTTCCTTCTACATTCCCATCTTTGGTTTTCTCATCCTCTTTTAGACTCAACTTCATCCTGAGGTTCTTTCTCTGCCTTTTCATATTTTGTGCTTTATGCCGCTTTCATAGGTCTGATTTACTCTCACTTATATTTGTCTATATTAATCTTCCTTCATTAATAACATGGTTTCAGGTTTATTGTTTGTTAGATTCCTTAGCTTTTGTGTTAAATCTAGGTAAATTGCACATACATAGTCTATATTAATATTTTCAAAACTTTTTTTCCCTCAAGATTTTAAACTATTCTCTTTCCATATTTATTTTGAAGACTGGATACCCAACCTAGGTTTTCAAGATGGTATTCTTCCCTTTCACTTCTGATCAGAACATTGTTTTTGCAAAGGAGTAGCTTCATAGTTCAAGGTGCACTTCAGTTTCCTTCCTTTAAACAATCAGATTATATCTGTGTAGAAGAAAAAAACTAATGAATTTGATTAGTTTTCTTAAGATAGGGAAGAACAGTGTAGCCACTGATACACAGTTCCTCTGCATCCTGCTAAAATTTTCCACTATAGACAAAACCAATACAAGCACCATTTCAAAAATTCCTTAAAATGGAAACAGTTATAGAAATGATAATACAAATACTTTTAAAAAATAAGCCTTTCTAACTTCAGGTATTTTATGAAGTTGAAATATTTCACTGAGAAAAGAATGGAGCTTAGTATGAAAATTTCTGCCACTTTGTCAAAATACATGCCTTTGTGGGAGCCCTAACGTTCCAGTGTCCTATGTTTTGGTCCCATATGACTACATAGCAGGATAGGTGCTATGTCAGTCATGAAGAGTAAAGATTCCGATAAAAGAGGCGTGCAGCTTTCACTGGAATCAAAACATCACCACTCAAAATATGTTTGCATAAGGATCAATTTCTCTTTTAAATATAACCAATGCAGCTACAAGGAGTTACAGATTCTGTATATTTATTTCTTAGACTTTAAATAAAAGATGAGACTGAAAAAAGTATATCACTAAGAGAAGTAAAGAACATTAACACTGTCATTTCTGGAAAGATTAAGGTCTCATTCTGCTTAAAGAAACACTCATAACAAAAAATTATTGTAATGACAGAAATAGAAAACTGACATCACTGCTGTCTAGGGTTTTTCCCTCCCACTTTTGCATAGGAACATAAATGGGAACTAAATACATGCACTGATTTAGAGAATGAATATATAGTATTCTGATACATGCCACACAATATTTTTAACCTTTATTTTGAACTATAATGAATCTATTAATTATAATCAAAATATTTAGTAAATTTGATATATTTTGGAAACGAAATTAAATAAAATAATTAATACTAGTATGGTTCTGAATAAGATTATGAATTAACACGATTTAAATGGCCTTGTTTATGGTAAATGTCTTTAAGATTCCCACTTCATAACCATTCTTAAGAGTCATTTGATTATGTGAAAAAATAAGATTAGGTAAGAGATTTATGTTTTGACAGCGAGTTAGAGTGACTTTAAGGAATTATTCTTTTTTTGTATGCCTTACATGGCTTGTGACTTTAGAGTTTGAGACAAGAGGAAAATAGCTAGATTTTCTAATCCATAGTGACAACCAGAAAATTTAAAATTGTGTGTACATTTAGACAATAGGCTGTTGACCAGATTTTGTGCAATAATATTCTCACTGTTGGTCTCTAAAGATCTGAAATGCTGTTAGAAAGAAAAGCAATACATTTCCACAGATCTCGCAGGCTCATAGTCTGAGATTTCACAAAAAGAAATCTTGTTTATATTATGCAGCTTTATGCATAATACATAAAAGACCTTATCAGAGTAGAAATTCAGAAATAATAGGAGAAAAAAAAAATTTCCCCTCTTATCCAAACACACCATCAACAAGGCTGAAGGACTACTATACTTCATTACTCTGTCCCTGAAGTCATTGAATTTATGGCTTTGAATTAGTATGGAACCAAGAAAAAGCACACTTTACAATTTGGGGGAAAGTGAAAGAGGCGGATTTAAATCAGGAAGCCCTACTGAATCCAAGATAAACTAAAAGACAACTTGGCCTGATATTTTATTCTAGAGATATAAAGATATTTTATTCCATGCTTCCCCTCCGCCTGCAGGCAAACATGGCTGTTAGTGGACTGTGCTGTGTTATGAACTGAGGAAAGTAATTAACAAAAGATACTTATGAAGGCAGTGAAAGTACACTGGAGTTTCTGCTGAACACAGACCAGAAAGAAAGTAGAAAAAAATATGTTATTCCAATTCCAGAATAATGTAAAAGAAAGACCTCTTGTGGTACCTTCACTAAATATATGGATATATTTTTTTAAGTCACATCGGTTCCTAATATTATTAAATATCATATTTCGGTAACAGTTGTGCCTGTTTATAGCTGAGTAACTAGCACTATCCAAATGAGGTGGCAACATACAGCTGGGAGAGAAATGTCTACCATATACTGAAACTATAGCCTTAAATGTTCAGTCATGCCTCTCTTCCAGTTGTTTGACTGATGTTACCTGCTCACACACCCGGGTGGTCAGTCTGAGTCCCATTCCCCAGAGGTTCTTTGTTTTTCCTCTTCATTACAGAGAGGATTTCAGCATCAAGCTCAGCACAGATCCTTACAAGATCTTCCTTGTTATTATTTAAAACTGTATTTTTTATTATTTTTAATAATGGACTGGCTGAGGGGATGGAAAGAAGAACCTACTGACATAAAGCTTATAGAATCATAGAATCATAAGGTTGGAAGAGACCTCTGAGATCATCAAGTCCAGCCGTGCCTGTCTCCCTACTAAACCATATCCCTAAGAAACCCATCTACCCGTCTTTTGAATACCTCAGCTTTTAATACAATAAAAAAGACACAGAAAGAATAATTTAAGTACCATTATCTTTGGATTACTGGTCTTACCCTGAAGTCCAGAAATGTCAGCATTATTTTTTAATATTAAACGGAAAAAGTGTTACCACAAAGGTAACTTTAGTTTCTTTGCCACTAAGTCCCCAGTTGCATTATCACAGCAAATGTAACATGACTAAACTTGAAATTTATAATTTCTGGTCCTTTCTCCAAAACAAAGTGGTAGTAATAAAACGTTTTCACCATATATACAAAAACTTTCATTATTTGAGTGTTGCTCACAGTGTCTTGGCCAAAGATACTTTATGACCTTGGTGCATGGTTCCATGATAACTTTTCAAGAGAATTATATCCCTTAAAACAATCAGATTGAACAAGTTAAGTGATGAAAACTTTTATTTCATATGTCTTCCTTTTTTAGCTGTGGACTCTAATGCTTTCTGGAGTTAAAACTTACCCCCACATAAGAAAATGAAAATGGTTTTAATAATGACATTGGGAGTGAGTCTGTATCTAAATAGGTGTTTCTTATTACAAATACATAGTCAGATAAAATCAGATTAAATGGAATATTCATACTCTCAAATATTTTCTTCACTTTGCTCCTAGAGCCATTCCAATTATTTCAGGAAGATTTATTAGAGTGTTTTGGTTTCCATATACATAATTGTAACAGCCTTTGTTTTCTAACCCACTGCAACACCTAGGGTATGATCCAAAGTCCATGGAAACCATGAGGACTCTTTCAAAGAAAATCTCCAATTAAAGTTCTCTTAAGATAATTCTTCAGAGTATGGTAACAATTCCCAAGAAGTGAAAATGTGAGATATACTAACTAGTCTATTCATATCTTGTCTACATTTGGAGCCGTTGAGAAAATATCATAGTGAGCTTTGCACACAGATTAAAATGAACAAAACATCAGTTCAACAACCACGTTGCATATGAGAAAGACCTTTATTTTAATTTTATAGAAAAGTTTAGCAGCAAACAACTGTCCATAACAGAAAAATCATGCTGTGCCTAATTCAGAAACTATGAATCCAAAATACTGTATTGAATTATTGGCATAATTGTATTTTAAAATTCTTCTATTCAGAATTAGGATTGTAAACTGTTTTCCTGTAACTTGATCCTGAATGCAGAACTCAGTAGTTCCAGTGAATGTAATAAGAATGCAAATGTAAGTGAACTTATTTGCCTGAATATGTATTTGTCCAATTGAGTCCTACCATCTCAATCTTCAGGATAGAGCGTGTTCATTTAGATATGTGATATATTCTAATAAGAGTCATGCTACTAAATCTCTGTGAATCGCCTTGAAATTTAAGACATGAAAGAAAAGGTATTTTATTCATAATAGTACCATAGTTATTATGACGGATAAATGGCTTAAGCTATTTGACCTTTTTTTTTATGAACAGATCTACAGTTACTTTTTCCCTTTGCTACACATAAAAACCTTTTTTTCCAAAGAATGCGTTGTTAAGTTTATCAGGAATATGTCTTTGTACAGTGCAAATAATGTTCATATTATACATATCTATACTAAACATATTTTTGTATGTGTTTGGGATTGTAAAGTATTTGGCATTTAATAAAGTCTGTAGTTTATACAGGGCTCAGAATACAGCATCTTGTTTAAATCAGTCCAATGTTTCTTATTATAAATCTAACAACTCTGAAGGCAGAGATTAAGGTCATGACAAACTAATAGTCCCTACTGACAATGCAAAACCTGTGCTAAATAAGGAATTTCTTATTTCCTCTTGGGTTTTTTTATAGCACTTACATCTGTATCTCAAGACTAGATCCTTGAAAGGATTTAAGTACCATAGTGGAAAGACTCACCTACTTCTACGAAAAGCATAGTGACTTGACTATCATGTACAAGTTACAGGCAAGAAAGCGGTAGTCATGAAGGAAAGCTGATGTAACATCATCCAATTAGGCAGCATTAAAGTGCTCAATAGCATAGGTCTGCAAATGGTACAGTGCAACAGGCACATCAAAAGACATGCTGTCAGGTGAGGAAAGGCTCAGGCAGTCTCTACAGTCATAAGTGTTGGCTCATCATGATACATCCCAGCTGGGAGATCTGAGAGCATCTACAGACTCTTCTGTTGGGGTCTGACTACATTTGACTTCCTGCAGGCATTACCTTAACTCTCTTGTGCAGTATCTGGGGAGGAATCTGTGAAATGCAGGCCAACAGGGAGTCTCAAGGCAGGTGGTCTAGCTCCCCAAAGTGAACACAGTCACCAGCACTACACACAGCCTAGCTGCATCTATCATGATCTACTCTGCCATCACAGGGGACTTACCAAACAAGGGAAGGATAAATAGGAACAGATCCCAGATCAAGGTAAGGATGGCAAGATATTCTTCACTAGGTGAAGAGGTTCTGTCTCTCCTTTAGCTCATTGATCTGAACTGACAGTGAAAACAGGAGACCTATTTTGTTTCAAGCTGCTGCTCATCAGTATTTTTCCAGTTGTGTGAACCAGTTAGTAATTTTGCTTTGTGGGTACAACTGCATGCCAATTTACTACAATATATGCTTTCTGAATAAATATTGGCTGTTCTATTATTTAATATTTTCAGATTTTTAGCAATCAGTTAAAGTGTTAGCTCACACTGCATCAGTGGACTAGGCTAATTTTCAGCTACTTGATAAGAGTAAATTATTTAAAGTACTACAGTGGACCTGTGTACTTGTTATAGGCAGCTGCCATCTGCTTGAACACATTTATATTGCCTTCTTCTGCTGACAATGGCAGTGCAAATGGGCTCAGAGAACTGAAGTCTGTATTTCAACGAAGTGCCATTTAGAGCTTCAGCTTATCCCTCAAAGCAAAGTTGAAGATAAATCTGTGTTGCCACTTGAAAAGTTAGGTGGCACTTTGATGTACTAAGTTGAAAACAAGGTTTCAGACAGAGGAATTCACCCTGCTCTAAGGCGGCAGGGACAGTGGCGGGGGAGAAATTCTCTCTTGTAGATTTTCCATCATCAAAAAAGGAGGTAAAGAGAGGTTCCAGTAGGAATGGTAGAAGAATCTATTCAACAGTATGAAGGAAAGTTTTTAGTAATATCAATATGGCCATACACACTTCAGAACTTGCAGCAGGAAAGTGATAATCCATTAGCAGGTACCAAAGAGCATGCTTGACTTTGCTAAACCAAATGTTAATAAAGAGGTAAGCGGAATTTACCTGTAAGTAAAAAATCACTAATGTTTCAGACACACTGCTTACCTTTTCTCAGTCTGAAAATTTCTGAAGTTGACAAATACATACAGGTTCATTAAATAAAGAAACAATTTATTTCATTTCTCATGTAAGTAACTTGATTTACAAAACTCATTAATGTATTATGTACAAATATATCACCACAAACAGACACTCTTGTAATGGTTTTTTTGAATTTTACGTGAGTGCAGGTAAGAGCAAAAACTATTGTCAGTTGCTAAAACTCTCTAAAAGTAAAAATGAATAGGATCTAGATCTCATATAAATCATAGAATCATAGAATGCTTTGTGTTGGAAGGAACCTTAAGCATCATTTAGTTCCAATTAGATTACATTGCTCAAAGCCTCATCCAACCTGGCCTCGAACATCTCCTGATATGAGGCTTCCATGACTTCTCTGGGCAACCTGTTCCAGTGCCTCCACACCCTCATAGGAAAAAAATTCTTCCTAATGTTTAATGTAAATCTACTCTCTCTCAGCTTAAAACTCTTACCCCTAGCCCTATCATTGTATTCCCTGATGAAGAACCCCTCACTGTCTTTCCTGTAGGGCCCCATTAAGTACCAGAAAGCTGCTATAAGGTCTCCCTGCAGCATTCCCTTGTCTATACTAAACAAGCCCAACTCACTGAGCCTGTCCTCATATTGAAGGTGCTCCAGCCCTCTGATCATCTTTGTGACCTTCCTCTGGACTTGGTCTAACAGCTGCATATCCTTGCTGTGCTGAGGACTCCAAAACTGATTGCAGTACCTCCATGTGAGATCTCACGTGAGCAGATAGAGGGGGAAGAATCACCGCCTTGGATGCAGCCCAGGATAAGGGTGGTTTTCTGAGCTGCAGGCACACATTACTGGCCCATGTTGACCTTCTCATTCATCAGAACCCCCAAGTCCTTCTCTTCAGGAACTGCTCTCAATCCATTCTCTGCACAGTCTGTAATTATACTTGGGATTACACTGACACAGGTGCAGGACCTTGCACTTGGCCTTATTGAACTTAGAATCATAGAATCATAGAATTATCTGGGTTGGAAGAGACCTCCAAGATCATCAAGTCCAACCCGTAATCCAACACTATCATGATTACTACATCATGGCACTAAGTGCCACATCCAGTCTTATTTTAAAAACCTTCAGGGATGGTGAATCTACCATCTCTCTGGGCAGGCCATTCCAATGCCTGATTACTCGTTCTGTGAAGAACTTTTTTCTGATATCCAGCCTAAACCTAAGTGCCCTTTGTTCTGTTGCTGTTGCTGTTCTGTGCCCTCTAGTTCTGTTGCTGGTTGCCTGGGAGAAGAGTCTGACCCCCACCTGTCTACAACCTCCTTTCAGATAGTTGTAGAGAGTGATGAGGTCACCCCTGAGCCTCCTCTTCTCCAGGCTAAACAACCCCAGTTCCCTCAGCCTCTCTTCATAGGACTTGTGCTCAAGTCTCTTCACCAGTTTTGTTGCTTTCTCTGGACCCGCTCCAGCACCTCAATATCTTTTTTGAACTGAGGGGCCCAGAACTGAACACAATACTCAGGGTGTGGCCTCACCAACACCGAGTACAGGGGAAGGATCACTTCCCATGTCCTGCTGGCCACACTATTCTTGATACAGGCCAGGATGCCATTGACCCACAAAACTGAAAAAGGATGATCCTGTTATCACTTGCTTTATTTGTGCAATGCAACTTTTAAAGAAAATTTAAAAATAAAAAGAGAAAGGAAGTATATTTTTTTCTGCTTATTACACTGTGTGGCATGTACAGTTTTTTAAAAACAGCTGCTTGCATCCTGTTTCAGGTATAGCGCTGTTTGATAAATGAGTTTAATGCACAGGTGTCTGCCTCAGAGAAAATTCTCCCTAAATTTCAGAGAGGCTTTTGTGTGTGATATCTGTTTATTGCATTGTCTAAGCTGGGATGCTATAAGCTCTTGTACCATGGAAAAAGCAGACTTCCCTTTAGTCTTTACAACACATTATTTTTGAATTACAGAAACTAAAATAAATATAACTAAAGACTGCATGAATTGAGAAACACCATGATACTTTTGTTTATAAGTTGTTTCAGGAAACAAATATAAACGTATGCATGCAGAAGACGTTGACTTCTTGGCAAACAACACGTTAAACCAACCCTCATTTCATTGGAGACCAGAGTAAGTGTGGGGCTTTTTTTTTTCTTGTATTTTTTTAGTTTAGTTTGACAAGTTTTTTTTTAAATAGTACAGGGCTCATTTCTTCAAAGAACTTCTTACTAGATAGAAACTACCACTTTTGTCTTGTACATGTTCTGATTTCAAGGGTCACTCTGATGTCACTGCTATCTGAGAGTGATTGAATGAATGAGGATACTTGGAATTTGCTCAAATCTTGTTTTTACAGAATTGCCTATCACCTCCAATAATGGTGCCATCCATTACTCTCTACTTTGACGCATCTTCATACCACAACTCAAAATAGAAACAAGTCTCACAGAACTTGCATTTTGTGATTTTACTTAGTTAATAAAGACATTATTGTTCGATATAGTTCCTGTTCATATATTCTTAGCGTAACTACTTACATCAAAAGATCAGTCAAGACTTCATGTTTTCCAAATTTTCTGCACTACTTCAGATATGTCTATGAAAAAAAAAGGAAGCTGTTTTAACAGTTCATTTGCAAAAAAATGAAAAGCATACTTCTACAAAATCAGAATATCACATGCATCTATTATTTCAAGCTAATAGGTGACAGGCACTGTTTTTGAAACAGTAAAGGGAGCGCATAATCAGAGATTATAAAAAGAACTGGGCATTACTTACATATTTAAAATAATACTCTACAAAACATGAAAATATGCATTTGTAAAACATGCAAGAACTAGTGGACTTATTTTTAGGAACTCTGTAACTTAACATATTAATAGGTTTTATTTTCTATGCGTGTCAAACAAGGCCATGTTAAATATTTTCTGTATAACAAGAATTTGTCTTTAATAGGCAGTATTTTTAAAGTTTGATTGATGTAAGATGACTGTAGTCTAAACAATAATGGAGTCTGACTGTAGTCTAAACTATAATGGAGTCTGACTTTTATAAAGTAAAGCTTTATTGAGGCAGTAAGAAAGAAGAACAACAACACACACAAACGGTGTCTCACTCAATCATCAATAGCAAACAGAGCATCACAAATGATGCTGTGGCTCCAGCAAACTGCCACGTGTCTGGGTCATCTGACAGCATCAATCAATTATAAAAATGGCTTGTGAAGGTGAGTAAGAGCCACAACACCCTTTGGCTCCACTGATGGCAGAGTGATTTGATAGAAGCATACTTTACACGGATATTGTGTGGCAGCATTCTGTTTACTCTGCCAACATCAGTCATGGGACAGGGTACCAGGAGGCAGGATATTGGCAGTCTGTTTCTGCCGATGATGTGAGCTCAAAAGTCTAAGTCTGGTATGATTGTAAATCCCAATGACATATCTCTGAAAATGCATTTTATGCTTCTTGGTAGAAGAACATTATTCTATGGAAACTGAAGCTTTTGAAAAACTTTGTAGCCTGTCTTATATATCTCAACACACAGCTATGTAATGTGATGTGTTTGAAAGGTAACTGAAGCTAATCGACAAAATCCTGATCACTTGCGTGTATTTTCTGTTGGTTCACATGACCGTATATCCTTTGTGTGAATGGGAGAAAAATGCATCCAGTTATAGATGTTTATGATAATTAACTCTATTTTCACAAGAAACAGACAATAATTTTAATTCTAAAATTTAAATTTATTAAACTTTAGTTTTCTTTTTCATGGTATTGATACTAAAAAATTCTGTGCACAAAAGGAAATAAAGGAATATCTTTAACTGACTTAATAGTAATCAGTTGGGTTTTTTTACTGGAAACTGCTAATCACACAGTTTCAATATATTTTTTCTAAAATCGTACATCAAATTTTCAGAAGATATAAGGACCTTTCCAGCTCCTATTTTAACTTAACACTTCATATCTTTTTAGCGATGTAGATAAAATCAACTTTGAATATGAAGAGTTTGGAAGTTACTACTGAAAATACCAAATAGAAATGAAAACTGTATTTCTGTCTGCTGCTGTCATCTTAATTACGCACATGCTACTTATATCTACATTTCTTTAGAACTCTTAGGGATTTTGAAAAAAAAATCTTTTTCTGCCTTTTTTGCTATATTCTTAAAAGAATTCTTCACCTTTCCTTACAGTCTTGCCAACTGCTAGGTGTTCTAATTACTTCAGCTCTCCTGATGTGATTACCCTTAATATTTCTCATTCTTCTTCCCCTGGGAAATTTATGCCTATTTCTTAGAGCTGTTCTCTGTCACTCTTTTTAAACATTGAAGCATATCCATTTTCTTTTAAGTGGTATCTGCCTCTTTTGACAATAAATTACCTTTGCCATCTTTCATAGGCTGTGCTCTTTCTCCTGCTGACACTCTGTTCCTCATATACTTGAAAATTTTCTTCTTAATCATAGCCAGTTGTGTGAACTTCCTTCTACATTCCCATCTTTGGTTTTCTCATCCTCTTTTAGACTCAACTTCATCCTGAGGTTCTTTCTCTGCCTTTTCATATTTTGTGCTTTATGCCGCTTTCATAGGTCTGATTTACTCTCACTTATATTTGTCTATATTAATCTTCCTTCATTAATAACATGGTTTCAGGTTTATTGTTTGTTAGATTCCTTAGCTTTTGTGTTAAATCTAGGTAAATTGCACATACATAGTCTATATTAATATTTTCAAAACTTTTTTTCCCTCAAGATTTTAAACTATTCTCTTTCCATATTTATTTTGAAGACTGGATACCCAACCTAGGTTTTCAAGATGGTATTCTTCCCTTTCACTTCTGATCAGAACATTGTTTTTGCAAAGGAGTAGCTTCATAGTTCAAGGTGCACTTCAGTTTCCTTCCTTTAAACAATCAGATTATATCTGTGTAGAAGAAAAAAACTAATGAATTTGATTAGTTTTCTTAAGATAGGGAAGAACAGTGTAGCCACTGATACACAGTTCCTCTGCATCCTGCTAAAATTTTCCACTATAGACAAAACCAATACAAGCACCATTTCAAAAATTCCTTAAAATGGAAACAGTTATAGAAATGATAATACAAATACTTTTAAAAAATAAGCCTTTCTAACTTCAGGTATTTTATGAAGTTGAAATATTTCACTGAGAAAAGAATGGAGCTTAGTATGAAAATTTCTGCCACTTTGTCAAAATACATGCCTTTGTGGGAGCCCTAACGTTCCAGTGTCCTATGTTTTGGTCCCATATGACTACATAGCAGGATAGGTGCTATGTCAGTCATGAAGAGTAAAGATTCCGATAAAAGAGGCGTGCAGCTTTCACTGGAATCAAAACATCACCACTCAAAATATGTTTGCATAAGGATCAATTTCTCTTTTAAATATAACCAATGCAGCTACAAGGAGTTACAGATTCTGTATATTTATTTCTTAGACTTTAAATAAAAGATGAGACTGAAAAAAGTATATCACTAAGAGAAGTAAAGAACATTAACACTGTCATTTCTGGAAAGATTAAGGTCTCATTCTGCTTAAAGAAACACTCATAACAAAAAATTATTGTAATGACAGAAATAGAAAACTGACATCACTGCTGTCTAGGGTTTTTCCCTCCCACTTTTGCATAGGAACATAAATGGGAACTAAATACATGCACTGATTTAGAGAATGAATATATAGTATTCTGATACATGCCACACAATATTTTTAACCTTTATTTTGAACTATAATGAATCTATTAATTATAATCAAAATATTTAGTAAATTTGATATATTTTGGAAACGAAATTAAATAAAATAATTAATACTAGTATGGTTCTGAATAAGATTATGAATTAACACGATTTAAATGGCCTTGTTTATGGTAAATGTCTTTAAGATTCCCACTTCATAACCATTCTTAAGAGTCATTTGATTATGTGAAAAAATAAGATTAGGTAAGAGATTTATGTTTTGACAGCGAGTTAGAGTGACTTTAAGGAATTATTCTTTTTTTGTATGCCTTACATGGCTTGTGACTTTAGAGTTTGAGACAAGAGGAAAATAGCTAGATTTTCTAATCCATAGTGACAACCAGAAAATTTAAAATTGTGTGTACATTTAGACAATAGGCTGTTGACCAGATTTTGTGCAATAATATTCTCACTGTTGGTCTCTAAAGATCTGAAATGCTGTTAGAAAGAAAAGCAATACATTTCCACAGATCTCGCAGGCTCATAGTCTGAGATTTCACAAAAAGAAATCTTGTTTATATTATGCAGCTTTATGCATAATACATAAAAGACCTTATCAGAGTAGAAATTCAGAAATAATAGGAGAAAAAAAAAATTTCCCCTCTTATCCAAACACACCATCAACAAGGCTGAAGGACTACTATACTTCATTACTCTGTCCCTGAAGTCATTGAATTTATGGCTTTGAATTAGTATGGAACCAAGAAAAAGCACACTTTACAATTTGGGGGAAAGTGAAAGAGGCGGATTTAAATCAGGAAGCCCTACTGAATCCAAGATAAACTAAAAGACAACTTGGCCTGATATTTTATTCTAGAGATATAAAGATATTTTATTCCATGCTTCCCCTCCGCCTGCAGGCAAACATGGCTGTTAGTGGACTGTGCTGTGTTATGAACTGAGGAAAGTAATTAACAAAAGATACTTATGAAGGCAGTGAAAGTACACTGGAGTTTCTGCTGAACACAGACCAGAAAGAAAGTAGAAAAAAATATGTTATTCCAATTCCAGAATAATGTAAAAGAAAGACCTCTTGTGGTACCTTCACTAAATATATGGATATATTTTTTTAAGTCACATCGGTTCCTAATATTATTAAATATCATATTTCGGTAACAGTTGTGCCTGTTTATAGCTGAGTAACTAGCACTATCCAAATGAGGTGGCAACATACAGCTGGGAGAGAAATGTCTACCATATACTGAAACTATAGCCTTAAATGTTCAGTCATGCCTCTCTTCCAGTTGTTTGACTGATGTTACCTGCTCACACACCCGGGTGGTCAGTCTGAGTCCCATTCCCCAGAGGTTCTTTGTTTTTCCTCTTCATTACAGAGAGGATTTCAGCATCAAGCTCAGCACAGATCCTTACAAGATCTTCCTTGTTATTATTTAAAACTGTATTTTTTATTATTTTTAATAATGGACTGGCTGAGGGGATGGAAAGAAGAACCTACTGACATAAAGCTTATAGAATCATAGAATCATAAGGTTGGAAGAGACCTCTGAGATCATCAAGTCCAGCCGTGCCTGTCTCCCTACTAAACCATATCCCTAA
Source organism: Dromococcyx pavoninus (assembly GCA_033558185.1). Lineage (NCBI taxonomy): Eukaryota > Metazoa > Chordata > Aves > Cuculiformes > Neomorphidae > Dromococcyx > Dromococcyx pavoninus. The sequence continues at coordinate 4,132,846 of JAUMJL010000110.1, forward strand.
GAAACCCATCTACCCGTCTTTTGAATACCTCAGCTTTTAATACAATAAAAAAGACACAGAAAGAATAATTTAAGTACCATTATCTTTGGATTACTGGTCTTACCCTGAAGTCCAGAAATGTCAGCATTATTTTTTAATATTAAACGGAAAAAGTGTTACCACAAAGGTAACTTTAGTTTCTTTGCCACTAAGTCCCCAGTTGCATTATCACAGCAAATGTAACATGACTAAACTTGAAATTTATAATTTCTGGTCCTTTCTCCAAAACAAAGTGGTAGTAATAAAACGTTTTCACCATATATACAAAAACTTTCATTATTTGAGTGTTGCTCACAGTGTCTTGGCCAAAGATACTTTATGACCTTGGTGCATGGTTCCATGATAACTTTTCAAGAGAATTATATCCCTTAAAACAATCAGATTGAACAAGTTAAGTGATGAAAACTTTTATTTCATATGTCTTCCTTTTTTAGCTGTGGACTCTAATGCTTTCTGGAGTTAAAACTTACCCCCACATAAGAAAATGAAAATGGTTTTAATAATGACATTGGGAGTGAGTCTGTATCTAAATAGGTGTTTCTTATTACAAATACATAGTCAGATAAAATCAGATTAAATGGAATATTCATACTCTCAAATATTTTCTTCACTTTGCTCCTAGAGCCATTCCAATTATTTCAGGAAGATTTATTAGAGTGTTTTGGTTTCCATATACATAATTGTAACAGCCTTTGTTTTCTAACCCACTGCAACACCTAGGGTATGATCCAAAGTCCATGGAAACCATGAGGACTCTTTCAAAGAAAATCTCCAATTAAAGTTCTCTTAAGATAATTCTTCAGAGTATGGTAACAATTCCCAAGAAGTGAAAATGTGAGATATACTAACTAGTCTATTCATATCTTGTCTACATTTGGAGCCGTTGAGAAAATATCATAGTGAGCTTTGCACACAGATTAAAATGAACAAAACATCAGTTCAACAACCACGTTGCATATGAGAAAGACCTTTATTTTAATTTTATAGAAAAGTTTAGCAGCAAACAACTGTCCATAACAGAAAAATCATGCTGTGCCTAATTCAGAAACTATGAATCCAAAATACTGTATTGAATTATTGGCATAATTGTATTTTAAAATTCTTCTATTCAGAATTAGGATTGTAAACTGTTTTCCTGTAACTTGATCCTGAATGCAGAACTCAGTAGTTCCAGTGAATGTAATAAGAATGCAAATGTAAGTGAACTTATTTGCCTGAATATGTATTTGTCCAATTGAGTCCTACCATCTCAATCTTCAGGATAGAGCGTGTTCATTTAGATATGTGATATATTCTAATAAGAGTCATGCTACTAAATCTCTGTGAATCGCCTTGAAATTTAAGACATGAAAGAAAAGGTATTTTATTCATAATAGTACCATAGTTATTATGACGGATAAATGGCTTAAGCTATTTGACCTTTTTTTTTATGAACAGATCTACAGTTACTTTTTCCCTTTGCTACACATAAAAACCTTTTTTTCCAAAGAATGCGTTGTTAAGTTTATCAGGAATATGTCTTTGTACAGTGCAAATAATGTTCATATTATACATATCTATACTAAACATATTTTTGTATGTGTTTGGGATTGTAAAGTATTTGGCATTTAATAAAGTCTGTAGTTTATACAGGGCTCAGAATACAGCATCTTGTTTAAATCAGTCCAATGTTTCTTATTATAAATCTAACAACTCTGAAGGCAGAGATTAAGGTCATGACAAACTAATAGTCTTGTGAAAGTACAGGAAAGCATTACTTTGCCTAGACTTCTTTCTAGATTTCTTTTTTTTAAATAGTATTCCTTTGTTACTCCTGCTAAGCAAATAATCTGTACGGAGGAAAGATAGAGGGGTTACATCTTTTTTATGTTTGGAGTGAACTCTTACAATTCTTTGGCTTTCCAGGTTTACCTGCTAAATAGCTCAACTCAACTCAGCAAAAAATCTGTTGAAAATTATTTTATCATACCATATCAAATTCCTTTTCTTGGTATCAAATCCATTTATTCTGAATAGTCTCAATAATATCTAATCTTTAGCAGCTGATACATTTCTCTGACATCAGTACTACCTGTTACTGAGCATCATTGCTGACTTGGATGGTTTGGATATTGAGATACAGGTCTCAACAGCAATGATATTAAGGCTTTTTCTTCTTGTGAGTGTGGTTAACTGCAGATTACTTCAACTATATTGTCCGTCTGTGCCATCTCCTTGACTACAATCCATCTGATATTATCGATCTTCTCACACCTACAACAGCTCTTTGGCATTTCTTTACACCATCACCCATACAAGAACAAATTACAACTGTCCTCAAAGACATAGAAAATGTAAATGCAGAAGTCACACTTTCAGATATGTTGACTGTACAACTTTTTTTATTTTTATTACCCTTTGGCTAACAGCTATTGCTGTTGCTGCAGATCACTATTCTTTCTCATTCATTTAGGTGTCTTTATTCCTTTTTCATTTGAAATCTCATATATTTTTATCTGTTGCTAGAATAATGTAGGTCAAATTAAACTTACTCTACAAGTATTTGTTTTCCTCCAATAGCAATAAATTGGGCCTTGGATGAGTCACTGAGATACTGTAGTTCTAGTAATTATGTAAAATCAACCTTACCCAAGGTACCTTTCCAAATCCAAAACACAAATTCCATGGAAGTAAATCCTGATAAAGATGCACAGTAAAATAATTCTTTTTCATACCCTTTTCCTTTACATCTTAGAAATTCAGCTTTGCAAGGAAATTGCATTAGATTTCATCTCTTGACACTAGTGTTTTAGTAAATGATTAGAGTACAAGACTTTTTCTGGGTATATTAGGAAACCTTGCTAAAACATGGATTTTGAACTTGATAACATGAATATTCAATACAGAAATACAGTCCCAAGAGTCTGCTTCTTTAGTTAAAGAATTTGAAGCATTGCATAACTGAAAATTATGATATAGCTTCATCTTATTATTCTCCCTAGGTAAAACACAGAATAGATTGGTCAACAGAGTAAACAAATGCAAAACGTATGCTCCTGACTACATGATACTCATGGAGGGAGATTGAATCTGCCCTCATTACAACATAAGTATGTATATATATATGTACATATATATATGTATACACACACTTATATGTGAGAGCATAGAAGGGAACACTTGATTTCTTATTTTCTGGTATATGTTGCTCCTGAACTCAATTGCAAATAAATTGCAAATGGGAGACACACAGCCTAAGGCTCTAAAGAGGCAGCTGTTCTGTTAGGTTAAGAAGAAGAGCCATAAAAGATTGGGATTTCTTTTGGACAAGGGCTCCATTATGATGCACAATTTTGTGCTTAAAGAAGACTGTAGGAGATTAGATCTTTAAAATCACTTAATTGGCATGTCATCATTACTTGAGGGTGTCATAAATTGGTTCTGTTGGATTTATTTGAATGTGCCTATGCAGTTCCCTTTTCAGAGTCATCACTGATTGAAAATATGAACTTGTCTTTAAGTCAGATATTTCTGTTACTGCTGTTTAATCTTAATAAATTAAATATTTTTTTATCACATATGTCTATATTACATTCAGATATTGCAATTTGGTAGCCACATGAAGACATGAATCACTTTTCAAAAAAGTACTCCTAGCACAGCTAAGCCACTAAAAAGAAGCTTTGAGAAATACAGATGTGAGGAGATACAAATGACAAATATGTCTGGTTCCTGTGTGACCTATTCTGTTAGGTTTTGAAACACTATGGAAATTGTTCTATACAATTGGCAAGTTATTCACATTCCAAAAGTGACTGTGCTTTTTAAGGGAAAAACACCTTCAAATGTTTACAGTGCTAAAAATCCTGTTAGCAAGGCTTTGTGACAGAAAATTAAATATAACTCAAAATATTTACTGCAGATCCTAAAGAGTAATTTTCATTTGAGATGAAGAATGAGAAGCCATATATATTCTGTTTCACCACTGCATGTTCCACCAACGTATGGTCGGTTGAGGTGATGTCTTCAATTTTTAAGAACAAAGGATTTGCATGTGAAAAAGAAGTATTAACCGTGAAGAGAGGAAATTAACAAATGAAATGTATGACTCACCAGCAAACTTAAATGCCTTGATTATTATGATTAATATTACTGTGAGAAATAGTCCATTAATATTACTGTGAGAAATAGTCCCACCATCACAATTCAAAGGCAGCAATATTGTATGAAGCCTTTTTACGGTACAGATTATTTATTACTGCCTCTTCAGCAGCACAAAGTGCTTTCAGTATGCGCCTGGATACTTCCAGTAGGCTCATTTCTGTTGGATTTGCCCTTGACTTTGCTCAACTTTGACCTCTCCATTGAAATCAGGACTATGCCCAATCCTCACTTGTATTCTGACTACCCTCATCTATTATAGGTTTTATACCTGCCATTTTCACGTATTTCTTTCATTCATGCTTCAATCCCAAGACTGAAGCCTGCACTCCCCTTTCCCTACCACCCCCCACCCCCAAAAAGAAAAAGGTCCTTTGGAGGACACAGAACTAAAAGAGCAGCATCCTACAATTGCTGTTACTACAATCAGACATCCACCATCTGCGCCATACACATTCCATCAAGAAAGAGGTGGAACAATGTTGATTGTACAACTGAAATAAAAATACTTTCTCTGAAAAGAGTTTATCTGAATTCTTAAATTAAAATACAAATCCTTAAATATTTTAAAAGAACCAAATAATACACAGTACTCTTTCACACACCCTGCATATTACTTCACTCAAAAAAACCCCTAAAATATATTTATTATTATTATAAATTTTGAAAAAACTTATTTAATATTAATTTTCCTTATTATTTTTTCTTTCAAAAATCCCGAGCTTCTTGATTTAGCATACAATAAATCCTTGAAGAACAATGAGGAAACCAAGTAGGAAGGCATTTTATTTAACAGTGGATAATTTTTTTAAAAAAGTTTTATCTTGCTTGTTAAAGTAAGATGAGAAGTTTTCTATTAACTAGGCTGGGAAGCCTTAGGGGCCACTGAAAGCTTTTTAATTGCATATTTAATTAGAAATGTGCTAGGGAGCTGGTGTTCAGCTTTTCTGAAGCTCATGGCTCCTGACAAAATGTCTGCTTTTAAGCCATTTTGTCTCTAGAAATGTTTTGTAAAAAGTGGGTTAAACTGAAGAAGCTTTCATTTTGTCTATTTTAACTTCAAAAGGATTTTATTGTTTTATCAATCCTACTGTAAAACCAAGGTGAAATAACATCTTCAAAAGTAAGCATTTTCAGGCAAAATAAGACCTCTAAAAGGATAAACTTTAATAATTCTAGCGATTTCTTGCTCTGCCTAGCTCACCAGCAACAGTGGATGATGAAAGAAAAAGAAGAGAGGGATTATGTCTGGCTACTACAGGTATATAGTTTGCAAAACAAACCATCAACCTGTTCATCCAGTGGCTGGAGCTTAAGAGAAATCAATTCATAATGTTTTTCCTTTCTATTCTGGGTAGAACAACGTTGACATCACTGCCTGAAATTGTTGGGGTTCCCAGCATTTACTCTAAACATAGACAAAATGAAGCAAGCCCCGTATGACTTTTGCCCAGTGCTCAGTCACACCACTTTTACCAAAATAGTTGTCTGACAGAACTTTGCTTGAAATTTAGGTTGCCTTAAAAGTGCCAGCTTCCCCTGAGATAAGTTAATGGATGAAGAAGGGCAGCCCCAACAAAAGACGACAGCACTTCAACTTCTAGCATTGTGGGTATGATTGCATATTAGTTACAGCTGGATAAAAACGCCTCTGAAACATAGGCTAAACCAGTAAAGTAAGCAAGCTGCTGACTTTTTAATGAAACTGGGTATTTGAATAAGTACAGACTTTCAGAGGAAGAAAGGAAAACATTTTTGTTGCTTAACATGACAAACCCTGGTTTCAAGATAGTTTTCATTAAATAAAGTATTATAAATACCTGGAAATTAGTCAATTAAATTTATGATATTGTACATTGAATTATAGACATGTGTTGAAAAAAACTCTAAAAAAGTATGTTAGAATACATTAGGCAGTGCAGCTAAATGAGGAGAATGTGCAAATATGTTTAGATACATAGAAAAGAGAAATCCACCAAACTTGACATGATATATTAGTGGTCATAAAACTTTATAAAAACATGAAACCGCTAATGCACTACTGTGCTTACTTCACTTTCACTCAATAACACAGCCAGAGACTTGACATTCCCTGGAGTATGTCTACCCAGATAACTTAATCTATTCCTTCCATGACTAATAAAATACAGCAAGTAGCACCCAGGCTTTGTATTAACACCAGAACTGGAATTTTTCTACTTTCTGACTGAACTATATATATCCATACTTTATGATAGTCCATGTGTTTGATGATAGAACATGACAAATATACTTGAAGCGTAGGAAATAAGGTTTTTTTGAAAAAAATTCATTGAGGAAATAGGCTTGGATACCACTCTATCAGAGCTCTTATGAAATATTGTCATTTACTTTCTGTCATCCACTATTAATTTTCATACTTATAAAAAATGTGATCTTATTAAAAATATTTCAACTTTACAATTGAATGCTCAAAGAGTGGTTTTTCAGAATAATAATGTTACTAATTGTCTCCTGGACTTAAAATTTTACATCTATTTATTAATTTATATCTTAATTTATAAATGGGGTACGTCTTTACTATGTATTTACACACTATCTCCAAAAGCAGAGACTAAGCAAATGCTTCAGACTTGACTACAGAAAGGAGTTAACTACTTTTTCTGGTAGATGTGTTCACACAATAATAAGAGGTGACATATTTACTAATATTAGGTGCAAAAACAGTATTCATGTTTTTAATCATGACTTATACGAACTGATTTGTCCCAAGACTATGGAATTGCAGCAGGTTGACTTCATTAATACCTTTTTTTATGGAATCAGAGCTGTATGAATTCATTAATTGTTCTTCTATTCTTAAGATTAATAGAGGTAACACTGTATAGAGATCTGTCTTGTCACTTGCTACAGTAACATGTAAAACACAGGTGTGAGGTGAGATGATCTCCATTGACATTGTACTCTGGTGATGTTTAGTTCTGTGTTTTCTTGTCAAAACCAAACAGAGATGATTCTCTAGTAACTCTGGCTCTGGCACAGGCAGAGTCCTGAGGGAAAGAAGGATGATTTCACCTAAATCCCGTTAAAACATGCGATGCTGACTGGCAAGAAAAATTCTTCGAAGTAGTGGCTCATGGCTATGACTACACCTTCTTCAGAAAGCACCTGATAATGGATTTCCAAGGATATGAACAACTGTAAACTCTTACTAGATTTTTGTTGAACTTGGACAAACAAATAACCACAATGGTTGAAAAACCTGAAATCCAAGTGACCAAGAGAGACTCCATTTTTGTTGTAGTAACTTTCCTTCATCTCTCATGTTTCCAGGCAACGTTAAGCCTCTCTAATACTGTTTGAGTAGAATGATCCTTTAAATTACCTTTTTGTATACGGGGGGGTGGTTATATGTTAGATATTACACAAAGAGAAATTGAAAGAAGGCCCAGGTAATTATGTTTAGCTGAGAGTTTACTGAAAGAGAGAAGAGAAGATTGTCTTAGTGGCCCTGCAATCTAAGGACATCCAGTGCATCTACTGAAAATCCATTTGCAAAATTCACCAAAGATTAGTGCAGTATTCACTGAAAAGGCACCTGCAGTAAAGGCAAAGTTAGTATCTGTCCCTATCTTTTTCACTAAAAGTTATATTTAATAAGTTATTCTGTGAAAGAATAATTCACTGGGCATTTTTTTCCACCACAGCAGCAGATTTAAGAATCAGACTCATCAACTTCACCTCAAATACTTTTAATCTGGATTGATATTTTAGACACAAACAATGAAATATGAGATACAGTTGAAAGCACTATGAATAAATTATATTCTTTTACTCATTTCATATTAGTTCCACATTCTTAAGCTTTTCGGTAACCAAATTAGCTAACATGCTTAGTTCATAACACTTAAAATAAGAAATGTCTTGAATAGGATTGAAAAGCAGACTGGCTGCTTGCCATACTGGCTTAGACTGCGGACATATTTTACTCAGAGGTATAACTTTAAGTTTTACCAGTTACAGATGGACATAACACCATCCTTATTAAAAACTACTTTGCTTTCAAATAAAGCCTTGCTTTTTTCAAGATAATACTCACAACTGGGGAAAAAAACCCAACTTTAAGTACTGAATATAAATCTTTTAATTCTTCTCACATTAATTCCTCCTCTTTAATTTAGAAAAAAAATATTATCTTTAACATTGGCTTACACTCTCAAGAAAAATATCTGCAATATTTTCCATGACCTGCCAGAGAAGAACCTTGGGGTGTTGGTTGACATCTGGCTGAATATGAGCCAGTAGTGTGTCTAAGTGGCTAAGAAAGCCAATGGTATCTTGGCCTGTATCAGGAACAGTGTGGCCAACAGGACCAGGGAAGTGATTTTACCCCTGTACTCAGCACTAGTGAGGCCACACCTTGAGTACTGTGTTCAGTTCTGGGCCCCTCACCACAAGAAGGACTTCGAGGTGTTGGAGCACGTCCAGAGAAGGGTAATGAGGCTGGTGAAGGTCTGGAGAACCTATGAGGAGGTTAGAGAAGAGGAGGCTGAGGGGAGACCTCATCACTGTCTACAACTACCTGAAAGGAGGTTGTAGGGAGTTGAGTGCAGGTCTCTTCTCCCAAGTGACAGATGACAGGATGAGAGGAAATGGCCTCAGGTTGCACCAGGGGAGATTCAGATTAGATATCAGGAAAATCTTCTTCACCATAAGGGTTGTCAAACATTGGTACAGCTGCCCAGGGAAGTGGTTAATTTGCCATCCCTGGAGGCATTTAAAAGATAGGTAGATGAAGTGCTCAGGCATATAATTTAGTAGACGACAGGTATGGTTGGACTTGATGATCTCAAAAGTTTTTTCCAACCAAGCAATTCTATGATTGTATGGCTTATTCATGAAATTTTAAAATAGCCTATTCACATGTATTACTGTAGGTGCCTTTGAATTGCTGCTCATTTTTCAAGGAATGATATCTTACCATCAGAAAATAAAAGACTCTAAGGGTATAGCTCATTTGTATTTGCATGGAATCTACAGAGGTCTAGAGGACATAAAAAATATGTTAAGAGTAAAGAGAACAAGCGTACTTCTATATGGAAAGAGATTTGAAATTAGATATGGAAGCCAAGGAAATTCTGAAAAGATTCAACATAGGAGGTGAAACAGTACATAACTCCATTATATTTTCAAAGCAAGATTTGGATTCTCAATGACAATTTCTATATTTTTTCTTTATTTTCTGACAGCACTCAGCCTTTGCCTTACATAGAGAAAGGCAGGATGCTTCATGGAATCTACAAGAACTCAGCAAGGGTTGGAAATTTTCTTTTTCCAAGAACAGATGATCGTCTACATCTAACAAGGCACCTGTTCCTCTCTAATGGTGTGTATAAAGTTCCAAATTTGCACAGACTGAGAGCTTGTAGTATGACAGGCAGAAGCATTCCCACAGTCAAGAGCTCAGCAGGAGTCCAGCAAGGTAAAACATTATCTATTAGTTGATCACAAGTAACAAATTTTTCTACAAAATAGGCAAGTTGTTCACATTCCAAAAGTAACTGTGCTTTTTAAGGGAAAAACACCTTCAAATGTTTACAGTGCTAAAAATCCTGTTAGCAAGGCTTTGTGACAGAAAATTAAATATAGCTCAAAATATTTATTGCAGATCCTAAAGAGTAATTTTCATTTGAGATGAAGAATGAGAAGCCATATATATTCTGTTTCACCACTGCATGTTCCACCAATTTATGGTCGGTTGAAGTGATGTCTTCGATTTTTAAGAAAAAAGGGTTTCCATATGAAAAAGAAGTATTAACCGTGAAGAGAGGAAATTAACCAATGAAATGTATGACTTGCCAGCAAACTTAAATGCCTTGATTATTATGATTAATATTACTGTGAGAAATAGTCCCACCACCACAATTCAAAGGCAGCAATATTGTATGAAGCCTTTTTACGGTACAGATTATTTATTACTGCCTCTTCAGCAGCACAAAGTGCTTTCAGTATGCGCCTGGATACTTCCAGTAGGCTCATTTCTGTTGGATTTGCCCTTGACTTTGCTCAACTTTGACCTCTCCATTGAAATCAGGGAAATCTTTACTTTTCCAAGAAGGGATGATTGTTGACATCTAACAAGGCACCTATTCCTATCTAATGGTTTCTATGAAGTTCCAAATTTTCACAGACTGAGAGCTTGTGGTATGACAGGCAGAAGTATTCCCACAGTCAAGAGCTCAACAGGAGTCCAGCAAGGTAAGACGTTAGCTGCTAGTTTATCGCAAGTCAGTAAGTGCCTGGAATGCTGCTTCGCACCCAGAGCCCAGCACTATTTTCTGGAAAACAACACATCAGTCAACAGGAGTTCAATAGCATGTTCTCACTTCCCCCATTATGAAATTCATTGAAATTTCTAGAGAAATTATTGTAAGTTGAACTTATTTATATAAGTCTGTCTATATCTTTGCATGTATGCACATGTATGGGTAACTGTACACAGACCTATGATTCAGGATATGTTGTTCAGGGTTTTTTTCCAAATTGACTTCCTTGATATCAAAGACATTGCCTGTAATCCAAGTGATCTTGTTGTCTAACGATGTCTTTTTTGTCCCTAAATCACATCTGAAATCAGCAGGTATTTTCAGCAGGAACTCAGAGGAGCCATAGATGTGCTTTTCTTCATCAGTGTGGAGTTCTGTTAGTGCTGGATTTCTAGCATCTTTGAGACAGAGAGGTGCAATACTTGAGTTTTAACTCATTTTGCATTAATTAAGAGAAACTACCTGATGTACCACAATAGACAATTTGCAAAACACAAATACTTTATTAAAGTTGGTTGTAACTTTTGCAGTTGGAAGAAAGGATTCCTTTTTTTGCAGTGCCATCTTCATTCCTCTTGAGGTATAGGATTTTGTCATGACACCTCTAAATTTCTAATTTAGTAAGCTTTTTCAGCTATACTCTCCTAGCTTTATGATCCATTCTCATGGAAAAGTAGTTATATTTTCCTTTACACTCAGCAATTATAGTCCTTGCTAAACCAATAGATCGTTTTGAATTTTTCATGTGTTTGTTGGTAGGAGATATGACTGTAACAGCTTTTTTTGTTTTGTTTTGTTATTATTTAAAACCAGGCAAATTCATTTTAAGCCTTAGGGAAGTTTTGGGTTAACAGACAGAAACTTATACGTGCGATAGTATTTTAAGGATTGTAATTTGTTAACTATGGGCCTAAAATCCATGGGAATTGTACTTACATATAATATGAAAGATAACTCTCATATGCGTTGATTTCTTTAATACAAATCTGAATCATTCAAAATTATTCTGCTCATCTTTTACTTGCTCATTCTCTCGTTTTGTTTCTCACGCCGCTGCAAAGAATTGAGTCAAAATTACGGATGCATACAAATTTCCCCAAACTGTATATACTAATTATTTATTTGAGGGAAAATATTTTCTGAGGGAGTTCTTGATGAAGAACCAACCAGATGTTCACTATGAAAAATAAATACTGTCTATTTTTGTAGGAAATTCCAAACCAGCATCTAAAGCCTTGGGAAATCTGTTTTTTTCCCTGAACAGTCAAGAACTGCCACAGATAATTCATGGTCCCTTGATTGACCATACAAAGGAACTGTCATATTCAAATATATTAACTGTGTAAGTATTTGACCTCTGACATGTAGTTGGAAGGGAAGCACTTTCCCCCATTCCTGCTGTGACTAAAATTTCTGGAGCGAATTATACATAAGCATAATAATAATCTGAATTCTAGTAACACTACACAGAGTACTGAATCACTTCAAGAAATGTTACACTTCAGGACTTCGAACTTGCCTGAAACTTCATACAAGGAGTGAAAAGAAAAAAATGTAATTAGAAAAGGAATAAGAGTGATTGCTTATGCAAAACAAGCCTATAAAATTTGCTACTGTGACAAGTCTAGAAGTTGTGGTATATTTAGTAGCAAATTAATAGTGATATGGTCTTCCAACTCCTCTGAATGCACAGTGGGAAGCAGCATCAATCACTTTTCCTGCTTCTTTCAACTCTCTTGATTGACTCCAAAACATGCATCTAATCCATTTACAACACAATTAATCCTGGCCTTCTCTGAACTGTTACTCTACTACTTGACAACCTCTGACTCCCACAAGCATATATGAATACGCAACAGAGAGCAATGTTTTGATTTCAAGAGATCACACAAATCTTCATATGGTCTAAACATGAAAAATTCTATGTGAAAAAGTATTTATCATATGTTGTGTATCTTAGAAAAAACATAGAATCATAGAATAACAAAATTATTTGGATTGAAAAAGACTTTAAAAATCATCTAGTCCAACATACCTACCATTGGCAGGGACACTTCCCACTAGATCAGGTTAAAGTCCTATCCAAATGATCTTGAAAACTTTCAGTGATAGGACATCCACAACTGCTCTGGACATGCTCTTGCAGTGTCTCACCACCCTCATCGTTAAAAATATTGTCCTTATACCCAATCTTAATCTATCTTCTTTCAGTTTAAAGCCATTGCTTCTTGCCCTATTACCACAGACCCTGGCAAAAAGTCTCCCTCTGTCTTTCTTATAAACCCCTGTAAGTACTGAAAGGCCACAAAGATGTGCCTGGAGCGTTCTCTTTGCCAGGCTGGACAACTGCAACTCTCTCAGCCTTCATCATAGAAGAAGTGCTCCATCTCTCTGATCATTTTTGTGGCCCTCGTCTGGACACACTCCAACAGATCCATGTCTTTGTTATACTGAGGACTCCAGAGCTGGATACAGTACTCCAGGTGGGCTCTTACCACAGCAAGGTAGAAAAGAGCCAATCACCTCTTTCGACCTGCTGGTCAAGCTTCTTTTTTTGTGCACTCTTAGACACAATTGGCTTTCTGGGCTGCGAGTGCGCATAGCTGGCTTATGTCCAACTTCTCATCCACCAGTACTCACAGGTCCATCTTGGCAGGGCTTCTCTCAATCCGTTCATCCCCAAGCGTGTATTGATACCAGGGGCTGCCACAACACAGCTGCAGGACCTTGCACTTGGACTTATTGAAACCCACGGGATTCATTCAGGCCCACTTCTACAGCCTGCCCAGGTCCCTCTGAATGTCATCTCTTTCTTCAAGCAAATCAAATGCATCACTAAACTTGGTGTTAAATATAGCCTTCCTGAGGGCACAATCAATCCTACATAAAGATATTAAATAGCACTAGTCTGAGTATAGACCCAGTAGATTTTAATCCCATCAAGATTATTAGAAAAAACAAAGATATTATCAATTGCTATATTTCTGAAGGTATTTCTGAGCACAACTGTACTTGAAACACCTAGAAGGAGGTGGATCCCAAACACCATCAGGCAGAAGATGTTTATCCAGATATCCATCTGTCTCTCTGAAGCATTTCTACAGAAGCCTTCTCAGAAGTCAAATGAAGTCCATAGTTGGGGTGGGATTTTCTTGAGTCATCTAAAATCCTTCAAAATGTAAATCTAGGTATTCAAAAATTATTTAGATCTTATCATAAGTGCAAAGATGTTCTTTAATCACTGAAAATTACTTGTAACATTAAGAAAAATTAGGTAATTTTGGATGTTTAGACGGACCACTAGATCCACTGAAAAATCTAAGAAAACAGTCCTAACTGGAAAACCATTACAAACTTGTGGGATGTCTTCTTTAATAAATGAGTGGATAAAAATTACCTGATTTAAACCTCATTTTAAGAGCATTAAAATTCAGTATTTATTTATTTGTTTATTTGTATATCTATAATGTATATTTGAAAACTTATTTTTATATTTTCTGTACTCTTTTTTAAGGTATAGAAAATGAAAGGATTTCTATTTATTTACTGGATCATCCACAGAATACACACCCCTATGAAGTGGCTCTTGTGAGTAAAGAAGTTATTTTTTCAATCAACTCATTTTCTTTTGATTCAAAACTTAACACATACACTGACAATGATTTCACAATGTCTTGGGCAAAGTCAAAGCATATTCTAAGCTGAAATGTGAATGTTATACAAAGCCCATATTAGTTCCTATTAAAATTCAGCTTTGTTAACAGTAGTACTTCACGACCCTCTAAGTTTATTTCTAATCAAGTCTTAGCTAGAAATACTAGTATGCAATGCATGCATTCAGAACATTACACCAGGAATTCAATAATCTTTTGCATGTCCAGAAGGGAAGAAACAAAATGTGATATAAAAGGATATTACTTCACTAATCTAGAAAGGTTTGTCACATGAAAACAGAAGACTGCTTAAAATTAATATTTAAAGGCCACAAATATTTTAAGTGTAATTAAAGGTATTTGTTTCCTGCAAATATAATGCTATTGTAGAGCACTCAGTTTTGAAAGATGCTGGTTATTTGCAGAAGGTCTGAAAAATCTAATTCTCTTTTCTGAAGTTCGACGTGAACTGAAAGCCCCTCAGAACCCCAAAGGAGCAAGCCAAAAGCAATTACTTAATATGAAATTTGTCCAGGTGCCTACTACAGATGATAGTGAGTAGGAAGGTTTATTTTTAACCTCTTGAGAATGTGTTTTATGCTTTATAGGCAGAAACAAGAAAAACTGATTGCTCTGAAGATGTCACAGTCTGCTTACAAAAACTTTCGGTGTTGCACAGTTTGTCTAAGCCCTGAGGAGCAAAGACCTTTGATCATTAGGGAAGAGTCAGAAAATATATAAACTGTGTCATCAAAAAAGGCAAGAACAAGAGTTTATATTGTAGATGTTAGAAATTCCTCCTGTTCTAGTCTGGTAAAGGAAATTGAACAGCAGGCAAGAAATATAGAACCTGATATAAATCACAGACAGATAAATAAGAATTTCTCAGTCCTATCCCTAAGCTTTGCACAAAGACTGCATTTACCTGTTTAATCAGTGTGTTGTTCCTTCTGTTATTGCCTCTCTTGACAGATCGCTATTTTTTCTCAGTGTTCTGGAAATATAGATTAATACTTCTGACATCTTTCTTCATGAAATAATGTTTAGTATCTTTCTGATTCTTCAAGAAAAAAAGAAAAAAGAGAAAAACTTAGAGAGATAAGAATATATAATTTTTCACACAAATTATATTAACCTACCTTACCAATGATGAGAAAGACAACATTCCTGAAGTCATATGAATATAGAAATAATTTTTGGCTATATTAAGAAAGGTTGGTACCTGTGAAACCAGTTGAGGAATTTATTTTTCTTTATAAATCTCTATTAAAAAAATCAAGCCTCCTTCTGAATTTCAAAGTCTTAAATATTCTTTTCTTTTCCACTGTTATACGATAATAAAATTTAAAAAATACATTTATACTTTACTGTATTTTTTAAATACTGTGGTATCTATAAGCATCTTCAGGTTTTGAATTGAGTAAAAAGTATCTAATGCTTAAAAGTTATAATCCTTTCCAGTTTACTATCGTTACACCTGTGAATAAAAATTTGAGATAATACATGTTATTTCAATCTGGATACAATTTTCACCAAACTAGTCTGAATAGTTAGACAGAGGATGATGTATTTTTTCCCTTCTGAACCCTAAATGAGGACATTTACAAAGTTTCCTAATTCTCCCCGAAATAAAACTTTAACATCTGAGTTCTGTACAAAGATAATATTTTTGTAGCTACTTCATATGATTAGTATTTTTTTGATTCAGTGAGAGAATTGAAAAATAGTGTCAAAATTGAAACTAAAATTCAAGGGGAAATATTTTACATTTAGATTTATATTTTCTTTCCACTAAATCATGTTCTGAACATAGAGAAAAACAAGTGTTCAATTTCCATCTTAGGGTAGTTTATAGTTTCAGTCCATGAAGCTTATGGCTTTGTGGTTTCTTGATTGTTTAAACCTTTCAAAGTTGAAGAACAGACATTCATCAACTTTACCTTTTAGATCAGAAGGAAAGTAACAGAAAACTGTTGATTCTAAAAGCCTTGAATATTTTATCCTGCTACTAGCCAATGCTTGTGTGTTCATAACGATGGTAAGGAATTACCAATCAGTTAAGCAGAAAGAAAGTGATTCTCCAACTATAAAACCTTTCCTACAGGAGAGATTTAATATCATTATTTTTGAAATATGACCTTCCCAACAGCATTTACAATTATACTTCCAAATTAGAACTAATATACTCTCAAGACCAGTCTCTCATTTACTGAGTGTATCAATTCCTTTCCACAGAAAAAGTGAGCTTTCAAAATAATGTCAGAAACTTTAAACTATGGAGAAATTTAGATATCCTTGAATCTTAAATAATAATAGATATCACCTAATGTGTGAAGCACAAGCAATGAATATTAAATGCAGATTTCTTCTGCTAACAGACATGAAAATAAGATGTAAAATTAAATAAAACAAAATTTACTAGTATTAGGAACATATTTTTACTCTTCTACCTATATATTAATAAATAGTGAAATAGAAGTATTTATTCTGTTCATAAGCTAGTATATACAATAATTTGTTGCCAGATCTCTTTTTGCCGATAATTTAAATTCTATTGTAGTATATTTATGGTGTATGGCTGAAAGCTTCATTATAAGTTAATTTAGACCTTACGATAACAAAAACATGGACAACGTAGGTGGAAGACAGTGAGATATTATCATAGAATCATAGAAAGTTTTGGGTTGGAAGGGACGTTTACAAATCAACTAGAGGAACCCCGCTGTAGGAGGAGGGACACTTTAACTAGATCAGGTTGCTCGGAGCCCCATCCATCCTGACATTGAATGTTTCCAGGGATGAGGTCTCTAGCACTTCCCTGGGCAACTTGTTCCAGTGTTTCACCATCCTCACTGTAAAAAATTTCTTCTGTATATCTACTCTAAATCTACTCTCCCTTATTTTAAAACTATTACTCCTTGTCTGGTCACCACAGGCACTGCTAAAAATTTTGTACATATCTTTCCTGTAGTCCTCCTTTAATTACTGGAAGGTGACTATAAAGTCTCCCTGCAACCTTCTGTTCTCCAGGCTGAACAACTCCAACTCTGTCAGCCTGTCCTCCTATGTGAGGTGCTCCAGCCCTTGGATCATTTTTGTGTCCCCCCTCTGGACCCAATATTCTAGGGCAGGGGTATCAAACTCGTGGCTCCTGCCATTCTCCTGCTCCTGCTCCTGTTGCATAATACGCATCACACACGCTGCACATGTGACCAGCATGATTGCAGGAACTTAAGGGCAAGGAGCTCGGTTTTGCCACTGGGTAGAAACAAGGTGCCAGGACAGATAAAACAAAGTCAAGGGCCGAATTCAGCCGTGAACCATGAGTTTGACACCCCTGTTCTAGAGGCTTTTACTGAGCCTCTTGTCTTCCTTGCTAGTGAATCTTCAAAGTAAAAGAAAACCGTTCAAACTAATGAAAAATATGTGGTTTGTGATGCTGAGGGACTACTCCAGAGTGAAAGTAAACATTTCTGAGACGTATGTGTAACACCTTCCAACTTTATTATTTTTGTTTCATATTATAATATTTCATGTGTTTTTAAACTCCTAGGAAAGGTTCTGTAAGTCTTCTCAAACATTAAGACAGTTCATATAGACATTAAAGGTAAGAGATTTCATCTTCTAGCTTTGAGAATAACCTGATGTTCAGCTGGCAAAAATGTACTCATCTGAGTACCAGGTTCAAATATTACACACCTAGTGGCACTCATCTAGCTTCCAAAGCATGCATCTCACATACAAAGTCACATGCACTGCACACAATTATTTTTTGAACAAATGCATATACACCTTAAGGTGTGGTCCCAGAGCCATGGTCCTTGACTGAAAAAAAGAGCACCTGAAAGAAGGACTCAAAGCCTTTCCCACTATCTTTGTCTTAACTATTGGGACTACAGATCAGTATATCTGAATTGCCTGCTCTCATTTTGATTCCATTATTGTTATATTTGTACCTCTACAATTATTCACGACAGAACCCAACCATCATACTCTTTTCAGTGCACAAGCCTAGTCTTTTAACTGCCAAGGACCTTTCTTGGAGGATGGCAACAATTCACGTGGGGGTAGAATCAAGCTGTTATTCTTCCCAGGAAAACCTTTTTTTAAGAAAGAGTCACACAGAACTATTTCATCTCTCGTTTTATTTTACATTGATAGCCAATGCATCTGCTTTGCTTTGCGTTCACTCCTGTCTGCTGTGCATGCATCTACATTTGTGTTTTATTTCCCATTAAGATTATTTTGAAGCAAAGCTCCCAATTTCCCCCACTTACTCTACTTCATTTGATATCATAGAATGAGTTCTTTTTTGAAATGAAACAAGAAAACACATTCCAGAAGGTTACCTAACATGATCTAGTTGCTAACAGACATTCAGTTCATGGGACCAGACAGGAGCTACTCCAAAATTAAATACCTGAACTATGCAGGGCAGACATGAGGTCCTGATCACCAGCTGTTTTACTCTGCAGGTCAACACCTGTTCCTCCATATTGCTTGCTAATGTGTTCATAGCTTATGTGCACTGATCAGTCAGAGCAATATCTCTGCCATTTCAGAGACCTAGACAAAATCAAAGTTCTTGTTTATAGAATGAATCATGATAGAGTTCAAGCAGGAACCTAGAATCTTGGTTAGGCAAACTAGTTAACTTTTGAACATGCTCAGATTCTTGGGTGATTAAAAAATTTTGAGGGGTTAGCCTGGTTACATTTGTACTAGCAAATAAAACAGAATAAAGAAGCAGCACAGGAGCACAGACAAAAATGCAGAGACGTGTACTATTTCATCATTAAGATACTCCTAGTCTGAGCAGATTAAAACATCCCTCAGACAATGGGCACCCACAGAACAAGGGAAAGTGAAGCTCAAAGACTTTAAAAAAATGGCTAATGCCATGTTCTGAGAGAAAAGTTCTCTCTGTAAAAGGTGTTGAAGAAATATGATATCTTTCTCTTGTAATGCTGTTGTGATACACACTAATTTCTGTCCACATCTGTTTATATACCAGCCAGTATCCTGGCTATTCCAGGATAAAAGGCTGTAAGAGAAGTGGAAGAATTTTGCAAGCAGAGATTATAAGAAAAGGGTTCATACTGACTGCGAATTCTTTACTACATTCCATTACTTTATTCCTTCTATCTGAAAGTAAATTATCTGATATCTATTGAGAAATTTCTATAATACTAAATACTTATCAATGAGAATAGTAAAACCAAATCATCGTTCCAGTGCTGGTCAATGTAGCACTGACACAAAATTAATATTTATCCAAAAGTTAGCACTAAATAATAAATCCAAGAGAATATTAAGGAGAATTCCAGTCAAAGAAAATTATACTTGTGCAAATGAGGGAAAATAAAAGACAGAAAAGGGAAGTTTCCAGTTAGGCAAAGATAATGAGACAGTAGTATACCTAAAAAAAAAAATTACAAAGGCATGGGAAAAAGAACATTCTAGAAAAATACATGAAGCAGTCTAATATAAATAATTTCCAGAAAACAGCGTTTATTTCGGATTCATGAGACATTAATAAGACCATCATTACCTAGTGCATGCATTTTTCAAGTGCTTATCTTGTTTAGTACAAAGAATTTAAGGGCATTTTGGAAATGGGTTCTGTTCTCCATAGTATTTTCTTGAAAAATGGGCCTGCAATATCCACAGTCAATAGTCAATAGTGCATATAGTAATATCATACCAGAAGTATAGCCTGAATCATGACTTTTAAACATTGTTTGTTGTTGATTGTAGCTTTCAAAACAGACCACAAACCCTTTGAGTTAAATGATACCATGTTCATTTTCAACTTCAATGTGTTTTTTTCCAAAGTGTAGGAAAATATGAGTTACCTACTTCAGAGTTACCTGAGCATGGAAATGTGTTTTTCACGCTTAAATATGACTTTTTTTCCACTCTGGTGCTTTAAAAATATTTTCCTTTTTAAAATTGGCATATAGCATGTACTGTCACCTACAGGAGATGTATACTTTCGAAAACAGAACAGAAATTAAAAATAAATACGTACAGAGAGAAAAATATTTTTGTATGAACTGTATAAAGTTACTGAAATTGTTTCCCACCCTTCTAGGTGGGAACAATCCTGGTAAAGTTTTTGTAACTGCAAAATGCTATATCATGCAATTTTACTGTTGACCATGCACATATCTGGAACAAAAGAAAGCAAATCAACTGCATCTGTTAGTTCATTTGTGCCAAAATGCAATAATGTTAGCTTGCAAACTGAGAGAAACTAATACATATGTGCTGTAACTTTCAGTACCTTGCCTTGGGTATACCATCTAACATTGAAGCATTATATTTTGTTGTGGGCATGCTAAAATTTACAAATCATTTTAATTAAGAAACATCTTACAAAAAGCAAACCCTGGTTTATAAAAATGCACTCTTTATATAAATTATACAACTAACATAATGCTTGGACTTGGTGAAAATCAATAGTTCAAGTTTTCATAAGGGGAATAGTCAGTAGCAAACTGTAGCATCTAAAATCACCCTGAAAATACTTTGAGCCACATAAGAATAAATCTATACTACACAATAAAGTACTCTGAGGTGTGCTGAACCAGGCTGGGATGTATCTCTGTAGTTAAAAGTGTCTCAATCAGGCAACACAATCATAACTTGGCAGAGATTTTGGAGGCTGAATTAGTCGCATCACCTGTGCTTGATGCTCAGCCAAGAACAGGACTGTACTTCGCAGCAATATTATGCTTCCATATATTTTTGTAATTACAGTCATATAGCTAGTTTCATTCAGCGAAGAATGAAGGCAGTGGTGGAAGGGGGCATGTACCAGCACTCCATTATAAAACTGTTAGTTGAAAGACAGAAAACAGAGAATATGAGTAAAAAGTTAGTAAAAAGTGTAGGGAAATCACATGGAGAGCTTCAAGGCTATTTTAAAGTATACATATAGTTGCATATATATAATATTAAAATAGCTGTGTACATACATAAATTAAAATAGATAAATTTTATATGTGTGCACATATATATATAAAAACATCTGGAAAGATGACTAAAGAGTGGAAAGTTGCCTGATTTTATAAAATCATTCAAGGGAGTAAAGACACACCAGATTATGAAGGGCATCATGAGATGTCATAAGGCAATAGAAAGGAAGATGAAACTGACTGTATATTAATGTAAAATGTAGCACACATAGAGGAACTGTTCTCATTTCATATATTAAAAGCTAGACTTCGCAATGAGCATTACTATGCAGAAGCAAGACAGGGAGTTTCATAAAAGCATCAGCTCATTGCTTGACAGAAGTCAAAAGAATGCAAGAAATAAGGAATATAACCAGAACATTATGCCACTGTGAAAATTTAGGCTCTGCCACAGTTGCACAGTTCTTGTACCCTAAACTCTGAAAAAGATATAGGGGAACCTGGAGAGCTTTAAAGGGCTGCAAGAGCTAAGGGTATATTCTAACAAATTGCAAAATGAGTGGGTTTAGTAACTTAGACAAGATTTAACTGTTCTCTGTCTTTTCAATTGTAAACTAGAAGTGATGGGTCTGAACACTATCTAAAACATAAAATTGGCTTGATGGATCCTTGATAAGTTAGTATTTATTATATTTTAGCATTCTTAGTGAACCAACACTTTAACCCTTCCTAGATTGACCCACATCAACCTAGCCAAAGCAGGTAGTTTACTCATGAAAATATAAGTTGAGATTCTTTTTATCAAAGAAATGCCCTAGAACAAAAACAACCAAAGAAACAAACAAGTTGTTTATTGTATGAGTTGAACACAGGCAGAATGCAGGAACAATCACAAAGCCACAGATAAAATGAAAAGAATAAATTCATTTACAATACCTCACAATCTGGGGCAGCTCTGAAACAGCACCCTGGCACAGGAAACGCAAGCAGGAATGCAAGGACCAGAGTGCTTGGTCCTAGCTAGAAAGTGTGAATCACTAAATTGTTGCTTTGCCTGTATTTTATCAGCAAAAGGCAGAGTAGTTTTCCACTGTGCTTTGATCTTTCTCACAGTAGGGCATAAATCTCAATGATGTTTTCAAAAATGGCTGAGTTTATCACAGGCCTATGTTACCTAAACACCAAAGGTTCTACTTCTTATGCACAGAAGACTAGGCAATGATTAACATGATTTATGTGTTCTTCTACATCCAGCTGCAAGGTTGCTTAACCATGTTTTACAATTCCTCCTTGCCAATCTTCCATTATAGTCCTGCATTTATATTGCAAATTTCTTTGGCAATCATCAAAGTTTGATATGGTGATGTATAGAGTTCCTGATTATTGAAATAAACATATTATTTCAGTCCACAAACTGCAAGGCTCTGAAAGGAGCGACGTTGCCATCACATCCCTCAAAGGAACAAGGATATCGGTGCACATAGTCCTGAAATGTTGCAGGAGGTTTAGTAGTCATCACTAGGTACTATTTCCACTTACCAGTTTGTTTCCCATTTAATATTAATTATTTTGTGTATATATTATAAAGTAGAAGAATGTTGTTCCTTCAATGGTGTCCACAAGAGTCTTCAGATCTATGTAGCAAAGGCAAAAAAAAAAAAAGAAAAAGCAGCAGTATATTTTTACTAGATGAGAAAGACTGAGATCCAGCCACACAGACATTGAAAAATATTTAACCATACCTGGGCTTAATATTTCAATGTTCATGCAAGTTGAAAAACAATGTCCAGAGCCAAACATAGGTAACTAAATTTGTATTTATCATCTCAAGCCCTCTTAAGAATATGAATCCTTGGGATGCTCAGATTCCTCAACTACCCAAAATTCCACTTATCATTTTGTCTAAAGGCACTTTGAACTTGACAGTAATGATTTATTGCCTTCTAGATGAAGCCTGTCTTCCACAAGAATGCACATTTTTTCCTCTTTTTAGTTTTTCCACTTTCAAGGTCAGAGGATTGAGAAGAGTGCAGGCAAGAGGGTGTTCACAGAATACATTTGTTGAATGAGCACCATAAAAAAAGCAGATGTAACTACCATTATCCTGAAGGAGGCCAGAAGAGTTGTCAACATCTTTTCGATAAGGATTTAGTGCTTAGGACACTCATTCAGGACATGAGATATTCTTGGTTTAATTTCTCTTCTACGTGAGGAGACTTAAAATCAGAGTTTCTATTTATGCACTTCAGACTTCAAATACTTAATCAGCTCTTCAAGCTGAATCTAAACTCCAGATGTCCCAGAGGAAAGTCATAAGCAGTAAATTAAAGCCCTTGTTCACTCACTTTTTCTTTATCCCATCTTCTTCAAGATAGTTAGTCCAGAAATTCTTTAGACCAAGTGGAGGAACAATGTAAATGGGACTTCTCACACACTCATTCCTCATTTTAACCCATTATTACCTGGGCCTAGAGGTCTAGCCAACTGCTCCAGATGTAAAAAACCTGCAGCCCACTCACTGTGCACTCACTGGGCAGCACAGTATTTCAGTATGTGCTTGACTTGTCTTTGGCTGAGAGAGTTTTAGTCTATGCCTGTTGCCTAAATTGCTTTAGGTTAAACTGTGTCTCAGATACAGTAAAAGCACAACAGTCACTGCATAATAAACAAGAACCTTATTGTCCCAGGGAAAAGATGGTGAGGTTGTTCTGCAGCTTTCACTGTTTAGCCAGCAGTTAATGAGAAGGAAGCAGGCTGTTTCAAGAAAACATACAAAAAATCATACAGGCAGACCCAAGATCACATTGGAATGGCCTATCGGGACCAGTATTTGATTCCTCCAGGCAAATGCCTTTGGACAGTGATGATTTGCTGTGTGGGCCCACTTCTCTTCCTGAGGAAGACAGACACCACTGACCTTTAGATCCAGGGGTGTTTTGAATGGTAAGTCTGATGCCAGAGAGAAAAGAAAATACAGTAGGTTGTTCTGTGTAACAGTTTTAGCTATTTGAAGTTCTTATGTTTAAGTCAGACTATGACTGCTAGTGATACTGTGGCTAGACTAGTGTAACTGTTAATTTTTATATTAGATTACTAAAACATTAATGAGATATGCAACAAATTCTTGTCTACCTGTTTCTGCGATGTTATCTTGTGTCCATTAGATTTTGTTTATAACAAAAAGAATGATTACTGTCCGATTTTTTTAAGAAAATACTCAGACTTTCTTTGGAAGAAGATTACAAGCTGTAATGAGAAATGAAAAGAGATGCTAAATACCCAGTATGCAAAATACCTAATACAAAAAGAACAACAGAGATTAAGGCATACCTTGTCCTTATTACTTTGCTTTGGATTCCCACACAAAGGGGGGAATCTTCTTGTTCAGTTTCTGACCTTTTGTCAGTTTACTGTTTCCTGTTCTTACCACGTTCTTGTGAGAAACCTGTTCCAGCAGTTAGGTAACTACTACTTAAAATTGTGTGATCAATATTACACTATTTACGTTATTCTTGGGTATGGACCTGTCTTTCACATTCAAAATTCATCTAAAGCTTACAAACATATTCAAGTTAAATGGAGTTTTAAGTTAGATTTTTCAAAAGAATTTTAAAACATGAACATTCACATAGATTAAGTATATCTCAACAAAAAAGCCCTACATATTTAAGTTTTTCTGAACCTTTAGTTAGATCCTTAAATACCAAAATGGCATAAGGTGGTCTTTATATTACTTAAGCAGTGGAAACTGAAACTATAATGAAAATACTAAAGTACTTAAATCATATAAAAAACATTGACTATTCTATTTGGTATATATTGTCATATATTATGCACTTAATGTTTTGAACAATCATTGAGAAACATTTACACACTGGTATACTGGTATATTTACAGACTGGTATACTATGTTAAATATCACTTCATTTGGGAGTCAATAGCTTTTACCCAATTTGAAAAAAGTCAGAAAAGCATTTTGTGAATTCTCCAAGTTTAAGAGTCTAGACAAAAAACACTCGTGTTTATTGACAAAATATTTTTATTAATTACTTTTCTCTTTCACATTTTCTAGCTACTTAATCAGGATGAACAAAAAATACATAAGTGATCAAACATCAGGCAAAATCTAAGCAGTGTCAAATCTAATAACATTGCAGAACATAATATACTATATATACTATACTTCAGGAACTATGTATCTAGTCTACACAATGAATATTGAACAGTTGCTTCCTGCAAAAATAAAAAAAAAGGCAATTTTAAAGAATTTAAAAGATTTCTTGAGAAAATGGACTGTTTGCTGCAGATATTAAAAATTGTTCAAACAGTCTTTTTTATAAGGGAAATCACTCTTTACAGCTAACTGGAAGGATTTTGTAGCAAGGCATGTAACAAGTGACAGGACAAGAGGAAATGCTTTCAGGCATTCCTGGATGAATTCATTCAAGGAGAGGTTTAGACTGGACATTAGGAAAATTTTCTTCAGCCAAAGGGTTGTTAAGAATTGGAACAGGCTACCTAGGGATGTGGTTAAGTCGTCGTCTCTGACGCTACTTAAAAGACATGTAGATGTGGTGCTTAGGACATAGTTTAGTGGTGAACTTGGGAGTGTTAAGTTTACGATTGGTCTTAATAATCTTAAAGGTCTTCTCCAAACTAAATAATTCTATGATTCTATAAATCTTTTTTTATGGAATGAAAGAACTAGTGAAAAGTAGTGCTGTTTATTTTGGGGTTTTTTTAATTGACCTTTCAATATCTCAAAATCACGATGGAGAGCATGTGTGGTCTGAAAAAATAAACATTTCCAGAATTCTCATCAGGTCCTCTTCTACTTAAACAAACAAATACAATTTAATTACATCATTTTGTAGATTACGATTAACATTTGGTGATAGTAAAAGTCAATATAAAAAGACCATTCAGATAGTTAAGAAACATGTAAGTTAATTAACTATTACTTTCCTTCTCAAGAAGTTGCTTCTCAAAATCTGTTACTAGCAATTAACAGCTGGTATATTAGCTAACAGGCAGAAACAGTTCCAAAGACAAATATATTAATATAAAAAGGCAACTAGCTTTAGTAAAGACGGATTTTTCAGAAGACAGCTGATATTGTACAGGGTAGCAAATATTCTGTAAACTGAGAGCATTTTACAACAAGCAATACTGCAACATATCTGCGTAGCACCATTAAAATATTCTCAGTCAAAAATACAAATAATTTTATTAAAATGTGCAATTGTTTTAAACATTGCTATTTAAATTTAGTTTGATTCCAATAAGAATATTGATCTCTTTTATACACAAAAAGAATGTTTTTTTGAGTAGCAAATCCTAATGGAATTAGTATAGACATTGTCAGACAAGTGAACTTACTACTAGTGTAGTAATTTCAACAATGAACTCCCAACATGTTTCATCAAATGAAAAGTAAAGTAAATTAAAACTTAGTATATTGAATTCATTGTTTCATGCATCTTTGTGGTTATAAGAAAATGTTTTTTATTTAAAATTAATATATAGGAATGTATTGTCACATGAAAAGGAGGATAAGCAGAAGTAAACTTTATTGTTCTTCTTAAAACTTGCTTGGGATTTTGTTTTTTTCAGTTTGACATTTTCTATTTAAGAATACCTGCAAATTGAGTTATGTAAAAAGTGGGTCTTTTTTTTGACATGAGCAAATCAGTAATGAATGTTTTAAAAATAAAAACCCAGATACATTGATTTTTTATGGAAATAAATATACAATAAAATATGTTTAAAATTAAATGTGTCAGCAACATATTAAGTATTTCACCCTGCTATTCACATCTGAACACATCTGAAAGTAGCAGAAGTTCTAATAAATGTTGGCATTGACTTTTCTATCTTTATTTTGTCCCCTGTGTAATGAAAAATTTATGACCCATATAAGACAGAACAAAATAGAAGGAGTCAGTATATTTCTATATTGCACTTGAATCTTCATCTGCATCTTTAAGAAGGAGTCCTGCCAGCGGTTATGGAGATCATCTGTTATACTGGCCTATAGCATGTTTCACTTGTAGAGGCGAAAAACATCACCAGGATAAATAGTGGATGTTTGGAAGTGGACTAAGGATTTAAGTTTTCAATATCATCTAAATGAGGGATTTCTTTCCTGGTACAGCTGAAATCCAGGTCCTGCTACTTTACATCAATATATATATTTACTGCAGATCCTTCATTATATCCTCAGCTCCTGAAGTCCTTAAGTATTAAAAAATATACTGAAGATATGTATGAACAGGAAAATTGCTCAAAATATCTGAAGCATATAGTACAATATATATTTCTTAAATTGTCCAACAATCCTTTAATCTTTCTTACTATATTTAACATTTAAATCAAAAACTTCCCAATAATCAAAGTACTCAGCCCATATGAATATGACAAAAAGTCTTTTTTTACATAATGCGCTCTGTTGATCTAAATCCAAGGGGTGTTTTATTATTTAGAATGTGATGTGTTTTTTAATCTAAAATAATATATAAAACCAGAATAAACTCTCAACATCTTTTGGATAGTGAAGGAGTGTGAGGCACTTGTGGGGATTATTTTCTTTTGAATTGATTTAGACAAAATAGCCAAAGGATAAATGCAATATTAATAAATATGCATGATACAAATTCAAATTGTTTTTATAAAGAAGGTATTTGTTACTGTAGAAAGCATATTAAGTTACCAGTTACTCTACTATTTAGTATTTTGGAGAAAAGAGCCAAAGATTAGTATTTTATCACTGACTTTTGAACAGGGTCCTGTGACTCCTACTAGCTCCACTGACTGTTAGAACAAATTTCTAATTTCCCTTCATGGATAACTGAGAACTTACAAAGGTTCCATTAAAATCAAATTGGAGACCGTGTGAAAATGCCTGAGAATAAATAAGTTCAGTTCATTGTTTTTATCCTTAAAAGAGAAAGTTTTAATCTGCTGTCACTCAATAATTAAAAAATTAACTTGAAAGAATTGTTATCATCTTAGAATCTTTTACTATAGAAGAAAAGGATCTATGTATATGAGTTCATCTAGGTGTGTAGATAAAATAAAAGAAAAACATAAACATTATTTTTTAAAAAAAGGCAAGTTGAGACTTTGAACTCCAGATGGTAATCTTCACTGGGCTAGATGTTATCTTCTCTTCAAGATGGTCTGATAGGTGATAATAATACAAGGTAGTCCTATTTTCAGTGAAATTTCTTATTTTCTTCTTGGATGCCTTCATCATTTTTAACAACAAAAATTACAGTGATTAGCTGGGACTGAATCAATAGCCTTTGCACAGATAAAATCAGCTTTTTTAATTCTTTTATTCAAAGTACTGGAAGTGTGGAGATTTTCCCAAGTAGTATTTTCAGTATATAATTTAAATTTAGTATTTTGAAGAGATAATTTCAGGGATAGAGCTGAACAAGTTAATAGCTTTTGCAATACGTCCTTTTTTAACATGTAGCTAGAATACTCCCATTCAGCACTGAATAATATTTCCTATTTCTTTAGTGGTTTGGTGTTTAACTTCTACATTTCCCGTCTTAGCAAAACATGCATCCAGCTCAACACAGATTAAAATTTTATCAGTCTCATCCTCCGCCCTTATTCTGGTTTCCCTTTATATTCAAGCTGCCTCCTAATTTCCATAGATCTCTTCATGGTAATAGTAACATCCAACTGGGCAGGAGACATGACTTGCCCTTGTGCTGGTGCAAGTTTTCAGGGCCAGCTTCATCGGATGCAAGGACTGTCTCAAGCCCACATATTTTTAATTCCATGACAGGCATATGTTTTCAATCTTGCTTTATGTAGCAAAAAGATATAGCAAACATAACTGTAAAAAACTTGTCATTTGTCATAATATAATAAATATATAAAACCAGTAGGATTCTTTTAGAATTTGCCAGTTTTCCAAAAGCAGTGAAGACCGTGCAACTGGCATGTGCCTGCAGTAATAATGCGGGGTTTTTTATTTCTAATGGTCATAGAATTACAGAACCGTAGAATCAGTTAAGGTGGAAAGATCTCTAAGATCATCACATTCAATCCACAGACGCGAAACTGCCAAGTTCACCACTAAACCATGCCCCTAAGTGCCACATTTTTAAATACCTTCAGGGATGGTTACACAGTTATGTCCCTGAGCAGCCTGTTCCAGTTCTTGATAGTCCTTTTTGTGAATAAATTTTTCATGATATCCAATCTAATATATCTTGGTGCAAGTTGAATCCATTTACTTTTGTGCTGTCACTCTTTACTTGGGAGAAGAAACCAGAACTCACCTCTCTACAACCTACTTTCAGATAGTTGTACAAAGTGACAAGGACTCCACTGAGCTTCCTTTTCTCCAGTCTAAACAACTCCAGTTCTCTTGGCCTCTCCTCAGAGGACTTGTGCTGTAGACCCTCCACCAGTACCTCTATTAATATGAAACATTAGCGCATTATGTATCTATGGGTAGCTTTATTATTGTCTTTGGTAAAAGTGTGAAAGATATTTTCACAACCACTTCTCATTAAAGACCTTACCTTTTCAATTTCTGAAGTAAAAAGCAAATTTATTGGCAATAAATCCCAACTGGATCACTTCTGTTTATAACCCATTCTCCGATTTCAGAGCTGTTACTACATCTATAGAACATAACACCAAAATTATTCTTGAATGAGTGATATTCACCTTAACTAATGTTAGTGCGTATCAGGACACAGATAATTGCTTCTACCCCACTCTGAGTAAAATGATCTTGGTGTATCACTTGAATATCTCTCAGGATGGGTATAATTAATTTCTATTTAGAAGGAATTTTGTGTGTTTCAAAAAAATATAAATTTCTAACTATCATTTTAACAATAGCCAAATTTCTTGAAATGTGATGCAAAAGAGGAATTCACAAGGCTGAAAATTACATAATTTGAAAATAGAAAAAACGTTTACATTATGACATGATTAACTCACAGAATTGAGTAGGTGAGAAGAAAAGATCGGTAAGATTCTACAGATTTACTTTTCAGTTTCCTCATATTTCATATTGATGAATGAATTTTTTGGGATTTAAGTTTTCAGATGAATTTTTAACCAAACACATAAAAAAAGTTGAAAAGTTAAATGCAGCCCAATCTGAGAAGTCCCAGTTTTATAGAACTAGGAAGCATATGGAAAAGACATTGGAAGGTCTTAGAATAATTGTACAGGTCTTATTTTGTAGTTAATTTGTTCTATTTTATTTATTTGTTTGTTTGTTTTGTAAAAGAAGGTACATGTAAACCACTGTGATTTATAACTTTGTTCATTGTTCATTATAACTTTGCTGCCTTTCTGCATTTTGTAAGCCTTTTCTCAAACTATCCAAAAGATGTTATTCTAGAAATAACATGCAAGATAGAAGCACTTGACATACATACTTAATCAAGAATTAGAGCCTTGACAAAGTTTTACTATCTTCATACAAAATTATTCTAGTTCACAATGTAGAAGGATCATCATACAGCAGCTTAAAACATTTGTATTCAGTTAAGAGTGACTTCCAGCAATTCCCTAGTTTTGGCTCCCTCCATCCCTTAGCAGAAAGTATTTATATTGCATATTATGAATTATTTCATAAGATACATGTCTGAAGACTGTTGTAAATGCTCAAAGTGTTAGATTCTAGCCTTTTCATTGCATATTTTATAGGTTTCCAAGAAGGACAGCTAACTCCACTGTGTTTCAAGTCTAGTTTTTTTCTTCACAGGCAGCTGGTGTTCCTCATAGCTCTCAGACTTTCCCTTCCCATTGAAATAGATTTGAGACATAGAGAAACATATACATTTTTCCTAGTATACATACATATGTATATATATTTAATTTAACCCTTAAGTTTTAACTTTGTCGTAACTATGTACCTATCTTTCTAATATACATTTCCATACACCACATATACCTTTGTTGTAATGGAATTTTCACGTAACTGTAAAGAAAATTCTCCAAATTGCTATTTTTAATGAAATGCATTTCATGCTACAAAAAGAATCACTGTAATGGGCGGTATTGCTTTAAAACATCATTATTAGAATGACATTAAAAAGAGTGCACAACTACCATTTAAATACAATGTTCAGGTCAGGAACCTTCATTTTAATTTTCAAGATTGGCTGAAAATCAGAAAATATTCTCTACTTTGGCATTTCTCTTTGTACTTTCAATTGTTTTTTTGAGGGGAAAGGATTGTCTTTCACAAAGTGTATATAAAACCAGGCATAGTGGAACCCCAAATTACAGCGTAAGTGTTTTTAACTATAGCAAGAAGATTTCTAATTAGCTGACACTGAGGAATCACTTCAGATGAATAATTGTTGGTACCTAGTGCCATTGAAGAGCACTAAGATATACAGTGTGGCATGCAGTAGTCTCTTTGGAAAGATACATGATTCCCCTGAGTACTTTGTAACAGTTGCCAGGCTGCGCGGATGCAATCACAGTTGGCAGAACTGGCAAATACAACACATGACTAGCCGTCAGTAACACTAGACAGCCATTCTTAAGCAACTGAATTCTCACCTAAGTCAGATAGATTTAGGGCTGTCTTTAAGTTTTCCTCTAAATCTGATCACAAGCACCTCCATCTCAAGATACTTCTCTATATAGATCAATTTATGGGCCTTTTAAAAATGGTAGCCACTCTCCAAGTGTTATTTATAGAAGACTAAACAACTTACTTATTCTGTTTATTTGTAAGATGAACTAACCATAATAGATAGGCATAGTGGTATTGGGTTGATGGTTGAACTTGATAATGTTAGAGATCTTTTCCAACCTTAATCATTCTATGAGTCTATACAAAAATTTAAAAGTCAAACATAGAGGGAAGGTTAGGAAAATTAATTTAGAACCAGCAAGCCTACCCCCCAGTTGCCAAACTAAATATGAAGGCTAAAACATATGACTAAGAAGTCACTTTAAATAATGATTCTCTCTAACAGTGACATTTACTCCAACTCTACAGAAATATGAAGATTTCACCTCTCAATGGGTGTTGGCATATGAGGACTATTTGGTCAGTGAACTACTAATGCAGTTAAGGGTTTCCAGAGAAATGAAAATCACAACAGTCACATTCACAACAAGCACTCAACTAACATGTTGAATTTCTATGTTTTGAGGCTGAAGGTAATGCAAAGAAGGAGTTTGTACTGTAGCAACAGTTACATGAATCCTGACATGTACATGCATGCTTTCTATAAATCATATTCTGTGCAATCTCTACTTTATAAGAAAATATGTTAGGTGGCCTTTTAATGCTGGAGTCTACCTTTCTCATGTCTTAGTACAT
The DNA here is from genome assembly GCA_033558185.1 of Dromococcyx pavoninus. Taxonomy (NCBI): domain Eukaryota; kingdom Metazoa; phylum Chordata; class Aves; order Cuculiformes; family Neomorphidae; genus Dromococcyx; species Dromococcyx pavoninus. Next base: position 4,165,229 of record JAUMJL010000110.1, read on the forward strand.
TATTTCCCAAGGAAATTATTGCATAGATAATACACTTTTATAAGGTTCTAAAATATCAGAATCTTAATGGGAGTAAAATGTAGTAAATTTCACAAAATATATATTTAAAGCAAACTTTATGTGACTACTTTATAACAATATATAACTTTTAAACTGCTAATAAGAGTGTCTTAAGGACATGTGAAATACCAGGACGTAAATTTGTTGGCTCAAAAAAAATGAGCTGCAGATATTTTTCTAAATTTGATCATTAACAAATCAGGAAATATATTTAAATCAAGGTTCCAATAAAACTAGCAAATCCTCCTTCTCAGTTGAAGGAACTTATTATTGTTAGCAGAGAAATAAATCACCCAACCTGGTATAGTGTTAGAGAGCATATTTAATTGATATTGTTTCTTGATACATGTAGACAGACAACACACATCGGACTAGTTCCTCATAGCAATACACCTATGTTACTGTTTGCAAGTGGTAAAGACTGATTAAAGAAAAAGGCATCCAGGAATCCATGCACAGAAATCATAACGCATACAAGTAGTAATTGAAAATGATATGTTTCCTTGAAAACTGCTGAGAATGCTGATTTGTTTCAACTGAATAAAGTAGGCATTAAAATAGTAATTTTCCTTCCTAGGTACAATTGATCCAAGTTTTAAGAAACAGCAACAGAGAAGACTGAGAACAGTTCTTCAGCCTCCAAAAACTCTCAAGAAAACCCACAAGCGTTAGAAGACTTATCCTAAGATTAGCTAAATGACATTAGACAATTCAGATGGAGTTACTAAGTTATGGAGGCACAGACTTAGACTTAGTAATGAAATATGCCTACTAAGAATAATGGCTCTTTCAGAACAGAGTATATCTAATCAAGTGTGTTACGCACCATTGAGTTTCTGTTCAAGGGTCTTGCTGTTTAATAGATGTTTGATAGTGGCATTTGAAGCTGGATGCAGTTATTAAACAATGTAAAAAAAGCTAATTTGTTTCCTGGCAGGAGGAGTTAGCCATTTTACTCTCACTCAGAGTCAAATAAAACAACCCTCAAGTTTAATAACTACAGAGAAGGCAAAGCATACATATTTGATAATGAAAATATGATTGACTATTATTCACAAACTTGCAATACTTTCAGCAATTGTAAGATTTAATTTTTACTTGACTCCACAATACCAGACTAGAGTCCAAAATCTAGATGCAATTAAGTCCCTAAAACAATTAGCTTTTCCCAGAGATTCAGAAATAATGCCTACATTCTCAGTAACTCCTTTAGAAAATAATAATTTTTAAAAAAATACCACAGATGTCTATGAAAATCTGATCACTTTTACTCAAAGACAGTCTACAAAGACAATTTAGAAAGTTAGGGTCAACTTCCACTAACTTCCCACAGCAGTCACTTACTCTATCAGTTTTTGTGAAACTTGTGATTCTTTTAACGAGACAGGTACAGCTAAACAAGTAATTACAAACACATATAATTCTGATATGTATTTGAATCCAATGGCTAATTTAACATTCTTATCTTTAATTTTGTACAGGAAGGTCATATTCAGTTGCCTAATTTTACGTATCTCAAGCCATTGAAGATATATTAAGATGTTCTATTTCATCAACATCTGCTAATTCTAAAGCTTGTAAAGGACATATGCCAGAGCTATGCAGATAGACATCCTAAAGTTCTAAAATGGCCCAAGATATGTTTTTAGACAGCTGAAGTGAGTCTACAGTGCCTATTCATCTCTATAGTTTACAAAAAGTTTAAAATACCCAGCCCAGATTTTGCTATCCACATTTGATTAGATGACTTCCAGCCACAATGACTGAGTACTTCTGATCTTGCTAAGGCCAGGTCAAAAATGGAATTTTTAAATTGCCTCTGAAAACTTGTATTTAATTTTTCCCTGAAATAGACTAAGAAAATCCACAGAAGCCTAGATTCCTTCTATCTAACAGTGTATACTTAACTAAAGGAGACCCACCTGATCTCCCTATGTATGTCAGCCTTTCTAAAGCCTAATCTGACAGTCTTGTGGTCTTGAACCACTGCTCAGGCAAGGCAAAATCCCCATGTAACTGATATCATTCTCAACACCTATCTGGTTATGGCCACCCAGTTTGATCAACATAGAAACAAGTTATGTCCTGCAACTTATTTTTAAGACTAGTGGACTGACTCTGGTCTGTTTTATTTATTAGTATAGGTGAATTCTGTATGAACCACACAGTGCCTGGCTCATTTTGAATCTTTACAATTACTTCTTTCAGAAGGTAGTACAGACAAGACTGTATTAATTTATACGCCCTCTGTCCCTTGTAGTTCTCTAACACTATTCCTGCAGGTGCTGGTGCAAAGGTACAACTTCCTCTTATTGCAGACACTCCCAACTAATATGCACATATAATTACACTTATGGCTTAGAGTCTTCACCTATGTCCCTGAGAAAACCCATAGCTACGTACTGTGAAGACATTCAGACTCGGCCTCAGGGTTAGTGAAGTGTTTTACATAGCTGTCCATCCAGGTTTAGTTATTACTCATGCACACTTACATTGAAACAACCTATGTGGTTTCAAAGGCGTGGACTGCCACCTAACTGTGCTTGTAAATCATTGTGATGAGCATCATAAAGAACCTGAGTCAGTGATTTTTTTTCCACATGTCAAGATTAATATTTTGTTATTACTTTTCCATAAAAATTTAAATAAGAATTCAAAATATCAAGATTACACAAACTTAAACATTTGAGAAAAATTGTATTGAATACTGTCATTCATTTCCTTTTTATTTTTTGAAATTTCGAAAAATAGTTTGAAATTAGATAGGGAATGCTTCAGTTTTGAAGGAGTTGCTCTGAGATATTTTGTATATCCATTTTTCTTTCATGTGTCAAACACTTTAGTCACACTATGTCTAAGATAATTGTAGCATTACACATCCTTACGCATCCATATGGAAAAAAAATACAGTATAATAACCTACTACTGCGATTAGTCTGGTTGATAAGACAGTATTTTCTTCCAAAGTGCTTTAATGAATGTCTCAAAATAAAATTCTATTTGAGACAGACGTGGCACAAAAAAAGTGATTCCACAAGATGGCTGCTATCAATCACCACTTAAGTCCTGGTAATAAAAAATACCAGTAATGCAGACTCGAAAGACTGAATTAGTTGCCTTCAAAGCCTCAGGTGTTTTTTGGACAAAAAACTAACATTGAAAAAACCTGTTGAAGCATAAGCACTTATAGGATTTAAAGCACTCATTTAGGGACAGAAATCAGAAAGGACAGGCTAGTTTAAAAGGACACTTAGAGAAACTCATTTGTGTTAGAAGAAACAAAGGGTACCATAGCATTCCTTCTATGGCACAATAAAATTTCACAGACAGTCTACTCCCAGTTTTCTCAGTCCTTTCCAGTTTTGTATAATGTTTCTGGAAAATATTTGGAATATTGCAATAGTAAAGGGGCAGAATCCCAAATGGTTTAGATACTTTGTTTGTACAAATCCATGGGAAATAGGATTTCGGTCCTTGTAAAATATTTAGGTCATAACATATACATCCAAGATTTGCTATACAAGAAAGCATGATGTTTCTAAACGTATCACCTCCAATTCCATACATAAAGGAATAAAATTTATTTAACCTGGAAAATACATTTCTCACATTTTTAGCAAACATTTACTGACATGTATTTTGCTATTTGCTCAAGAATTCCCATGTGACTTTTTCTTCTTTCCAAAGAGACAACCGAGAACAAGCAATTTTAGACCCTTCAAATTCTAGAATATGGAATTAGATATCATTTTACAGACAAATCTATTCTTTTTTAAAAAATGAACCTATTTGGAAAACAGTTTCCAGTTCTAGAGGTAAGCAATATGAATATGAAATTGTCTGAACGGTTCAGAATACTTACAGTATTGAATTCCTTCTATAATTATTTCAAAATAACAAGACACATTGACAGTCAAATATATTGTTTGTAAAACTGCTATTTGTCATAACAAAGGAAGTCATATTTGGGGGCTGATACTGTTAGTACTCTCATTTCTGCAGGATCTACCTCAATTGTGTATAAGCACTGTTCCATGAATCCACATAACGTGTACATTAAAATTTTAAGTGGATTAGCCAATTTTAGGATTCTGATATGTTTAGTAGGACTTCAATGTTAGCAAAATGTGAAAGAATTTGCTATAATTTTTAACTGTCAATTCTAATATTTTCATTTCCATTTAGGGATGTTACTGTCAAACTACAATTTCAAGTGCAAGAGAATATATTATCTGATAAAAGACACATTCATTTAATGAATTATTTTAAGAAGCAATTTGGCACCAAATATTAATGCTGAATAATTGGTGAGCTCAGAAATCACACTCTTAGGCATTTGGCCCAATGTCCTTCCCCAAAAATGAAAAAAATAAATGAGCTATTGAAGAACTTAATTATAATACACTCGAGAAGAGAAAGAGTTTAGTCCTATAAGACATAATATTCCAAGTGCTCTCATAACAAGTGGCAGTTAATAACAATCCCAGATAGAAATGCTGGTCTTGTCTCTGCTTCAGTCTGAAATTTATTTTTGTACTAAGCACAGTCCAGTAGCAATCCTATTATATATCTGTTTTTCTTTTCTAGGTCATGCCCAAAATTAACCACAGACACAGCTTCTTATTATGCCTACACTGAATTTCTTACACGTAGAATTTAACTGCCAGGTCACTGTCAGGATCATTTTTGGCTATTCTAACGAGTTCTCTTAAAAAAAAATGCCACAGAAAAGCCCACACTTCACAAGTGTGGGTGTAAAGCAGCTTGTTCTCCTCTAGATTTGAACCAAGGACCAGATCCCAGCCGTCCTTTATTTAGCAATATCTTCATAACTGTAGAATTCTGTTATATCTGAGACATACACAGTGTCACAGTGTTTCAACACGTATCTCCCACACCCTAAAGGGAGATTCAAGAATGTTTCTTTCTCTTGGTCTTATATCATCCGTATTTTTATTTTACGCAGAGAGCTGGAAAAGGAATTTTTCTAGTATCAAGTTGTAGCCACAATACAGACTGAATAAAACAAAAATGTTGGAACACAGTGCAAAGTCACATAGGTGAACTATGTCAGAAAGCTTAGTTTTTTTCTTCAGGTCTTCAGTCATTTCCTGTCTCTTTGTGAATATGATGCCTTTTTTTTCAACATTGATAATTATTGATGTTTTCTATTTCTTTTCAAGATAAGTCTGATTATCTTGTTGATGGCTATATACCACAAGCACTCTCTTCTTCAATTTCTGCTGAAATACGGTAAAGCTGCTAGCTAAGTAAAAGACTTTAAACTTTTTTAAAAAGTGATTGAATCTTCATGATCTGCCAAACTACTTGATCCAGAATAGTGGAGAATAAGGAGTAACAGAAGTCAGGAATGCATAGAATGCTGTTTTAAATGAGACAGCACAGTTGAAAGACACCTACTATTATATCTTTTTTTCATACTTAAAACTACTCCATACCGATCTACCACTCTTGTGACGACATGCCATATTTTGCTGCTGTTCTTTTCCAGGTGAATCTTGCCCTGATATCTGTTGCCCTTTTACTGCAATGAAATCATGTTGTATATTGATTAGTACAAACCACCCTGGAATTTAAAGTCTAAACAAAGGGGAGGTTTTGGGGAGTTTTTGTCAAGACAAAATGTTAAAAGTATTATAAATTTTTCAAACCCAAGGGATAACACCAAATATTTTGCTTCATTTTAAGTGACTCTGGTCATGTGAGAAATGTCCTTTCACTGTAATGAAACCTTTTAAAATTGTAGATCACAACAATCTACTTGGGGATTTCACTTTTAGTCTATCTTCATGGTGCTGCAAATGATCAAAATGCAATGGACTAAGGAGTGTGTAGGAAGAAGGATAAATCTTCGCTCAGGAATATTGTAGAACAGATAAAATTGCATGAACAATTAAATAGAACATACATACAGGATTAAGGGGTTTCATTTCTATTGCATTATTATAATTTCTATTGCATTATTATAATTTCTATTACATCTATTCTACATATAAAAAGACACCTGTGAAACTCACGACTCCTGGAAAAGCCTCTTAAAAGGAAAAATATTAATGAATAGTACAATCAACATTCACTTTTGTGCATTCCTATCTATCACCCTCCTCTGCAACGATGAAAAGTAAACTAGAAATTTTGCAAGATTTTTTTGCTCTTTAAGGCATTTTGCAACTTTTATAAAGCTGTTTCAGGGAGCCGGCAGTCTGAGAGTTCTAAATTTTCCTCATACAACCTGGAATCATACAACCGTAGAATCATTAAGGCTGGAAAAGGCCCCTAAGATCATCAAGTCCAACCATCAACACAACATCACCTAAAATTTCCAAAAATGCCTACTAAACCATGTCATGAAGTGCCACATCTGTACCTTTTCTTGAACACCTCCAGAGATGGTGACTCCACCACTTCCCTGGGCAGCCTGTTCCAATGCTTCATAACTCTTTCAGTAAAGAAATTTTTCCTAACATCCAGTCTAAACCTCCCTTGACACAACTTGAGGCCCTTTCCTCTCATTGTATCACTTGTTACTTGGGAGCAGACACTAACACCCACCTCACTACAACCTCCTTCCAGATGGTTGTAGAGAGCAATAAGGTCTTCCCCCAGCCTCTTCTCCAGACTAAACAATCCCAGTTCCCTAAGCAACTCCTCATAAGACTTGTTCTCCAGACAGATACTAAGTAGAAAATATTTATCCCAAGAAAGAAAAGATGTCAGTAATACATGTAAAAAAATCTGAGAGGTACTATTGATAAAACTCTTACAAATTATCAAGACTTGTGACTTTGGTACTAAAATGGGTTATTACGTATTTCCAGTTGTTTGGTTTTCTCCATTGTTCAGTATGTACCCCTGCATGAGTGTACTCATATAGATGCATTATGTAACACAGTACGTTATTTTAGTCAAGATATTTTTTGTTTAGTAAGACTCCTGTATTTCACTTATTAACTTCACCTGAACTGATGTTCTTAATGAAAATTTCTTTATTTCCTTATTTTACAAGACCATTTTGTCATTTTTTTGAAGAGACAATATTTTCTTGCTTTTCTATTTAAAAAAATAGTATTATCAGGAGGAATTTGCAATAGTAAACTTTCTTATACCTACTGAAAGACTAGAAAAATAAAAAATATAACATTTTAATCTATCATGATATTTCTTTGTAGACCTCTTCTTGCTACATGCAATTAATCGTACACACTAAGCAAAACCACCTCCATACAGCATAGATGTTCTATAGGAACACAGATGTAAATGAGAGAACTTTTGCTCTTATTCATACACTGCAGTTCAAATTAATTGATTAAGAATTAATTTAGGGTTGTCCTATAACCTGATCACAGTGCTTCTTTTCGATTTGTTGGTTTAGAAGTACACAAATATAGAGCAGCATAACAGACGTCCTAGTTTTGTAGAAAAGAAACTGCCGTATATTTCTAACTGTGTCAAGAAAATCTGTAGGGAAATGTATGGACCATATGTTTAATGTTGTATATAAGGCAAGAACTGACCTTCTATACAGAAATGTCCAAGCCAAAAGCCTTAGCAGTGCCCTTTCAGTTTGCTTTACTTACTTCATATTCAGTGTACAATAAGCACACTAGAGGATTGAAAGCTGATAGCTGTCACATCTGAAAGGCAATAATAGCTCTCATTACATCTGCCACTGCAACTAAAAATGCAGATTCAGCTGACAAACCATCTAAATTTGGCTGAAGGATGAAAAGCAACTTATCAGATCACAGCTTAAAAATGCCCTTCAGTGTGTTACTCCAGCTTTACACAAGAAGTAGACTGAATTCAGCAAATGTTCACTTGCAAAAAAATCATAAAACAGCAAGTCAGGCCTATATATTTTATTACAGAACAAAAACTGAATCTCTTAAAATATACCCATGATCAAAGACAAGTGGATCTTTTGCACAATTGTCAACATTTTGGATGGGGCCTTGAGCAGTCTGGTCTAGTCGGAGGTGTCCCTGCCCATGGCAGGGGTGTTGGAACTGAATGATCTTTAAGGTCCCTTTCAACCCAAACCATTCTATGATTCTATGATATTTTTACACACTGCACACTGCCTTCTCCAATGCAATGTCACATAATCGGTAAAAGCAGTCTGTAGAACTGTAGTTAAAAAGATCTACTCATTGCAAATTTTCATAATCTTAAGAATCCTACTGGGAAGAGTCAGGCTGATGATAACTGATTGCAAAGACCCTTATTTTAGCTTTGTAAAGATGTAGTCGCATGCTTTCCAAATGCTTCCAAAGAAAGAAAATGAACTCAAATAAACTAAAACCATCTTCTTTTAGAGCAATATTACATCCACTTATGTCGAGACTCTATTGATTTGTCTCACTGAGAAGTGTGCAGTCTATAGACTTTCAACTGTGCATCTAGAATCTAGCTATCTCATATTCAGTAATTTACTGTCATGAATGAGTGTTGCTTGATGGTTAGAGGATGATACAGATATTTCTCTGTCTCTCTGTGAAATATTCCTTATCCATATGTAGAACGTTAATTTACCTCTTTTTTCTTTCAGTCACTCTTTACACCTAGCAAAGGGAAAAAAAATAACTGCAGAGCATTCCAATTTGCAGATTTTATTACCTCAAATGGAAGAACTAACTACATTGAAACCCGATGGTTAAGGTTTAAACTGCACGAAAAACCCTTCCATCTTCCAGCCGGATTTCAGAGAACTCTGGAAACCCTGAAAAGGGAGTAGCTTGAGTGACAGGTGGGATTGTGGAAAAAAAAAGCAAATAGAAGGCCAATCGATAGGTCTTAGATAGGCCTTATGTCTTCTTTGATTATACTGGGTCACTATGTTTGAAATCCTTTGCTATTACAAAGCTAGCTCAAACATAAGAGTGTCTGCAATGTTAGCAATGCATAGAAATCTATGTTACCTAACTCTACATAATAGTAGTAAAGTGGTTTGTTATTCAGCCTAAAGAAATAGCTTACAACTTTGGCATGCAAAATTCCAAGAGGCAAATAAATCAGCAGTTTTCTATGTCTCCTTCAAACTAGGAAAAAATAGAAAAAGTTTTGTGTGTTCCTCCTGCGAGATGGCAGCTGACATTTATTTTCCAAGTAATTTTCCAATTCTCTGCATAGTCTTTTATATATAATATGATAATTATTTTTAATTTTTAAAATGTTAGCACATATTTTTGAGTTTTCTAGAGGGGCTGAAAGATTATGAAGTTTATAGAGTCATGGCTAGAAGACATGGGAGCAGAATAAGGGAGGGACGGTGGCAGATGCAAGTCGAACAAGGAATATCTACCAGAATAGGTTATGTGTGCAGGTAGAGCTGACAAAAGCAATTCCCACTAGAAGGTTTTCAAAACCATAGAAAGTAAATGAAGGTTATTGCAGGAAGGGCAATAATTGAGCAGTCTGTTGCTTGCCTTCACAGAGGAAATATTATAAAACTAATTTTTATTATATAACCCTAATAGTTTTCATCACTCTGCTTATTTTTTTATATCTTTGTTACATTTCATATATCCCTTGAATAAAAGTATTATTAAACTTTAATTTCAGCACCAAAAGATTAATACAATTATCCCAGATTTGCTGATAGATGCTTGAGCTTGTATTTTAGAAGCAAGCCCTTAAAGTTTATTCTAACTATGATTGCTGTCTGTCAAGTCTTGGCAGGACGATTAAACAATCCCTCTTTATAGAAAAAGAATTATATTGAATTGCAAAGTTAATCAAATTTTCAGGTTGATAAGATCCTTTTAAAATAAATTCCTTAAACTCTATAGGACCAATTTGGATTGCAGTAGTTCTGCTTTGCTATCAGTCCTCAGAATAACAGAGCCATCCATTCAACCCATTCAGTGTAATTTGATACAGGAAAGTTCCAGGCATGCAGCTGATACAGGACGAATAAAGTTGTTTCCAGGTTGAAATTAATGTTGAGACTATGGCTTAGAGGTAACCTGCCCTAAGTATATTTTGATTAGGATTAGAAAATAACCTGAATCCCAATACTAAACTTTTCTACATAGGACTTAGCATAGGTAATATTTAAATGACAAATATAAATTAAATAAATAATAAAATTATACATATTGATAAGTATCTGTTGCTGAACATACCGAGATATTACTGTATGTAGAAGTTGAACATTGTGCAACAACTCCTGTTGGACTCTTAGACATTTGATGAATCTCAGCTCTACAAAAAAACCCGTTGCAAACACAGATAGAACTCACACAGTCTGTTAAAAAAGGAGGGGGCATCCTGTGTATCATGTATGATGACAATAAGAGGCTAGAGAGTAGAAGAAAAAAAAGGAAAAATGGAAAGCAATTTTTTTTAATAGAAAAATTTTATTTCTTATTTTTTCTAAGAAAATAGTTTAGTTAATTTCTCTCCTTGACAATTCTTCAAGAGCTGTTTAAATAACTAGGACATATTCTCACCTTAATACTCTTCCAGAAGAATACTTCATTATTAAAAAATCTTCTTATTTCTGTCATTTGGGGCAAGAAATTATATATATATGTACAGAAAATGACTCATTAAGTAAATCAACTGTCAGAGAGATGTCGTAAACTGGAAAGGTTAAAGCATTTTTCCTGTTTTCTTGAAAACTATAATTCAAAATTCAAGACTGAAAATTCTAAGCAATTTTTCAAATACAAATTAGCAAAAAAAAATTGCAACTGAAGGATTAAAGCAGTTATGCATTAATTCTGCTACAAATAAAGACAGACAGTGTTGTATATACATATGTATATATATATGCAATGAACTTTTAATTATCCTTTATTTTTGGAACTCAGCTTTTCAATTTTTAATAGTATAGTTGATATACAGAACCGAATAGAAATGTTATATACTAAATAAGTCAGTGTGAAAATCTTTTTTCCCCTAAAATTATATTTTGAGAGCTTAGACTTACATACCTCAAAGGGATAAAACTCATGTCTGCTACATCTCTTGCAAAAAAATATCTGCAGTCCTCACATGACAGTTTAGGAGAAAATCTTTTTCATGTCTAAAAACTTTACTTAAAACTAAATCTTTGGATTTCTCTCTCAGTATTTTTTATAAAACATCATTAAGACTGTGATCCATGAGGCATAATAAATTTTAATATTCCCAAAAGAGGAAATGCAAAAAATGAATCTAAATTTCTAGCATGATGAATATCTATGAATATATAAACATTTTAAACCACGAGTGTTATACAAAAAGATATTTCCCTAGTGTATATGTTCTAATAAGGAAGACCTGACAAAAGAGCTATCCCACAGAGAAGACTGGAATTGTGAATGACTTTTGAATTAAATACAGTTTCCCTAATCTGCAGCAACCTAATAAAGCTTGCTGATGAAGCCTACTGCCAAGGCAATGTCTTCTGTGCAAAGTTTGTAGGAAAAAAGTTTAGGCTGGAAATAAGAATCTTCCTTTAGGAAGAAGCTTTGCACTTTTCATTCTGTTATCCTTCTTCTGTATCTATTTTAGTGAGCAGTTTTTGTCTTCTCATTTTTCCATACCAAATTGGTCAAATTGAAAGACTTGTTAAATTAATTAGTACCACATAAAGAAGTTGCAGTCAGACCGAGAACAAAACACTCAAAGTTTAAGCTAATATCTGTGAAGAAAAGGAGAGTGCAGTCTTCTCTCTCTACCCCATCTCTGCTTCTAAGATATTGTTCTCATCCTGTGCAGCAGTAATGTAGCTCTAGGTATAAGGATTTTGTGTATATTTACCCCTCTTTATAAATTTCTTCCACCTTACTTTTACCACCCCATCTCTGTTTGAAGCTACCTGACGTACTTATTTTGTAGTATATCTAAGTGCAAAACAGTTTGGGTTTCCATCACTATATAAGTCCAAAGTGGTTGTTATAAAAGTGGAAAATGTGCTTTCGGTATTTTTCTCAAAGGTATGTTTGGTCCCACTTCACTAAAAAAAAAAAAGGCAAAACTTTTGTTTTAAACTGCTATAATATATAGACTAGACAGATTTATTTAAGATACATCAGAAATCATTTGTTTCGCTTAATTTTATAAATCTTAATTGTAGAATTTGTACCTTAGAATAGTTTGACCAACTTGAAAAATTTTGCTGGTTCAACAAATACTTCCTATTCCTAGTTAATGTAATCTTTGAGAAGGCTTTAATTGTCTCTCCCTTTGCTGCTACCTGCCATTGTATTATGTAGATACTTCTCGTGGTGATTAGATCATACATATCACAGAATCAAAGAATCACTTGGTTGGAAAAAATCTTTGAGATTATCAAGTCCAGCCATACCTGTTCTCTGCTAAACCATATCCCTGAGCACCCATCTACCCATCTTTTAAATACCTCCAGGGATGCTGATTCAAACATCTCCCTGGGGAGTCTGTTCCTGGTGCGTGTTAAACTTTCTGGTGAAGAAATTTTTCCTGGTGTCTAGTCTGAACCTCCCCTTGTACAATTGAGGCCATTTCCTCTCGTCCTATCACCTGTCACTTGTGAGAAGAGACCGGCACCCACCTCCCCACAAACTCCTTTCAGGCAGCTGTAGACAGCGATGAGGTCTCCCCTCAGTCTCCTCTTCTCTAAGCTAAACAACCCCAGTTCCCTCAGCCGCTCCTCCCAGGACTTGTTCTCCAGCCCCCTCATGAGCTTCGTTGCCCTTCTCTGGACGCGCTCCAACACCTCAATGTCCTTCTTGTACTGAGGGGCCCAGAACTGAACACAATACTCAAGGTGTGGCCTCACCAGTGTCAAATAAAGGGGCACAATCACCTCCCTGGTCCTGCTGGCCACACTGTTTCTGATACAGGCCAAGATGACATTGGCCTTCTTGGCCACCTGGGCACACTGCTGACTCATATTCAGCCGGTTGTAAATCAACACCCCCAGGTTCTTCTCCTCCAGGCAGCTCTCCAGCCAGTCTTCCCCAAGTCTGCAACGCTGCATGGGGTTATTGTGTCCCAAGACTTTGCACTTGGTCTTATTGAACCTTACACCACTGGTTGCAGCCCATTGATCCAGCCTGTTCAGATCTGATAGTAACATAATAAAGTATTATCAGAAATAGTTAAATTTAATAACATAAAAGGTGGCTGACGTCAAAAATGCGACCAGCTTTACTCATTAAAAAAGCAAGTCCGCAAACATTAAGATACAAGCTAATAATTTTATATTATCAAGTTGTTTCTCATAATTAAATGTACGTATGGTTTGTATGCAAGCTGAATGTGCATAATTTACATATGGCAAAAGTATATTAATAGATACTGTCACAGAGTGGGAATTAATGAAGAGTGCAGTAGAACTCCCTTTCCACAGTTAGTTCTTCCCTGAAGGCTGTCACACACTTCATTCTTCATGACAGGAAATGCTGTGATACGCACAGAAGCCAAGCCTGTCTAACCCTGGCCAATTTGTCACCAATATTCTTCATGAGGCTACCAAGAAATACTGTTCTAGATTTGATAACTAAGCAGATTTTGTTCAGTTTCCTTTTTGTCAAAGGTTAAAAGCTTAACAGTGACTTCCCTGATTCCTGTACTAGAATTTAGACTAGTTTCATTGGATTTGAAAAGAGAAAAATGGAAGAAATTTTTTTTAAGAAAAGTAAAGTTATAAATAAATATCCTCGTATGGGACATATTTGGCACATCAGTAATAATAGATAGTAAGAGCTTACAATTGTTATTGAAATTATGTAGAATTGATTATTGCTCATTATTTTGCTTCTCAGATGCCTGTAAATATAACTCTAAAATTCTCAGTCTAATTTGTTGGTCAAATGGAGCTGGAGATTTTCTTTCACATGAATAGAAGTCCATAAACTTTGCAGTGGAAGAAACCAGAATTTTTTTCCTCTTGGATCAAATATTATTTATATATTATTCAACCAAATAATTTATAAAACCTAGTCATTTCAAAACTGTTAAAAGTTATGGAAACTGTCTAAAATTATTGAACAGGATTGTGTGAAGTTAATGAGTCCTGAGACGTTTATAAATATGAAAAGCATACATTGCATTGTTATGCAAGATTAGCTTGTATCACCTATCATGGAAGAGAACTGCACTTACAAATAGTCGTGTATATGTCAGACCTATCTGAGAGTGATTACAGTAGGAACTTCAAGCAGTAAAGACTTCCTGACATCTTTTTTTTTATTTCCATAAGTTACAGTCACAATATTTTTCTTATTAATTTGTACATGGGTGAGAAGACTAGGAATTACTGGTTGTTAAATATAGTGAGTCACATTAAGGCCTCAGTTTCATTACATCTCTAGCCACTGATTCAGGGCAGAAGATAGTCGTGTAAGTCTGGAGTTAAGTCTACAGCAATATCCGACACTTTGGATAACAGTGTTAATAAAAATATACAAAAAGGCAGATTAATAGAGGGGTTTGTGAGTTTTCATATTGTGTAATGGAGCAAGACTGATTTTACTAGGCTTAATAATTGCTCTATTTAGAATTCTTCTAACCATAAACCTCTTTTTCTTCAATAAACTGTCCACAGTAATTTTTAACTAATATGGTGTGTCTCCTATCATTTTTATCAATGTTGTCATTATCTTATCAGTCAAGCGTAAACAGTCCTGCATAAATGACCTGCTAAATTGTTAGAAGTTTTCTTTAGAGCAGTTCCATACACAGCTCTGTGTAATTTAAGGGCAAATAATTTTATCAAACTACAAAATCTTCACAGAAAGGTGAGAATGTTCTTTAATATATTTTCAGAGTGTTTCAAAAGAACTTCTGTAGGATTTTTGCTGTATCTTTTTCAAAAGACACCAAATACACACTTGCTTATTTCATTAGGTACCACCTCCACCTAGCAACAAAAATGGAACGCATTTCTGGACTATTAACTATTATGAACAGTCATGTAACAGTTGTTGTAGTCAGTACTAAATACCCTGTTATTGTCCTTAATTCAATTTTTGTTTTTAATAACAGCTATTCAATAGATCAACAGTCTGGACTTTAAGGATACCATTTTCATCAGTGATATGTTTATTTCAAGTGATTTGTAGCAAACATTTAAACTCACATCTCTTACACATGAAGGCATGTAAAACATAAGAATTTTGTTGTTTTCAGATTTTGTTGTTTCCAGATTCGGTGCGGATCGCCGGCAGGAACGGTAAGAACTGTAGCCAGGTGCTCAGTTAAGGCGGGTGGAGAGTTGCCTGTGCAAGGCAAAAGCTCAGGCGAGGACCCCGGCAGGGTGACGCTCTCTGGAACCCCAAAAGCGGCAGCTGTCACTTGGGCCGACCGCGTAGTAGGGGGGCGGTCCCGGAAAAAGCCGCGGGACATTTAAACGTCTCCCTGGGAGCGCTGGCTACCAGGAGCGGGCAAACAGGGTCGCAGTAGAGGCAGTTCGCACAGGCAAGGAAAGCAGACACTCTCTGGCAGATGGTTGGCTTTTCCCACTCCCCTGCAGCAATGGTGACCAGGCGTGGCAAAACCTCTGCTACCAGGAGTGTCGCTATCCAAACCGTGCCTCTGTTAAGGCATGCGGCCACCCAGACCCGGGACTGTAAGGAATGCCTCAGCCTGCTTGTGGTTCCTGAGGACCATCCAAAAAATACCTGTGTGAGGTGTGAACAGGTCCAAGATCTGCTCCTTGTGATTGCAGATCTTAAGGATCAGGTAGAGAGGCTGGACTTTTGGCGGACAGATTTCGGATCATTTAAGGAACTAGTCAGGAAAGTACCCTGGGAAATATTTCTTAGTGGCAAGGGGGTCCAGGAAGGCTGGATGCACTTCAAGAATGAAATCTTGAAGGCGCAGGAGCGGGCTGTCCCCATGTGTTGTAAGAAGAGTCATAGGGGCAGATGGCCGGCCTGGATGAATAGGGAGCTTCTGAAGGAGCTAAGAAAGAAAAAGAGGATGTATCGCCGTTGGAAAGAACGGGACGTAAGCGAGGTCATGTTCAAAGATGTTGTTAAGTTGTGTAGAAAAAAATCAGGGAAGCAAAAGTCCAGCTGGAGCTTAAATTGGCCACTTCTGTTAAGGATAATAAGAAGAGCTTTTATAAATATATCAATGGTAGAAAGAAGGGCGGTAGCGACCTCTACTCCTTGTTGGATGTGGAGGGAAATATAGTAACCAAAGATGCAGGGAAGGCTGAGGTACTTAATGCCTTCTTTGCCTCAGTTTTCAACAGTAAGGATGTTTGTTCGCTAGACAGTTGGTCCTCTGAAGTGGTTGATGGGGGCAGGGTGCAACATGGCCCTCCTGCAATCCATGAGGAGCAAGTTAGAGATCTGCTGAGCCACTTGGACCCTCATAAGTCTATGGGGCAAGATGGGATCCATCCTAGGGTGATGAGAGAGCTGGCGAATGAGCTTGCTAAGCCGCTCTCCATCCTCTTTCAGCAGTCCTGGCTCACTGGAGAGGTCCCGGAAGACTGGATGTTGGCCAATGTGACGCCAATCCACAAGAAGGGCCGTAAGGATGATCCAGGTAATTACAGACCTGTCAGCCTGACCTCGGTCCCAGGTAAAATTATGGAGCAGATAATCCTGGGTGAAATCATGCGGCACCTGCAGAACAGCGAAGAGATAAGGCCCGGCCGGCATGGGTTTAGGAGGGGCAGGTCCTACCTCACCAACCTGATCTCCTTTTATGACCATGTGACTCGCCTGGTGGATGAGAGGAAGGCTGTGGATGTGGTATACCTGGACTTCAGCAAGACCTTTGACACTGTCTCCCACAGTAGACTCCTAGAGAAGCTGGCAGCCCGTGGCTTAGACGGGAGCACTCTGTGCTTGGTTAGGAATTGGTTGGATGGCCGAGCCCAGAGAGTGGTGGTGAATGGTGTCTCATCCAGTTGGCAGCCAGTCCCCAGTGGTGTCCCCCAGGGATCAGTGTTGGGTCCAGTCCTATTTAATATCTTTATTGATGATCTGGATGAGGGGATTGAGTCCATCATCAGCAAGTTTGCAGATGATACCAAGCTGGGAGGAAGGGTTGATCTGTTAGAGGGTAGGATGGCCCTACAGAGGGACCTGGACAGACTGGAGAGATGGGCCGATTCTAATGGGATGATGTTTAATAAGTCCAAATGTCGGGTACTTCATTTTGGACACAACAATTCCATGCAGATCTACAGACTGGGGACAGAGTGGCTGGAGAGTAGTCAGGGAGAAACGGACCTGGGAGTGCTGGTTGATAGGAAGCTCAACATGAGCCAGCAAGTGTACCCAGGTGGCCAGAAGGCCAATGGCATTCTGGCCTGCATCAGGAATAGTGTGGCGAGCAGGACCAGAGAAGTTATCGTCCCCCTGTACACGGCACTGGTCAGGCCTCACCTTGAATACTGTGTATGGTTCTGGGCCCCTCAGTTTGGGAAAGATGTCAGGATGCTGAAGTGCGTCCAGAGGAGGGCAACGAAGATGGTGAAGGGTCTGGAGCACAAGCCCTACGAGGAGCGACTGAAGGAGCTGGGACTGTTTAGTCTGAAGAAGACGAGGCTCAGGGAAGACCTCATTGCTCTCTACAACTACCTAAAAGGAGGTTGTAGTCAGGCAGGAGTTGGTCTCTTCTCTCAGGTGACCAGCGACAGAACTAGAGGGCATGGACTCAAGCTTCATCAGGGGAAGTTTAGACTTGATGTTAGGAAAAAGTTCTTCACTGGAAGGGTGATTGGCCATTGGAATGCCCTGCCCAGGGAGGTGGTGGAGTCATCGACCCTGGAGGTGTTTAAGGGGAGACTGGATGAGGCACTGAATGCCATGGTTTAGATGATGAGTTGGTGTTAGTGTTGGGTTATATGTTGGACTTGATGATCTCAGAGGTCCTTTCCAACCTTGTGATACTGTGAAACTGTGGATAGTTACACTTTCTACTGATAACGTTTAGGAACTTTTCTCAGATAAGCTACATTCGTATTCACTGTCTTTCACAAGCAGATCCGGATTCTGAATAACTGGCTTTCCTTCCAGTTGAATAACTAGAAATATCACCTATAACCATTTTCAATTGCTGCCAATTTATGTGCCATAACTAGCTTTGGCTTTCTTAAGCTATTCGTATAGTAAGAATCCTTAACTTAAGAATCCAACTTTAGGCTCTGGGATTTGTTCTGCCAATAATCTTAAAAATCATGCTCTCTGGCATGTACCTAAGAGATTAGGATTTGGATAAATAGGATGGGATTTGTTTCACTTCAATTTAAATAAATTCAATACATATAACTACATGTGATCTAGGCATCTATATGTCCACCATAATTAGTGGAGATCATCAATACAGTCAGTGCAATTTGACTTCCAGCCTCATAAGTAGATACATTTTAGCAGGACTCAGTTCTCTAAACAATGTAATTTCTGTACCTTAATACATTCTGTCTGGTCTTCAGCTGCCACCAAGAAAGCCACAGGTCTTTTTTAAGTTCTCTGTTTTACCTTTCAAACATCTGCAAGTTTCTCAGATACAACTAGGACATCAATAATGTTACTAGACAGATATGCTCAGGCAGGTGAATTCCTCATGGGGTTATCTAGATATGAACTCTATTATTCTGGCTGAAAATCTCATTCCCGTTCTCATGCTGTTTTAAATCAGATATTAGAGCACGAAGAGTTCAGACATACTTTGTCACAGCAGAGGCTGACAACACCTGTGTTCTGATGACAGCAGCAAAGACATTGAAAACCACGCAATGGAAAGGATACTAAAGTATTGGTAGAGTCAATGTCAGTTTTCTTTGCAAGACTTTTAAGGGATAGATTAGTCAAATGTCTAACAGTGATTGTAGGCATGCAGAATTAATTCCTGGGCTTGGATTAGAACATTTCTTGAAATGCTTTCCTGTATTTCAGCTGTATGGTACCCAAATGGTAGTAGAGCAGACAGTAGAAACGAAGATCATGGATTTGATTTTATTTAGATCTTTTTCTTGCGGGAGCATGTCCAGAGAAGAGCAACGAGGCTGGTGAAGGGGATGGAGAACAGGTCCTATGAAGAGTGGCTGAGGGAACTGGGGCTGTTTAGCTTGGGGAAGAGAAGGCTGTGGGGAGACCTCATCACTGTCTACGGCTGCCTGAAAGGAGGTTGTGGTGAGGTGGGTGCTGGTCTCTTCTCGCAAGAGACAGATGACAGGATGAGAGGAAATGGCCATAAGTTGTGCCAGGGGAGGTTCAGATTAGACATCAAGAAAATTTCTTCACTGAAAGGGTGGTCAGGCACTAGAACAGCTGCCCAGGGAGGTGGTTTTGTTGTCATCCCTAGAGGTGTTTAAAAGGCAGGTAGGTGAGTTTCTTAGGGATATGGTTTAGTAAGGGGACAGGTATGGCTGGACTTGATGGTCTCAGAGGTCTTTACCAACCAGATGGTTCTATGATTCTATGATTCTTTTTCTTTAGGCTAATGTGGAAAAGGTAGTCAGAATATTTCACACTCCTGAATAACAAACCAAATATTTCAATGCACAGAAAAACAGTAAAAATATGAATAAAATTTATGAAATTCTAAAATATAAATACATGTGCAAAATTTTACTATGATTCATTTATGAAATTATAATAAGATCTACTACAAATCCTTACAATTTTTTAGACTCAATTGGGGGTGATCTTAAATAAATAAAAACTCAGAAACAACGGATCTGGCGATAATGGTTAATCATACTCATCACTCCTGGAAAAGTACAAGATATTCATTGCATACTGACATATTAAATTTTGTTTCTTTGTTTCAAACTGTTATTTAGGGCATTTTTAGGACACTATTTCCCCATGCAAGAGAATTTACAGTGACTGTAGATAAGCCCTTCTTTTCTTAAATGTATTTTTAATTTAGACTGGTATCAGGATTTCACAAACAATGTAAAGATTACTTAGCCTCTTGGAGACAGTATCAGCTAAATAAATCACTTTCTTGTCCTTGCTTCAGGGTGCTCAGCGCAGTTTTAAATATAATTGCAGTAAACAAACACCAGCTACTAAACACAATGTTCTATTTTGAAATATGCTTATAATCAGTTTCCTTTTTTTTTTCCCCCCTTTCTGGTCTGGCCAGCAGAACAAATTTTTTCATTTCATTTAGAAATCTATTTATGGCTAAGCATGGAAAATGCTTATAAAAAACTACTGACTTTATAATTAGAACACAGTTTCACCATACAAAAAGAAAAGCATGATTTTCATTGTAAGTGCTCACATAAGCAGGGAATCAATTAAGTCATGTTGAGCACCATTTTATTCACAGGCCAATCTGAACTCCTGGTCCAATAATTGTTTCTTGGTTTTGAAATCCTAGTTGTAAGCGCTCAAGTGACCCTATCATAACCACCAAGCCACCCTCATCACAGCTGCTTAAAAAAATTAGAAAGTAAATTATTAGAAATGTGCAAGTCAGGATTCCTGTAAGGTTCACACTACTATTACTGATTTCCTGTAGTTGGACAGAAGCCCAGCATAGTTTCACTCTCTCACACAGTTTCTCTCCTTTTTATGAAGACAAATAACAAAATACTTCTCGCTATTCTTGAAAAAATTGTTTCTATGTAGTCCCATAATTTTCACTCAGAAACCAAATGAACACAATCCTGCTTTCTTCACTGTAAGCTGGGAAGAGAGGTGTCATGTTATTTAATCACTTCTAGTTCGAGGTGCTTGATAAAGATCTGTTTTATCTTTACAGTCAGGCAGTATTAACTACTTTAATCAAACATACTTCTGCAGTATCTCCTCTTCCTCTGATATGAAGCTCTATCAGTTAAAAGCGTAATTCCCAGTAGCACAGATAGCATCATATACCAGATAGCTGCATATATTGTTAAACTAATTCAAGTTCCAACAGATCTTTTGCCTTCATTTTGGCATTGGTTTTGTAAGGGGTATTATCTAGTCTAAAAGTCATTAAAGCAAATTTAAAATGATTGCAAACTAATATTGTCTCCTCTTATAAATCTATATGCTGGTTTCACACTTGTCAATGAAAAAAAGAAAATAATTTATATAAATAGAAAACAAAGAGTTTTACTTTCAATAATTATATTTTTCATAAAATCTAGGTGAGGAAGTAGCCCTGTGATATTATATATATGTAAATTTGCATGGTTTCATGTTTAGCTCTAGGTAGTAGATCTGATAATCCTATCTGCGAAACAAAGAGAAGGAATCTGTCTTTACAGCTGTTTAGGATAGTAAAGCTTTTACTTCAAAAATTAGATTTGGGAACACATGCAACTTCTCTTCTCTCTTCTCTCTTCTCTCTTCTCTCTTCTCTCTTCTCTCTTCTCCTCTCTTCTCTCTTCTCTTCTCTTCTCTTCTCTTCTCTTCTCTTCTCTTCTCTTCTCTTCTCTTCTCTTCTCTTCTCTTCTCTTCTCTTCTCTTCTCTTCTCTTCTCTTCTCTTCTCTTCTCTTCTCTTCTCTTCTCTTCTCTTCTCTTCTCTTCTCTTCTCTTCTCTTCTCTTCTCTTCTCTCTTCCAGTAGTGTGCCCAAGTAGTGCATTTTGGACATAAAACACAGTTTGAATTTTCAGTACGGAACAGAATAATTCACTGCCTGGATTTGAGAAGTTAACACATTCAGCTTCTGATTAAAACTGTAACTTTCTCTCCTTGCTACACTTTCTGTAAATTCCCCAGCTTGTGTCTCACCAGGGAGTTTAGTTGCCTATGTCCCAA
The DNA here is from genome assembly GCA_033558185.1 of Dromococcyx pavoninus. Classification (NCBI taxonomy): domain Eukaryota; kingdom Metazoa; phylum Chordata; class Aves; order Cuculiformes; family Neomorphidae; genus Dromococcyx; species Dromococcyx pavoninus. The sequence continues at coordinate 4,186,950 of JAUMJL010000110.1, forward strand.
AGATCCAAGGTCCAGCAACAAACCAGCAAGGTTTTTATTTTGACTCAGACTTCTGAAGAAATGGCTAAATTGTGTGAAAGAAGAGCTGCTAGAAAGTCTGTAGAAAGTTAAAAAAGGTAAAATCGCAGACAGAAGTCAGATGTTTGAGGTAGAATTTAAAGGATTCAAGAGGAAAAACCTAAATGTGAAAAGAAACATAATCCCCTTCCCCCCCACCCCAAAAAAAAAAGAATTAAAAGAATTAAAAAAAGAAAGGGAAAAAACCCCACAAACAAAACAACAGAATCCTGGCCAGTCATTGATCAGTGTCATCAGTTGTATCAGTGCCACAAGATTTAGTGGAAGAAAACAAATCAGCAATGCTAAGCATCCACCCAGGTAGCAGTGCAACTGCTCTGGACTAATGCTTGCCTTGCCAACAAAGCTTCCTGGCTGTCTCATCAGTGGTGATGAGCACAGAAGTGTCTTAAGTCTTTTCTGGTTTTCTGTGGTTAATGTATAAATTATTGATTTACATCTTGAAACACAGAAAATGATGCCCTCAGGGATAAAAGAGCAGAAGAGACCTGGCGGTTTTTTAAGGACATTTTTTCTTAGAGCACAAGGGCTCTTGATTCGCATGTGTAAGAAGTCAGGCTAAAAGCACAGGAGACAATCATGGCTCAGTAAGAACTTACTGGTCAGACTAAAGTGAATATCAGTTTTGAGACTGCCTGCAGAACCTGAACATACACAAGTCCCATGGAACCTGATGAGGTAAACCCTAGTTTCCTGAGAAACTGCCTGATGTAGCTGCTGAGCCATTCTCCATCATACTTGAAAAGTCACAGCAGTCAGGCAAAGTCCTCAGTGACTGGAAAAAGGGAAACATCATGCTTATTCTTAAAAAAGGTATAAATGAGGACCCTGGGAACAAGTGATCAGTTAGCCTCATCTCTGTACCCAGTGATATCATGGAACAGATCCCCCTGGAAGACATATCAAAACACATGGAAGGCAAGGAAATTGTAGGAGACACAGTATGCCTTCAATAAGCTCAAATCATATAGTCTTCTGTGATGGTTTAACTATACCAGTAGACAAAGGAAGTGATACAGAAGTCACCTAGCTGGACTCTTGATGGATGGACTGTTAGATGGATAAGGAATTGCCTAAATGGAAACCAGTAATGAGTAGTGTCCTTCAGGAGTCCGTGCTGGGATCAACATTATTTATTATCTGCATCTGCAGCATACATAGTTAGATTGAGTGCACCCTTATTCAAGTTTGCAGATGACACTAAGCTGAGTGGTACAGTTGACAGGCTTGAGGGAAGGGATTTTATCCAGAGGAACCTTCAAAGTTTGAGGAACAGACCCATGAGAACTGCATGAAAAAGACCAAATGCATAGTTTTGTACCTGACACAGAGGAACCCTCTGATACTGAACCAATATGGGCTGGGGAATGAATGGATTGAGAGCAGCCCTGGGGAGAAGGACTTAGGGATATTAGTGGATGCAAAATTGTACGTGAGACTGCAATATGTACTTACAGCCCAGAAAACAAGTCATACCCTGGGTTTCACCAAAAGAAGAGTGGCCAACAGGCCATTCTCCCTCCCACTCTTCCCCTGTACTCCACTCTCATGAGATCCCATCTGGAATGCTGCATAGAGCCCTGCAGCCCCTAGTACAAGAAAGACATGGATCTGTTGCAGCAGATGCATAGGAGGCCCACGAAATTACCAGAGGACTGAAATTTGTAGCCTTTCAGTACTTAGAGAGGGCTTATAAGAAAAACAGAGAGACTTTTTACCAGCACCTGTAGTGACAGGACAAGGGGCAGCAGTTTTAAACTGAAAGAGGGTAGACTTAGACTAGATATAAGGAAGAAATTCTTTACAGTGAAGGTGGTGAGATACAGGAACAGGTTGCCTAGAGAAGCTGTGGATGCCCCGTCCCTGGAAAGTGTTCAAGCTCAGGCTGGATGGGGCTTTGAGCAATCTGAGCTAGTGAAAGGTGTTCTGGCCCACGGCAGGGTTGCTCCTTAAAAGCCCTTTTCAACCCAAATAATTTTATATTTGTATGCCCGAAAAGAATGACTTAAATAGGGGCAGTGAAAACACTAAGCCTTCTTCTCTTATTCTTTAAGCTAAATTCCTACGACAAACCATATTATCATAGTAAGGAAACACAGAAGAAATATTATAAGAAAGAGAATCAACTTTTCTTAAAGAGTTTCTGTCTGGACTTCTGTTCACTGACATTCTCCTTTCCGGCTACCCATTTAAACAAGACCTTCTCAAACTTTTAACCTCCCATCCCATCCTATTTCTGAGAAGCAGTTTACAATAAAACTACTTTTTTTTCAGTCCACTTTTCTTGTTCTTTTGGAAAGGATGCAATGGCTCTAAATTCTCCTTCTGAAAAAAGACAGAATCTTTTTTTCTGCTCTAGTTCAGTGATCTAAAGGCTCTGAAATTCCAGGACAAATAGGAGGCTTCAGGATTACTCCTAGCTCAGGGAAGGAGCTGTAGGTCTTAAAAACAGAAAAGAAAAGGAAATCACCTACCTAAGAAAAAAAAATTGTTTTTAAAAGAAATATTTTCATTTTTATAAGATCAAATTTGGTTATTAACTAAATCAGAAAAATGGTTGTATCTAAGTAGAAAATGAAAGCTGACAACAGAAGAAAAGTGTAACAACTTTGAGCAAAATGTCTATGGCAAAACATTTCCAAGAATGTAGGAACATCCTTGATGTTTTGCGGTTTTTTTCATGAAAGCTGGCATCCTCCTTGTCAAAAAAAATTTTTTAAAAGAGAAAAAATTGAGCCCTGGTGACTAGATGACTTACGGAAATGCTGATTGCTGTGTGCTGTAGCCATGTTACAGTTCAGAGTACCAGTCTGTTTATAGGTACGATCATCCTTACACCAGACAATGATGCAAATGTTAGTTTCATATTCAGTACTATCCATACACAGATGAAAAATGTGTTTGCCAAAGTAATACCCTTGCTCATTTCTTCATTAAACTTCTTAACTTCTTTAGTGCAATTAGGATAATCATACCACGTCTGAGTGAAGAGAAAACAGAGTAGAAATGTGACAAGAACTAGAAACCAATCGCTTGGCAATAATTTTAAAAAAAAAAGGGAAACCCAGGGAAACCCACCACCACCTTGTGGTATTCATTCTATGACATTGCTTACAGTGTGGCAAACACATGGTGCAGAGGTGGGAAAAAGTTTCTAGTGAGCCACATAGTTATCTCTTGTTATAGTGGAAATAACTGATCTTCCTGCCGGTAATAGCAGAAGCAACTCACTAAAATCACACCTTTAGGGGAAAAGAATTTGCCAAAAAGAACAATGAGGAAATATGGTTCTTAAGCAGTACACCTTTCAACGTGACAAACTCAGCTGCTTTTCATGGAGCTACAGAAGAGGATCTCTGGGTGCTGTAAATATTCATTTCCTTCTCATGGCTTCCTCATTATAAACTTCTTAGGAGCAGTACTACCAGTGTCTTATGAGTAAGGCCTTTTGTCCTTTCTTTTATACTATTTTGTTCTCCATGTATTTCTTCAAGGAGTCTGTAGAACTTCTAAATTTCATATGAAAATTCTTCTTCCGAGAAGGAATTAGTAAGAAGTACTAGAGAAGACCACAATAAATATAAGGTACTTAGACTTAGCAATACTAATCAATCCCTATAGACTTATATTTTCTGGAAAGACCCAATATAATTAGGAAACAAATTTTCTGCTTTGTCATAGGTAAATTTCAACATTGTTCATATGTAAAAACATACAGAGGAAAGACTCACAGAAGGGAAAGACTGTGCATCAAAAGACAGGAAAGTTTTACATGGCTGACACTTTTTTGACAGAAATAATGCTTGTAGAAAGTCAGACCTGCAGTTTTAAAAAAGAAAAATACCACCTTTACTGTAGCTGTTGTATCTATGAGTACTTCCTACAAGCCCACTCTTCCAGCAGTTATGTGAGTAACCCGACAACTATCTTTACCGGTGCTAGACTGCTAGAACAATAAAGTGTCATCACAAACTCTGTCTGTTAAAAAGCACTCAATATAATAAAATTGAAATAATTATTTCACTTCCTTAGAAGTTTACTTTTGCACTCATGGTATTAAGTACTCTTTAAAGCAAATAGAGGACGTTGCCATAAAAGGCAACACAAGATTAAAAAAAAAATTTCAATCTAATGGAACAACTGATGTTGCATTATGATAGAATTCCTACAGAAATGTATACTTACAGTATCTGCTTCTAGAAAATACCAATAGAAAGATATATGGTAACACAGACATGGAAAGGTTTTTGTTGTTAGTATGGGGCTGGAGGGAAGATCAGAAGACCAGCTAGAAACACGAGAACTGTGATCATGGATCAGCTGGACCAAATGTTATAACAGTAGACTGAAGGAGTAGGCAGGAAGGAGACAAGGTTAAATATTACAGGAGAATAGTAACAGAATTGGAGAGGGACTGTTGCAGACAAGATCCAGGCAATACTAAGCTGTTCGTTTCTAAAGAACAAAGAACAGGAATCCGTAGGAAACTAAACAGAATGGATTTTACTAACAATTAAATAATTTGTTTTCTGCTTAATTCTACTGTCTTACCATTTCTGAGGGGCTATAGCAACTATTTCCTGATGTTTCTATGGCAATGTGCTGGTCAATCCTGGAACTATTAGTTTTATCCAAGCAAATTCTCTTCTCCTTTTTATTGTTTAAATTATAGCTATGCATAGACATTTATTTTATCAACTTGTATTTTGTACACATGATGAATTATGTCTAATAATTAATATTTTATTTTAGAAAGCTTGTTACTGTAAACAGAGAATAAGGTACAAAAATCACAATCATTGAAGAGAAAAATAAAGGATCCACTGAATCACCCAATGCACTGCACTTCTAAGGATTTCTAATTCCTACAAGATCTGATAGCATCTTGTTTATCTTGTTTGGAGCAGTAACAATAGTCCAGAGAAATCAGTTTCTGTAACCTAGAGGTTAAGATATTTCTGTCTGACAGGAAATTTTGTACTCCTCACTCTGATTTTTACTAACCTTTGTTTGAGTCCATTATTCCTAATTAACATTCATGTATCCAAGGTGAGTTAAGGGCTAGAGCATCTCTCGTATGAAGAAAAACTGCAAGTGCTTGGGAATGGAATTGAACCAGGTGACCTCCAGATATCCCTTACTATCTCAACCATTCTGTAATTCTGTGATAACTTTATAAAAGGCCAAAAGCATGCTGACCTTTTCCTAATACAATTATTCACATTACTCGTTGAAGATTTTTTCATGTTTCTTTGTTCCAAATTTTTCATTCTTTTTTCATACTGAATATCAGTGTTCTCGAACAGATAATTATGTTTTAATATCTTGTTTACTGGACAAATCTTAATTTTTTTTTCATTTGTAATCTTTTGAAGTTCTTTAATTGCTGACATTTACAGTGTTTCTTAAATTATCATAAACTTTTATGAGCATGTTCAGTTTCACATTTAAAAACTGAACTCCATTTCTTAACAGTGAATCAGAGGAGGTCTTATATTGTTCTTCCAAGAACTGCCATCTGAAACCAGAGAAAAGGCAGGATACAAGGATTTCCATGTCCTCTTTTGCATGTTCCTGATCTTTAGTTGTTCTAGGATCTTAATGCCAATGTGCACACAAAGAAGCATTTAAATGTTTTCTATGGCAGCTACAAGAAAGGTCATCTCAATAGGAGATTCACAGCATGAGAGAAGACCTTGCTTCTTAGCAGAAGATTTGCTACTTTCTTATCCTGCAAAATGTATAAAGCTAGTTGACAGATCTGCCAGTTCATTTTCTTCTCTCTCTTTAACTCTTTTCTTGACATTTAGAATAGGGAAAATATCACAAACTCACTTTACTGTGTATATATTTAAAAACTCATAACTACTTGTCATACAATGTTTTCCAAAGAGACATTCATTTTTCTTTGTGATTTGAAACTAGCTGCGGTTTATTTTTATTTATGTATTAATCTTCTCCACTAACATATTGCTTAAATTCTTTAAGTCTGTAGCTTGATATTACTTTTTATGCTCCTAATGATCTGAATTGTCCTCTATTGTTCTTTTATCTCTTCAGATTTTTCCTGGATACGTTTTAGATTAAGTTTTTCCGGCTGTTTCTGAAATCAAAGCTGAAGCTTCCTGAAAAATTCTATAATGCATTCTATTTAAAATCAGTGAAAAATAAAATATTAATGTTTTGTGACTCCTACCTTGTTAAAAGCATCTTGATAAAAATTATTTCTTTTCTTTCTAGTATTATACTTATTCTTCTTTCCCACGTGCATTTGTCTGCTCTTTCTCTAGCTTGTAGAAATAAATATCTGTACCAACAGAAATAGGAGTCCTTTTTAATACACCAGTGTTTCTCCCATACAGATACTACTTCCATAACAGGAAAAGACATGAGTCTGTGCAGGCTCCTTCTGGACCCTAATTTCCACAAGGAAACTTGGACATACTTTCCACAGAGAAACAATAACATGTCCCAAAAGATCCTTCATCTTTTTTTCAAGCTAGTCAGTAAGTGTCATGTGTCATGTTAAACAGGTGAGATTCTGGCAGGTGGCTGAGGGGTACCCTCCCATCAAGTCACGAGATTGAAAATCCATTTCTAATCTCAGACTTGGTTGAAGGTTTATCATTAAAGGATTATGTGTGTGTGCTTATATATGGTTTTGACACATGTCAGAATCCCATTACCTTTGAGAATCTCCCTAGAGACTGATACACACAGGGTTAACAGGTGCGGCTTATGGCTGGTAGCTGCCTGCAGCAGTACCCATCAGAGAGAGGTACTAAGTAGTTTAATTCAAGTGACAGATAAAAACAAGTTAGGGATTTCTGTGGTAAATTCACTTGCTCCATTAGGGCTTAAACACTTACCATATATACATATATATAAAAGAAGTAAAAATAAAAACTTGAGTTAGTGGTTATTTCCCTGGGAAAAACATCTGACAGAGTCATAAGGTGCAATTCGTACCAAAAAAGCATTTCTTATTGATGAAGGAACAAAGATTCAGACCCATCTGTCAGGTAAGGTAAAGTAAGGTGGTTGTTTAATCTTCCCCAGGTATCAATTTTATTCCTTTTGAAAACTTTTTTAGTGTCCCTTGGTGAAGTCGGATTAAGTCAATTATTATGTGTTAATTGGTTTGCCACGCCTGCGAGGTGGGGAGGTCAATGCATGCTTTTGGGGGTGTTTCAGCTCTTAACTGAAGCAACACCAGGCTGTGTGGTCTCTGTCTCACCCCAGGTGTGGCTTACTCGGTAAGAGTATAAAATCACCACTCAATCCACATCTTTTACCAGATGCATTGTTTGTTGCCACCCCCTCTTGCCAACCGCTCTCTTTTGTAAAAGCTAATTCTTTGCCATCCACAGGGTCTAGCAAGTCTGTTAAACCACACCATGATATACCCCATGATTTACTTGATGCTGTGCCCATGTCTCCTTCCTGGGCAATATTTTACCCTTTCCTTTGTAGCCAACCATAAAAGATATCAGTTTGTATTTCACTCAGGTTTTTTTCCAATGCAGGATAACTTTACTGCTAGTCAGTACTCTGTCTCATTCCCCCCTTTCCACAAATTTCTCTCTCATCTCTAATCTTTTTAGAATTATATTTTTGGAGGGCTTCCCTTGACATTGCCTTCTTCAGAAGCACCAACACCAACTCATGTGAACATAGATACGTGTAATTTTTGTAAGGCATTGATAAAGTTTGTTGGAATATATATATACTTATTCAAAAACTCTCTCAAAATAAATATGCAGTATTTCTTACGTCAAACAGATCTGAGAAATTATTACTAACTCCCAAATCCTCACCACTAAGAAAATATCATCAGTGGGTGGTTTCCCTGGGTTCCAGAGCAGTAAATAGGTTCTTAGTGTTGTCCAGGAAGGAAATACAGTAACAAAGAGCTGCCTGATGCCTAATCCTGATAGAAAGGTAAAGAACAAAGAGACTATGAAAGTCAGACTAAATGAATTTCAATAAATTTAGCTATTCAAATAAAATTAATTCTAGAAGATCAGGTCCAAAGCAATATATTTAGATACAGTTAACAAAAAAAAGTGGAGGAGGTATTCTGGGAATCCTTAATTAACCATGCAATTGAACATGAATTGCTAAGGCAGTGCCATAGCCATGTGTCTAAATGTCATACTGATAAAACAGTACAGAAAAAATACGCTTGGAGATACCATTTTCAAAAACATGCTAAGAAACAGAAGAAGGTGGAGGAAAAATGGAAGGAAAGCTTTTTGTTGATAAAAATAGACCATTCATTCTAGCTTATAAAAAGGAAAGTGATAAGAATTTTCTTTGCGGTGTCCAAATGTATCCATTACCGGAAGGGCTGAGAAGGACCTGTCAGAGAAGGACCTGGGGGTGTTGGTTGACAGCTGGCTGAATATGAGCCAGCAGTATGTCCAGGTGGCCAAGAGGGCCAATGGCATCTTGGCCTGTATCAAAAACAATGTGGCCAGCAGGACCAGGGAGGTGATTGTGTCCCTGTACTCAGCACTGGTGAGGCCACACCTTGAGTACTGTATTCAGTTCTGGGCCCCTCAGTACAAGAAGGACATTGAGGTGTTAGAGCGCATCCAGAGAAGGGCAACAAAGCTGGTGAGTGGGCTGGAGAACAAGTCCTGTAAGGAATGGCTGAGGGAGCTGGGGGTGTTTAGCTTAGAGAAGAGGAGGCTGAGGGGAGACCTCATCGCTGTCTACAGCTGCCTGAAAGGAGTTTGTGGGGAGGTGGGTGCTGGTCTCTTCTCGCAAGTGACAAGCAATAGGACAAGAGGAAACGGCCACAAGCTACTCCAGGGGAGGTTTAGACTAGATATCAGGAAAAATTTCTTCACTGAAAGAGTGATCAGACATTGGAACAGCTGCCCAGGGAGATGTTTGAGTCACCATCCCTGGAGGTGTTTAAAAGACAGATAGATGGTTTTCTTAGGGTCATGGTTTAGTAAGGGTACAGGTACGTTTGGACTCGATGATCTTAGAAGTCTTTTCCAACCAGATGATTCTATGACTCAATGATTCTAAAAATCCAATACTAAGGAGGTTTTTCTCTAAAATGCAAAGATAACATACAGCAAACCAAAAGGAAAGAACAATCACTTTGATAATAATAAAGATGAGAAATACTCAGGGTTTTGAATCTGTAGAATCAGCCTCAAGTTTCGTGTGTGTCTGTGTATACATATATTAAATGAGAGTTTAATGGTTCCATGCTTCTTTGGGGAGAAAAGTGAGGTTTCTATGTGGATGTCCATAGTCAATTGCTCTCATATTGACTGTGATGAGAAAGCATAGAGGTTTAACTTGAAGAATTAACAAAAGCAGAAAAAACAACATACAAAACAATGCCCTGACAACTCTTCACATCTGAGAGTATGGAATTAGACCATGTAGTTCTGAGTCATACCTTCATAGAAGTGTTCACTGCCAGTGAAGATTTTACTGTGTTTTGCCTATATTGAGCTTAGAGTGGAAGGAATAATAAATACACAGGCATTTTAGTTCTGCTTTACTCTACTCATTCCATAATGAGTTTTCCATCTTCCCACTAAGCTTACTTCCCATTATCTCTGATTGCCACTAATATGCTCTACGTGCTTCTCTGTATTAAGGTTCACATTTCTTTGATATTATTTTTAATTTTGTCTTTCTCATTTACAGATTTCACTGCAATTTTTACACTCTGTTTTCCATTTTTTCAAAAAATCTAGTCTATCAGCCTGGATGAATTACACGTACTGGCTCCCATTCTTTTCACCTCCTTTCTCTCTCACTGTATTGTTCTCCATCTGTCTTAAATGATACTTCTTGTTCTATAAAAATAAAAATGAAAATAAAACAGAGATTGTGTTATGTGTCCAGAATACATGTGAAGGTAATTTTTCTCTAGGAAGTTTTGGACAGAATTTTGGGGCTTTTTCTGAACAGAAGAAAGTACCATATTTCTAAAACAGGCAGCATATAATCGTGATTTTTTTTTTGAAAAAAGAATATCAGCCCTAAATGTAGATTTGTCTGGAGCCATGCTTATGGATGGAGAACAGAACATGGAGAATACACTTATTTCTATCATTTCTTGCCATAACACAGCAATTGGAGGGTCTTCAAGTCAGACAGTGGTACTGAGCATAGCTGTCTTGTGCATGTGAAAAAAGTACTAACTAGCAGCTTGGTGCACAATGGCATTATAAGGAGAATGTCAAAGATTAATAAAAAACACATTCATAATACTCACCTATCAGTCACCTATATACAAATACGAACTGTCATCCTTGTTATTATCACAATTCAGAGCAGCACTTAGAATTTGATTATTGTGTTTTGCTTAATAAAATCTACTCTTATAATGGTAGACTATATGCACATCTCAATCATCTCCATGTGCAAGTCAGTCAAACAGAAAAAAAGTATTTGAATGTTCTGAACTGAAGAATCATCAAAGCAGATGAGATTGAGTAAAAGGGAGATAACAAACTTTTATCAAAATAGAAAGCAGGGACTGTAAAAGCAAAGCTGCTGCTATATAAATCAGTGGAGACTGACATTTAGATCTAGGTCACAACCATATCTAAGACAAATACGGAATGGAACACTGTCTTTCCAAAATGCTTTTTTTTTTCTGACTACACAATTTCATATTAATCTCTGAAAGTAGGAAGTTTGACTTACTCTCTGCCAAGAATCTGAAGCAAAAAAAAGAAATCAGTTTTAACTTTCCATCTGAAGCCCTGTGAGATCTTCAGTAAGGCTGAACGTGTGAAAGATGGACTCCCAAGTTAAGCATGTCCAGAAAAACACTGAAGTATTGTTCATGAATCCTAATGAGACTTGCCACAAATGTCCCAGTACCTTTCAGTTTAAATCTTATACCCTACTGAATTAAAATTCCTGGGTTTGTGTGTCTCAAATAAGTATACTATGCTATATTCTTACTATTATTTTTAAAAAAAGCACTAATAATTCTGTTGGATTCTTCAAACTATTTGCCATAAATTAAAACTAGGCAAATAAAGCAGAAGGACATTTCTTTTTTTTTAAAAAAAGACAACAAAATGCGAATTTTTCTCTTCCCCTACTATAGGTTGAATTTCTTAAAATAATAACAATATTTAGCTAGTAAAAATGTTTAGAGACAAGGAATTTTTACCAGAAGCTGTCTGCAAGAATTCATTTTCAAATTAACATGAACAGCGTATGTGTACGAAATAGTTTATGCCTAACCAGACATTGCACAGAACTATTTGTCTGCTCAATCAAAGCTATGAAGTAGAAATTAAGCTTTGAAATATCACAATCAAAAATCTATAACACAAAGTGGAGAGTAAGTCCTGAAGGTCATGCTCTGGCATAAGCAGAAGAAATTTGAAACCAGTTGTGACTATGGTTTCTTGTGAATTCTTAGTGCAACTATCAGTTCTAAGCCTTTCTCCAGATGCAGCTCCATTCTTTTACCTGTCTTTTTTTTGCTTGATTTTTTTTTAACTAGTTAGTTAGTTAACAAAGATATCATATACTAGGTCCTGTGTTGAATATCAGCTAATTAGAGATGCCTGATACAACTTAAATTAAGACAATGTGCATTGTGGGCAAAGTTGTCTGTTTTTACTGCTCTTCCAATTGTATGTTTTATGTATTTGCAAAACTAGCTTACAACTGCAGCACTTTAGAACTTCCTATGGTAATAAAAACTTTAGGACTTATAAAATGTCATACAAAGCATGTGGACTATTTCTTGAAAAATCATTAATTATTTATGAAGCAACTTTCAGAACTAGGCTTGCTGTCCTGCTTTCATTTATATTATATGTCTCAGGGTCATGAGTTTCAATGTATTTTAAGTTATGAATGATAATCTTTCACTTTTGCACTAGAAAGCAATAAACTTTGGGCACAGTATCAAACAGAAGGAAGCCAATCATTTATGGCGCATGTGTAAGATATAGTTATTAATTAAACATAGACATTTAAACTGAGGAAAAATTTAAGTGCACAGCTTCAAGGCAGCTTAAAATGTATGAGGTATTCACAAAATGATTTATTCCAGTTTCATCTGACAATTCAAGTTGAATAAACAATTTACAACTAACCATTTTTTTCCCAAGCAAAATCATCCTCATCTACTTTTTGAAAGCTGAATAACAATACATGGGTTCCCGTGGTGTGACTATAGGTGGACATCTAGTGCCCATCAATTTTTTCTATCACTTTCTCTCCTTAAATGCACAGGGGAAAGAAAATATGACAAAAGACTCATGAGATAAAGTGAGGACAGGAAGAGCACTCAGCAATTACCTTCACGGGCAAAACAGATTCAATTTGAGGAAATTAATTTAATTTATTGCCAATTAAATCAGAGTAGGGTAATGAGAAATAACAATAAATCTTAAAACACCTTCCTCCCAGCCCTCCCTTCTTCCTGAGCTTAACTCTACTCACAAATTCTCTACTTCCTGTCCCCAAAGAGGCACAGGTAGATGGGGAATGGGGATTGTGGTCGGTTCTGGTTCGTAACATTGTATCTCAGATCACATACTTAGACTGCTCTAACTGAAAATAAGAAGCACTGACAACTTGTACAGTACAACTCATTTCATTCTAAGAGGGATGACTACATTGGGTCACATGAACTATGTAACAGATGCATACACTTCTCTCAGTCGAACAGAAATGAAGTATAGTGCAAGCATTCTAATTGAAGATGTTTAAAGCCAAGCAAGATGAATCCTGCTTGGGGTCTTAGCCTTAGGAAAACAGATGAAGTCATAAGATTGACTTTCAGGACTGAATCAAAAGTCTTTTCTAATAACCTCCACCACATGTAAAATGTAACACACAGTAAGGGATTATGAATCAATGACTTCTGTTGAGTTGTTGCACATATAAACAGCATATTGTTTTGCATTTCTGGACAGTTCAATGCTTAAGATCTATCGAAAAAATGAAACGCTTTGGTCAGAAAACAATGACAATAAATAACTGAAAAAAAGCAAATTTTATGGGATATATGTAAAACATTCCTGGTACCAATAGGCTAAGGACAAACACAGCTCTTCAGAATTCCATATAGTTTACTTTATATCACTGGCCAAAATATTTTTTTGGACTCAAAATATTCTGACCTATCTATCTCACTGAAGAAACATCAGGTTATACAGCACCAACTAGAATGCAGGATAAAGCTGAACAGAAGCTCAAACACTGAATTCTCTGACTTCTAGTTAATGTTGCAGCAATTTACGTAGATCAAGCCAGACAGTGAAAAGCCATTATCGGAAACCGAAGGACAGGTGAAGGGGAAGCAGCCAGGAGTTAAAAACCTGCTACTGAGATTAATGCAGTCACCTTTTCTGCTGAACACAGAATCGAATTTCTCAAAGTAATGAGGTATACTTTATCAAGAAAAGCAAGCTAGAACTGAGAGGAACCACAGAATATCTCAGGTTGGAAGGGACTCTTAAGGGTAAGCAAGTCCAACTTGCTGGTCCTTGCAGGACTATCAAAAACTAAACCCTATGGCTAAGAGCATCATGCAGACACTCCTCGAGCTACGTCAGGATTGGTGTCATGACAGTTTCACTGGAGAGCCTGTTTGGGTGACCAACCACCCTCTAAATGAAGAACGTTTTCCTAATGTTCAGCTTCTCTCCATTTCCTTGTGTCCTGTTGCTGGTCACCAGAGAGAGGCAATCAGCAACCCCTCCACTGCCCCCCTTGAGGAAGACAGGTTGCGATGAAGTCACCTTTCAGCCTTCTCTAAGCTGAACAAACCAAGTGGTCTCAACCACTTCTCATAAGTCTTGCTCATAAGGCCTTTCAACCACCTTGGTTGGCCTCCTTTCTGCTCTTATTTAATTTTATGTGGTTGATGATTGCCCAGTTCTCTACCCTGTCCAGATCTCTTTGTAAGACCTCTCTACCCTTGAGGGAGTCCACAGATCCTCCTAATTTAGCATCAACAGCAAGCTTAATGTGCATTTAAATCCTGCGTCCAGATCATAGAATCATATGATTATATGAATCATACGAATTATAGAATTCTATGATCCTATATTGGAATCTTGCATCCAGATCACTTATAAAGGAAAAAAAAGGAAATAAAAAGGTAATCAAAGAAATGAAAATAAAATATTTTCTTGATAAATATGGTTTTTAAATGCCATGAAATCTTTGGTTAAAGAAAAAAAGAAATGCAGTTAATTTACAAACTTAATTACTGGTGATGTTAATTGCATTAATGATAACATTGAAATTCATTTCTTCAATTATTCATTAAACGTTCACATGTACTTATTATTTAAAATCACAAGCGTCTTTGTTACAACATTTTTTTACTACCATGAAGGATGGGACAATCTTAGAATCATAGAATGGTTTTGGTTGGAAGGGACATAAAGATCATACAGTTCCAACCCCCTACCATGGGCAGGGACACTTCCCACCAGACCAGGCTCCTCAAGGTCCCATCCAACCTAGCCCTGAACACTTCCAAGGAGAGGGTATTCATAACTTCCCTGGATGACCTGTTTCAGTGTCTCATCACCCTCATCATGAAGAATTTCTTTCTAAAGTCTAATCTAAATCTCCCCCCTTTCATTTTAAAGCCATTCTCCCTCATCCTATCACTACATATCCTTGAAAAAAGTCCCTCCCCAGTTTTCTCATAGCCCCTTTCAGGTACTGGAAAGTCGATATAAAATCTCCCTGGAGCCTTCTCTTCTCCAGGCTGAACCATCCCAACTCTCCCAGACTGTCCTCATAGCAGAGGTGCTTCAGCCCTCTGATCATCTTCATAGTCCTCCTCAGAACCTGTTCCAACAGTTATGTATCCTTTTTATATAGGGGATTCCAGAACTGGACACAATGCTCCAGGTGGGGTCTCACAAGAGTGGACTAGAGGGGGAGAATCACCTCCCTCGACCTGCTAGCCATGCTGCTTTTGATGCAGCCCAGGACACGATTGGCCTTCTGGGCTGTGAGTGCACATTGCCGGCTCATATCAAGCTTCTCATCTATCAGCACCCCCAAGACCTTCTCCACAGGGCAGCTCTCAAGCACATCGTCCTCCAGCCTCTACTGAAACCATGGATTGCCCCGACTCAGGTGTAGGACTTTGCATTTGGCATGGTGGAATTCTCCAGCTTGTCCACGTCCCCCAGTCAATGTCAAAACTTCTGTTCCAAACTAAAGTTACCTTGTTAAATTTACATATTTATTCCTGAAATAATAGAATCAGATACCATACAGAATACACAAGACAGTCTTCCAGGGAACTCAAGCCAATATGACTACTCAGTTCCCAAGAGAAAAACCTCAAAAATTGAGTTGAACCAGACAATTAGTATTTCACAAGCTTTTAGGTAACCAAAAATCTTTCCAGGAATAACATATTTCCAAGCCTAATAACTTATTCATACACCTACTAAAATAGTTAATTATAATAATGCTAAATGATGAAGCCTGTTATAACCATGTATTCCAATTACTGCTTGTCAAACAACATTTCAAACAGTGTTAAATTGAAATTTACTTTCAGACTGATGCATAAAAAGAGTTGCCTAGTCATAAATATGTAGTAACGTATATACATACTATGGTATTCCATGGTTATATGCATTAAAGTACTGATCCATCTCCATTATAACGGACAGGTAGAAATACGTGCTAAATTTCATATAGAGTTACAAATGCTATAATCTTGAGCAAATTTACTTTTTCTTTTTTATCTCACTTCAGAATTACAAACTATGTTTTTATCCTTCCATATTGATGAATTACTAAAACATTTTATATCAAGTATAACCTAAAAATTCTTACGCTTTGATCTATTTGATTTTTTTAAAAAGTTTGAGTTCCCTTCCACCCCTGGATATTTCAGAGTATGGAGCCAAGAAATTCACGAGAAGTCTACACCTTTTTGAATTCTTATGATGCAGGATCTGTCAACTTTACTTTGCTCTAACATTTTACTTGATATCCACTGCAGCTATGGAAACTCAAACCCAGAAACTGCACAAATATTCTCTGCAGTTTTCTAACAACCTGTAATTACTTTAGACTATGTCATCAATTACAGCAGATCAGCTCTTCAAAATATTTTGTTTTTTAAATCCTGGCAGGCACATGGAAGTTTGTTTACAGTATAGCAGCTTAGGCTTTAGACAGGGTTTTCCAAAATCTGCATATTCAATAATTATTTCTCCACTCTCTGATACACTGTCAAAATTTTTCTAAGATATCACTAAAGATTTCTAATGACCGTGTCAACTTGTTGCATCTAACTGACAGTTTTAACCTTTACGTTTTGAGAAACATTCACTAGTTCTTCCCATGCCACTTCCCAATAATATCTATTTATGTGTTTCTGGATGATGTGTTTGAGACAGCCTCCCGCATGCCAGGTTATTCAAAGCTGCAACATAACCCACAGTTAAACGGAGAATTATATGACATAGATTTCACCATCTGGCATAGGAGCTTGATCTTTTTTAGATGTTCTAAAATTATTGGTCAAGCAAGAATATTTCATTAGATAGCTGTTATGCAGTCATGATAATCTTCATTATATGAAAGTGTATAAAAATAGCATAGAAGTTGAAGCTATACACACTTTAGACACATCTGTACAATTGGGTATAAAGACATTTGCAATGATTCCAAAATACATACTCTATGTGGCAACTTACTCCTGTAAACACTATAGCTACATTTCAAGAGCAGTGTGCTGAAGTCTGCAAGTCCAATCTAGAGGAAAAACTTAGAAGAGTACAGAGTAATGTCATATTCTTAACAACAATATCTATATTGATTTAAGATAGGAGTTGATCTAGACAGCACTGTACGTCATTAATACACACCAGCTCTTCACTAACTTAGAAATCTTTCTGCCATACTTCATTTTGTAGATATGTCTTCTAACGTCATTCTGAGTTGACAAGAGAAATTAAAAAAATAATATGGTCTGATATGCTTTTTAAGGTGAGGTCCTTGGGTCACATAAATAAAATAACCCCCTGGATTTCAACAGAGCTGTGTCTATTGTGTTCTGCCATTCACTGCCTGAAAGAACTTATCTACTTGAAGAGTTATTTTAATTTCCTTACAATAAACAAGGGATATTTTTCTTAAGAATTAAAAAAAAATGTCATCAGTGTTTTTTATTAGCATTGTGTGCTTTATTACAGTACATTTGGGGGAATCACAGACTCTGAAAATAGAATATTATTAATTGCTGACTTTTTTTGTGGGGTTACTTTGGTGATTTAAAATAGATTGATATACAAGAACAACAATGGCCTCTAATAGCAATGAATCCAGGGGCACTTCTGAAAAAATACAGAAGTCTAAAGTCACAGAGAGGTAGCTGTTAGGATTGTTCAAGGTAAACCTTGAAAGTCTCAAGGACTTTACTGAAAATCTCAGCGAGTTCTCAACTACTTTTATAGGCAAATGAATTTCTTTAAATCTGGCTGACAGTTCTTAAAAATTCCTCTCATCATGCCTATGAACGTCATTCACAGACATACTGAGACAAACTGTTTTGAAGTAGATTTAAAAAAATGAGAACTCATTTAAGCTCCGCCACAAAGAAAGTCAACATATCAGTCAAGTACCCTGCAGCTCCAGTGCTCTGGCACTGGCAGACTGGTAGTTCTTCTCAGTAACTATACAGCAGTAACTCCTACTTGTGAGTAATCACTGAAGAGACTGAAAAAAAAATACAGCTTTATAATGAGGGAAAGAAGGGTAAGCTTCAGGCAAGAAGTCTTGAGTGGGAAGTTGCTTTTGTTCCAGGAATCTGGCATTGTGATGAGCCTTTGCTGCTTGAACAGCTCATGACTCTGCACAGAAGCCAAGTCATTTGAACTATGAGTTGGCCATCTAGGAAAAAAATCTGAACGCAGATATATTCGACTGCTTGACTGCAGTGTGAGGGCTCCTTTGGCTCACCAATTATGTACACTGTAAACAATTGCAACCTCTAACCTAGGCTATTTCTTCAGCTAGCGGGTGGATTAATCCAATCAGTATATTTTACCTAAGTGTAAGATTATGGAGACAAGAACATAGTAACTGAATACATGAAATCAATCCTCATTGCAATTATTAAATTATCAGGACAATTACCTAGACTGTCAAATTACAGGATAAATAAGTAACCAGGAAAATCGAAGAAAAGAATCTTCAATTTTATCCTTCTTCTACCAGTATGCATGTCTTACCTCTGCTAAATCATTTAGAGAATACTTACTGGTTGTCTACAGAAAACTCAAGGTATTTTTATGTGTGGTTAAAGAATCTGATGATCTATATCCAGATGTGATTAGGTAATCCCATGGGCTGTGTTAAAACTCATATCATTACCTACTTTAACTTTACAGTGTACTTGAACTGAATCTGTTATGCTATTCCTTTTTTACCATGAGGCATTTCACATACTCAAGTGTATGAACACAACCAGCTAAATGCCACTCCTTCTTGACAGTCATTCTCTGACAGGACATGAATAGCATTTGCTGAACCAATGAAACTACAGTTGCAAGGTGCTTTAAAAACAGAGTAAGTATAGTTTCAGCTACACTATTTTAGACTAGACTAGTTATCTATCTATAATCCAGAACCTTTAAAAAGAAGGTTCTCAATCTCCTATCTGAGCTAATTAATATAAGACTTTCAGCATTTGGTCCTCAATTCAGACTATGTTTCAAACTGTAAATTTTTGCTGGTGGGCTCTTCAAAATCCATTTGATGCGGAAAAGTAGAAAACATTATGCAGGAGCCTGAACTCCTCCTTCTGGCAAAATGCCTAAAGAACTTAATGAAAATGTCTGAGGAAAGAATGCAGTGATGTACATTTTTTGCTACATATAGCAGAAAACAAAAATAATTCCATTTACAAATTCTATTGATACAGAAAATACAAATCACAAAGCTAATGTTCATAGCATGTCTGCTTTCTTTAGATAAAATCAATTTCATTTGGGCAGTAGGGTGGTGTGTGGGGCAGGGATGGATAATACAATAGCCTTCCTTTATTTTTACAAACAAGCTACACTTTGTGCAGAATTTGTTTTCCTTGGCTGAAACATGGATTTTTCTAGTAACTAGAATTATTAGACTCTATTTCTTTTCTCACTTTCAATATTTTACCCAGCTTACCACAACCTTTAAGAGACCAGGGGGATGTGAAGCTTCTGAGAGCTTTTGAAAAAATAGACATCTCAAACAAAACAGTGTCTCAACAGGTAAGTTATTTGAAGTTAGTTTCTCTCAAAGAGAAGTTTGACTTTCAAAGTGAGCCAACATTTTAGAAATATGAGTTCATCATCAAACTCAGATTCATAAATTCACTTGCATCTATGTAAAACTGGGATAAATTTGCTCTTGTTTTTGATCTGAAGGACTTGCAAGTATTTTTCTTGATGTTTATCTTATCTTTTTCCATTTTGTAAAAATACAGTTTTTTTCTGCTTATCTGATATAGCTAAAATGGAAACAATTGTTTTCATTGTGTAAATTTCAGAAGCACTTCAACTCTAACCAAATATCCTTGCTTTCCATCAGCATCATTGAAAATGTCAGCATTTATCTGGGATTATATTAGTCAACTGATGTTTCAAGAGCATAAAAGGGAAAACAAGGTTTATTTGGTTGGTGATTTTTCTTCTCCCCAAGGAAGAAACTCAGTTGAAACATTTAGGGAGGAAATTTTGTCTGTCTCTTTGATGATGATATAAGTGTACAAAGTAATATGACTAAGATGAAGTGATCTAGTCTGCCCTAAACACAAGCACAGGAGAATCTCAAGTAGAAGAAGACACTGAAGAACAATTATTTTCTCCA
The DNA here is from genome assembly GCA_033558185.1 of Dromococcyx pavoninus. NCBI lineage: Eukaryota > Metazoa > Chordata > Aves > Cuculiformes > Neomorphidae > Dromococcyx > Dromococcyx pavoninus. Next base: position 4,206,885 of record JAUMJL010000110.1, read on the forward strand.
AAAAGAGGTCCAAGAAGCAAAGAAACCACATGCTTAAAACAGTTCCATGCAAGGAGAACCCTCAGCAATCATCATCTTCATTGTATATCCAGACAATCAGACAAAATACAAGAAGCGGCTGTCTTGTTTCTTCTGGCAAAGCAGCTGTGCCATGACAGAGCAATGTTTTTATTCCTCTGAAACAAAAGAGACATAAGTTTTGCTCAAGCAGTCATCAAATGCTTTATTTAACTCACTCTATTTATTTTGATGAATGCTGTTATCATTTTACAAATGTGGAATTCTTCATAATACGACGAAAGATCCATACATCTAAGATAAAATGTTTGCAAAAATCAGAGTAATCTCATCCATATGGTTAAATATATTTGTGAAATTAAAGTCTTCATACATATAAAATTTAATATGTATTAGTTAACATCATTTCATTTTTGTAATCATTTTTGGTAAGCTGAATTTAAGAAAAAATACTTATTTTGAAGAAAATAAATAATGTTAAGATGATATTTCTCTCCTTCAGAGTAGAATAACCTACCTTTCAATCAGCATTATAGATGTTTAAATAATGTCCTGAATAATTCCAAGGAAAAATACGTTTTGTAAGACATCAGTAATGCACAAAATAATACAGAACAGTAAAGCAAGGGAGACCCCTAGTGGCCTCATTCTCATCTAATGAAAACTCTATTCAGAGGTTCTAATATTAATTATAATGCACCATAGAGATAATCATATTTGCGTAAGCAGGCATGAAAAATAATACAATTATAAAAGCTTTATAAAATCAATGTATAGGGTTTTTTTTTTGCACAAATACGTGTATCTCATTTTTATTCATGGAGTACATAAAAATATGTACTACTCTTCAGTCTTTAAAAATGAATGAGCTATCTGTTAGAAAGCTCATGATATAAAAATTGTCATTTGGTGTTGTTAACTTTCCACTTCCAGCTTATTTTGATGACAAAAATAATCATTTTAAAGTGCATTTTTAAATCAAACTGTCATCTAGAGGATACAAGTTAAAATATTTCTTGTTAAAAATATCTAAATAAATCTTTCTACATTTTCTAGACAAAATCGTGTGTGAAATTTTCCTCATATACTATCATAAGCATGGCCATTGACAAAACATCTCTTCACAAAATACTTATTAAATAAAACGAACAAACAAAAACAACAAAAATCATTTACCTGGTAACTTGTCCAGCAAAGCAGGCTACAAAAATTGGGGTTTTTTAAATATAACTGAAGAGAGCTTTGCTGAAGAGAAGCAGATAACCCAGAAGAATTTAGAAAACCTCAGGCAGAAGGCAGGACTTGTGGTAGAGAATGAATGGAAAGAAAGAAAAAGATTACAAAAAAAGAAGACCGTGAGGCCCTCAAGAAGAATACATAAGCAATTGGGAAAGGGAATTCATTAATTTATAAGGCAAGGAAGTATCATAGATAAAGAAGTAACTATCATCCTATATCAGTTAGAAAAATTATAAAAGCCTGGTGGCAGTCAGAGACAAATGCAGTTCTAGTTAAAGCTACAGGTGCTTTAGATTTTTGAGCAACGTGATCTTCTCATGGGAGTATGGGGCCTCAAGAGGAATAACTCACTCTGCTGTTTGCTAAAACAGCCAATTTCCGCATGTCTTGCCTTTGTGGTTTCATTATTGGTAATAGAAAGCACACAAAGGGACAGGAAATCATATGTGAGAAGACCTTTTGCAAAGTACAGATCATTTCTAACTAAGGTGTCACTCACTGTATTAACATTCCTCTCAAACCAACTTAAAGAATTTGGGGTATTTTCAAAAATAAAATACTTCAGTAATTCATGAGGCACTGGTAAACTAAGCAAACAAAGAAACAGACATCCCATGACTTGGTTCATTAGGCAACTGTGCTAACTCTTTTATTAATCCTTTGGTTTATATAAGCAATCCGATGAGAAACTTGGCTACTGTTGCCACAAAAATCTGCAAAAAGCCCCACATATTGGAGGTCTAAAGAAAATATTTGACAAATACTTGTTGAAGGTGGTCATCTGACTAATCAAGATGAAGAAAAAACAGAGGCATTCTAGCTGGGTTTTGTCTCAGTTTTTAATAATACCAATAGACCCTTGGCTACCCGGTCCCCTTAGCTTGAATTCTACAAGTGTGGGAACAGTGACTTCCCTTTTGTGGATGCTGAAATTGTAAAGGATCAGCTGTTTCAGCTGGATGTTCAACAGTCCCTGGGGCGTGATGGGATTCATCTCAGAGTGCTGAAAGAGCTAGCGGATGTTATGATAGGACCTCCCCTCGATCAGCTGTCAGAGATTTTGGGAGCCTGGGGAGGTACCTGCTGGCTGGAAGCTAGCCAATGCTATTCCAACCTACAAAAAAGGATGTGAAAGAAGACCCAGGGAACTATAGAATTACTAGTTTTACCAGTTCCTGTAAAAAAAAATGAAGAAAATTATACTGAGTACTATTGAAGGGCATTTAAAGAATAATGAAGTCATGAGGCACAGTCAACTTTGCTTCACAAAGAAAAAGTCTTGTTTAACAAATTTGATATCCATCTGTGATAAGTTCACCCACCGAGTAGATGAAGAGAAGGTGGTGAATGTAGTTTTTCTAGATTTTATAAGGGGTTTGATATTGTCCTTCACGGTATCTTTCTGGACAAGTTGTCCAGTTGTGGAATGAGTGGGTTCATGGTGCTCTGGGTGAAAAACTGGCTGAAAGACAAAGCTCAAAATGTTATACTGTATGGGCTACATCTGGCTGATGATTGGTCACCATTGACCCCAGTGTCAGTCCCTGAGGCCACACCATTAGTGATTTGCCTCCAACTGGTCTTTATGCTGCTGCTAAAATTCCGGTGTGTTTGATTCTTCAGCCAGTTTTCAGTCCTCCTCGTTGTGTAGTTATATAACTCATAGTTTGTCAGCTAATATTTGAGGATGTTGTGGAAGACAGTGTCAAACACTAGTTGAGGTAAACATCATCTATTGCTGAATTTGAAATATATTCAAGGGGCATTTCTTGTATTTGCCAAACAAAACCTAAGGAATCTTGGCACAAGTAATTCTTTCATCGGTAACTGTCTATCACAATGTTAATATTACAATAATAGAAAAGTATAAGCAGCATACTCTAAGAAAAATATTTCTCTGTATATGTGAATTTATCATCAATTCAGGGTGTTTACAATCCCATCTATATTCAGAAGCAGTACAAGTATATTTCTTTTTCTTCCTGTACATTGTTTACCCAGGTATAGATAATTTGTGAAAGGATTAACTCACAAAATTGCAGGGAAAAAAGCACCACATTCTGTCTCCAATTCAGTAAGATGCATAGGATTAGTTTTCTGTGTAGGCAGATGGAGCTAAATACTAATTCCACTGAGGCTGCACACATTGTTTAATTCATGCAGAATTCACAGTTGCAGGCTGTTGTGGACTCTAAAAGCATTTATGAGTTCAAGTAAGACTAAACAAACTCATGAAAGAAAAATGCAGGCAGCTATTAGTGGGTAAAATGCAACATCTTTCTCAGGAAAACAAGTAACCTCTGACTTCCACAAGCTGGAAAAACACATGCTGTGCAGTCTGCACATCTTCTGTTCTTTACAATATATTTCTAATCAGCTGCTACCATCTACAGTAACATCACTAATAGGTTGAATAATAATCTTTCATGCTAGAAGAAAAAACTATCTTTGAGCAATAGGAACTTGAATAGTCCTGCTGAATTCAGTAGGACTACTCAAATATTACATGTTAAGAATGTGGATAAATACTTTATTATTATTTATGAGCTTTCTCCTATTATTAATTTGTTCCAAAACTAGTATAAGACACCTTTATAACATCAAAACTATATATCGTAGATAGACAGTGCTTCCTTATTTTGTAGGGAAGTATTTCATTTGCCATACTACCCTGTGCAGGACTAAGTGTTGTTTCTTAATGTGACCTTTCAACTTTAAAAAAAAAAATTCTGTGAGAGATATACACAAGAAATATACAAGTGTTTATATACATCTTGAAATGGCTTTGCGTTTTAATTACTTCTGCATACCAGGGTTGGTCATAAACAAAATGTTATATTGCTGCTTTGTGCTTCTCATGACAGGCACTGCTGGTACATAGGGCATTTACTTTGTCCTACACTGTTTACAATTATTCCTCTCTCTAACATCTCCAGGTCTAAATTAAATTTTTGCTTGGAAAGGAACATATTCAGGCTTCTCTCTCCTAGATTTATTTTTTTATTTATGACCTAAAAAAAAATTCCTAAAACAAAGCCTGTCAGAACTTTTAAGTAATTTCTCTAGCCAATAATTTTATGCTAGGGTGTTGTCTACTGACATACAAATGTAACTGTTATGGTTTTCCTTAACCTAGTAGATCGCCTTTATTTTTCCAGAAAAGCTAATATATGAGAAAAAGATTTAATACATTTCAGGTATTATGAAAGAGAATGTTACATGAGATCTTCATTTTAAATATCTTTGTTTTGATCTCAATGAGACAACAAATTGCATTTCTTATTGTACAGATACTAAATTAAAATTAAAAAGAAAACTCATTGGAACAAATATAAGAACACTTGTTTCCCAGGTGAGTTCCTTGCCTACTAGGTTATGCACAGAATTTTTCTTCTGTTCTCTCTTCATAGTGCCAACAATATTTCATGCATATCTACCAAAGTAGAAGTCTGTTCTTGATGATCTTCCCCTGAACAGGGAGACTATAGGCATAACCTTGAATTTTCCTTTTTCCAATAAACAGGAGAAAGTAGCAAATTAACCAGATCTTGCACTTCATGCTCACATTAATATTAGGCAGTGAAAAGAACAGGGGCACACACTGACTTTTTTTGAAAGTGGAGAGAAGATTGTTCCTTACTCTGTAAGAACAGTTATAAGTGTTCATCATAATAAAAAGATTCAAGGTAGATTGTCCCAAATAATTTAATACCTAATATCTTCGGAGAGGTAGGATTTCAAAGAAAACTTCATGCTTGGCATTTCTCCTAGGCTACCTTTGATCCATCCGGTGTCTAGTATGTCATTTGGACAAGTGTAAGATGTAAAACTCTCCTTATTCGCTGAATAAGGCACATAGGGAGCAGTATTTAGATTCTGGATTATATTTCTGAGGATCAGAAATTGAAGCATTGATTCACTGACTAGGTGGCATCTGCTTTCTCTTTTGAATGGAACCCGTGGTCTGTTATAACTTTTTAGGCAAATTTATCCAAATATGTTAAAATATTAAACAATAACAGTTTGAATTTTGATCAAGTCATTGAATGAGATTGGAAAGAAAAGAAAACAAAATTACATTTTAAGTTAATTTTCATGATTTTTCATTTCCAGTAATATAACTACTTAGCAGCAGTGAATAATAATTTCCTCTGCAACAGAAATAGTACTTTACAATTTAAATGACATAGAGTAAATCAGGCTTAGATTACTCCAAATCCTGCTTTTACTCTTCTCTTAGTTATTTGGAATAAGTCATGTTAGCTAAAAAATTACAGTGATCTCTGTCTCATTATTTTTTATTTCACTTTGAGCACTTCTAGCTACTTGTTACTAATTAAGAAAAGCAGAATTATTTAT